>CATKUP010000025.1:1480000-2960000 GCA_949786385.1 Onychomys leucogaster
GTTCATTTGTTCTCAGCACACTCACGTTTCATGCTGTCTTAGACCCTCTAGAAAGCAGGAGCGTGCTTCTTGCTCTAAAGCAGAGTGTAATCAATGGATGAGAACTCTGCTGTGTGTTTCACTTCAGAAATGGAGTTAAATCCCAGGCTTTGAGTCTTCCTACAAGCAAGATTTCGTTTCAGGTAAGGGCAGTCACTTTTCAGCTCAGAAGAACTACATCGTTCACGAAGCTCACTCGTTACGGATCTTACCTGACAAGCATTGGATGTTAGAGGACCAGTGCTTTGTATCAGTTTCAGAAGCAGAGTTGAACTAGATATGGTCCATATGTTTAGGAAACACCATTCTTTTGTTCTGAGCACACACAGTTTTCCTGCTGTATTAGAGACTCTAGAAAGCAAGAGCGTGCTTCTCGCTCTAAAGCAGATTGTGATCCATGGATGAGAACTCTGCTGTGTGTTTCACTTTAGAAATGGAGTTAAATCTCAGGCTCTGAGTCTTCCTACAAGCAAGACTTCGTTTAAGATAAGGACAGTCACTTTTCTGCTCAAACGAACTACATCGTTCACAAAGCTCACACGTTTCTCATCTTAACTGACAAGCATTGAATGATAGAGGACCAGTGCTTTGTATCAATTTCAGAAGCAGATTTCGATTACATATGGTCCGTATGTGTACGAAACACCATTCTTTTGTTCTGAGCACACTCAGGTTTCCTGCTGTATTAGAGACTCTAGAAAGCAAGAGCTTGCTTCTTGCTCTAAAGCAGAGTGTGATCAAGGGATGAGAACACTGCTGTGTGTTTCACTTCAGAAATGGAGTTAACTCCCATGCTCTCAGTCTTCCTACAAGCAAGA
This sequence comes from Onychomys leucogaster, assembly GCA_949786385.1. Classification (NCBI taxonomy): domain Eukaryota; kingdom Metazoa; phylum Chordata; class Mammalia; order Rodentia; family Cricetidae; genus Onychomys; species Onychomys leucogaster. The sequence continues at coordinate 1,480,858 of CATKUP010000025.1, forward strand.
CTTCCTTTCATGTAAGGGCAGTTACTTTATAGCTCAAAGGAACTTCATCGTTCACGAAGCTCACACGTTTCTCATCTTAAATGACAAGCATTGGATGGTAGAGGACCAGTGCATTGTATCAGCTTCAGAAGCAGAGTTGGACAAGATATGGCCCGTATGTGTATGAAACACCGTTCTTTTTTTCTCAGCACACTCACGTTTCCTGCTGTCTTAGAGATTCTAGAAAGCAAGAGTGTGCTTCTTGCTCTAAAGCAGAGTGTGATCAATGGCTGAGAACTCTGCTGTGTGTTTCACTTCAGAAATGGAGTTAAATCCAAGGCTCTGAGTCTTCCTACAAGTAAGATTTCGTTTCAGGTAAGGGCAGTTACTTTACAGCTCAAACGAACTACATCGTTCACGAAGCTCACATGTTTCGGATCTTACATGGCAAGCATTGGATGTTAGAGGACCTGTGGTTTGTTTCAGTTTCAGATGCAGAGTTGAACTAGATATGGTCCATATGTTAAGGAAATACCATTCTTTTGTTCTGAGCACACTCAGGTTTCCTGCTGTATTAGAGACTCTAGAAAGCAAGAGCATGCTTCTTGCTCTAAAGCAGAGTGTGATCCATGGATGAGAACTCTGCTGTGTGTTTCCCTTCAGAAATGGAGTTAAATCCCAGGCTCTATGTCTTCCTACAAGCAAGACTTCGTTTCAGGTAAGGACAGTCACTTTTCAGCTCAAAAGAACTACATCGTTCACGAAGCTCACACGTTTCTCATCTTAACTGACAAGCATTGGATGTTAGAGGACCATTGCTTTGTATCAGCTTCAGAAGCAGAGTTGGACTAGATATGGTCCGTATTTGTAGGAAAAACCGTTCTTTTGTTCTGGGCACACTCAGGTTTCCTGCTGTCTTAGAGACTCTAAAACACAAGCATGCTTCTTGCTCTAAATCAGAGTGTGATCCATGGATGAGAACTCTGCTGTGTGTTTCCCTTCAGAAATGGAGTTAAACCCAGGCTCTGTGTCTTACTACAAGCAAGACTTCTTTTCAGGTAAGGGCAGTTACTTTACATCTCAAACGAACTACCTCGTTCACGAAGCTCACACGTTTTGGATCTTACCTGACAAGAATTGGATGTTAGAGGACCTGTGGTTTTTTTCAGTTTCAGAAGCAGAGTTGAACTAGATATGGTCCGTATGTTTAGGAAACACCATTCTTTTGTTCTGAGCACACTCAGGTTTCCTGCTCTATTAGAGACTCTAGAAAGCAAGATCGTGCTTCTCGATCTAAAGCACAGTGTGGTCCATGGATGAGAACTCTGCTGTGTGTTTCACTTCAGAAATTTAGTTATATCCCAGGATCTGAGTCTTCCTACAAGCAAGACTTCCTTTCATGTAAGGGCAGATTCTTTATAGCTCAAAGGAACTACATCGTTCAGGAAGCTCACACGTTTCTCATCTTAACTGACAAGCATTGGATGTTAGAGGACCAGTGATTTCTATCATTTTCAGAAGCAGATTTGGACTACATATGTCCCGTATGTGTAGGCAACATCGTTCTTTTGTTCTCAGCACACTCACGTTTCATGCTGTCTTAGAGCCTCTAGAAAGCAAGAGCGTGCTTCTTGCTCTAAAGCAGAGTGTGATCAATGGATGAGAACTTTGCTCTGTGTTTCACTTCAGAAATGGAGTTAAATCCCAGGCTCTGAGTCTTCCTACAAGCCAGACTTCGTTTCAGGTAAGGGCAGTCACTTTTATGCTTGAACGAACTACATCGTTCACGAAGCTGACACTTTTCGGATCTTACCTGACAAGCATTGGATGTTAGAGGACCTGTGGTTTGTTTCAGTTTCAGAAGCAGAGATGAACTAGATATGTTCCGTATGTTTAGGAAACACCATTCTTTTGTTCTGAGCACACTCACGTTTCCTGCTGTATTAGAGAATCTAGAAAGCAAGAGCTTGCTTCTCGCTCTAAAGCAGAGTGTGATCCATGGATGAGAACTCTGCTGTGTGTTTCCCTTCAGAAATGGAGTTAAATCCCTGGCTCTGAGTCTTCCTACAAGCAAGAATTCCTTTCATGTAAGGGCAGTTTCTTTATAGCTCAAAGGAACTACATCGTTCACGAAACTCACACGTTTCTCATCTTAACTGACAAGCATTGGATGTTAGAGGACCAGTGCTTTGTATCAGTTTCAGACGCAGATTTGGACTAGATATGGTCCATATGTGTAGGCAACATTGTTCTTTTGTTCTCAGCACACTCACGTTTCATGCTGTCTTAGAGCCTCTAGAAAGCAGGAGCGTGCTTCTTGCTCTAAAGCAGAGTGTGATCAATGGATGAGAACTCTGCTGTGTGTTTCACTTTAGAAATGGAGTTAAATCCCAGGCTCTGAGTCTTCCTACAAGCCAGATTTCGTTTCAGGTAAGGGCAGTTACTTTACAGCTAAAAGGAACTACATCGTTCACGAAGCTCACATGTTTCGGATCTTACATGACAAGCATTGGATTTGAGAGGACCTGTCGTTTCTTTCAGTTTGAGAAGCAGAGTTGAACTAGATATGGTCCATATGTTTAGGAAATACCATTCTTTTGTTCTGAGCACACTCATGTTTCCTGCTGTATTAAAGACTCTAGAAAGCAAGAGCGTGCTTCTCGCTCTAAAGCAGAGTGTGATCAATGGATGAGAACTCTGCTGTGTGTTTCCCTTCAGAAATGGAGTTAAATCCCAGGCTCTGTGTCTTCCTACAAGCAAGACTTCGTTTCAGGTAAGGGCAGTCACTTTTCAGCTCAAAAGAACTACATCATTCACGAAGCTCACACGTTTCTCATCTTAACTGACAAGCATTGGATGTTAGAGGACCAGTGCTTTGTATCAGTTTCAGAAGCAGATTTGGACTTCATATGGTCCGTATGTGTATGAAAAACCGTTCTTTTGTTCTGCGCACACTCAGATTTCCTGCTGTCTTAGAGATTCTAGAATGCAAGAGCATGCTTCTTTTCGAAAGCAGAGTGTGATCAGTGGATGAGAACACTGCTGTGTGTTTCATTTCAGAAATGGTGTTAAATCCCAGGCTCTGAGTCTTCCTACAAGCAAGACTTCGTTTCAGGTAAGGGCAGTCACTTTTCTGCTCAAACGAACTACATCATTCATGAAGCTTACACGTTTCTCATCTTAACTGACAAGCATTGGATGTTAGAGGACCAGTGCTTTGTATCAGTTTCAGAAGCAGATTTCGACTACATATGGTCCGTATGTGTACGAAAAACCGTTCTTTTTTCCTGCGCACACTCAGATTTCCTGCTGTATTAGAGAATCTAGAAAGGAAGAGTGTGCTTATCGCTCTAAAGCAGAGTGTGATCAGTGGATGAGAACTCTGCTGTATGTTTCACTTCAGAAATGGAGTTAAATCCCAGGCTCTGAGTCTTCCTACAAGCCAGACTTCGTTTCAGGTAAGGGCAGTCACATTTCTGCTCAAAGGAACTACATCGTTCACTAAGCTGACATGTTTCGGATCTTACCTGACAAGCATTGGATGTTAGAGGACCTGTGGTTTGTTTGAGTTTCAGAAGCAGAGTTGAACAGGATATGTTCCGTATGTTTAGGAAACACCATTTTTTTGTTCTGAGCACACTCAGGTTTCCTGCTGTATTAGAGACTCTAGAAAGCAAGAGCTTGCTTCTCGCTCTAAATCAGAGTGTGATCCATGGATGAGAACTCTGCTGTGTGTTTCCCATCAGAAAAGGAGATAAATCCCATGCTCTGTGTCTTCCTACAAGGAAGACTTCATTTCAGGTAAGGGCAGTCACTTTTCTGCTTAAACGAACTATATAGTTCACGAAGCTCACACGTTTCTCATCTTAACTGACAAGCATTGGATGTTAGAGGACCAGTGCTTTGTGTTAGTTTCAGAAGCAGATTTGGACTACATATGGTCCGTATATGTACGAAAAACCGTTCTTTTGTTCTGGGCACACTCAGATTTCCTCCTGTATTAGAGACTCTAGAAAGCAAGAGTGTGCTTCTCGCTCTAAAACAGAGTGTGATCCATGGATGAGAACTCAGCTGTTTGTTTCCCTTCAGAAATGGAGTAAAATCCAGGCTCTGTGTCTTACTACAAGCTAGACTTCGTTTCAGGTAAGGGCAGTCACTTTTCAGCTCAAACGAACTACATCGTTCACGAAGCTCACACGTTTCTCATCTTAACTGACAAGCATTGGATGTTAGAGGACCAGTTCTTTGTATCAGTTTCAGAATCAGAGTTGGACTAGATAAGGTCCGTATGTGTAGGAAACACCGTTCTTTTGTTCTCAGCACACTCACGTTTCCTGCTGTTTTAGAGAGTCTAGAAAGCAAGACCGTGCTTCTTGCTCTAAAGCAGAGTGTGATCAATGGATGAGAACTCTGCTGTGTGTTTCACTTCAGAAATGGAATTAAATCCCAGACTCTGAGTCTTCCTACAAGCAAGACTTCGTTTCAGGTAAAGGCAGTTACTTTGCAGCTCAAATGAACTACATCGTTCACAAAGCTCACACGTTTCTCACCTTAAATGACAAGCATTGGATGTTAGAGGACCTGTGCTTTGTATCAATTTCAGAGGCAGAGTTGGACTAGATATGGTCCTTATGTGTAGGAAACACCCTTCTTTGTTCTCAGCACACTCATTATTACTGCTGTCTTAGAGAGTCTAGAAAGCAAGAGCGTGCTTCTTGCTCTATAGCAGAGTGTGATCTATATATGAGAACACTGCTGTGTGTTTCCCTTCAGAATTCGAGTTAAATTCCAGGCTCTGTGTCTTCCTACAAGCAAGAATTCCTTTCAAGTAAGGGCAGTCACTTTTCATCTCAAACGAACTACATCGTTCACGAAGCTCACACGTTTCTCATCATAACTGACAAGCATTGGATGTTAGAGGACCAGTGCTTTGTATCAGCTTCAGAACCAGAGTTGGACTAGATATGGTCCGTATTTGTAGGAAACACCGTTCTTTTGTTCTGGGCACACTCATGTTTCCTGCTGTCTTAGAGACTCTAGAACGCAAGAGCATGCTTCTTGCTCTAAAGCAGAGTGTGATCCATGGATGAGAACTCTGATGTGTGTTTCCCTTCAGAAATGGAGTTAAATCCCAGGCTCTGTGTCTTACTACAAGCAAGAATTCCTTTCAAGTAAGGGCAGTCACTTTTCAGCTCAAACGAACTACATCGTTCATGAAGCTCACACGTTTCTCATCTTAACTGACAAGCATTGGATGTTAGAGGACCTGTGGTTTTTTTCAGTTTCAGAAGCAGACTTGGACTTCATATGGTCCGTATGTGTACGAAAAACCTTTCTTTTGTTCTGCGCACACTCAGATTTCCTGCTGTCTAAGAGACTCTAGAAAGCAAGAGCGTGCTTCTTCTTCTAAAGCAGAGTGTGATCAATGGATGAGAACACTGCTGTGTGTTTCACTTCAGAAATGGAGTTAAATCCCAGGCTCTGTGTCTTCCAACATTCAAGACTTCGTTTCAGGTAAGGGCATTCACTTTTCAGCTCAAACGAACTACATCGTTCAGGAAGCTCATACGTTTCTCATCTTAACTGACAAGCATTGGATGTTAGAGGACCAGTGCTTTTTATCAGTTTCAGAAGCAGATTTCGACTACATATGGTCCGTATGTGTACGAAAAACCGTTCTATTTTTCTGCGCACACTGAGATTTCCTGCTCTATTAGAGAATCTAGAAAGGAAGAGTGTGGTTATCGCTCTAAAGCAGAGTGTGATCAATGGATGAGAACTCTGCTGTATGTTCCACTTCAGAAATGGAGTTAAATCCCAGGCTCTGAGTCTTCCTACAAGCCAGACTTCGTTTCAGGTAAGGGCAGTCACATTTCTGCTCAAAGGAACTACATCGTTCATGAAGCTCACATGTTTCTCATCTTAACTGACAAGCATTGGATGTTAGAGGACCAGTGCTTTGTATCAGTTTCAGAAGCAGATTTGGACTTCATATGGTACGTATGTGTACGAAAAACCTTTCTTTTGTTCTGCGCACACTCAGATTTCCTGCTGTCTTAGAGACGCTAGAAAGCAAGAGAATGCTTATTGTTCTAAAGCAGAGTGTGATCAATGGATGAGAACACTGCTGTGTGTTTCACTTCAGAAATGGAGTTAAATCCCAGGCTCTGTGTCTTCCAACATTCAAGACTTCGTTTCAGGTAAGGGCCGTCACTTTTCTGCTCAAACGAACTACATCGTTCAGGAAGCTCACACGTTTCTCATCTTAACTGACAATCATTGGATGTTAGAGGACCAGTGCTTTGTATCAGTTTCAGAAGCAGATTTGGACTACATATGGTCCATATGTGTACGAAAAACCGTTCTTTTTTTCTGCGCACACTCAGATTTCCTGCTGTCTTAGAGACTCTAGAAAGGAAGAGTGTGCTTATCGCTCTAAGTCAGAGTGTGATCCATGGATGAGAACTCTGCTGTGTGTTTCCCTTCAGAAATGGAGTTAAATCCCAGGCTCTGTGTCTTACTATAAGCTAGAATTCGTTTCAGGTAAGGGCAGTCACTTTTCTGCTCAAACGAACTACATTGTTCACGAAGCTCACACGTTTCTCATCTTAACTGACCAGTATTGGATGTTAGAGGACCAGTGCTTTCTCTCAGTTTCAGAAGCAGATTTGGACTACATATGTTCCGTATGTGTAGGCAACATCGTTCTTTTGTTCTCAGCAAACTCAGGTTTCATGCTGTCTTAGAGCCTCTAGAAAGCAAGACCGTGCTTCTTGCTCTAAAGCAGAGTGTGATCAATGGATGAGAACTCTGCTGTGTGTTTCACTTCAGAAATGGAGTTAAATCCCAGGCTCTGAGTCTTCCTACAAGCCAGACTTAGTTTCAGGTAAGGGCAGTCACTTTTCTGCTCGAACGAACTACATCGTTCACGGAGCTCACACGTTTCTCATCTTAACTGACAAGCATTGGATGTTAGAGGACCAGTTCTTTGTATCAGTTTCAGAATCAGAGTTGGACTAGATAATGTCCGTATGTGTAGGAAACACCGTTCTTTTGTTCTCAGCACACTCACGTTTCCTGCTGTTTTAGAGAGTCTAGAAAGCTAGAGCATGCTTCTTGCTCTAAAGCAGAGTGTGATCAATGGATGAGAACTCTGCTGTGTGTTTCACTTCAGAAATGGAATGAAATCCCAGACTCTGAGTCTTCCTACAAGCAAGATTTCGTTTCAGGTAAAGGCAGTTACTTTGCAGCTCAAAGGAACTACATCGTTCACAAAGCTAACACGTTTCTCACCTTAAATGACAAGCATTGGATGTTAGAGGACCTATGCTTTGTATCAATTTCATAGGCAGAGTTGGACTAGATATGGTCCATATGTGTAGGAAACACCCTTCTTTTGTTCTCAGCACACTCATGCTTACTGCTGTCTTAGAGAGTCTAGAAAGCAAGAGTGTGCTTCTTGCTCTATAGCAGAGTGTGATCTATATATGAGAACTCTGCTGTGTGTTTCCCTTCAGAAATCGAGTTAAATTCCAAGCTATTTGTCTTCCTACAAGCAAGAATTCCGTTCAAGTAAGGGCAGTCACTTTTCAGCTCAAACGAACTACATCGTTCATGAAGCTCACACGTTTCTCATCTTAACTGACAAGCATTGGATGTTAGAGGACCAGTGCTTTGTATCAGTTTCAGAAGCAGATTTGGACTTCATATGGTCCGTATGTGTACGAAAAACCTTTCTTTTGTTCTGCGCACACTCAGATTTCCTGCTGTCTTAGAGACTCTAGAAAGCAAGAGCATGCTTCTTGTTCTAAAGCAGAGTGTGATCAATGGATGAGAACACTGCTGTGTGTTTCACTTCAGAAATGGAGTTAAATCCCAGGCTCTGTGTCTTCCAACATTCAAGACTTCGTTTCAGGTAAGGGCATTCCCTTTTCTGCTCAAACGAACTACATCGTTCAGGAAGCTCACACGTTTCTCATCTTAACTGACAATCATTGGATGTTAGAGGACCAGTGCTTTGTATCAGTTTCAGAAGCAGATTTGGACTACATATGGTCCATATGTGTACGAAAAACCGTTCTGTTTTTCTGCGCACACTCAGATTTCCTGCTGTCTTAGAGACTCTAGAAAGGAAGAGTGTGCTTATCGCTCTAAAGCAGAGTGTGATCCATGGATGAGAACTCTGCTGTGTGTTTCCCTTCAGAAATGGAGTTAAATCCCAGGCTCTGTGTCTTACTATAAGCTAGAATTCGTTTCAGGTAAGGGCAGTCACTTTTCTGCTCAAACGAACTACATCGTTCACGAAGCTCACACGTTTCTCATCTTAACTGACCAGTATTGGAAGTTAGAGGACCAGTGCTTTCTCTCAGATTCAAAAGCAGATTTGGACTACATATGTTCCGTATGTGTAGGCAACATCGTTCTTTTGTTCTCAGCAAACTCAGGTTTCATGCTGTCTTAGAGCCTCTAGAAAGCAAGACCGTGCTTCTTGCTCTAAAGCAGAGTGTGATCAATGGATGAGAACTCTGCTGTGTGTTTCACTTCAGAAATGGAGTTAAATCCCAGGCTCTGAGTCTTCCTACAAGCCAGACTTAGTTTCAGGTAAGGGCAGTCACTTTTCTGCTCGAACGAACTACATCGTTCACGAAGCTCACACGTTTCGGATCTTACCTGACAAGCATTGGATGTTAGAGGACCTGTGGTTTGTTTCATTTTCAGAAGCAGAGATGAACTAGATATGTTCCGTATGTTTAGGCAACACCATTCTTATGTTCTGAGCACACTCAGGTTTCCTGCTGTATTAGAGAATCTAGAAAGCAAGAGCTTGCTTCTCGCTCTAAAGCAGAGTGTGATCCATGGATGAGAACTCTGCTGTGTGTTTCCCTTCAGAAATGGAGTTAAATCCCAGGCTCTGTGTCTTCCTACAAGCAAGACTTCGTTTCAGGTAAGGGCAGTCACTTTTCAGCTCAAAAGAACTACATCGTTCACGAAGCTCACAAGTTTCTCATCTTAACAGACAAGCATTGGTTGGTAGAGGACCAGTGCTTTGTATCAGCTTCAGAAGCAGAGTTGGACTAGATATGGTCCGTATGTGTAGGAAACACCGTTCTTTTTTTCTCAGCACACTCACATTTCTTGCTGTCTTAGAGATTCTAGAAAGCAAGAGTGTGCTTCTTGCTCTAAAGCAGAGTGTCATCAATGGATGAGAACTCTGCTGTGTGTTTCAGTTCAGAAATGGAGTTAAATCCCAGGCTCTGAGTCTTCCTACAAGCAAGACTTCCTTTCATGTAAGGGCAGTTTCTTTATACCTCAAAGGAACTACATCGTTCACGAAACTCACACGTTTCTCATCTTAACTGACAAGCATTGGATGTTAGAGGACCAGTGCTTTGTATCAGTTTCAGAAGCAGATTTGGACTACATATGGTCCGTATGTGTTGGCAACATCGTTCTTTTGTTCTCAGCACACTCACGTTTCATGCTGTCTTAGAGTCTCTAGAAAGCAAGAGCGTTCTTCTTGTTCTAAAGCAGAGTGTGATCAATGGATGAGAACACTGCTGTGTGTTTCAATTCAAAAATGGAGTTAAATCCCAGGCTCTGAGTCTTCCTACTAGCCAGACTTCGTTTCAGGTAAGGGCAGTCACCTTTCTGCTCAAAAGAACTACATCATTCACGAAGCTCACACGATTCTCATCTTAACTGACAAGCATTGGATGTTAGAGGACCAGTGCTTTGTATCAGTTTCAGAAGCAGATTTGGACTTCATATGGTCCTTATGTGTACGAAAAACCGTTCTTTTGTTCTGCGCAAACTAAGATTTCCTGCTGTATTAGAGAATCTAGAAAGGAAGAGTGGGCTTATCGCTCTAAAGCAGATTGTGATCCATGGATGAGAACTCTGCTCTGTGTTTCCCTTCAGAAATGGAGTTAAATCCCAGGCTCTGTGTCTTCCTACAAGCAAGACTTCGTTTCAGGTAAGGGCAGTCACTTTTCAGCTCAAAAGACCTCCATCGTTCACGAAGCTCACACGTTTCTCATCTTAACAGACAAGCATTGGATGTTAGAGGATCAGTGCTTTGTATCAACTTCAGAAGCAGAGTTGGACTAGATATGGTCCGTATGTGTAGGAAACACCGTTTTTTTGTTCTCAGCACACTAACGTTTCCTGCTGTCTTAGAGACTCAAGAAAGCAAGAGCGTGCTTCTTGTTCTAAAGCAGAGTGTGATCAATGGAAGAGAACACTGCTGTGTGTTTCAATTCACAAATGGAGTTAAATCCCAGGCTCTGAGTCTTCCTACAAGCAAGACTTCGTTTCAGGTAAGGGCAGTCACTTTTCTGCTCAAACGAACTACAACATTCACGGAGCTCACACGTTTCTCATCTTAACTGACAACCATTGGATGTTAGAGGACCAGTGCATTGTATCAGTTTCAGAAGCAGATTTGGACTACATATGGTCCTTATGTGTACGAAAAACCGTTCTTTTGTTCTGCGCACACTCAGATTTCCTGCTGTCTTAGAGACTCTAGAAAGCAAGAGCGTGCTTCTTGTTCGAAAGCAGAGTGTGATCAGTGGATGAGAACACTGCTGTGTGTTTCACTTCAGAAATGGAGTTAAATCCCAGGCTCTGAGTCTTCCTACAAGCAAGACTTCATTTCAGGTAAGGGCAATCACTTTTCAGCTCAAACGAACTACATCGTTCACGAAGCTCACACGTTTCTCATCTTAACTGACAAGCATTGGATGTTAGAGGACCAGTTCTTTGTATCAGTTTCAGAATCAGAGTTGGACTAGATAAGGTCCGTATGTGTAGGAAACACCGTTCTTTTGTTCTCAGCACACTCACGTTTCCTGCTGTTTTAGAGAGTCTAGAAAGCTAGAGCATGCTTCTTGCTCTAAAGCAGAGTGTGATCAATGGATGAGAACTCTGCTGTGTGTTTCACTTCAGAAATGGAGTTAAATCCCAGTCTCTGTGTCTTACTATAAGCTAGAATTCGTTTCAGGTAAGGGCAGTCACTTTTCTGCTCAAACGAACTACATCGTTCACGAAGCTCACACGTTTCTCATCTTAACTGACCAGTATTGGATGTTAGAGGACCAGTGCTTTCTCTCAGTTTCAGAAGCAGATTTGGACTACATATGTTCCGTATGTGTAGGCAACATCGTTCTTTTGTTCTCAGCAAACTCATGTTTCATGCTGTCTTAGAGCCTCTAGAAAGCAAGAGCGTGCTTCTTGCTCTAAAGCAGAGTGTGATCCATGGATGAGAACTCTGCTGTCTGTTTCCCTTCAGAAATGGAGTTAAATCCCAGGCTCTGAGTCTTCCTACAAGCTAGACTTCGTTTCAGGTAAGGGCAGTCACTTTTCTGCTCAAACGAAATACATTGATCACGAAACTCAAACGTTTCTCATCTTACCTGACAAGCATTGAATGTTAGAGGACCAGGGCTTTGTATCAGTTTCAGAAGCAGATTTGGACTACATATGGTCCGTATGTGTACGAAAAACCGTTCTTTTGTTCTTGGCACACTCAGATTTCCTGCTGTATTACAGATTCTACAAAGCAAGAGTGTGCTTCTCGCTCTAAAGCAGAGTGTGATCCATGGATGAGAACTCTGCTGTTTGTTTCCCTTCAGAAATGGAGTTAAATCCCAGTCTCTGTGTCTTACTACAAGCTAGACTTCGTTTCAGGTAAGGGCAGTCACTTTTCAGCTCAAACGAATTACATCGTTCACGAAGCTCACACGTTTCTCATCTTAACTGACAGGCATTGGATGTTAAGGGCCAGTTCTTTGTATCAGTTTCAGAATCATAGTTGGACTAGATAAGGTCCGTATGTGTAGGAAACACCGTTCTTTTGTTCTCAGCACACTCAGGTTTCCTGCTGTTTTAGAGAGTCTAAAAAGCTAGAGCGAGCTTCTTGCTCTAAAGCAGAGTGTGATCAATGGATGAGAACTCTGCTGTGTGTTTCACTTCAGAAATGGAGTTAAATCACAGGATCTGAGTCTTCCTACAAGCCAGACTTCGTTTCAGGTAAGGGCAGTCACTTTTCTGCTGGAACGAACTACATCGTTCACGAAGCTCACACGTTTCAGATCTTACCTGACAAGCATTGGATGTTAGAGGACCCGTGGTTTGTTTCAGTTTCAGAAGCAGAGATGAACTAGATATGTTCCGTATGTTTAGGAAACACCATTCTTTTGTTCTGAGCACACTCAGGTTTCCTGATGTATTAGAGAATCTAGAAAGCAAGAGCTTGCTTCTTGCTCTAAAGCAGTATGTGATCCATGGATGAGAACTCTGCTGTGTGTTTCCCTTCAGAAATGGAGTTAAATCCCAGGCTCTGAGTCTTCCTACAAGCAAGACTTCCTTTCAGGTAAGGGCAGTTTCTTTGTAGGAACTACATCGTTCACGAAACTCACACGTTTCTCATCTTAACTGACAAGCATTGGATGTTAGAGGACCAGTGCTTTGTATAAGCTTCAGAAGCAGATTTGGACTACATATGGTCCTTATGTGTACGAAAAACCGTTCTTTTGTTCTGCGCGCACTCAGATTTCCTGCTGTCTTAGAGACTCTAGAAAGCAAGAGCGTGCTTCTTGTTCGAAAGCAGAGTGTGATCAGTGGATGAGAACACTGCTGTGTGTTTCACTTCAGAAATGGAGTTAAATCCCAGGCTCTGAGTCTTCCTACAAGCAAGACTTCATTTCAGGTAAGGGCAGTCACTTTTCTGCTCAAACGTACTACATCATTCATGAAGCTTACACGTTTCTCATCTTAACTGACAAGCATTGGATGTTAGAGGACCAGTGCTTTGTATCAGTTTCAGAAGCAGATTTGGACTACATATCGTCTGAATGTGTAGGCAACATCATTCTTTTGTTCTCAGCACACTCACGTTTCATACTGTCTTAGAGCTTCTAGAAAGCAAGAGCGTGCTTCTTGCTCTAAAGCAGAGTGTGATCCATGGATGAGAACTCTGCTGTGTGTTTTCCTTCAGAAATGGAGTTAAATCCCAGTCTCTGTGACTTCCTACAAGCAAGACTTCCTTTCAGGAAAGGGCAGTCACTTTGCATCTCAAAAGAACTCCATCGTTCACGAATCTAACACGTTTCTCATCTTAACAGAGAAGCATCGGATGTTAGAGGACCAGTGCTTTGTATCAGCTTCAGAAGCAGAGTTGGACTAGATATGGTCCGTATGTGTAGTAAACACCGTTCTTTTGTTCTCAGCACACTCACGTTTCCTGCTGTCTTAGAGATTCTAGAAAGCAAGAGCGTGCTTCTTGTTCTAAAGCAGAGTGTGATAAATGCATGAGAACACTGCTGTGTGTTTCACTTCAGAAATGGAGTTAAATCCCATGCTCTCAGTCTTCCTACAAGCATGACTTCCTTTCAGGTAAGGGCAGTTTCTTTATAGCTCAAAGGAACTACATTGTTCACGAAGCTCACACGTTTCTCATCTTAACTGACAAGCATTGGATGTTAGGGGACCAGTGCTTTGTATCAGCTTCAGAAGCACAGTTGGACTAGATATGGTCCGTATGTGTAGGCAACATCGTTCTTTTGTTCTCAGCAAACTCACGTTTCATGCTGTCTTAGAGCCTCTAGAAAGCAAGAGCGTGCTTCTTGCTCTAAAGCAGAGTGTGATCCATGGATGAGAACTCTGCTGTGTGTTTCACTTCAGAAATGGAGTTAAATCCCAGGCTCTGAGTCTTCCTACAAGCAAGACTTCGTTTCAGGTAAGGGCAGTCACTTTTCTGCTCAAACGAAATACATTGTTCACAAAACTCAAACGTTTCTCATCTTACCTGACAAGCATTGAATGTTAGAGGACCAGGGCTTTGTATCAGTTTCAGAAGGAGATTTGGACTACATATGGTCCATATGTGTACGAAAAACCGTACTTTTGTTCTTGGCACACTCAGATTTCCTGCTGTATTAGAGATTCTACAAAGCAAGAGTGTGCTTCTCGCTCTAAAGCAGAGTGTGATCCATGAATGAGAACTCTGCTGTTTGTTTCTCTTCAGAAATGGAGTTAAATCCCAGTCTCTGTGTCTTACTACAAGCTAGACTTCGTTTCAGGTAAGGGCAGTCACTTTTCAGCTCAAACGGATTACATCGTTCACGAAGCTCACACGTTGCTCATCTTAACTGACAAGCATTGGATGTTAAGGGAGAGTTCTTTGTATCAGTTTCAGAATCAGAGTTGGACTAGATAAGGTCTGTATGTGTAGGAAACACCGTTCTTTTGTTCTCAGCACACTCAGGTTTCCTGCTGTTTTAGAGAGTCTAAAAAGCCAGAGCGAGCTTCTTGCTCTAAAGCAGAGTGTGATCAATGGATGAGAACTCTGCTGTGTGTTTCCCTTCAGAAATGGAGTTAAATCACAGGATCTGAGTCTTCCTACAAGCCAGACTTCGTTTCAGGTAAGGGCAGTCACTTTTCTGCTCAAACGAACTACAACAATCACGGAGCTCACACGTTTCTCATCTTAACTGACAACCATTGGATGTTAGAGGACCAGTGCATTGTATCAGTTTCAGAAGCAGATTTGGACTACATATGGTCCTTATGTGTACGAAAAACTGTTCTTTTGTTCTGCGCACACTCAGATTTCCTGCTGTCTTAGAGACTCTAGAAAGCAAGAGCGTGCTTCTTGTTCGAAAGCAGAGTGTGATCAGTGGATGAGAACACTGCTGTGTGTTTCACTTCAGAAATGGAGTTAAATCCCAGGCTCTGAGTCTTCCTACAAGCAAGTCTTCATTTCAGGTAAGGGCAGTCACTTTTCTGCTCAAACGTACTACATCATTCATGAAGCTTACACGTTTCTCATCTTAACTGACAAGCATTGGATGTTAGAGGACCAGTGCTTTGTATCAGTTTCAGAAGCAGATTTGGACTACATATCGTCTGAATGTGTAGGCAACATCATTCTTTTGTTCTCAGCACACTCACGTTTCATACTGTCTTAGAGCTTCTAGAAAGCAAGAGCGTGCTTCTTGCTCTAAAGCAGAGTGTGATCCATGGATGAGAACTCTGCTGTGTGTTTTCCTTCAGAAATGGAGTTAAATCCCAGTCTCTGTGACTTCCTACAAGCAAGACTTCCTTTCAGGAAAGGGCAGTCACTTTGCATCTCAAAAGAACTCCATCGTTCACGAATCTAACACGTTTCTCATCTTAACAGAGAAGCATCGGATGTTAGAGGACCAGTGCTTTGTATCAGCTTCAGAAGCAGAGTTGGACTAGATATGGTCCGTATGTGTAGTAAACACCGTTCTTTTGTTCTCAGCACACTCACGTTTCCTGCTGTCTTAGAGATTCTAGAAAGCAAGAGCGTGCTTCTTGTTCTAAAGCAGAGTGTGATAAATGCATGAGAACACTGCTGTGTGTTTCACTTCAGAAATGGAGTTAAATCCCATGCTCTCAGTCTTCCTACAAGCATGACTTCCTTTCAGGTAAGGGCAGTTTCTTTATAGCTCAAAGGAACTACATTGTTCACGAAGCTCACACGTTTCTCATCTTAACTGACAAGCATTGGATGTTAGGGGACCAGTGCTTTGTATCAGCTTCAGAAGCACAGTTGGACTAGATATGGTCCGTATGTGTAGGCAACATCGTTCTTTTGTTCTCAGCAAACTCACGTTTCATGCTGTCTTAGAGCCTCTAGAAAGCAAGAGCGTGCTTCTTGCTCTAAAGCAGAGTGTGATCCATGGATGAGAACTCTGCTGTGTGTTTCCCTTCAGAAATGGAGTTAAATCCCAGGCTCTGAGTCTTCCTACAAGCAAGACTTCGTTTCAGGTAAGGGCAGTCACTTTTCTGCTCAAACGAAATACATTGTTCACGAAACTCAAACGTTTCTCATCTTACCTGACAAGCATTGAATGTTAGAGGACCAGGGCTTTGTATCAGTTTCAGAAGCAGATTTGGACTACATATGGTCCGTCTGTGTACGAAAAACCGTTCTTTTGTTCTTGGCACACTCAGATTTCCTGCTGTATTAGAGATTCTACAAAGCAAGAGTGTGCTTCTCGCTCTAAAGCAGAGTGTGATCCATGAATGAGAACTCTGCTCTTTGTTTCCCTTCAGAAATGGAGTTAAATCCCAGTCTCTGTGTCTTACTACAAGCTAGACTTCGTTTCAGGTAAGGGCAGTCACTTTTCGGCTCAAACGAATTACATCGTTCACGAAGCTCACACGTTGCTCATCTTAACTGACAAGCATTGGATGTTAAGGGCCAGTTCTTTGTATCAGTTTCAGAATCAGAGTTGGACTAGATAAGGTCCGTATGTGTAGGAAACACCGTTCTTTTGTCCTCAGCACACTCACGTTTCCTGCTGTTTTAGAGAGTCTAAAAAGCTAGAGCGAGCTTCTTGCTCTAAAGCAGAGTGTGATCAATGGATGAGAACTCTGCTGTGTGTTTCACTTCAGAAATGGAGTTAAATCACAGGATCTGAGTCTTCCTACAAGCCAGACTTCGTTTCAGGTAAGGGCAGTCACTTTTCTGCTGGAACGAACTACATCGTTCACGAAGCTCACACGTTTCAGATCTTACCTGACAAGCATTGGATGTTAGAGGACCCGTGGTTTGTTTCAGTTTCAGAAGCAGAGATGAACTAGATATGTTCCGTATGTTTAGGAAACACCATTCTTTTGTTCTGAGCACACTCAGGTTTCCTGCTGTATTAGAGAATCTAGAAAGCAAGAGCTTGCTTCTTGCTCTAAAGCAGTATGTGATCCATGGATGAGAACTCTGCTGTGTGTTTCCCTTCAGAAATGGAGTTAAATCCCAGGCTCTGAGTCTTCCTACAAGCAAGACTTCCTTTCATGTAAGGGCAGTTTCTTTATAGGAACTACATCGTTCACGAAACTCACACGTTCCTCATCTTAACTGACAAGCATTGGATGTTAGAGGACCATTGCTTTGTATAAGCTTCAGAAGCAGAGTTGGACTAGATATGGTCCATATGTGTAGGCAACATTGTTCTTTTGTTCTCAGCACACTCACGTTTCATGCTGTCTTAGAGCCTCTAGAAAGCAAGAGCGTGCTTCTTGCTCTAAAGCAGAGTGTGATCAATGGATGAGAACTCTGCTGTGTGTTTCCCTTCAGAAATCGAGTATAATCCCAGGCTCTGAGTCTTCCTACAAGCAAGATTTCGTTTCAGGTAAGGGCAGTTACTTTACAGGTGAAAGGATCTACATCGTTCACGAAGCTCACACGTTTCTCATTTTAGCAGACAAGCATTGGATGGTAGAGGACCAGTGCTTTGTATCAGCTTCAGAAGCAGAGTTGGACTAGATATGGTCCGTATGTGTAGGAAACACCGTTCTTTTGTTCTCAGTACACTCACGTTTCCTGCTGTCTTAGAGTTTCTAGAAAGCAAGAGCGTGCTTCTTGTTCTATAGCAGAGTGTGATAAATGGATGAGAACACTGCTGTGTGTTTCACTTCAGAAATGGAGTTAAATCCCATGCTCTCAGTCTTCCTACAAGCATGACTTCCTTTCAGGTAAGGGCAGTTTCTTTATAGCTCAAAGGAACTACATTGTTCACGAAGCTCACACGTTTCTCATCTTAACTGACAAGCATTGGATGTTAGAGGACCAGTGCTTTGTATCAGTTTCAGAAGCAGATTTGTACTAGATATGGTCCGTATGTGTAGGCAACATCGTTCTTTTGTTCTCAGCAAACTCACGTTTCATGCTGTCTTAGAGCCTCTAGAAAGCAAGAGCGTGCTTCTTGCTCTAAAGCAGAGTGTGATCAATGGATGAGAACTCTGCTGTGTGTTTCACTTCAGAAATGGAGTTAAATCCCAGCCTCTGAGTCTTCCTACAAGCAAGATTTCATTTCAGGTAAGGGCAGTTACTTTACATCTCAAACGAGCTACATCGTTCACGAAGCTCACACGTTTTGGATCTTACATGAGAAGCATTGGATGGGAGAGGACCTGTGGTTTGTTTCAGTTTCAGAAGCAGAGTTGAACTAGATATGGACCTTATGTTTAGGAAATACCATTCTTTTGTTCTGAGCACACTCATGTTTCCTGCTCTATTAGAGACTCTAGAAAGCAAGAGGGTGCTTCTCGCTCTAAAGCAGAGTGTGATCCATGGATGAGAACTATGCTGTGTGTTTCCCTTCAGAAATGGAGTTAAATCCCAGGCTCTGTATCTTCCTACAAGCAAGACTTCGTTTCAGGTAAGGGAAGTCACTTTTCAGCTCAAAAGAACTACATCATTCACGAAGCTCACACGTTTCTCATCTTAACACAAAAGCATTGGAGGTTAGAGGACCAGTGCTTTGTATCAACTTCAGAAGAAGTGTTGGACTAGATATAGTCCGTATGTGTAGGAAACACCGTTCGTTTGTTCTGTGCACACTCACGTTTCCTGCTGTCTTAGAGAATCTAGAAAGCAAGAGCATGCTTCTTGCTCTAAAGCAGAGTGTGATCAATGGATGAGAACTCTGCTGTGTGTTTCACTTCAGAAATGGAATTAAATCCCAGGCTCAGAGTCTTCCTACAAGCCAGACTTCGTTTCAGGTAAGGGCAGTCACTTTTCTGCTCAAAAGAACTACATCGTTCAGGAAGCTCACACGTTTCGGATCTTACCTGACAAGCATTGGATGTTAGAGGACCTGTGGTTTGTTTCAGTTTCAGAAGCAGGGTTGAACTAGATATGTTCCGTATGTTTAGGAAAGACCCTTCTTTTGTTCTGAGCACACTCAGGTTTCCTGCTGTCTTAGAGACTCTAGAAAGCAAGAGCGTGCTTCTTGTTCTAAAGTAGAGTGTGATCAATGGATGAGAACTCTGCTGTGTGTTTCACTTCAGAAATGGAGTGAAATCCCAGGCTCTGAGTCTTCCTACAAGCAAGATTTCGTTTCAGGTAAGGGCAGTTACTTTACAGCTGAAAGGAACTACATCGTTCACGAAGCTCACACGTTTCTCATCTTAACTGACAAGCATTGGATGTTAGAGGAACAGTGCTTTGTATCAGTTTCAGAAGCAGATTTGGACTTCATATGGTCCGTATGTGTACGAAAAACCTTTCTTTTGTTCTGCGCACACTCAGATTTCCTGCTGTCTTAGAGACTCTAGAAAGCAAGAGCATGCTTCTTGTTCTAAAGCAGAGTGTGATCAATGGATGAGAACACTGCTGTGTGTTTCACTTCAGAAATGGAGTTAAATCCCAGGCTCTGTGTCTTCCAACATTCTAGACTTCGTTTCAGGTAAGGGCAGTCACTTTTCTGCTCAAAACAACTACATCGATCACGAAGCTCACAAGTTTCTCATCTTAACAGACAAGCATTGGTTGGTAGAGTACCAGTGCTTTGTATCAGCTTCAGAAGCAGAGTTGGACTAGATATGGTCCGTATGTGTAGGAAACTCCGTTCTTTTGTTCTCAGCACACTCACATTTCCTGCTGTCTTAGAGATTCTAGAAAGCAAGAGTGTGCTTCTTGCTCTAAAGCAGAGTGTCATCAATGGATGAGAACTCTGCTGTGTGTTTCAGTTCAGAAATGGAGTTAAATCCGAGGCTCTGAGTCTTCCTACAACAAGACTTCCTTTCATGTAAGGGAAGTTTCTTCATAGCTCAAAGGAACTACATCGTTCACGAAACTCACACCTTTCTCATCTTAACTGACAAGCATTGGATGTTAGAGGACCAGTGTTTTGTATCAGTTTCAGAAGCAGATTTGGACTACATAAGGTCCGTATGTGTTGGCAACATCGTTCTTTTGTTCTCAGCATACTCACGTTTCCTGCTGTATTAGAGACTCTAGAAAGCAAGAGCGTGCTTCTTGTTCTAAAGCAGAGTGTGATCAATGGATGAGAACACTGCTGTGTGTTTCACTTCAGAAATGGGGTTAAATCCCAGGCTCTGAGTCTTCCTACAAGCAAGACTTCGTTTCAGGTAAGGGCAGTCACTTTTCTGCTCAAACGAACTACATAGTTCACGAAGCTCACACGTTTCTCATCTTAACTGACAAGCATTGGATGTTAGAGGACCAGTGCTTTGTGTCTGTTTCTGAAGTAGATTTGGACTACATATGGTCCGTATATGTACGAAAGACCGTTCTTTTGTTCTGGGCATACTCATATTTCCTGCTTTATTAGAGACTCTAGAAAGCAAGAGTGTGCTTCTCGCTCTAAAGGAGAGTGTAATCCATGGATGAGAACTCTGCTGTTTGTTTCCCTTCAGAAATGGAGTAAAATCCAGGCTCTGTGTCTTACTACAAGCTAGACTTCGTTTCAGGTAAGGGCAGTTACTTTACAGCTCAAACGAACTACATAGTTCCCGAAGCTCACACGTTTCTCACCTTAACAGACAAGCATTGGATGTTAGAGGACCAGTTCTTTGTATCAGTTTCAGAATCAGAGTTGGACTAGATAAGGTCTGTTTGTGTAGGAAACACCGTTCTTTTGTTCTCAGCACACTCACGTTTCCTGCTGTTTTAGAGAGTCTAGAAAGCTAGAGCGTGCTTCTTGCTCTAAAGCAGAGTGTGATCAATGGATGAGAACTCTGCTGTGTGTTTCACTTCAGAAATGGAATTAAATCCCAGACTCTGAGTCTTCCTACAAGCAAGATTTCGTTTCAGGTAAAGGCAGTTACTTTGCAGCTCAAACGAACTACATCGTTCACAAAGCTAACACGTTTCTCACCTTAAATGACAAGCATTGGATGTTAGAGGACCTATGCTTTGTATCAATTTCAGAGGCAGAGTTGGACTATATATTGTCCATATGTGTAGGAAACACCCTTCTTTTGTTCTCAGCACACTCATGCTTACTGCTGTCTAGAGAGTCTAGAAAGCAAGAGCGTGCTTCTTGCTCTATAGCAGAGTGTGATCTATATATGAGAACTCTGCTGTGTGTTTCCCTTCAGAAATCGAGTTAAATTCCAGGCTCTTTGTCTTCCTACAAGCAAGAATTCCTTTCAAGTAAGGGCAGTCACTTTTCAGCTCAAACGAACTACATCGTTCATGAAGCTCACACGTTTCTCATCTTAACTGACAAGCATTGAATGTTAGAGGACCAGTGCTTTGTATCAGTTTCAGAAGCAGATTTGGACTTCATATGGTCCGTATGTGTACGAAAAACCTTTCTTTTGTTCTGCGCACACTCAGATTTCCTGTTGTCTTAGAGACTCTAGAAAGCAAGAGCATGCTTCTTGTTCTAAAGCAGAGTGTGATCAATGCATGAGAACACTGCTGTGTGTTTCACTTCAGAAATGGAGTTAAATCCCAGGCTCTGTGTCTTCCAACATTCAAGACTTCGTTTCAGGTAAGGGCAGTCACTTTTCTGCTCAAACGAACTACATCGTTCAGAAAGCTCACACGTTTCTCATCTTAACTGACAAGCATTGGATGTTAGAGGACCAGTGCTTTGTATCAGTTTCAGAAGCAGATTTGGATTACATATGGTCCATATGTGTACGAAAAACCGTTCTTTTTTTCTGCGCACACTCAGATTTCATGCTCTATTAGAGAATCTAGAAAGGAAGAGTGTGCTTATCGCTCTAAAGCAGAGTGTGATCCATGGATGAGAACTCTGCTGTGTGTTCCCCTTCAGAAATGGAGTTAAATCCCAGGCTCTGAGTCTTCCTACAAGCAAGACTTCGTTTCAGGTAAGGGCAGTTTCTTTATAGCTCAAAGGAACTACATCGTTCACGAAACTCACACGTTTCTCATCTTAACTGACAAGCATTGGATGTTAGAGGACCAGTGCTTTGTATCAGTTTCAGAAGCAGATTTGGACTACATATGCTCCGTATGTGTTGGCAACATCGTTCTTTTGTTCTCAGCATACTCACGTTTCATGCTGTCTTAGAGACTCTAGAAAGCAAGAGGTTGCTTCTCGCTTTAAAGCAGAGTGTGATCCATGGATGAGAACTCTGCTGTGTGTTTCCCTTCAGAAATGGAGTTAAATCCCAGGCTCTGTGTCTTCCTACAAGCAAGACTTCGTTTCAGGTAAGGGCAATCACTTTTCAGCTCAAAAGAACTACATCGTTCACGAAGCTAACACGTTTCTCATCTTAAAAGACAAGCATTGGATGTTAGAAGACCAGGGCTTTGTATCAGCTTCAGAAGCAGAGTTGGACTAGATATGGTCCATATGAGTAGGCAACATTGTTCTTTTGTTCTCAGCACACTCACGTTTCATGCTGTCTTAGAGCCTCTAGAAAGCAAGAGCGTGCTTCTTGTTCTAAAGCAGAGTGTGATCAATGGATAAGAACACTGCTGTGTGTTTCAATTCACAAATGGAGTTAAATCCCAGGCTCTGAGTCTTCCTACTAGCCAGACTTCGTTTCAGGTAAGGGCAGTCACTTTTCTGCTCAAAAGAACTACATCATTCACGAAGCTCACACGTTTCTCATCTTAACTGACAAGCATTGGATGTTAGATGACCAGTGCTTTGTATCAGTTTCAGAAGCAGATTTGGACTTCATATGGTCCGTATGTGTATGAAAAACCGTTCTTTTGTTCTGCGCAAACTAAGATTTCCTGCTGTATTAGAGAATCTAGAAAGGAAGAGTGTGCTTATCGCTCTAAAGCAGATTGTGATCCATGGATGAGAACTCTGCTGTGTGTTTCCCTTCAGAAATGGAGTTAAATCCCAGGCTCTGTGTCTTCCTAAAGCAAGACTTCGTTTCAGGTAAGGGCAGTCACTTTTCAGCTCAAAAGAACTCCATCGTTCACGAAGCTCACACGTTTCTCATCTTAACAGACAAGCATTGGATGTTAGAGGACCAGTGCTTTGTATCAGTTTCAGAAGCAGATTTGGACTTCATATGGTCCGTATGTGTAGGAAACACCGTTCTTTTGTTCTCAGCACACTAACGTTTCCTGCTGTCTTAGAGACTCAAGAAAGCAAGAGCGTGCTTCTTGTTCTAAAGCAGAGTGTGATCAATGGAAGAGAACACTGCTGTGTGTTTCAATTCACAAATGGAGTTAAATCCCAGGCTCTGAGTCTTCCTACAAGCAAGACTTCGTTTCAGGTAAGGGCAGTCACTTTTCTGCTCAAACGAACTACAACATTCACGGAGCTCACACGTTTCTCATCTTAACTGACAACCATTGGATGTTAGAGGACCAGTGCATTGTATCAGTTTCAGAAGCAGATTTGGACTACATATGATCCGTATGTGTACGAAAAACCGTTCTTTTGTTCTGCACAGACTCAGATTTCCTGCTGTCTTAGAGACTCTAGAAAGCAACAGCGTGCTTCTTGTTCAAAAGCAGAGTGTGATCGGTGGATGAGAACACTGCTTTGTGTTTCACTTCAGAAATGGAGTTAAAACCAAGGCTCTGTGACTTCCTACAAGCAAGACTTCGTTTCAGGTAAGGGCAGTCACTTTGGAGCTCAAAAGAACTACATCGTTCACAAAGCTCACACGTTTCTCATCTTAACTGACAAGCATTGGATATTAGAGGACCAGTGCTTTGTATCAGTTTCAGAAGCAGATTTGGACTTCATATGGTCCGTATGTGTACAAAAAACCGTTCTTTTGTTCTGCGCACACTCAGATTTCCTGCTGTATTAGAGACTCTAGAAAGCAAGAGCGTGCTTCTTGTTTCGAAAGCAGAGTGTGATCAGAGGATGAGAACACTGCTGTGTGTTTCACTTCAGAAATGGAGTTAAATCCCAGGCTCTGAGTCTTCCTACAAGCAAGACTTCATTTCAGGTAAGGGCAGTCACTTTTCTGCTCAAACGAACTACATCATTCATGAAGCTTACACGTTTCTCATCTTAACTGACAAGCATTGGATGTTAGAGGACCAGTGCTTTGTGTCAGTTTCAGAAGCAGATTTGGACTACATATCGTCCGAATGTGTAGGCAACATCATTCTTTTGTTCTCAGCACACTCACGTTTCATACTGTCTTAGAGCTTCTAGAAAGCAAGAGCGTGCTTCTTGCTCTAAATCAGAGTGTGATCCATGGATGACAACTCTGCTGTGTGTTTTCCTTCAGAAATGGAGTTAAATCCCAGGCTCTGTGACTTCCTACAAGCAAGACTTCCTTTCAGGAAAGGGCAGTCACTTTGCATCTCAAAAGAACTACATCGTTCACGAATCTAACACGTTTCTCATCTTAACAGAGAAGCATTGGATGGTAGAGGACCAGTGCTTTGTATCAGCTTCAGAAGCAGATTTGGACTAGATATGGTCCGTATGTGTAGTAAACACCATTCTTTTGTTCTCAGCACACTCACGTTTCCTGCTGTCTTAGAGATTCTAGAAAGCAAGAGCGTGCTTCTTGTTCTAAAGCAGAGTGTGATAAATGGATGAGAACACTGCTGTGTGTTTCACTTCAGAAATGGAGTTAAATCCCATGCTCTCAGCCTTCCTACAAGCATGACTTCCTTTCAGGTAAGGGCAGTTTCTTTATAGCTCAAAGGAACTGCATTGTTCACGAAGCTCACACGTTTCTCATCTTAACTGACAAGCATTGGATGTTAGAGGACCAGTGCTTTGTATCAGCTTCAGAAGCACAGTTGGACTAGATATGGTCCGTATGTGTAGGCAACATCGTTCTTTTGTTCTCAGCACACTCACGTTTCCTGCTGTTTTAGAGAGTCTAAGAAGCTAGAGCGAGCTTCTTGCTCTAAAGCAGAGTGTGATCCATGGATGAGAACTCTGCTGTGTGTTTCCCTTCAGAAATGGAGTTAAATCCCAGGCTCTGAGTCTTCCTACAAGCAAGACTTCCTTTCATGTAAGGGCAGTTTCTTTATAGGAACTACATCGTTCACGAAACTCACACGTTTCTCATCTTAACTTACAAGCATTGGATGTTAGAGGACCAGTGCTTTGTATAAGCTTCAGAAGCAGAGTTGGACTAGATATGGTCCATATGTGTAGGCAACATTGTTCTTTTGTTCTCAGCACACTCACGTTTCATGCTGTCTTAGAGCCTCTAGAAAGCAAGAGCGTGCTTCTTGCTCTAAAGCAGAGTGTGATCAATGGATGAGAACTCTGCTGTGTGTTTCCCTTCAGAAATGGAATTAAATCCCAGGCTCTGAGTCTTCCTACAAGCAAGATTTCGTTTCAGGTAAGGGCAGTTACTTTACAGCTGAAAGGAACTACATCGTTCACGAAGCTCACACGTTTCCCATCTTAACTGACAAGCATTGGATGTTAGAGGACCAGTGCTTTGTATCAGTTTCAGAAGCAGATTTGGACTTCATATGGTCCGTATGTGTACGAAAAACCTTTCTTTTGTTCTGCGCACACTCAGATTTCCTGCTGTCTTAGAGACTCTAGAAAACAAGAGCATGCTTCTTGTTCTAATGCAGAGTGTGATCAATGGATGAGAACACTGCTGTGTGTTTCACTTCAGAAATGGTGTTAAATCCCAGGCTCTGGGTCTTCCAACATTCAAGACTTCGTTTCAGGTAAGGGCAGTCACTTTTCTGCTCAAAAAAACTACATCGTTCACGAAGCTCACAAGTTTCTCATCTTAACAGACAAGCATTGGTTGGTAGAGGACCAGTGCTTTGTATCAGCTTCAGAAGCAGAGTTGGACTAGATATTGTCCGTATGTGTAGGAAACTCCGTTCTTTTGTTCTCAGCACACTCACATTTCCTGCTGTCTTAGAGATTCTAGAAAGCAAGAGTGTGCTTCTTGCTCTAAAGCAGAGTGTCATCAATGGATGAGAACTCTGCTGTGTGTTTCAGTTCAGAAATGGAGTTAAATCCCAGGCTCTGAGTCTTCCTACAACAAGACTTCATTTCATGTAAGGGAAGTTTCTTTATAGCTCAAAGAACTACATCGTTCACGAAACCCACACGTTTCTCATCTTAACTGACAAGCATTGGATGTTAGAGGACCAGTGTTTTGTATCAGTTTCAGAAGAAGATTTGGACTACATATGCTCCGTATGTGTTGGCAACATCGTTCTTTTGTTCTCAGCATACTCACGTTTCATGCTGTCTTAGAGACTCTAGAAAGCAAGAGCTTGCTTCTCACTCTAAAGCAGAGTGTGATCCATGGATGAGAACTCTGCTGTGTGTTTCCCTTCAGAAATGGAGTTAAATCCCAGGCTCTGTGTCTTCCTACAAGCAAGACTTCGTTTCAGGTAAGGGCAGAAACTTTTTTGCTCAAAAGAACTACATCATTCACTAAGCTCAAACGTTTCTCATCTTAAAAGACAAGCATTGGATGTTAGAAGACCAGGGCTTTGTATCAGCTTCAGAAGCAGAGTTGGACTAGATATGGTCCATATGAGTAGGCAACATTGTTCTTTTGTTCTCAGCACACTCACGTTTCATGCTGTGTTAGAGCCTCTAGAAAGCAAGAGCGTGCTTCTTGTTCTAAAGCAGAGTGTGATCAATGGATAAGAACACTGCTGTGTGTTTCAATTCACAAATGGAGTTAAATCCCAGGCTCTGAGTCTTCCTACTAGCCAGACTTCGTTTCAGGTAAGGGCAGTCACTTTTCTGCTCAAAAGAACTACATCATTCACGAAGCTCACACGTTTCTCATCTTAACTGACAAGCATTGGATGTTAGAGGACCAGTGCTTTGTATCAGTTTCAGAAGCAGATTTGGACTTCATATGGTCCGTATGTGTACGAAAAACCGTTCTTTTGTTCTGCGCAAACTAAGATTTCCTGCTGTATTAGAGAATCTAGAAAGGAAGAGTGTGCTTATCGCTCTAAAGCAGATTGTGATCCATGGATGAGAACTCTGCTGTGTGTTTCCCTTCAGAAATGGAGTTAAATCCCAGGCTCTGTGTCTTCCTAAAGCAAGACTTCGTTTCAGGTAAGGGCAGTCACTTTTCAGCTCAAAAGAACTCCATCGTTCATGAAGCTCACACGTTTCTCATCTTAACAGACAAGCATTGGATGTTAGAGGACCAGTGCTTTGTATCAACTTCAGAAGCAGAGTTGGACTAGATATATTCCGTATGTGTAGGAAACACCGTTCTTTTGTTCTCAGCACACTAACGTTTCCTGCTGTCTTAGAGACTCAAGAAAGCAAGAGCGTGCTTCTTGTTCTAAAGCAGAGTGTGATCAATGGAAGAGAACACTGCTGTGTGTTTCAATTCACAAATGGAGTTAAATCCCAGGCTCTGAGTCTTCCTACAAGCAAGACTTCGTTTCAGGTAAGGGCAGTCACTTTTCTGCTCAAACGAACTACAACATTCACGGAGCTCACACGTTTCTCATCTTAACTGACAACCATTGGATGTTAGAGGACCAGTGCATTGTATTAGTTTCAGAAGCAGATTTGGACTACATATGATCCTTATGTGTACGAAAAACCGTTCTTTTGTTCTGCACAGACTCAGATTTCCTGCTGTCTTAGAGACTCTAGAAAGCAACAGCGTGCTTCTTGTTCAAAAGCAGAGTGTGATCAGTGGATGAGAACACTGCTTTGTGTTTCACTTCAGAAATGGAGTTAAAACCAAGGCTCTGTGACTTCCTACAAGCAAGACTTCGTTTCAGGTAAGGGCAGTCACTTTGGAGCTCAAAAGAACTACATCGTTCACAAAGCTCACACGTTTCTCATCTTAACTGACAAGCATTGGATGTTAGAGGACCAGTGGTTTGTATCAGTTTCAGAAGCAGATTTGGACTTCATATGGTCCGTATGTGTACAAAAAACCGTTCTTTTGTTTTGCGCACACTCAGATTTCCTGCTGTATTAGAGACTCTAGAAAGCAAGAGCGTGCTTCTTGTTTCGAAAGCAGAGTGTGATCAGAGGATGAGAACACTGCTGTGTGTTTCACTTCAGAAATGGAGTTAAATCCCAGGCTCTGAGTCTTCCTACAAGCAAGACTTCATTTCAGGTAAGGGCAGTCACTTTTCTGCTCAAACGAACTACATCATTCATGAAGCTTACACGTTTCTCATCTTAACTGACAAGCATTGGATGTTAGAGGACCAGTGCTTTGTATCAGTTTCAGAAGCAGATTTGGACTACATATCGTCCGAATGTGTAGGCAACATCATTCTTTTGTTCTCAGCACACTCACGTTTCATACTGTCTTAGAGCTTCTAGAAAGCAAGAGCGTGCTTCTTGCTCTAAAGCAGAGTGTGATCCATGGATGACAACTCTGCTGTGTGTTTTCCTTCAGAAATGGAGTTAAATCCCAGGCTCTGTGACTTCCTACAAGCAAGACTTCCTTTCAGGAAAGGGCAGTCACTTTGCATCTCAAAAGAACAACATCGTTCACGAATCTAACACGTTTCTCATCTTAACAGAGAAGCATTGGATGGTAGAGGACCAGTGCTTTGTATCAGCTTCAGAAGCAGAGTTGGACTAGATATGGTCCGTATGTGTAGTAAACACCATTCTTTTGTTCTCAGCACACTCACGTTTCCTGCTGTCTTAGAGATTCTAGAAAGCAAGAGCGTGCTTCTTGTTCTAAAGCAGAGTGTGATAAATGGATGAGAACACTGCTGTGTGTTTCACTTCAGAAATGGAGTTAAATCCCATGCTCTCAGTCTTCCTACAAGCATGACTTCCTTTCAGGTAAGGGCAGTTTCTTTATAGCTCAAAGGAACTACATTGTTCACGAAGCTCACACGTTTCTCATCTTAAAAGACAAGCATTGGATGTTAGAAGACCAGGGCTTTGTATCAGCTTCAGAAGCAGAGTTGGACTAGATATGGTCCATATGAGTAGGCAACATTGTTCTTTTGTTCTCAGCACACTCACGTTTCATGCTGTCTTAGAGCCTCTAGAAAGCAAGAGCGTGCTTCTTGTTCTAAAGCAGAGTGTGATCAATGGATAAGAACACTGCTGTGTGTTTCAATTCACAAATGGAGTTAAATCCCAGGCTCTGAGTCTTCCTACTAGCCAGACTTCGTTTCAGGTAAGGGCAGTCACTTTTCTGCTCAAAAGAACTACATCATTCACGAAGCTCACACGTTTCTCATCTTAACTGACAAGCATTGGATGTTAGAGGACCAGTGCTTTGTATCAGTTTCAGAAGCAGATTTGGACTTCATATGGTCCGTATGTGTACGAAAAACCGTTCTTTTGTTCTGCGCAAACTAAGATTTCCTGCTGTATTAGAGAATCTAGAAAGGAAGAGTGTGCTTATCGCTCTAAAGCAGATTGTGATCCATGGATGAGAACTCTGCTGTGTGTTTCCCTTCAGAAATGGAGTTAAATCCCAGGCTCTGTGTCTTCCTAAAGCAAGACTTCGTTTCAGGTAAGGGCAGTCACTTTTCAGCTCAAAAGAACTCCATCGTTCACGAAGCTCACACGTTTCTCATCTTAACAGACAAGCATTGGATGTTAGAGGACCAGTGCTTTGTATCAACTTCAGAAGCAGAGTTGGACTACATATGGTCCGTATGTGTAGGAAACACCGTTCTTTTGTTCTCAGCACACTAACGTTTCCTGCTGTCTTAGAGACTCAAGAAAGCAAGAGCGTGCTTCTTGTTCTAAAGCAGAGTGTGATCAATGGAAGAGAACACTGCTGTGTGTTTCAATTCACAAATGGAGTTAAATCCAAGGCTCTGAGTCTTCCTACAAGCAAGACTTCGTTTCAGGTAAGGGCAGTCACTTTTCTGCTCAAACGAACTACAACATTCACGGAGCTCACACGTTTCTCATCTTAACTGACAACCATTGGATGTTAGAGGACCAGTGCATTGTATTAGTTTCAGAAGCAGATTTGGACTACATATGATCCTTATGTGTACGAAAAACCGTTCTTTTGTTCTGCACAGACTCAGATTTCCTGCTGTCTTAGAGACTCTAGAAAGCAACAGCGTGCTTCTTGTTCAAAAGCAGAGTGTGATCAGTGGATGAGAACACTGCTTTGTGTTTCACTTCAGAAATGGAGTTAAAACCAAGGCTCTGTGACTTCCTACAAGCAAGACTTCGTTTCAGGTAAGGGCAGTCACTTTGGAGCTCAAAAGAACTACATCGTTCACAAAGCTCACACGTTTCTCATCTTAACTGACAAGCATTGGATGTTAGAGGACCAGTGGTTTGTATCAGTTTCAGAAGCAGATTTGGACTTCATATGGTCCGTATGTGTACAAAAAACCGTTCTTTTGTTCTGCGCACACTCAGATTTCCTGCTGTATTAGAGACTCTAGAAAGCAAGAGCGTGCTTCTTGTTTCGAAAGCAGAGTGTGATCAGAGGATGAGAACACTGCTGTGTGTTTCACTTCAGAAATGGAGTTAAATCCCAGGCTCTGAGTCTTCCTACAAGCAAGACTTCATTTCAGGTAAGGGCAGTCACTTTTCTGCTCAAACGAACTACATCATTCATGAAGCTTACACGTTTCTCATCTTAACTGACAAGCATTGGATGTTAGAGGACCAGTGCTTTGTATCAGTTTCAGAAGCAGATTTGGACTACATATCGTCCGAATGTGTAGGCAACATCATTCTTTTGTTCTCAGCACACTCACGTTTCCTGCTGTCTTAGAGATTCTAGAAAGCAAGAGCGTGCTTCTTGTTCTAAAGCAGAGTGTGATAAATGGATGAGAACACTGCTGTGTGTTTCACTTCAGAAATGGAGTTAAATCCCATGCTCTCAGTCTTCCTACAAGCATGACATCCTTTCAGGTAAGGGCAGTTTCTTTATAGCTCAAAGGAACTACATTGTTCACGAAGCTCACACGTTTCTCATCTTAACTGACAAGCATTGGATGTTAGAGGACCAGTGCTTTGTATCAGCTTCAGAAGCACAGTTGGACTAGATATGGTCCGTATGTGTAGGCAACATCGTTCTTTTGTTCTCAGCAAACTCACGTTTCCTGCTGTCTTAGAGATTCTAGAAAGCAAGTGCGTGCTTCTTGCTCTAAAGCAGAGTGTGATCCATGGATGAGAACTCTGCTGTGTGTTTTCCTTCAGAAATGGAGATAAATCCCAGGCTCTTGACTTACTACAAGCAAGACATCCTTTCAGGAAAGGGCAGTCACTTTGCATCTCAAAAGAACTACATCATTCACGAATCTAACACGTTTCTCATCTTAACAGAGAAGCATTGGATGGTAGAGGACCAGTGCTTTGTATCAGCTTCAGAAGCAGAGTTGGACTAGATATGGTCCGTATGTGTAGTAAACACCATTCTTTTGTTCTCAGCACACTCACGTTTCCTGCTGTCTTAGAGATTCTAGAAAGCAAGAGCGTGCTTCTTGTTCTAAAGCAGAGTGTGATAAATGGATGAGTACACTGCTGTGTGTTTCACTTCAGAAATGGAGTTAAATCCCATGCTCTCAGTCTTCCTACAAGCATGACTTCCTTTCAGGTAAGGGCAGTTTCTTTATAGCTCAAAGGAACTACATTGTTCACGAAGCTCACACGTTTCTCATCTTAACTGACAAGCATTGGATGTTAGAGGACCAGTGCTTTGTATCAGCTTCAGAAGCAGAGTTGGACTAGATATGGTCCGTATGTGTAGGAAACTCCGTTCTTTTGTTCTCAGCACACTCACATTTCCTGCTGTCTTAGAGATTCTAGAAAGCAAGAGTGTGCTTCTTGCTCTAAAGCAGAGTGTCATCAATGGAAGAGAACTCTGCTGTGTGTTTCAGTTCAGAAATGGAGTTAAATCCCAGGCTCTGAGTCTTCCTACAACAAGACTTCATTTCATGTAAGGGAAGTTTCTTTATAGCTCAAAGGAACTACATCGTTCACGAAAGTCACACGTTTCTCATCTTAACTGACAAGCATTGGATGTTAGAGGACCAGTGTTTTGTATCAGTTTCAGAAGAAGATTTGGACTACATATGCTCCGTATGTGTTGGCAACATCGTTCTTTTATTCTCAGCATACTCATGTTTCATGCTGTCTTAGAGACTCTAGAAAGCAAGAGGTTGCTTCTTGCTCTAAAGCAGAGTGTGATCCATGGATGAGAACTCTGCTGTGTGTTTCCCTTCAGAAATGGAGTTAAATCCCAGGCACTGTGTCTTCCTACAAGCAAGACTTCGTTTCAGTTAAGGGCAGTCACTTTTCTGCTCAAAAGAACTACATCATTCACTAAGCTCACACGTTTCTCATCTTAACTGACAAGCATTGGATGTTAGAGGACCAGTGCTTTGTATTAGTTTCAGAAGCAGAGTTGGACTAGATATGGTCCATATGAGCAGGCAACATTGTTCTTTTGTTCTCAGCACACTCACGTTTCATGCTGTCTTCGAGCCTCTAGAAAGCAAGAGCGTGCTTCTTGTTCTAAAGCAGAGTGGGATCAATGGATGAGAACACTGCTGTGTGTTTCAATTCACAAATGGAGTTAAATCCCAGGCTCTGAGTCTTCCTACTAGCCAGACTTCGTTTCAGGTAAGGCAGTCACTTTTCTGCTCAAAAGAACTACATCATTCATGAAGCTCACATGTTTCTCATCTTAACTGACAAGCATTGGATGTTAGAGGACCAGTGCTTTGTATCAGTTTCAGAAGCAGATTTGGACTTCATATGGTCCGTATGTGTACGAAAAACCGTTCTTTTGTTCTGCGCACACTCAGATTTCCTGCTGTATTAGAGAATCTAGAAAGGAAGAGTGTGCTTATCGCTCTAAAGCAGATTGTGATCCATGGATGAGAACTCTGCTGTGTGTTTCCCTTCAGAAATGGAGTTAAATCCCAGGCTCTGTGTCTTCCTACAAGCAAGACTTCGTTTCAGGTAAGGGCAGTCACTTTTCAGCTCAAAAGAACTCCATCGTTCACGAAGCTCACACGTTTCTCATCTTAACAGACAAGCATTGGATGTTAGAGGACCAGTGCTTTGTATCAGTTTCAGAAGCAGATTTGGACTTCATATGGTCCGTATGTGTACAAAAAACCGTTCTTTTGTTCTGCGCACACTCAGATTTCCTGCTGTATTAGAGAATCTAGAAAGGAAGAGTGTGCTTATCGCTCTAAAGCAGAGTGTGATCCATGGATGAGAACTCTGCTGTGTGTTTTCCTTCAGAAATGGAGTTAAATCCCAGGGTCTGTGACTTCCTACAAGCAAGACTTCGTTTCAGGTAAGGGCAGTCACTTTGCAGCTCAAAAGAACTACATCTTTCACAAAGCTCACATGTTTCTCATCTTAGCAGACAAGCATTGGATGGTAGAGGACCAGTGCTTTGTATCAGCTTCAGAAGCAGATTTGTACTAGATATGGTCCGTAAGTGTAGGCAACATCGTTCTTTTGTTCTCAGCAAACTCACGTTTCATGCTGTCTTAGAGCCTCTAGAAAGCAAGAGCATGCTTCCTGCTCTAAAGCAGAGTGTGATCAATGGATGAGAACTCTGCTGTGTGTTTCACTTCAGAAATGGAGTTAAATCCCATCCTCTGAGTCTTCCTACAAGCAAGATTTCATTTCAGGTAAGGGCAGTTACTTTACAGCTCAAACGAGCTACATCGTTCACGAAGCTCACACGTTTTGGATCTTACATGAGAAGCATTGGATGGGAGAGGACCTGTGGTTTGTTTCAGTTTCAGAAGCAGAGTTGAACTAGATATGGTCCTTGTGTTTAGGAAATACCATTCTTTTGTTCTGAG
Organism: Onychomys leucogaster; assembly: GCA_949786385.1. Lineage (NCBI taxonomy): Eukaryota > Metazoa > Chordata > Mammalia > Rodentia > Cricetidae > Onychomys > Onychomys leucogaster. The sequence continues at coordinate 1,514,279 of CATKUP010000025.1, forward strand.
CACACTCATGTTTCCTGCTCTATTAGAGACTCTAGAAAGCAAGAGGGTGCTTCTCGCTCTAAAGCAGAGTGTGATCCATGGATGAGAACTATGCTGTGTGTTTCCCTTCAGAATTGGAGTTAAATCCCAGGCTCTGTATCTTCCTACAAGCAACACTTCGTTTCAGGTAAGGGCAGTCACTTTTCAGCTCAAAAGAACTACATCGTTCACGAAGCTCACACGTTTCTCATCTTAACAGACAAGCATTGGATGTTAGAGGACCAGTGCTTTGTATCAACTTCAGAAGCAGAGTTGGACTAGATATGGTGCGTATGTGTAGGAAACACCGTTAGTTTGTTCTGTGCACACTCACGTTTCCTGCTGTCTTAGAGAATCTAGAAAGCAAGAGCATGCTTCTTGCTCTAAAGCAGAGTGTGATCAATGGATGAGAACTCTGCTGTGTGTTTCACTTCAGAAATGGAATTAAATCCCAGGCTCAGAGTCTTCCTACAAGCCAGACTTCATTTCAGGTAAGGGCAGTCACTTTTCTGCTCAAAAGAACTACATCGTTCACGAAGCTCACACGTTTCGGATCTTACCTGACAAGCATTGGATGTTAGAGGACCTGTGGTTTGTTTCAGTTTCAGAAGCAGAGTTGAACTAGATATGTTCCGTATGTTTAGGAAAGACCATTCTTTTGTTCTGAGCACACTCAGGTTTCCTGCTGTCTTAGAGACTCTAGAAAGCAAGAGCGTGCTTCTTGTTCTAAAGCAGAGTGTGATCCATGGATGAGAACTCTGCTGTGTGTTTCCCTTCAGAAATGGAGTTAAATCCCAGGCTCTGTGTCTTCCTACAAGCAAGACTTCGTTTCAGGTAAGGGCAGTCACTTTTCTGCTCAAAAGAACTACATCATTCACGAAGCTCACACGTTTCTCATCTTAACTGACAAGCATTGGATGTTAGAGGACCAGTGCTTTGTATCAACTTCAGAAGCAGAGTTGGACTAGATATGGTCCGTATGTGAAAGAAACACCGTTCTTTTTTTCTCAGCGCACTAACGTTTCCTGCTGTCTTAGAGACTCAAGAAAGCAAGAGCGTGCTTCTTGTTCTAAAGCAGAGTGTGATCAATGGAAGAGAACACTGCTGTGTGTTTCAATTCACAAATGGAGTTAAATCCCAGGCTCTGAGTCTTCCTACAAGCAAGACTTCGTTTCAGGTAAGGGCAGTCACTTTTCTGCTCAAACGAACTACAACATTCACGGAGCTCACACGTTTCTCATCTTAACTGACAACCATTGGATGTTAGAGGACCAGTGCATTGTATCAGTTTCAGAAGCAGATTTGGACTACATATGGTCCGTATGTGTACGAAAAACCGTTCTTTTGTTCTGCACAGACTCAGATTTCCTGCTGTCTTAGAGACTCTAGAAAGCAACAGCGTGCTTCTTGTTCGAAAGCAGAGTGTGATCAGTGGATGAGAACAATGCTTTGTGTTTCACTTCAGAAATGGAGTTAAATCCCAGGCTCTGTGACTTCCTACAAGCAAGACTTCGTTTCAGGTAAGGGCAGTCACTTTGAAGCTCAAAAGAACTACATCGTTCACAAAGCTCACACGTTTCTCATCTTAACTGACAAGCATTGGATGTTAGAGGACCAGTGCTTTGTATCAGTTTCAGAAGCAGATTTGGACTTCATATGGTCCGTATGTGTACAAAAAACCGTTCTTTTGTTCTGCGCACACTCAGATTTCCTGCTGTATTAGAGAATCTAGAAAGGAAGAGTGTGCTTATCGCTCTAAAGCAGAGTGTGATCCATGGATGAGAACTCTGCTGTGTGTTTTCCTTCAGAAATGGAGTTAAATCCCAGGCTCTGTGACTTCCTACAAGCAAGACTTCGTTTCAGGTAAGGGCAGTCACTTTGCAGCTCAAAAGAACTACATCTTTCACAAAGCTCACACGTTTCTCATCTTAGCAGACAAGCATTGGATGGTAGAGGACCAGTGCTTTGTATCAGCTTCAGAAACAGAGTTGGACTAGATATGGTCCGTATGTGTAGGAAACACCGTTCTTTTGTTCTCAGCACACTCACGTTTCCTGCTGTCTCAGAGTTTCTAGAAAGCAAGAGCGTGCTTCTTGTTCTATAGCAGAGTGTGATAAATGGATGAGAACACTGCTGTGTGTTTCACTTCAGAAATGGAGTTAAATCCCATGCTCTCAGTCTTCCTACAAGCATGACTTCCTTTCAGGTAAGGGCAGTTTCTTTATAGCTCAAAGGAACTACATCGTTCACAAAGCTCACACGTTTCTCATCTTAACTGACAAGTATCGGATGTTAGAGGAACAGTGCTTTGTATCAGTTTCAGAATCAGAGTTGGACTAGATATGGTCTGTATGTGTGGGAGACACCGTTCTTTTGTTCTCAGCAGAGTCAGGTTTCCTGCTGTTTTAGAGACTCTAGTAAGCAAGTGCATGCATATTGCTCTAAAGCAGAGTGTGATCAAGGGATGAGAACTCTGTTTTGTGTTTCACTAAAGAAATGGTCTTAAACACCAGGCTCTGAGTCTTCCTACGAGCAAGACTTCATTTCAGGTAAGGGCAGTCACTTTACAGCTCAAACGAACTACATCCTTCACGAAGCTCACACGTCCGCATCTTAACTGACAAGCATTGGATGTTAGAGGACCTGTGCTTTGTATCAATTTCAGAGGCAGAGTTGGACTAGATATGGCCCGTATGTGTAGGAAACACCGTTCTTTTGTTCTGAGCACACTCAGGTTTCCTGTTGTCTTAGAGACTCTGGAAGGCATGAGCGTGCTTCTTGCTCTAAAGCAGAGTGTGATCCATGGATGAGAACTATACTGTGTGTTTCCCTTCAGAAATGGAGTTAAACACCATGCTCTGAGTCTTCCTACATGCAAGACTTCGTTTCAGGTAAGGGCAGTCACTTTGCCGCTCAAATGAACTACATCGTTCACGAAGCTCACACGTTTCTCATCTTAACTGACAAGCATTGGATGTTAGAGGACCTGTGATTTGTATCAATATCAGAGGCAGAGTTGGACTAGATATGGTCCGTATGTGTAGGAAACACCGTTGTTTTGTTCTCAGCACACTCATGTTTCCTGCTGTCTTGGAGAATCTAGAAAGCAAGAGCGTGCTTATTGCTCTAAAGCAGAGTGTGTTCTGTATATGAGAACTCTGCTGTGTGTTTCCCTTCAGAAATGGAGTTAAATCCCAGGCTCTGAGTCTTCCTAAAAGGAAGACTTCCATTCAAGTGAGGGCAGTTACTTTAGAGCTCAAACGAACTCCATCGTTTAGGAAGCTCACATGTTTCTCATCTTAACTGACAAGCATTGGATGTTAGAGGACCATTGCTTTGTACCAGTTTCAGAAGCAGAGATCGACTAGATATGGTCCATATGTGTAGGAAACACGGTTCTTTTGTTCTGAGCACACTCAGGTTTCCTGTTGTCTTAGAGACTCTGAGAAGCAAGAGCGTACTTTTTGCTCTAAAGCAGAATGTGATCAATGGATTAGACATTGCTGTGTGTTTCACTTCAGAAATGGAGTTAAATCCCAGGCTCTGAGTTTTCCTACAAGCAAGACATCGTTTCATTTAAGGCAGTTACTTTACAGCTCAAACGAACAACATCATTCACGAAGCTCACACGTTTCTCATCTTAACTGACAAGCATTGGATGTTAGAGGACCAGTGCTTTGTATCAGTTTCAGAATCAGAGTTGGACTAGATATGGCCCGTATGTGTAGGAAACACCGTTCTTTTGTTCTGAGCATACTCAAGTTTCCTACTGTATTACAGAATCTAGAAAGCAAGAGCGTGCTTCTTGCTCTAAAGCAGAGTGTGATCCGTGGATGAGATCTGTGCTTTGTGTTTCCCTTCATAAATGGAGTTAAATTCCAGGCTCTGTGTTTTCCTACAAGCAAGACTTCGTTTCAGGTAAGGGCAGTTACTTTACAGCTCAATCGACCTACATCATTCACAAAGCTCACACGTTTCTCATCTTAACTGACAAGCATTGGATGTTAGAGGACCTGTGCTTTGTATCAATTTCAGAGGCAGAGTTGGACAAGATATGGTCCGTATGTGTAGGAAACACCGTTGTTTTGTTCTCAGCACACTCATGTTTCCTGCTGTCTTAGAGACTCTAGAAAGCAAGAGCGTGCTTAATGCTCTAAAGCAGAGTGTGATCTATATATGAGAACTCTGCTGTGTGTTTCACTTCAGAAATGGATTTAAATCCCAGGCTCTGAGTCTTCCTACAAGCAACAGTTCGTTTCAGGTAAGGCCAGTTACTTTACAGCTAAAACGAATTACATCGTTCACAATGCTCACACATTTCTCATCTTAACTGACAAGCATTGGATGTTAGAGGACCTGTGGTTTCTTTCAGTTTTAGAAGCAGATTTGAACTAGATATGGTCCGTATGTGTAGAAAACACTGTTCTTTTGTTCAGAGCACACGCAAATTTCCTGCTGTATTAGAGATCCTCGAAAGCATGTGCTTTCTTCTTGCTCTAAAGCAGAGTGTGATCCATGGATGAGAACTATGCTGTGTGTTTCTCTTCAGAAATGGAGTTAAATCCCAGGCTCTGAGTCTTCCTGCAAGCAAGACTTCGATTCAAGTAAGGGCAGTTACTTTACAGCTCAAACGAACTACATCATTCACGAAGCTCACACGTTTCTCATCTTAACTGACAAGCATTGGATGTTAGAGGACCTCTGGTTTGTTTCAGTTTCAGATGCAGAGATGAACTAGATATTGTCCGTATGTGTAGGAAACACCGTTCTTTTGTTATGAGCACACTCAAGTTTCCTGCTGTATTTGACACTCCAGAAGCAAGAGCGTGCTTCTTGCTCTAATGCAGAGTGTGATCCATGGATGAGAACTGTGTTCTGTGTTTCCCTTCAGAAATGATGTTAATCCCCACGCCCTGTGTCTTCCTACATTCAAGCCTTCGTTTCAGGTAAGGGCAGTCACCTTTCAGCTCAAACGAACTACATCGTTCACGAAGCTCACACGTTTCTCATCTTAAATGACAAGCATCGGATGTTAGAGGAACAGTGCTTTGTATCAGTTTCAGAAGCAGAGTTGGACTAGATATGGTCCGTATGTGTGGGAAACACCGTTCTTTGGTTCTCAGCCGACTCAGATTTCCTGCTGTTTTAGAGACTCTAGAAAGCTAGAGCGTGCTTCTTGCTCTAAAGCAGAGTGTGATCAATGGATTAGAACTCTGCTCTGTGTTTCACTAAAGAAATGGAGTTAAATCCCAGGTTCTGAGTCTTCCTACAAGGATGACTTCGATTCAAGTAAGGGCAGTTACTTTACAGCTCAAACGAACTACAACGTTCACGAAGCTCACACGTTTCTCATCTTAACTGACAAGCATTGGATGTTAGAGGACCAGTGCTTTGTATCAGTTTCAGAAGCAGACTTGGACTATATATGGTCTGTATGTGTAGGAAACACCGTTCTTTTGTTCTCAGCACACTCACGTTTTCTGCTGTCTTAGAGACTCTAGAAAGCAAGAGAGTGCTTCTTGATCTAAAGCAGAGTGTGATCCATGAATGAGAACTATGCTTTGTGTTTCGCTTCAGAAATGGAGTTAAATCCCAGGCTGTGTGTTTTCCTACTAGCAAGACATCGTTTCAGGTTAGGGCAGTTACTATTCAGCTCAAACGACCTACATCGTTCACGAAACTCACACGTTTCTCATCTTAAATGACAAGCATTGGATGTTAGAGGACCAGTGGTTTGTATCCGTTTCAGAAGCAGAGTTGAACTATATATGGCCCGTATATGTAGGAAACACCGTTTTTAGTTCTGAGCACACTCATGTTTCCTGCTGTATTATGAGACTCTAGAAAGCTAGAGCGTGCTTCTTGCTCTAAAGCAGAGTGTGATCATTGGATGAGAACTATGCTGTGTGTTTCACTTCAGAAATGGAGTTAAATCCCTGGCTCTGAGTCTTCCTACAAGCAAGAATTCGTTTCAGGTAAGGGCAGTTACTTTACAGCTCAAATGAACTACATCATTCAAATAGCTCACACGTTTCTCATCTAAACTGAGAAACATTGGATGTTAGAGGAGCTTTGGTTTGTATCAATTTCAAGCAGAGTTGAACTAGATATGGTCCGTATGTATGGGAAACACCGTTCTTTTCTTCTGATCACACTCACGTTTCCTGCTGTATTAGAGACTCTAGAAAGCAAGAGCATGCCTCTTACTCTAAAGCAGATTGTGATCCATGGATGAGAAATGTGTTGTGTGTTTCCCTTCAGAAATGGTGTTAAACACCAGGCTCTGAGTCTTCCTACAAGCAAGAATTCGTTTCAGGTAAGGGCAGTCACTTTTCAGCTCAAACGAACTACATCGTTCACGAAGCTCACACGTTTCTCATCTTAATTGACATGCATTGGATGTTAGAGGACGTGTGCTTTGTATCAGTTTCATAAGCAGAGTTGAACTATATATGGCCCGTATATGTAGGAAACACCGTTTTTAGATCTGAGCACACTCATGTTTCCTGCTGTATTAGAGACTCTAGAAAGCAAGAGCGTGCTTCTTGCTCTAAAGCAGAATGTGATCAATGTATGAGAACTCTGTTGTGTGTTTCACTTCAGAAATGGAGTTAAATCCCTGCCTCTGAGTCTTCCTACAAGCAAGACTTCGTTTCAGGTAAGGGCAGTTACTTTACAGCTCAATCGAACTACATCATTCACAAAGCTCACACGTTTCTCATCTTAACTGACAAGCATTGGATGTTAGAGGACCTGTGGTTTCTTTCAGTTTTAGAAGCAGATTTGAACTAGATATGGTCCGTATGTGTAGGAAACACTGTTCTTTTGTTCTGAGCACACGCAAATTTCCTGCTGTATTAGAGATTCTCGAAAGCAAGTGCTTTCTTCTTGCTCTAAAGCAGAGTGTGATCCATGGATGAGAACTATGCTGTGTGTTTCTCGTCAGAAATGGAGTTAACCCCAGGCTCTGAGTCTTCCTGCAAACAAGACTTCGATTCAAGTAAGGGCAGTTACTTTACAGCTCAAAAGAACTACATCATTCACGAAGCTCACACGTTTCTCATCTTAACTGACAAGCATTGGATGTTAGAGGACCTCTGGTTTGTTTCAGTTTCAGATGCAGAGATGAACTAGATATGGTCCGTATGTGTAGGAAACACCGGACATTTGTTATGAGCCCACTCAAGTTTCCTGCTGTATTAGAGAATCTAGAATGCAAGAGAGTGCTTCTTGCCCTAAAGCAGAGTGTGATCCATGGATGAGAACTATGCTGTGTCTTTCCCTTCAGAAATGGAGTTAAATCCCAGGCTCTGTGTCTTCCTACAAGCACTACTTTGTTTCAGCTAAGGGCAGTCACTTTTCAGATCAAACGAACTACATCGTTCACAAGCTCACATGTTGCTCATCTTAAATGATAAGCATTGGATGTTAGAGGACCAGTGCTTTCAATCAGTTTCATAATCAGCGTTGGACAAGATATGGCCCGTATGTGTAGGAAACACCGTTCTTTTGTTCTGAGCATACTCAAGTTTCCTGCTGTATTTGACACTCCAGAAAGCAAGAGCGTGCTTCTTGCTCTAAAGCAGAGTGTGATCCATGGATGAGAACTGTGTTGTGTATTTCCCTTCAGAAATGATGTTAATCCCCACGCCCTGTGTCTTCCTACATTCAAGACTTCGTTTCAGGTAAGGGCAGTCACCTTTCAGCTCAAACAATCTACATCATTCAAGAAGCTCACATGTTTCTCATCTTAAATGACAAGCATCGGATGTTAGAGGAACAGTGCTTTGTATCAGTTTCAGAATCAGAGTTGGACTAGATATGGTCCGTATGTGTGGGAAACACTGTTCTTTGGTTCTCAGCCGACTCAGGTTTCCTGCTGTTTTAGAGACTCTAGAAAGCTAGAGCGTGCTTCTTGCTCTAAAGCAGAGTGTGATCAATGGATGAGAACTGTGCTCTGTGTTTCACTAAATAAATGGAGTTAAATCCCAGGTTCTGAGTCTTCCTACAAGGATGACTTCGATTCAAGTAAGGGCAGTTACTTTACAGCTCAAACGAACTACAACGTTCACGAATCTCACACGTTTCTCATCTTAACTGACAAGCATTGGATGTTAGAGGACCAGTGCTTTGTATCAGTTTCAGAAGCAGACTTGGACTATATATGGTCTGTATGTGTAGGAAACACCGTTCTTTTGTTCTCAGCACACTCACGTTTTCTGCTGTCTTAGAGACTCTAGAAAGCAAGAGAGTGCTTCTTGCTCTAAAGCAGAGTGTGATCCATGGATGAGAACTATGCTGTGTGTTTTGCTTCAGAAATGGAGTTAAATCCCAGGCTCTGTGTTTTCCTACTAGCAAGACATCATTTCAGGTTAGGGCAGTCACTTTTCAGCTCAAACGACCTACATCTTTCACGAAACTCACACGTTTCTCATCTTAAATGACAAGCATTGGATGTTAGAGGACCAGTGGTTTGTATCCGTTTCAGAAGCAGAGTTGAACTATATATGGCCCGTATATGTAGGAAACACCGTTTTTAGTTCTGAGCACACTCATGTTTCCTGCTGTATTAGAGACTCTAGAAAGCAAGAGCATGCTTCTTGCTCTAAAGCAGAGTGTGATCATTGGATGAGAACTCTGTTGTGTGTTTCACTTCAGAAATGGAGTTAAATCCCTGGCTCTGAGTCTTCCTACAAGCAAGACTTCGTTTCAGGTAAGGGCAGTTACTTTACAGCTCAAACGAACTACATCATTCAAATAGCTCACACGTTTCTCATCTAAACTGAGAAACATTGGATGTTAGAGGAGCTTTGGTTTGTATCAATTTCAAGCAGAGTTGAACTAGATATGGTCCGTATGTATGGGAAACACCGTTCTTTTCTTCTGATCACACTCACGTTTCCTGCTGTATTAGAGACTCTAGAAAGCAAGAGCATGCCTCTTACTCTAAAGCAGATTGTGATCCATGGATGAGAAATGTGTTGTGTGTTTCCCTTCAGAAATGGTGTTAAACACCAGGCTCTGAGTCTTCCTACAAGCAAGAATTCGTTTCAGGTAAGAGAAGTCACTTTTCAGCTCAAACGAACTACATCGTTCACGAAGCTCACACGTTTCTCATCTTAATTGACAAGCATTGGATGTTAGAGGACGTGTGCTTTGCATCAATTTCAGAGGCAGAGTTGGACTAGATATGGTCCGTATGTGTTGAAACACCGTTGTTTTGTTCTCAGCACACTCATGTTTCCAGCTGTCTTAGAGACTCTAGAAAGCAAGAGCGTGCTTATTGCTCTAAAGCAGAGTGCGATCTATATATGAGAACTCTGCTGTGTGTTTCACTTCAGAAATGGAGTTAAATCCCAGGCTCTGAGTCTTCCTACAAGGAAGACTTCCATTCAAGTGAGGGCAGTTACTTTACAGCTCAAACGAACTCCATCGTTTACAAGCTCACATGTATCTCATCTTAACTGACAAGCATTGGATGTTAGAGGACCAGTGCTTTGTATCAGTTTCAGAAGCAGCGTTGGACTAGATATGGTCCATATGTGTAGGAAACACCATTCTTTTGTTCTGAGCACACTCAGGTTTCCTGTTGTCTTAGAGACTCTGGAAAGCAAGAGCGTGCTTCTTGCTCTAAAGCAGAATGTGATCAATGGATGAGACATTGCTGTGTGTTTCACTTCAGAAATGGAGTTAAATCCCAGGCTCTGAGTCTTCCTACAAGCAAGACATCGTTTCATTTAAGGGCATTTACTTTACAGCTCAAACGAACTACATCATTCACGAAGCTCACACGTTTCTCATCTTAAATGACAAGCATCAGATGTTAGAGGAACAGTGCTTTGTATCAGTTTCAGAAGCAGAGTTGGACTAAATATGGTCCGTATGTGTGGGAAACACCGTTCTTTGGTTCTCAGCTGACTCAGGTTTCCTGCTGTTTTAGAGACTCTAGAAAGCTAGAGCGTGCTTCTTGCTCTAAAGCAGAGTGTGATCAATGGATTAGAACTCTGCTCTGTGTTTCACTAAAGAAATGGAGTTATATCCCAGGTTCTGAGTCTTCCTACAAGGATGACTTCGATTCAAGTAAGAGCAGTTACTTTACAGCTCAAATGAACTACAACGTTCACGAAGCTCACACGTTTCTCATCTTAACTGACAAGCATTGGATGTTAGAGGACCAGTGCTTTGTATCAGTTTCAGAAGCAGACTTGGACTATATATGGTCTGTATGTGTAGGAAACACCGTTCTTTTGTTCTCAGCACACTCACATTTTCTGCTGTCTTAGAGACTCTAGAAAGCAAGAGAGTGCTTCTTGCTCTAAAGCAGAGTGTGATCCATGGATGAGAACTATGCTGTGTGTTTCGCTTCAGAAATGGAGTTAAATCCCAGGCTCTGTGTTTTCCTACTAGCAAGACATCGTTTCAGTTTAGGGCAGTCACTTTTCAGCTCAAACGACCTACATCGTTCACGAAACTCACACGTTTCTCATCTTAAATGACAAGCATTGGATGTTAGAGGACCAGTGGTTTGTATCCGTTTCAGAAGCAGAGTTGAACTATATATGGCCCGTATATGTAGGAAACACCGTTTTTAGTTCTGAGCACACTCATGTTTCCTGCTGTATTAGAGATTCTAGAAAGCAAGAGCGTGCTTCTTGCTCTAAAGCAGAGTGTGATCATTGGATGAGAACTCTGTTGTGTGTTTCACTTCAGAAATGGAGTTAAATCCCTGGCTCTGAGTCTTCCTACAAGCAAGACTTCGTTTCAGGTAAGGGCAATTACTTTACAGCTCAAACGAACTACATCATTCAAATAGCTCACACGTTTCTCATCTAAACTGAGAAACATTGGATGTTAGAGGACCTTTGGTTTGTATCAATTTCAAGCAGAGTTGAACTAGATATGGTCTGTATGTATGGGAAACACTGTTCTTTTCTTCTGATCACACTCACGTTTCCTGCTGTATTAGAGACTCTAGAAAGCAAGAGCATGCCTCTTACTCTAAAGCAGATTGTGATCCATGGATGAGAAATGTGTTGTGTGTTTCCCTTCAGAAATGGTGTTAAACACCAGGCTCTGAGTCTTCCTACAAGCAAGAATTCGTTTCAGATAAGGGCAGTCACTTTTCAGCTCAAACGAACTACATCGTTCACGAAGCTCACACGTTTCTCATCTTAATTGACAAGCATTGGATGTTAGAGGACCTGTGCTTTGCATCAATTTCAGAGGCAGAGTTGGACTAGATATGGTCCGTATGTGTAGGAAACACCGTTGTTTTGTTCTCAGCACACTCATGTTTCCTGCTGTCTTAGAGACTCTAGAAAGCAAGAGCGTGCTTATTGCTCTAAAGCAGAGTGCGATCTATATATGAGAACTCTGCTGTGTGTTTCACTTCAGAAATGGAGTTAAATCCCAGGCTCTGAGTCTTCCTACAAGGAAGACTTCCATTCAAGTGAGGGCAGTTACTTTACAGCTCAAACAAACTCCATCGTTTACAAGCTCACATGTATCTCATCTTAACTGACAAGCATTGGATGTTAGAGGACCAGTGCTTTGTATCAGTTTCAGAAGCAGAGTTGGACTAGATATGGTCCATATGTGTAGGAAACACCATTCTTTTGTTCTGAGCACACTCAGGTTTCCTGTTGTCTTAGAGACTCTGGAAAGCAAGAGCGTGCTTCTTCCTCTAAAGCAGAATGTGATCAATGGATGAGACATTGCTGTGTGTTTCACTTCAGAAATGGAGTTAAATCCCAGGCTCTGAGTCTTCCTACAAGCAAGACATCGTTTCATTTAAGGGCATTTACTTTACAGCTCAAACGAACTACATCATTCACGAAGCTCACACGTTTCTCATCTTAAATGACAAGCATCGGATGTTAGAGGAACAGTGCTTTGTATCAGTTTCAGAAGCAGAGTTGGACTAGATATGGTCCGTATGTGTGGGAAACACCGTTCTTTGGTTCTCAGCCGACTCAGGTTTCCTGCTGTTTTAGAGACTCTAGAAAGCTAGAGCGTGCTTCTTGCTCTAAAGCAGAGTGTGATCAATGGATTAGAACTCTGCTCTGTGTTTCACTAAAGAAATGGAGTTAAATCCCAGGTTCTGAGTCTTCCTACAAGGATGACTTCGATTCAAGTAAGGGCAGTTACTTACAGCTCAAACGAACTACAACGTTCACGAAGCTCACACGTTTCTCATCTTAACTGACAAGCATTGGATGTTAGAGGACCAGTGCTTTGTATCAGTTTCAGAAGCAGACTTGGACTATATATGGTCTGTATGTGTAGGAAACACCGTTCTTTTGTTCTCAGCACACTCACATTTTCTGCTGTCTTAGAGACTCTAGAAAGCAAGAGAGTGCTTCTTGCTCTAAAGCAGAGTGTGATCCATGGATGAGAACTATGCTGTGTGTTTCACTTCAGAAATGGAGTTAAATCCCAGGCTCTGTGTTTTCCTACTAGCAAGACATCGTTTCAGTTTAGGGCAGTCACTTTTCAGCTCAAACGACCTACATCGTTCACGAAACTCACACGTTTCTCATCTTAAATGACAAGCATTGGATGTTAGAGGACCAGTGGTTTGTATCCGTTTCAGAAGCAGAGTTGAACTATATATGGCCCGTATATGTAGGAAACACCGTTTTTAGTTCTGAGCCCACTCATGTTTCCTGCTGTATTAGAGATTCTAGAAAGCAAGAGCGTGCTTCTTGCTCTAAAGCAGAGTGTGATCATTGGATGAGAACTCTGTTGTGTGTTTCACTTCAGAAATGGAGTTAAATCCCTGGCTCTGAGTCTTCCTACAAGCAAGACTTCGTTTCAGGTAAGGGCAATTACTTTACAGCTCAAACGAACTACATCATTCAAATAGCTCACACGTTTCTCATCTAAACTGAGAAACATTGGATGTTAGAGGAGCTTTGGTTTGTATCAATTTCAAGCAGAGTTGAACTAGATATGGTCCTTATGTATGGGAAACACCGTTCTTTTCTTCTGATCACACTCACGTTTCCTGCTGTATTAGAGACTCTAGAAAGCAAGAGCATGCCTCTTACTCTAAAGCAGATTGTGATCCATGGATGAGAAATGTGTTGTGTGTTTCCCTTCAGAAATGGTGTTAAACACCAGGCTCTGAGTCTTCCTACAAGCAAGAATTCGTTTCAGGTAAGGGCAGTCACTTTTCAGCTCAAACGAACTACATCGTTCACGAAGCTCACACGTTTCTCATCTTAATTGACAAGCATTGGATGTTAGAGGACCTGTGCTTTGCATCAATTTCAGAGGCAGAGTTGGACTAGATATGGTCCGTATGTGTAGGAAACACCGTTGTTTTGTTCTCAGCACACTCATGTTTCCTGCTGTCTTAGAGACTCTAGAAAGCAAGAGCGTGCTTATTGCTCTAAAGCAGAGTGCGATCTATATATGAGAACTCTGCTGTGTGTTTCACTTCAGAATTGGAGTTAAATCCCAGGCTCTGAGTCTTCCTACAAGGAAGACTTCCATTCAAGTGAGGGCAGTTACTTTACAGCTCAAACGAACTCCATCGTTTACAAGCTCACATGTATCTCATCTTAACTGACAAGCATTGGATGTTAGAGGACCAGTGCTTTGTATCAGTTTCAGAAGCAGAGTTGGACTAGATATGGTCCATATGTGTAGGAAACACCGTTCTTTTGTTCTGAGCACACTCAGGTTTCCTGTTGTCTTAGAGACTCTGGAAAGCAAGAGCGTGCTTCTTGCTCTAAAGCAGAATGTGATCAATGGATGAGACATTGCTGTGTGTTTCACTTCAGAAATGGAGTTAAATCCCAGGCTCTGAGTCTTCCTACAAGCAAGACATCGTTTCATTTAAGGGCATTTACTTTACAGCTCAAACGAACTACATCATTCACGAAGCTCACACGTTTCTCATCTTAAATGACAAGCATCGGATGTTAGAGAAACAGTGCTTTGTATCAGTTTCAGAAGCAGAGTTGGACTAGATATGGTCCGTATGTGTGGGAAACACCGTTCTTTGGTTCTCAGCCGACTCAGTTTTCCTGCTGTTTTAGAGACTCTAGAAAGCTAGAGCGTGCTTCTTGCTCTAAAGCAGAGTGTGATCAATGGATGAGAACTCTGCTCTGTGTTTCACTAAAGAAATGGAGTTAAATCCCAGGTTCTGAGTCTTCCTACAAGGATGACTTCGATTCAAGTAAGGGCAGTTACTTTACAGCTCAAACGAACTACAACGTTCACGAAGCTCACACGTTTCTCATCTTAACTGAGAAGCATTGGATGTTAGAGGACCAGTGCTTTGTATCAGTTTCAGAAGCAGACTTGGACTATATATGCTCTGTATTTGTAGGAAACACCGTTCTTTTGTTCTCAGCACACTCACGTTTTCTGCTGTCTTAGAGACTCTAGAAAGCAAGAGAGTGCTTCTTGCTCTAAAGCAGAGTGCGATCTATATATGAGAACTCTGCTGTGTGTTTCACTTCAGAAATGGAGTTAAATCCCAGGCTCGGAGTCTTCCTACAAGGAAGACTTCCATTCAAGTGAGGGCAGTTACTTTACAGCTCAAATGAACTCCATCGTTTACAAGCTCACATGTATCTCATCTTAACTGACAAGCATTGGATGTTAAAGGACCAGTGCTTTGTATCAGTTTCAGAAGCAGAGTTGGACTAGATATGGTCCATATGTGTAGGAAACACCGTTCTTTTGTTCTGAGCACACTCAGGTTTCCAGTTGTCTTAGAGACTCTGGAAAGCAAGAGCGTGCTTCTTGCTCTAAAGCAGAATGTGATCAATGGATGAGACATTGCTGTGTGTTTCACTTCAGAAATGGAGTTAAATCCCAGGCTCTGAGTCTTCCTACAAGCAAGACATCATTTCATTTAAGGGCATTTACTTTACAGCTCAAACGAACTACATCATTCATGAAGCTCACACGTTTCTCATCTTAAATGACAAGCATCGGATGTTAGAGGAACAGTGCTTTGTATCAGTTTCAGAAGCAGAGTTGGACTAGATATGGTCCGTATGTGTGGGAAACACCGTTCTTTGGTTCTCAGCCGACTCAGGTTTCCTGCTGTTTTAGAGACTCTAGAAAGCTAGAGCGTGCTTCTTGCTCTAAAGCAGAGTGTGATCAATGGATTAGAACTCTGCTCTGTGTTTCACTAAAGAAATGGAGTTAAATCCCAGGTTCTGAATCTTCCTACAAGGATGACTTCGATTCAAGTAAGGGCAGTTACTTTACAGCTCAAACGAACTACAATGTTCACGAAGCTCACACGTTTCTCATCTTAACTGACAAGCATTGGATGTTAGAGGACCAGTGCTTTGTATCAGTTTCAGAAGCAGACTTGGACTATATATGGTCTGTATGTGTAGGAAACACCGTTCTTTTGTTCTCAGCACACTCACGTTTTCTGCTGTCTTAGAGACTCTAGAAAGCAAGAGAGTGCTGCTTGCTCTAAAGCAGAGTGTGATCCATGGATGAGAACTATGCTGTGTGTTTCGCTTCAGAAATGGAGTTAAATCCCAGGCTCTGTGTTTTCCCTCTAGCAAGACATCGTTTCAGTTTAGGGCAGTCACTTTTCAGCTCAAACGACCTACATCGTTCACGAAACTCACACGTTTCTCATCTTAAATGACAAGCATTGGATGTTAGAGGACCAGTGGTTTGTATCCGTTTCAGAAGCAGAGTTGAACTATATATGGCCCGTATATGTAGGAAACACCGTTTTTAGTTCTGAGCACACTCATGTTTCCTGCTGTATTAGAGATTCTAGAAAGCAAGAGCGTGCTTCTTGCTCTAAAGCAGAGTGTGATCATTGGATGAGAACTCTGTTGTGTGTTTCACTTCAGAAATGGAGTTAAATCCCTGGCTCTGAGTCTTCCTACAAGCAAGACTTCGTTTCAGGTAAGGGCAGTTACTTTACAGCTCAAACGAACTACATCATTCAAATAGCTCACACGTTTCTCATCTAAACTGAGAAACATTGGATGTTAGAGGACCTTTGGTTTGTATCAATTTCAAGCAGAGTTGAACTAGATATGGTCCGTATGTATGGGAAACACCGTTCTTTTCTTCTGATCACACTCACGTTTCCTGCTGTATTAGAGACTCTAGAAAGCAAGAGCATGCCTCTTACTCTAAAGCAGATTGTGATCCATGGATGAGAAATGTGTTGTGTGTTTCCCTTCAGAAATGGTGTTAAACACCAGGCTCTGAGTCTTCCTACAAGCAAGAATTCGTTTCAGGTAAGGGCAGTCACTTTTCAGCTCAAACGAACTACATCGTTCACGAAGCTCACACGTTTCTCATCTTAATTGACAAGCATTGGATGTTAGAGGACCTGTGCTTTGCATCAATTTCAGAGGCAGAGTTGGACTAGATATGGTCCGTATGTGTAGGAAACACCGTTGTTTTGTTCTCAGCACACTCATGTTTCCTGCTGTCTTAGAGACTCTAGAAAGCAAGAGCGTGCTTATTGCTCTAAAGCAGAGTGCGATCTATATATGAGAACTCTGCTGTGTGTTTCACTTCAGAAATGGAGTTAAATCCCAGGCTCTGAGTCTTCCTACAAGGAAGACTTCCATTCAAGTGAGGGCAGTTACTTTACAGCTCAAACAAACTCCATCGTTTACAAGCTCACATGTATCTCATCTTAACTGACAAGCATTGGATGTTAGAGGACCAGTGCTTTGTATCAGTTTCAGAAGCAGAGTTGGACTAGATATGGTCCATATGTGTAGGAAACACCATTCTTTTGTTCTGAGCACACTCAGGTTTCCTGTTGTCTTAGAGACTCTGGAAAGCAAGAGCGTGCTTCTTCCTCTAAAGCAGAATGTGATCAATGGATGAGACATTGCTGTGTGTTTCACTTCAGAAATGGAGTTAAATCCCAGGCTCTGAGTCTTCCTACAAGCAAGACATCGTTTCATTTAAGGGCATTTACTTTACAGCTCAAACGAACTACATCATTCACGAAGCTCACACGTTTCTCATCTTAAATGACAAGCATCGGATGTTAGAGGAACAGTGCTTTGTATCAGTTTCAGAAGCAGAGTTGGACTAGATATGGTCCGTATGTGTGGGAAACACCGTTCTTTGGTTCTCAGCCGACTCAGGTTTCCTGCTGTTTTAGAGACTCTAGAAAGCTAGAGCGTGCTTCTTGCTCTAAAGCAGAGTGTGATCAATGGATTAGAACTCTGCTCTGTGTTTCACTAAAGAAATGGAGTTAAATCCCAGGTTCTGAGTCTTCCTACAAGGATGACTTCGATTCAAGTAAGGGCAGTTACTTACAGCTCAAACGAACTACAACGTTCACGAAGCTCACACGTTTCTCATCTTAACTGACAAGCATTGGATGTTAGAGGACCAGTGCTTTGTATCAGTTTCAGAAGCAGACTTGGACTATATATGGTCTGTATGTGTAGGAAACACCGTTCTTTTGTTCTCAGCACACTCACATTTTCTGCTGTCTTAGAGACTCTAGAAAGCAAGAGAGTGCTTCTTGCTCTAAAGCAGAGTGTGATCCATGGATGAGAACTATGCTGTGTGTTTCACTTCAGAAATGGAGTTAAATCCCAGGCTCTGTGTTTTCCTACTAGCAAGACATCGTTTCAGTTTAGGGCAGTCACTTTTCAGCTCAAACGACCTACATCGTTCACGAAACTCACACGTTTCTCATCTTAAATGACAAGCATTGGATGTTAGAGGACCAGTGGTTTGTATCCGTTTCAGAAGCAGAGTTGAACTATATATGGCCCGTATATGTAGGAAACACCGTTTTTAGTTCTGAGCACACTCATGTTTCCTGCTGTATTAGAGATTCTAGAAAGCAAGAGCGTGCTTCTTGCTCTAAAGCAGAGTGTGATCATTGGATGAGAACTCTGTTGTGTGTTTCACTTCAGAAATGGAGTTAAATCCCTGGCTCTGAGTCTTCCTACAAGCAAGACTTCGTTTCAGGTAAGGGCAATTACTTTACAGCTCAAACGAACTACATCATTCAAATAGCTCACACGTTTCTCATCTAAACTGAGAAACATTGGATGTTAGAGGACCTTTGGTTTGTATCAATTTCAAGCAGAGTTGAACTAGATATGGTCCTTATGTATGGGAAACACCGTTCTTTTCTTCTGATCACACTCACGTTTCCTGCTGTATTAGAGACTCTAGAAAGCAAGAGCATGCCTCTTACTCTAAAGCAGATTGTGATCCATGGATGAGAAATGTGTTGTGTGTTTCCCTTCAGAAATGGTGTTAAACACCAGGCTCTGAGTCTTCCTACAAGCAAGAATTCGTTTCAGGTAAGGGCAGTCACTTTTCAGCTCAAACGAACTACATCGTTCACGAAGCTCACACGTTTCTCATCTTAATTGACAAGCATTGGATGTTAGAGGACCTGTGCTTTGCATCAATTTCAGAGGCAGAGTTGGACTAGATATGGTCCGTATGTGTAGGAAACACCGTTGTTTTGTTCTCAGCACACTCATGTTTCCTGCTGTCTTAGAGACTCTAGAAAGCAAGAGCGTGCTTATTGCTCTAAAGCAGAGTGCGATCTATATATGAGAACTCTGCTGTGTGTTTCACTTCAGAAATGGAGTTAAATCCCAGGCTCTGAGTCTTCCTACAAGGAAGACTTCCATTCAAGTGAGGGCAGTTACTTTACAGCTCAAACGAACTCCATCGTTTACAAGCTCACATGTATCTCATCTTAACTGACAAGCATTGGATGTTAGAGGACCAGTGCTTTGTATCAGTTTCAGAAGCAGAGTTGGACTAGATATGGTCCATATGTGTAGGAAACACCGTTCTTTTGTTCTGAGCACACTCAGGTTTCCTGTTGTCTTAGAGACTCTGGAAAGCAAGAGCGTGCTTCTTGCTCTAAAGCAGAATGTGATCAATGGATGAGACATTGCTGTGTGTTTCACTTCAGAAATGGAGTTAAATCCCAGGCTCTGAATCTTCCTACAAGCAAGACATCGTTTCATTTAAGGGCATTTACTTTACAGCTCAAACGAACTACATCATTCACGAAGCTCACACGTTTCTCATCTTAAATGACAAGCATCGGATGTTAGAGAAACAGTGCTTTGTATCAGTTTCAGAAGCAGAGTTGGACTAGATATGGTCCGTATGTGTGGGAAACACCGTTCTTTGGTTCTCAGCCGACTCAGTTTTCCTGCTGTTTTAGAGACTCTAGAAAGCTAGAGCGTGCTTCTTGCTCTAAAGCAGAGTGTGATCAATGGATGAGAACTCTGCTCTGTGTTTCACTAAAGAAATGGAGTTAAATCCCAGGTTCTGAGTCTTCCTACAAGGATGACTTCGATTCAAGTAAGGGCAGTTACTTTACAGCTCAAACGAACTACAACGTTCACGAAGCTCACACGTTTCTCATCTTAACTGAGAAGCATTGGATGTTAGAGGACCAGTGCTTTGTATCAGTTTCAGAAGCAGACTTGGACTATATAAGCTATGTATTTGTAGGAAACACCGTTCTTTTGTTCTCAGCACACTCACGTTTTCTGCTGTCTTAGAGACTCTAGAAAGCAAGAGAGTGCTTCTTGCTCTAAAGCAGAGTGCGATCTATATATGAGAACTCTGCTGTGTGTTTCACTTCAGAAATGGAGTTAAATCCCAGGCTCGGAGTCTTCCTACAAGGAAGACTTCCATTCAAGTGAGGGCAGTTACTTTACAGCTCAAATGAACTCCATCGTTTACAAGCTCACATGTATCTCATCTTAACTGACAAGCATTGGATGTTAAAGGACCAGTGCTTTGTATCAGTTTCAGAAGCAGAGTTGGACTAGATATGGTCCATATGTGTAGGAAACACCGTTCTTTTGTTCTGAGCACACTCAGGTTTCCAGTTGTCTTAGAGACTCTGGAAAGCAAGAGCGTGCTTCTTGCTCTAAAGCAGAATGTGATCAATGGATGAGACATTGCTGTGTGTTTCACTTCAGAAATGGAGTTAAATCCCAGGCTCTGAGTCTTCCTACAAGCAAGACATCATTTCATTTAAGGGCATTTACTTTACAGCTCAAACGAACTACATCATTCATGAAGCTCACACGTTTCTCATCTTAAATGACAAGCATCGGATGTTAGAGGAACAGTGCTTTGTATCAGTTTCAGAAGCAGAGTTGGACTAGATATGGTCCGTATGTGTGGGAAACACCGTTCTTTGGTTCTCAGCCGACTCAGGTTTCCTGCTGTTTTAGAGACTCTAGAAAGCTAGAGCGTGCTTCTTGCTCTAAAGCAGAGTGTGATCAATGGATTAGAACTCTGCTCTGTGTTTCACTAAAGAAATGGAGTTAAATCCCAGGTTCTGAATCTTCCTACAAGGATGACTTCGATTCAAGTAAGGGCAGTTACTTTACAGCTCAAACGAACTACAATGTTCACGAAGCTCACACGTTTCTCATCTTAACTGACAAGCATTGGATGTTAGAGGACCAGTGCTTTGTATCAGTTTCAGAAGCAGACTTGGACTATATATGGTCTGTATGTGTAGGAAACACCGTTCTTTTGTTCTCAGCACACTCACGTTTTCTGCTGTCTTAGAGACTCTAGAAAGCAAGAGAGTGCTGCTTGCTCTAAAGCAGAGTGTGATCCATGGATGAGAACTATGCTGTGTGTTTCGCTTCAGAAATGGAGTTAAATCCCAGGCTCTGTGTTTTCCCTCTAGCAAGACATCGTTTCAGTTTAGGGCAGTCACTTTTCAGCTCAAACGACCTACATCGTTCACGAAACTCACACGTTTCTCATCTTAAATGACAAGCATTGGATGTTAGAGGACCAGTGGTTTGTATCCGTTTCAGAAGCAGAGTTGAACTATATATGGCCCGTATATGTAGGAAACACCGTTTTTAGTTCTGAGCACACTCATGTTTCCTGCTGTATTAGAGATTCTAGAAAGCAAGAGCGTGCTTCTTGCTCTAAAGCAGAGTGTGATCATTGGATGAGAACTCTGTTGTGTGTTTCACTTCAGAAATGGAGTTAAATCCCTGGCTCTGAGTCTTCCTACAAGCAAGACTTCGTTTCAGGTAAGGGCAGTTACTTTACAGCTCAAACGAACTACATCATTCAAATAGCTTACACGTTTCTCATCTAAACTGAGAAACATTGGATGTTAGAGGACCTTTGGTTTGTATCAATTTCAAGCAGAGTTGAACTAGATATGGTCCGTATGTATGGGAAACACCGTTCTTTTCTTCTGATCACACTCACGTTTCCTGCTGTATTAGAGACTCTAGAAAGCAAGAGCATGCCTCTTACTCTAAAGCAGATTGTGATCCATGGATGAGAAATGTGTTGTGTGTTTCCCTTCAGAAATGGTGTTAAACACCAGGCTCTGAGTCTTCCTACAAGCAAGAATTCGTTTCAGGTAAGGGAAGTCAATTTTCAGCTCAAACGAACAACATCGTTCACAAAGCTCACACGTTTCTCATCTTAATTGACAAGCATTGGATGTTAGAGGACATGTGCTTTGCATCAATTTCAGAGGAAGAGTTGGACTAGATATGGTCCGTATGTGTAGGAAACACCGTTGTTTTGTTCTCAGCACACTCATGTTTCGTGCTGTCTTAGAGACTCTAGAAAGCAAGAGCGTGCTTATTGCTCTAAAGCAGAGTGCGATCTATATATGAGAACTCTGCTGTGTGTTTCACTTCAGAAATGGAGTTAAATCCCAGGCTCTGAGTCTTCCTACAAGGAAGACTTCCATTCAAGTGAGGGCAGTTACTTTACAGCTCAAACGAACTCCATCGTTTACAAGCTCACATGTATCTCATCTTAACTGACAAGCATTGGATGTTAGAGGACCAGTGCTTTGTATCAGTTTCAGAAGCAGAGTTGGACTAGATATGGTCCATATGTGTAGGAAACACCGTTCTTTTGTTCTGAGCACACTCAGGTTTCCTGTTGTCTTAGAGACTCTGGAAAGCAAGAGCGTGCTTCTTGCTCTAAAGCAGAATGTGATCAATGGATGAGACATTGCTGTGTGTTTCACTTCAGAAATGGAGTTAAATCCCAGGCTCTGAGTCTTCCTACAAGCAAGACATCGTTTCATTTAAGGGCATTTACTTTACAGCTCAAACGAACTACATCATTCACGAAGCTCACACGTTTCTCATCTTAAATGACAAGCATCGGATGTTAGAGGAACAGTGCTTTGTACCAGTTTCAGAAGCAGACTTGGACTATATATGGTCTGTATGTGTAGGAAACACCGTTCTTTTGTTCTCAGCACACTCACGTTTTCTGCTGTCTTAGAGACTCTAGAAAGCAAGAGAGTGCTTCTTGCTCTAAAGCAGAGTGTGATCCATGGATGAGAACTATGCTGTGTGTTTCGCTTCAGAAATGGAGTTAAATCCCAGGCTCTGTGTTTTCCTACTAGCAAGACATCGTTTCAGTTTAGGGCAGTCACTTTTCAGCTCAAACGACCTACATCGTTCACGAAACTCACACGTTTCTCATCTTAAATGACAAGCATTGGATGTTAGAGGACCAGTGGTTTGTATCCGTTTCAGAAGCAGAGTTGAACTATATATGGCCCGTATATGTAGGAAACACCGTTTTTAGTTCTGAGCACACTCATGTTTCCTGCTGTATTAGAGACTCTAGAAAGCAAGAGCGTGCTTCTTGCTCTAAAGCAGAGTGTGATCATTGGATGAGAACTCTGTTGTGTGTTTCACTTCAGAAATGGAGTTAAATCCCTGGCTCTGAGTCTTCCTACAAGCAAGACTTCGTTTCAGGTAAGGGCAGTTACTTTACAGCTCAAACGAACTACATCATTCAAATAGCTCACACGTTTCTCATCTAAACTGAGAAACATTGGATGTTAGAGGACCTTTGGTTTGTATCAATTTCAAGCAGAGTTGAACTAGATATGGTCCGTATGTATGGGAAACACCGTTCTTTTCTTCTGATCACACTCACGTTTCCTGCTGTATTAGAGACTCTAGAAAGCAAGAGCATGCCTCTTACTCTAAAGCAGATTGTGATCCATGGATGAGAAATGTGTTGTGTGTTCCCTTCAGAAATGGTGTTAAACACCAGGCTCTGAGTCTTCCTACAAGCAAGAATTCGTTTCAGGTAAGGGCAGTCACTTTTCAGCTCAAAAGAACTACATCGTTCACGAAGCTCACACGTTTCTCATCTTAATTGACAAGCATTGGATGTTAGAGGACCTGTGCTTTGCATCAATTTCAGAGGCAGAGTTGGACTAGATATGGTCCGTATGTGTAGGAAACACCGTTGTTTTGTTCTCAGCACACTCATGTTTCCTGCTGTCTTAGAGACTCTAGAAAGCAAGAGCGTGCTTATTGCTCTAAAGCAGAGTGCGATCTATATATGAGAACTCTGCTGTGTGTTTCACTTCAGAAATGGAGTTAAATCCCAGGCTCTGAGTCTTCCTACAAGGAAGACTTCGATTCAAGTAAGGGCAGTTACTTTACAGCTCAATCGAACTACAACGTTCACGAAGCTCACACGTTTCTCATCTTAACTGAGAAGCATTGGATGTTAGAGGACCAGTGCTTTGTATCAGTTTCAGAAGCAGACTTGGACTATATATGCTCTGTATGTGTAGGAAACACCGTTCTTTTGTTCTCAGCACACTCACGTTTTCTGCTGTCTTAGAGACTCTAGAAAGCAAGAGAGTGCTTCTTGCTCTAAAGCAGAGTGTGATCCATGGATGAGAACTATGCTGTGTGATTCGCTTCAGAAATGGAGTTAAATCCCAGGCTCTGAGTCTTCCTACAAGGAAGACTTCCATTCAAGTGAGGGCACTTACTTTACAGCTCAAACGAACTCCATCGTTTACAAGCTCACATGTATCTCATCTTAACTGACAGGCATTGGATGTTACAGGACCAGTGCTTTGTATCAGTTTCAGAAGCAGAGTTGGACTAGATATGGTCCCTATGTGTAGGAAACACCGTGCTTTTGTTCTGAGCACACTCAGGTTTCCTGTTGTCTTAGAGACTCTGGAAAGCATGAGCGTGCTTCTTGCTCTAAAGCAGAATGTGATCAATGGATGAGACATTGCTGTGTGTTTCACTTCAGAAATGGAGTTAAATCCCAGGCTCTGAGTCTTCCTACAAGCAAGACATCGTTTCATTTAAGGGCATTTACTTTACAGCTCAAACGAACTACATCATTCACGAAGCTCACACGTTTCTCATCTTAAATGACAAGCATCGGATGTTAGAGGAACAGTGCTTTGTATCAGTTTCAGAAGCAGAGTTGGACTAGATATGGTCCGTATGTGTGGGAAACACCGTTCTTTGGTTCTTAGCCGACTCAGGTTTCCTGCTGTTTTAGAGACTCTAGAAAGCTAGAGCGTGCTTCTTGCTCTAAAGCAGAGTGTGATCAATGGATTAGAACTCTGCTCTGTGTTTCACTAAAGAAATGGAGTTAAATCCCAGGTTCTGAGTCTTCCTACAAGGATGACTTCGATTCAAGTAAGGGCAGTTACTTTACAGCTCAAACGAACTACAATGTTCACGAAGCTCACACGTTTCTCATCTTAACTGACAAGCATTGGATGTTAGAGGACCAGTGCTTTGTATCAGTTTCAGAAGCAGACTTGGACTATATATGGTCTGTATGTGTAGGAAACACCGTTCTTTTGTTCTCAGCACACTCACGTTTTCTGCTGTCTTAGAGACTCTAGAAAGCAAGAGAGTGCTGCTTGCTCTAAAGCAGAGTGTGATCCATGGATGAGAACTATGCTGTGTGTTTCGCTTCAGAAATGGAGTTAAATCCCAGGCTCTGTGTTTTCCCTCTAGCAAGACATCGTTTCAGGTTAGGGCAGTCACTTTTCAGCTCAAACGACCTACATCGTTCACGAAACTCACACGTTTCTCATCTTAAATGACAAGCATTGGATGTTAGAGGACCAGTGGTTTGTATCCGTTTCAGAAGCAGAGTTGAACTATATATGGCCCGTATATGTAGGAAACACCGTTTTTAGTTCTGAGCACACTCATGTTTCCTGCTGTATTAGAGATTCTAGAAAGCAAGAGCTTGCTTCTTGCTCTAAAGCAGAGTGTGATCATTGGATGAGAACTCTGTTGTGTGTTTCACTTCAGAAATGGAGTTAAATCCCTGGCTCTGAGTCTTCCTACAAGCAAGACTTCGTTTCAGGTAAGGGCAGTTACTTTACAGCTCAAACGAACTACATCATTCAAATAGCTCACACGTTTCTCATCTAAACTGAGAAACATTGGATGTTAGAGGACATTTGGTTTGTATCAATTTCAAGCAGAGTTGAACTAGATATGGTCCGTATGTATGGGAAACACCGTTCTTTTCTTCTGATCACACTCACGTTTCCTGCTGTATTAGAGACTCTAGAAAGCAAGAGCATGCCTCTTACTCTAAAGCAGATTGTGATCCATGGATGAGAAATGTGTTGTGTGTTTCCCTTCAGAAATGGTGTTAAACACCAGGCTCTGAGTCTTCCTACAAGCAAGAATTCGTTTCAGGTAAGGGCAGTCACTTTTCAGCTCAAACGAACTACATCGTTCACGAAGCTCACACGTTTCTCATCTTAATTGACAAGCATTGGATGTTAGAGGACCTGTGCTTTGCATCAATTTCAGAGGCAGAGTTGGACTAGATATGGTCCGTATGTGTAGGAAACACCGTTGTTTTGTTCTCAGCACACTCATGTTTCCTGCTGTCTTAGAGACTCTAGAAAGCAAGAGCGTGCTTATTGCTCTAAAGCAGAGTGCGATCTATATATGAGAACTCTGCTGTGTGTTTCACTTCAGAAATGGAGTTAAATCCCAGGCTCTGAGTCTTCCTACAAGGAAGACTTCCATTCAAGTGAGGGCATTTACTTTACAGCTCAAATGAACTCCATCGTTTACAAGCTCACATGTATCTCATCTTAACTGACAAGCATTGGATGTTAAAGGACCAGTGCTTTGTATCAGTTTCAGAAGCAGAGTTGGACTAGATATGGTCCATATGTGTAGGAAACACCGTTCTTTTGTTGTGAGCACACTCAGGTTTCCTGTTGTCTTAGAGACTCTGGAAAGCAAGAGCGTGCTTCTTGCTCTAAAGCAGAATGTGATCAATGGATGAGACATTGCTGTGTGTTTCACTTCAGAAATGGAGTTAAATCCCAGGCTCTGAGTCTTCCTACAAGCAAGACATCGTTTCATTTAAGGGCATTTACTTTACAGCTCAAACGAACTACATCATTCATGAAGCTCACACGTTTCTCATCTTAAATGACAAGCATCGGATGTTAGAGGAACAGTGCTTTGTATCAGTTTCAGAAGCAGAGTTGGACTAGATATGGTCCGTATGTGTGGGAAACACCGTTCTTTGGTTCTCAGCCGACTCAGGTTTCCTGCTGTTTTAGAGACTCTAGAAAGCTAGAGCGTGCTTCTTGCTCTAAAGCAGAGTGTGATCAATGGATTAGAACTCTGCTCTGTGTTTCACTAAAGAAATGGAGTTAAATCCCAGGTTCTGAGTCTTCCTACAAGGATGACTTCGATTCAAGTAAGGGCAGTTACTTTACAGCTCAAACGAACTACAACGTTCACGAAGCTCACACGTTTCTCATCTTAACTGACAAGCATTGGATGTTAGAGGACCAGTGCTTTGTATCAGTTTCAGAAGCAGACTTGGACTATATATGGTCTGTATGTGTAGGAAACACCGTTCTTTTGTTCTCAGCACACTCACGTTTTCTGCTGTCTTAGAGACTCTAGAAAGCAAGAGAGTGCTTCTTGCTCTAAAGCAGAGTGTGATCCATGGATGAGAACTATGCTGTGTGTTTCGCTTCAGAAATGGAGTTAAATCCCAGGCTCTGTGTTTTCCTACTAGCAAGACATCGTTTCTGTTTAGGGCAGTCACTTTTCAGCTCAAACGACCTACATCGTTCACGAAACTCACACGTTTCTCATCTTAAATGACAAGCATTGGATGTTAGAGGACCAGTGGTTTGTATCCGTTTCAGAAGCAGAGTTGAACTATATATGGCCCGTATATGTAGGAAACACCGTTTTTAGTTCTGAGCACACTCATGTTTCCTGCTGTATTAGAGATTCTAGAAAGCAAGAGCGTGCTTCTTGCTCTAAAGCAGAGTGTGATCATTGGATGAGAACTCTGTTGTGTGTTTCACTTCAGAAATGGAGTTAAATCCCTGGCTCTGTGTCTTCCTACAAGCAAGACTTCGTTTCAGGTAAGGGCAGTTACTTTACAGCTCAAACGAACTACATCATTCAAATAGCTCACACGTTTCTCATCTAAACTGAGAAACATTGGATGTTAGAGGACCTTTGGTTTGTATCAATTTCAAGCAGAGTTGAACTAGATATGGTCCGTATGTATGGGAAACACCGTTCTTTTCTTCTGATCACACTCACGTTTCCTGCTGTATTAGAGACTCTAGAAAGCAAGAGCATGCCTCTTACTCTAAAGCAGATTGTGATCCATGGATGAGAAATGTGTTGTGTGTTTCCCTTCAGAAATGGTGTTAAACACCAGGCTCTGAGTCTTCCTACAAGCAAGAATTCGTTTCAGGTAAGGGCAGTCACTTTTCAGCTCAAACGAACTACATCGTTCACGAAGCTCACACGTTTCTCATCTTAATTGACAAGCATTGGATGTTAGAGGACCTGTGCTTTGCATCAATTTCAGAGGCAGAGTTGGACTAGATATGGTCCGTATGTGTAGGAAACACCGTTGTTTTGTTCTCAGCACACTCATGTTTCCTGCTGTCTTAGAGACTCTAGAAAGCAAGAGCGTGCTTATTGCTCTAAAGCAGAGTGTGATCTATATATGAGAACTCTGCTGTGTGTTTCACTTCAGAAATGGAGTTAAATCCTAGGCTCTGAGTCTTCCTACAAGGAAGACTTCCATTCAAGTGAGGGCATTTACTTTACAGCTCAAAAGAACTCCATCCTTTACAAGCTCACATGTATCTCATCTTAACTGACAAGCATTGGATGTTAAAGGACCAGTGCTTTGTATCAGTTTCAGAAGCAGAGTTGGACTAGATATGGTCCATATGTGTAGGAAACACCGTTCTTTTGTTCTGAGCACACTCAGGTTTCCTGTTGTCTTAGAGACTCTGGAAAGCAAGAGCGTGCTTCTTGCTCTAAAGCAGAATGTGATCAATGGATGAGACATTGCTGTGTGTTTCACTTCAGAAATGGAGTTAAATCCCAGGCTCTGAGTCTTCCTACAAGCAAGATATCGATTCATTTAAGGGCATTTACTTTACAGCTCAAACGAACTACATCATTCACGAAGCTCACACGTTTCTCATCTTAAATGACAAGCATCGGATGTTAGAGGAACAGTGCTTTGTATCAGTTTCAGAAGCAGAGTTGGACTAGATATGGTCTGAATGTGTGGGAAACACCGTTCTTTGGTTCTCAGCCGACTCAGGTTTCCTGCTGTTTTAGAGACTCTAGAAAGCTAGAGCGTGCTTCTTGCTCTAAAGCAAAGTGTGATCAATGGATGAGAACTCTGCTCTGTGTTTCACTAAAGAAATGGAGTTAAATCCCAGGTTCTGAGTCTTCCTACAAGGATGACTTCGATTCAAGTAAGGGCAGTTACTTTACAGCTCAAACGAACTACAACGTTCACGAAGCTCACAAGTTTCTCATCTTAACTGACAAGCATTGGATGTTAGAGGACCAGTGCTTTGTATCAGTTTCAGAAGCAGACTTGGACTATATATGGTCTGTATGTGTAGGAAACACCGTTCTTTTGTTCTCAGCACACTCACGTTTTCTGCTGTCTTAGAGACTCTGGAAAGCAAGAGAGTGCTTCTTGCTCTAAAGCAGAGTGTGATCCATGGATGAGAACTATGCTGTGTGTTTCGCTTCAGAAATGGAGTTAAATCCCATGCTCTGTGTTTTCCTACTAGCAAGACATCGTTTCAGTTTAGGGCAGTCACTTTTCAGCTCAAACGACCTACATCGTTCACGAAACTCACACATTTCTCATCTTAAATGACAAGCATTGGATGTTAGAGGACCAGTGGTTTGTATCCGTTTCAGAAGCAGAGTTGAACTATATATGGCCCGTATATGTAGGAAACACCGTTTTTAGTTCTGAGCACACTCATGTTTCCTGCTGTATTAGAGATTCTAGAAAGCAAGAGCGTGCTTCTTGCTCTAAAGCAGAGTGTGATCATTGGTTGAGAACTCTGTTGTGTGTTTCACTTCAGAAATGGAGTTAAATCCCTGGCTCTGAGTCTTCCTACAAGCAAGACTTCGTTTCAGGTAAGGGCAGTTACTTTACAGCTCAAACGAACTACATCATTCAAATAGCTCACACGTTTCTCATCTAAACTGAGAAACATTGGATGTTAGAGGACCTTTGGTTTGTATCAATTTCAAGCAGAGTTGAACTAGATATGGTCCGTATGTATGGGAAACACCGTTCTTTTCTTCTGATCACACTCACGTTTCCTGCTGTATTAGAGACTCTAGAAAGCAAGAGCATGCCTCTTACTCTAAAGCAGATTGTGATCCATGGATGAGAAATGTGTTGTGTGTTTCCCTTCAGAAATGGTGTTAAACACCAGGCTCTGAGTCTTCCTACAAGCAAGAATTCGTTTCAGGTAAGGGCAGTCACTTTTCAGCTCAAACGAACTACATCGTTCACGAAGCTCACACGTTTCTCATCTTAATTGACAAGCATTGGATGTTAGAGGACCTGTGCTTTGCATCAATTTCAGAGGCAGAGTTGGACTAGATATGGTCCGTATGTGTAGGAAACACCGTTGTTTTGTTCTCAGCACACTCATGTTTCCTGCTGTCTTAGAGACTCTAGAAAGCAAGAGCGTGCTTATTGCTCTAAAGCAGAGTGCGATCTATATATGAGAACTCTGCTGTGTGTTTCACTTCAGAAATGGAGTTAAATCCCAGGCTCTGAGTCTTCCTACAAGGAAGACTTCGATTCAAGTAAGGGCAGTTACTTTACAGCTCAAACGAACTACAACGTTCACGAAGCTCACACGTTTCTCATCTTAACTGACAAGCATTGGATGTTAGAGGACCAGTGCTTTGTATCAGTTTCAGAAGCACACTTGGACTATATATGGTCTGTATGTGTAGGAAACACCGTTCTTTTGTTCTCAGCACACTCACGTTTTCTGCTGTCTTAGAGACTCTAGAAAGCAAGAGAGTGCTTCTTGCTCTAAAGCAGAGTGTGATCCATGGATGAGAACTATGCTGTGTGTTTCGCTTCAGAAATGGAGTTAAATCCCAGGCTCTGTGTTTTCCTACTAGCAAGACATCGTTTCAGGTTAGGGCAGTCACTTTTCAGCTCAAACGACCTACATCGTTCACAAAACTCACACGTTTCTCATCTTAAATGACAAGCATTGGATGTTAGAGGACCAGTGGTTTGTATCCGTTTCAGAAGCAGAGTTGAACTATATATGGCCCGTATATGTAGGAAACACCGTTTTTATTTCTGAGCACACTCATGTTTCCTGCTGTTTTAGAGACTCTAGAAAGCAAGAGCGTGCTTCTTGCTCTAAAGCAGAGTGTGATCATTGGATGAGAACTCTGTTGTGTGTTTCACTTCAGAAATGGAGTTAAATCCCTGGCTCTGAGTCTTCCTACAAGCAAGACTTCGTTTCAGGTAAGGGCAGTTACTTTACAGCTCAAACGAACTACATCATTCAAATAGCTCACACGTTTCTCATCTAAACTGAGAAACATTGGATGTTAGAGGACCTTTGGTTTGTATCAATTTCAAGCAGAGTTGAACTAGATATGGTCCGTATGTATGGGAAACACCGTTCTTTTCTTCTGATCACACTCACGTTTCCTGCTGTATTAGAGACTCTAGAAAGCAAGAGCATGCCTCTTACTCTAAAGCAGATTGTGATCCATGGATGAGAAATGTGTTGTGTGTTTCCCTTCAGAAATGGTGTTAAACACCAGGCTCTGAGTCTTCCTACAAGCAAGAATTCGTTTCAGGTAAGGGAAGTCACTTTTCAGCTCAAACGAACTACATCGTTCACGAAGCTCACACGTTTCTCATCTTAACAGACAAGCATTGGATGGTAGAGGACCCGTGCTTTGTATCAGCTTCAGAAGCAGAGTTGGACTAGATATGGTCCGTATGTGTAGGAAACACCGTTCTTTTGTTCTCAGCACACTCACATTTCCTGCTGTCTTAGAGACTCTAGAAAGCAAGAGCGTGCTTCTTGTTCTAAAGCAGAGTATGATCCATGGATGAGAACACTGCTGTGTGTTTCACTTCAGAAATGGAGTAAAATCCCAGGCTCTGAGTCTTCCTACAATCAAGACTTCATTTCAGGTAAGGGCAGTTACTTTACAGCTCAAACAAACTACATCATTCACGTGGCTCACACGTTTCGGATCTTACCTGACAAGCATTGGATGTTAGAGGACCTGTGGTTTGTTTCAGTTTCAGAAGCAGAGTTGGACTAGATATGTTCCGTATGTGTAGGAAACACCGTTCTTTTGTTCTCAGCACACTCAGGTTTCCTGCTGTATTAGAGACTCTAGGAAGCAAGAGCATGCTTCTTGCTCTAAAGCAGAGTGTGATCCATGGATGAGAACTATGCTGTGTGTTTCCCTTCAGAAATGGAGTTAAATCACAGGCTCTGTGTCTTACTACAAGCAAGACTTGGTTACAGGTAAGGGCAGTCACTTTTCACTCAAAGGAACTACATCATTCACGAAGCTCACACGTGTCTCATCTTAACTGACAAGCATTGGATGTTAGAGAACCAGTGCTTTGTATCTGTTCCAGAAGCAGAGTTGGACTAGATATGGTCCGTATGTTTAGGAAACACTGTTCTTTTGTTCTGGTCACACTCAGATTTCCTCCTGTATTAGAGACTCTACGAAGCAGGAGCGAGCTTCTTGCTCTAAAGCAGAGTGTGATCAATGGATGAGAACTCTGCTGTGTGTTTCACTTCAGAAATGGAGTTAAATCCCAGGCTCTGAGTCTTCCTACAAGCAATAATTCCTTTCATGTAAGGGCAGTTTCTTTATAGCTCAAAGGAACTACATCGTTCACGAACCTCACACGTTTCTCATCTTAACTGACAAGCATTGGATGTTAGAGGACCAGTGCTTTGTATCACTTCCAAAAGCAGATTTGGACTACATATGATCCGTATGTGTAGGCATCATCATTCTTTTGTTCTCTGCACACTCACGTTTCATGCTGTCATAGAGACTCTAGAAAGCAAGTGCTTACTTCTTGCTCTAAAGCAGACTGTGATCCATGGATGAGAACTCTGCTGTGTGTTTCCCTTCAGAAATGGAGTTATATGCCAGGCTCTGTGTCTTCCTACAATCAAGATTTCGTTTCAGGTAAGGGCAGTCACTTTTCCTCAAAAGTACTACATCATTCACGAAGCTCACATGTTTCTCATCTTAACAGACAAGCATTGGATGTTAGAGGACCAGTGCTTTGTATCAGTTTCAGAAGCAGAGTTGTACTAGATATGGTCCGTATGTGTAGGAAACACCGTTCATTTGTTCTGTGCACACTCAGATTTCCTCTTGTATTAGAGAGTCTAGAAAGCAAGAGCTTGCTTCTCGCTCTAAAGCAGAGTGTGGTCCATGGATGAGAACTATGCTGTGTGTTTCCCTTCAGAAATGGAGTTAAATCCCAGGCTCTGTGTCTTCCTACAAGCAAGACTTCGTTTCACCTAAGGGCAGTTACTTTACAGCTCAAAGGAACTACATCGTTCACGAAGCTCACACGTTTCAGATCTTACCTGACAAGCATTGGATGTTAGAGGACCAGTGCTTTGTATCAGTTTCAGAAGCAGAGTTGTACTAGATATGGTCCGTATGTGTAGGAAACACCGTTCTTTTGTTCTCAGCACACTCAGGTTTCCTGCTGTATTAGAGACTCTAGAAAGCAAGAGCATGCTTCTTGCTCTAAAGCAGAGTGTGATCCATGGATGAGAACTATGCTGTGTGTTTCCCTACAGAAATGGAGTTAAATCCAGTCTCTATGTCTTACTACAAGCAAGTCTTCATTTCAGGTAAAGGCAGTCACTTTTCAGCTCAAACGAACTACATCATTCACAAAGCTCACACGTTTCTCATCTTAACTGACAAGCATTGGATGTTAGAGGACCAGTGCTTTGTATAAGTTCCAGAAGCAGAGTTGGACTAGATATGGTCCGTATGTGTAGGAAACACTGTTCTTTTGTTCTGGGCACACTCATATTTCCTCCTGTATTAGAGATTCTAGAAAGCAAGAGCGAGCTTCTTGCTCTAAAGCATAGTGTGATCAATTGATGAGAACTCTGCTTTGTGTTTCACTACAGAAATGGAGTTAAATCCCAGGCTCTGTGTCTTACTACAAGCAAGACTTCCTTTCATGTAAGAGCAGTTTCTTTATAGCTCAAAGGAACTACATCGTTCACGAAGCTCACACGTTTCTATCTTAACTGACAAGCATTGGATGTTAGAGGACCAGTGCTTTGTATCAGTTTCAGAAGCAGAGTTGGAGTAGATATGGTCCGTATGTGTAGGAAATAAACTTCTTTTGTTCTGGGCACACTCAGATTTCCTCCTGTATTAGAGACTCTGGAAAGCAAGAGCGAGCTTCTTGCTCTAAAGCAGAGTGTGATCAATGTATGAGAACTCTCTTGTGTGTTTCACTTCAGAAATGGGGTTAAATCCCAGGCTCAGAGTCTTCCTACAAGCAAGACTTCCTTTGATGTAAGGGCAGTTTCTTTATAGCTCAAAGGAACTACAACGTTCACGAAAATCACACGTTTATCATCTTAACTGACAAGCATTGGATGTTAGAGGACCAGTGCTTTGTATCAGTTTCAGAAGCAGATGTGGACTACATATGGTCCGTATGTGTAGGGAACACCATTCTTTTGTTCTGAGCACACTCAGGTTTCCTGCTGTATTAGAGTCTCTAGAAAGCAAGAGCTTGCTTCTCGCTCTAAAGCAGAGTGTGCTCCAAGGATGAGAACTCTGCTGTGTGTTTCCCTTCAAAAATGGAGTTAAATCCCAGGCTCTGTGTCTTCCTACAAGCAAGATCGTTTCAGGTAAGGGCAGTCACTTTTCAGCTCAAATTAACTACATCGTTCACGAAGGTCACACGTTTCTCATCTTAACAGACAAGCATTGGATGGTAGAGGACCCGTGCTTTGTATCAGCTTCAGAAGCAGAGTTGGACTAGATATGGTCCGTATGTGTAGGAAACACCGTACTTTTGTTCTCAGCACACTCACATTTCCTGCTGTCTTAGAGACTCTAGAAAGCAAGAGCGTGCTTCTTGTTTCTAAAGCAGAGTATGATCCATGGATGAGAACACTGCTGTGTGTTTCACTTCAGAAATGGAGTTAAATCCCAGGCTCTGAGTCTTCCTACAATCAAGACTTCATTTCAGGTAGGGGCAGTTACTTTACAGCTCAAACAAACTACATCATTCACGTGGCTCACACGTTTCAGATCTTACCTGACAAGCATTGGATGTTAGAGGACCTGTGGTTTGTTTCAGTTTCAGAAGCAGAGTTGGACTAGATATGGTCCGTATGTGTAGGAAACACCGTTCTTTTGTTCTCAGCACACTCAGGTTTCCTGCTGTATTAGAGAATCTAGGAAGCAAGAGCATGCTTCTTGCTCTAAAGCAGAGTGTGATCCATGGATGAGAACTATGCTGTGTGTTTCCCTTCAGAAATGGAGTTAAATCACAGGCTCTGTGTCTTACTACAAGCAAGACTTGGTTACAGGTAAGGGCAGTCACTTTTCACTCAAAGGAACTACATCATTCACGAAGCTCACACGTGTCTCATCTTAACTGACAAGCATTGGATGTTAGAGAACCAGTGCTTTGTATCTGTTCCAGAAGCAGAGTTGGACTAGATATGGTCCGTATGTGTAGGAAACACTGTTCTTTTGTTCTGGTCACACTCAGATTTCCTCCTGTATTAGAGACTCTACGAAGCAGTAGCGAGCTTCTTGCTCTAAAGCAGAGTGTGATCAATGGATGAGAACTCTGCTGTGTGTTTCACTTCAGAAATGGAGTTAAATCCCAGGCTCTGAGTCTTCCTACAAGCAATAATTCCTTTCATGTAAGGGCAGTTTCTTTACAGCTCAAAGGAACTACATCGTTTACGAACCTCACACGTTTCTCATCTTAACTAACAAGCATTGGATGTTAGAGGACCAGTGCTTTGTATCAGTTCCAAAAGCAGATTTGGACTACATATGATCCGTATGTGTAGGCAACATCGTTCTTTTGTTCTCTGCACAGTCACGTTTCATGCTGTCTTAGAGACTCTAGAAAGCAAGAGCTTCCTTCTCGCTCTGAAGCAGAGTGTGATCCATGGATGAGTACTCTGCTGTGTGTTTCATTTCAGAAATGGAGTTTAATCCCAGGCTCTGAGTTTCCTACAATCAAGACTTCATTTCAGGTAAGGGCAGTTACTTTACAGCTCAAACGAACTACATCGTTCACGAAGCTCACACGTTTTGGATCTTAACTGAAAAGCTTTGGATGTTAGAGGACCAGTGCGTTGTATCAGCTTCAGAAGCAGAGTTGGAGTAGATATGGTCCGTATGTGTAGGAAATACCGTTCTTTTGTTCTGGGCACACTCAGATTTCCTCCTGTATTAGAGACTCTGGAAAGCAAGAGCGAGCTTCTTGCTCTAAAGCAGAGTGTGATCAATGTATGAGAACTCTGTTGTGTGTTTCACTTCAGAAATGGAGTGAAATCCCAGGCTTTGAGTCTTCCTACAAGCAAGACTTCCTTTGATTTAAGAGCAGTTTCTTTATAGCTCAAAGGAACTACATCGTTCATGAAACTCACCCGTTTCTCATCTTAACTGGCAAGCATTGGATATTAGAGGACCAGTGCTTTGTATCAGTTTCAGAAGCAGATTTGGACTACATATGAACCGTATGTGTAGGAAACACCGTTCTTTTGTTCTGAGCACACTCAGGTTTCCTGCTGTATTAGAGACTCTAGAAAGCAAGAGCTTGCTTCTCGCTCTAAAGCAGAGTGTGCTCCATGGATGAGAACTCTGCTGTGTGTTTCCCTTCAGAAATGGAGTTAAATCCCAGGCTCTGTGTCTTCCTACAAGCAAGACTTCGTTTCAGGTAAGGGCAGTCAATTTTCAGCTCAAAATAACTACATCATTCACGAAGCTCACACGTTTCTCATCTTAACAGACAAGCATTGGATGGTAGAGGACCCGTGCTTTGTATCAGCTTCAGAAGCAGAGTTGGACTAGATAAGGTCCATATATGTAGGAAACAACGTTCTTTTGTTCTCAGCACACTCACATTTACTGCTGTCTTAGAGACTCTGGAAAGCAAGAGCGAGCTTCTTGCTCTAAAGCGGAGTGTGATCCATGGATGAGAAATCTGCTGTGTGTTTCACTTCAGAAATGGAGTTAAATTCCAGGCTCTGAGTCTTCCTACAAGCAAGACTTCGTTTCAGGTAAGGGCAGTCACTTTACAGCTCAAAAAAACTACATTGTTCACGAAGCTCACACGTTTCTCATCTTAACTGACAAGCATAGGATGTTAGAGGACCTGTGGTTTGTTTCAGTTTCAGAAGGAGTGTTGAACTAGATATGGTCCGTATGTGTAGGAAACACAGTTCATTTGTTCTGAGCACAATCATGTTTCCTGCTGTATTAGAGACTCTAGAAAGCAAGAGTGTGCTTCTTGCTATAAAGCAGATAGTTTTTCATGGATGAGAAGTGTGCGGTGTGTTTCCCTACAGAAATGGAGTTAAATCTCAGGCTCTGTGTCTTCCTACAAGCAAGACTTCGTTTCAGGTAAGGGCAGTCACTTTTCAGCTCAAAAGAACTACATCGTTCACGAAGGTCAAACGTTTCTCATCTTAACTGACAAGCATAGGATGTTAGAGGACCTGTGGTTTGTTTCAGTTTCAGAAGCAGAGTTGGACTAGATATGGTCTGTATGTTTAGGAAACACTGTTCTTTTGTTCTGAGCACACTCATGTTTCCTGATGTATTAGAGACTCTAGAATGCAAGAGAGTGCTTCTCGCTCTAAAGCATATTGTGATCGATGAATGAGAACTATGCTGTGTGTTTCCATCAGAAATGGAGTTAAATCCCTGGCTCTGTGTCTTCCTACAAGCAAGACTTCGTTTCAGGTAAGGGCAGTCACTTTTCAGCTCAAACGAATTACATCGATCACGAAGCTCACATGTTACTCATCTTAACTGACAAGCATTGGATGTTAGAGGACCAGTGCTTTGTATCAGTTTCAGAAGCAGAGTTGGAATAGATATGGTCCCTATGTGTAGGAAACACCGTTCTTTTGTTCTCAGCACACTCACGTTTCCTACTGTATTAGAGACTCATGAAAGAAAGAGCGTGCTTCTCGCTCTAAAGTAGAGTGTGATCAATGGATGAGAACACTGCTGTATGTTTCCCTTCAGAAATGGAGTTAAATCCCAGGATCTGAGTCTTCCTACAAGCAAGACTTCGTTTCAGGTAAGGGCAGTCACTTTTCGGCTCAATGAACTACATTGTTCACGAAGCTCACACGTTTCTCATCTTAACTGACAAGCATTTGATGTTAGAGGACCTGGTGGTTTGTTTCAGTTTCAGAAGGATGTTGAACTAGATATGGTCCATATGTGTAGGAAAAACAGTTCATTTGTTCCGAGCACACTCATGTTTCCTGCTGTTTTAGAGACTCTAGAAAGCAAGAGCGTGCCTCTTGCTCTAAAGCAGAGAGTGTTTCATGGATGAGAAGTGTGCTGTGTGTTTCCCTCCAGAAATGGAGTTAAATCTCAGGCTCTGTGTCTTCCTACAAGCAAGACTTCGTTTCAGGTAAGGGCAGTCACTTTTCAGCTCAAACGAACTACATCGTTCACAAAGCTAACACGATTCTCATCTTAACAGACAAGCATTGGATGTTAGAAAACCAGTGCTTTGTATCTGTTCCAGAAGCAGAGTTGCACTAGATATGGTCCGTATGTGTAGGAAACACCGTTCTTTTGTTCTGGTCACACTCAGATTTCCTCCTGAATTAGAGACTCTACAAAGCAGGAGTGAGCTTCTTGCTCTAAAGCAGAGTGTGATCAATGGATGAGAACTCTGCTGTGTGTTTCACTTCCGAAATGGAGTTAAATCCCAGGCTCTGAGTCTTCCTACAAGAAAGAATTCCTTTCATGTAAGGGCAGTTTCTTTATAGCTCAAAGGAACTACATCGTTCACGAACCTCACACTTTTCTCATCTTAACTGACAAGCATTGGATGTTAGAGGACCAGTGCTTTGTATCAGTTCCAAAAGCAGATTTGGACTACATATGGTCCGTATGTGTAGGCAACATCGTTCTTTTGTTCTCTGCACACTCACGTTTCATGCTGTCTTAGAGACTCTAGAAAGCAAGAGCTTCCTTCTCACTCTGAAGCAGAGTGTGATCCATGGATGAGAACTCTGCTGTGTTTTCACTTCAGAAATGGAGTTTAATCGCAGGCTCTGAGTCTTCCTACAATCAAGACTTCATTTCAGGTAAGGGCAGTTACTTTACAGCTCAAACGAACTACATCGTTCACGAAGCTCACACGTTTTGGATCTTAACTGAAAAGCTTTGGATGTTAGAGGACCAGTGCGTTGTATCAGCTTCAGAAGCAGAGTTGGAGTAGATATGGTCCGTATGTGTAGGAAATACCGTTCTTTTGTTCTGGGCACACTCAGATTTCCTCCTGTATTAGAGACTATGGAAAGGAAGAGCGAGCTTCTTGCTCTAAAGCAGAGTGTGATCAATGTATGAGAACTCTGTTGTGTGTTTCACTTCAGAAATGGAGTGAAATCCCAGGCTTTGAGTCTTCCTACAAGCAAGACTTCCTTTGATTTAAGGGCAGTTTCTTTATAGCTCAAAGGAACTACATCGTTCACGAAACTCACACGTTTCTCATCTTAACTGACAAGCATTGGATATTAGAGGACCAGTGCTTTGTATCAGTTTCAGAAGCAGATTTGGACTACATATGATCCGTATGTGTAGGAAACACCGTTCTTTTGTTCTGAGCACACTCAGGTTTCCTGCTGTATTAGAGACTCTAGAAAGCAAGAGCTTGCTTCTCGCTCTAGAGCAGAGTGTGCTCCATGGATGAGAACTCTGCTGTGAGTTTCCCTTCAGAAATGGAGTTAAATCCCAGGCTCTGTGTCTTCCTACAAGCAAGACTTCGTTTCAGGTAAGGGCAGTCAATTTTCAGCTCAAAATAATTACATCATTCTCGAAGCTCACACGTTTCTCATCTTAACAGACAAGCATTGGATGGTAGAGGACCCGTGCTTTGTATCAGTTTCAGAAGCAGAGTTGTACTAGATATGGTCCGTATGTGTAGGAAACACCGTTCATTTGTTCTGTGCACACTCAGATTTCCTCTTGTATTAGAGAGTCTAGAAAGCAAGAGCTTGCTTCTCGCTCTAAAGCAGAGTGTGTTCCATGGATGAGAACTCTGCTGTGTGTTTCCCTTCAGAAATGGAGTTATATCCCAGGCTCTGTGTCTTCCTACAAGCAAGACTTCGTTTCACATAAGGGCAGTTACTTTACATCTCAAAGGAACTACATCGTTCACGAAGCTCCCACGTTTCAGATCTTACCTGACAAGCATTGGATGTTAGAGGACCAGTGCTTTGTATCAGCTTCAGAAGCAGAGTTGGACTAGATATGGTCCCTATGTGTAGGAAACACCGTCCTTTTGTTCTCAGCACACTCACGTTTCCTGCTGTCTTAGAGACTCTAGAAATCAAGAGCGTGCTTCTTGTTCTAAATCAGAGTGGGGTCAATGGATGAGAACACTGCTGTGTGTTTCCCTTCAGATATGGACTTAAATCCCCGGCTCTGTGTCTTCCTACAAGCAAGACTTCGTTTCAGGTAAGGGCAGTCACTTTTCAGCTCAAAATAACTACATCGTTCTCGAAGCTCACATGTTTCTCATCTTAACAGACAAGCATTGGATGTTAGAGGACCAGTGCTTTTTATCATCTTCAGAAGCAGAGTTGGACTAGATATGGTCCGTATATGTAGGAAACACCGTTCTTTTCTTCTCAGCACACTCACGTTTCCTGCTGTCTTAGAGACTCTAGAAAGCAAGAGCGTGCTTCTTGGTCTAAAGCAGAGTGTGATCAATGGATGAGAACACTGCTGTGTGTTTCACGTCAGAAAGGGAGTTAAATCCCAGGCTCTGAGTCTTCATACAAGCAAGATTTCATTTAAGGTAAGGGCAGTTACTTTACAGCTCAAACGAACTACATCTTTCACGATCTCACACGTTTCGGATCTTAACTGACAAGCTTTGGATGTTAGAGGACCAGTGCTTTGTATCAGCTTCAGAAGCAGAGTTGGACTAGATATGGTCCGTATGTGTAGGACACACCTTTCTTTTGTTCTCAGCACACTCACGTATCCTGCTCTCTTAGAGACTCTAGAAAGCAAGATCGTGCTTTTTGTTCTAAAGCAGAGTGTGATCCATGGATGAGAACACTGCTGTGTGTTTCACTTCAGAAATGGAGTTAAATCCCAGGCTCTGAGTCTTCCTACAATCAAGACTTCATTCCAGGTAAGGGCAGTTAGTTTACAGCTCAAACGAACTACATCATTCACGAAGCTTACACGTTTCGGATCTTACCTGACATGCCTTGGATGTTAGAGGACCTGGGTTTGTTTTAGTTTCAGAAGCAGAGTTAAACTAGATATGTTCCGTATGTGTAGGAAACACCGTTCTTTTGTTCTGAGCACACTCAGGTTTCCTGCTGTATTAGAGACTCTAGACAGCAAGAGCATGCTTCTTACTCTAAAGCAGAGTGTGATCCATGGATGAGAACTATGC
Source organism: Onychomys leucogaster (assembly GCA_949786385.1). Classification (NCBI taxonomy): domain Eukaryota; kingdom Metazoa; phylum Chordata; class Mammalia; order Rodentia; family Cricetidae; genus Onychomys; species Onychomys leucogaster. The sequence continues at coordinate 1,555,109 of CATKUP010000025.1, forward strand.
TGTGTGTTTCCCTTCAGAAATGGAGTTAAATCTCAGGCTCTGTGTCTTACTACAAGCAAGACTTCGTTTCCGGTAAGGGCAGTCACTTTTCAGCTCAAACGAACTACATCATTCACGAAGCTCACACGTTTCTCATCTTAACTGACAAGCATTGGATGTTAGAGGACCAGTGCTTTGTATCAGTTCCAGAAGCAGAGTAGGACTAGATATGATCCGTATGTGTAGGAAACACCCTTCTTTTGTTCTGAACACACTCAGGTTTCCTGCTGTATTAGAGACTCTAGAAAGCAAGAGCATGCTTCTCACTCTAAAGCAGAGTGTGATCCATGGATGAGAACTATGCTGTGTGTTTCCCTTCAGAAATGGAGTTAAATCCTAGGCTCTGTGTCTTACTACAAGCAAGACTTCCTTTCATGTAAGGGCAGTTTCTTTATAGCTCAAAGGAACTACATCGTTCACGAACCTCAAACGTTTCTCATCTTAACTGACAAGCATTGGATGTTAGAGGACCAGTGCTTTGTATCAGTTTCAGAAGCAGATTTGGACTACATATGGTTCTTACGTGTACGCAACATCGTTCTTTTGTTCTCAGCACACTCACGTTTCATGCTGTCTTAGAGACTCTAGAAAGCAAGAGCTTCCTTCTCGCTCTAAAGCAGAGTGTGATCCATGGATGAGAACTCTGCTGTGTGTTTCCCTTCAGAAATACAGTTTAATCCCAGGCTCTGAGTCTTCCTACAATCAAGACTTCATTTCAGGTAAGGGCAGTTACTTTACAGCTCAAAAGAACTACATCGTTCACGAAGCTCACATGTTTCGGATCTTACCTGACAAGCATTGGATGTTAGAGGATCTGTCGTTTGTTTCAGTTGCAGAAGCAGAGTTCAACTAGATATGTTCCGTATGTGTAGGAAACACCGTTCTTTTGTTCTGGGCACACTCAGATTTCCTCCTGTATTAGAGACTCTAGAAAGCAAGAGCGAGCTTCTTGCTATAAAGCAGAGAGTGATCAATGGATGAGGACTCTGCTGTGTGTTTCACTTCAGAAATGGAGTAAATCCCAGGCTCTGAGTCTTCCTACAAGCAAGACTTCCTTTCTTGTAAGGGCAGTTTCTTTATAGCTCAAAGGAACTACATCGTTCACGAAGCTCACGAAGCAACATCGTTCTTTTGTTTTCAACACACTCAAGTTTCATGCTGTCATTGAGACTCTAGAAAGCAAGTGCTTACTTCTTGCTCTAAAGCAGAGTGTGATCCATGGATGAGAACTCTGCTGTGTGTTTCCCTTCAGAAATGGAGTTATATCCCAGGCTCTATGTCTTCCTACAAACAAGACTTCGTTTCAGGTAAGGGCAGTCACTTTTCAGCTCAAAAGTACTACATCATTCACGAAGCTCACATGTTTCTCATCTTAACAGACAAGCATTGGATGTTAGAGGACCAGTGCTTTGTATCAGTTTCAGAAGCAGAGTTGTACTAGATATGGTCCGTATGTGTAGGAAACACCGTTCATTTGTTCTGTGCACACTCAGATTTCCTCTTGTATTAGAGAGTCTAGAAAGCAAGAGCTTGCTTCTCGCTCTAAAGCAGAGTGTGGTCCATGGATGAGAACTCTGCTGTGTGTTTCCCTTCAGAAATGGAGTTATATCCCAGGCTCTGTGTCTTCCTACAAGCAAGACTTCGTTTCACATAAGGGCAGTTACTTTACAGCTCAAAGGAACTACATCGTTCACGAGCTCACACGTTTAAGATCTTACCTGACAAGCATTGGATGTTAGAGGACCAGTGCTTTGTATCAGCTTCAGAAGCAGAGTTGGACTAGATATGGTCCCTATGTGTAGGAAACACCGTCCTTTTGTTCTCAGCACACTCACGTTTCCTGCTGTCTTAGAGACTCTAGAAAGCAAGAGCATGCTTCTTGTTCTAAATCAGAGTGTGATCAATGGATGAGAACACTGCTGTGTGTTTCCCTTCAGATATGGACTTAAATCCCCGGCTCTGTGTCTTCCTACAAGCAAGACTTCATTTCATGTAAGGGCAGTCACTTTTCAGCTCAAAATAACTACATCGTTCTCGAAGCTCACACGTTTCTCATCTTAACAGACAAGCATTGGATGTTAGAGGACCAGTGCTTTTTATCATCTTCAGAAGCAGAGTTGGACTAGATATGGTCCGTATATGTAGGAAACACCGTTCTTTTCTTCTCAGCACACTCACGTTTCCTGCTGTCTTAGAGACTCTAGAAAGCAAGAGCGTGCTTCTTGGTCTAAAGCAGAGTGTGATCAATGGATGAGAACACTGCTGTGTGTTTCACGTCAGAAAGGGAGTTAAATCCCAGGCTCTGAGTCTTCATACAAGCAAGATTTCGTTTAAGGTAAGGGCAGTTACTTTACAGCTCAAACGAACTACATCTTTCACGATCTCACACGTTTCGGATCTTAACTGACAAGCTTTGGATGTTAGAGGACCAGTGCTTTGTATCAGCTTCAGAAGCAGAGTTGGACTAGATATGGTCCGTATGTGTAGGACACACCTTTCTTTTGTTCTCAGCACACTCATGTTTCCTGCTCTCTTAGAGACTCTAGAAAGCAAGATCGTGCTTCTTGTTCTAAAGCAGAGTGTGATCCATGGATGAGAACACTGCTGTGTGTTTCACTTCAGAAATGGAGTTAAATCCCAGGCTCTGAGTCTTCCTACAATCAAGACTTCATTCCAGGTAAAGGCAGTTAGTTTACAGCTCAAACGAACTACATCATTCACGAAGCTTACACGTTTTGGATCTTACCTGACATGCCTTGGATGTTAGAGGACCTGGGTTTGTTTTAGTTTCAGAAGCAGAGTTAAACTAGATATGTTCTGTATGTGTAGGAAACACCGTTCTTTTGTTCTGAGCACACTCAGGTTTCCTGCTGTATTAGAGACTCTAGACAGCAAGAGCATGCTTCTTGCTCTAAAGCAGAGTGTGATCCATGGATGAGAACTATGCTGTGTGTTTCTCTTCAGAAATGGAGTTAAATCTCAGGCTCTGTGTCTTACTACAAGCAAGACTTCGTTTCCGGTAAGGGCAGTCACTTATCAGCTCAAAAGAACTACATCATTCACGAAGCTCACACGTTTCTCATCTTAACTGACAAGCATTGGATGTTAGAGGACCAGTGCTTTTATCAGTTTCAGAAGCAGATTTGGACTACATATGGTCCTTATGTGTAGGCAACATCGTTCTTTTGTTCTCAGCACTCACGTTTCATGCTGTCTTAGAGACTCTAGAAAGCAAGAGCTTCCTTCTCGCTCTAAAGCAGAGTGTGATCCATGGATGAGAACTCTGCTGTGTGTTTCCCTTCAGAAATACAGTTTAATCCCAGGCTCTGAGTCTTCCTACAATCAAGACTTCATTTCAGGTAAGGGCAGTTACTTTACAGCTCAAACGAACTACATCGTTCACGAAGCTCACATGTTTCGGATCTTACCTGACAAGCATTGGATGTTAGAGGACCTGTGGTTTGTTTCAGTTTCAGAAGCAGAGTTGGACTAGATATGTTCCGTATGTGTAGGAAACACCGTTCTTTTGTTCTCAGCACACTCAGGTTTCCTGCTGTATTAGAGAATCTAGGAAGCAAGAGCATGCTTCTTGCTCTAAAGCAAAGTGTGATCCATGGATGAGAACTATGCTGTGTGTTTCCCTTCAGAAATGGAGTTAAATCGCAGGCTCTGTGTCTTACTACAAGCAAGACTTGGTTACAGGTAAGGGCAGTCACTTTTCACTCAAAGGAACTACATCATTCACGAAGCTCACACGTGTCTCATCTTAACTGACAAGCATTGGATGTTAGAGAACCAGTGCTTTGTATCTGTTCCAGAAGCAGAGTTGGACTAGATATGGTCCGTATGTGTAGGAAACACCGTTCTTTTGTTCTGGTCACACTCAGATTTCCTCCTGTATTAGAGACTCTACGAAGCAGGAGCGAGCTTCTTGCTCTAAAGCAGAGTGTGATCAATGGATGAGAACTCTGCTGTGTGTTTCACTTCAGAAATGGAGTGAAATCCCAGGCTCTGTGTCTTCCTACAAGCAAGACTTCGTTTCAGGTAAGGGCAGTCAATTTTCATCTCAAAATAACTACATCATTCACGAAGCTCACACGTTTCTCATCTTAACAGACAAGCATTGGATGGTAGAGGACCCGTGCTTTGTATCAGCTTCAGAAGCAGAGTTGGACTAGATAAGGTCTGTATGTGTAGGAATCACCGTTCTTTTGTTCTCAGCACACTCACGTTTCCTGCTGTCTTAGAGACTCTAGAAAGCAAGAGCGTGCTTCTTGTTCTAAAGCAGAGTATGATCCATGGATGAGAACACTGCTGTGTGTTTCACTTCAGAAATGGAGTTAAATCCCAGGCTTGAGTCTTCCTACAAGCAAGACTTACTTTCATGTAAGGGCAGTTTCTTTATAGCTCAAGGGAACTACATCGTTCACGAACCTCACACGTTTCTCATCTTAACTGACAAGCATTGAATATTAGAGGACCAGTGCTTTGTATCAGTTTCAGAAGCAGATTTGGACTACATATGGTCCGTATGTGGAGGTAACATCGTTCTTTTGTTCTCAGCACACTGAGGTTTCATGCTGTCTTAGAGACTCTAGAAAGCAAGAGCTTCCTTCTCGCTCTAAAGCCGAGTGTGATCCATGGATGAGAACTCTGCTGTGTGTTTCACTTCAGAAATGGTGTTTAATCCCAGGCTCTGAGTCTTCCTACAATCAAGACTTCATTTCAGGTAACGGCAGTAACTTTACAGCTCAAACGAACTACATCGTTCACGAAGTTCACACGTTTCGGATCTTACCTGACAAGCATTGGATGTTAGAGGACCTGTGGTTTGTTTCAGTTTCAGAAGCAGAGTAAAACTAGATATGTTCTGTATGTGTAGGAAACACCATTCTTTTGTTCTCAGCACACTCAGGTTTCCTGCTGTATTAGAGACTCTAGGAAGCAAGAGCATGCTTCTTGCTCTAAAGCAGAAGTGACCCATGGATGAGAACTATGCTGTGTGTTTCCCTTCAGAAATGGAGTTAAATCGCAGGCTCTGTGTCTTACTACAAGCAAGACTTGGTTTCAGGTATGGGCAGTTACTTTACAGCTCAAACGAACTACATCGTTTACGAAGCTCACACATTTTGGATCTTAACTGACAAGCTTTGGATGTTAGAGGACCAGTGCTTTGTATCAGTTTCAGAAGCAGATTTGGACTACATAGGGTCCGTATGTGTAGGAAACACCGTTCTTTTGTTCTGAGCACACTCACATTTCCTGCTGTATTAGAGACTCTAGAAAGCAAGAGCTTGCTTCTCGCTCTAAAGCAGAGTGTGCTCCATGGATGAGAACTCTGCTGTGTGTTTCCCTTCAGAAATGGACTTAAATCCCAGGCTCTGTGTCTTCCTACACGCAAGACTTCGTTTCAGGTATGGGCAGTCAATTTTCAGCTCAAAATAACTACATCATTCACGAAGCTCACACGTTTCTCATCTTAACAGACAAGCATTGGATGGTAGAGGACCCTTGCTTTGTATCAGCTTCAGAAGCAGAGTTGGACTAGATAAGGTCCGTATGTGTAGGAAACACCGTTCTTTTGTTCTCAGCACACTCACGTTTCCTGCTGTCTTAGAGACTCTAGAAAGCAAGAGCGTGCTTCTTGTTCTAAAGCAGAGTATGGTCCATGGATGAGAACACTGCTGTGTGTTTCACTTCAGAAATGGAGTTAAATCCCAGGCTCTGTGTCTTCCTACAAGGAAGACTTGGTTTCAGGTAAGGGCAGTCACTTTTCAGCTCAAACGAACTACATCATAAACGAAGCTCACACGTTTCTCATCTTAACTGACAAGCATTGGATGTTAGAGGACCAGTGCTTTGTATCTGTTCCAGAAGCAGAGTTGGACTAGATATGGTCCGTATGTGTAGGAAACACCATTCTTTTGTTCTGGTCACACTCATATTTCCTCCTGTATTAGAGACTCTAGAAAGCAGGAGCGAGCTTCTTGCTCTAAAGCAGAGTGTGATCAATGGATGAGAACTCTGCTGTGTGTTTCACTTCAGAAATGGAGTTAAATCCCAGGCTCTGAGTATTCCTACAAGCAAGACTTACTTTCATGTAAGGGCAGTTTCTTTATAGCTCAAAGGAACTACATCGTTCACGAACCTCACACGTTTCTCATCTTAACTGACAAGCATTTGATGTTAGAGGACCAGTGCTTTGTATCAGTTTCAGAAGCAGATTTGGACTACATATGGTCCGTATGTGTAGGTAACATCGTTCTTTTGTTCTCAGCACACTCACGTTTCATGCTGTCTTAGAGACTCTAGAAAGCAAGAGCTTCCTTCTCGATCTAAAGCAGAGTGTGATCCATGGATGAGAACTCTGCTGTGTGTTTCACTTCAGAAATGGAGTTTAATCCCAGGCTCTGAGTCTTCCTACAATCAACACTTCATTTGAGGTAACGGCAGGTACTTTACAGCTCAAAAGAACTACATCGTTCACGAAGTTCACACGTTTCGGATCTTACCTGACAACATTGGATGTTAGAGGACCTGTGGTTTTTTTCAGTTGCAGAAGCAGAGTAAAACTAGATATGTTCCGTATATGTAGGAAACACCGTTTTTTTGTTCTAAGCATATTCAGGTTTCCTGCTGTATTAGAGACTCTAGAAAGCAAGAACATGCTTCTTGCTCTAAAGCAGAGTGTGGTCCATGGATGAGAACTATCCTGTGTGTTTCCCTTCAGAAATGGACTTAAATCCCAGGCTCTGTGTCTTCCTACAAGCAAGACTTCGTTTCAGGTAAGGCAGTCACTTTTCAGCTCAAAATAACTACATCGTTCACGAAGCTCACACGTTTCTCATCTTAACAGTCAAGCATTGGATGGTAGAGGAACCGTGCTTTGTATCAGCTTCAGAAGGAAAGTTGGACTAGATATGGTCCGTATGTGTAGGAAACACAGTTCTTTTGTTCTCATCACACTCACGTTTCCTGCTGTCTTAGAGACTCTAGAAAGCAAGAGCGTGCTTCTTGTTCTAAAGCAGAGTATGATCCATGGATGAGAACACTGCTGTGTGTTTCACTTCAGAAATGGAGTTAAATCCCAGGCTCTGAGTCTTCCTACAATCATGACTTCATTTCAGGTAAGGGCAGTAACTTTAAAGCTCAAACGAACTACATCATACACGTGGCTCACACGTTTCAGATCTTACCTGGCAAGCATTGGATGTTAGAGGACCTGTGGTTTGTTTCAGTTTCAGAAGCAGAGTAAAACTAGATATGTTCTGTATGTGTAGGAAACACCATTCTTTTGTTCTCAACACACTCAGGTTTCCTGCTGTATTAGAGACTCTAGAAAGCAAGAGCATGCTTCTTGCTCTAAAGCAGAGTGTGATCCATGGATGAGAACTATGCTGTGTGTTTCCCTTCAGAAATGGAGTTAAATCGCAGGCTCTGTGTCTTACTACAAGCAAGACTTCGTTTCAGGTAAGGGCAGTCACTTTTCAGCTCAAACGAACTACATCATTCACCAAGCTCACACGTTTCTCATCTTAACTGACAAGCATTGGTTGTTAGAGTTCCAGTGCTTTGTATAAGTTCCAGAAGCAGAGTTGGAATAGATATGGTCCGTATGTGTAGGAAACACTGTTCTTTTGTTCTGGGCACACTCAGATTTCCTCCTGTATTAGAGACTCTGGAAAACAAGAGCGAGCTTCTTGTTCTAAAGCAGAGTATGATCCATGGATGAGAACACTGCTGTGTGTTTCACTTCAGAAATGGAGTTAAATCGCAGGCTCTGTGTCTTAGTACAAGCAAGACCTGGTTTCAGGTAAGGGCAGTCACTTTTCAGCTCAAACGAACTACATCATTCACGAAGCTCACACGTTTCTCATCTTAACTGACAAGCATTGGATGTTAGAGGACCAGTGCTTTGTATCTGTTCCAGAAGCAGAGTTGGACTAGATATGGTCCGTATGTGTAGGAAACACCATTCTTTTGTTCTCAGCACACTAATGTTTCCTGCTGTCTTAGAGACTCTAGAAAGCAAGAGCGTGCTTCTTGTTCTAAAGCAGAGTGTGATCAATGGATGAGAACTCTGCTGTGTGTTTCACTTCAGAAATGGAGTTAAATCCCAGGCTCTGAGTCTTCCTACAAGCAAGACATCCTTTCATGTAAGGGCAGTTTCTTTATAGCTCAAAGGAACTACATCGTTCACGAACCTCACACGTTTCTCATCTTAACTGACAAGCATTGGATGTTAGAGTACCCGTGCTTTGTATCAGTTTCAGAAGCAGATTTGGACTACATATTGTCCATATGTGTAGATAACATCGTTCTTTTGTTCTCAGCACACTCACGTTTCATGCTGTCCTAGAGACTCTAAAAAGCAAGAGCTTCCTTCTCGCTCTAATGCAGAGTGTGATCCATGGATGAGAACTCTGCTGTGTGTTTCCCTTCAGACTTGGAGTTTAATCACAGGCTCTGAGTCTTCCTACAATCAAGACTTCATTTCAGGTAAGGGCAGTTACTTTACAGCTCAAAGGAACTACATCGTTCACGAAGTTCACACGTTTCGGATCTTACCTGACAAGCATTGGATGTTAGAGGACCTGTGGTTTGTTTCAGATGCAGAAGCAGAGTTAAACTAGATATGTTCCGTATGTGTAGGAAACACCGTTTTTTTGTTCTCAGCACACTCATGTTTCCTGCTGTATTAGAGACTCTAGAAATCAAGAACATGCTTCTTGCTCTAAAGCAGAGTGTGATCCATGGATGAGAACTATGGTGTGTGTTTCCCTTCAGAAATGGGGTTAAATCGCAGGCTCTGTGTCTTACTACAAGCAAGAATTCGTTTCAGGTAAGGGCAGTCACTTTTCAGCTCAAAAGAACTACATCATTCACCAAGCTCACACGTTTCTCATCTTAACTGACAAGCATTGGATGTTAGAGGTCCTGTGCTTTGTATCAGTTTCAGAAGCAGATTTGGACTACATATGGTCCATATGTGTAGGAAACACCGTTCTTTTGTTCTCAACACACTCAGGTTTCCTGCTGTATTAGAGACTCTAGAAAGCAAGAGCATGCTTCTTGCTCTAAAGCAGAGTGTGATCCATGGATGAGAACTATGCTGTGTGTTTCCCTTCAGAAATGGAGTTAAATCGCAGGCTCTGTGTCTTACTACAAGCAAGACTTCGTTTCAGGTAAGGGCAGTCACTTTTCAGCTCAAACGAACTACATCATTCACCAAGCTCACACGTTTCTCATCTTAACTGACAAGCTTTGGATTTGAGAGGTCCAGTGCTTTGTATCAGTTTCAGAAGCAGATTTGGACTACATATGGTCCGTATGTGTAGGAAACACCGTTCTTTTGTTCTCAACACACTCAGGTTTCCTGCTGTATTAGAGACTCTAGAAGCAAGAGCTTGCTTCTCGCTCTAAAGCAGAGTGTGCTCCATGGATGAGAACTCTGCTGTGTGTTTCCCTTCAGAAATGGACTTAAATCCCAGGCTCTGTGTCTTCCTACAAGCAAGACTTCCTTTCAGGTAAGGGCAGTCAATTTTCAGCTCAAAATAACTACATCATTCACGAAGCTCACACGTTTTTCATCTTAACAGACAAGCATTGGATGGTAGAGGACCCGTGCTTTGTATCAGCTTCAGAAGCAGAGTTGGACTAGATAAGGTCCGTATGTGTAGGAAACACCGTTCTTTTGTTCTCAGCCCACTCACGTTTCCTGCTGTCTTAGAGACTCTAGAAAGTAAGAGCGTGCTTCTTGTTCTAAAGCAGAGTATGATCCATGGATGAGAACACTGCTGTGTGTTTCACTTCAGAAATGGAGTTAAATCCCAGGCTCTGTGTCTTCCTAAAAGGAAGACTTGGTTTCAGGTAAGGGCAGTCACGTTTCAGCTCAAACGGACTACATCATTCACCAAGCTCACACGTTTCTCATCTTAACTGACAAGCATTGGATGTTAGAGGACCAGTGCTTTTTATCTGTTCCAGAAGCAGAGTTGGACTAGATATATTCCGTATGTGTAGGAAACACCATTCTTTTGTTCTGGTCACACTCAGATTTCCTCCTGTATTAGAGACTCTAGAAAGCAGGAGCGAGCTTCTTGCTCTAAAGCAGAGTGTGATCAATGGATGAGAACTCTGCTGTGTGTTTCACTTCAGAAATGGAGTTAAATCCCAGGCTCTGAGTCTTCCTACAAGCAAGACTTACTTTCATGTAAGGGCAGTTTCTTTATAGCTCAAAGGAACTACATCGTTCACGAACCTCACACGTTTCTCATCTTAACTGACAAGCATTTGATGTTAGAGGACCAGTGCTTTGTATCAGTTTCAGAAGCAGATTTGGACTACATATGGTCCGTATTTGTAGGAAACACCGTTCTTTTGTTCTCAATACACTCATGTTTCCTGCTGTATTAGAGACTCTAGAAAGCAAGAGCATGATTCTTGCTCTAAAGCAGAGTATGATCCATGGATGAGAACTATGCTGTGTGTTTCCCTACATAAATGGAGTTAAACCCCAGGCTCTGTGTCTTACTACAAGCAAGACTTCATTTCAGGTAAGGGCAGTCACTTTTCAGCTCAAACGAACTACATCATTCATGAAGCTCACACGTTTCTCATCTTAACTGACAAGCATTTGATGTTAGAGGACCAGTGCTTTTTATCAGTTCCAGAAGCAGAGTTGGAGTAGATATGGTCCGTATGTGTAGGAAACACTGTTCTTTTGTTCTGGGCACACTCAGATTTCCTCCTGTATTAGAGACTCTAGAAAGCAAGAGCGAGCTTCTTGCTCTAAAGCAGAGTGTGATCAATGGATGAGAACTCTGCTGTGTGTTTCACTTCAGAAATGGAGTTAAATCCCATGCTCTGTGTCTTAGTACAAGCAAGACTCCCTTTCATGTAAGGGCAGTTTCTATACAGCTCAAAGGAACTACATCGTTCACGAAGCTCACACGTTTCTATCTTAACTGACAAGCATTGGATGTTAGAGGATCAGTGCTTTGTATCAGTTTCAGAAGCAGATTTGGACTACATATGGTCCGTATGTGTAGGCAAAATCGTTCTTTTGTTCTTAGCACACTCACGTTTCATGCTGTCTTAGAGCATCTAGAAAGCAAGAGCGTGCTTCTTGCTCTAAAGCAGAGTGTGATCAATAGATGAGACCTGTGTTGTGTGTTTCACTTCAGAAATGGTGTTAAATCCCAGGCTCTGAGTCTTCCTACAAGCAAGATTTCGTTTCAGGTAATGGCAGTTACTTTACAGCTCAAACAAACTACATCGTTCACGAAGCTCACACGTTTCAGATCTTACCTGACAAGCATTGGCTTTTGGAGTACCAGTGCTTTGTATCAGCTTCAGAAGCAGAGTTAGACTAGATATAGTCCGTATATGTAGGAAACACCGTCCTTTTGTTCTCAGCACACTCACGTTTCCTGCTGTCTTAGAGACTCTACAAAGCCAGAGCGTGCATCTTGTTCAAAAGCAGAGTGTGATCAATGGATGAGAACACTGCTGTGTGTTTCACTTCAGAAATGGAGTTAAATCCCAGGCTCTGAGTCTTCCTACAATCAAGACTTCGTTTCAGGTAAGGGCAGTCACTTTTCTGCTCAAACGAACTACATCATTCACAAAGCTCACACGTTTCTCATCTTAACTGACAAGCATTGGATGTTAGAGGACCAGTGCTTTGTATCAGTTCCAGAAGCAGAGTTAAACTAGATATGTTCCGTATGTGTAGGAAACACCGTTTTTTTGTTCTCAGCACACTCAGGTTTCCTGCTGTATTAGAGACTCTAGAAAGCAAGAACATGCTTCTTGTTCTAAAGCAGAGTGTGATCCATGGATGAAAACTCTGCTGTGTGTTTCACTTCAGAAATGGAGTTAAATCCCAGGCTCTGAGTCTTCCTACAAGCAAGACTTCCTTTCATGTAAGGGCAGTTTCTTTATAGGTCAAAGGAACTACATCGTTCACGAACCTCACACGTTTCTCATCTTAACTGACAAGCATTGGATGTTAGAGTACCCGTGCTTTGTATCAGTTTCAGAAGCAGATTTGGACTACATATTGTCCGTATGTGTAGGTAACATCGTTCTTTTGTTCTCAGCACACTCACGTTTCATGCTGTCCTAGAGACTCTAGAAAGCAAGAGCTTCCTTCTCGCTCTAATGCAGAGTGTGATCCATGGATGAGAACTCTGCTGTGTGTTTCCCTTCAGAAATGGAGTTAAATCGCAGGCTCTGAGTCTTCCTACAATCAAGACTTCATTTCAGGTAAGGGCAGTTACTTTACAGCTCAAACGAACTACATCGTTCACGAAGTTCACACGTTTCGGATCTTACCTGACAAGCATTGGATGTTAGAGGACCTGTGGTTTGTTTCAGATGCAGAAGCAGAGTTAAACTAGATATGTTCCGTATATGTAGGAAACACCGTTTTTTAGTTCTCAGCACATTCAGGTTTCCTGCTGTATTAGACACTCTAGAAAGCAAGAACATGCTTCTTGGTCTAAAGCAGAGTGTGATCCATGGATGATAACTATGCTGTGTGTTTCCCTTCAGAAATGGAGTTAAATCCCAGGCTCTGTGTCTTCCTACAAGCAAGTCTTCGTTTCAGGTAAGGGCAGTAACTTTTCTGCTCAAACGAACTACATCATTCACGAAGCTCACACGTTTCTCATCTTAACTGACAAGCATTGGATGTTAGAGGACCAGTGCTTTGTATCTGTTCCAGAAGCAGAGTTCTACTAGGTATGGTCCGTATGTGTAGGAAACACCGTTCTTTTGTTCTGGCCACACTCATGTTTCCTGCTGTCTTAGAGACTCTAGAAAGCAAGAGCGTGCTTCTTGTTCTAAAGCAGAGTGTGATCAATGGATGAGAACTCTGCTGTGTGTTTCACTTCAGAAATGGAGTTAAATCCCAGGCTCTGAGTCTTCTTACAAGCAAGACTTCCTTTCATGTAAGGGCAGTTTCTTTATAGCTCAAAGGAACTACATCGTTCACGAACCTCACACGTTTCTCATCTTAACTGACAAGCATTGGATGTTAGAGTACCCGTGCTTTGTATCAGTTTCAGAAGCAGATTTGGACTACATATTGTCCATATGTGTAGATAACATCGTTCTTTTGTTCTCAGCACACTCACGTTTCATGCTGTCCTAGAGACTCTAAAAAGCAAGAGCTTCCTTCTCGCTCTAATGCAGAGTGTGATCCATGGATGAGAACTCTGCTGTGTGTTTCCCTTCAGAATTGGAGTTTAATCACAGGCTCTGAGTCTTCCTACAATCAAGACTTCACTTCAGGTAAGGGCAGTTACTTTACAGCTCAAACGAACTACATCGTTCACGAAGTTCACACGTTTCGGATCTTACCTGACAAGCATTGGATGTTAGAGGACCTGTGGTTTGTTTCAGATGCAGAAGCAGAGTTAAACTAGATATGTTCCGTATGTGTAGGAAACACCGTTTTTTTGTTCTCAGCACACTCAGGTTTCCTGCTGCATTAGAGACTCTAGAAAGCAAGAACATGCTTCTTGCTCTAAAGCAGAGTGTGATCCATGGATGAGAACTATGGTGTGTGTTTCCCTTCAGAAATGGAGTTAAATCGCAGGCTCTGTGTCTTACTACAAGCAAGAATTCGTTTCAGGTAATGGCAGTCACTTTTCAGCTCAAACGAACTACATCATTCACCAAGCTCACACGTTTCTCATCTTAACTGACAAGCATTGGATGTTAGAGGTCCTGTGCTTTGTATCAGTTTCAGAAGCAGATTTGGACTACATATGGTCCATATGTGTAGGAAACACCGTTCTTTTGTTCTCAACACACTCAGGTTTCCTGCTGTATTAGAGACTCTAGAAAGCAAGAGCATGCTTCTTGCTCTAAAGCAGAGTGTGATCCATGGATGAGAACTATGCTGTGTGTTTCCCTTCAGAAATGGAGTTAAATCGCAGGCTCTGTGTCTTACTACAAGCAAGACTTCGTTTCAGGTAAGGGCAGTCACTTTTCAGCTCAAACGAACTACATCATTCACCAAGCTCACACGTTTCTCATCTTAACTGACAAGCATTGGATGTGAGAGGTCCAGTGCTTTGTATCAGTTTCAGAAGCAGATTTGGACTACATATGGTCCGTATGTGTAGGAAACACCGTTCTTTTGTTCTCAGCACACTCACGTTTCCTGCTGTCTTAGAGACTCTAGAAAGCAAGAGCCTGCTTCTTGTTCTAAAGCAGAGTATGATCCATGGATGAGAACACTGCTGTGTGTTTCACTTCAGAAATGGAGTTAAATCCCAGGCTCTGTGTCTTCCTAAAAGGAAGACTTGGTTTCAGGTAAGGGCAGTCACGTTTCAGCTCAAACGGACTACATCATTCACCAAGCTCACACGTTTCTCATCTTAACTGACAAGCATTGGATGTTAGAGGACCAGTGCTTTTTATCTGTTCCAGAAGCAGAGTTGGACTAGATATATTCCGTATGTGTAGGAAACACCATTCTTTTGTTCTGGTCACACTCAGATTTCCTCCTGTATTAGAGACTCTAGAAAGCAGGAGCGAGCTTCTTGCTCTAAAGCAGAGTGTGATCAATGGATGAGAACTCTGCTGTGTGTTTCACTTCAGAAATGGAGTTAAATCCCAGGCTCTGAGTCTTCCTACAAGCAAGACTTACTTTCATGTAAGGGCAGTTTCTTTATAGCTCAAAGGAACTACATCGTTCACGAACCTCACACGTTTCTCATCTTAACTGACAAGCATTTGATGTTAGAGGACCAGTGCTTTGTATCAGTTTCAGAAGCAGATTTGGACTACATATGGTCCGTATTTGTAGGTAACATCGTTCTTTTGTTCTCAGCACGCTCAAGTTTCATGTTGTCTTAGAGACTCTAGAAAGCAAGAACATGCTTCTTGCTCTAAAGCAGAGTGTGATCCATGGATGAGAACTATGGTGTGTGTTTCCCTTCAGAAATGGAGTTAAGTCGCAGGCTTTGTGTCTTACTACAAGCAAGACTTCGTTTCAGGTAAGGGCAGTCACTTTTCAGCTCAAATGAACTACATCATTCACCAAGCTCACTTGTTTCTCATCTTAACTGACAAGCATTGGATGTTAGAGGTCCTGTGCTTTGTATCAGTTTCAGAAGCAGATTTGGACTACATATGGTCTGTATGTGTAGGAAACACCGTTCTTTTGTTCTCAATACACTCAGGTTTCCTGCTGTATTAGAGACTCTAGAAAGCAAGAGCATGATTCTTGCTCTAAAGCAGAGTGTGATCCATGGATGAGTACTCTGCTGTGTGTTTCACTTCAGAAATGGAGTTAAATCCCAGGCTCTGAGTCTTCCTACAATCAAGACTTCATTCCAGGTAAGGGCAGTTAGTTTACAGCTCAAACGAACTACATCATTCACGAAGCTTACCCGTTTCGGATCTTACCTGACATGCCTTGGATGTTAGAGGACCTGGGTTTGTTTTAGTTTCAGAAGCAGAGTTAAACTAGATATGTTCCATATGTGTAGGAAACACCGTTCTTTTGTTCTGAGCACACTCAGGTTTCCTGCTGTATTAGAGACTCTAGACAGCAAGAGCATGCTTCTTACTCTAAAGCAGAGTGTGATCCATGGATGAGAACTATGCTGTGTGTTTCCCTTCAGAAATGGAGTTAAATCTCAGGCTCTGTGTCTTACTACAAGCAAGACTTCGTTTCCGGTAAGGGCAGTCACTTTTCAGCTCAAACGAACTACATCATTCACGAAGCTCACACGTTTCTCATCTTAACTGACAAGCATTGGATGTTAGAGGACCAGTGCTTTGTATCAGTTCCAGAAGCAGAGTTGGACTAGATATGGTCCGTATGTGTAGGAAACACCCTTCTTTTGTTCTGAACACACTCAGGTTTCCTGCTGTATTAGAGACTCTAGAAAGCAAGAGCATGCTTCTCACTATAGAGCAGAGTGTGATCCATGGATGAGAACTATGCTGTGTGTTTCCCTTCAGAAATGGAGTTAAATCCTAGGCTCTGAGTCTTCCTAAAAGCAAGACTTCCTTTCATGTAAGGGCAGTTTCTTTATAGCTCAAAGGAACTACATCGTTCACGAACCTCAAACGTTTCTCATCTTAACTGACAAGCATTGGATGTTAGAGGACCAGTGCTTTGTATCAGTTTCAGAAGCAGATTTGGACTACATATGGTTCTTACGTGTACGCAACATCGTTCTTTTGTTCTCAGCACACTCACGCTTCATGCTGTCTTAGAGACTCTAGAAAGCAAGAGCTTCCTTCTCGCTCTAAAGCAGAGTGTGATCCATGGATGAGAACTCTGCTGTGTGTTTCCCTTCAGAAATACAGTTTAATCCCAGGCTCTGAGTCTTCCTACAATCAAGACTTCATTTCAGGTAAGGGCAGTTACTTTACAGCTCAAACGAACTACATCGTTCACGAAGCTCACATGTTTCGGATCTTACCTGACAAGCATTGGATGTTAGAGGATCTGTCGTTTGTTTCAGTTGCAGAAGCAGAGTTCAACTAGATATGTTCCGTATGTGTAGGAAACACCGTTCTTTTGTTCTCAGCACACTCAGGTTTCCTGCTGTATTAGAGACTCTAGAAAGCAAGAGCATGATTCTTGCTCTAAAGCAGAGTGTGATCAATTGATGAGGACTCGGCTGTGTGTTTAACTTCAGAAATGGAGTTAAATCCTAGGCTCTGAGTCTTCCTACAAGCAAGACTTCCTTTCATTTAAGGGCAGTTTCTTTATAGCACAAAGGAACTACATCGTTCACGAAGCTCACATGTTACTCATCTTAAGTGACAAGCATTGGATGTTAGAGGACCAGTGCTTTGTATCAGTTCCAGAAGCAGAGTTGGACTAGATATGGTCCTTATGTGTAGGAAACACCGTTCTTTTGTTCTGGGCACACTCAGATTTCCTCCTGTATTAGAGACTCTAGAAAGCAAGAGCGAGCTTCTTGCTATAAAGCAGAGAGTGATCAATGGATGAGGACTCTGCTGTGTGTTTCACTTCAGAAATGGAGTTAAATCCCAGGCTCTGAGTCTTCCTACAAGCAAGACTTCCTTTCTTGTAAGGGCAGTTTCTTTATAGCTCAAAGGAACTACATCGTTCACGAACCTCACACGTTTCTATCTTAACTGACAAGTATTGGATGTTAGAAGACCAGTGCTTTGTATCAGTTTCAGAAGCAGATTTGTACTACATATGGTCCGTATGTGTAGGCAACATCGTTCTTTTGTTTTCAACACACTCAAGTTTCATGCTGTCATTGAGACTCTAGAAAGCAAGTGCTTACTTCTTGCTCTAAAGCAGAGTGTGATCCATGGATGAGAACTCTGCTGTGTGTTTCCCTTCAGAAATGGAGTTATATCCCAGGCTCTGTGTCTTCCTACAAACAAGACTTCGTTTCAGGTAAGGGCAGTCACTTTTCAGCTCAAAAGTACTACATCATTCACGAAGCTCACATGTTTCTCATCTTAACAGACAAGCATTGGATGTAAGAGGACCAGTGCTTTGTATCAGTTTCAGAAGCAGAGTTGTACTAGATATGGTCCGTATGTGTAGGAAACACCGTTCATTTGTTCTGTGCACACTCAGATTTCCTCTTGTATTAGAGAGTCTAGAAAGCAAGAGCTTGCTTCTCGCTCTAAAGCAGAGTGTGGTCCATGGATGAGAACTCTGCTGTGTGTTTCCCTTCAGAAATGGAGTTATATCCCAGGCTCTGTGTCTTCCTACAAGCAAGACTTCGTTTCACATAAGGGCAGTTACTTTACAGCTCAAAGGAACTACATCGTTCACGAGCTCACACGTTTAAGATCTTACCTGACAAGCATTGGATGTTAGAGGACCAGTGCTTTGTATCAGCTTCAGAAGCAGAGATGGACTAGATATGGTCCCTATGTGTAGGAAACACCGTCCTTTTGTTCTCAGCACACTCACGTTTCCTGCTGTCTTAGAGACTCTAGAAAGCAAGAGCATGCTTCTTGTTCTAAATCAGAGTGTGATCAATGGATGAGAACACTGCTGTGTGTTTCCCTTCAGATATGGACTTAAATCCCCGGCTCTGTGTCTTCCTACAAGCAAGACTTCATTTCATGTAAGGGCAGTCACTTTTCAGCTCAAAATAACTACATCGTTCTCGAAGCTCACACGTTTCTCATCTTAACAGACAAGCATTGGATGTTAGAGGACCAGTGCTTTTTATCATCTTCAGAAGCAGAGTTGGACTAGATATGGTCCGTATATGTAGGAAACACCGTTCTTTTCTTCTCAGCACACTCACGTTTCCTGCTGTCTTAGAGACTCTAGAAAGCAAGAGCGTGCTTCTTGGTCTAAAGCAGAGTGTGATCAATGGATGAGAACACTGCTGTGTGTTTCACGTCAGAAAGGGAGTTAAATCTCAGGCTCTGAGTCTTCATACAAGCAAGATTTCGTTTAAGGTAAGGGCAGTTACTTTACAGCTCAAACGAACTACATCTTTCACGATCTCACACGTTTCGGATCTTAACTGACAAGCTTTGGATGTTAGAGGACCAGTGCTTTGTATCAGCTTCAGAAGCAGAGTTGGACTAGATATGGTCCGTATGTGTAGGACACACCTTTCTTTTGTTCTCAGCACACTCACGTTTCCTGCTCTCTTAGAGACTCTAGAAAGCAAGATCGTGCTTCTTGTTCTAAAGCAGAGTGTGATCCATGGATGAGAACACTGCTGTGTGTTTCACTTCAGAAATGGAGTTAAATCCCAGGCTCTGAGTCTTCCTACAATCAAGACTTCATTCCAGGTAAAGGCAGTTAGTTTACAGCTCAAACGAACTACATCATTCACGAAGCTTACACGTTTCGGATCTTACCTGACATGCCTTGGATGTTAGAGGACCTGGGTTTGTTTTAGTTTCAGAAGCAGAGTTAAACTAGATATGTTCCGTATGTGTAGGAAACACCGTTCTTTTGTTCTGAGCACACTCAGGTTTCCTGCTGTATTAGAGACTCTAGACAGCAAGAGCATGCTTCTTGCTCTAAAGCAGAGTGTGATCCATGGATGAGAACTATGCTGTGTGTTTCCCTTCAGAAATGGAGTTAAATCTCAGGCTCTGTGTCTTACTACAAGCAAGACTTCGTTTCCGGTAAGGGCAGTCACTTTTCAGCTCAAAAGAACTACATCATTCACGAAGCTCACACGTTTCTCATCTTAACTGACAAGCATTGGATGTTAGAGGACCAGTGCTTTGTATCAGTTTCAGAAGCAGATTTGGACTACATATGGTCCTTATGTGTAGGCAACATCGTTCTTTTGTTCTCAGCACACTCACGTTTCATGCTGTCTTAGAGACTCTAGAAAGCAAGAGCTTCCTTCTCGCTCTAAAGCAGAGTGTGATCCATGGATGAGAACTCTGCTGTGTGTTTCCCTTCAGAAATACAGTTTAATCCCAGGCTCTGAGTCTTCCTACAATCAAGACTTCATTTCAGGTAAGGGCAGTTACTTTACAGCTCAAACGAACTACATCGTTCACGAAGCTCACATGTTTCGGATCTTACCTGACAAGCATTGGATGTTAGAGGACCTGTGGTTTGTTTCAGTTTCAGAAGCAGAGTTGGACTAGATATGTTCCGTATGTGTAGGAAACACCGTTCTTTTGTTCTCAGCACACTCAGGTTTCCTGCTGTATTAGAGACTCTAGGAAGCAAGAGCATGCTTCTTGCTCTAAAGCAGAGTGTGATCCATGGATGAGAACTATGCTGTGTGTTTCCCTTCAGAAATGGAGTTAAATCGCAGGCTCTGTGTCTTACTACAAGCAAGACTTGGTTACAGGTAAGGGCAGTCACTTTTCACTCAAAGGAACTACATCATTCACGAAGGTCACACGTGTCTCATCTTAACTGACAAGCATTGGATGTTAGAGAACCAGTGCTTTGTATCTGTTCCAGAAGCAGAGTTGGACTAGATATGGTCCGTATGTGTAGGAAACACCGTTCTTTTGTTCTGGTCACACTCAGATTTCCTCCTGTATTAGAGACTCTACGAAGCAGGAGCGAGCTTCTTGCTCTAAAGCAGAGTGTGATCAATGGATGAGAACTCTGCTGTGTGTTTCACTTCAGAAATGGAGTGAAATCCCAGGCTCTGTGTCTTCCTACAAGCAAGACTTCGTTTCAGGTAAGGGCAGTCAATTTTCAGCTCAAAATAACTACATCATTCACGAAGCTCACACGTTTCTCATCTTAACAGACAAGCATTTTATGGTAGAGGACCCGTGCTTTGTATCAGCTTCAGAAGCAGAGTTGGACTAGATAAGGTCCGTATGTGTAGGAAACACCGTTCTTTTGTTCTCAGCACACTCACGTTTCCTGCTGTCTTAGAGACTCTAGAAAGCAAGAGCGTGCTTCTTGTTCTAAAGCAGAGTATGATCCATGGATGAGAACACTGCTGTGTGTTTCACTTCAGAAATGGAGTTAAATCCCAGGCTTGAGTCTTCCTACAAGCAAGACTTACTTTCATGTAAGGGCAGTTTCTTTATAGCTCAAGGGAACTACATCGTTCACGAACCTCACACGTTTCTCATCTTAACTGACAAGCATTGAATATTAGAGGACCAGTGCTTTGTATCAGTTTCAGAAGCAGATTTGGACTACATATGGTCCGTATGTGTAGGTAACATCGTTCTTTTGTTCTCAGCACACTCAGGTTTCATGCTGTCTTAGAGACTCTAGAAAGCAAGAGCTTCCTTCTCGCTCTAAAGCCGAGTGTGATCCATGGATGAGAACTCTGCTGTGTGTTTCACTTCAGAAATGGTGTTTAATCCCAGGCTCTGAGTCTTCCTACAATCAAGACTTCATTTCAGGTAACGGCAGTAACTTTACAGCTCAAACGAACTACATCGTTCACGAAGTTCACACGTTTCGGATCTTACCTGACAAGCATTGGATGTTAGAGGACCTGTGGTTTGTTTCAGTTTCAGAAGCAGAGTAAAACTAGATATGTTCCGTATGTGTAGGAAACACCATTCTTTTGTTCTCAGCACACTCAGGTTTCCTGCTGTATTAGAGACTCTAGGAAGCAAGAGCATGCTTCTTGCTCTAAAGCAGAAGTGACCCATGGATGAGAACTATGCTGTGTGTTTCCCTTCAGAAATGGAGTTAAATCGCAGGCTCTGTGTCTTACTACAAGCAAGACTTGGTTTCAGGTATGGGCAGTTACTTTACAGCTCAAACGAACTACATCGTTTACGAAGCTCACACATTTTGGATCTTAACTGACAAGCTTTGGATGTTAGAGGACCAGTGCTTTGTATCAGTTTCAGAAGCAGATTTGGACTACATAGGGTCCGTATGTGTAGGAAACACAGTTCTTTTGTTCTGAGCACACTCAGGTTTCCTGCTGTATTAGAGACTCTAGAAAGCAAGAGCTTGCTTCTTGCTCTAAAGCAGAGTGTGCTCCATGGATGAGAACTCTGCTTTGTGTTTCCCTTCAGAAATGGACTTAAATCCCAGGCTCTGTGTCTTCCTACACGCAAGACTTCGTTTCAGGTATGGGCAGTCAATTTTCAGCTCAAAATAACTACATCATTCACGAAGCTCACACGTTTCTCATCTTAACAGACAAGCATTGGATGGTAGAGGACCCTTTCTTTGTATCAGCTTCAGAAGCAGAGTTGGACTAGATAAGGTCCGTATGTGTAGGAAACACCGTTCTTTTGTTCTCAGCACACTCACGTTTCCTGCTGTCTTAGAGACTCTAGAAAGCAAGAGCGTGCTTCTTGTTCTAAAGCAGAGTATGGTCCATGGATGAGAACACTGCTGTGTGTTTCACTTCAGAAATGGAGTTAAATCCCAGGCTCTGTGTCTTCCTACAAGGAAGACTTGGTTTCAGGTAAGGGCAGTCACTTTTCAGCTCAAACGAACTACATCATAAACGAAGCTCACACGTTTCTCATCTTAACTGACAAGCATTGGATGTTAGAGGACCAGTGCTTTGTATCTGTTCCAGAAGCAGAGTTGGACTAGATATGGTCCGTATGTGTAGGAAACACCATTCTTTTGTTCTGGTCACACTCATATTTCCTCCTGTATTAGAGACTCTAGAAAGCAGGAGCGAGCTTCTTGCTCTAAAGCAGAGTGTGATCAATGGATGAGAACTCTGCTGTGTGTTTCACTTCAGAAATGGAGTTAAATCCCAGGCTCTGAGTATTCCTACAAGCAAGACTTACTTTCATGTAAGGGCAGTTTCTTTATAGCTCAAAGGAACTACATCGTTCACGAACCTCACACGTTTCTCATCTTAACTGACAAGCATTTGATGTTAGAGGACCAGTGCTTTGTATCAGTTTCAGAAGCAGATTTGGACTACATATGGTCCGTATGTGTAGGTAACATCGTTCTTTTGTTCTCAGCACACTCACGTTTCATGCTGTCTTAGAGACTCTAGAAAGCAAGAGCTTCCTTCTCGATCTAAAGCAGAGTGTGATCCATGGATGAGAACTCTGCTGTGTGTTTCACTTCAGAAATGGAGTTTAATCCCAGGCTCTGAGTCTTCCTACAATCAACACTTCATTTGAGGTAACGGCAGGTACTTTACAGCTCAAAAGAACTACATCGTTCACGAAGTTCACACGTTTCGGATCTTACCTGACAACATTGGATGTTAGAGGACCTGTGGTTTTTTTCAGTTGCAGAAGCAGAGTAAAACTAGATATGTTCCGTATATGTAGGAAACACCGTTTTTTTGTTCTAAGCATATTCAGGTTTCCTGCTGTATTAGAGACTCTAGAAAGCAAGAACATGCTTCTTGCTCTAAAGCAGAGTGTGGTCCATGGATGAGAACTATCCTGTGTGTTTCCCTTCAGAAATGGACTTAAATCCCAGGCTCTGTGTCTTCCTACAAGCAAGACTTCGTTTCAGGTAAGGCAGTCACTTTTCAGCTCAAAATAACTACATCGTTCACGAAGCTCACACGTTTCTCATCTTAACATTCAAGCATTGGATGGTAGAGGAACCGTGCTTTGTATCAGCTTCAGAAGGAAAGTTGGACTAGATATGGTCCGTATGTGTAGGAAACACAGTTCTTTTGTACTCATCACACTCACGTTTCCTGCTGTCTTAGAGACTCTAGAAAGCAAGAGCGTGCTTCTTGTTCTAAAGCAGAGTATGATCCATGGATGAGAACACTGCTGTGTGTTTCACTTCAGAAATGGAGTTAAATCCCAGGCTCTGAGTCTTCCTACAATCATGACTTCATTTCAGGTAAGGGCAGTTACTTTACAGCTCAAACGAACTACATCATACACGTGGCTCACACGTTTCAGATCTTACCTGGCAAGCATTGGATGTTAGAGGACCTGTGGTTTGTTTCAGTTTCAGAAGCAGAGTAAAACTAGATATGTTCTGTATGTGTAGGAAACACCATTCTTTTGTTCTCAACACACTCAGGTTTCCTGCTGTATTAGAGACTCTAGAAAGCAAGAGCATGCTTCTTGCTCTAAAGCAGAGTGTGATCCATGGATGAGAACTATGCTGTGTGTTTCCCTTCAGAAATGGAGTTAAATCGCAGGCTCTGTGTCTTACTACAAGCAAGACTTCGTTTCAGGTAAGGGCAGTCACTTTTCAGCTCAAACGAACTACATCATTCACCAAGCTCACACGTTTCTCATCTTAACTGACAAGCATTGGTTGTTAGAGTTCCAGTGCTTTGTATAAGTT
This sequence comes from Onychomys leucogaster, assembly GCA_949786385.1. NCBI lineage: Eukaryota > Metazoa > Chordata > Mammalia > Rodentia > Cricetidae > Onychomys > Onychomys leucogaster. The sequence continues at coordinate 1,578,840 of CATKUP010000025.1, forward strand.
CCAGAAGCAGAGTTGGACTAGATATGGTCCGTATGTGTAGGAAACACTGTTCTTTTGTTCTGGGCACACTCAGATTTCCTCCTGTATTAGAGACTCTGGAAAACAAGAGCGAGCTTCTTGTTCTAAAGCAAAGTATGATCCATGGATGAGAACACTGCTGTGTGTTTCACTTCAGAAATGGAGTTAAATCGCAGGCTCTGTGTCTTAGTACAAGCAAGACCTGGTTTCAGGTAAGGGCAGTCACTTTTCAGCTCAAACGAACTACATCATTCACAAAGCTCACACGTTTCTCATCTTAACTGACAAGCATTGGATGTTAGAGGACCAGTGCTTTGTATCTGTTCCAGAAGCAGAGTTGGACTAGATATGGTCCGTATGTGTAGGAAACACCATTCTTTTGTTCTCAGCACACTAATGTTTCCTGCTGTCTTAGAGACTCTAGAAAGCAAGAGCGTGCTTCTTGTTCTAAAGCAGAGTGTGATCAATGGATGAGAACTCTGCTGTGTGTTTCACTTCAGAAATGGAGTTAAATCCCAGGCTCTGAGTCTTCCTACAAGCAAGACATCCTTTCATGTAAGGGCAGTTTCTTTATAGCTCAAAGGAACTACATCGTTCACGAACCTCACACGTTTCTCATCTTAACTGACAAGCATTGGATGTTAGAGGTCCTGTGCTTTGTATCAGTTTCAGAAGCAGATTTGGACTACATATGGTCCATATGTGTAGGAAACACCGTTCTTTTGTTCTCAACACACTCAGGTTTCCTGCTGTATTAGAGACTCTAGAAAGCAAGAGCATGCTTCTTGCTCTAAAGCAGAGTGTGATCCATGGATGAGAACTATGCTGTGTGTTTCCCTTCAGAAATGGAGTTAAATCGCAGGCTCTGTGTCTTACTACAAGCAAGACTTCGTTTCAGGTAAGGGCAGTCACTTTTCAGCTCAAACGAACTACATCATTCACCAAGCTCACACGTTTCTCATCTTAACTGACAAGCATTGGATGTGAGAGGTCCAGTGCTTTGTATCAGTTTCAGAAGCAGATTTGGACTACATATGGTCCGTATGTGTAGGAAACACCGTTCTTTTGTTCTCAACACACTCAGGTTTCCTGCTGTATTAGAGACTCTAGAAGCAAGAGCTTGCTTCTCGCTCTAAAGCAGAGTGTGCTCCATGGATGAGAACTCTGCTGTGTGTTTCCCTTCAGAAATGGACTTAAATCCCAGGCTCTGTGTCTTCCTACAAGCAAGACTTCCTTTCAGGTAAGGGCAGTCAATTTTCAGCTCAAAATAACTACATCATTCACGAAGCTCACACGTTTTTCATCTTAACAGACAAGCATTGGATGGTAGAGGACCCGTGCTTTGTATCAGCTTCAGAAGCAGAGTTGGACTAGATAAGGTCCGTATGTGTAGGAAACACTGTTCTTTTGTTCTCAGCCCACTCACGTTTCCTGCTGTCTTAGAGACTCTAGAAAGCAAGAGCGTGCTTCTTGTTCTAAAGCAGAGTATGATCCATGGATGAGAACACTGCTGTGTGTTTCACTTCAGAAATGGAGTTAAATCCCAGGCTCTGTGTCTTCCTAAAAGGAAGACTTGGTTTCAGGTAAGGGCAGTCACGTTTCAGCTCAAACGGACTACATCATTCACCAAGCTCACACGTTTCTCATCTTAACTGACAAGCATTGGATGTTAGAGGACCAGTGCTTTTTATCTGTTCCAGAAGCAGAGTTGGACTAGATATATTCCGTATGTGTAGGAAACACCATTCTTTTGTTCTGGTCACACTCAGATTTCCTCCTGTATTAGAGACTCTAGAAAGCAGGAGCGAGCTTCTTGCTCTAAAGCAGAGTGTGATCAATGGATGAGAACTCTGCTGTGTGTTTCACTTCAGAAATGGAGTTAAATCCCAGGCTCTGAGTCTTCCTACAAGCAAGACTTACTTTCATGTAAGGGCAGTTTCTTTATAGCTCAAAGGAACTACATCGTTCACGAACCTCACACGTTTCTCATCTTAACTGACAAGCATTTGATGTTAGAGGACCAGTGCTTTGTATCAGTTTCAGAAGCAGATTTGGACTACATATGGTCCGTATTTGTAGGTAACATCGTTCTTTTGTTCTCAGCACACTCAAGTTTCATGCTGTCTTAGAGACTCTAGAAAGCAAGAACATGCTTCTTGCTCTAAAGCAGAGTTTGATCCATGGATGAGAACTATGGTGTGTGTTTCCCTTCAGAAATGGAGTTAAATCGCAGGCTTTGTGTCTTACTACAAGCAAGACTTCGTTTCAGGTAAGGGCAGTCACTTTTCAGCTCAAACGAACTACATCATTCACCAAGCTCACTCGTTTCTCATCTTAACTGACAAGCATTGGATGTTAGAGGTCCTGTGCTTTGTATCAGTTTCAGAAGCAGATTTGGACTACATATGGTCTGTATGTGTAGGAAACACCGTTCTTTTGTTCTCAATACACTCATGTTTCCTGCTGTATTAGAGACTCTAGAAAGCAAGAGCATGATTCTTGCTCTAAAGCAGAGTATGATCCATGGATGAGAACTATGCTGTGTGTTTCCCTACATAAATGGAGTTAAACCCCAGGCTCTGTGTCTTACTACAAGCAAGACTTCATTTCAGGTAAGGGCAGTCACTTTTCAGCTCAAACGAACTACATCATTCATGAAGCTCACACGTTTCTCATCTTAACTGACAAGCATTTGATGTTAGAGGACCAGTGCTTTTTATCAGTTCCAGAAGCAGAGTTGGAGTAGATATGGTCCGTATGTGTAGGAAACACTGTTCTTTTGTTCTGGGCACACTCAGATTTCCTCCTGTATTAGAGACTCTAGAAAGCAAGAGCGAGCTTCTTGCTCTAAAGCAGAGTGTGATCAATGGATGAGAACTCTGCTGTGTGTTTCACTTCAGAAATGGAGTTAAATCCCATGCTCTGTGTCTTAGTACAAGCAAGACTCCCTTTCATGTAAGGGCAGTTTCTTTACAGCTCAAAGGAACTACATCGTTCACGAAGCTCACACGTTTCTATCTTAACTGACAAGCATTGGATGTTAGAGGACCAGTGCTTTGTATCAGTTTCAGAAGCAGATTTGGACTACATATGGTCCGTATGTGTAGGCAACATCGTTCTTTTGTTCTTAGCACACTCACGTTTCATGCTGTCTTAGAGCATCTAGAAAGCAAGAGCGTGCTTCTTGCTCTAAAGCAGAGTGTGATCAATGGATGAGACCTGTGCTGTGTGTTTCACTTCAGAAATGGAGTTAAATCCCAGGCTCTGAGTCTTCCTACAAGCAAGATTTCGTTTCAGGTAATGGCAGTTACTTTACAGCTCAAACAAACTACATCGTTCACGAAGCTCACACGTTTCAGATCTTACCTGACAAGCATTGGCTTTTGGAGTACCAGTGCTTTGTGTCAGCTTCAGAAGCAGAGTTAGACTAGATATAGTCCGTATATGTAGGAAACACCGTCCTTTTGTTCTCAGCACACTCACGTTTCCTGCTGTCTTAGAGACTCTACAAAGCCAGAGCGTGCATCTTGTTCAAAAGCAGAGTGTGTTCAATGGATGAGAACACTGCTGTGTGTTTCACTTCAGAAATGGAGTTAAATCCCAGGCTCTGAGTCTTCCTACAATCAAGACTTCGTTTCAGGTAAGGGCAGTCACTTTTCTGCTCAAACGAACTACATCATTCACAAAGCTCACACGTTTCTCATCTTAACTGACAAGCATTGGATGTTAGAGGACCAGTGCTTTGTATCAGTTCCAGAAGCAGAGTTAAACTAGATATGTTCCGTATGTGTAGGAAACACCGTTTTTTTGTTCTCAGCACACTCAGGTTTCCTGCTGTATTAGAGACTCTAGAAAGCAAGAACATGCTTCTTGTTCTAAAGCAGAGTGTGATCAATGGATGAAAACTCTGCTGTGTGTTTCACTTCAGAAATGGAGTTAAATCCCAGGCTCTGAGTCTTCCTACAAGCAAGACTTCCTTTCATGTAAGGGCAGTTTCTTTATAGGTCAAAGGAACTACATCGTTCACGAACCTCACACGTTTCTCATCTTAACTGACAAGCATTGGATGTTAGAGTACCTGTGCTTTGTATCAGTTTCAGAAGCAGATTTGGACTACATATTGTCCGTATGTGTAGGTAACATCGTTCTTTTGTTCTCAGCACACTCACGTTTCATGCTGTCCTAGAGACTCTAGAAAGCAAGAGCTTCCTTCTCGCTCTAATGCAGAGTGTGATCCATGGATGAGAACTCTGCTGTGTGTTTCCCTTCAGAAATGGAGTTAAATCGCAGGCTCTGAGTCTTCCTACAATCAAGACTTCATTTCAGGTAAGGGCAGTTACTTTACAGCTCAAACGAACTACATCGTTCACGAAGTTCACACGTTTCGGATCTTACCTGACAAGCATTGGATGTTAGAGGACCTGTGGTTTGTTTCAGATGCAGAAGCAGAGTTAAACTAGATATGTTCCGTATATGTAGGAAACACCGTTTTTTAGTTCTCAGCACATTCAGGTTTCCTGCTGTATTAGACACTCTAGAAAGCAAGAACATGCTTCTTGGTCTAAAGCAGAGTGTGATCCATGGATGATAACTATGCTGTGTGTTTCCCTTCAGAAATGGAGTTAAATCCCAGGCTCTGTGTCTTCCTACAAGCAAGTCTTCTTTTCAGGTAAGGGCAGTAACTTTTCTGCTCAAACGAACTACATCATTCACGAAGCTCACACGTTTCTCATCTTAACTGACAAGCATTGGATGTTAGAGGACCAGCGCTCTGTATCTGTTCCAGAAGCAGAGTTCTACTAGGTATGGTCCGTATGTGTAGGAAACACCGTTCTTTTGTTCTGGGCACACTCATGTTTCCTGCTGTCTTAGAGACTCTAGAAAGCAAGAGCGTGCTTCTTGTTCTAAAGCAGAGTGTGATCAATGGATGAGAACTCTGCTGTGTGTTTCACTTCAGAAATGGAGTTAAATCCCAGGCTCTGAGTCTTCCTACAAGCAAGACTTCCTTTCATGTAAGGGCAGTTTCTTTATAGCTCAAAGGAACTACATCGTTCACGAACCTCACACGTTTCTCATCTTAACTGACAAGCATTGGATGTTAGAGTACCCGTGCTTTGTATCAGTTTCAGAAGCAGATTTGGACTACATATTGTCCATATGTGTAGATAACATCGTTCTTTTGTTCTCAGCACACTCACGTTTCATGCTGTCCTAGAGACTCTAAAAAGCAAGAGCTTCCTTCTCGCTCTAATGCAGAGTGTGATCCATGGATGAGAACTCTGCTGTGTGTTTCCCTTCAGAATTGGAGTTTAATCACAGGCTCTGAGTCTTCCTACAATCAAGACTTCACTTCAGGTAAGGGCAGTTACTTTACAGCTCAAACGAACTACATCGTTCACGAAGTTCACACGTTTCGGATCTTACCTGACAAGCATTGGATGTTAGAGGACCTGTGGTTTGTTTCAGATGCAGAAGCAGAGTTAAACTAGATATGTTTTGTATGTGTAGGAAACACCGTTTTTTTGTTCTCAGCACACTCAGGTTTCCTGCTGCATTAGAGACTCTAGAAAGCAAGAACATGCTTCTTGCTCTAAAGCAGAGTGTGATCCATGGATGAGAACTATGGTGTGTGTTTCCCTTCAGAAATGGAGTTAAATCGCAGGCTCTGTGTCTTACTACAAGCAAGAATTCGTTTCAGGTAATGGCAGTCACTTTTCAGCTCAAACGAACTACATCATTCACCAAGCTCACACGTTTCTCATCTTAACTGACAAGCATTGGATGTTAGAGGTCCTGTGCTTTGTATCAGTTTCAGAAGCAGATTTGGACTACATATGGTCCATATGTGTAGGAAACACCGTTCTTTTGTTCTCAACACACTCAGGTTTCCTGCTGTATTAGAGACTCTAGAAAGCAAGAGCATGCTTCTTGCTCTAAAGCAGAGTGTGATCCATGGATGAGAACTATGCTGTGTGTTTCCCTTCAGAAATGGAGTTAAATCGCAGGCTCTGTGTCTTACTACAAGCAAGACTTCGTTTCAGGTAAGGGCAGTCACTTTTCAGCTCAAACGAACTACATCATTCACCAAGCTCACACGTTTCTCATCTTAACTGACAAGCATTGGATGTGAGAGGTCCAGTGCTTTGTATCAGTTTCAGAAGCAGATTTGGACTACATATGGTCCGTATGTGTAGGAAACACCGTTCTTTTGTTCTCAGCACACTCACGTTTCCTGCTGTCTTAGAGACTCTAGAAAGCAAGAGCGTGCTTCTTGTTCTAAAGCAGAGTATGATCCATGGATGAGAACACTGCTGTGTGTTTCACTTCAGAAATGGAGTTAAATCCCAGGCTCTGTGTCTTCCTAAAAGGAAGACTTAGTTTCAGGTAAGGGCAGTCACGTTTCAGCTCAAACGGACTACATCATTCACCAAGCTCACACGTTTCTCATCTTAACTGACAAGCATTGGATGTTAGAGGACCAGTGCTTTTTATCTGTTCCAGAAGCAGAGTTGGACTAGATATATTCGTATGTGTAGGAAACACCATTCTTTTGTTCTGGTCACACTCAGATTTCCTCCTGTATTAGAGACTCTAGAAAGCAGGAGCGAGCTTCTTGCTCTAAAGCAGAGTGTGATCAATGGATGAGAACTCTGCTGTGTGTTTCACTTCAGAAATGGAGTTAAATCCCAGGCTCTGAGTCTTCCTACAAGCAAGACTTACTTTCATGTAAGGGCAGTTTCTTTATAGCTCAAAGGAACTACATCGTTCACGAACCTCACACGTTTCTCATCTTAACTGACAAGCATTTGATGTTAGAGGACCAGTGCTTTGTATCAGTTTCAGAAGCAGATTTGGACTACATATGGTCCGTATTTGTAGGTAACATCGTTCTTTTGTTCTCAGCACACTCAAGTTTCATGCTGTCTTAGAGACTCTAGAAAGCAAGAACATGCTTCTTGCTCTAAAGCAGAGTGTGATCCATGGATGAGAACTATGCTGTGTGTTTCCCTTAGAAATGGAGTTAAATCGCAGGCTTTGTGTCTTACTACAAGCAAGACTTCGTTTCAGGTAAGGGCAGTCACTTTTCAGCTCAAATGAACTACATCATTCACAAAGCTCACTTGTTTCTCATCTTAACTGACAAGCATTGGATGTTAGAGGTCCTGTGCTTTGTATCAGTTTCAGAAGCAGATTTGGACTACATATGGTCTGTATGTGTAGGAAACACCGTTCTTTTGTTCTCAATACACTCAGGTTTCCTGCTGTATTAGAGACTCTAGAAAGCAAGAGCATGATTCTTGCTCTAAAGCAGAGTATGATCCATGGATGAGAACTATGCTGTGTGTTTCCCTACATAAATGGAGTTAAACCCCAGGCTCTGTGTCTTACTACAAGCAAGACTTCATTTCAGGTAAGGGCAGTCACTTTTCAGCTCAAACGAACTAAATCGTTCACGAAGCTCACACGTTTCTATCTTAACTGACAAGCATTGGATGTTAGAGGACCAGTGCTTTGTATCAGTTTCAGAAGCAGATTTGGACTACATATGGTCCGTATGTGTAGGCAACATCGTTCTTTTGTTCTTAGCACACACACGTTTCATGCTGTCTTAGAGCATCTAGAAAGCAAGAGCGTGCTTCTTGCTCAAAAGCAGAGTGTGATCAATGGATGAGACCTGTGCTGTGTGTTTCACTTCAGAAATGGAGTTAAATCCCAGGCTCTGAGTCTTCCTACAAGCAAGATTTCGTTTCAGGTAATGGCAGTTACTTTACAGCTCAAACAAACTACATCGTTCACGAAGCTCACACGTTTCAGATCTTACCTGACAAGCATTGGCTTTTGGAGTACCAGTGCTTTGTATCAGCTTCAGAAGCAGAGTTGGACTAGATATAGTCCGTATGTGTAGGAAACACCGTCCTTTTGTTCTCAGCACACTCACGTTTCCTGCTGTCTTAGAGACTCTACAAAGCCAGAGCGTGCATCTTGTTCAAAAGCAGAGTGTGATCAATGGATGAGAACACTGCTGTGTGTTTCACTTCAGAAATGGAGTTAAATCCCAGGCTCTGAGTCTTCCTACAATCAAGACTTCGATTCAGGTAAGGGCAGTCACTTTTCTGCTCAAACGAAGTACATCATTCACAAAGCTCACACGTTTCTCATCTTAACTGACAAGCATTGGATGTTAGAGGACCAGTGCTTTGTATCAGTTCCAGAAGCAGAGTTAAACTAGATATGTTCCGTATGTGTAGGAAACACCGTTTTTTTGTTCTCAGCACACTCAGGTTTCCTGCTGTATTAGAGACTCTAGAAAGCAAGAACATGCTTCTTGTTCTAAAGCAGAGTGTGATCAATGGATGAAAACTCTGCTGTGTGTTTCACTGCAGAAATGGAGTTAAATCCCAGGCTCTGAGTCTTCCTACAAGCAAGACTTCCTTTCATGTAAGGGCAGTTTCTTTATAGGTCAAAGGAACTACATCGTTCACGAACCTCACACGTTTCTCATCTTAACTGACAAGCATTGGATGTTAGAGTACCCGTGCTTTGTATCAGTTTCAGAAGCAGATTTGGACTACATATTGTCCGTATGTGTAGGTAACATCGTTCTTTTGTTCTCAGCACACTCACGTTTCATGCTGTCCTAGAGACTCTAGAAAGCAAGAGCTTCCTTCTCGCTCTAATGCAGAGTGTGATCCATGGATGAGAACTCTGCTGTGTGTTTCACTTCAGAAATGGTGTTTAATCCCAGGCTCTGAGTCTTCCTACAATCAAGACTTCATTTCAGGTAAGGGCAGTTACTTTACAGCTCAAACGAACTACATCGTTCACGAAGCTCACACGTTTCTCATCTTAACTGACAAGCATTGGATGTTAGATGACCAGTGCTTTGTATCAGTTCCAGAAGCAGAGTTGGACTAGATATGGTCCGTATGTGTAGGAAACACTGTTCTTTTGTTCTGGGCACACTCAATTTTCCTCCTGTATTAGAGACTCTAGAAAGCAAGAGCGAGCTTCTTGCTCTAAAGCAGAGTGTGATCAATGGATGAGAACTCTGCTGTGTGTTTCACTTCAGAAATGGAGTGAAATCCCATGCTCTGTGTCTTAGTACAAGCAAGACTTCCTTTCATGTAAGGGCAGTTTCTTTATAGCTCAAAAGAACTACATCGTTCACGAAGCTCACACGTTTCTATCTTAACTGACAAGCATTGGATGTTAGAGAACCAGTGCTTTGTATCAGTTTCAGAAGCAGATTTGGACTACATATGGTCCGTATGTGTAGGCAACATCGTTTTTTTGTTCTTAGCACACTCACGTTTCATGCTGTCTTAGAGCATCTAGAAAGCAAGAGCGTGCTTCTTGCTCTAAAGCAGAGTGTGATCAATGGATGAGACCTGTGCTGTGTGTTTCACTTCAGAAATGGAGTTAAATCCCAGGCTCTGAGTCTTACTACAAGCAAGATTTCGTTTCAGGTAAGGGCAGTTACTTTACAGCTCAAACAAACTACATCATTCACGAAGCTCACACGTTTCAGATCTTACCTGACAAGCATTGGATGTTGGAGTACCAGTGCTTTGTATCAGCTTCAGAAGCAAAGTTGGACTAGATATGGTCCGTATGTGTAGGAAACACCGTCCTTTTGTTCTCAGCACACTGATGTTTCCTGCTGTCTTAGAGACTCTAGAAAGCAAGAGCGTGCTTCTTGTTCAAAAGCAGAGTGTGATCAATGGATGAGAACTCTGCTGTGTGTTTCACTTCAGATATGGAGTTACATCCCAGGCTCTGAGTCTTCCTACATGCAAGACTTCATTTCAGGTAAGGGCAGTCACTTTTCTGCTCAAACGAACTACATCATTCACAAAGCTCACACGTTTCTCATCTTAACTGACCAGCATTGGATGTTAGAGGACCAGTGCTTTGTATCAGTTTCAGAAGCAGAGTTCTACTAGGTATGGTCCGTATGTGTAGGAAACTCCGTTCTTTTGTTCTGGGCACACTCAGATTTCCTCCTGTATTAGAGACTCTGGAAAGCAAGAGCGAGCTTCTTGCTCTAAAGCAGAGTGTGATCAATGGATGAGAACTCTGTTGTGTGTTTCACTTCAGAAATGGAGTTAAATCCCAGGCTCTGAGTCTTCCTATAAGCAAGACATCCTTTGATGTAAGGGCAGTTTCTTTATAGCTCAAAGGAAATACATCGTTCACGAAACTCATACGTTTCTCATCTTAACTAACAAGCATTGGATGTTAGAGGACCAGTGCTTTGTATCAGTTCCAGAAGCAGAGTTGGACTAGATATGGTCCGTATGTGTAGGAAACACCGTTCTTTTGTTCTGTGCACACTCAGGTTTCCTCCTGTATTAGAGACTCTAGAAAGCAAGAGCGAGCTTCTTGCTCTATAGCAGAGTGTGACCCATGGATGAGAACTATGCTGTGTGTTTCCCTTCAGAAATGGAGTTTAATCCCAGGCTCTGTGTCTTACTTAAAGCAAGACTTCGTTTCAGGTAAGGGCAGTCACTTTTCAGTTCAAACGAACTACATCATTCATGAAGCTCACACGTTTCTCATCTTAACTGACAAGCATTGGATGTTAGAGGACCAGTGCTTTGTATCAGCTCCAGAAGCAGAGTTGCACTAGATATGGTCCGTATGTGTAGGAAACACCGTTCTTTTGTTCTGTGCACACTCAGGTTTCCTCCTGTATTAGAGACTCTAGAAAGCAAGAGCGAGCTTCTTGCTCTAAAGCAGAGAGTGATCAATGGATGAGAACTCTGCTGTTTGTTTCACTTCAGAAGTGGAGTTAAATCCCAGGCTCTGAGTCTTCCTACAAGCAAGACTTCCTTTCATGTAAGGGCAGTTTCTTTATAGCTCAAAGGAACTACATCGTTCACGAAGCTAACACGTTTCTATCTTAACTGACAAGCATTGGATGTTAGAGGACCAGTGCTTTGTATCAGTTTCAGAAGCAGATTTGGACTACATATGGTCCGTATGTGTAGGCAACATCGTTCTTTTGTTCTCAGCACACTCACGTTTCATGCTGTCATAGAGACTCTAGAAAGCAAGTACTTGGTCCTCGCTCTAAAACAGAGTGTGATCCATGGATGAGAACTATGCTGTGTGTTTCCCTTCAGAAATGGAGTTAAATCCCAGGCTCTGTGTCTTCCTACAAGCAAGACTTCGTTTCAGGTAAGGGCAGTCACATTTCAGCTCAAAATAACTACATCGTTCACGAATCTCATACCTTTCTCATCTTAACAGACAAGCATTGGATGGTAGAGGACCCGTGTTTTGTATCAGCTTCAGAAGCAGAGTTGGACTAGATATGGTCCATATGTGTAGGAAACATAGTTCTTTTGTTCTCAGCACACTCATGTTTCCTGCTGTCTTAGAGACTATAGAAAGCAAGAGCGTGCTTCTTGTTCTAAAGCAGAGTATGATCCATGGATGAGAACACTGCTGTGTGTTTCACTTCAGAAATGGAGTTAAATCCCAGGCTCTGAGACTTCCTACAATCAAGACTTCATTTCAGGTAAGGGCAGTTACTTTACAGCTCAAACGAACTACATCATACACATGGCTCACACGTTTCGGATCTTACCTGACAAGCATTGGATGTTAGAGGACCTGTGGTTTGTTTCAGTTTCAGAAGCAGAGTAAAACTCGATATGTTTCGTATGTGTAGGAAACTCCATTCTTTTGTTCTCAGCACACTCAGGTTTCCTGCTATATTAGAGACTCTAGGAAGCAAGAGCATGCTTCTTGCTCTAAAGAAGAGTGTGACCCATGGATGAGAACTATGCTGTGTGTTTCCCTTCAGAAATGGAGTTAAATCCCAGGCTCTGTGTCTTACTACAAGCAAGACTTCGTTTCAGGTAAGGGCAGTCACTTTTCAGCTCAAACGAACTACATCATTCACGAAGCTCACACGTTTCTCATCTTAACTGAGAAGCATTGGATGTTAGAGGACCAGTGCTTTGTATCAGTTCCAGAAGCAGTTTGGACTAGATATGGTCCGTATGTGTAGGAAACACCGTTCTTTTGTTCTCAGCACACTCACGTTTCATGCTGTCTTACAGAATCTAGAAAGCAAGAGCGTGCTTCTTGCTCTAAAGCAGAGTGTGATCAATGGATGAGATCTCTGCTGTGTGTTTCACTTCAGAAATGGATTAAATCCCAGGCTCTGAGTCTTCCTACAAGCAAGAATTCCTTTCATGTAAGGGCAGTTTCTTTGTAGCTCAAAGGAACTACATCGTTCATGAAGCTCACACGTTTCTATCTTAACTGACAAGCATTGGATGTTGGAGTACCAATGCTTTGTATCAGCTTCAGAAGCAAAGTTGGACTAGATATGGTCCGTATGTGTAGGAAACACCGTCTTTTTGTTCTCAGCACACTCACGTTTCCTGCTGTCTTAGAGACTCTAGAAAGCAAGAGCGTGCTTCTTGTTCAAAAGAAGAGTGTGATCAATGGATGAGAACACTGCTGTGTGTTTCACTTCCGTAATGGAGTTAAATCCCAGGCTCTGAGTCTTCCTACATGCAAGATGTCGTTTCAGGTAAGGGCAGTTACTTTACAGCTCAAAGGAACTACATCGTTCACGAAGCTCACACGTTTCAGATCTTACCTGACAAGCATTGGATGTTAGAGGACCTGTGGATTGTTTCAGTTGCAGAAGCAGATTTAAACTAGATATGTTCCATATAAGTAGGAAACACCGTTCTTTTGTTCTCGGCACACTCATGTTTCCTGCTGTATTAGAGACTCTAGAAAGCAAGAGCATACTTCTTGCTCTAAAGCAGAGTGTGATCAATGTATGAGAACTCTGTTGTGTGTTTCACTTCAGAAATGGAGTTAAATCCCAGGCTCTGAGTCTTCCTATAAGCAAGACTTCCTTTGATGTAAGGGCAGTTTCTTTATAGCTCAAAGGAAATACATCGTTCACGAAACTCATACGTTTCTCATCTTAACTAACAAGCATTGGATGTTAGAGGACCAGTGCTTTGTATCAGTTCCAGAAGCAGAGTTGGACTAGATATGGTCCGTATGTGTAGGAAACACCGTTCTTTTATCTCAGCACACTCAGGTTTCCTGCTGTATTAGAGACTCTAGAAAGCAAGTGCATGCTTCTTGCTCTATAGCAGAGTGTAACCCATGGATGAGAACTATGCTGTGTGTTTCCCTTCAGAAATGGAGATTAATCCCAGGCTCTGTGTCTTACTTAAAGCAAGACTTCGTTTCAGGTAAGGGCAGTCACTTTTCAGCTCAAACGAACTACATCATTCATGAAGCTCACACGTTTCTCATCTTAACTGACAAGCATTGGATGTTAGAGGACCAGTGCTTTGTATCAGCTCCAGAAGCAGAGTTGCACTAGATATGGTCCGTATGTGTAGGAAACACCATTCTTTTGTTCTGTGCACACTCAGATTTCCTCCTGTATTAGAGACTCTAGAAAGCAAGAGCGAGCTTCTTGCTCTAAAGCAGAGTGTGATGAATGGATGAGAACTCTGCTGTTTGTTTCACTTCAGAAGTGGAGTTAAATCCCAGGCTCTGAGTCTTCCTAAAAGCAAGACTTCTTTCATGTAAGGGCAGTTTCTTTATAGCTCAAAGGAACTACATCGTTCACGAAGCTCACACGTTTCTATCTTACCTGACAAGCATTGGATGTTAGACGACCAGTGCTTTGTATCAGTTTCAGAAGCATATTTGGACTACATATGGTCCGTATGTGTAGGCAACATCGTTCTTTTGTTCTTACCACACTCACGTTTCATGCTGTCTTAGAGCCTCTAGAAAGCAAGAGCGTGCTTCTTGCTCTAAAGCAGAGTGTGATCAATGGGTGAGAACTCTGCTGTGTGATTCACTTCGGAAATGGAGTTAAATCCCAGGCCCTGAAACTTCCTACAAGCAAGATTTCGTTTCAGGTAAGGGCAGTTACTTTACAATTCAAACAAACTACATCGTTCACGAAGATCACACGTTTCAGATCTTACCTGACAAGCATTGGATGTTCGAGTACCAGTGCTTTGTATCAGCTTCAGAAGCAAAGTTGGACTAGATATGGTCCGTATGTGTAGGAAACACCGTCCTTTTGCTCTCAGCACACTGATGTTTCCTGCTGTCTTAGAGACTCTAGAAAGCAAGAGCGTGCTTCTTGTTCAAAAGCAGAGTGTGATCAATGGATGAGAACACTGCTGTGTGTTTCACTTCAGATATGGAGTTACATCCCAGGCTCTGAGTCTTCCTACATGCAAGACTTCGTTTCAGGTAAGGGCAGTCACTTTTCTGCTCAAACGAACTACATCATTCACAAAGCTCACACGTTTCTCATCTTAACTGACCAGCATTGGATGTTAGAGGACCAGTGCTTTGTATCAGTTTCAGAAGCAGAGTTCTACTAGGTATGGTCCGTATGTGTAGGAAACTCCGTTCTTTTGTTCTGGGCACACTCAGATTTCCTCCTGTATTAGAGACTCTGGAAAGCAAAAGCGAGCTTCTTGCTCTAAAGCAGAGTGTGATCAATGGATGAGAACTCTGTTGTGTGTTTCACTTCAGAAATGGAGTTAAATCCCAGGCTCTGAGTCTTCCTATAAGCAAGACTTCCTTTGATGTAAGGGCAGTTTCTTTATAGCTCAAAGGAAATACATCGTTCACGAAGCTAACACGTTTCTATCTTAACTGACAAGCATTGGATGTTAGAGGACCAGTGCTTTGTATCAGTTTCAGAAGCAGATTTGGACTACATATGGTCTGTATGTGTAGGCAACATCGTTCTTTTGTTCTCAGCACACTCACGTTTCATGCTGTCATAGAGACTCTAGAAAGCAAGTACTTGGTCCTCGCTCTAAAACAGAGTGTGATCCATGGATGAGAACTATGCTGTGTGTTTCCCTTCAGAAATGGAGTTAAATCCCAGGCTCTGTGTCTTCCTACAAGCAAGACTTCGTTTCAGGTAAGGGCAGTCACTTTTCAGCTCAAAATAACTACATCGTTCACGAATCTCATACCTTTCTCATCTTAACAGACAAGCATTGGATGGTAGGGGACCCGTGTTTTGTATCAGCTTCAGAAGCAGAGTTGGACTAGATATGGTCCATATGTGTACGAAACACAGTTCTTTTGTTCTCAGCACATCATGTTTCCTGCTGTCTTAGAGACTATAGAAAGCAAGAGCGTGCTTCTTGTCCTAAAGCAGAGTATGATCCATGGATGAGAACACTGCTGTGTGTTTCACTTCAGAAATGGAGTTAAATCCCAGGCTCTGAGACTTCCTACAATCAAGACTTCATTTCAGGTAAGGGCAGTTACTTTACAGCTCAAACAAACTACATCATACACATGGCTCACACGTTTCGGATCTTACCTGACAAGCATTGGATGTTAGAGGACCTGTGGTTTGTTTCAGTTTCAGAAGCAGAGTAAAACTCGATATGTTTCGTATGTGTAGGAAACTCCATTCTTTTGTTCTCAGCACACTCAGGTTTCCTGCTATATTAGAGACTCTAGGAAGCAAGAGCATGCTTCTTGCTCTAAAGCAGAGTGTGACCCATGGATGAGAACTATGCTGTGTGTTTCCCTTCAGAAATGGAGTTAAATCCCAGGCTCTGTGTCTTACTACAAGCAAGACTTCGTTTCAGGTAAGGGCAGTCACTTTTCAGCTCAAACGAACTACATCATTCACGAAGCTCACACGTTTCTCATCTTAACTGAGAAGCATTGGATGTTAGAGGACCAGTGCTTTGTATCAGTTCCAGAAGCAGAGTTGGACTAGATATGGTCCGTATGTGTAGGAAACACCGTTCTTTTGTTCTCAGCACACTCACGTTTCATGCTGTCTTACAGAATCTAGAAAGCAAGAGCGTGCTTCTTGCTCTAAAGCAGAGTGTGATCAATGGATGAGATCTCTGCTGTGTGTTTCACTTCAGAAATGGATTAAATCCCAGGCTCTGAGTCTTCCTACAAGCAAGAATTCCTTTCATGTAAGGGCAGTTTCTTTGTAGCTCAAAGGAACTACATCGTTCATGAAGCTCACACGTTTCTATCTTAACTGACAAGCATTGGATGTTGGAGTACCAATGCTTTGTATCAGCTTCAGAAGCAAAGTTGGACTAGATATGGTCCGTATGTGTAGGAAACACCGTCTTTTTGTTCTCAGCACACTCACGTTTCCTGCTGTCTTAGAGACTCTAGAAAGCAAGAGCGTGCTTCTTGTTCAAAAGAAGAGTGTGATCAATGGATGAGAACACTGCTGTGTGTTTCACTTCCGTAATGGAGTTAAATCCCAGGCTCTGAGTCTTCCTACATGCAAGATGTCGTTTCAGGTAAGGGCAGTTACTTTACAGCTCAAAGGAACTACATCGTTCACGAAGCTCACACGTTTCAGATCTTACCTGACAAGCATTGGATGTTAGAGGACCTGTGGATTGTTTCAGTTGCAGAAGCAGATTTAAACTAGATATGTTCCGTATGTGTAGGAAACACCGTTCTTTTGTTCTCGGCACACTCATGTTTCCTGCTGTATTAGAGACTCTAGAAAGCAAGAGCATACAACTTGCTCTAAAGCAGAGTGTGATCAATGTATGAGAACTCTGTTGTGTGTTTCACTTCAGAAATGGAGTTAAATCCCAGGCTCTGAGTCTTCCTATAAGCAAGACTTCCTTTGATGTAAGGGCAGTTTCTTTATAGCTCAAAGGAAATACATCGTTCACGAAACTCATACGTTTCTCATCTTAACTAACAAGCATTGGATGTTAGAGGACCAGTGCTTTGTATCAGTTCCAGAAGCAGAGTTGGACTAGATATGGTCCGTATGTGTAGGAAACACCGTTCTTTTATCTCAGCACACTCAGGTTTCCTGCTGTATTAGAGACTCTAGAAAGCAAGTGCATGCTTCTTGCTCTATAGCAGAGTGTGACCCATGGATGAGAACTATGCTGTGTGTTTCCCTTCAGAAATGGAGATTAATCCCAGGCTCTGTGTCTTACTTAAAGCAAGACTTCGTTTCAGGTAAGGGCAGTCACTTTTCAGCTCAAACGAACTACATCATTCATGAAGCTCACACGTTTCTCATCTTAACTGACAAGCATTGGATGTTAGAGGACCAGTGCTTTGTATCAGCTCCAGAAGCAGAGTTGCACTAGATATGGTCCGTATGTGTAGGAAACACCATTCTTTTGTTCTGTGCACACTCAGATTTCCTCCTGTATTAGAGACTCTAGAAAGCAAGAGCGAGCTTCTTGCTCTAAAGCAGAGTGTGATCAATGGATGAGAACTCTGCTGTTTGTTTCACTTCAGAAGTGGAGTTAAATCCCAGGCTCTGAGTCTTCCTAAAAGCAAGACTTCTTTCATGTAAGGGCAGTTTCTTTATAGCTCAAAGGAACTACATCGTTCACGAAGCTCACACGTTTCTATCTTAACTGACAAGCATTGGATGTTAGACGACCAGTGCTTTGTATCAGTTTCAGAAGCATATTTGGACTACATATGGTCCGTATGTGTAGGCAACATCGTTCTTTTGTTCTTACCACACTCAAGTTTCATGCTGTCTTAGAGCCTCTAGAAAGCAAGAGCGTGCTTCTTGCTCTAAAGCAGAGTGTGATCAATGGATGAGAACTCTGCTGTGTGATTCACTTCGGAAATGGAGTTAAATCCCAGGCCCTGAAACTTCCTACAAGCAAGATTTCGTTTCAGGTAAGGGCAGTTACTTTACAATTCAAACAAACTACATCGTTCACGAAGATCACACGTTTCAGATCTTACCTGACAAGCATTGGATGTTGGAGTACCAGTGCTATGTATCAGCTTCAGAAGCAAAGTTGGACTAGATATGGTCCGTATGTGTAGGAAACACCGTCCTTTTGCTCTCAGCACACTGATGTTTCCTGCTGTCTTAGAGACTCTAGAAAGCAAGAGCGTGCTTCTTGTTCAAAAGCAGAGTGTGATCAATGGATGAGAACACTGCTGTGTGTTTCACTTCAGATATGGAGTTACATCCCAGGCTCTGAGTTTTCCTACATGCAAGACTTCGTTTCAGGTAAGGGCAGTCACTTTTCTGCTCAAACGAACTACATCATTCACAAAGCTCACACGTTTCTCATCTTAACTGACCAGCATTGGATGTTAGAGGACCAGTGCTTTGTATCAGTTTCAGAAGCAGAGTTCTACTAGGTATGGTCCGTATGTGTAGGAAACTCCGTTCTTTTGTTCTGGGCACACTCAGATTTCCTCCTGTATTAGAGACTCTGGAAAGCAAGAGCGAGCTTCTTGCTCTAAAGCAGAGTGTGATCAATGGATGAGAACTCTGTTGTGTGTTTCACTTCAGAAATGGAGTTAAATCCCAGGCTCTGAGTCTTCCTATAAGCAAGACTTCCTTTGATGTAAGGGCAGTTTCTTTATAGCTCAAAGGAAATACATCGTTCACGAAACTCATACGTTTCTCATCTTAACTAACAAGCATTGGATGTTAGAGGACCAGTGCTTTGTATCAGTTCCAGAAGCAGAGTTTGACTAGATATGGTCCGTATGTGTAGGAAACACCGTTCTTTTATCTCAGCACACTCAGGTTTCCTGCTGTATTAGAGACTCTAGAAAGCAAGTGCATGCTTCTTGCTCTATAGCAGAGTGTGACCCATGGATGAGAACTATGCTGTGTGTTTCCCTTCATAAATGGAGTTTAATCCCAGGCTCTGTGTCTTACTTAAAGCAAGACTTCGTTTCAGGTAAGGGCAGTCACTTTTCAGTTCAAACGAACTACATCATTCATGAAGCTCACACGTTTCTCATCTTAACTGACAAGCATTGGATGTTAGAGGACCAGTGCTTTGTATCAGCTCCAGAAGCAGAGTTGCACTAGATATGGTCCGTATGTGTAGGAAACACCGTTCTTTTGTTCTGTGCACACTCAGGTTTCCTCCTGTATTAGAGACTCTAGAAAGCAAGAGCGAGCTTCTTGCTCTAAAGCAGAGTGTGATCAATGGATGACAACTCTGCTGTTTGTTTCACTTCAGAAGTGGAGTTAAATCCCAGGCTCTGAGTCTTCCTACAAGCAAGACTTCCTTTCATGTAAGGGCAGTTTCTTTATAGCTCAAAGGAACTACATCGTTCACAAAGCTAACACGTTTCTATCTTAACTGACAAGCATTGGATGTTAGAGGACCAGTGCTTTGTATCAGTTTCAGAAGCAGATTTGGACTACATATGGTCCGTATGTGTAGGCAACATCGTTCTTTTGTTCTCAGCACACTCACGTTTCATGCTGTCATAGAGACTCTAGAAAGCAAGTACTTGGTCCTCGCTCTAAAACAGAGTGTGATCCATGGATGAGAACTATGCTGTGTGTTTCCCTTCAGAAATGGAGTTAAATCCCAGGCTCTGTGTCTTCCTACAAGCAAGACTTCGTTTCAGGTAAGGGCAGTCACTTTTCAGCTCAAAATAACTACATCGTTCACGAATCTCATACCTTTCTCATCTTAACAGACAAGCATTGGATGGTAGAGGACCCGTGTTTTGTATCAGCTTCAGAAGCAGAGTTGGACTAGATATGGTCCATATGTGTAGGAAACACAGTTCTTTTGTTCTCAGCACACTCATGTTTCCTGCTGTCTTAGAGACTATAGAAAGCAAGAGCGTGCTTCTTGTTCTAAAGCAGAGTATGATCCATGGATGAGAACACTGCTGTGTGTTTCACTTCAGAAATGGAGTTAAATCCCAGGCTCTGAGACTTCCTACAATGAAGACTTCATTTCAGGTAAGGGCAGTTACTTTACAGCTCAAACGAACTACATCATACACATGGCTCACACGTTTCGGATCTTACCTGACAAGCATTGGATGTTAGAGGACCTGTGGTTTGTTTCAGTTTCAGAAGCAGAGTAAAACTCGATATGTTTTGTATGTGTAGGAAACACCATTCTTTTGTTCTCAGCACACTCAGGTTTCCTGCTATATTAGAGACTCTAGGAAGCAAGAGCATGCTTCTTGCTCTAAAGCAGAGTGTGACCCATGGATGAGAACTATGCTGTGTGTTTCCCTTCAGAAATGGAGTTAAATCCCAGGCTCTGTGTCTTACTACAAGCAAGACTTCGTTTCAGGTAAGGGCAGTCACTTTTCAGCTCAAACGAACTACATCATTCACGAAGCTCACACGTTTCTCATCTTAACTGAGAAGCATTGGATGTTAGAGGACCAGTGCTTTGTATCAGTTCCAGAAGCAGAGTTGGACTAGATATGGTCCGTATGTGTAGGAAACACCGTTCTTTTGTTCTCAGCACACTCACGTTTCATGCTGTCTTACAGAATCTAGAAAGCAAGAGCGTGCTTCTTGCTCTAAAGCAGAGTGTGATCAATGGATGAGATCTCTGCTGTGTGTTTCACTTCAGAAATGGAGTTAAATCCCAGGCTCTGAGTCTTCCTACAAGCAAGAATTCCTTTCATGTAAGGGCAGTTTCTTTGTAGCTAAAAGGAACTACATCGTTCATGAAGCTCACACGTTTCTATCTTAACAGACAAGCATTGGATGTTGGAGTACCAATGCTTTGTATCAGCTTCAGAAGCAAAGTTGGACTAGATATGGTCCGTATGTGTAGGAAACACCGTCTTTTTGTTCTCAGCACACTCACGTTTCCTGCTGTCTTAGAGACTCTAGAAAGCAAGAGCGTGCTTCTTGTTCAAAAGAAGAGTGTGATCAATGGATGAGAACACTGCTGTGTGTTTCACTTCAGAAATGGAGTTAAATCCCAGGCTCTGAGTTTTCCTACATGCAAGATGTCGTTTCAGGTAAGGGCAGTTACTTTACTGCTCAAAGGAACTACATCGTTCACGAAGATCACACGTTTCAGATCTTACCTGACAAGCATTGGATGTTAGAGGACCTGTGGATTGTTTCAGTTGCAGAAGCAGATTTAAACTAGATATGTTCCGTATGTGTAGGAAACACCGTTCTTTTGTTCTCGGCACACTCATGTTTCCTGCTGTTTTAGAGATTCTAGAAAGCAAGAGCATACTTCTTGCTCTAAAGCAGAGAGTGATCCATGGATGAGAACTATGCTGTGTGTTTCCCTTCGGAAATGGAGTTAAATCCCAGGCCCTGAAACTTCCTACAAGCAAGATTTCGTTTCAGGTAAGGGCAGTTACTTTACAATTCAAACAAACTACATCGTTCACGAAGATCACACGTTTCAGATCTTACCTGACAAGCATTGGATGTTGGAGTACCAGTGCTTTGTATCAGCTTCAGAAGCAAAGTTGGACTAGATATGGTCCGTATGTGTAGGAAACACCGTCCTTTTGCTCTCAGCACACTGATGTTTCCTGCTGTCTTAGAGACTCTAGAAAGCAAGAGCGTGCTTCTTGTTCAAAAGCAGAGTGTGATCAATGGATGAGAACACTGCTGTGTGTTTCACTTCAGATATGGAGTTACATCCCAGGCTCTGAGTCTTCCTACATGCAAGACTTCGTTTCAGGTAAGGGCAGTCACTTTTCTGCTCAAACGAACTACATCATTCACAAAGCTCACACGTTTCTCATCTTAACTGACCAGCATTGGATGTTAGAGGACCAGTGCTTTGTATCAGTTTCAGAAGCAGAGTTCTACTAGGTATGGTCCGTATGTGTAGGAAACTCCGTTCTTTTGTTCTGGGCACACTCAGATTTCCTCCTGTATTAGAGACTCTGGAAAGCAAGAGCGAGCTTCTTGCTCTAAAGCAGAGTGTGATCAATGGATGAGAACTCTGTTGTGTGTTTCACTTCAGAAATGGAGTTAAATCCCAGGCTCTGAGTCTTCCTATAAGCAAGACTTCCTTTGATGTAAGGGCAGTTTCTTTATAGCTCAAAGGAAATACATCGTTCACGAAACTCATACGTTTCTCATCTTAACTAACAAGCATTGGATGTTAGAGGACCAGTGCTTTGTATCAGTTCCAGAAGCAGAGTTTGACTAGATATGGTCCGTATGTGTAGGAAACACCGTTCTTTTATCTCAGCACACTCAGGTTTCCTGCTGTATTAGAGACTCTAGAAAGCAAGTGCATGCTTCTTGCTCTATAGCAGAGTGTGACCCATGGATGAGAACTATGCTGTGTGTTTCCCTTCAGAAATGGAGTTTAATCCCAGGCTCTGTGTCTTACTTAAAGCAAGACTTCGTTTCAGGTAAGGGCAGTCACTTTTCAGTTCAAAAGAACTACATCATTCATGAAGCTCACACGTTTCTCATCTTAACTGACAAGCATTGGATGTTAGAGGACCAGTGCTTTGTATCAGCTTCAGAAGCAGAGTTGCACTAGATATGGTCCGTATGTGTAGGAAACACCGTTCTTTTGTTCTGTGCACACTCAGGTTTCCTCCTGTATTAGAGACTCTAGAAAGCAAGAGCGAGCTTCTTGCTCTAAAGCAGAGTGTGATCAATGGATGAGAACTCTGCTGTTTGTTTCACTTCAGAAGTGGAGTTAAATCCCAGGCTCTGAGTCATCCTACAAGCAAGAATTCCTTTCATGTAAGGGCAGTTTCTTTGTAGCTAAAAGGAACTACATCGTTCATGAAGCTCACACGTTTCTATCTTAACAGACAAGCATTGGATGTTGGAGTACCAATGCTTTGTATCAGCTTCAGAAGCAAAGTTGGACTAGATATGGTCCGTATGTGTAGGAAACACCGTCTTTTTGTTCTCAGCACACTCACGTTTCCTGCTGTCTTAGAGACTCTAGAAAGCAAGAGCGTGCTTCTTGTTCAAAAGAAGAGTGTGATCAATGGATGAGAACACTGCTGTGTGTTTCACTTCAGAAATGGAGTTAAATCCCAGGCTCTGAGTTTTCCTACATGCAAGATGTCGTTTCAGGTAAGGGCAGTTACTTTACTGCTCAAAGGAACTACATCGTTCACGAAGATCACACGTTTCAGATCTTACCTGACAAGCATTGGATGTTAGAGGACCTGTGGATTGTTTCAGTTGCAGAAGCAGATTTAAACTAGATATGTTCCGTATGTGTAGGAAACACCGTTCTTTTGTTCTCGGCACACTCATGTTTCCTGCTGTATTAGAGATTCTAGAAAGCAAGAGCATACTTCTTGCTCTAAAGCAGAGAGTGATCCATGGATGAGAACTATGCTGTGTGTTTCCCTTCGGAAATGGAGTTAAATCCCAGGCCCTGAAACTTCCTACAAGCAAGATTTCGTTTCAGGTAAGGGCAGTTACTTTACAATTCAAACAAACTACATCGTTCACGAAGATCACACGTTTCAGATCTTACCTGACAAGCATTGGATGTTGGAGTACCAGTGCTTTGTATCAGCTTCAGAAGCAAAGTTGGACTAGATATGGTCCGTATGTGTAGGAAACACCGTCCTTTTGCTCTCAGCACACTGATGTTTCCTGCTGTCTTAGAGACTCTAGAAAGCAAGAGCGTGCTTCTTGTTCAAAAGCAGAGTGTGATCAATGGATGAGAACACTGCTGTGTGTTTCACTTCAGATATGGAGTTACATCCCAGGCTCTGAGTCTTCCTACATGCAAGACTTCGTTTCAGGTAAGGGCAGTCACTTTTCTGCTCAAACGAACTACATCATTCACAAAGCTCACACGTTTCTCATCTTAACTGACCAGCATTGGATGTTAGAGGACCAGTGCTTTGTATCAGTTTCAGAAGCAGAGTTCTACTAAGTATGGTCCGTATGTGTAGGAAACTCCGTTCTTTTGTTCTGGGCACACTCAGATTTCCTCCTGTATTAGAGACTCTGGAAAGCAAGAGCGAGCTTCTTGCTCTAAAGCAGAGTGTGATCAATGGATGAGAACTCTGCTGTGTGTTTCACTTCAGAAATGGAGTTAAATCCCAGGCTCTGAGTCTTCCTATAAGCAAGACTTCCTTTGATGTAAGGGCAGTTCCTTTATAGCTCAAAGGAAATACATCGTTCACGATACTCATACGTTTCTCATCTTAACTAACAAGCATTGGATGTTAGAGGACCAGTGCTTTGTATCAGTTCCAGAAGCAGAGTTGGACTAGATATTGTCCGTATGTGTAGGAAACACCGTTCTTTTATCTCAGCACACTCAGGTTTCCTGCTGTATTAGAGACTCTAGAAAGCAAGTGCATGCTTCTTGCTCTATAGCAGAGTGTGACCCATGGATGAGAACTTTGCTGTGTGTTTCCCTTCAGAAATGGAGTTTAATCCCAGGCTCTGTGTCTTACTTAAAGCAAGACTTCGTTTCAGGTAAGGGCAGTCACTTTTCAGTTCAAAAGAACTACATCATTCATGAAGCTCACACGTTTCTCATCTTAACTGACAAGCATTGGATGTTAGAGGACCAGTGCTTTGTATCAGCTCCAGAAGCAGAGTTGCACTAGATATGGTCCGTATGTGTAGGAAACACCGTTCTTTTGTTCTGTGCACACTCAGGTTTCCTCCTGTATTAGAGACTCTAGAAAGCAAGAGCGAGCTTCTTGCTCTAAAGCAGAGTGTGATCAATGGATGAGAACTCTGCTGTTTGTTTCACTTCAGAAGTGGAGTTAAATCCCAGGCTCTGAGTCTTCCTACAAGCAAGACTTCCTTTCATGTAAGGGCAGTTTCTTTATAGCTCAAAGGTACTACATCGTTCACGAAGCTAACACGTTTCTATCTTAAATGACAAGCATTGGATGTTAGAGGACCAGTGCTTTGTATCAGTTTCAGAAGCAGATTTGGACTACATATGGTCCGTATGTGTAGGCAACATCGTTCTTTTGTTCTCAGCACACTCACGTTTCATGCTGTCATAGAGACTCTAGAAAGCAAGTACTTGGTCCTCGCTCTAAAACAGAGTGTGATCCATGGATGAGAACTATGCTGTGTGTTTCCCTTCAGAAATGGAGTTATATCCCAGGCTCTGTGTGTTCCTACAAGCAAGACTTCGTTTCCGGTAAGAGCAGTCACTTTTCAGCTCAAAAGTACTACATCATTACAAAGCTCACATGTTTCTCATCTTAACAGACAAGCATTGGATGTTAGAGGACCAGTGCTTTGTATCAGTTTCAGAAGCATAGTTGGACTAGATATGGTCCGTATGTGTAGGAAACACCGTTCTTTTGTTCTCAGCACACTCATGTTTCCTGCTGTATTAGAGACTCTAGAAAGCAACAGCATGCTTCTTGCTCTAAAGCAGAGTGTGATCCATGGATGAGAACTATGCTGTGTGTTTCCCTTCAGAAATGGAGTTAAATCCCAGGCTCTGTGTCTTACTACAAGCAAGACTTCGTTTCAGGTAAGGGCAGTCACTTTGCAGCTCAAAAGAACTACATCATTCACGAAGCTCACACGTTTCTCATCTTCACTGACCAGCATTGGATGTTAGAGGACCAGTGCTTTGTATCAGTTTCAGAAGCAGATTTGGACTACATTTGGTCCGTATGTGTAGGCAACATCGTTCTTTTGTTCTTAGCACACTCATGTTTCATGCTGTCTTAGAGCCTCTAGAAAGCAAGAGCGTGCTTCTTGCTCTAAAGCAGAGTGTGATCAATGGATGAGAACTCTGCTGTGTGATTCACTTCGGAAATGGAGTTAAATCCCAGGCCCTGAATCTTCCTACAAGCAAGATTTCGTTTCAGGTAAGGGCAGTTAATTTACAGCTCAAACAAACTACATCGTTCACGAAGATCACACTTTTCAGATCTTACCTGACAAGCATTGGATGTTGGAGTACCAGTGCTTTGTATCAGCTTCAGAAGCAAAGTTGGACTAGATATGGTCCGTATGTGTAGGAAACACCGTCCTTTTGTTCTCAGCACACTCATGTTTCCTGCTGTCTTAGGAACTCTAGAAAGCAAGAGCGTGCTTCTTGTTCAAAAGCAGAGTGTGATCAATGGATGAGAACACTGCTGTGTGTTTCACTTCAGATATGGAGTTACATCCCAGGCTCTGAGTCTTCCCACATGCAAGACTTCGTTTCAGGTAAGGGCAGTCACTTTTCTGCTCAAACGAACTACATCATTCACGAAGCTCACACGTTTCTCATCTTAACTGACAAGCATTGGATGTTAGAGGACCAGTGCGTTGTATCAGTTTCAGAAGCAGATTTCTACTAGGTATGGTCCTTATGTGTAGGAAACTCCGTTCTTTTTTTCTGGGCACACTCAGATTTCCTCCTGTATTAGAGACTCTGGAAAGCAAGAGCGAGCTTCTTGCTCTAAAGCAGAGTGTGATCAATGGATGAGAACTCTGCTGTGTGTTTCACTTCAGAAATGGAGTTAAATCCCAGGCTCTGTGTCTTACTACAAGCAAGACTTCCTTTCATGTAAGGGCAGTTTCTTTATAGCTCAAAGGAACTACATCGTCCACGAAGCTCACACGTTTCTATCTTAACTGACAAGCATTGGATGTTAGAGGACCAGTGCTTTGTATCAGTTTCAGAAGCATATTTGGACTACATATGGTCCGTATGTGTAGGCAACATCGTTCTTTTGTTCTTACCACACTCACGTTTCATGCTGTCTTAGAGCCTCTAGAAAGCAAGAGCGTGCTTCTTGCTCTAAAGCAGAGTGTGATCAATGGATGAGAACTCTGCTGTGTGATTCACTTCGGAAATGGAGTTAAATCCCAGGCCCTGAAACTTCCTACAATCAAGATTTTGTTTCAGGTAAGGGCAGTTAATTTACAGCTCAAACAAACTACATCGTTCACAAAGATCACACGTTTCAGATCTTACCTGACAAGCATTGGATGTTGGAGTACCAGTGCTTTGTATCAGCTTCAGAAGCAAAGTTGGACTAGATATGGTCCGTATGTGTAGGAAACACCGTCCTTTTGTTCTCAGCACACTCATGTTTCCTGCTGTCTTAGAGACTCTAGAAAGCAAGAGCGTGCTTCTTGTTCAAAAGCAGAGTGTGATCAATGGATGAGAACACTGCTGTGTGTTTCACTTCAGATATGGAGTTACATCCCAGGCTCTGAGTCTTCCTACATGCAAGACTTCGTTTCAGGTAAGGGCAGTCACTTTTCTGCTCAAACGAACTACATCATTCACGAAGCTCACACGTTTCTCATCTTAACTGACAAGCATTGGATGTTAGAGGACCAGTGCTTTGTATCAGTTTCAGAAGCAGAGTTCTACTAGGTATGGTCCATATGTGTAGGAAACTCCGTTCTTTTGTTCTGGGCACACTCAGATTTCCTCCTGTATTAGAGACTCTGGAAAGCAAGAGCGAGCTTCTTGCTCTAAAGCAGAGTGTGATCAATGGATGAGAACTCTGCTGTTTGTTTCACTTCAGAAGTGGAGTTAAATCCCAGGCTCTGAGTCTTCCTACAAGCAAGACTTCCTTTCATTTAAGGGCAGTTTCTTTATAGCTCAAAGGAACTACATCGTTCACGAAGCTAACACGTTTCTATCTTAACTGACAAGCATTGGATGTTAGAGGACCAGTGCTTTGTATCAGTTTCAGAAGCAGATTTGGACTACATATGGTCCGTATGTGTAGGCAACATCGTTCTCTTGTTCTCAGCACACTCACGTTTCATGCTGTCATAGAGACTCTAGAAAGCAAGTACTTGGTCCTCGCTCTAAAACAGAGTGTAATCCATGGATGAGAACTATGCTGTGTGTTTCCCTTCAGAAATGGAGTTAAATCCCAGGCTCTGTGTCTTCCTACAAGCAAGACTTCGTTTCCGGTAAGAGCAGTCACTTTTCAGCTCAAAAGTACTACATCATTACAAAGCTCACATGTTTCTCATCTTAACAGACAAGCATTGGATGTTAGAGGACCAGTGCTTTGTATCAGTTTCAGAAGCAGAGTTGGACTAGATATGGTCCGTATGTGTAGGAAACACCGTTCTTTTGTTCTCAGCACACTCATGTTTCCTGCTGTATTAGAGACTCTAGAAAGCAACAGCATGCTTCTTGCTCTAAAGCAGAGTGTGATCCATGGATGAGAACTATGCTGTGTGTTTCCCTTCAGAAATGGAGTTAAATCCCAGGCTCTGTGTCTTACTACAAGCAAGACTTCGTTTCAGGTAAGGGCAGTCACTTTTCAGCTCAAAAGAACTACATCATTCACGAAGCTCACACGTTTCTCATCTTCACTGACCAGCATTGGATGTTAGAGGACCAGTGCTTTGTATCAGTTTCAGAAGCAGATTTGGACTACATATGGTCCGTATGTGTAGGAACCACCGTCCTTTTGTTCTCAGCACACTCACGTTTCCGGCTGTCTTAGAGACTCTAGAAAGCAAGAGCGTGCTTCTTGTTCAAAAGCAGAGTGTGATCAATGGATAAGAACACTGCTGTGTGTTTCACTTCAGAAATGGAGTTAAATCCCAGGCTCCTAGTCTTCCTACATGCAAGACTTCGTTTCAGGTAAGGGCAGTCACTTTTAAGCTCAAAGGAACTACATCATTCACGAAGCTCACACGTTTCTCATCTTAAGTGACAAGCATTGGATGTTAGAGGACCAGTGCTTTGTATCAGTTTCAGAAGCAGATTTGGACTACATTTGGTCCGTATGTGTAGGCAACATCGTTCTTTTTTTCTTAGCACACTCATGTTTCATGCTGTCTTAGAGCCTCTAGAAAGCAAGAGCGTGCTTCTTGCTCTAAAGCAGAGTGTGATCAATGGATGAGAACTCTGCTATGTGTTTCACTTCAGAAATGGAGTTAAATCCCAGGCTCTGAGTCTTCCTACAAGCAAGATTTCATTTCAGGTAAGGGCAGTTACTTTACAGCTCACACAAACTACATCGTTTACGAAGCTCACACGTTTCAGATCTTACCTGACAAGCATTGGATGTTAGTGGACCTGTGGTTTGTTTCACTTGCAGAAGCAGAGTTAAACTAGATATGTTCCGTATGTGTAGGAAACACCATTCTTTTGTTCTCAGCACACTCAGGTTTCCTGCTGTATTAGAGACTCTAGAAAGCAAGAGCATGCTTCTTGCTCTAAAGCAGAGTGTGATCCATGGATGAGAACTATGGTGTGTGTTTCCCTTCAGAAATGTAGTTAAATCCCAGGCTCTGTGTCTTACTTCAAGCAAGAATTCGTTTCAGGTAAGGGCAGTCACTTTTCAGCTCAAACGAACTACATCATTCACGAAGCTCACACGTTTCTCATCTTAACTGACAAGCATTGGATGTTAGAGGACCAGTGCTTTGTATCAGTTCCAGAAGCAGAGTTGGACTAGATATGGTCCGTATGTGTAGGAAACACCGTTCTTTTGTTCTCAGCACCCTCACGTTTCCTGCTGTTTTAGAGCCTCTAGAAAGCAAGAGCATGCTTCTTGCTAAAGCACAGTGTGATCAATAGATGAGATCTTTGCTGTGTGTTTCACTTCTGAAATGGAGTTAAATCCCAGGCTCTGAGTCTTCCTAAAAGCAAGACTTCCTTTCATGTAAGGGCAGTTTCTTTGTAGCTCAAAGGAACTACATCGTTCATGAAGCTCACACGTTTCTATCTTAACTGACAAGCATTGGATGTTAGAGGACCAGTGCCTTGTATCAGTTCCAGAAGCAGAGTTGGACTAGATATGGTCCGTACGTGTAGGAAACACCTTTCTTTTGTTCTCCGCACCCTCACGTTTCATGCTGTCTTAGTGCCTCTAGAAAGCAAGAGTGTGCTTCTTGCTCTAAAGCAGAGTGTGATCAATGGATGAGATCTCTGCTGTGTGTTTCACTTCAGAAATGGAGTTAAATCCCAGGCTCTGTGTCTTCCTACAAGCAAGATGTCGTTTCAGGTAAGGGCAGTTACTTTACAGCTCAAAGGTAATACATATTTCACGAAACTCACACGTTTCAGATCTTACTTGACAAGCATTGGATGTTAGAGGACCTGTGGTTTGTTTCAGTTGCAGAAGCAGATTTAAACTAGATATGTTCCGTATGTGTAGGAAACACCATTCTTTTGTTCTCGGCACCCTCATGTTTCCTGCTGTATTAGAGACTCTAGAAAGCAAGTGCATGCTTCTTGCTCTAAAGCAGAGTGTGATCCATGGATGAGAACTATGCTGTGTGTTTCACTTCAGAAATGGAGTTAAATCCCAGGCTCTCTGTCTTACTTAAAGCATGACTTCGTTTCAGGTATGGGCAGTCACTTTTCAGCTCAAACGAACTACATCATTCATGAAGCTCACACGTTTCTCATCTTAACTGACAAGCATTGGATGTTAGAGGACCAGTACTTTGTATCAGTTCCAGAAGAAGAGTTGCACTAGATATGGTCCGTATGTGTAGGAAACACCGTTCTTTTGTTCTGTGCACACTCAGATTACCTCCTGTATTAGAGCCTCTAGAAAGCAAGAGCGAGCTTCTTGCTCTAAAGCAGAGTGTGATCAATGGATGAGAACTCTGCTGTGTGTTTCACTTCAGAAATGGAGTTAAATCCCAGGCTCTGAGTCTTCCTACAAGCAAGACTTCCTTTCATGTAAGGGCAGTTTCTTTATAGCTCAAAGGAACTACATCGTTCACGAAGCTCACACGTTTCTATCTTAACTGACAAGCATTGGATGTTAGAGGACCAGTGCTTTGTATCAGTTTCAGAAGCAGAGTAGGACTAGATATGGTCCGTATGTGTAGGAAACACCGTTCTTTTGTTCTCAGCACTCTCATGTTTCCTGCTGTATTAGAGACTCTAGAAAGCAAGAGCATGCTTCCTGCTCTAAAGCAGAGTGTGATCCATGGATGAGAACTATGCTGTGTGTTTCCCTTTACAAATGGAGGTAAATCCCAGGCTCTGTGTCTTACTACAAGCATGACTTGGTTTCAGGTAAGGGGAGTCACTTTTCAGCTCAAAAGAACTACATCGTTCCCGAAGCTCACACGTTTCTCATCTTAACTGACAAGCATTGGATGTTAGAAGACCAGTGCTTTGTATCAGTTTCAGAAGCAGATTTGGACTACATATAGTCCGTATGTGTAGGCAACATCATTCTTTTGTTCTCAGCACACTCACGTTTCATGCTGTCTTAGAGAATCTAGAAAGCAAGAGCGTGCTTCTTGCTCAAAAGCAGAGTGTGATCAATGGATGAGATCTCTGCTGTGTGTTTCACTTCAGAAATGGAGTTAAATCCCAGGATCTGAGTCTTCCTACAAGCAAGATTTCCTTTCATGTAAGAGCAGTTTCTTTATAGCTCAAAGGAACTACATCGTTCATGAAGCTCACACGTTTCTATCTTAACTGACAAGCATTGGATGTCAGAGGACCAGTGCTTTGTATCAGTTTCAGAAGCAGATTTTGACTACATATGGTCCGTATGTGTAGGCAACATCGTTCTTTTGTTCTTAGCACACTCACGTTTCATGCTGTCTTAGAGCCTCTAGAAAGCAAGAGCGTGCTTCTTGCTCTAAAGCAGATTGTGATCAATGGATGAGAACTCTGCTATGTGTTTCACTTCAGAAATGGAGTTAAATCCCAGGCTCTGAGTCTTCCTACAAACAAGATTTCATTTCAGGTAAGGGCAGTTACTTTACAGCTCAAACAAACTACATCGTTTACGAAGCTCACACGTTTCAGATCTTACCTGACAAGCATTGGATGTTGGAGTACCAGTGCTTTGTATCAGCTTCAGAAGCAAAGTTGGACTAGATATGGTCCGTATGTGTAGGAAACACCGTCTTTTTGTTCTCAGCACACTCACGTTTCCTGCTGTCTTAGAGACTCTAGAAAGCAAGAGCGTGCTTCTTGTTCAAAAGAAGAGTGTGATCAATGGATGAGAACACTGCTGTGTGTTTCACTTCCGAAATGGAGTTAAATCCCAGGCTCTGAGTCTTCCTACAAGCAAGAATTCCTTTCATGTAAGGGCACTTACTTTACAGCTCAAACGAACTACATTGTTCACGAAGCTCACATGTTTCAGATCTTACCTGACAAGCATTGGATGTTAGTGGACCTGTGGTTTGTTTCAGTTACAGAAGCAGAGTTAAACTAGATGTGTTCCGTATGTGTAGGAAACACCATTCTTTTGTTCTCAGCACACTCAGGTTTCCTGCTGTATTAGAGACTCTAGAAAGCAAGAGCATGCTTCTTGCTCTAAAGCAGAGTGTGATCCATGGATGAGAACTATGGTGTGTGTTTCCCTTCAGAAATGGAGTTAAATCCCAGGCTCTGTGTCTTACTTCAAGCAAGAATTCGTTTCAGGTAAGGGCAGTCACTTTTCAGCTCAAACGAACTACATCATTCACGAAGCTCACACGTTTCTCATCTTAACTGACAAGCATTGGATGTTAGAGGACCAGTGCTTTGTATCAGTTCCAGAAGCAGAGTTGGACTAGATATGGTCCGTATGTGTAGGAAACACCGTTCTTTTGTTCTCAGCACCCTCACATTTCATGCTGTCTTAGAGCCTCTAGAAAGCAAGAGCGTGCTTCTTGCTAAAGCACAGTGTGATCAATAGATGAGATCTCTGCTGTGTATTTCACTTCTGAAATGGAGTTAAATCCCAGGCTCTGAGTCTTCCTACAAGCAAGACTTCCTTTCATGTAAGGGCAGTTTCTTTATAGCTCAAAGGAACTACATCGTTCATGAAGCTCACACGTTTCTATCTTAACTGACAAGCATTGGATGTCAGAGGACCAGTGCTTTGTATCAGTTTCAGAAGCAGATTTTGACTACATATGGTCCGTATGTGTAGGCAACATCGTTCTTTTGTTCTTAGCACACTCACGTTTCATGCTGTCTTAGAGCCTCTAGAAAGCAAGAGCGTGCTTCTTGCTCTAAAGCAGATTGTGATCAATGGATGAGAACTCTGCTATGTGTTTCACTTCAGAAATGGAGTTAAATCCCAGGCTCTGAGTCTTCCTACAAACAAGATTTCATTTCAGGTAAGGGCAGTTACTTTACAGCTCAAACAAACTACATCGTTTACGAAGCTCACACGTTTCAGATCTTACCTGACAAGCATTGGATGTTGGAGTACCAGTGCTTTGTATCAGCTTCAGAAGCGAAGTTGGACTAGATATGGTCCGTATGTGTAGGAAACACCGTCTTTTTGTTCTCAGCACACTCACGTTTCCTGCTGTCTTAGAGACTCTAGAAAGCAAGAGCGTGCTTCTTGTTCAAAAGAAGAGTGTGATCAATGGATGAGAACACTGCTGTGTGTTTCACTTCCGAAATGGAGTTAAATCCCAGGCTCTGAGTCTTCCTACAAGCAAGAATTCCTTTCATGTAAGGGCACTTACTTTACAGCTCAAACGAACTACATTGTTCACGAAGCTCACATGTTTCAGATCTTACCTGACAAGCATTGGATGTTAGTGGACCTGTGGTTTGTTTCAGTTACAGAAGCAGAGTTAAACTAGATGTGTTCCGTATGTGTAGGAAACACCATTCTTTTGTTCTCAGCACACTCAGGTTTCCTGCTGTATTAGAGACTCTAGAAAGCAAGAGCATGCTTCTTGCTCTAAAGCAGAGTGTGATCCATGGATGAGAACTATGGTGTGTGTTTCCCTTCAGAAATGGAGTTAAATCCCAGGCTCTGTGTCTTACTTCAAGCAAGAATTCGTTTCAGGTAAGGGCAGTCACTTTTCAGCTCAAACGAACTACATCATTCACGAAGCTCACACGTTTCTCATCTTAACTGACAAGCATTGGATGTTAGAGGACCAGTGCTTTGTATCAGTTCCAGAAGCAGAGTTGGACTAGATATGGTCCGTATGTGTAGGAAACACCGTTCTTTTGTTCTCAGCACCCTCACATTTCATGCTGTCTTAGAGCCTCTAGAAAGCAAGAGCGTGCTTCTTGCTAAAGCACAGTGTGATCAATAGATGAGATCTCTGCTGTGTATTTCACTTCTGAAATGGAGTTAAATCCCAGGCTCTGAGTCTTCCTACAAGCAAGACTTCCTTTCATGTAAGGGCAGTTTCTTTGTAGCTCAAAGGAACTACATCGTTCATGAAGCTCACACGTTTCTATCTTAACTGACAAGCATTGGATGTTAGAGGACCAGTGCCTTGTATCAGTTCCAGAAGAAGAGTTGGACTAGATATGGTCCGTACGTGTAGGAAACACCGTTCTTTTGTTCTCAGCACCCTCACATTTCATGCTGTCTTAGAGCCTCTAGAAAGCAAGAGTGTGCTTCTTGCTCTAAAGCAGAGTGTGATCAATGGATGAGATCTCTGCTGTGTGTTTCACTTCAGAAATGGAGTTAAATCCCAGGCTCTGTGTCTTCCTACAAGCAAGATGTCGTTTCAGGTAAGGGCAGTTACTTTACAGCTCAAAGGTAATACATCGTTCACGAAACTCACACGTTTCAGATCTTACCTGACAAGCATTGGATGTTAGAGGACCTGTGGTTTGTTTCAGTTGCAGAAGCAGATTTAAACTAGATATGTTCCGTATGTTTAGGAAACACCATTCTTTTGTTCTCGGCACACTCAGGTTTCCTGCTGTATTAGAGACTCTAGAAAGCAAGTGCATGCTTCTTGCTCTAAAGCAGAGTGTGATCCATGGAAGAGAACTATGCTGTGTGTTTCACTTCAGAAATGGAGTTAAATCCCAGGCTCTGTGTCTTACTTAAAGCAAGACTTCGTTTCAGGTAAGGGCAGTCACTTTTCAGCTCAAACGAACTACATCATTCATGAAGCTCACACGTTTCTCATCTTAACTGACAAGCATTGGATGTTAGAGGACCAGTACTTTGTATCAGTTCCAGAAGCAGAGTTGCACTAGATATGGTCCGGATGTGTAGGAAACACCGTTCTTTTGTTCTGTGCACACTCAGATTTCCTCCTGTATTAGAGCCTCTAGAAAGCAAGAGCGAGCTTCTTGCTCTAAAGCAGAGTGTGATCCATGGATGAGAACTATGCTGTGTGTTTCCCTTTAGAAATGGAGGTAAATCCCAGGCTCTGTGTCTTACTACAAGCAAGACTTGGTTTCAGGTAAGAGCAGTCACTTTTCAGCTCAAAAGTACTACATCATTCACGAAGCTCACATGTTTCTCATCTTAACAGACAAGCATTGGATGTTAGAGGAACAGTGCTTTGTATCAGTTTCAGAAGCAGATTTGGACTACAAATGGTCCGTATGTGTAGGCAACATCGTTCTTTTGTTCTCAGCACACTCACGTTTCATGCTGTCATAGAGACTCTAGAAAGCAAGTACTTGGTTCTCGCTCTAAAGCAGAGTGTGATCCATGGATGAGAACTATGCTGTGTGTTTCCCTTCAGAAATGGAGTTAAATCCCAGGCTCTGTGTCTTCCTACAAGCAAGACTTCGTTTCAGGTAAGAGCAGTCACTTTTCAGCTCAAAAGTACTACATCATTCACGAAGCTCACATGTTTCTCATCTTAACAGACAAGCATTGGATGTTAGAGGAACAGTGCTTTGTATCAGTTTCAGAAGCAGAGTTGGACTAGATATGGTCCGTATGTGTAGGAAACACCGTTCTTTTGTTCTCAGCACTCTCATGTTTCCTGCTGTATTAGAGACTCTAGAAAGCAAGAGCATGCTTCTTGCTCTAAAGCAGAGTGTGATCCATGGATGAGAACTATGCTGTGTGTTTCCCTTTAGAAATGGAGGTAAATCCCAGGCTCTGTGTCTTACTACAAGCAAGACTTGGTTTCAGGTAAGGGGAGTCACTTTTCAGCTCAAAAGAACTACATCGTTCACGAAGCTCACACGTTTCTCATCTTAACTGAAAAGCATTGGATGTTAGAGGACCAGTGCTTTGTATCAGTTTCAGAAGCAGATTTGGACTACATATGGTCCGTATGTGTAGGCAACATCGTTCTTTTGTTCTCAGCACACTCACGTTTCATGCTGTCTTAGAGACTCTAGAAAGCAAGAGCGTGCTTCTTGCTCAAAAGCAGAGTGTGATCAATGGATGAGAACTCTGCTGTGTGTTTCACTTCAGAAATGGAGTTAAATCCCAGGATCTGAGTCTTCCTACAAGCAAGACTTCCTTTCATGTAAGAGCAGTTTCTTTATAGCTCAAAGGAACTACATCGTTCATGAAGCTCACACGTTTCTATCTTAACTGACAAGCATTGGATGTCAGAGGACCAGTGCTTTGTATCAGTTTCAGAAGCAGATTTTGACTACATATGGTCCGTATGTGTAGGCAACATCGTTCTTTTGTTCTTAGCACACTCACGTTTCATGCTGTCTTAGAGCCTCTAGAAAGCAAGAGCGTGCTTCTTGCTCTAAAGCAGAGTGTGATCAATGGATGAGAACTCTGCTATGTGTTTCACTTCAGCAATGGAGTTAAATCCCAGGCTCTGAGTCTTCCTACAAGCAAGATTTCGTTTCAGGTAAGGGCAGTTACTTTACAGCTCAAACAAACTACATCGTTTACGAAGCTCACACGTTTCAGATCTTACCTGACAAGCATTGGATGTTGGAGTACCAGTGCTTTGTATCAGCTTCAGAAGCAAAGTTGGACTAGATATGGTCCGTATGTGTAGGAAACACTGTTCTTTTGTTCTGGGCACACTCAGATTTCCTCCTGTATTAGAGACTCTGGAAAGCAAGAGCGAGCTTCTTGCTCTAAAGCAGAGTGTGATCAATGGATGAG
The DNA here is from genome assembly GCA_949786385.1 of Onychomys leucogaster. Classification (NCBI taxonomy): domain Eukaryota; kingdom Metazoa; phylum Chordata; class Mammalia; order Rodentia; family Cricetidae; genus Onychomys; species Onychomys leucogaster. Next base: position 1,615,305 of record CATKUP010000025.1, read on the forward strand.
AACTCTGCTGTGTGTTTCAATTCAGAAATGGAGTTAAATCCCAGGCTCTGAGTCTTCCTACAAGCAAGACTACCTTTCATGTAAGGGCAGTTTCTTTATAGCTCTAAGGAACTACATCGTTCACGAAGCTCACACATTTCTCATCTTAACTGACAAGCATTGGATGTTAGAGGACCAGTGCTTTGTATCAGTTTCAGAAGCAGATTTGGACTACATATGGTCCGTATGTGTAGGCAACATCGTTCTTTTGTTCTCAGCACACTCACGTTTCATGCTGTCTTAGAGACTCTAGAAAGCAAGAGCTTCCTTCTCACTCTAAAGCAGAGTGTGATCCATGGATGAGAACTCTGCTGTGTGTTTCACTTCAGAAATGGAGTTTAATCCCAGGCTCTGAGTCTTGCTACAATCAAGACTTCATTTCAGGTAAGGGCACTTACTTTACAGCTCAAACGAACTACATCGTTCACGAAGCTCACACGTTTCAGATCTTACCTGACAAGCATTGGATGTTAGAGGACCTGTGGTTTGTTTCAGTTGCAGAAGCAGAGTTAAACTAGATATGTTCCGTATGTGTAGGAAACACCATTCTTTTGTTCTCAGCACACTCAGGTTTCCTGCTGTATTAGAGACTCTAGAAAGCAAGAGCATGCTTCTTGCTCTAAAGCAGAGTGTGATCCATGGATGAGAACTTTGGTGTGTGTTTCCCTTCAGAAATGGAGTTATATCCCAAGCTCTGTGTCTTACTTCAAGCAAGAATTCGTTTCAGGTAAGGGCAGTCACTTTTCAGCTCAAACGAACTACATCATTCACGAAGCTCACACGTTTCTCATCTTAACGGACAAGTATTGGATGTTAGAGGACCAGTGCTTTGTATCAGTTCCAGAAGCAGAGTTGGACTAGATATGGTCCGTATGTGTAGGAAACACCGTTCTTTTGTTCTCAGCACCCTCACGTTTCATGCTGTCTTAGAGCCTCTAGAAAGCAAGAGCATGCTTCTTGCTAAAGCACAGTGTGATCAATAGATGAGATCTCTGCTGTGTGTTTCACTTCTGAAATGGAGTTAAATCCCAGGCTCTGAGTCTTCCTACAAGCAAGACTTCCTTTCATGTAAGGGCAGTTTCTTTGTAGCTCAAAGGAACTACATCGTTCATGAAGCTCACACGTTTCTATCTTAACTGACAAGCATTGGATGTTAGAGGACCAGTGCCTTGTATCAGTTCCAGATTCAGAGTTGGACTAGATATGGTCCATACGTGTAGGAAACACCGTTCTTTTGTTCTCAGCACCCTCACGTTTCATGCTGTCTTAGAGCCTCTAGAAAGCAAGAGTGTGCTTCTTGCTCTAAAGCAGAGTGTGATCAATGGATGAGATCTCTGCTGTGTGTTTCACTTCAGAAATGGAGTTAAATCCCAGGCTCTGTGTCTTCCTACAAGCAAGACTTCGTTTCAGAAAGAGCAGTCAATTTTCAGCTCAAAAGTACTACATCATTCACGAAGCTCACATGTTTCTCATCTTAACAGACAAGCATTGGATGTTAGAGGAACAGTGCTTTGTATCAGTTTCAGAAGCAGAGTTGGACTAGATATGGTCCGTATGTGTAGGAAACACCGTTCTTTTGTTCTCAGCACTCTCATGTTTCCTGCTGTATTAGAGACTCTAGAAAGCAAGAGCATGGTTCTTGCTCTAAAGTAGAGTGTGATCCATGGATGAGAACTATGCTGTGTGTTTCCCTTTAGATATGGAGGTAAATCCCAGGTTCTGTGTCTTACTACAAGCAAGACTTGGTTTCAGGTAAGGGGAGTCACCTTTCAGCTCAAAAGAACTACATCGTTCCCGAAGCTCACACGTTTCTCATCTTAACTGACAAGCATTGGATGTTAGAGGACCAGTGCTTTGTATCAGTTTCAGAAGCAGATTTGGACTACATATGGTCCGTATGTGTAGGCAACATCGTTCTTTTGTTCTCAGCACACTCACGTTTCATGCTGTCTTAGAGACTCTAGAAAGCAAGAGCGTGCTTCTTGCTCAAAAGCAGAGGGTGATCAATGGATGAGATCTCTGCTTTGTGTTTCACTTCAGAAATGGAGTTAAATCCCAGGCTCTGAGTCTTCCTACAAGCAAGATGTCGTTTCAGGTAAGGGCAGTTACTTTACAGCTCAAAGGAACTACATCGTTCAGGAAGCTCACACTTTTCAGATCTTACTGGACAAGCATTGGATGTTAGAGGACCAGTGCTTTGTATCAGTTTCAGAAGCAGATTTGGGCTACATATGGTCCGTATGTGTAGGCAACATCGTTCTTTTGTTCTTAGCACACTAACGTTTCATGCTGTCTTAGAGCCTCTAGAAAGCAAGAGCGTGCTTCTTGCTCTAAAGCAGAGTGTGATCCATGGATGAGAACTCTGCTTTGTGTTTCACTTCAGAAATGGAGTTAAATCCCAGGCTCTGAGTCTTCCTACAAGCAAGATGTCGTTTCAGGTAAGGGCAGTTACTTTACAGCTCAAAGGAACTACATCGTTCACGAAGCTCACACTTTTCAGATCTTACCGGACAAGCATTCGATGTTAGAGGACCTGTGGTTTGTTTCAGGTGCAGAAGCAGAGTTAAACTAGATATGTTCTGTATGTGTAGGAAACACCGTTCTTTTGTTCTCAGCACACTCAGGTTTCCTGCTGTATTAGAAACTCTAGAAAGCAAGAGCATGCTTCTTGCTCTAAAGCAGAGTGTGATCCATGGATGAGAACTATGCTGTGTGTTTCCCTTCAGAAATGGAGTTAAATCCCAGGCTCTGTGTCTTACTACAAGCAAGACTTCGTTTCAGGTAAGGGCAGTCACTTTTCAGCTCAAAAGAACTACATCGTTCACGAAGCTCACACGTTTCTCATCTTAACGGACCAGCATTGGATGTTAGAGGACCAGTGCTTTGTATCAGTTCCAGAAGCAGAGTTGGACTAGATATGGTCCATATGTGTAGGAAACACCGTTCTTTTGTTCTGGGCACACTCAGATTTCCTCTTTTATTGGAGACTCTAGAAAGCAAGAGCGAGCTTCTTGCTCTAAAGCAGAGTGTGATCAATGGATGAGAACTCTGCTGTGTGTTTCACTTCAGAAATGGAGTTAAATCCCATGCTCTGAGTCTTCCTACAAGCAAGATTTCATTTCAGGTAAGGGCAGTTACTTTACAGCTCAAACAAACTACATCGTTTACGAAGCTCACACGTTTCAGATCTTACCTGACAAGCATTGGATGTTGGAGTACCAGTGCTTTGTATCAGCTTCAGAAGCAAAGTTGGACTAGATATGGTCTGTATGTGTAGGAAACACCGTCTTTTTGTTCTCAGCACACTCACGTTTCCTGCTGTCTTAGAGACTCTAGAAAGCAAGAGCGTGCTTCTTGTTCAAAAGAAGAGTGTGATCAATGGATGAGAACACTGCTGTGTGTTTCACTTCCGAAATGGAGTTAAATCCCAGGCTCTGAGTCTTCCTACATGCAAGACTTCGTTTCAGGTAAGGGCAGTCACTTTTCTGCTCAAACGAACTACATCATTCACGAAGCTCACACGTTTCTCATCATAACTGACAAGCATTTGATGTTAGAGGACCAGAGCTTTGTATCAGTTTCAGAAGCAGAGTTCTACTAGGTATGGTCCGTATGTGTAGGAAACACCGTTCTTTTGTTCTGGGCACACTCAGATTTCCTCCTGTATTAGAGACTCTGGAAAGCAAGAGCGAGCTTCTTGCTCTAAAGCAGAGTGTGATCAATGGATGAGAACTCTGCTGTGTGTTTCACTTCAGAAATGGAGTTAAATCCCAGGCTCTGTGTCTTCCTACAAGCAAGATGTCGTTTCAGGTAAGGGCAGTTACTTTACAGCTCAAAGGTAATACATCGTTCACGAAACTCACACGTTTCAGATCTTACCTGACAAGCATTGGATGTTAGAGGACCTGTGGTTTGTTTCAGTTGCAGAAGCAGATTTAAACTAGATATGTTCCGTATGTGTAGGAAACACCATTCTTTTGTTCTCGGCACACTCAGGTTTCCTGCTGTATTAGAGACTCTAGAAAGCAAGTGCATGCTTCTTGCTCTAAAGCAGAGTGTGATCCATGGAAGAGAACTATGCTGTGTGTTTCACTTCAGAAATGGAGTTAAATCCCAGGCTCTGTGTCTTACTTAAAGCAAGACTTCGTTTCAGGTAAGGGCAGTCACTTTTCAGCTCAAACGAACTACATCATTCATGAAGCTCACACGTTTCTCATCTTAACTGACAAGCATTGGATGTTAGAGGACTAGTACTTTGTATCAGTTCCAGAAGCAGAGTTGCACTAGATATGGTCCGTATGTGTAGGAAACACCGTTCTTTTGTTCTGTGCACACTCAGATTTCCTCCTGTATTAGAGCCTCTAGAAAGCAAGAGCGAGCTTCTTGCTCTAAAGCAGAGTGTGATCAATGGATGAGAACTCTGCTGTGTGTTTCACTTCAGAAATGGAGTTAAATCCCAGGCTCTGAGTCTTCCTACAAGCAAGACTTCCTTTCATGTAAGGGCAGTTTCTTTATAGCTCAAAGGAACTACATCGTTCACGAAGCTCACACGTTTCTATCTTAACTGACAAGCATTGGATGTTAGAGGACCAGTGCTTTGTATCAGTTTCAGAAGCAGATTTGGACTACATATGGTCTGTATGTGTAGGCAACATCGTTCTTTTGTTCTCAGCACACTCACGTTTCATGCTGTCATAGAGACTCTAGAAAGCAAGTACTTGGTTCTCGCTCTAAAGCAGAGTGTGATCCATGGATGAGAACTATGCTGTGTGTTTCCCTTCAGAAATGGAGTTAAATCCCAGGCTCTGTGTCTTCCTACAAGCAAGGCTTCGTTTCAGGTAAGAGCAGTCACTTTTCAGCTCAAAAGAACTACATCGTTCCCGAAGCTCACACGTTTCTCATCTTAACTGACAAGCATTGGATGTTACAGGACCAGTGCTTTGTATCAGTTTCAGAAGCAGATTTGGACTACATATGGTCCGTATGTGTAGGCAACATCGTTCTTTTGTTCTCAGCACACTCACGTTTCATGCTGTCTTAGAGACTCTAGAAAGCAAGAGCGTGCTTCTTGCTCAAAAGCAGAGTGTGATCAATGGATGAGATCTCTGCTGTGTGTTTCACTTCAGAAATGGAGTTAAATCCCAGGATCTGAGTCTTCCTACAAGCAAGACTTCCTTTCATGTAAGAGCAGTTTCTTTATAGCTCAAAGGAACTACATCGTTCATGAAGCTCACACGTTTCTATCTTAACTGACAAGCATTGGATATCAGAGGACCAGTGCTTTGTATCAGTTTCAGAAGCAGATTTTGACTACATATGGTCCGTATGTGTAGGCAACATCGTTCTTTTGTTCTTAGCACACTCACGTTTCATGCTGTCTTAGAGCCTCTAGAAAGCAAGAGCGTGCTTCTTGCTCTAAAGCAGAGTGTGATCAATGGATGAGAACTCTGCTATGTGTTTCACTTCAGAAATGGAGTTAAATCCCAGGCTCTGAGTCTTCCTACAAGCAAGATTTCATTTCAGGTAAGCGCAGTTACTTTGCAGCTGAAACAAACTACATCGTTTACGAAGCTCACACGTTTCAGATCTTACCTGACAAGCATTGGATGTTGGAGTACCAGTGCTTTGTATCAGCTTCAGAAGCAAAGTTGGACTAGATATGGTCCGTATGTGTAGGAAACACTGTTCTTTTGTTCTGGGCACACTCAGATTTCCTCCTGTATTAGAGACTCTGGAAAGCAAGAGCGAGCTTCTTGCTCTAAAGCAGAGTGTGATCAATGGATGAGAACTCTGCTGTGTGTTTCACTTCAGAAATGGAGTTAAATCCCAGGCTCTGAGTCTTCCTACAAGCAAGACTACCTTTCATGTAAGGGCAGTTTCTTTATAGCTCTAAGGAACTACATCGTTCACGAAGCTCACACTTTTCAGATCTTACCGGACAAGCATTCGATGTTAGAGGACCTGTGGTTTGTTTCAGGTGCAGAAGCAGAGTTAAACTAGATATGTTCTGTATGTGTAGGAAACACCGTTCTTTTGTTCTCAGCACACTCAGGTTTCCTGCTGTATTAGAAACTCTAGAAAGCAAGAGCATGCTTCTTGCTCTAAAGCAGAGTGTGATCCATGGATGAGAACTATGCTGTGTGTTTCCCTTCAGAAATGGAGTTAAATCCCAGGCTCTGTGTCTTACTACAAGCAAGACTTCGTTTCAGGTAAGGGCAGTCACTTTTCAGCTCAAAAGAACTACATCGTTCACGAAGCTCACACGTTTCTCATCTTAACGGACCAGCATTGGATGTTAGAGGACCAGTGCTTTGTATCAGTTCCAGAAGCAGAGTTGGACTAGATATGGTCCATATGTGTAGGAAACACCGTTCTTTTGTTCTCAGCACTCTCATGTTTCCTGCTGTATTAGAGACTCTAGAAAGCAAGAGCATGCTTCTTGCTCTAAAGTAGAGTGTGATCCATGGATGAGAACTATGCTGTGTGTTTCCCTTTAGATATGGAGGTAAATCCCAGGTTCTGTGTCTTACTATAAGCAAGACTTGGTTTCAGGTAAGGGGAGTCACCTTTCAGCTCAAAAGAACTACATCGTTCCCGAAGCTCACACGTTTCTCATCTTAACTGACAAGCATTGGATGTTAGAGGACCAGTGCTTTGTATCAGTTTCAGAAGCAGATTTGGACTACATATGGTCCGTATGTGTAGGCAACATCGTTCTTTTGTTCTCAGCACACTCACGTTTCATGCTGTCTTAGAGACTCTAGAAAGCAAGAGCGTGCTTCTTGCTCAAAAGCAGAGGGTGATCAATGGATGAGATCTCTGCTGTGTGTTTCCCTTCAGAAATGGAGTTAAATCCCAGGCTCTGAGTCTTCCTACAAGCAAGACCTCCTTTCATGTAAGAGCAGTTTCTTTATAGCTCAAAGGAACTACATCGTTCATGAAGCTCACACGTTTCTATCTTAACTGACAAGCATTGGATGTCAGAGGACCAGTGCTTTGTATCAGTTTCAGAAGCAGATTTGGGCTACACGTGGTCCGTATGAGTAGGCAACATCGTTGTTTTGTTCTTAGCACACTCACGTTTCATGCTGTCTTAGAGCCTCTAGAAAGCAAGAGCTTGCTTCTTGCTCTAAAGCAGAGTGTGATCCATGGATGAGAACTCTGGTGTGTGTCACTTCAGAAATGGAGTTAAATCCCAGGCTCTGAGTCTTCCTACAAGCAAGATGTCGTTTCAGGTAAGGGCAGTTACTTTACAGCTCAAAGGAACTACATCGTTCACGAAGCTCACACTTTTCAGATCTTACTGGACAAGCATTGGATGTTAGAGGACCAGTGCTTTGTATCAGTTTCAGAAGCAGATTTGGGCTACATATGGTCCGTATGTGTAGGCAACATCGTTCTTTTGTTCTTAGCACACTAACGTTTCATGCTGTCTTAGAGCCTCTAGAAAGCAAGAGCGTGCTTCTTGCTCTAAAGCAGAGTGTGATCCATGGATGAGAACTCTGCTTTGTGTTTCACTTCAGAAATGGAGTTAAATCCCAGGCTCTGAGTCTTCCTACAAGCAAGATGTCGTTTCAGGTAAGGGCAGTTACTTTACAGCTCAAAGGAACTACATCGTTCACGAAGCTCACACTTTTCAGATCTTACCGGACAAGCATTCGATGTTAGAGGACCTGTGGTTTGTTTCAGGTGCAGAAGCAGAGTTAAACTAGATATGTTCTGTATGTGTAGGAAACACCGTTCTTTTGTTCTCAGCACACTCAGGTTTCCTGCTGTATTAGAAACTCTAGAAAGCAAGAGCATGCTTCTTGCTCTAAAGCAGAGTGTGATCCATGGATGAGAACTATGCTGTGTGTTTCCCTTCAGAAATGGAGTTAAATCCCAGGCTCTGTGTCTTACTACAAGCAAGACTTCGTTTCAGGTAAGGGCAGTCACTTTTCAGCTCAAAAGAACTACATCGTTCACGAAGCTCACACGTTTCTCATCTTAACGGACCAGCATTGGATGTTAGAGGACCAGTGCTTTGTATCAGTTCCAGAAGCAGAGTTGGACTAGATATGGTCCATATGTGTAGGAAACACCGTTCTTTTGTTCTGGGCACACTCAGATTTCCTCTTGTATTGGAGACTCTAGAAAGCAAGAGCGAGCTTCTTGCTCTAAAGCAGAGTGTGACCAATGGATGAGAACTCTGCTGTGTGTTTCACTTCAGAAATGGAGTTAAATCCCAGGCTCTGTGTCTTACTACAAGCAAGACTTCCTTTCATGTATGGGCAGTTTCTTTATAGCTCTAAGGAACTACATCGTTCACGAACCTCACACATTTCTCATCTTAACTGACAAGCATTGGATGTTAGAGGACCAGTGCTTTGTATCAGTTTCAGAAGCAGATTTGGACTACATATGGTCAGTATGTGTAGGCAACATCGTTATTTTGTTCTCGGCACACTCACATTTCATGCTGTTTTTGAGACTCTAGAAAGCAAGTACTTGCTTCTCGCTCTAAAGCAGTGTGTGATCCATGGATGAGAACACTGCTGTGTGTTTCCCTTCAGATATGGATTTAAATCCCAGGCTCTGTGTCTTCCTACAAGCAAGACTTCGTTTCAGGTAAGGGCGTCACTTTTCAGCTCAAAATAACTACATCGTTCACGAAGCTCACACGTTTCTCATTTTAACTGAGAAGCATTGGATGATAGAGGACCAGTGCTTTGTATCAGTTTCAGAAGTAGATTTGGACTACCTATGGTCCATATGTGTAGGCATCATCGTACTTTTGTTCTTAGCACACTCACGTTTCATGATGTCTTAGAGCCTCTAGAAAGAAAAAGCGTGTTTCTTGCTCTAATGCAGAGTGTGATCAATGGATGAGAACTCTGCTGTGTGTTTCCCTTCAGAAAGGGAGTTAAATCCCAGGCTCTGAGTCTTCCTACAAGCAAGATTTCGTTTAAGGTAAGGGCAGTTACTTTATAGCTCAAAGGAACTACATCGTTCACAAAGCTCACACGTTTCAGATATTACCAGACAAGCATTGGATGTTAGAGGACCAGTACTTTGTATCAGCTTCAGAAGCAGAGTTGGACTAGATATGTTCCGTATGTGTAGGAAACACCGTCCTTTTGTTCTCAGCACACTCACGTTTCCTGCTGTCTTAGATGCTCTAGAAAGCAAGAGCATGCTTCTTGTTCTAAAGCAGAGTGTGATCAATGGATGAGAACACTGCTGTGTGTTTCCCTTCAGATATGGACTTAAATCTTAGGCTCTGTGTCTTCCTACAAGCAAGACTTCGTTTCAGGTAAGGGCAGTCACTTTCAGCTCTAAATAACTACATCGTTCATGAAGCTCACACTTTTCTCATCTTAACAGACAAGCATTGGATAGTAGAGGACCAGTGCTTTGTATCAGCTTCAGTAGCAGAGTTGGACTAGATATGGTCCTTATGTGTAGGAAACTCCGTTCTTTTCTTCTCAGCACACTAACGTTTCCTGCTGTCTCAGAGACTCTAGAAAGCAAGAGCGTGCTTCTTGGTCTAAAGCAGAGTGTGATCAATGGATGAGAACACTGCTGTGTGTTTAACGTCAGAAATGGGGTTAAATCCCAGGGTCTCAGTGTTCCTACAAGCAAGACTTCCTTTCAGGTAAGGGCAGTTTCTTTATAGCTCAAAGGAACTACATCATTCACGAAGCTCACACGTTTCTCATCTTAACTGAGAAGCATTGGATGTTAGAGGACCAGTGCTTTGTATCAGTTTCAGAAGCAGATTTGGACTACATATGGTCCGTATGTGTAGGCAACATCATACTTTTGTTCTTAGCACACTCACGTTTCATGCTGTCTTAGAGCCTCTAGAAAGAAAAAGCGTGCTTCTTGCTCTATAGCAGAGTGTGATCAATGGATGAGAACTCTGCTGTGTGTTTCCCTTCAGAAAGGGAGTTAAATCCCAGGCTCTGAGTCTTCCTACAAGCAATATTTCGTTTAAGGTAAGGGCAGTTACGTTACAGCTCAAAGGAACTACATCGTTCACGAAGCTCACACGTTTCAGATCTTACCTGACAAGCATTGGACGTTAGAGGACCTGTGGTTTGTTTCAGTTGCAGAAGCAGAGTTAAACTAGATATGTTCCTTATGTGTAGGAAACACCGTTCTATTGTTCTCAGCACACTCACATTTCCTGCTGTCTTAGAGACTTTAGAAAGCAAGTGCTTGCTTCTCGCTCTAAAGCAGAGTGTGATCCATGGATGAGAACTCTGCTGTGTGTTTCCCTTCAGAAATGGAGTTAAATCCCTGGCTCTGTGTCTTTCTACAAGCAAGACTTCGTTTCAGGTAAGGGCAGTCACTTTTCAGCTCAAAAGTACTACATCATTCACGAAGCTCACATGTTTCTCATCTTAACTGACAAGCATTTGATGTTAGAGGACCAGTGCTTTATATCAGTTTCAGAAGCAGATTTGGACTACATATTGTCCGTATGTGTAGGCAACATCGTACTTTTGTTCTTAGCACACTCACGTTTCATGCTGTCTTAGAGCCTCTAGAAAGAAAAAGCGTGCTTCTTGCTCTATAGCAGAGTGTGATCAATGGATGAGAACTCTGCTGTGTGTTTCCCTTCAGAAAGGGAGTTAAATCCCAGGCTCTGAGTCTTCCTACAGGCTAGATTTCGTTTCAGGTAAGGGCAGTTACTTTACAGCTCAAACAATCTACATCGTTCACGAAGCTCACACGTTTCAGATCTTACCTGACAAGCATTGGATGTTGGAGTACCAGTGCTTTGTATCAGCTTCAGAAGCAAAGTTGGACTAGATATGGTCCGTATGTGTAGGAAACACCGTCCTTTTGTTCTCAGCACACTCATGTTTCCTGCTGTCTTAGAGACTTTAGAAAGCAAGTGCTTGCTTCTCGCTCTAAAGCAGAGTGTGATCCATGGATGAGAACTCTGCTGTGTGTTTCCCTTCAGAAATGGAGTTAAATCCCAGGCTCTGAGTCTTCCTACATGCAAGACTTCGTTTCAGGTAAGGGCACTCACTTTTCTGCTCAAACGAACTACATCATTCACGAAGCTCACACGTTTCTCATCTTAACTGACAAGCATTGGATGTTAGAGGACCAGCGCTTTGTATCAGTTTCAGAAGCAGAGTTCTACTAGGTATGGTCCGTATGTGTAGGAAACACCATTCTTTTGTTCTGGGCACACTCAGATTTCCTCCTGTATTAGAGAACCTGGAAAGCAAGAGCGAGCTTCTTGCTCTAAAGCAGAGTGTGATCAATGTATGAGAACTCTGTTGTGTGTTTCACTTCAGAAATGGAGTTAAATCCGAGGCTCTGAGTCTTCCTATAAGCAAGACTTCCTTTGATGTAAGGGCAGTTTCTTTATAGCTCAAAGGAACTACATCGTTCACGAAACTCATACTTTTCTCATCTTAACTAACAAGCATTGGATGTTAGAGGACCAGTGCTTTGTATCAGTTCCAGAAGCAGAGTTGGACTAGATATGGTCCGTATGTGTATGAAACACCGTTCTTTTGTTCTGGGCACACTCAGATTTCCTCCTGTATTAGAGAGTCTAGAAAGCAGGAGCGAGCTTCTTGCTCTAAAGCAGAGTGTGATCAATGGATGAGAACTCTGCTGTGTGTTTCACTTCAGAAATGGAGTTAAATCCCAGGCTCTGAGTCTTCCTACAAGCAAGACTTCCTTTCATGTAAGAGCATTTCTTTATAGCTCTAAGGAACTACATCGTTCACGAACCTCACACATTTCTCATCTTAACTGACAAGCATTGGATGTTAGAGGACCAGTGCTTTGTATCAGTTTCAGAAGCAGATTTGGACTACATATGGTCCGTATGTGTAGGCAACATCGTTCTTTTGTTCTCGGCACACTCACATTTCATGCTGTCTTTGAGACTCTAGAAGGAAGGACTTGCTTCTCGCCCTAAAGCAGAGTGTGATACATGGATGAGAACACTGCTGTGTGTTTCCCTTCAGATATGGACTTAAATCCCAGGCTCTGTGTCTTCCTACAAGCAAGACTTCGTTTCAGGTAAGGGCAGCCATTTTTCAGCTCAAAATAACTAAGTCATTCACGAAGCTCACACGTTTCTCATCTTAACTGAGAAGCATTGGATGTTAGAGGACCAGTGCTTTGTATCTGTTTCAGAAGTAGATTTGGACTACATATGGTCCGTATGTGTAGGCATCATCGTACTTTTGTTCTTAGCACACTCACGTTTCATGATGTCTTAAGCCTCTAGAAAGGAAAAGTGTGTTTCTTGCTCTAATGCAGAGTGTGAACAATGGATGAGAACTCTGCTGTGTGTTTCCCTTCAGAAAGGGAGTTAAATCCCAGGCTCTGAGTCTTCCTACAAGCAAGATTTCGTTTAATATAAGGGCAGTTACTTTACAGCTCAAAGGAACTACATCGTTCACGAAGCTCACACGTATCAGATATTACCTGACAAGCATTGGATGTTAGAGGACCAGTGCTTTGTATCAGCTTCAGAAGCAGAGTTGTACTAGATATGTTCCGTATGTGTAGGAAACACCGTCCTTTTGTTCTCAGCACACTCACGTTTCCTGCTGTCTTAGATGCTCTAGAAAGCAAGAGCGTGCTTCTTGTTCTAAAGCAGAGTGTGATCAATGGATGAGAACACTGCTGTGTGTTTCCCTTCAGATATGGAGTTAAATCCTAGGCTCTGTGTCATCCTACAAGCAAGACTTCGTTTCAGGTAAGGGCAGTCACTTTCAGCTCAAAATAACTACATCGTTCATGAAGCTCACACGTTTCTCATCTTAACTGATAAGCATTGGATGTTAGAGGACCAGTGCTTTGTATCTGTTTCAGAAGCAGATTTGGACTACATATGGTCCGTATGTGTAGGCAACATCGTACTTTTGTTCTTAGCACACTCACGTTTCATGCTGTCTTACAGCCTCTAGAAAGAAAAAGCGTGCTTCTTGCTCTATAGCAGAGTGTGATCAATGGATGAGAACTCTGCTGTGTGTTTCCCTTCAGAAAGGGACTTAAATCCCAGGCTCTGAGTCTTCCTACAAGCAATATTTCCTTTAAGGTAAGGGCAGTTATGTTACAGCTCAAAGGAACTACATCGCTCACGAAGCTCACACGTTTCAGATCTTACCTGACAAGTATTGGATGTTAGAGGACCTGTGGTTTGTTTCAGTTGGAGAAGCAGAGTTAAACTAGATATGTTCCCTATGTGTAGGAAACACAGTTCTTTTGTTCTCAGCACACTCACATTTCCTGCTGTCTTAGAGATTTTAGAAAGCAAGTGCTTGCTTCTCGCTCTAAAGCAGAGTGTGATCCATGGATGAGAACTCTGCTGTGTGTTTCCCTTCAGAAATGGAGTTAAATACCAGGCTCTGTGTCTTCCTACAAGCAAGACTTCGTTTCAGGTAAGGGCAGTCACTTTTCAGCTCAAAAGTACTACATCATTCACGAAGCTCACATGTTTCTCATCTTAACAGACAAGCATTGGATGTTAGAGGACCAGTGCTTTGTATCACTTTCAGAAGCAGAGTTGTACTAGATATGGTCCGTATGTGTAGGAAACAACGTTCATTTGTTCTGTGTACACTCAGATTTCCTCCTGTATTAGACAGTCTAGAAAGCAAGAGCTTGCTTCTCGCTCTAAAGCAGAGTGTGGTCCATGGATGAGAACTCTGCTGTGTGTTTCCCTTCAGAAATGGAGGTAAATCCCAGGCTCTGTGTCTTCCTACAAGCAAGAGTTCGTTTCACGTACGGGCAGTTACTTTACAGCTCAAAGGAACTACATCGTTCACGAAGCTCACACGTTTCAGATCTTACCTGACAAGCATTGGATGTTAGAGGACCAGTGCTTTGTATCACGTTCAGAAGCAGAGATGGACTAGATATGGTCCCTATGTGTAGGAAACACCGTCCTTTTGTTCTCAGCACACTCATGTTTCCTGCTGTCTTAGAGGCTCTAGAAAGCAAGAGCGTGCTTCTTGTTCTAAAGCAGAGTGTGATCAATGGATGAGAACACTGCTGTGTGTTTCCCTTCAGATATGGACTTAAATCCCAGGCTCTGTGTCTTCCTACATGCAAGACTTCGTTTCAGGTAAGGGCAGTCACTTTTCAGCTCAAAATAACTACATTGTTCACGAAGCTCACACGTTTCTCATCTTAACAGACAAGCATTGGATGGTAGAGGACCAGTGCTTTGTATCAGCTTCAGAAGCAGAGTTGGACTCGATATGGTCCGTATGTTTAGGAAACACTGTTCTTTTGTTCTGGGCACACTCAGATTTCCTCCTGTATTAGAGATTCTAGAAAGCAAGAGTGAGCTTCTTGCTCTAAAGCAGAGTGTGATCAATGGATGAGAACTCTCCTGTGTGTTTCACTTCCGAAATGGAGTGAAATCCCAGGCTCTGAGTCTTCCTACAAGCAAGACTTCCTTTCATGTAAGGGCAGTTTCTTTATAGCTCAAAGGAACTACATCGTTCACGAAGCTCACAGGTTTCTATGTTAACTGTCAAGCATTGGATGTTAGAGGACCAGTGCTTTGTATCAGTTTCAGAAGCAGAGTTGGACTACATATGGTCCGTATGTGTAGGCATCATCGTACTTTTGTTCTCAGCACACTCACGTTTCATGCTGTCTTAGAGACTCTAGAAAGCAAGAGCGTGCTTCTTGCTCAAAAGCAGAGTGTGATCAATGGATGAGATCTCTGCTGTGTGTTTCACTTCAGAAATGGAGTTAAATCCCAGGCTCTGAGTCTTCCTACAAGCAAGACTTCCTTTCATGTAAGAGCAGTTTCTTTATAGCTCAAAGGAACTACATCGTTCATGAAGCTCACACGTTTCTATCTTAACTGACAAGCATTGGATGTCAGAGGACCAGTGCTTTGTATCAGTTTCAGAAGCAGATTTTGACTACATATGGTCCGTATGTGTAGGCAACATCGTTCTTTTGTTCTTAGCACACTCACGTTTCATGCTGTCTTAGAGCCTCTAGAAAGCAAGAGCTTGCTTCTTGCTCTAAAGCAGAGTGTGATCCATGGATGAGAACTCTGCTTTGTGTTTCACTTCAGAAATGGAGTTAAATCCCAGGCTCTGAGTCTTCCTACAAGCAAGATGTCGTTTCAGGTAAGGGCAGTTACTTTACAGCTCAAAGGAACTACATCGTTCACGAAGCTCACACGTTTCAGATCTTACCTGACAAGCATTGGATGTTAGAGGACCTGTGGTTTGTTTCTGCTGCAGAAGCAGAGTTAAACTAGATATGTTCCGTATGTGTAGGAAACACCGTTCTTTTGTTCTCAGCACACTCAGGTTTCCTGCTGTATTAGAGACTCTAGAAAGCAAGAGCATGCTTCTTGCTCTAAAGCAGAGTGTGATCCATGGATGAGAACTATGCTGTGTGTTTCCCTTCAGAAATGGAGTTAAATCCCAGGCTCTGTGTCTTACTTCAAGCAAGACTTCGTTTCAGGTAAGGGCAGTCACTTTTCAGCTCAAAAGAACTACATCATTCACGAAGCTCACACGTTTCTCATCTTAACTGACAAGTATTGGATTTAGAGGACCAGTGCTTTGCATCAGTTCCAGAAGCAGAGTTGGAATAGATATGGTCCGTATGTGTAGGAAACACCGTTCTTTTATTCTCAGCACCCTCACGTTTCATGCTGTCTTAGAGCCTCTAGAAAGTAAGAGCGTGCTTCTTGCTCTAAAGCAGAGTGTGATCAATGAATGAGATCTCTGCTGTGTGTTTCACTTCAGAAATGGAGTTAAATCCCAGGCTCTGAGTCTTCCTACAAGCAAGACTTCCTTTCATGTAAGGGCAGTTTCTTTATAGCTCTAAGGAACTACATCGTTCACGAACCTCACACATTTCTCATCTTAACTGACAAGCATTGGATGTTAGAGGACCAGTGCTTTGTATCAGTTTCAGAAGCAGATTTGGACTACATATGGTCCGTATGTGTAGGCAACATCGTTCTTTTGTTCTCGGCACACTCACATTTCATGCTGTCTTTGAGACTCTAGAAGGAAGGACTTGCTTCTCGCCCTAAAGCAGAGTGTGATACATGGATGAGAACACTGCTGTGTGTTTCCCTTCAGATATGGACTTAAATCCCAGGCTCTGTGTCTTCCTACAAGCAAGACTTCGTTTCAGGTAAGGGCAGCCATTTTTCAGCTCAAAATAACTAAGTCATTCACGAAGCTCACACGTTTCTCATCTTAACTGAGAAGCATTGGATGTTAGAGGACCAGTGCTTTGTATCTGTTTCAGAAGTAGATTTGGACTACATATGGTCCGTATGTGTAGGCATCATCGTACTTTTGTTCTTAGCACACTCACGTTTCATGATGTCTTAAGCCTCTAGAAAGGAAAAGTGTGTTTCTTGCTCTAATGCAGAGTGTGAACAATGGATGAGAACTCTGCTGTGTGTTTCCCTTCAGAAAGGGAGTTAAATCCCAGGCTCTGAGTCTTCCTACAAGCAAGATTTCGTTTAATATAAGGGCAGTTACTTTACAGCTCAAAGGAACTACATCGTTCACGAAGCTCACACGTATCAGATATTACCTGACAAGCATTGGATGTTAGAGGACCAGTGCTTTGTATCAGCTTCAGAAGCAGAGTTGTACTAGATATGTTCCGTATGTGTAGGAAACACCGTCCTTTTGTTCTCAGCACACTCACGTTTCCTGCTGTCTTAGATGCTCTAGAAAGCAAGAGCGTGCTTCTTGTTCTAAAGCAGAGTGTGATCAATGGATGAGAACACTGCTGTGTGTTTCCCTTCAGATATGGAGTTAAATCCTAGGCTCTGTGTCATCCTACAAGCAAGACTTCGTTTCAGGTAAGGGCAGTCACTTTCAGCTCAAAATAACTACATCGTTCATGAAGCTCACACGTTTCTCATCTTAACTGATAAGCATTGGATGTTAGAGGACCAGTGCTTTGTATCTGTTTCAGAAGCAGATTTGGACTACATATGGTCCGTATGTGTAGGCAACATCGTACTTTTGTTCTTAGCACACTCACGTTTCATGCTGTCTTACAGCCTCTAGAAAGAAAAAGCGTGCTTCTTGCTCTATAGCAGAGTGTGATCAATGGATGAGAACTCTGCTGTGTGTTTCCCTTCAGAAAGGGACTTAAATCCCAGGCTCTGAGTCTTCCTACAAGCAATATTTCCTTTAAGGTAAGGGCAGTTATGTTACAGCTCAAAGGAACTACATCGCTCACGAAGCTCACACGTTTCAGATCTTACCTGACAAGTATTGGATGTTAGAGGACCTGTGGTTTGTTTCAGTTGGAGAAGCAGAGTTAAACTAGATATGTTCCCTATGTGTAGGAAACACAGTTCTTTTGTTCTCAGCACACTCACATTTCCTGCTGTCTTAGAGATTTTAGAAAGCAAGTGCTTGCTTCTCGCTCTAAAGCAGAGTGTGATCCATGGATGAGAACTCTGCTGTGTGTTTCCCTTCAGAAATGGAGTTAAATACCAGGCTCTGTGTCTTCCTACAAGCAAGACTTCGTTTCAGGTAAGGGCAGTCACTTTTCAGCTCAAAAGTACTACATCATTCACGAAGCTCACATGTTTCTCATCTTAACAGACAAGCATTGGATGTTAGAGGACCAGTGCTTTGTATCACTTTCAGAAGCAGAGTTGTACTAGATATGGTCCGTATGTGTAGGAAACAACGTTCATTTGTTCTGTGTACACTCAGATTTCCTCCTGTATTAGACAGTCTAGAAAGCAAGAGCTTGCTTCTCGCTCTAAAGCAGAGTGTGGTCCATGGATGAGAACTCTGCTGTGTGTTTCCCTTCAGAAATGGAGGTAAATCCCAGGCTCTGTGTCTTCCTACAAGCAAGAGTTCGTTTCACGTACGGGCAGTTACTTTACAGCTCAAAGGAACTACATCGTTCACGAAGCTCACACGTTTCAGATCTTACCTGACAAGCATTGGATGTTAGAGGACCAGTGCTTTGTATCACGTTCAGAAGCAGAGATGGACTAGATATGGTCCCTATGTGTAGGAAACACCGTCCTTTTGTTCTCAGCACACTCATGTTTCCTGCTGTCTTAGAGGCTCTAGAAAGCAAGAGCGTGCTTCTTGTTCTAAAGCAGAGTGTGATCAATGGATGAGAACACTGCTGTGTGTTTCCCTTCAGATATGGACTTAAATCCCAGGCTCTGTGTCTTCCTACATGCAAGACTTCGTTTCAGGTAAGGGCAGTCACTTTTCAGCTCAAAATAACTACATTGTTCACGAAGCTCACACGTTTCTCATCTTAACAGACAAGCATTGGATGGTAGAGGACCAGTGCTTTGTATCAGCTTCAGAAGCAGAGTTGGACTCGATATGGTCCGTATGTTTAGGAAACACTGTTCTTTTGTTCTGGGCACACTCAGATTTCCTCCTGTATTAGAGATTCTAGAAAGCAAGAGTGAGCTTCTTGCTCTAAAGCAGAGTGTGATCAATGGATGAGAACTCTCCTGTGTGTTTCACTTCCGAAATGGAGTGAAATCCCAGGCTCTGAGTCTTCCTACAAGCAAGACTTCCTTTCATGTAAGGGCAGTTTCTTTATAGCTCAAAGGAACTACATCGTTCACGAAGCTCACAGGTTTCTATGTTAACTGTCAAGCATTGGATGTTAGAGGACCAGTGCTTTGTATCAGTTTCAGAAGCAGAGTTGGACTACATATGGTCCGTATGTGTAGGCATCATCGTACTTTTGTTCTCAGCACACTCACGTTTCATGCTGTCTTAGAGACTCTAGAAAGCAAGAGCGTGCTTCTTGCTCAAAAGCAGAGTGTGATCAATGGATGAGATCTCTGCTGTGTGTTTCACTTCAGAAATGGAGTTAAATCCCAGGCTCTGAGTCTTCCTACAAGCAAGACTTCCTTTCATGTAAGAGCAGTTTCTTTATAGCTCAAAGGAACTACATCGTTCATGAAGCTCACACGTTTCTATCTTAACTGACAAGCATTGGATGTCAGAGGACCAGTGCTTTGTATCAGTTTCAGAAGCAGATTTTGACTACATATGGTCCGTATGTGTAGGCAACATCGTTCTTTTGTTCTTAGCACACTCACGTTTCATGCTGTCTTAGAGCCTCTAGAAAGCAAGAGCTTGCTTCTTGCTCTAAAGCAGAGTGTGATCCATGGATGAGAACTCTGCTTTGTGTTTCACTTCAGAAATGGAGTTAAATCCCAGGCTCTGAGTCTTCCTACAAGCAAGATGTCGTTTCAGGTAAGGGCAGTTACTTTACAGCTCAAAGGAACTACATCGTTCACGAAGCTCACACGTTTCAGATCTTACCTGACAAGCATTGGATGTTAGAGGACCTGTGGTTTGTTTCTGCTGCAGAAGCAGAGTTAAACTAGATATGTTCCGTATGTGTAGGAAACACCGTTCTTTTGTTCTCAGCACACTCAGGTTTCCTGCTGTATTAGAGACTCTAGAAAGCAAGAGCATGCTTCTTGCTCTAAAGCAGAGTGTGATCCATGGATGAGAACTATGCTGTGTGTTTCCCTTCAGAAATGGAGTTAAATCCCAGGCTCTGTGTCTTACTTCAAGCAAGACTTCGTTTCAGGTAAGGGCAGTCACTTTTCAGCTCAAAAGAACTACATCATTCACGAAGCTCACACGTTTCTCATCTTAACTGACAAGTATTGGATTTAGAGGACCAGTGCTTTGCATCAGTTCCAGAAGCAGAGTTGGAATAGATATGGTCCGTATGTGTAGGAAACACCGTTCTTTTATTCTCAGCACCCTCACGTTTCATGCTGTCTTAGAGCCTCTAGAAAGTAAGAGCGTGCTTCTTGCTCTAAAGCAGAGTGTGATCAATGAATGAGATCTCTGCTGTGTGTTTCACTTCAGAAATGGAGTTAAATCCCAGGCTCTGAGTCTTCCTACAAGCAAGACTTCCTTTCATGTAAGGGCAGTTTCTTTGTAGCTCAAAGGAACTACATCGTTCATGAAGCTCACACGATTCTATCTTAAATGACAAGCATTGGATGTTAGAGGACCAGTGCTTTGTATCAGTTTCAGAAGCAGATTTGGGCTACATATGGTCCGTATGAGTAGGCAACATCGTTCTTTTGTTCTTAGCACACTCACGTTTCATGCTGTCTTAGAGCCTCCAGAAAGCAAGAGCGTGCTTCTTGCTCTAAAGCAGAGTGTGATCCATGGATGAGAACTCTGCTGTGAGTTTCACTTCAGAAATGGAGTTAAATCCCAGGCTCTGAGTCTTCCTACAAGCAAGATGTCTTTTCAGGTAAGGGCAGTTACTTTACAGCTCAAAGGAACTACATCGTTCACGAAGCTCACACTTTTCAGATCTTACCGGACAAGCATTGGATGTTAGAGGACCAGTGCTTTGTATCAGTTTCAGAAGCAGATTTGGGCTACATATGGTCCATATGTGTAGGCAACATCGTTCTTTTGTTCTTAGCACACTCACGTTTCATGCTGTCTTAGAGCCTCTAGAAAGCAAGAGCGTGCTTCTTGCTCTAAAGCAGAGTGTGATCCATGGATGAGAACTATGCTGTGTGTTTCCCTTTAGAAATGGAGGTAAATCCCAGGCTCTGTGTCTTACTACAAGCAAGACTTGGTTTCAGGTAAGGGGAGTCACTTTTCAGCTCAAAAGAACTACATCGTTCCCGAAGCTCACACGTTTCTCATCTTAACTGACAAGCATTGGATGTTAGAGGACCAGTGCTTTGTATCAGTTTCAGAAGCAGATTTGGACTACATATGGTCCGTATGTGTAGGCAACATCGTTCTTTTGTTCTCAGCACACTCACGTTTCATGCTGTCTTAGAGACTCTAGAAAGCAAGAGCGTGCTTCTTGCTCAAAAGCAGAGTGTGATCAATGGATGAGATCTCTGCTGTGTGTTTCACTTCAGAAATGGAGTTAAATCCCAGGATCTGAGTCTTCCTACAAGCAAGACTTCCTTTCATGTAAGAGCAGTTTCTTTATAGCTCAAAGGAACTACATCGTTCATGAAGCTCACACGTTTCTATCTTAACTGACAAGCATTGGATATCAGAGGACCAGTGCTTTGTATCAGTTTCAGAAGCAGATTTTGACTACATATGGTCCGTATGTGTAGGCAACATCGTTCTTTTGTTCTTAGCACACTCACGTTTCATGCTGTCTTAGAGCCTCTAGAAAGCAAGAGCGTGCTTCTTGCTCTAAAGCAGAGTGTGATCAATGGACGAGAACTCTGCTATGTGTTTCACTTCAGAAATGGAGTTAAATCCCAGGCTCTGAGTCTTCCTACAAGCAAGATTTCGTTTCAGGTAAGGGCAGTTACTTTACAGCTCAAACAAACTACATCGTTTACGAAGCTCACACGTTTCAGATCTTACCTGACAAGCATTGGATGTTGGAGTACCAGTGCTTTGTATCAGCTTCAGAAGCAAAGTTGGACTAGATATGGTCCGTATGTGTAGGAAACACTGTTCTTTTGTTCTGGGCACACTCAGATTTCCTCCTGTATTAGAGACTCTGGAAAGCAAGAGCGAGCTTCTTGCTCTAAAGCAGAGTGTGATCAATGGATGAGAACTCTGCTGTGTGTTTCCCTTCAGAAATGGAGTTAAATCCCAGGCTCTGAGTCTTCCTACAAGCAAGACTACCTTTCATGTAAGGGCAGTTTCTTTATAGCTCTAAGGAACTACATCGTTCACGAAGCTCACACATTTCTCATCTTAACTGACAAGCATTGGATGTTAGAGGACCAGTGCTTTGTATCAGTTTCAGAAGCAGATTTGGACTACATATGGTCCGTATGTGTAGGCAACATCGTTCTTTTGTTCTCAGCACACTCACGTTTCATGCTGTCTTAGAGACTCTAGAAAGCAAGAGCTTCCTTCTCACTCTAAAGCAGAGTGTGATCCATGGATGAGAACTCTGCTGTGTGTTTCACTTCAGAAATGGAGTTTAATCCCAGGCTCTGAGTCTTGCTACAATCAAGACTTCATTTCAGGTAAGGGCACTTACTTTACAGCTCAAACGAACTACATCGTTCACGAAGCTCACACGTTTCAGATCTTACCTGACAAGCATTGGATGTTAGAGGACCTGTGGTTTGTTTCAGTTGCAGAAGCAGAGTTAAACTAGATATGTTCCGTATGTGTAGGAAACACCATTCTTTTGTTCTCAGCACACTCAGGTTTCCTGCTGTATTAGAGACTCTAGAAAGCAAGAGCATGCTTCTTGCTCTAAAGCAGAGTGTGATCCATGGATGAGAACTATGGTGTGTGTTTCCCTTCAGAAATGGAGTTAAATCCCAGGCTCTGTGTCTTACTTCAAGCAAGAATTCGTTTCAGGTAAGGGCAGTCACTTTTCAGCTCAAACGAACTACATCATTCACGAAGCTCACACGTTTCTCATCTTAACGGACAAGTATTGGATGTTAGAGGACCAGTGCTTTGTATCAGTTCCAGAAGCAGAGTTGGACTAGATATGGTCCGTATGTGTAGGAAACACCGTTCTTTTGTTCTCAGCACCCTCACGTTTCATGCTGTCTTAGAGCCTCTAGAAAGCAAGAGCGTGCTTCTTGCTAAAGCGCAGTGTGATCAATAGATGAGATCTCTGCTGTGTGTTTCACTTCTGAAATGGAGTTAAATCCCAGGCTCTGAGTCTTCCTACAAGCAAGACTTCCTTTCATGTAAGGGCAGTTTCTTTGTAGCTCAAAGGAACTACATCGTTCATGAAGCTCACACGTTTCTATCTTAACTGACAAGCATTGGATGTTAGAGGACCAGTGCCTTGTATCAGTTCCAGATTCAGAGTTGGACTAGATATGGTCCGTACGTGTAGGAAACACCGTTCTTTTGTTCTCAGCACCCTCACGTTTCATGCTGTCTTAGAGCCTCTAGAAAGCAAGAGTGTGCTTCTTGCTCTAAAGCAGAGTGTGATCAATGGATGAGATCTCTGCTGTGTGTTTCACTTCAGAAATGGAGTTAAATCCCAGGCTCTGTGTCTTCCTACAAGCAAGACTTCGTTTCAGAAAGAGCAGTAAATTTTCAGCTCAAAAGTACTACATCATTCACGAAGCTCACATGTTTCTCATCTTAACAGACAAGCATTGAATGTTAGAGGAACAGTGCTTTGTATCAGTTTCAGAAGCAGAGTTGGACTAGATATGGTCCGTATGTGTAGGAAACACCGTTCTTTTGTTCTCAGCACTCTCATGTTTCCTGCTGTATTAGAGACTCTAGAAAGCAAGAGCATGCTTCTTGCTCTAAAGTAGAGTGTGATCCATGGATGAGAACTATGCTGTGTGTTTCCCTTTAGATATGGAGGTAAATCCCAGGTTCTGTGTCTTACTACAAGCAAGACTTGGTTTCAGGTAAGGGGAGTCACCTTTCAGCTCAAAAGAACTACATCGTTCCCGAAGCTCACACGTTTCTCATCTTAACTGACAAGCATTGGAAGTTAGAGGACCAGTGCTTTGTATCAGTTTCAGAAGCAGATTTGGACTACATATGGTCCGTATGTGTAGGCAACATCGTTCTTTTGTTCTCAGCACACTCACGTTTCATGCTGTCTTAGAGACTCTAGAAAGCAAGAGCGTGCTTCTTGCTCAAAAGCAGAGGGTGATCAATGGATGAGATCTCTGCTGTGTGTTTCACTTCAGAAATGGAGTTAAATCCCAGGCTCTGAGTCTTCCTACAAGCAAGATGTCGTTTCAGGTAAGGGCAGTTACTTTACAGCTCAAAGGAACTACATCGTTCACGAAGCTCACACTTTTCAGATCTTACTGGACAAGCATTGGATGTTAGAGGACCAGTGCTTTGTATCAGTTTCAGAAGCAGATTTGGGCTACATATGGTCCGTATGTGTAGGCAACATCGTTCTTTTGTTCTTAGCACACTAACGTTTCATGCTGTCTTAGAGCCTCTAGAAAGCAAGAGCGTGCTTCTTGCTCTAAAGCAGAGTGTGATCCATGGATGAGAACTCTGCTTTGTGTTTCACTTCAGAAATGGAGTTAAATCCCAGGCTCTGAGTCTTCCTACAAGCAAGATGTCGTTTCAGGTAAGGGCAGTTACTTTACAGCTCAAAGGAACTACATCGTTCACGAAGCTCACACTTTTCAGATCTTACCGGACAAGCATTCGATGTTAGAGGACCTGTGGTTTGTTTCAGGTGCAGAAGCAGAGTTAAACTAGATATGTTCTGTATGTGTAGGAAACACCGTTCTTTTGTTCTCAGCACACTCAGGTTTCCTGCTGTATTAGAAACTCTAGAAAGCAAGAGCATGCTTCTTGCTCTAAAGCAGAGTGTGATCCATGGATGAGAACTATGCTGTGTGTTTCCCTTCAGAAATGGAGTTAAATCCCAGGCTCTGTGTCTTACTACAAGCAAGACTTCGTTTCAGGTAAGGGCAGTCACTTTTCAGCTCAAAAGAACTACATCGTTCACGAAGCTCACACGTTTCTCATCTTAACGGACCAGCATTGGATGTTAGAGGACCAGTGCTTTGTATCAGTTCCAGAAGCAGAGTTGGACTAGATATGGTCCATATGTGTAGGAAACACCGTTCTTTTGTTCTCAGCACTCTCATGTTTCCTGCTGTATTAGAGACTCTAGAAAGCAAGAGCATGCTTCTTGCTCTAAAGTAGAGTGTGATCCATGGATGAGAACTATGCTGTGTGTTTCCCTTTAGATATGGAGGTAAATCCCAGGTTCTGTGTCTTACTATAAGCAAGACTTGGTTTCAGGTAAGGGGAGTCACCTTTCAGCTCAAAAGAACTACATCGTTCCCGAAGCTCACACGTTTCTCATCTTAACTGACAAGCATTGGATGTTAGAGGACCAGTGCTTTGTATCAGTTTCAGAAGCAGATTTGGACTACATATGGTCCGTATGTGTAGGCAACATCGTTCTTTTGTTCTCAGCACACTCACGTTTCATGCTGTCTTAGAGACTCTAGAAAGCAAGAGCGTGCTTCTTGCTCAAAAGCAGAGGGTGATCAATGGATGAGATCTCTGCTGTGTGTTTCACTTCAGAAATGGAGTTAAATCCCAGGCTCTGAGTCTTCCTACAAGCAAGACCTCCTTTCATGTAAGAGCAGTTTCTTTATAGCTCAAAGGAACTACATCGTTCATGAAGCTCACACGTTTCTATCTTAACTGACAAGCATTGGATGTCAGAGGACCAGTGCTTTGTATCAGTTTCAGAAGCAGATTTGGGCTACACGTGGTCCGTATGAGTAGGCAACATCGTTGTTTTGTTCTTAGCACACTCACGTTTCATGCTGTCTTAGAGCCTCTAGAAAGCAAGAGCTTGCTTCTTGCTCTAAAGCAGAGTGTGATCCATGGATGAGAACTCTGGTGTGTGTCACTTCAGAAATGGAGTTAAATCCCAGGCTCTGAGTCTTCCTACAAGCAAGATGTCGTTTCAGGTAAGGGCAGTTACTTTACAGCTCAAAGGAACTACATCGTTCACGAAGCTCACACTTTTCAGATCTTACTGGACAAGCATTGGATGTTAGAGGACCAGTGCTTTGTATCAGTTTCAGAAGCAGATTTGGGCTACATATGGTCCGTATGTGTAGGCAACATCGTTCTTTTGTTCTTAGCACACTAACGTTTCATGCTGTCTTAGAGCCTCTAGAAAGCAAGAGCGTGCTTCTTGCTCTAAAGCAGAGTGTGATCCATGGATGAGAACTCTGCTTTGTGTTTCACTTCAGAAATGGAGTTAAATCCCAGGCTCTGAGTCTTCCTACAAGCAAGATGTCGTTTCAGGTAAGGGCAGTTACTTTACAGCTCAAAGGAACTACATCGTTCACGAAGCTCACACTTTTCAGATCTTACCGGACAAGCATTCGATGTTAGAGGACCTGTGGTTTGTTTCAGGTGCAGAAGCAGAGTTAAACTAGATATGTTCTGTATGTGTAGGAAACACCGTTCTTTTGTTCTCAGCACACTCAGGTTTCCTGCTGTATTAGAAACTCTAGAAAGCAAGAGCATGCTTCTTGCTCTAAAGCAGAGTGTGATCCATGGATGAGAACTATGCTGTGTGTTTCCCTTCAGAAATGGAGTTAAATCCCAGGCTCTGTGTCTTACTACAAGCAAGACTTCGTTTCAGGTAAGGGCAGTCACTTTTCAGCTCAAAAGAACTACATCGTTCACGAAGCTCACACGTTTCTCATCTTAACGGACCAGCATTGGATGTTAGAGGACCAGTGCTTTGTATCAGTTCCAGAAGCAGAGTTGGACTAGATATGGTCCATATGTGTAGGAAACACCGTTCTTTTGTTCTGGGCACACTCAGATTTCCTCTTGTATTGGAGACTCTAGAAAGCAAGAGCGAGCTTCTTGCTCTAAAGCAGAGTGTGACCAATGGATGAGAACTCTGCTGTGTGTTTCACTTCAGAAATGGAGTTAAATCCCAGGCTCTGTGTCTTACTACAAGCAAGACTTCCTTTCATGTATGGGCAGTTTCTTTATAGCTCTAAGGAACTACATCGTTCACGAACCTCACACATTTCTCATCTTAACTGACAAGCATTGGATGTTAGAGGACCAGTGCTTTGTATCAGTTTCAGAAGCAGATTTGGACTACATATGGTCAGTATGTGTAGGCAACATCGTTATTTTGTTCTCGGCACACTCACATTTCATGCTGTTTTTGAGACTCTAGAAAGCAAGTACTTGCTTCTCGCTCTAAAGCAGTGTGTGATCCATGGATGAGAACACTGCTGTGTGTTTCCCTTCAGATATGGATTTAAATCCCAGGCTCTGTGTCTTCCTACAAGCAAGACTTCGTTTCAGGTAAGGGCGTCACTTTTCAGCTCAAAATAACTACATCGTTCACGAAGCTCACACGTTTCTCATCTTAACTGAGAAGCATTGGATGATAGAGGACCAGTGCTTTGTATCAGTTTCAGAAGTAGATTTGGACTACCTATGGTCCATATGTGTAGGCATCATCGTACTTTTGTTCTTAGCACACTCACGTTTCATGATGTCTTAGAGCCTCTAGAAAGAAAAAGCGTGTTTCTTGCTCTAATGCAGAGTGTGATCAATGGATGAGAACTCTGCTGTGTGTTTCCCTTCAGAAAGGGAGTTAAATCCCAGGCTCTGAGTCTTCCTACAAGCAAGATTTCGTTTAAGGTAAGGGCAGTTACTTTATAGCTCAAAGGAACTACATCGTTCACAAAGCTCACACGTTTCAGATATTACCAGACAAGCATTGGATGTTAGAGGACCAGTACTTTGTATCAGCTTCAGAAGCAGAGTTGTACTAGATATGTTCCGTATGTGTAGGAAACACCGTCCTTTTGTTCTCAGCACACTCACGTTTCCTGCTGTCTTAGATGCTCTAGAAAGCAAGAGCATGCTTCTTGTTCTAAAGCAGAGTGTGATCAATGGATGAGAACACTGCTGTGTGTTTCCCTTCAGATATGGACTTAAATCTTAGGCTCTGTGTCTTCCTACAAGCAAGACTTCGTTTCAGGTAAGGGCAGTCACTTTCAGCTCTAAATAACTACATCGTTCATGAAGCTCACACTTTTCTCATCTTAACAGACAAGCATTGGATAGTAGAGGACCAGTGCTTTGTATCAGCTTCAGAAGCAGAGTTGGACTAGATATGGTCCTTATGTGTAGGAAACTCCGTTCTTTTCTTCTCAGCACACTAACGTTTCCTGCTGTCTCAGAGACTCTAGAAAGCAAGAGCGTGCTTCTTGGTCTAAAGCAGAGTGTGATCAATGGATGAGAACACTGCTGTGTGTTTAACGTCAGAAATGGGGTTAAATCCCAGGGTCTCAGTGTTCCTACAAGCAAGACTTCCTTTCAGGTAAGGGCAGTTTCTTTATAGCTCAAAGGAACTACATCATTCACGAAGCTCACACGTTTCTCATCTTAACTGAGAAGCATTGGATGTTAGAGGACCAGTGCTTTGTATCAGTTTCAGAAGCAGATTTGGACTACATATGGTCCGTATGTGTAGGCAACATCGTACTTTTGTTCTTAGCACACTCACGTTTCATGCTGTCTTAGAGCCTCTAGAAAGAAAAAGCGTGCTTCTTGCTCTATAGCAGAGTGTGATCAATGGATGAGAACTCTGCTGTGTGTTTCCCTTCAGAAAGGGAGTTAAATCCCAGGCTCTGAGTCTTCCTACAAGCAATATTTCGTTTAAGGTAAGGGCAGTTACGTTACAGCTCAAAGGAACTACATCATTCACGAAGCTCACACGTTTCAGATCTTACCTGACAAGCATTGGACGTTAGAGGACCTGTGGTTTGTTTCAGTTGCAGAAGCAGAGTTAAACTAGATATGTTCCTTATGTGTAGGAAACACCGTTCTATTGTTCTCAGCACACTCACATTTCCTGCTGTCTTAGAGACTTTAGAAAGCAAGTGCTTGCTTCTCGCTCTAAAGCAGAGTGTGATCCATGGATGAGAACTCTGCTGTGTGTTTCCCTTCAGAAATGGAGTTAAATCCCAGGCTCTGTGTCTTTCTACAAGCAAGACTTCGTTTCAGGTAAGGGCAGTCACTTTTCAGCTCAAAAGTACTACATCATTCACGAAGCTCACATGTTTCTCATCTTAACTGACAAGCATTTGATGTTAGAGGACCAGTGCTTTATATCAGTTTCAGAAGCAGATTTGGACTACATATTGTCCGTATGTGTAGGCAACATCGTACTTTTGTTCTTAGCACACTCACGTTTCATGCTGTCTTAGAGCCTCTAGAAAGAAAAAGCGTGCTTCTTGCTCTATAGCAGAGTGTGATCAATGGATGAGAACTCTGCTGTGTGTTTCCCTTCAGAAAGGGAGTTAAATCCCAGGCTCTGAGTCTTCCTACAGGCTAGATTTCGTTTCAGGTAAGGGCAGTTACTTTACAGCTCAAACAATCTACATCGTTCACGAAGCTCACACGTTTCAGATCTTACCTGACAAGCATTGGATGTTGGAGTACCAGTGCTTTGTATCAGCTTCAGAAGCAAAGTTGGACTAGATATGGTCCGTATGTGTAGGAAACACCGTCCTTTTGTTCTCAGCACACTCATGTTTCCTGCTGTCTTAGAGACTTTAGAAAGCAAGTGCTTGCTTCTCGCTCTAAAGCAGAGTGTCATCCATGGATGAGAAGTCTGCTGTGTGTTTCCCTTCAGAAATGGAGTTAAATCCCAGGCTCTGAGTCTTCCTACATGCAAGACTTCGTTTCAGGTAAGGGCAGTCACTTTTCTGCTCAAACGAACTACATCATTCACGAAGCTCACACGTTTCTCATCTTAACTGACAAGCATTGGATGTTAGAGGACCAGCGCTTTGTATCAGTTTCAGAAGCAGAGTTCTACTAGGTATGGTCCGTATGTGTAGGAAACACCATTCTTTTGTTCTGGGCACACTCAGATTTCCTCCTGTATTAGAGAACCTGGAAAGCAAGAGCGAGCTTCTTGCTCTAAAGCAGAGTGTGATCAATGTATGAGAACTCTGTTGTGTGTTTCACTTCAGAAATGGAGTTAAATCCCAGGCTCTGAGTCTTCCTATAAGCAAGACTTCCTTTGATGTAAGGGCAGTTTCTTTACAGCTCAAAGGAACTACATCGTTCACGAAACTCATACTTTTCTCATCTTAACTAACAAGCATTGGATGTTAGAGGACCAGTGCTTTGTATCAGTTCCAGAAGCAGAGTTGGACTAGATATGGTCCGTATGTGTATGAAACACCGTTCTTTTGTTCTGGGCACACTCAGATTTCCTCCTGTATTAGAGAGTCTAGAAAGCAGGAGCGAGCTTCTTGCTCTAAAGCAGAGTGTGATCAATGGATGAGAACTCTGCTGTGTGTTTCACTTCAGAAATGGAGTTAAATCCCAGGCTCTGAGTCTTCCTACAAGCAAGACTTCCTTTCATGTAAGAGCATTTCTTTATAGCTCTAAGGAACTACATCGTTCACGAACCTCACACATTTCTCATCTTAACTGACAAGCATTGGATGTTAGAGGACCAGTGCTTTGTATCAGTTTCAGAAGCAGATTTGGACTACATATGGTCCGTATGTGTAGGCAACATCGTTCTTTTGTTCTCGGCACACTCACATTTCATGCTGTCTTTGAGACTCTAGAAGGAAGGACTTGCTTCTCGCCCTAAAGCAGAGTGTGATACATGGATGAGAACACTGCTGTGTGTTTCCCTTCAGATATGGACTTAAATCCCAGGCTCTGTGTCTTCCTACAAGCAAGACTTCGTTTCAGGTAAGGGCAGCCATTTTTCAGCTCAAAATAACTAAGTCATTCACGAAGCTCACACGTTTCTCATCTTAACTGAGAAGCATTGGATGTTAGAGGACCAGTGCTTTGTATCTGTTTCAGAAGTAGATTTGGACTACATATGGTCCGTATGTGTAGGCATCATCGTACTTTTGTTCTTAGCACACTCACGTTTCATGATGTCTTAAGCCTCTAGAAAGGAAAAGTGTGTTTCTTGCTCTAATGCAGAGTGTGAACAATGGATGAGAACTCTGCTGTGTGTTTCCCTTCAGAAAGGGAGTTAAATCCCAGGCTCTGAGTCTTCCTACAAGCAAGATTTCGTTTAATATAAGGGCAGTTACTTTACAGCTCAAAGGAACTACATCGTTCACGAAGCTCACACGTATCAGATATTACCTGACAAGCATTGGATGTTAGAGGACCAGTGCTTTGTATCAGCTTCAGAAGCAGAGTTGTACTAGATATGTTCCGTATGTGTAGGAAACACCGTCCTTTTGTTCTCAGCACACTCACGTTTCCTGCTGTCTTAGATGCTCTAGAAAGCAAGAGCGTGCTTCTTGTTCTAAAGCAGAGTGTGATCAATGGATGAGAACACTGCTGTGTGTTTCCCTTCAGATATGGAGTTAAATCCTAGGCTCTGTGTCATCCTACAAGCAAGACTTCGTTTCAGGTAAGGGCAGTCACTTTCAGCTCAAAATAACTACATCGTTCATGAAGCTCACACGTTTCTCATCTTAACTGATAAGCATTGGATGTTAGAGGACCAGTGCTTTGTATCTGTTTCAGAAGCAGATTTGGACTACATATGGTCCGTATGTGTAGGCAACATCGTACTTTTGTTCTTAGCACACTCACGTTTCATGCTGTCTTACAACCTCTAGAAAGAAAAAGCGTGCTTCTTGCTCTATAGCAGAGTGTGATCAATGGATGAGAACTCTGCTGTGTGTTTCCCTTCAGAAAGGGACTTAAATCCCAGGCTCTGAGTCTTCCTACAAGCAATATTTCCTTTAAGGTAAGGGCAGTTATGTTACAGCTCAAAGGAACTACATCGCTCACGAAGCTCACACGTTTCAGATCTTACCTGACAAGTATTGGATGTTAGAGGACCTGTGGTTTGTTTCAGTTGGAGAAGCAGAGTTAAACTAGATATGTTCCCTATGTGTAGGAAACACAGTTCTTTTGTTCTCAGCACACTCACATTTCCTGCTGTCTTAGAGATTTTAGAAAGCAAGTGCTTGCTTCTCGCTCTAAAGCAGAGTGTGATCCATGGATGAGAACTCTGCTGTGTGTTTCCCTTCAGAAATGGAGTTAAATACCAGGCTCTGTGTCTTCCTACAAGCAAGACTTCGTTTCAGGTAAGGGCAGTCACTTTTCAGCTCAAAAGTACTACATCATTCACGAAGCTCACAAGTTTCTCATCTTAACAGACAAGCATTGGATGTTAGAGGACCAGTGCTTTGTATCACTTTCAGAAGCAGAGTTGTACTAGATATGGTCCGTATGTGTAGGAAACAACGTTCATTTGTTCTGTGTACACTCAGATTTCCTCCTGTATTAGACAGTCTAGAAAGCAAGAGCTTGCTTCTCGCTCTAAAGCAGAGTGTGGTCCATGGATGAGAACTCTGCTGTGTGTTTCCCTTCAGAAATGGAGGTAAATCCCAGGCTCTGTGTCTTCCTACAAGCAAGAGTTCGTTTCACGTACGGGCAGTTACTTTACAGCTCAAAGGAACTACATCGTTCACGAAGCTCACACGTTTCAGATCTTACCTGACAAGCATTGGATGTTAGAGGACCAGTGCTTTGTATCACGTTCAGAAGCAGAGATGGACTAGATATGGTCCCTATGTGTAGGAAACACCGTCCTTTTGTTCTCAGCACACTCATGTTTCCTGCTGTCTTAGAGGCTCTAGAAAGCAAGAGCGTGCTTCTTGTTCTAAAGCAGAGTGTGATCAATGGATGAGAACACTGCTGTGTGTTTCCCTTCAGATATGGACTTAAATCCCAGGCTCTGTGTCTTCCTACATGCAAGACTTCGTTTCAGGTAAGGGCAGTCACTTTTCAGCTCAAAATAACTACATTGTTCACGAAGCTCACACGTTTCTCATCTTAACAGACAAGCATTGGATGGTAGAGGACCAGTGCTTTGTATCAGCTTCAGAAGCAGAGTTGGACTCGATATGGTCCGTATGTTTAGGAAACACTGTTCTTTTGTTCTGGGCACACTCAGATTTCCTCCTGTATTAGAGATTCTAGAAAGCAAGAGTGAGCTTCTTGCTCTAAAGCAGAGTGTGATCAATGGATGAGAACTCTCCTGTGTGTTTCACTTCCGAAATGGAGTGAAATCCCAGGCTCTGAGTCTTCCTACAAGCAAGACTTCCTTTCATGTAAGGGCAGTTTCTTTATAGCTCAAAGGAACTACATCGTTCACGAAGCTCACAGGTTTCTATGTTAACTGTCAAGCATTGGATGTTAGAGGACCAGTGCTTTGTATCAGTTTCAGAAGCAGAGTTGGACTACATATGGTCCGTATGTGTAGGCATCATCGTACTTTTGTTCTCAGCACACTCACGTTTCATGCTGTCTTAGAGACTCTAGAAAGCAAGAGCGTGCTTCTTGTTCAAAAGCAGAGTGTGATCAATGGATGAGATCTCTGCTGTGTGTTTCACTTCAGAAATGGAGTTAAATCCCAGGCTCTGAGTCTTCCTACAAGCAAGACTTCCTTTCATGTAAGAGCAGTTTCTTTATAGCTCAAAGGAACTACATCGTTCATGAAGCTCACACGTTTCTATCTTAACTGACAAGCATTGGATGTCAGAGGACCAGTGCTTTGTATCAGTTTCAGAAGCAGATTTTGACTACATATGGTCCGTATGTGTAGGCAACATCGTTCTTTTGTTCTTAGCACACTCACGTTTCATGCTGTCTTAGAGCCTCTAGAAAGCAAGAGCTTGCTTCTTGCTCTAAAGCAGAGTGTGATCCATGGATGAGAACTCTGGTGTGTGTCACTTCAGAAATGGAGTTAAATCCCAGGCTCTGAGTCTTCCTACAAGCAAGATGTCGTTTCAGGTAAGGGCAGTTACTTTACAGCTCAAAGGAACTACATCGTTCACGAAGCTCACACGTTTCAGATCTTACCTGACAAGCATTGGATGTTAGAGGACCTGTGGTTTGTTTCAGCTGCAGAAGCAGAGTTAAACTAGATATGTTCCGTATGTGTAGGAAACACCGTTCTTTTGTTCTCAGCACACTCAGGTTTCCTGCTGTATTAGAGACTCTAGAAAGCAAGAGCATGCTTCTTGCTCTAAAGCAGAGTGTGATCCATGGATGAGAACTATGCTGTGTGTTTCCCTTCAGAAATGGAGTTAAATCCCAGGCTCTGTGTCTTACTTCAAGCAAGACTTCGTTTCAGGTAAGGGCAGTCACTTTTCAGCTCAAAAGAACTACATCATTCACGAAGCTCACACGTTTCTCATCTTAACTGACAAGTATTGGATTTAGAGGACCAGTGCTTTGCATCAGTTCCAGAAGCAGAGTTGGAATAGATATGGTCCGTATGTGTAGGAAACACCGTTCTTTTATTCTCAGCACCCTCACGTTTCATGCTGTCTTAGAGCCTCTAGAAAGTAAGAGCGTGCTTCTTGCTCTAAAGCAGAGTGTGATCAATGAATGAGATCTCTGCTGTGTGTTTCACTTCAGAAATGGAGTTAAATCCCAGGCTCTGAGTCTTCCTACAAGCAAGACTTCCTTTCATGTAAGGGCAGTTTCTTTGTAGCTCAAAGGAACTACATCGTTCATGAAGCTCACACGATTCTATCTTAAATGACAAGCATTGGATGTTAGAGGACCAGTGCTTTGTATCAGTTTCAGAAGCAGATTTGGGCTACATATGGTCCGTATGAGTAGGCAACATCGTTCTTTTGTTCTTAGCACACTCACGTTTCATGCTGTCTTAGAGCCTCCAGAAAGCAAGAGCGTGCTTCTTGCTCTAAAGCAGAGTGTGATCCATGGATGAGAACTCTGCTGTGTGTTTCACTTCAGAAATGGAGTTAAATCCCAGGCTCTGAGTCTTCCTACAAGCAAGATGTCTTTTCAGGTAAGGGCAGTTACTTTACAGCTCAAAGGAACTACATCGTTCACGAAGCTCACACTTTTCAGATCTTACCGGACAAGCATTGGATGTTAGAGGACCAGTGCTTTGTATCAGTTTCAGAAGCAGATTTGGGCTACATATGGTCCGTATGTGTAGGCAACATCGTTCTTTTGTTCTTAGCACACTCACGTTTCATGCTGTCTTAGAGCCTCTAGAAAGCAAGAGCGTGCTTCTTGCTCTAAAGCCGAGTGTGATCCATGGATGAGAACTCTGCTTTGTGTTTCACTTCAGAAATGGAGTTAAATCCCAGGCTCTGAGTCTTCCTACAAGCAAGATGTCGTTTCAGGTAAGGGCAGTTACTTTACAGCTCAAAGGAACTACATTGTTCACGAAGCTCACACTTTTCAGATATTACCGGACAAGCATTCGATTGTTAGAGGACCTGTGGTTTGTTTCAGGTGCAGAAGCAGAGTTAAACTAGATATGTTCCGTATGTGTAGGAAACACCGTTCTTTTGTTCTCAGCACACTCAGGTTTCCTGCTGTATTAGAGACTCTAGAAAGCAAGAGCATGCTTCTTGCTCTAAAGCAGAGTGTGATCCATGGATGAGAACTATGCTGTGTGTTTCCCTTCAGAAATGGAGTTAAATCCCAGGCTCTGTGTCTTACTACAAGCAAGACTTCGTTTCAAGTAAGGGCAGTCACTTTTCAGCTCAAAAGTACTACATCATTCACGAAGCTCACACGTTTCTCATCTTAACGGACCAGCATTGGATGTTAGAGGACCAGTGCTTTGTATCAGTTCCAGAAGCAGAGTTGGACTAGATATGGTCCATATGTGTAGGAAACACCGTTCTTTTGTTCTGGGCACACTCAGATTTCCTCCTGTATTAGAGCCTCTAGAAAGCAAGAGCGAGCTTCTTGCTCTAAAGCAGAGTGTGATCAATGGATGAGAACTCTGCTGTGTGTTTCACTTCAGAAATGCAGTTAAATCCCAGGCTCTGTGTCTTACTACAAGCAAGACTTCCTTTCATGTATGGGCAGTTTCTTTATAGCTCAAAGGAACTACACCGTTCACAAAACTCACAGGTTTCTCATCTTAACTAACAAGCATTGGATGTTAGAGGACCAGTGCTTTCTATCAGTTCCAGAAGCAGAGTTGGACTAGATATGGTCCGTATGTGTAGGAAACACGGTTCTTTTGTTCTGGGCACACTCAGATTTCCTCCTGTATTAGAGACTCTAGAAAGCAGGAGCGAGCTTCTTGCTCTAAAGCAGAGTTTGATCAATGGATGAGAACTCTGCTGTGTGTTTCACTTCAGAAATGGAGTTAAATCCCAGGCTCTGAGTCTTCCTACAAGCAAGACTTACTTTCATGTAAGGGCAGTTTCTTTATAGCTCTAAGGAACTACATCGTTCACGAACCTCACACATTTCTCATCTTAACTGACAAGCATTGGATGTTAGAGGACCAGTGCTTTGTATCAGTTTCAGAAGCAGATTTGGACTACATATGGTCAGTATGTGTAGGCAACATCGTTATTTTGTTCACGGCACACTCACATTTCATGCTGTTTTTGAGACTCTAGAAAGCAAGTACTTGATTCTCGCTCTAAAGCAGAGTGTGATCCATGGATGAGAACACTGCTGTGTGTTTCCCTTCAGATATGGATTTAAATCCCAGGCTCTGTGTCTTCCTACAAGCAAGACTTCGTTTCAGGTAAGGGCAGTCACTTTTCAGCTCAAAATAACTACATCGTTCACGAAGCTCACACGTTTCTCATCTTAACTGAGAAGCATTGGATGTTAGAGGACCAGTGCTTTGTATCAGTTTCAGAAGTAGATTTGGACTACCTATGGTCCATATGTGTAGGCATCATCGTACTTTTGTTCTTAGCACACTCACGTTTCATGATGTCTTAGAGCCTCTAGAAAGAAAAAGCGTGTTTCTTGCTCTAATGCAGAGTGTGATCAATGGATGAGAACTCTGCTGTGTGTTTCCCTTCAGAAAGGGAGTTAAATCCCAGGCTCTGAGTCTTCCTACAAGCAAGATTTCATTTAAGGTAAGGGCAGTTACTTTATAGCTCAAAGGAACTACATCATTCACAAAGCTCACACGTTTCAGATATTACCAGACAAGCATTGGATGTTAGAGGACCAGTACTTTGTATCAGCTTCAGAAGCAGAGTTGGACTAGATATGTTCCATATGTGTAGGAAACACCGTCCTTTTGTTCTCAGCACACTCACGTTTCCTGCTGTCTTAGATGCTCTAGAAAGCAAGAGCATGCTTCTTGTTCTAAAGCAGAGTGTGATCAATGGATGAGAAGACTGCTGTGTGTTTCCCTTCAGATATGGACTTAAATCTTAGGCTCTGTGTCTTCCTACAAGCAAGACTTCGTTTCAGGTAAGGGCAGTCACTTTCAGCTCAAAATAACTACATCGTTCATGAAGCTCACACTTTTCAAATCTTAACAGACAAGCATTGGATGGTAGAGGACCAGTGCTTTGTATCAGCTTCAGAAGCAGAGTTGGACTAGGTATGTTCCTTATGTGTAGGAAACACTGTTCTTTTGTTCTCAGCACACTCACATTTCCTGCTGTCTTAGAGACTTTAGAAAGCAAGTGCTTGCTTCTCGCTCTAAAGCAGAGTGTGATCCATGGATGAGAACTCTGCTGTGTGTTTCCCTTCAGAAATGGAGTTAAATCCCAGGCTCTGTGTCTTTCTACAAGCAAGACTTCGTTTCAGGTAAGGGCAGTCACTTTTCAGCTCAAAAGTACTACATCATTCACGAAGCTCACATGTTTCTCATCTTAACTGACAAGCATTGGATGTTAGAGGACCAGTGCTTTATATCAGTTTCAGAAGCAGATTTGGACTACATATGGTCCGAATGTGTAGGCAACATCGTACTTTTGTTCTTAGCACACTCACGTTTCATGCTGTCTTAGAGCCTCTAGAAAGAAAAAGCGTGCTTCTTGCTCTATAGCAGAGTGTGATCAATGGATGAGAACTCTGCTGTGTGTTTCCCTTCAGAAATGTAGTTAAATTTCAGGCTCTGAGTCTTCCTACAGGCAAGACTTCGTTTCAGGTAAGGGCAGTCACTTTTCTGCTCAAACGAACTACATCATTCACGAAGCTCACACGTTTCTCATCTTAACTGACAAGCATTGGATGTTAGAGGACCAGCGCTTTGTATCAGTTTCAGAAGCAGAGTTCTACTAGGTATGGTCCGTATGTGTAGGAAACACCGTTCTTTTGTTCTGGGCACACTCAGATTTCCTCCTGTATTAGAGAACCTGGAAAGCAAGAGCGAGCTTCTTGCTCTAAAGCAGAGTGTGATCAATGTATGAGAACTCTGTTGTGTGTTTCACTTCAGAAATGGAGTTAAATCCCAGGCTCTGAGTCTTCCTATAAGCAAGACTTCCTTTGATGTAAGGGCAGTTTCTTAATAGCTCAAAGGAACTACATCGTTCACGAAACTCATACGTTTCTCATCTTAACTAACAAGCATTGGATGTTAGAGGACCAGTGCTTTGTATCAGTTCCAGAAGCAGAGTTGGACTAGATATGGTCCGTATGTGTATGAAACACCGTTCTTTTTTTCTGGGCACACTCAGATTTCCTCCTGTATTAGAGAGTCTAGAAAGCAGGAGCGAGCTTCTTCCTCTAAAGCAGAGTGTGATCAATGGATGAGAACTCTGCTGTGTGTTTTACTTCAGAAATGGAGTTAAATCCCAGGCTCTGAGTCTTCCTACAAGCAAGACTTCCTTTCATGTAAGAGCATTTCTTTATAGCTCTAAGGAACTACATCGTTCACGAACCTCACACATTTCTCATCTTAACTGACAAGCATTGGATGTTAGAGGACCAGTGCTTTGTATCAGTTTCAGAAGCAGATTTGGACTACATATGGTCCGTATGTGTAGGCAACATCGTTCTTTTGTTCTCGGCACACTCACATTTCATGCTGTCTTTGAGACTCTAGAAGGAAGGACTTGCTTCTCGCCCTAAAGCAGAGTGTGATCCATGGATGAGAACACTGCTGTGTGTTTCCCTTCAGATATGGACTTAAATCCCAGGCTCTGTGTCTTCCTACAAGCAAGACTTCGTTTCAGGTAAGGGCAGTCACTTTTCAGCTCAAAATAACTAAGTCATTCACGAAGCTCACACGTTTCTCATCTTAACTGAGAAGCATTGGATGTTAGAGGACCAGTGCTTTGTATCTGTTTCAGAAGTAGATTTGGACTACATATGGTCCGTATGTGTAGGCATCACCGTACTTTTGTTCTTAGCACACTCACGTTTCATGCTGTCTTAGAGCCTCTAGAAAGGAAAAGTGTGTTTCTTGCTCTAATGCAGAGTGTGATCAATGGATGAGAACTCTGCTGTGTGTTTCCCTTCAGAAAGGGAGTTAAATCCCAGGCTCTGAGTCTTCCTACAAGCAAGATTTCGTTTAAGGTAAGGGCAGTTACTTTACAGCTCAAAGGAACTACATCGTTCACGAAGCTCACACGTATCAGATATTACCTGACAAGCATTGGATGTTAGAGGACCAGTGCTTTGTATCAGCTTCAGAAGCAGAGTTGTACTAGATATGTTCCGTATGTGTAGGAAACACCGTCCTTTTGTTCTCAGCACACTCACGTTTCCTGCTGTCTTACATGCTCTAGAAAGCAAGAGCGTGCTTCTTGTTCTAAAGCAGAGTGTGATCAATGGATGAGAACACTGCTGTGTGTTTCCCTTCAGATATGGAGTTAAATCCTAGGCTCTGTGTCATCCTACAAGCAAGACTTCGTTTCAGGTAAGGGCAGTCACTTTCAGCTCAAAATAACTACATCGTTCATG
Source organism: Onychomys leucogaster (assembly GCA_949786385.1). NCBI lineage: Eukaryota > Metazoa > Chordata > Mammalia > Rodentia > Cricetidae > Onychomys > Onychomys leucogaster. Next base: position 1,654,484 of record CATKUP010000025.1, read on the forward strand.
AAGCTCACACGTTTCTCATCTTAACTGATAAGCATTGGATGTTAGAGGACCAGTGCTTTGTATCTGTTTCAGAAGCAGATTTGGACTACATATGGTCCGTATGTGTAGGCAACATCGTTCTTTTGTTCTTAGCACACTCACGTTTCATGCTGTCTTACAGCCTCTAGAAAGAAAAAGCGTGCTTCTTGCTCTATAGCAGAGTGTGATCAATGGATGAGAACTCTGCTGTGTGTTTCCCTTCAGAAAGGGACTTAAATCCCAGGCTCTGAGTCTTCCTACAAGCAATATTTCCTTTAATGTAAGTGCAGTTACGTTACAGCTCAAAGGAACTACATCGTTCACGAAGCTCACACGTTTCAGATCTTACCTGACAAGTATTGGATGTTAGAGGACCTGTGGTTTGTTTCAGTTGGAGAAGCAGATTTAAACTAGATATGTTCCCTATGTGTAGGAAACACAGTTCTTTTGTTCTCAGCACACTCACATTTCCTGCTGTCTTAGAGACTTTAGAAAGCAAGTGCTTGCTTCTCGCTCTAAAGCAGAGTGTGAACAATGGATGAGAACTCTGCTGTGTGTTTCCCTTCAGAAATGGAGTTAAATACCAGGCTCTGTGTTTTCCTACAAGCAAGATGTCGTTTCAGGTAAGGGCAGTTACTTTACAGCTCAAAGGTACTACATCATTCACGAAGCTCACATGTTTCTCATCTTACCGGACAAGCATTGGATGTTAGAGGACCAGTGCTTTGTATCACTTTCAGAAGCAGATTTGGGCTACATATGGTCCGTATGTGTAGGCAACATCGTTCTTTTGTTCTTAGCACACTCACGTTTCATGCTGTCTTAGAGCATCTAGAAAGCAAGAGCGTGCTTCTTGCTCTAAAGCAGAGTGTGATCCATTGATGAGAACTCTGCTGTGTGTTTCACTTCAGAAATGGAGTTAAATCCCAGGCTCTGAGTCTTCCTACAAGCAAGACTTCCTTTCATGTAAGGGCAGTTTCTTTATAGCTCTAAGGAACTACATCGTTCACGAACCTCACACATTTCTCATCTTAACTGACAAGCATTGGATGTTAGAGGACCAGTGCTTTGTATCACTTTCAGAAGCAGATTTGGACTACATATGGTCAGTATGTGTAGGCAACATCGTTATTTTCTTCTCGGCACACTCACATTTCATGCTGTTTTTGAGACTCTAGAAAGCAAGTACTTGCTTCTCGCTCTAAAGCAGAGTGTGATCCATGGATGAGAACACTGCTGTGTGTTTCCCTTCAGATATGGATTTAAATCCCAGGCTCTGTGTCTTCCTACAAGCAATACTTCGTTTCAGGTAAGGGCAGTCACTTTTCAGCTCAAAATAACTACATCGTTCACGAAGCTCACACGTTTCAGATATTACCAGACAAGCATTGGATGTTAGAGGACCAGTACTTTGTATCAGCTTCAGAAGCAGAGTTGGACTAGATATGTTCCGTATGTGTAGGAAACACCGTCCTTTTGTTCTCAGCACACTCACGTTTCCTGCTGTCTTAGATGCTCTAGAAAGCAAGAGCGTGCTTCTTGTTCTAAAGCAGATTGTGATCAATGGATGAGAACACTGCTGTGTGTTTCCCTTCAGATATGGACTTAAATCTTAGGCTCTGTGTCTTCCTACAAGCAAGACTTCGTTTCTGGTAAGGGCAGTCACTTTCAGCTCAAAATAACTACATCGTTCATGAAGCTCACACTTTTCAAATCTTAACAGACAAGCATTGGATGGTAGAGGACCAGTGCTTTGTATCAGCTTCAGAAGCAGAGTTGGACTAGATATGGTCCTTATGTGTAGGAAACACCGTTCTTTTCTTCTCAGCACACTCACGTTTCCTGCTGTCTCAGAGACTCTAGAAAGCAAGAGCGTGCTTCTTGGTCTAAAGCAGAGTGTGATCAATGGATGAGAACACTGCTGTGTGTTTAACGTCAGAAATGGGGTTAAATCCCAGGCTCTCAGTGTTCCTACAAGCAAGACTTCCTTTCAGGTAAGGGCAGTTTCTTTATAGCTCAAAGGAACTACATCATTCACGAAGCTCACACGTTTGTCATCTTAACTGAGAAGCATTGGATGTTAGAGGACCAGTGCTTTGTATCAGTTTCAGAAGCAGATTTGGACTACATATGGTCCGTATGTGTATGCAACATCGTACTTTTGTTCTTAGCACACTCACGTTTCATGCTGTCTTAGAGCCTCTAGAAAGAAAAAGCGTGCTTCTTGCTCTATAGCAGAGTGTGATCAATGGATGAGAACTCTGCTGTGTGTTTCCCTTCAGAAAGGGAGTTAAATCCCAGGCTCTGAGTCTTCCTACAAGCAATATTTCGTTTAAGGTAAGGGCAGTTACGTTACAGCTCAAAGGAACTACATCGTTCACGAAGCTCACACGTTTCAGATCTTACCTGACAAGCATTGGACGTTAGAGGACCTGTGGTTTATTTCAGTTGCAGAAGCAGAGGTAAACTAGATATGTTCCTTATGTGTAGGAAACAACGTTCTTTTGTTCTCAGCACACTCACATTTCCTGCTGTCTTAGAGACTTTAGAAAGCAAGTGCTTGCTTCTCGCTCTAAAGCAGAGTGTCATCAATGGATGAGAACTCTGCTGTGTGTTTCCCTTCAGAAATGGAGTTAAATCCCAGGCTCTGTGTCTTTCTACAAGCAAGACTTCGTTTCAGGTAAGGGCAGTCACTTTTCAGCTCAAAAGTACTACATCATTCACGAAGCTCACATGTTTCTCATCTTAACTGACAAGCATTGGATGTTAGAGGACCAGTGCTTTATATCAGTTTCAGAAGCAGATTTGGACTACATATTGTCCGTATGTGTAGGCAACATCGTACTTTTGTTCTTAGCACACTCACGTTTCATGCTGTCTTAGAGCCTCTAGAAAGAAAAAGCGTGCTTCTTGCTCTATAGCAGAGTGTGATCAATGGATGAGAACTCTGCTGTGTGTTTCCCTTCAGAAAGGGAGTTAAATCCCAGACTCTGAGTCTTCCTACAAGCAAAATTTCGTTTAAGGAAAGGGCAGTTACTTTACAGCTCAAAGGAACTACATCGTTCACTAAGCTCACACGTTTCAGATCTTACCTGACAAGCATTGGATGTTAGAGGACCTGTGGTTTGTTTCAGTTGCAGAAGCAGAGTTAAACTAGATATGTTCCCTATGTGTAGGAAACACCGTTCTTTTATTCTCAGCACTCTCGCATTTCCTGCTGTCTTAGAGACTTTAGAAAGCAAGTGCTTGCTTCTCGCTCTAAAGCAGAGTGTGATCCATGGATGAGAACTCTGCTGTGTGTTTCCCTTCAGAAATGGAGTTAAATCCCAGGCTCTGTGTCTTCCTACAAGCAAGACTTCCTTTCATGTAAGAGCATTTCTTTATAGCTCTAAGGAACTACATCATTCACGAACCTCACACATTTCTCATCTTAACTGACAAGCATTGGATGTTAGAGGACCAGTGCTTTGTATCAGTTTCAGAAGCAGATTTGGACTACATATGGTCCGTATGTGTAGGCAACATCGTTCTTTTGTTCTCGGCACACTCACATTTCATGCTGTCTTTGAGACTCTAGAAGGAAGGACTTGCTTCTCGCCCTAAAGCAGAGTGTGATCCATGGATGAGAACACTGCTGTGTGTTTCCCTTCAGATATGGACTTAAATCCCAGGCTCTGTGTCTTCCTACAAGCAAGACTTCTTTTCAGGTAAGGGCAGTCACTTTTCAGCTCAAAATAACTAAGTCGTTCACGAAGCTCACACGTTTCTCATCTTAACTGAGAAGCATTGGATGTTAGAGGACCAGTGCTTTGTATCAGTTTCAGAAGTAGATTTGGACTACATATGGTCCGTATGTGTAGGCATCATCGTACTTTTGTTCTTAGCACACTCACGTTTCATGATGTCTTAGAGCCTCTAGAAAGGAAAAGTGTGTTTCTTGCTCTAATGCAGAGTGTGATCAATGGATGAGAACTCTGCTGTGTGTTTCCCTTCAGAAAGGGAGTTAAATCCCAGGCTCTGAGTCTTCCTACAAGCAAGATTTCGTTTCAGGTAAGGGCAGTTACTTTACAGCTCAAACAATCTACATCGTTCACGAAGCTCACACGTTTCAGATCTTACCTGACATGCATTGGATGTTGGAGTACCAGTGCTTTGTATCAGCTTCAGAAGCAAAGTTGGACTAGATATGGTCCGTATGTGTAGGAAACACCGTCCTTTTGTTCTCAGCACACTCATGTTTCCTGCTGTCCTATAGACTATAGAAAGCAAGAGCGTGATTCTTGTTCAAAAGCAGAGTGTGATCAATGGATGAGAACACTGCTGTGTGTTTCACTTCAGAAATGGAGTTAAATCCCAGGCTCTGAGTCTTCCTACATGCAAGACTTCGTTTCAGGTAAGGGCAGTAACTTTTCTGCTCAAACGAACTACATCATTCACGAAGCTCACACGTTTCTCATCTTAACTGACAAGCATTGGATGTTAGAGGACCAGCGCTTTGTATCAGTTTCAGAAGCAGAGTTCTACTAGGTATGGTCCGTATGTGTAGGAAACACCGTTCTTTTGTTCTGGGCACACTCAGATTTCCTCCTGTATTAGAGAACCTGGAAAGCAAGAGCGAGCTTCTTGCTCTAAAGCAGAGTGTGATCAATGTATGAGAACTCTGTTGTGTGTTTCACTTCAGAAATGGAGTTAAATCCCAGGCTCTGAGTCTTCCTATAAGCAAGAATTCCTTTGATGTAAGGGCAGTTTCTTTATAGCTCAAAGGAACTACATCGTTCACGAAACTCATACGTTTCTCATCTTAACTAACAAGCATTGGATGTTAGAGGACCAGTGCTTTGTATCAGTTCCAGAAGCAGAGTTGGACTAGATATGGTCTGTATGTGTACGAAACACCGTTCTTTTGTTCTGGGCACACTCAGATTTCCTCCTGTATTAGAGAATCTAGAAAGCAGGAGCGAGCTTCTTGCTCTAAAGCAGAGTGTGATCAATGGATGAGAACTCTGCTGTGTGTTTCACTTCAGAAATGGAGTTAAATCCCAGGCTCTGAGTCTTCCTACAAGCAAGACTTCCTTTCATGTAAGAGCATTTCTTTATAGCTCTAAGGAACTACATCGTTCACGAACCTCACACATTTCTCATCTTAACTGACAAGCATTGGATGTTAGAGGACCAGTGCTTTGTATCAGTTTCAGAAGCAGATTTGGACTACATATGGTCCGTATGTGTAGGCAACATCGTTCTTTTGTTCTCGGCACACTCACATTTCATGCTGTCTTTGAGACTCTAGAAGGAAGGACTTGCTTCTCGCCCTAAAGCAGAGTGTGATCCATGGATGAGAACACTGCTGTGTGTTTCCCTTCAGATATGGACTTAAATCCCAGGCTCTGTGTCTTCCTACAAGCAAGACTTCGTTTCAGGTAAGGGCAGTCACTTTTCAGCTCAAAATAACTAAGTCGTTCACGAAGCTCACACGTTTCTCATCTTAACTGAGAAGCATTGGATGTTAGAGGACCAGTGCTTTGTATCAGTTTCAGAAGTAGATTTGGACTACATATGGTCCGTATGTGTAGGCATCATCATAATTTTGTTCTTAGCACACTCACGTTTCATGATGTCTTAGAGCCTCTAGAAAGGAAAAGTGTGTTTCTTGCTCTAATGCAGAGTGTGATCAATGGATGAGAACTCTGCTGTGTGTTTCCCTTCAGAAAGGGAGTTAAATCCCAGGCTCTGAGTCTTCCTACAAGCAAGATTTCGTTTAAGGTAAGGGCAGTTACGTTACAGCTCAAAGGAACTACATCGTTCACGAAGCTCACACGTTTCAGATCTTACCTGACAAGCATTGGACGTTAGAGGACCTGTGGTTTGTTTCAGTTGCAGAAGCAGAGTTAAACTAGATATGTTCCTTATGTGTAGGAAACAACGTTCTTTTGTTCTCAGCACACTCACATTTCCTGCTGTCTTAGAGACTTTAGAAAGCAAGTGCTTGCTTCTCGCTCTAAAGCAGAGTGTCATCCATGGATGAGAACTCTGCTGTGTGTTTCCCTTCAGAAATGGATTTAAATCCCAGGCTCTGTGTCTTTCTACAAGCAAGACTTCGTTTCAGGTAAGGGCAGTCACTTTTCAGCTCAAAAGTACTACATCATTCACGAAGCTCACATGTTTCTCATCTTAACTGACAAGCATTGGATGTTAGAGGACCAGTGCTTTGTATCAGTTTCAGAAGCAGATTTGGACTACATATGGTCCGTATGTGTAGGCAACATCATTCTTTTGTTCTTAGCACACTCACGTTTCATGCTGTCTTAGAGCCTCTAGAAAGCAAGAGCGTGCTTCTTGCTCTAAAGCAGAGTGTGATCAATGGATGAGAACTCTGCTGTGTGTTTCACTTCAGAAATGGAGTTAAATCCCAGGCTCTGAGTCTTCCTACAGGCAAGATTTCGTTTCAGGTAAGGGCAGTTACTTTACAGCTCAAACAATCTACATCGTTCACGAAGCTCACACGTTTCAGATCTTACCTGACATGCATTGGATGTTGGAGTACCAGTGCTTTGTATCAGCTTCAGAAGCAAAGTTGGACTAGATATGGTCCGTATGTGTAGGAAACACCGTCCTTTTGTTCTCAGCACACTCATGTTTCCTGCTGTCCTATAGACTATAGAAAGCAAGAGCGTGATTCTTGTTCAAAAGCAGAGTGTGATCAATGGATGAGAACACTGCTGTGTGTTTCACTTCAGAAATGGAGTTAAATCCCAGGCTCTGAGTCTTCCTACATGCAAGACTTCGTTTCAGGTAAGGGCAGTAACTTTTCTGCTCAAACGAACTACATCATTCACGAAGCTCACACGTTTCTCATCTTAACTGACAAGCATTGGATGTTAGAGGACCAGCGCTTTGTATCAGTTTCAGAAGCAGAGTTCTACTAGGTATGGTCCGTATGTGTAGGAAACACCGTTCTTTTGTTCTGGGCACACTCAGATTTCCTCCTGTATTAGAGAACCTGGAAAGCAAGAGCGAGCTTCTTGCTCTAAAGCAGAGTGTGATCAATGTATGAGAACTCTGTTGTGTGTTTCACTTCAGAAATGGAGTTAAATCCCAGGCTCTGAGTCTTCCTATAAGCAAGAATTCCTTTGATGTAAGGGCAGTTTCTTTATAGCTCAAAGGAACTACATCGTTCACGAAACTCATACGTTTCTCATCTTAACTAACAAGCATTGGATGTTAGAGGACCAGTGCTTTGTATCAGTTCCAGAAGCAGAGTTGGACTAGATATGGTCTGTATGTGTACGAAACACCGTTCTTTTGTTCTGGGCACACTCAGATTTCCTCCTGTATTAGAGAATCTAGAAAGCAGGAGCGAGCTTCTTGCTCTAAAGCAGAGTGTGATCAATGGATGAGAACTCTGCTGTGTGTTTCACTTCAGAAATGGAGTTAAATCCCAGGCTCTGAGTGTTCCTACAAGCAAGACTTCCTTTCATGTAAGAGCATTTCTTTATAGCTCTAAGGAACTACATCGTTCACGAACCTCACACATTTCTCATCTTAACTGACAAGCATTGGATGTTAGAGGACCAGTGCTTTGTATCAGTTTCAGAAGCAGATTTGGACTACATATGGTCCGTATGTGTAGGCAACATCGTTCTTTTGTTCTCGGCACACTCACATTTCATGCTGTCTTTGAGACTCTAGAAGGAAGGACTTGCTTCTCGCCCTAAAGCAGAGTGTGATCCATGGATGAGAACACTGCTGTGTGTTTCCCTTCAGATATGGACTTAAATCCCAGGCTCTGTGTCTTCCTACAAGCAAGACTTCGTTTCAGGTAAGGGCAGTCACTTTTCAGCTCAAAATAACTAAGTCGTTCACGAAGCTCACACGTTTCTCATCTTAACTGAGAAGCATTGGATGTTAGAGGACCAGTGCTTTGTATCAGTTTCAGAAGTAGATTTGGACTACATATGGTCCGTATGTGTAGGCATCATCATAATTTTGTTCTTAGCACACTCACGTTTCATGATGTCTTAGAGCCTCTAGAAAGGAAAAGTGTGTTTCTTGCTCTAATGCAGAGTGTGATCAATGGATGAGAACTCTGCTGTGTGTTTCCCTTCAGAAAGGGAGTTAAATCCCAGGCTCTGAGTCTTCCTACAAGCAAGATTTCGTTTAAGGTAAGGGCAGTTACGTTACAGCTCAAAGGAACTACATAGTTCACGAAGCTCACACGTTTCAGATCTTACCTGACAAGCATTGGACGTTAGAGGACCTGTGGTTTGTTTCAGTTGCAGAAGCAGAGTTAAACTAGATATGTTCCTTATGTGTAGGAAACAACGTTCTTTTGTTCTCAGCACACTCACATTTCCTGCTGTCTTAGAGACTTTAGAAAGCAAGTGCTTGCTTCTCGCTCTAAAGCAGAGTGTCATCCATGGATGAGAACTCTGCTGTGTGTTTCCCTTCAGAAATGGATTTAAATCCCAGGCTCTGTGTCTTTCTACAAGCAAGACTTCGTTTCAGGTAAGGGCAGTCACTTTTCAGCTCAAAAGTACTACATCATTCACGAAGCTCACATGTTTCTCATCTTAACTGACAAGCATTGGATGTTAGAGGACCAGTGCTTTATATCAGTTTCAGAAGCAGATTTGGACTACATATGGTCCGTATGTGTAGGCAACATCGTACTTTTGTTCTTAGCACACTCACGTTTCATGCTGTCTTAGAGCCTCTAGAAAGAAAAAGCGTGCTTCTTGCTCTATAGCAGAGTGTGATCAATGGATGAGAACTCTGCTGTGTGTTTCCCTTCAGAAAGGGAGTTAAGTCCCAGGCTCTGAGTCTTCCTACAAGAAATATTTCGTTTAAGGTAAGGGCAGTTACGTTACAGCTCAAAGGAACTACATCGTTCACGAAGCTCACACGTTTCAGATCTTACCTGACAAGCATTGGATGTTAGAGGACCTGTGGTTTGTTTCAGTTGCAGAAGCAGAGTTAAACTAGATATGTTCCGTATGTGTAGGAAACACCGTTCTTTTGTTCTCAGCACACTCACATTTCCTGCTGACTTAGAGACTTTAGAAAGCAAGTGCTTGCTTCTCGCTCTAAAGCAGAGTGTGATCCATGGATGAGAACTCTGCTGTGTGTTTCACTTCAGAAATGGAGTTAAATCCCAGGCTCTGAGTCTTCCTACAAGCAAGATGTCGTTTCAGGTAAGGGCAGTTACTTTACAGCTCAAAGGAACTACATCGTTCACGAAGCTCACACTTTTCAGATCTTACCGGACAAGCATTGGATGTTAGAGGACCAGTGCTTTGTATCAGTTTCAGAAGCAGATTTGGGCTACATATGGTCCGTATGTGTAGGCAACATCGTTCTTTTGTTCTTAGCACACTCACGTTTCATGCTGTCTTAGAGCCTCTAGAAAGCAAGAGCGTGCTTCTTGCACTAAAGCAGAGTGTGATCCATTGATGAGAACTCTGCTGTGTGTTTCACTTCAGAAATGGAGTTAAATCCCAGGCTCTGAGTCTTCCTACAAGCAAGACTTCCTTTCATGTAAGGGCAGTTTCTTTATAGCTCTAAGGAACTACATCGTTCACGAACCTCACACATTTCTCATCTTAACTGACAAGCATTGGATGTTAGAGGACCAGTGCTTTGTATCACTTTCAGAAGCAGATTTGGACTACATATGGTCAGTATGTGTAGGCAACATCGTTCTTTTGTTCTCGGCACACTCACATTTCATGCTGTCTTTGAGACTCTAGAAGGAAGGACTTGCTTCTCGCCCTAAAGCAGAGTGTGATCCATGGATGAGAACACTGCTGTGTGTTTCCCTTCAGATATGGACTTAAATCCCAGGCTCTGTGTCTTCCTACAAGCAAGACTTCGTTTCAGGTAAGGGCAGTCACTTTTCAGCTCAAAAGTACTACATCATTCACGAAGCTCACATGTTTCTCATCTTAACTGACAAGCATTGGATGTTAGAGGACCAGTGCTTTATATCAGTTTCAGAAGCAGATTTGGACTACATATTGTCCGTATGTGTAGGCAACATCGTACTTTTGTTCTTAGCACACTCACGTTTCATGCTGTCTTAGAGCCTCTAGAAAGAAAAAGCGTGCTTCTTGCTCTATAGCAGAGTGTGATCAATGGATGAGAACTCTGCTGTGTGTTTCCCTTCAGAAAGGGAGTTAAATCCCAGACTCTGAGTCTTCCTACAAGCAAAATTTCGTTTAAGGAAAGGGCAGTTACTTTACAGCTCAAAGGAACTACATCGTTCACTAAGCTCACACGTTTCAGATCTTACCTGACAAGCATTGGATGTTAGAGGACCTGTGGTTTGTTTCAGTTGCAGAAGCAGAGTTAAACTAGATATGTTCCCTATGTGTAGGAAACACCGTTCTTTTATTCTCAGCACTCTCGCATTTCCTGCTGTCTTAGAGACTTTAGAAAGCAAGTGCTTGCTTCTCGCTCTAAAGCAGAGTGTGATCCATGGATGAGAACTCTGCTGTGTGTTTCCCTTCAGAAATGGAGTTAAATCCCAGGCTCTGTGTCTTCCTACAAGCAAGACTTCCTTTCATGTAAGAGCATTTCTTTATAGCTCTAAGGAACTACATCATTCACGAACCTCACACATTTCTCATCTTAACTGACAAGCATTGGATGTTAGAGGACCAGTGCTTTGTATCAGTTTCAGAAGCAGATTTGGACTACATATGGTCCGTATGTGTAGGCAACATCGTTCTTTTGTTCTCGGCACACTCACATTTCATGCTGTCTTTGAGACTCTAGAAGGAAGGACTTGCTTCTCGCCCTAAAGCAGAGTGTGATCCATGGATGAGAACACTGCTGTGTGTTTCCCTTCAGATATGGACTTAAATCCCAGGCTCTGTGTCTTCCTACAAGCAAGACTTCTTTTCAGGTAAGGGCAGTCACTTTTCAGCTCAAAATAACTAAGTCGTTCACGAAGCTCACACGTTTCTCATCTTAACTGAGAAGCATTGGATGTTAGAGGACCAGTGCTTTGTATCAGTTTCAGAAGTAGATTTGGACTACATATGGTCCGTATGTGTAGGCATCATCGTACTTTTGTTCTTAGCACACTCACGTTTCATGATGTCTTAGAGCCTCTAGAAAGGAAAAGTGTGTTTCTTGCTCTAATGCAGAGTGTGATCAATGGATGAGAACTCTGCTGTGTGTTTCCCTTCAGAAAGGGAGTTAAATCCCAGGCTCTGAGTCTTCCTACAAGCAAGATTTCGTTTAAGGTAAGGGCAGTTACTTTACAGCTCAAAGGAACTACATCGTTCACGAAGCTCACACGTTTCAGATATTACCTGACAAGCATTGGATGTTAGAGGACCAGTGCTTTGTATCAGCTTCAGAAGCAGAGTTGTACTAGATATGTTCCGTATGTGTAGGAAACACCGTCCTTTTGTTCTCAGCATACTCACGTTTCCTGCTGTCTTAGATGCTCTAGAAAGCAAGAGCGTGCTTCTTGTTCTAAAGCAGAGTGTGATCAATGGATGAGAACACTGCTGTGTGTTTCCCTTCAGAAATGGAGTTAAATCCCAGGCTCTGTGTCTTTCTACAAGCAAGACTTCGTTTCAGGTAAGGGCAGTCACTTTTCAGCTCAAAAGTACTACATCATTCACGAAGCTCACATGTTTCTCATCTTAACTGACAAGCATTGGATGTTAGAGGACCAGTGCTTTGTATCAGTTTCAGAAGCAGATTTGGACTACATATGGTCCGTATGTGTAGGCAACATCATTCTTTTGTTCTTAGCACACTCACGTTTCATGCTGTCTTAGAGCCTCTAGAAAGCAAGAGCGTGCTTCTTGCTCTAAAGCAGAGTGTGATCAATGGATGAGAACTCTGCTGTGTGTTTCACTTCAGAAATGGAGTTAAATCCCAGGCTCTGAGTCTTCCTACAGGCAAGATTTCGTTTCAGGTAAGGGCAGTTACTTTACAGCTCAAACAATCTACATCGTTCACGAAGCTCACACGTTTCAGATCTTACCTGACATGCATTGGATGTTGGAGTACCAGTGCTTTGTATCAGCTTCAGAAGCAAAGTTGGACTAGATATGGTCCGTATGTGTAGGAAACACCGTCCTTTTGTTCTCAGCACACTCATGTTTCCTGCTGTCCTATAGACTATAGAAAGCAAGAGCGTGATTCTTGTTCAAAAGCAGAGTGTGATCAATGGATGAGAACACTGCTGTGTGTTTCACTTCAGAAATGGAGTTAAATCCCAGGCTCTGAGTCTTCCTACATGCAAGACTTCGTTTCAGGTAAGGGCAGTAACTTTTCTGCTCAAACGAACTACATCATTCACGAAGCTCACACGTTTCTCATCTTAACTGACAAGCATTGGATGTTAGAGGACCAGCGCTTTGTATCAGTTTCAGAAGCAGAGTTCTACTAGGTATGGTCCGTATGTGTAGGAAACACCGTTCTTTTGTTCTGGGCACACTCAGATTTCCTCCTGTATTAGAGAACCTGGAAAGCAAGAGCGAGCTTCTTGCTCTAAAGCAGAGTGTGATCAATGTATGAGAACTCTGTTGTGTGTTTCACTTCAGAAATGGAGTTAAATCCCAGGCTCTGAGTCTTCCTATAAGCAAGAATTCCTTTGATGTAAGGGCAGTTTCTTTATAGCTCAAAGGAACTACATCGTTCACGAAACTCATACGTTTCTCATCTTAACTAACAAGCATTGGATGTTAGAGGACCAGTGCTTTGTATCAGTTCCAGAAGCAGAGTTGGACTAGATATGGTCTGTATGTGTACGAAACACCGTTCTTTTGTTCTGGGCACACTCAGATTTCCTCCTGTATTAGAGAATCTAGAAAGCAGGAGCGAGCTTCTTGCTCTAAAGCAGAGTGTGATCAATGGATGAGAACTCTGCTGTGTGTTTCACTTCAGAAATGGAGTTAAATCCCAGGCTCTGAGTGTTCCTACAAGCAAGACTTCCTTTCATGTAAGAGCATTTCTTTATAGCTCTAAGGAACTACATCGTTCACGAACCTCACACATTTCTCATCTTAACTGACAAGCATTGGATGTTAGAGGACCAGTGCTTTGTATCAGTTTCAGAAGCAGATTTGGACTACATATGGTCCGTATGTGTAGGCAACATCGTTCTTTTGTTCTCGGCACACTCACATTTCATGCTGTCTTTGAGACTCTAGAAGGAAGGACTTGCTTCTCGCCCTAAAGCAGAGTGTGATCCATGGATGAGAACACTGCTGTGTGTTTCCCTTCAGATATGGACTTAAATCCCAGGCTCTGTGTCTTCCTACAAGCAAGACTTCGTTTCAGGTAAGGGCAGTCACTTTTCAGCTCAAAAGTACTACATCATTCACGAAGCTCACATGTTTCTCATCTTAACTGACAAGCATTGGATGTTAGAGGACCAGTGCTTTATATCAGTTTCAGAAGCAGATTTGGACTACATATTGTCCGTATGTGTAGGCAACATCGTACTTTTGTTCTTAGCACACTCACGTTTCATGCTGTCTTAGAGCCTCTAGAAAGAAAAAGCGTGCTTCTTGCTCTATAGCAGAGTGTGATCAATGGATGAGAACTCTGCTGTGTGTTTCCCTTCAGAAAGGGAGTTAAATCCCAGACTCTGAGTCTTCCTACAAGCAAAATTTCGTTTAAGGAAAGGGCAGTTACTTTACAGCTCAAAGGAACTACATCGTTCACTAAGCTCACACGTTTCAGATCTTACCTGACAAGCATTGGATGTTAGAGGACCTGTGGTTTGTTTCAGTTGCAGAAGCAGAGTTAAACTAGATATGTTCCCTATGTGTAGGAAACACCGTTCTTTTATTCTCAGCACTCTCGCATTTCCTGCTGTCTTAGAGACTTTAGAAAGCAAGTGCTTGCTTCTCGCTCTAAAGCAGAGTGTGATCCATGGATGAGAACTCTGCTGTGTGTTTCCCTTCAGAAATGGAGTTAAATCCCAGGCTCTGTGTCTTCCTACAAGCAAGACTTCCTTTCATGTAAGAGCATTTCTTTATAGCTCTAAGGAACTACATCATTCACGAACCTCACACATTTCTCATCTTAACTGACAAGCATTGGATGTTAGAGGACCAGTGCTTTGTATCAGTTTCAGAAGCAGATTTGGACTACATATGGTCCGTATGTGTAGGCAACATCGTTCTTTTGTTCTCGGCACACTCACATTTCATGCTGTCTTTGAGACTCTAGAAGGAAGGACTTGCTTCTCGCCCTAAAGCAGAGTGTGATCCATGGATGAGAACACTGCTGTGTGTTTCCCTTCAGATATGGACTTAAATCCCAGGCTCTGTGTCTTCCTACAAGCAAGACTTCTTTTCAGGTAAGGGCAGTCACTTTTCAGCTCAAAATAACTAAGTCGTTCACGAAGCTCACACGTTTCTCATCTTAACTGAGAAGCATTGGATGTTAGAGGACCAGTGCTTTGTATCAGTTTCAGAAGTAGATTTGGACTACATATGGTCCGTATGTGTAGGCATCATCGTACTTTTGTTCTTAGCACACTCACGTTTCATGATGTCTTAGAGCCTCTAGAAAGGAAAAGTGTGTTTCTTGCTCTAATGCAGAGTGTGATCAATGGATGAGAACTCTGCTGTGTGTTTCCCTTCAGAAAGGGAGTTAAATCCCAGGCTCTGAGTCTTCCTACAAGCAAGATTTCGTTTAAGGTAAGGGCAGTTACTTTACAGCTCAAAGGAACTACATCGTTCACGAAGCTCACACGTTTCAGATATTACCTGACAAGCATTGGATGTTAGAGGACCAGTGCTTTGTATCAGCTTCAGAAGCAGAGTTGTACTAGATATGTTCCGTATGTGTAGGAAACACCGTCCTTTTGTTCTCAGCATACTCACGTTTCCTGCTGTCTTAGATGCTCTAGAAAGCAAGAGCGTGCTTCTTGTTCTAAAGCAGAGTGTGATCAATGGATGAGAACACTGCTGTGTGTTTCCCTTCAGAAATGGAGTTAAATCCCAGGCTCTGTGTCTTTCTACAAGCAAGACTTCGTTTCAGGTAAGGGCAGTCACTTTTCAGCTCAAAAGTACTACATCATTCACGAAGCTCACATGTTTCTCATCTTAACTGACAAGCATTGGATGTTAGAGGACCAGTGCTTTGTATCAGTTTCAGAAGCAGATTTGGACTACATATGGTCCGTATGTGTAGGCAACATCATTCTTTTGTTCTTAGCACACTCACGTTTCATGCTGTCTTAGAGCCTCTAGAAAGCAAGAGCGTGCTTCTTGCTCTAAAGCAGAGTGTGATCAATGGATGAGAACTCTGCTGTGTGTTTCACTTCAGAAATGGAGTTAAATCCCAGGCTCTGAGTCTTCCTACAGGCAAGATTTCGTTTCAGGTAAGGGCAGTTACTTTACAGCTCAAACAATCTACATCGTTCACGAAGCTCACACGTTTCAGATCTTACCTGACATGCATTGGATGTTGGAGTACCAGTGCTTTGTATCAGCTTCAGAAGCAAAGTTGGACTAGATATGGTCCGTATGTGTAGGAAACACCGTCCTTTTGTTCTCAGCACACTCATGTTTCCTGCTGTCCTATAGACTATAGAAAGCAAGAGCGTGATTCTTGTTCAAAAGCAGAGTGTGATCAATGGATGAGAACACTGCTGTGTGTTTCACTTCAGAAATGGAGTTAAATCCCAGGCTCTGAGTCTTCCTACATGCAAGACTTCGTTTCAGGTAAGGGCAGTAACTTTTCTGCTCAAACGAACTACATCATTCACGAAGCTCACACGTTTCTCATCTTAACTGACAAGCATTGGATGTTAGAGGACCAGCGCTTTGTATCAGTTTCAGAAGCAGAGTTCTACTAGGTATGGTCCGTATGTGTAGGAAACACCGTTCTTTTGTTCTGGGCACACTCAGATTTCCTCCTGTATTAGAGAACCTGGAAAGCAAGAGCGAGCTTCTTGCTCTAAAGCAGAGTGTGATCAATGTATGAGAACTCTGTTGTGTGTTTCACTTCAGAAATGGAGTTAAATCCCAGGCTCTGAGTCTTCCTATAAGCAAGAATTCCTTTGATGTAAGGGCAGTTTCTTTATAGCTCAAAGGAACTACATCGTTCACGAAACTCATACGTTTCTCATCTTAACTAACAAGCATTGGATGTTAGAGGACCAGTGCTTTGTATCAGTTCCGGAAGCAGAGTTGGACTAGATATGGTCTGTATGTGTACGAAACACCGTTCTTTTGTTCTGGGCACACTCAGATTTCCTCCTGTATTAGAGAATCTAGAAAGCAGGAGCGAGCTTCTTGCTCTAAAGCAGAGTGTGATCAATGGATGAGAACTCTGCTGTGTGTTTCACTTCAGAAATGGAGTTAAATCCCAGGCTCTGAGTGTTCCTACAAGCAAGACTTCCTTTCATGTAAGAGCATTTCTTTATAGCTCTAAGGAACTACATCGTTCACGAACCTCACACATTTCTCATCTTAACTGACAAGCATTGGATGTTAGAGGACCAGTGCTTTGTATCAGTTTCAGAAGCAGATTTGGACTACATATGGTCCGTATGTGTAGGCAACATCGTTCTTTTGTTCTCGGCACACTCACATTTCATGCTGTCTTTGAGACTCTAGAAGGAAGGACTTGCTTCTCGCCCTAAAGCAGAGTGTGATCCATGGATGAGAACACTGCTGTGTGTTTCCCTTCAGATATGGACTTAAATCCCAGGCTCTGTGTCTTCCTACAAGCAAGACTTCGTTTCAGGTAAGGGCAGTCACTTTTCAGCTCAAAAGTACTACATCATTCACGAAGCTCACATGTTTCTCATCTTAACTGACAAGCATTGGATGTTAGAGGACCAGTGCTTTATATCAGTTTCAGAAGCAGATTTGGACTACATATTGTCCGTATGTGTAGGCAACATCGTACTTTTGTTCTTAGCACACTCACGTTTCATGCTGTCTTAGAGCCTCTAGAAAGAAAAAGCGTGCTTCTTGCTCTATAGCAGAGTGTGATCAATGGATGAGAACTCTGCTGTGTGTTTCCCTTCAGAAAGGGAGTTAAATCCCAGACTCTGAGTCTTCCTACAAGCAAAATTTCGTTTAAGGAAAGGGCAGTTACTTTACAGCTCAAAGGAACTACATCGTTCACTAAGCTCACACGTTTCAGATCTTACCTGACAAGCATTGGATGTTAGAGGACCTGTGGTTTGTTTCAGTTGCAGAAGCAGAGTTAAACTAGATATGTTCCCTATGTGTAGGAAACACCGTTCTTTTATTCTCAGCACTCTCGCATTTCCTGCTGTCTTAGAGACTTTAGAAAGCAAGTGCTTGCTTCTCGCTCTAAAGCAGAGTGTGATCCATGGATGAGAACTCTGCTGTGTGTTTCCCTTCAGAAATGGAGTTAAATCCCAGGCTCTGTGTCTTCCTACAAGCAAGACTTCCTTTCATGTAAGAGCATTTCTTTATAGCTCTAAGGAACTACATCATTCACGAACCTCACACATTTCTCATCTTAACTGACAAGCATTGGATGTTAGAGGACCAGTGCTTTGTATCAGTTTCAGAAGCAGATTTGGACTACATATGGTCCGTATGTGTAGGCAACATCGTTCTTTTGTTCTCGGCACACTCACATTTCATGCTGTCTTTGAGACTCTAGAAGGAAGGACTTGCTTCTCGCCCTAAAGCAGAGTGTGATCCATGGATGAGAACACTGCTGTGTGTTTCCCTTCAGATATGGACTTAAATCCCAGGCTCTGTGTCTTCCTACAAGCAAGACTTCTTTTCAGGTAAGGGCAGTCACTTTTCAGCTCAAAATAACTAAGTCGTTCACGAAGCTCACACGTTTCTCATCTTAACTGAGAAGCATTGGATGTTAGAGGACCAGTGCTTTGTATCAGTTTCAGAAGTAGATTTGGACTACATATGGTCCGTATGTGTAGGCATCATCGTACTTTTGTTCTTAGCACACTCACGTTTCATGATGTCTTAGAGCCTCTAGAAAGGAAAAGTGTGTTTCTTGCTCTAATGCAGAGTGTGATCAATGGATGAGAACTCTGCTGTGTGTTTCCCTTCAGAAAGGGAGTTAAATCCCAGGCTCTGAGTCTTCCTACAAGCAAGATTTCGTTTAAGGTAAGGGCAGTTACTTTACAGCTCAAAGGAACTACATCGTTCACGAAGCTCACACGTTTCAGATATTACCTGACAAGCATTGGATGTTAGAGGACCAGTGCTTTGTATCAGCTTCAGAAGCAGAGTTGTACTAGATATGTTCCGTATGTGTAGGAAACACCGTCCTTTTGTTCTCAGCATACTCACGTTTCCTGCTGTCTTAGATGCTCTAGAAAGCAAGAGCGTGCTTCTTGTTCTAAAGCAGAGTGTGATCAATGGATGAGAACACTGCTGTGTGTTTCCCTTCAGAAATGGAGTTAAATCCCAGGCTCTGTGTCTTTCTACAAGCAAGACTTCGTTTCAGGTAAGGGCAGTCACTTTTCAGCTCAAAAGTACTACATCATTCACGAAGCTCACATGTTTCTCATCTTAACTGACAAGCATTGGATGTTAGAGGACCAGTGCTTTGTATCAGTTTCAGAAGCAGATTTGGACTACATATGGTCCGTATGTGTAGGCAACATCATTCTTTTGTTCTTAGCACACTCACGTTTCATGCTGTCTTAGAGCCTCTAGAAAGCAAGAGCGTGCTTCTTGCTCTAAAGCAGAGTGTGATCAATGGATGAGAACTCTGCTGTGTGTTTCACTTCAGAAATGGAGTTAAATCCCAGGCTCTGAGTCTTCCTACAGGCAAGATTTCGTTTCAGGTAAGGGCAGTTACTTTACAGCTCAAACAATCTACATCGTTCACGAAGCTCACACGTTTCAGATCTTACCTGACATGCATTGGATGTTGGAGTACCAGTGCTTTGTATCAGCTTCAGAAGCAAAGTTGGACTAGATATGGTCCGTATGTGTAGGAAACACCGTCCTTTTGTTCTCAGCACACTCATGTTTCCTGCTGTCCTATAGACTATAGAAAGCAAGAGCGTGATTCTTGTTCAAAAGCAGAGTGTGATCAATGGATGAGAACACTGCTGTGTGTTTCACTTCAGAAATGGAGTTAAATCCCAGGCTCTGAGTCTTCCTACATGCAAGACTTCGTTTCAGGTAAGGGCAGTAACTTTTCTGCTCAAACGAACTACATCATTCACGAAGCTCACACGTTTCTCATCTTAACTGACAAGCATTGGATGTTAGAGGACCAGCGCTTTGTATCAGTTTCAGAAGCAGAGTTCTACTAGGTATGGTCCGTATGTGTAGGAAACACCGTTCTTTTGTTCTGGGCACACTCAGATTTCCTCCTGTATTAGAGAACCTGGAAAGCAAGAGCGAGCTTCTTGCTCTAAAGCAGAGTGTGATCAATGTATGAGAACTCTGTTGTGTGTTTCACTTCAGAAATGGAGTTAAATCCCAGGCTCTGAGTCTTCCTATAAGCAAGAATTCCTTTGATGTAAGGGCAGTTTCTTTATAGCTCAAAGGAACTACATCGTTCACGAAACTCATACGTCTCTCATCTTAACTAACAAGCATTGGATGTTAGAGGACCAGTGCTTTGTATCAGTTCCAGAAGCAGAGTTGGACTAGATATGGTCTGTATGTGTACGAAACACCGTTCTTTTGTTCTGGGCACACTCAGATTTCCTCCTGTATTAGAGAATCTAGAAAGCAGGAGCGAGCTTCTTGCTCTAAAGCAGAGTGTGATCAATGGATGAGAACTCTGCTGTGTGTTTCACTTCAGAAATGGAGTTAAATCCCAGGCTCTGAGTGTTCCTACAAGCAAGACTTCCTTTCATGTAAGAGCATTTCTTTATAGCTCTAAGGAACTACATCGTTCACGAACCTCACACATTTCTCATCTTAACTGACAAGCATTGGATGTTAGAGGACCAGTGCTTTGTATCAGTTTCAGAAGCAGATTTGGACTACATATGGTCCGTATGTGTAGGCAACATCGTTCTTTTGTTCTCGGCACACTCACATTTCATGCTGTCTTTGAGACTCTAGAAGGAAGGACTTGCTTCTCGCCCTAAAGCAGAGTGTGATCCATGGATGAGAACACTGCTGTGTGTTTCCCTTCAGATATGGACTTAAATCCCAGGCTCTGTGTCTTCCTACAAGCAAGACTTCGTTTCAGGTAAGGGCAGTCACTTTTCAGCTCAAAATAACTAAGTCGTTCACGAAGCTCACACGTTTCTCATCTTAACTGAGAAGCATTGGATGTTAGAGGACCAGTGCTTTGTATCAGTTTCAGAAGTAGATTTGGACTACATATGGTCCGTATGTGTAGGCATCATCATAATTTTGTTCTTAGCACACTCACGTTTCATGATGTCTTAGAGCCTCTAGAAAGGAAAAGTGTGTTTCTTGCTCTAATGCAGAGTGTGATCAATGGATGAGAACTCTGCTGTGTGTTTCCCTTCAGAAAGGGAGTTAAATCCCAGGCTCTGAGTCTTCCTACAAGCAAGATTTCGTTTAAGGTAAGGGCAGTTACGTTACAGCTCAAAGGAACTACATCGTTCACGAAGCTCACACGTTTCAGATCTTACCTGACAAGCATTGGACGTTAGAGGACCTGTGGTTTGTTTCAGTTGCAGAAGCAGAGTTAAACTAGATATGTTCCTTATGTGTAGGAAACAACGTTCTTTTGTTCTCAGCACACTCACATTTCCTGCTGTCTTAGAGACTTTAGAAAGCAAGTGCTTGCTTCTCGCTCTAAAGCAGAGTGTCATCCATGGATGAGAACTCTGCTGTGTGTTTCCCTTCAGAAATGGATTTAAATCCCAGGCTCTGTGTCTTTCTACAAGCAAGACTTCGTTTCAGGTAAGGGCAGTCACTTTTCAGCTCAAAAGTACTACATCATTCACGAAGCTCACATGTTTCTCATCTTAACTGACAAGCATTGGATGTTAGAGGACCAGTGCTTTATATCAGTTTCAGAAGCAGATTTGGACTACATATGGTCCGTATGTGTAGGCAACATCGTACTTTTGTTCTTAGCACACTCACGTTTCATGCTGTCTTAGAGCCTCTAGAAAGAAAAAGCGTGCTTCTTGCTCTATAGCAGAGTGTGATCAATGGATGAGAACTCTGCTGTGTGTTTCCCTTCAGAAAGGGAGTTAAGTCCCAGGCTCTGAGTCTTCCTACAAGCAATATTTCGTTTAAGGTAAGGGCAGTTACGTTACAGCTCAAAGGAACTACATCGTTCACGAAGCTCACACGTTTCAGATCTTACCTGACAAGCATTGGATGTTAGAGGACCTGTGGTTTGTTTCAGTTGCAGAAGCAGAGTTAAACTAGATATGTTCCGTATGTGTAGGAAACACCGTTCTTTTGTTCTCAGCACACTCACATTTCCTGCTGACTTAGAGACTTTAGAAAGCAAGTGCTTGCTTCTCGCTCTAAGGCAGAGTGTGATCCATGGATGAGAACTCTGCTGTGTGTTTCACTTCAGAAATGGAGTTAAATCCCAGGCTCTGAGTCTTCCTACAGGCAAGATTTCGTTTCAGGTAAGGGCAGTTACTTTACAGCTCAAACAATCTACATCGTTCACGAAGCTCACACGTTTCAGATCTTACCTGACATGCATTGGATGTTGGAGTACCAGTGCTTTGTATCAGCTTCAGAAGCAAAGTTGGACTAGATATGGTCCGTATGTGTAGGAAACACCGTCCTTTTGTTCTCAGCACACTCATGTTTCCTGCTGTCCTATAGACTATAGAAAGCAAGAGCGTGATTCTTGTTCAAAAGCAGAGTGTGATCAATGGATGAGAACACTGCTGTGTGTTTCACTTCAGAAATGGAGTTAAATCCCAGGCTCTGAGTCTTCCTACATGCAAGACTTCGTTTCAGGTAAGGGCAGTAACTTTTCTGCTCAAACGAACTACATCATTCACGAAGCTCACACGTTTCTCATCTTAACTGACAAGCATTGGATGTTAGAGGACCAGCGCTTTGTATCAGTTTCAGAAGCAGAGTTCTACTAGGTATGGTCCGTATGTGTAGGAAACACCGTTCTTTTGTTCTGGGCACACTCAGATTTCCTCCTGTATTAGAGAACCTGGAAAGCAAGAGCGAGCTTCTTGCTCTAAAGCAGAGTGTGATCAATGTATGAGAACTCTGTTGTGTGTTTCACTTCAGAAATGGAGTTAAATCCCAGGCTCTGAGTCTTCCTATAAGCAAGAATTCCTTTGATGTAAGGGCAGTTTCTTTATAGCTCAAAGGAACTACATCGTTCACGAAACTCATACGTTTCTCATCTTAACTAACAAGCATTGGATGTTAGAGGACCAGTGCTTTGTATCAGTTCCAGAAGCAGAGTTGGACTAGATATGGTCTGTATGTGTACGAAACACCGTTCTTTTGTTCTGGGCACACTCAGATTTCCTCCTGTATTAGAGAATCTAGAAAGCAGGAGCGAGCTTCTTGCTCTAAAGCAGAGTGTGATCAATGGATGAGAACTCTGCTGTGTGTTTCACTTCAGAAATGGAGTTAAATCCCAGGCTCTGAGTGTTCCTACAAGCAAGACTTCCTTTCATGTAAGAGCATTTCTTTATAGCTCTAAGGAACTACATCGTTCACGAACCTCACACATTTCTCATCTTAACTGACAAGCATTGGATGTTAGAGGACCAGTGCTTTGTATCAGTTTCAGAAGCAGATTTGGACTACATATGGTCCGTATGTGTAGGCAACATCGTTCTTTTGTTCTCGGCACACTCACATTTCATGCTGTCTTTGAGACTCTAGAAGGAAGGACTTGCTTCTCGCCCTAAAGCAGAGTGTGATCCATGGATGAGAACACTGCTGTGTGTTTCCCTTCAGATATGGACTTAAATCCCAGGCTCTGTGTCTTCCTACAAGCAAGACTTCGTTTCAGGTAAGGGCAGTCACTTTTCAGCTCAAAATAACTAAGTCGTTCACGAAGCTCACACGTTTCTCATCTTAACTGAGAAGCATTGGATGTTAGAGGACCAGTGCTTTGTATCAGTTTCAGAAGTAGATTTGGACTACATATGGTCCGTATGTGTAGGCATCATCATAATTTTGTTCTTAGCACACTCACGTTTCATGATGTCTTAGAGCCTCTAGAAAGGAAAAGTGTGTTTCTTGCTCTAATGCAGAGTGTGATCAATGGATGAGAACTCTGCTGTGTGTTTCCCTTCAGAAAGGGAGTTAAATCCCAGGCTCTGAGTCTTCCTACAAGCAAGATTTCGTTTAAGGTAAGGGCAGTTACGTTACAGCTCAAAGGAACTACATCGTTCACGAAGCTCACACGTTTCAGATCTTACCTGACAAGCATTGGACGTTAGAGGACCTGTGGTTTGTTTCAGTTGCAGAAGCAGAGTTAAACTAGATATGTTCCTTATGTGTAGGAAACAACGTTCTTTTGTTCTCAGCACACTCACATTTCCTGCTGTCTTAGAGACTTTAGAAAGCAAGTGCTTGCTTCTCGCTCTAAAGCAGAGTGTCATCCATGGATGAGAACTCTGCTGTGTGTTTCCCTTCAGAAATGGATTTAAATCCCAGGCTCTGTGTCTTTCTACAAGCAAGACTTCGTTTCAGGTAAGGGCAGTCACTTTTCAGCTCAAAAGTACTACATCATTCACGAAGCTCACATGTTTCTCATCTTAACTGACAAGCATTGGATGTTAGAGGACCAGTGCTTTATATCAGTTTCAGAAGCAGATTTGGACTACATATGGTCCGTATGTGTAGGCAACATCGTACTTTTGTTCTTAGCACACTCACGTTTCATGCTGTCTTAGAGCCTCTAGAAAGAAAAAGCGTGCTTCTTGCTCTATAGCAGAGTGTGATCAATGGATGAGAACTCTGCTGTGTGTTTCCCTTCAGAAAGGGAGTTAAGTCCCAGGCTCTGAGTCTTCCTACAAGCAATATTTCGTTTAAGGTAAGGGCAGTTACGTTACAGCTCAAAGGAACTACATCGTTCACGAAGCTCACACGTTTCAGATCTTACCTGACAAGCATTGGATGTTAGAGGACCTGTGGTTTGTTTCAGTTGCAGAAGCAGAGTTAAACTAGATATGTTCCGTATGTGTAGGAAACACCGTTCTTTTGTTCTCAGCACACTCACATTTCCTGCTGACTTAGAGACTTTAGAAAGCAAGTGCTTGCTTCTCGCTCTAAGGCAGAGTGTGATCCATGGATGAGAACTCTGCTGTGTGTTTCACTTCAGAAATGGAGTTAAATCCCAGGCTCTGAGTCTTCCTACAAGCAAGATGTCGTTTCAGGTAAGGGCAGTTACTTTACAGCTCAAAGGAACTACATCGTTCACGAAGCTCACACTTTTCAGATCTTACCGGACAAGCATTGGATGTTAGAGGACCAGTGCTTTGTATCAGTTTCAGAAGCAGATTTGGGCTACATATGGTCCGTATGTGTAGGCAACATCGTTCTTTTGTTCTTAGCACACTCACGTTTCATGCTGTCTTAGAGCCTCTAGAAAGCAAGAGCGTGCTTCTTGCTCTAAAGCAGAGTGTGATCCATTGATGAGAACTCTGCTGTGTGTTTCACTTCAGAAATGGAGTTAAATCCCAGGCTCTGAGTCTTCCTACAAGCAAGACTTCCTTTCATGTAAGGGCAGTTTCTTTATAGCTCTAAGGAACTACATCGTTCACGAACCTCACACATTTCTCATCTTAACTGACAAGCATTGGATGTTAGAGGACCAGTGCTTTGTATCACTTTCAGAAGCAGATTTGGACTACATATGGTCAGTATGTGTAGGCAACATCGTTATTTTGTTCTCGGCACACTCACATTTCATGCTGTTTTTGAGACTCTAGAAAGCAAGTACTTGCTTCTCGCTCTAAAGCAGAGTGTGATCCATGGATGAGAACACTGCTGTGTGTTTCCCTTCAGATATGGATTTAAATCCCAGGCTCTGTGTCTTCCTACAAGCAATACTTCGTTTCAGGTAAGGGCAGTCACTTTTCAGCTCAAAATAACTACATCGTTCACGAAGCTCACACGTTTCTCATCTTAACTGAGAAGCATTGGATGTTAGAGGACCAGTGCTTTGTATCAGTTTCAGAAGTAGATTTGGACTACCTATGGTCCATATGTGTAGGCATCATCGTACTTTTGTTCTTAGCACACTCACGTTTCATGATGTCTTAGAGCCTCTAGAAAGAAAAAGCGTGTTTCTTGCTCTAATGCAGAGTGTGATCAATGGATGAGAACTCTGCTGTGTGTTTCCCTTCAGAAAGGGAGTTAAATCCCAGGCTCTGAGTCTTCCTACAAGCAAGATTTCGTTTAAGGTAAGGGCAGTTACTTTACAGCTCAAAGGAACTACATCGTTCACAAAGCTCACACGTTTCAGATATTACCAGACAAGCATTGGATGTTAGAGGACCAGTACTTTGTATCAGCTTCAGAAGCAGAGTTGGACTAGATATGTTCCGTATGTGTAGGAAACACCGTCCTTTTGTTCTCAGCACACTCACGTTTCCTGCTGTCTTAGATGCTCTAGAAAGCAAGAGCGTGCTTCTTGTTCTAAAGCAGATTGTGATCAATGGATGAGAACACTGCTGTGTGTTTCCCTTCAGATATGGACTTAAATCTTAGGCTCTGTGTCTTCCTACAAGCAAGACTTCGTTTCAGGTAAGGGCAGTCACTTTCAGCTCAAAATAACTACATCGTTCATGAAGCTCACACTTTTCAAATCTTAACAGACAAGCATTGGATGGTAGAGGACCAGTGCTTTGTATCAGCTTCAGAAGCAGAGTTGGACTAGATATGGTCCTTATGTGTAGGAAACACCGTTCTTTTCTTCTCAGCACACTCACGTTTCCTGCTGTCTCAGAGACTCTAGAAAGCAAGAGCGTGCTTCTTGGTCTAAAGCAGAGTGTGATCAATGGATGAGAACACTGCTGTGTGTTTAACGTCAGAAATGGGGTTAAATCCCAGGCTCTCAGTGTTCCTACAAGCAAGACTTCCTTTCAGGTAAGGGCAGTTTCTTTATAGCTCAAAGGAACTACATCATTCACGAAGCTCACACGTTTGTCATCTTAACTGAGAAGCATTGGATGTTAGAGGACCAGTGCTTTGTATCAGTTTCAGAAGCAGATTTGGACTACATATGGTCCGTATGTGTATGCAACATCGTACTTTTGTTCTTAGCACACTCACGTTTCATGCTGTCTTAGAGCCTCTAGAAAGAAAAAGCGTGCTTCTTGCTCTATAGCAGAGTGTGATCAATGGATGAGAACTCTGCTGTGTGTTTCCCTTCAGAAAGGGAGTTAAATCCCAGGCTCTGAGTCTTCCTACAAGCAATATTTCGTTTAAGGTAAGGGCAGTTACGTTACAGCTCAAAGGAACTACATCGTTCACGAAGCTCACACGTTTCAGATCTTACCTGACAAGCATTGGACGTTAGAGGACCTGTGGTTTATTTCAGTTGCAGAAGCAGAGGTAAACTAGATATGTTCCTTATGTGTAGGAAACAACGTTCTTTTGTTCTCAGCACACTCACATTTCCTGCTGTCTTAGAGACTTTAGAAAGCAAGTGCTTGCTTCTCGCTCTAAAGCAGAGTGTCATCCATGGATGAGAACTCTGCTGTGTGTTTCCCTTCAGAAATGGAGTTAAATCCCAGGCTCTGTGTCTTTCTACAAGCAAGACTTCGTTTCAGGTAAGGGCAGTCACTTTTCAGCTCAAAAGTACTACATCATTCACGAAGCTCACATGTTTCTCATCTTAACTGACAAGCATTGGATGTTAGAGGACCAGTGCTTTATATCAGTTTCAGAAGCAGATTTGGACTACATATTGTCCGTATGTGTAGGCAACATCGTACTTTTGTTCTTAGCACACTCACGTTTCATGCTGTCTTAGAGCCTCTAGAAAGAAAAAGCGTGCTTCTTGCTCTATAGCAGAGTGTGATCAATGGATGAGAACTCTGCTGTGTGTTTCCCTTCAGAAAGGGAGTTAAATCCCAGACTCTGAGTCTTCCTACAAGCAAAATTTCGTTTAAGGAAAGGGCAGTTACTTTACAGCTCAAAGGAACTACATCGTTCACTAAGCTCACACGTTTCAGATCTTACCTGACAAGCATTGGATGTTAGAGGACCTGTGGTTTGTTTCAGTTGCAGAAGCAGAGTTAAACTAGATATGTTCCCTATGTGTAGGAAACACCGTTCTTTTATTCTCAGCACTCTCGCATTTCCTGCTGTCTTAGAGACTTTAGAAAGCAAGTGCTTGCTTCTCGCTCTAAAGCAGAGTGTGATCCATGGATGAGAACTCTGCTGTGTGTTTCCCTTCAGAAATGGAGTTAAATCCCAGGCTCTGTGTCTTCCTACAAGCAAGACTTCCTTTCATGTAAGAGCATTTCTTTATAGCTCTAAGGAACTACATCATTCACGAACCTCACACATTTCTCATCTTAACTGACAAGCATTGGATGTTAGAGGACCAGTGCTTTGTATCAGTTTCAGAAGCAGATTTGGACTACATATGGTCCGTATGTGTAGGCAACATCGTTCTTTTGTTCTCGGCACACTCACATTTCATGCTGTCTTTGAGACTCTAGAAGGAAGGACTTGCTTCTCGCCCTAAAGCAGAGTGTGATCCATGGATGAGAACACTGCTGTGTGTTTCCCTTCAGATATGGACTTAAATCCCAGGCTCTGTGTCTTCCTACAAGCAAGACTTCTTTTCAGGTAAGGGCAGTCACTTTTCAGCTCAAAATAACTAAGTCGTTCACGAAGCTCACACGTTTCTCATCTTAACTGAGAAGCATTGGATGTTAGAGGACCAGTGCTTTGTATCAGTTTCAGAAGTAGATTTGGACTACATATGGTCCGTATGTGTAGGCATCATCGTACTTTTGTTCTTAGCACACTCACGTTTCATGATGTCTTAGAGCCTCTAGAAAGGAAAAGTGTGTTTCTTGCTCTAATGCAGAGTGTGATCAATGGATGAGAACTCTGCTGTGTGTTTCCCTTCAGAAAGGGAGTTAAATCCCAGGCTCTGAGTCTTCCTACAAGCAAGATTTCGTTTAAGGTAAGGGCAGTTACTTTACAGCTCAAAGGAACTACATCGTTCACGAAGCTCACACGTTTCAGATATTACCTGACAAGCATTGGATGTTAGAGGACCAGTGCTTTGTATCAGCTTCAGAAGCAGAGTTGTACTAGATATGTTCCGTATGTGTAGGAAACACCGTCCTTTTGTTCTCAGCATACTCACGTTTCCTGCTGTCTTAGATGCTCTAGAAAGCAAGAGCGTGCTTCTTGTTCTAAAGCAGAGTGTGATCAATGGATGAGAACACTGCTGTGTGTTTCCCTTCAGAAATGGAGTTAAATCCCAGGCTCTGTGTCTTTCTACAAGCAAGACTTCGTTTCAGGTAAGGGCAGTCACTTTTCAGCTCAAAAGTACTACATCATTCACGAAGCTCACATGTTTCTCATCTTAACTGACAAGCATTGGATGTTAGAGGACCAGTGCTTTGTATCAGTTTCAGAAGCAGATTTGGACTACATATGGTCCGTATGTGTAGGCAACATCATTCTTTTGTTCTTAGCACACTCACGTTTCATGCTGTCTTAGAGCCTCTAGAAAGCAAGAGCGTGCTTCTTGCTCTAAAGCAGAGTGTGATCAATGGATGAGAACTCTGCTGTGTGTTTCACTTCAGAAATGGAGTTAA
Organism: Onychomys leucogaster; assembly: GCA_949786385.1. Taxonomy (NCBI): domain Eukaryota; kingdom Metazoa; phylum Chordata; class Mammalia; order Rodentia; family Cricetidae; genus Onychomys; species Onychomys leucogaster. Next base: position 1,683,183 of record CATKUP010000025.1, read on the forward strand.
ATCCCAGGCTCTGAGTCTTCCTACAGGCAAGATTTCGTTTCAGGTAAGGGCAGTTACTTTACAGCTCAAACAATCTACATCGTTCACGAAGCTCACACGTTTCAGATCTTACCTGACATGCATTGGATGTTGGAGTACCAGTGCTTTGTATCAGCTTCAGAAGCAAAGTTGGACTAGATATGGTCCGTATGTGTAGGAAACACCGTCCTTTTGTTCTCAGCACACTCATGTTTCCTGCTGTCCTATAGACTATAGAAAGCAAGAGCGTGATTCTTGTTCAAAAGCAGAGTGTGATCAATGGATGAGAACACTGCTGTGTGTTTCACTTCAGAAATGGAGTTAAATCCCAGGCTCTGAGTCTTCCTACATGCAAGACTTCGTTTCAGGTAAGGGCAGTAACTTTTCTGCTCAAACGAACTACATCATTCACGAAGCTCACACGTTTCTCATCTTAACTGACAAGCATTGGATGTTAGAGGACCAGCGCTTTGTATCAGTTTCAGAAGCAGAGTTCTACTAGGTATGGTCCGTATGTGTAGGAAACACCGTTCTTTTGTTCTGGGCACACTCAGATTTCCTCCTGTATTAGAGAACCTGGAAAGCAAGAGCGAGCTTCTTGCTCTAAAGCAGAGTGTGATCAATGTATGAGAACTCTGTTGTGTGTTTCACTTCAGAAATGGAGTTAAATCCCAGGCTCTGAGTCTTCCTATAAGCAAGAATTCCTTTGATGTAAGGGCAGTTTCTTTATAGCTCAAAGGAACTACATCGTTCACGAAACTCATACGTTTCTCATCTTAACTAACAAGCATTGGATGTTAGAGGACCAGTGCTTTGTATCAGTTCCAGAAGCAGAGTTGGACTAGATATTGTCTGTATGTGTACGAAACACCGTTCTTTTGTTCTGGGCACACTCAGATTTCCTCCTGTATTAGAGAATCTAGAAAGCAGGAGCGAGCTTCTTGCTCTAAAGCAGAGTGTGATCAATGGATGAGAACTCTGCTGTGTGTTTCACTTCAGAAATGGAGTTAAATCCCAGGCTCTGAGTGTTCCTACAAGCAAGACTTCCTTTCATGTAAGAGCATTTCTTTATAGCTCTAAGGAACTACATCGTTCACGAACCTCACACATTTCTCATCTTAACTGACAAGCATTGGATGTTAGAGGACCAGTGCTTTGTATCAGTTTCAGAAGCAGATTTGGACTACATATGGTCCGTATGTGTAGGCAACATCGTTCTTTTGTTCTCGGCACACTCACATTTCATGCTGTCTTTGAGACTCTAGAAGGAAGGACTTGCTTCTCGCCCTAAAGCAGAGTGTGATCCATGGATGAGAACACTGCTGTGTGTTTCCCTTCAGATATGGACTTAAATCCCAGGCTCTGTGTCTTCCTACAAGCAAGACTTCGTTTCAGGTAAGGGCAGTCACTTTTCAGCTCAAAAGTACTACATCATTCACGAAGCTCACATGTTTCTCATCTTAACTGACAAGCATTGGATGTTAGAGGACCAGTGCTTTATATCAGTTTCAGAAGCAGATTTGGACTACATATTGTCCGTATGTGTAGGCAACATCGTACTTTTGTTCTTAGCACACTCACGTTTCATGCTGTCTTAGAGCCTCTAGAAAGAAAAAGCGTGCTTCTTGCTCTATAGCAGAGTGTGATCAATGGATGAGAACTCTGCTGTGTGTTTCCCTTCAGAAAGGGAGTTAAATCCCAGACTCTGAGTCTTCCTACAAGCAAAATTTCGTTTAAGGAAAGGGCAGTTACTTTACAGCTCAAAGGAACTACATCGTTCACTAAGCTCACACGTTTCAGATCTTACCTGACAAGCATTGGATGTTAGAGGACCTGTGGTTTGTTTCAGTTGCAGAAGCAGAGTTAAACTAGATATGTTCCCTATGTGTAGGAAACACCGTTCTTTTATTCTCAGCACTCTCGCATTTCCTGCTGTCTTAGAGACTTTAGAAAGCAAGTGCTTGCTTCTCGCTCTAAAGCAGAGTGTGATCCATGGATGAGAACTCTGCTGTGTGTTTCCCTTCAGAAATGGAGTTAAATCCCAGGCTCTGTGTCTTCCTACAAGCAAGACTTCCTTTCATGTAAGAGCATTTCTTTATAGCTCTAAGGAACTACATCATTCACGAACCTCACACATTTCTCATCTTAACTGACAAGCATTGGATGTTAGAGGACCAGTGCTTTGTATCAGTTTCAGAAGCAGATTTGGACTACATATGGTCCGTATGTGTAGGCAACATCGTTCTTTTGTTCTCGGCACACTCACATTTCATGCTGTCTTTGAGACTCTAGAAGGAAGGACTTGCTTCTCGCCCTAAAGCAGAGTGTGATCCATGGATGAGAACACTGCTGTGTGTTTCCCTTCAGATATGGACTTAAATCCCAGGCTCTGTGTCTTCCTACAAGCAAGACTTCTTTTCAGGTAAGGGCAGTCACTTTTCAGCTCAAAATAACTAAGTCGTTCACGAAGCTCACACGTTTCTCATCTTAACTGAGAAGCATTGGATGTTAGAGGACCAGTGCTTTGTATCAGTTTCAGAAGTAGATTTGGACTACATATGGTCCGTATGTGTAGGCATCATCGTACTTTTGTTCTTAGCACACTCACGTTTCATGATGTCTTAGAGCCTCTAGAAAGGAAAAGTGTGTTTCTTGCTCTAATGCAGAGTGTGATCAATGGATGAGAACTCTGCTGTGTGTTTCCCTTCAGAAAGGGAGTTAAATCCCAGGCTCTGAGTCTTCCTACAAGCAAGATTTCGTTTAAGGTAAGGGCAGTTACTTTACAGCTCAAAGGAACTACATCGTTCACGAAGCTCACACGTTTCAGATATTACCTGACAAGCATTGGATGTTAGAGGACCAGTGCTTTGTATCAGCTTCAGAAGCAGAGTTGTACTAGATATGTTCCGTATGTGTAGGAAACACCGTCCTTTTGTTCTCAGCATACTCACGTTTCCTGCTGTCTTAGATGCTCTAGAAAGCAAGAGCGTGCTTCTTGTTCTAAAGCAGAGTGTGATCAATGGATGAGAACACTGCTGTGTGTTTCCCTTCAGAAATGGAGTTAAATCCCAGGCTCTGTGTCTTTCTACAAGCAAGACTTCGTTTCAGGTAAGGGCAGTCACTTTTCAGCTCAAAAGTACTACATCATTCACGAAGCTCACATGTTTCTCATCTTAACTGACAAGCATTGGATGTTAGAGGACCAGTGCTTTGTATCAGTTTCAGAAGCAGATTTGGACTACATATGGTCCGTATGTGTAGGCAACATCATTCTTTTGTTCTTAGCACACTCACGTTTCATGCTGTCTTAGAGCCTCTAGAAAGCAAGAGCGTGCTTCTTGCTCTAAAGCAGAGTGTGATCAATGGATGAGAACTCTGCTGTGTGTTTCACTTCAGAAATGGAGTTAAATCCCAGGCTCTGAGTCTTCCTACAGGCAAGATTTCGTTTCAGGTAAGGGCAGTTACTTTACAGCTCAAACAATCTACATCGTTCACGAAGCTCACACGTTTCAGATCTTACCTGACATGCATTGGATGTTGGAGTACCAGTGCTTTGTATCAGCTTCAGAAGCAAAGTTGGACTAGATATGGTCCGTATGTGTAGGAAACACCGTCCTTTTGTTCTCAGCACACTCATGTTTCCTGCTGTCCTATAGACTATAGAAAGCAAGAGCGTGATTCTTGTTCAAAAGCAGAGTGTGATCAATGGATGAGAACACTGCTGTGTGTTTCACTTCAGAAATGGAGTTAAATCCCAGGCTCTGAGTCTTCCTACATGCAAGACTTCGTTTCAGGTAAGGGCAGTAACTTTTCTGCTCAAACGAACTACATCATTCACGAAGCTCACACGTTTCTCATCTTAACTGACAAGCATTGGATGTTAGAGGACCAGCGCTTTGTATCAGTTTCAGAAGCAGAGTTCTACTAGGTATGGTCCGTATGTGTAGGAAACACCGTTCTTTTGTTCTGGGCACACTCAGATTTCCTCCTGTATTAGAGAACCTGGAAAGCAAGAGCGAGCTTCTTGCTCTAAAGCAGAGTGTGATCAATGTATGAGAACTCTGTTGTGTGTTTCACTTCAGAAATGGAGTTAAATCCCAGGCTCTGAGTCTTCCTATAAGCAAGAATTCCTTTGATGTAAGGGCAGTTTCTTTATAGCTCAAAGGAACTACATCGTTCACGAAACTCATACGTTTCTCATCTTAACTAACAAGCATTGGATGTTAGAGGACCAGTGCTTTGTATCAGTTCCAGAAGCAGAGTTGGACTAGATATGGTCTGTATGTGTACGAAACACCGTTCTTTTGTTCTGGGCACACTCAGATTTCCTCCTGTATTAGAGAATCTAGAAAGCAGGAGCGAGCTTCTTGCTCTAAAGCAGAGTGTGATCAATGGATGAGAACTCTGCTGTGTGTTTCACTTCAGAAATGGAGTTAAATCCCAGGCTCTGAGTGTTCCTACAAGCAAGACTTCCTTTCATGTAAGAGCATTTCTTTATAGCTCTAAGGAACTACATCGTTCACGAACCTCACACATTTCTCATCTTAACTGACAAGCATTGGATGTTAGAGGACCAGTGCTTTGTATCAGTTTCAGAAGCAGATTTGGACTACATATGGTCCGTATGTGTAGGCAACATCGTTCTTTTGTTCTCGGCACACTCACATTTCATGCTGTCTTTGAGACTCTAGAAGGAAGGACTTGCTTCTCGCCCTAAAGCAGAGTGTGATCCATGGATGAGAACACTGCTGTGTGTTTCCCTTCAGATATGGACTTAAATCCCAGGCTCTGTGTCTTCCTACAAGCAAGACTTCGTTTCAGGTAAGGGCAGTCACTTTTCAGCTCAAAATAACTAAGTCGTTCACGAAGCTCACACGTTTCTCATCTTAACTGAGAAGCATTGGATGTTAGAGGACCAGTGCTTTGTATCAGTTTCAGAAGTAGATTTGGACTACATATGGTCCGTATGTGTAGGCATCATCATAATTTTGTTCTTAGCACACTCACGTTTCATGATGTCTTAGAGCCTCTAGAAAGGAAAAGTGTGTTTCTTGCTCTAATGCAGAGTGTGATCAATGGATGAGAACTCTGCTGTGTGTTTCCCTTCAGAAAGGGAGTTAAATCCCAGGCTCTGAGTCTTCCTACAAGCAAGATTTCGTTTAAGGTAAGGGCAGTTACGTTACAGCTCAAAGGAACTACATCGTTCACGAAGCTCACACGTTTCAGATCTTACCTGACAAGCATTGGACGTTAGAGGACCTGTGGTTTGTTTCAGTTGCAGAAGCAGAGTTAAACTAGATATGTTCCTTATGTGTAGGAAACAACGTTCTTTTGTTCTCAGCACACTCACATTTCCTGCTGTCTTAGAGACTTTAGAAAGCAAGTGCTTGCTTCTCGCTCTAAAGCAGAGTGTCATCCATGGATGAGAACTCTGCTGTGTGTTTCCCTTCAGAAATGGATTTAAATCCCAGGCTCTGTGTCTTTCTACAAGCAAGACTTCGTTTCAGGTAAGGGCAGTCACTTTTCAGCTCAAAAGTACTACATCATTCACGAAGCTCACATGTTTCTCATCTTAACTGACAAGCATTGGATGTTAGAGGACCAGTGCTTTATATCAGTTTCAGAAGCAGATTTGGACTACATATGGTCCGTATGTGTAGGCAACATCGTACTTTTGTTCTTAGCACACTCACGTTTCATGCTGTCTTAGAGCCTCTAGAAAGAAAAAGCGTGCTTCTTGCTCTATAGCAGAGTGTGATCAATGGATGAGAACTCTGCTGTGTGTTTCCCTTCAGAAAGGGAGTTAAGTCCCAGGCTCTGAGTCTTCCTACAAGCAATATTTCGTTTAAGGTAAGGGCAGTTACGTTACAGCTCAAAGGAACTACATCGTTCACGAAGCTCACACGTTTCAGATCTTACCTGACAAGCATTGGATGTTAGAGGACCTGTGGTTTGTTTCAGTTGCAGAAGCAGAGTTAAACTAGATATGTTCCGTATGTGTAGGAAACACCGTTCTTTTGTTCTCAGCACACTCACATTTCCTGCTGACTTAGAGACTTTAGAAAGCAAGTGCTTGCTTCTCGCTCTAAGGCAGAGTGTGATCCATGGATGAGAACTCTGCTGTGTGTTTCACTTCAGAAATGGAGTTAAATCCCAGGCTCTGAGTCTTCCTACAAGCAAGATGTCGTTTCAGGTAAGGGCAGTTACTTTACAGCTCAAAGGAACTACATCGTTCACGAAGCTCACACTTTTCAGATCTTACCGGACAAGCATTGGATGTTAGAGGACCAGTGCTTTGTATCAGTTTCAGAAGCAGATTTGGGCTACATATGGTCCGTATGTGTAGGCAACATCGTTCTTTTGTTCTTAGCACACTCACGTTTCATGCTGTCTTAGAGCCTCTAGAAAGCAAGAGCGTGCTTCTTGCTCTAAAGCAGAGTGTGATCCATTGATGAGAACTCTGCTGTGTGTTTCACTTCAGAAATGGAGTTAAATCCCAGGCTCTGAGTCTTCCTACAAGCAAGACTTCCTTTCATGTAAGGGCAGTTTCTTTATAGCTCTAAGGAACTACATCGTTCACGAACCTCACACATTTCTCATCTTAACTGACAAGCATTGGATGTTAGAGGACCAGTGCTTTGTATCACTTTCAGAAGCAGATTTGGACTACATATGGTCAGTATGTGTAGGCAACATCGTTATTTTGTTCTCGGCACACTCACATTTCATGCTGTTTTTGAGACTCTAGAAAGCAAGTACTTGCTTCTCGCTCTAAAGCAGAGTGTGATCCATGGATGAGAACACTGCTGTGTGTTTCCCTTCAGATATGGATTTAAATCCCAGGCTCTGTGTCTTCCTACAAGCAATACTTCGTTTCAGGTAAGGGCAGTCACTTTTCAGCTCAAAATAACTACATCGTTCACGAAGCTCACACGTTTCTCATCTTAACTGAGAAGCATTGGATGTTAGAGGACCAGTGCTTTGTATCAGTTTCAGAAGTAGATTTGGACTACCTATGGTCCATATGTGTAGGCATCATCGTACTTTTGTTCTTAGCACACTCACGTTTCATGATGTCTTAGAGCCTCTAGAAAGAAAAAGCGTGTTTCTTGCTCTAATGCAGAGTGTGATCAATGGATGAGAACTCTGCTGTGTGTTTCCCTTCAGAAAGGGAGTTAAATCCCAGGCTCTGAGTCTTCCTACAAGCAAGATTTCGTTTAAGGTAAGGGCAGTTACTTTACAGCTCAAAGGAACTACATCGTTCACAAAGCTCACACGTTTCAGATATTACCAGACAAGCATTGGATGTTAGAGGACCAGTACTTTGTATCAGCTTCAGAAGCAGAGTTGGACTAGATATGTTCCGTATGTGTAGGAAACACCGTCCTTTTGTTCTCAGCACACTCACGTTTCCTGCTGTCTTAGATGCTCTAGAAAGCAAGAGCGTGCTTCTTGTTCTAAAGCAGATTGTGATCAATGGATGAGAACACTGCTGTGTGTTTCCCTTCAGATATGGACTTAAATCTTAGGCTCTGTGTCTTCCTACAAGCAAGACTTCGTTTCAGGTAAGGGCAGTCACTTTCAGCTCAAAATAACTACATCGTTCATGAAGCTCACACTTTTCAAATCTTAACAGACAAGCATTGGATGGTAGAGGACCAGTGCTTTGTATCAGCTTCAGAAGCAGAGTTGGACTAGATATGGTCCTTATGTGTAGGAAACACCGTTCTTTTCTTCTCAGCACACTCACGTTTCCTGCTGTCTCAGAGACTCTAGAAAGCAAGAGCGTGCTTCTTGGTCTAAAGCAGAGTGTGATCAATGGATGAGAACACTGCTGTGTGTTTAACGTCAGAAATGGGGTTAAATCCCAGGCTCTCAGTGTTCCTACAAGCAAGACTTCCTTTCAGGTAAGGGCAGTTTCTTTATAGCTCAAAGGAACTACATCATTCACGAAGCTCACACGTTTGTCATCTTAACTGAGAAGCATTGGATGTTAGAGGACCAGTGCTTTGTATCAGTTTCAGAAGCAGATTTGGACTACATATGGTCCGTATGTGTATGCAACATCGTACTTTTGTTCTTAGCACACTCACGTTTCATGCTGTCTTAGAGCCTCTAGAAAGAAAAAGCGTGCTTCTTGCTCTATAGCAGAGTGTGATCAATGGATGAGAACTCTGCTGTGTGTTTCCCTTCAGAAAGGGAGTTAAATCCCAGGCTCTGAGTCTTCCTACAAGCAATATTTCGTTTAAGGTAAGGGCAGTTACGTTACAGCTCAAAGGAACTACATCGTTCACGAAGCTCACACGTTTCAGATCTTACCTGACAAGCATTGGACGTTAGAGGACCTGTGGTTTATTTCAGTTGCAGAAGCAGAGGTAAACTAGATATGTTCCTTATGTGTAGGAAACAACGTTCTTTTGTTCTCAGCACACTCACATTTCCTGCTGTCTTAGAGACTTTAGAAAGCAAGTGCTTGCTTCTCGCTCTAAAGCAGAGTGTCATCCATGGATGAGAACTCTGCTGTGTGTTTCCCTTCAGAAATGGAGTTAAATCCCAGGCTCTGTGTCTTTCTACAAGCAAGACTTCGTTTCAGGTAAGGGCAGTCACTTTTCAGCTCAAAAGTACTACATCATTCACGAAGCTCACATGTTTCTCATCTTAACTGACAAGCATTGGATGTTAGAGGACCAGTGCTTTATATCAGTTTCAGAAGCAGATTTGGACTACATATTGTCCGTATGTGTAGGCAACATCGTACTTTTGTTCTTAGCACACTCACGTTTCATGCTGTCTTAGAGCCTCTAGAAAGAAAAAGCGTGCTTCTTGCTCTATAGCAGAGTGTGATCAATGGATGAGAACTCTGCTGTGTGTTTCCCTTCAGAAAGGGAGTTAAATCCCAGACTCTGAGTCTTCCTACAAGCAAAATTTCGTTTAAGGAAAGGGCAGTTACTTTACAGCTCAAAGGAACTACATCGTTCACTAAGCTCACACGTTTCAGATCTTACCTGACAAGCATTGGATGTTAGAGGACCTGTGGTTTGTTTCAGTTGCAGAAGCAGAGTTAAACTAGATATGTTCCCTATGTGTAGGAAACACCGTTCTTTTATTCTCAGCACTCTCGCATTTCCTGCTGTCTTAGAGACTTTAGAAAGCAAGTGCTTGCTTCTCGCTCTAAAGCAGAGTGTGATCCATGGATGAGAACTCTGCTGTGTGTTTCCCTTCAGAAATGGAGTTAAATCCCAGGCTCTGTGTCTTCCTACAAGCAAGACTTCCTTTCATGTAAGAGCATTTTTTTATAGCTCTAAGGAACTACATCATTCACGAACCTCACACATTTCTCATCTTAACTGACAAGCATTGGATGTTAGAGGACCAGTGCTTTGTATCAGTTTCAGAAGCAGATTTGGACTACATATGGTCCGTATGTGTAGGCAACATCGTTCTTTTGTTCTCGGCACACTCACATTTCATGCTGTCTTTGAGACTCTAGAAGGAAGGACTTGCTTCTCGCCCTAAAGCAGAGTGTGATCCATGGATGAGAACACTGCTGTGTGTTTCCCTTCAGATATGGACTTAAATCCCAGGCTCTGTGTCTTCCTACAAGCAAGACTTCTTTTCAGGTAAGGGCAGTCACTTTTCAGCTCAAAATAACTAAGTCGTTCACGAAGCTCACACGTTTCTCATCTTAACTGAGAAGCATTGGATGTTAGAGGACCAGTGCTTTGTATCAGTTTCAGAAGTAGATTTGGACTACATATGGTCCGTATGTGTAGGCATCATCGTACTTTTGTTCTTAGCACACTCACGTTTCATGATGTCTTAGAGCCTCTAGAAAGGAAAAGTGTGTTTCTTGCTCTAATGCAGAGTGTGATCAATGGATGAGAACTCTGCTGTGTGTTTCCCTTCAGAAAGGGAGTTAAATCCCAGGCTCTGAGTCTTCCTACAAGCAAGATTTCGTTTAAGGTAAGGGCAGTTACTTTACAGCTCAAAGGAACTACATCGTTCACGAAGCTCACACGTTTCAGATATTACCTGACAAGCATTGGATTTTAGAGGACCAGTGCTTTGTATCAGCTTCAGAAGCAGAGTTGTACTAGATATGTTCCGTATGTGTAGGAAACACCGTCCTTTTGTTCTCAGCATACTCACGTTTCCTGCTGTCTTAGATGCTCTAGAAAGCAAGAGCGTGCTTCTTGTTCTAAAGCAGAGTGTGATCAATGGATGAGAACACTGCTGTGTGTTTCCCTTCAGAAATGGAGTTAAATCCCAGGCTCTGTGTCTTTCTACAAGCAAGACTTCGTTTCAGGTAAGGGCAGTCACTTTTCAGCTCAAAAGTACTACATCATTCACGAAGCTCACATGTTTCTCATCTTAACTGACAAGCATTGGATGTTAGAGGACCAGTGCTTTGTATCAGTTTCAGAAGCAGATTTGGACTACATATGGTCCGTATGTGTAGGCAACATCATTCTTTTGTTCTTAGCACACTCACGTTTCATGCTGTCTTAGAGCCTCTAGAAAGCAAGAGCGTGCTTCTTGCTCTAAAGCAGAGTGTGATCAATGGATGAGAACTCTGCTGTGTGTTTCACTTCAGAAATGGAGTTAAATCCCAGGCTCTGAGTCTTCCTACAGGCAAGATTTCGTTTCAGGTAAGGGCAGTTACTTTACAGCTCAAACAATCTACATCGTTCACGAAGCTCACACGTTTCAGATCTTACCTGACATGCATTGGATGTTGGAGTACCAGTGCTTTGTATCAGCTTCAGAAGCAAAGTTGGACTAGATATGGTCCGTATGTGTAGGAAACACCGTCCTTTTGTTCTCAGCACACTCATGTTTCCTGCTGTCCTATAGACTATAGAAAGCAAGAGCGTGATTCTTGTTCAAAAGCAGAGTGTGATCAATGGATGAGAACACTGCTGTGTGTTTCACTTCAGAAATGGAGTTAAATCCCAGGCTCTGAGTCTTCCTACATGCAAGACTTCGTTTCAGGTAAGGGCAGTAACTTTTCTGCTCAAACGAACTACATCATTCACGAAGCTCACACGTTTCTCATCTTAACTGACAAGCATTGGATGTTAGAGGACCAGCGCTTTGTATCAGTTTCAGAAGCAGAGTTCTACTAGGTATGGTCCGTATGTGTAGGAAACACCGTTCTTTTGTTCTGGGCACACTCAGATTTCCTCCTGTATTAGAGAACCTGGAAAGCAAGAGCGAGCTTCTTGCTCTAAAGCAGAGTGTGATCAATGTATGAGAACTCTGTTGTGTGTTTCACTTCAGAAATGGAGTTAAATCCCAGGCTCTGAGTCTTCCTATAAGCAAGAATTCCTTTGATGTAAGGGCAGTTTCTTTATAGCTCAAAGGAACTACATCGTTCACGAAACTCATACGTTTCTCATCTTAACTAACAAGCATTGGATGTTAGAGGACCAGTGCTTTGTATCAGTTCCAGAAGCAGAGTTGGACTAGATATGGTCTGTATGTGTACGAAACACCGTTCTTTTGTTCTGGGCACACTCAGATTTCCTCCTGTATTAGAGAATCTAGAAAGCAGGAGCGAGCTTCTTGCTCTAAAGCAGAGTGTGATCAATGGATGAGAACTCTGCTGTGTGTTTCACTTCAGAAATGGAGTTAAATCCCAGGCTCTGAGTGTTCCTACAAGCAAGACTTCCTTTCATGTAAGAGCATTTCTTTATAGCTCTAAGGAACTACATCGTTCACGAACCTCACACATTTCTCATCTTAACTGACAAGCATTGGATGTTAGAGGACCAGTGCTTTGTATCAGTTTCAGAAGCAGATTTGGACTACATATGGTCCGTATGTGTAGGCAACATCGTTCTTTTGTTCTCGGCACACTCACATTTCATGCTGTCTTTGAGACTCTAGAAGGAAGGACTTGCTTCTCGCCCTAAAGCAGAGTGTGATCCATGGATGAGAACACTGCTGTGTGTTTCCCTTCAGATATGGACTTAAATCCCAGGCTCTGTGTCTTCCTACAAGCAAGACTTCGTTTCAGGTAAGGGCAGTCACTTTTCAGCTCAAAATAACTAAGTCGTTCACGAAGCTCACACGTTTCTCATCTTAACTGAGAAGCATTGGATGTTAGAGGACCAGTGCTTTGTATCAGTTTCAGAAGTAGATTTGGACTACATATGGTCCGTATGTGTAGGCATCATCATAATTTTGTTCTTAGCACACTCACGTTTCATGATGTCTTAGAGCCTCTAGAAAGGAAAAGTGTGTTTCTTGCTCTAATGCAGAGTGTGATCAATGGATGAGAACTCTGCTGTGTGTTTCCCTTCAGAAAGGGAGTTAAATCCCAGGCTCTGAGTCTTCCTACAAGCAAGATTTCGTTTAAGGTAAGGGCAGTTACGTTACAGCTCAAAGGAACTACATCGTTCACGAAGCTCACACGTTTCAGATCTTACCTGACAAGCATTGGACGTTAGAGGACCTGTGGTTTGTTTCAGTTGCAGAAGCAGAGTTAAACTAGATATGTTCCTTATGTGTAGGAAACAACGTTCTTTTGTTCTCAGCACACTCACATTTCCTGCTGTCTTAGAGACTTTAGAAAGCAAGTGCTTGCTTCTCGCTCTAAAGCAGAGTGTCATCCATGGATGAGAACTCTGCTGTGTGTTTCCCTTCAGAAATGAATTTAAATCCCATGCTCTGTGTCTTTCTACAAGCAAGACTTCGTTTCAGGTAAGGGCAGTCACTTTTCAGCTCAAAAGTACTACATCATTCACGAAGCTCACATGTTTCTCATCTTAACTGACAAGCATTGGATGTTAGAGGACCAGTGCTTTATATCAGTTTCAGAAGCAGATTTGGACTACATATGGTCCGTATGTGTAGGCAACATCGTACTTTTGTTCTTAGCACACTCACGTTTCATGCTGTCTTAGAGCCTCTAGAAAGAAAAAGCGTGCTTCTTGCTCTATAGCAGAGTGTGATCAATGGATGAGAACTCTGCTGTGTGTTTCCCTTCAGAAAGGGAGTTAAGTCCCAGGCTCTGAGTCTTCCTACAAGCAATATTTCGTTTAAGGTAAGGGCAGTTACGTTACAGCTCAAAGGAACTACATCGTTCACGAAGCTCACACGTTTCAGATCTTACCTGACAAGCATTGGATGTTAGAGGACCTGTGGTTTGTTTCAGTTGCAGAAGCAGAGTTAAACTAGATATGTTCCGTATGTGTAGGAAACACCGTTCTTTTGTTCTCAGCACACTCACATTTCCTGCTGACTTAGAGACTTTAGAAAGCAAGTGCTTGCTTCTCGCTCTAAAGCAGAGTGTGATCCATGGATGAGAACTCTGCTGTGTGTTTCCCTTCAGAAATGGAGTTAAATCCCAGGCTCTGTGTCTTTCTACAAGCAAGACTTCGTTTCAGGTAAGGGCCGTCACTTTTCAGCTCAAAAGTACTACATCATTTACGAAGCTCACATGTTTCTCATCTTAACTGACAAGCATTGGATGTTAGAGGACCAGTGCTTTGTATCAGTTTTAGAAGCAGATTTGGACTACATATGGTCCGTATGTGTAGGCAACATCATTCTTTTGTTCTTAGCACACTCACGTTTCATGCTGTCTTAGAGCCTCTAGAAAGCAAGAGCGTGCTTCTTGCTCTAAAGCAGAGTGTGATCAATGGATGAGAACTCTGCTGTGTGTTTCACTTCAGAAATGGAGTTAAATCCCAGGCTCTGAGTCTTCCTACAGGCAAGATTTCGTTTCAGGTAAGGGCCGTTACTTTACAGCTCAAAAAATCTACATCGTTCACGAAGCTCACACTTTTCAGATCTTACCTGACAAGCATTGCATGTTGGAGTACCAGTGCTTTGTATCAGCTTCAGAAGCAAAGTTGGACTAGATATGGTCCGTATGTGTAGGAAACACCATCCTTTTGTTCTCAGCACACTCATGTTTCCTGCTGTCTTAGAGACTCTAGAAAGCAAGAGCGTGATTCTTGTTCAAAAGCAGAGTGTGATCAATGGATGAGAACACTGCTGTGTGTTTCACTTCAGAAATGGAGTTAAATCCCAGGCTCTGAGTCTTCCTACATGCAAGACTTCGTTTCAGGTAAGGGCAGTCACTTTTCTGCTCAAACGAACTACATCATTCACGAAGCTCACACGTTTCTCATCTTAACTGACAAGCATTGGATGTTAGAGGACCAGCGCTTTGTATCAGTTTCAGAAGCAGAGTTCTACTAGGTATGGTCCGTATGTGTAGGAAACACCGTTCTTTTGTTCTGGGCACACTCAGATTTCCTCCTGTATTAGAGAACCTGGAAAGCAAGAGCGAGCTTCTTGCTCTAAAGCAGAGTGTGATCAATGTATGAGAACTCTGTTGTGTGTTTCACTTCAGAAATGCAGTTAAATCCCAGGCTCTGAGTCTTCCTACAAGCAAGACTTCCTTTCATGTAAGAGCATTTCTTTATAGCTCTAAGGAACTACATCGTTCACGAACCTCACACATTTCTCATCTTAACTGACAAGCATTGGATGTTAGAGGACCAGTGCTTTGTATCAGTTTCAGAAGCAGATTTGGACTACATATGGTCCGTATGTGTAGGCAACATCGTTCTTTTGTTCTCGGCACACTCACATTTCATGCTGTCTTTGAGACTCTAGAAGGAAGGACTTGCTTCTCGCCCTAAAGCAGAGTGTGATCCATGGATGAGAACACTGCTGTGTGTTTCCCTTCAGATATGGACTTAAATCCCAGGCTCTGTGTCTTCCTACAAGCAAGACTTCGTTTCAGGTAAGGGCAGTCACTTTTCAGCTCAAAATAACTAAGTCGTTCACGAAGCTCACACGTTTCTCATCTTAACTGAGAAGCATTGGATGTTAGAGGACCAGTGCTTTGTATCAGTTTCAGAAGTAGATTTGGACTACATATGGTCCGTATTTGTGTAGGCATCATCGTACTTTTGTTCTTAGCACACTCACGTTTCATGATGTCTTAGAGCCTCTAGAAAGGAAAAGTGTGTTTCTTGCTCTAATGCAGAGTGTGATCAATGGATGAGAACTCTGCTGTGTGTTTCCCTTCAGAAAGGGAGTTAAATCCCAGGCTCTGAGTCTTCCTACAAGCAAGATTTCATTTAAGGTAAGGGCAGTTACTTTACAGCTCAAAGGAACTACATCGTTCACGAAGCTCACATGTTTCAGATATTACCTAACAAGCATTGGATGTTAGAGGACCAGTGCTTTGTATCAGCTTCAGAAGCAGAGTTGTACTAGATATGTTCGGTATGTGTAGGAAACACCCTTCTTTTGTTCTCAGCACACTCACTTTTCCTGCTGTCTTAGATGATCTAGAAAGCAAGAGCGTGCTTCTTGTTCTAAAGCAGAGTGTGATCAATGGATGAGAACACTGCTGTGTGTTTCCCTTCAGATATGGAGTTAAATCCTAGGCTCTGGGTCATCCTACAAGCAAGACTTCGTTTCAGGTAAGGGCAGTCACTTTCAGCTCAAAATAACTACATCGTTCATGAAGCTCACACTTTTCTCATCTTAACAGACAAGAATTGGATGGTAGAGGACCAGTGCTTTGTATCAGCTTCAGAAGCAGAGTTGGACTAGATATGGTCCTTATGTGTAGGAAACACCGTTCTTTTCTTCTCAGCACACTCACGTTTCCTGCTGTCTCAGAGACTCTAGAAAGCAAGAGCGTGCTTCTTGGTCTAAAGCAGAGTGTGATCAATGGATGAGAACACTGCTGTGTGTTTCACGTCAGAAATGGAGTTAAATCCCAGGGTCTCAGTGTTCCTACAAGCAAGACTTCCTTTCAGGTAAGGGCAGTTTCTTTATAGCTCAAAGGAACTACATCATTCACGAAGCTCACACGTTTCTCATCTTAACTGATAAGCATTGTATGTTAGAGGACCAGTGCTTTGTATCTGTTTCAGAAGCCGATTTGGACTACTTATGGTCCGTATGTGTAGGCAACATCGTACTTTTGTTCTTAGCACACTCACGTTTCATGCTGTCTTAGAGCCTCTAGAAAGAAAAAGCGTGCTTCTTGCTCTATAGCAGAGTGTGATCAATGGATGAGAACTCTGCTGTGTGTTTCCCTTCAGAAAGGGAGTTAAATCCCAGGCTCTGTGTCTTCCTACAAGCAATATTTCCTTTAAGGTAAGGGCAGTTACGTTACAGCTCAAAGGAACTACATCGTTCACGAAGCTCACACGTTTCAGATCTTACCTGACAAGCATTGGATGGTAGAGGACCAGTGCTTTGTATCAGTTTCAGAAGCAGATTTGGACTACATATGGTCCGTATGTGTAGGCAACATCGTACTTTTGTTCTCAGCACACTCACGTTTCCTGCTGTATTAGAGACTCTAGAAAGCAAGAGCATGCTTCCTGCTCTAAAGCAGAGTGTGATCCAAGGATGAGAACTATGCTGTGTGTTTCCCTTCAGAAATGGAGTTAAATCCCAGGCTCTGTGTTTTCCTATATGCAAGACTTCGCTACAGGTAAGGGCAGTCACTTTTCAGCTCAAATAAACTACATCGTTCACGAAGCTCACACGTTTCAGATCTTACCTGATAAGCATTGGATGTTAGAGGACCAGTGCTTTGTATCAGCTTCAGAAGCAGAATTGGACTAGATATGGTCCGTATGTTTAGGAAACACCGTTCTTTTGTTCTGGGCACACTCAGATTTCCTCCTGTATTAGAGATTCTAGAAAGCAAGAGTGAGCTTCTTGCTCTAAAGCAGAGTGTGATCAATGGATGACAACTCTCCTGTGTGTTTCACTTCAGAAATGGAGTTAAATCCGAGGCTCTCAGTGTTCCTACAAGCAAGTCTTCCTTTCAGGTAAGGGCAGTTTCTTTATAGCTCATAGGAACTACATCATTCACGAAGCTCACACGTTTCTCATCTTAACTGAGAAGCATTGGATGTTAGAGGACCAGGGCTTTATATCAGTTTCAGAAGCAGATTTGGACTACATATGTTCCGTATGTGTAGGCAACATCGTACTTTTGTTCTTAGCACACTCACATTTCATGCTGTCTTAGAGACTCTAGAAAGAAAAAGCGTGCTTCTTGCTCTATAGCAGAGTGTGATCATCGGATGAGAACTCTGCTGTGTGTTTCCCTTCAGAAAGGGAGTTAAATCCCAGGCTCTGAGTCTTCCTACAAGCAATATTTCGTTTAAGGTAAGGGCAGTTACTTTACAGCTCAAAGGAACTACATCGTTCACGAAGCTCACACGTTTCAGATCTTACCTGACAAGCATTGGATGTTAGAGGACCTGTGGTTTGTTTCAGTTGCAGAAGCAGAGTTAAACTAGATATGTTCCGTATGTGTAGGAAACACCGTTCTTTTGTTCTCAGCACACTCACATTTCCTGCTGTCTTAGAGACTTCTCGCTCTAAAGCAGAGCGTGATCCATGGATGAGAACTCTGCTGTGTGTTTCCCTTCAGAAATGGAGTTAAATCCCAGGCTCTGTGTCTTCCTATAAGCAAGACTTCGTTTCAGGTAAGGGAAGTCACTTTTCAGCTCAAAAGTACTACATCATTCACGAAGCTCACATGTTTCTCATCTTAACAGACAAGCATTGGATGTTAGAGGACCAGTGCTTTGTATCACTTTCAGAAGCAGAGTTGTACTAGATATGGTCCCTATGTGTAGGAAACACCGTCCTTTTGTTCTCAGCACACTCACGTTTCCTGATGTCTTAGAGGCTCTAGAAAGCAAGAGCGTGCTTCTTGTTCTAAAGCAGAGTGTGATCCATGGATGAGAACACTGCTGTGTGTTTCCCTTCAGATATGGACTTAAATCCCAGGCTCTGTGTCTTCCTACAAGCAAGACTTCGTTTCAGGTAAGGGCAGTCACTTTTCAGCTCAAAATAACTACATTGTTCACGAAGCTCACACGTTTCTCATCTTAACAGACAAGCATTGGATGATAGAGGAACAGTGCTTTGTATCAGCTTCAGAAGCAGAGTTGGACTATATATGGTCCTTATGTGTAGGAAACACCGTTCTTTTCTTCTCAGCACACTCACGTTTCCTGCTGTCTTAGAGACTCTAGAAAGCAAGTGCGTGCTTCTTGGTCTAAAGCAGAGTGTGATCAATGGGTGAGAACACTGCTTTGTGTTTCCCGTCAGAAATGGAGTTAAATCCCAGGCTCTGAGTCTTCCTACAAGCAAGACTTCCTTTCATGTAAGGGCAGTTTCTTTATAGCTCAAAGGAACTACATCCTTCACGAGGTCACAGTTTTCTATCTTAACTGACAAGCATTGGATGTTAGAGGACCAGTGCTTTGTATCAGTTTCAGAAGCAGATTTGGACTACATATGGTCCGTATGTGTAGGCAACACCGTTCTTTTGTTCTCAGCACACTCATGTTTCATGCTATCATAGAGACTCTAGAAAGCAAGTACTTGGTTCTCGCTCTAAAGCAGAGTGTGATCCATGGATGAGAACTCTGCTGTGTGTTTCCCTTCAGAAATGGAGTTAAATCCCAGGCTCTGTGTCTTCCTACAAGCAAGACTTCGTGTCAGGTAAGGGCAGTCACTTTTCAGCTCAAAAGTACTACATCATTCACGAAACTCACATGTTTCTCATCTTAACAGACAAGCATTGGATGTTAGAGGACCAGTGCTTTGTATCTGTTTCAGATGCAGAGTTGGACTAGATATGGTCCGAATGTGTAGGAAACACCGTTCTTTTGCTTTGAGCACACTGATGTTTCCTACTGTATTAGAGACTCTAGAAAGCAAGAGCATGCTTCTTGCTCTAAAGCAGAGTTTGATCCATGGATGAGAACTATGCTGTGTGTTTCCCTTTAGAAATGGAGTTAAATCCCAGGATCTGTGTCTTACTACAAGCAAGACTTCGTTTCAGGTAAGGGCAGTCACTTTTCAGCTCAAAAGAACTACATCATTCACGAAGCTCACACGATTCTCATCTTAACTGACAAGCATTGGATGTTAGAGGACCAGTGCTTTGTATCAGTTCCAGAAGCAGAGTTGGACTAGATATGGTCCTTATGTGTAGGAAACACCGTTCATTTGTTCTGGGCACACTCAGATTTCCTCCTGTATTAGAGACTCTAGAAAGCAAGAGCGTGCTTCTTGCTCTAAAGCAGAGTGTGATCAATGGATGAGAACTCTGCTGTGTGTTTCACTTCAGAAATGGAGTTAAATCCCAGGCTCTGTGTCTTACTACAAGCAAGACTTCCTTTCATGTAAGGGCAGTTTCTTTATATCTCAAAGGAAATACATCGTTCACGAAGCTAACACGTTTCTATCTTAACTGACAAGCATTGGATGATAGAGGACCAGTGCTTTGTATCAGTTTCAGAAGCAGATTTGGACTACATATGGTCCGTATGTGTAGGCATCATCGTTCTTTTGTTCTTAGCACACTCACGTTTCATGCTGTCTTAGAGCCTCTAGAAAGCAAGAGCGTGCTTCTTGCTCTAAAGCAGAGTGTGATCAATGGATTAGAACTCTGCTGTGTGTTTCACTTCAGAAATGGAGTTAAATCCCAGGCTCTGAGTCTTCCTACCAGCAAGATTTCGTTTCAGGTAAGGGCAGTTACTTTACAGCTCAAACAAACTACATCGTTCACGAAGCTCACACGTTTCAGATCTTACCTGACAAGCATTGGATGTTGGAGTACCAGTGATTTGTATCAGATTCAGAAGCAAAGTTGGACTAGATGTGGTCCGTATGTGTAGGAAACACCGTCCTTTTGTTCTCAGCACACTCACGTTTCCTCCTGTCTTAGAGACTCTAGAAAGCAAGAGCATGCTTCTTGTTCAAAAGCAGAGTGTGATCAATGGATGAGAACACTGCTGTGTGTTTTACTTCAGAAATGGAGTTAAATCCCAGGCTCTGAGTCTTCCTACAAGCAAGACTTCCTTTCATGTAAGGGCAGTTTCTTTATAGCTCAAAGGAACTACATCATTCACGAAGCTCACACGTTTCTCATCTTAACTGAGAAGCATTGGATGTTAGAGGACCAGTGCTTTGTATCAGTTTCAGAAGCAGAGTTTTACAAGATAGGGTCCGTTTGTGTAGGAAACACCGTTCTTTTGTTCTGGGCACACTCAGATTTCCTCCTGTATTAGGGACTTGGAAAGCAAGAGCGAGCTTCTTGCTCTAAAGCAGAGTGTGATCAATGTATGAGAACTCTGTTGTGTGTTTCACTTCAGAAATGGAGTTAAATCCCAGGCTCTGAGTCTTCCTACAAGCAAGACTTCCTTTCATGTAAGGGCAGTTTCTTTATAGCTCAAAGGAACTACATCATTCACGAAGCTCACACGTTTCTCATCTTAACTGAGAAGCATTGGATGTTAGAGGACCAGGGCTTTGTATCAGTTTCAGAAGCAGATTTGGACTACATATGTTCCGTATGTGTAGGCAACATCGTACTTTTGTTCTTAGCACACTCACATTTCATGCTGTCTTAGAGACTCTAGAAAGAAAAAGCGTGCTTCTTGCTCTATAGCAGAGTGTGATCATCGGATGAGAACTCTGCTGTGTGTTTCCCTTCAGAAAGGGAGTTAAATCCCAGGCTCTGAGTCTTCCTACAAGCAATATTTCGTTTAAGGTAAGGGCAGTTACTTTACAGCTCAAAGGAACTACATCGTTCACGAAGCTCACACGTTTCAGATCTTACCTGACAAGCATTGGATGTTAGAGGACCTGTGGTTTGTTTCAGTTGCAGAAGCAGAGTTAAACTAGATATGTTCCGTATGTGTAGGAAACACCGTTCTTTTGTTCTCAGCACACTCACATTTCCTGCTGTCTTAGAGACTTCTCGCTCTAAAGCAGAGCGTGATCCATGAATGAGAACTCTGCTGTGTGTTTCCCTTCAGAAATGGAGTTAAATCCCAGGCTCTGTGTCTTCCTATAAGCAAGACTTCGTTTCAGGTAAGGGAAGTCACTTTTCAGCTCAAAAGTACTACATCATTCACGAAGCTCACATGTTTCTCATCTTAACAGACAAGCATTGGATGTTAGAGGACCAGTGCTTTGTATCACTTTCCGAAGCAGAGTTGTACTAGATATGGTCCCTATGTGTAGGAAACACCGTCCTTTTGTTCTCAGCACACTCACGTTTCCTGATGTCTTAGAGGCTCTAGAAAGCAAGAGCGTGCTTCTTGTTCTAAAGCAGAGTGTGATCCATGGATGAGAACACTGCTGTGTGTTTCCCTTCAGATATGGACTTAAATCCCAGGCTCTGTGTCTTCCTACAAGCAAGACTTCGTTTCAGGTAAGGGCAGTCACTTTTCAGCTCAAAATAACTACATTGTTCACGAAGCTCACACGTTTCTCATCTTAACAGACAAGCATTGGATGATAGAGGAACAGTGCTTTGTATCAGCTTCAGAAGCAGAGTTGGACTATATATGGTCCTTATGTGTAGGAAACACCGTTCTTTTCTTCTCAGCACACTCACGTTTCCTGCTGTCTTAGAGACTCTAGAAAGCAAGTGCGTGCTTCTTGGTCTAAAGCAGAGTGTGATCAATGGGTGAGAACACTGCTTTGTGTTTCCCGTCAGAAATGGAGTTAAATCCCAGGCTCTGAGTCTTCCTACAAGCAAGACTTCCTTTCATGTAAGGGCAGTTTCTTTATAGCTCAAAGGAACTACATCCTTCACGAAGCTCACAGTTTTCTATCTTAACTGACAAGCATTGGATGTTAGAGGACCAGTGCTTTGTATCAGTTTCAGAAGCAGATTTGGACTACATATGGTCCGTATGTGTAGGCAACATCGTTCTTTTGTTCTCAGCACACTCATGTTTCATGCTATCATAGAGACTCTAGAAAGCAAGTACTTGGTTCTCGCTCTAAAGCAGAGTGTGATCAATGGATGAGAACACTGCTGTGTGTTTAACGTCAGAAATGGGGTTAAATCCCAGGCTCTCAGTGTTCCTACAAGCAAGACTTCCTTTCAGGTAAGGGCAGTTTCTTTATAGCTCAAAGGAACTACATCATTCACGAAGCTCACACGTTTGTCATCTTAACTGAGAAGCATTGGATGTTAGAGGATCAGTGCTTTGTATCAGTTTCAGAAGCAGATTTGGACTACATATGGTCCGTATGTGTATGCAACATCGTACTTTTGTTCTTAGCACACTCACGTTTCATGCTGTCTTAGAGCCTCTAGAAAGAAAAAGCGTGCTTCTTGCTCTATAGCAGAGTGTGATCAATGGATGAGAACTCTGCTGTGTGTTTCCCTTCAGAAAGGGAGTTAAATCCCAGGCTCTGAGTCTTCCTACAAGCAAAATTTCGTTTAAGGAAAGGGCAGTTACTTTACAGCTCAAAGGAACTACATCGTTCACTAAGCTCACACGTTTCAGATCTTACCTGACAAGCATTGGATGTTAGAGGACCTGTGGTTTGTTTCAGTTGCAGAAGCAGAGTTAAACTAGATATGTTCCCTATGTGTAGGAAACACCGTTCTTTTATTCTCAGCACTCTCGCATTTCCTGCTGTCTTAGAGACTTTAGAAAGCAAGTGCTTGCTTCTCGCTCTAAAGCAGAGTGTGATCCATGGATGAGAACTCTGCTGTGTGTTTCCCTTCAGAAATGGAGTTAAATCCCAGGCTCTGTGTCTTCCTACAAGCAAGACTTCCTTTCATGTAAGAGCATTTCTTTATAGCTCTAAGGAACTACATCATTCACGAACCTCACACATTTCTCATCTTAACTGACAAGCATTGGATGTTAGAGGACCAGTGCTTTGTATCAGTTTCAGAAGCAGATTTGGACTACATATGGTCCGTATGTGTAGGCAACATCGTTCTTTTGTTCTCGGCACACTCACATTTCATGCTGTCTTTGAGACTCTAGAAGGAAGGACTTGCTTCTCGCCCTAAAGCAGAGTGTGATCCATGGATGAGAACACTGCTGTGTGTTTCCCTTCAGATATGGACTTAAATCCCAGGCTCTGTGTCTTCCTACAAGCAAGACTTCTTTTCAGGTAAGGGCAGTCACTTTTCAGCTCAAAATAACTAAGTCGTTCACGAAGCTCACACGTTTCTCATCTTAACTGAGAAGCATTGGATGTTAGAGGACCAGTGCTTTGTATCAGTTTCAGAAGTAGATTTGGACTACATATGGTCCGTATGTGTAGGAATCATCGTACTTTTGTTCTTAGCACACTCACGTTTCATGATGTCTTAGAGCCTCTAGAAAGGAAAAGTGTGTTTCTTGCTCTAATGCAGAGTGTGATCAATGGATGAGAACTCTGCTGTGTGTTTCCCTTCAGAAAGGGAGTTAAATCCCAGGCTCTGAGTCTTCCTACAAGCAAGATTTCGTTTAAGGTAAGGGCAGTTACTTTACAGCTCAAAGGAACTACATCGTTCACGAAGCTCACACGTTTCAGATATTACCTGACAAGCATTGGATGTTAGAGGACCAGTGCTTTGTATCAGCTTCAGAAGCAGAGTTGTACTAGATATGTTCCGTATGTGTAGGAAACACCGTCCTTTTGTTCTCAGCATACTCACGTTTCCTGCTGTCTTAGATGCTCTAGAAAGCAAGAGCGTGCTTCTTGTTCTAAAGCAGAGTGTGATCAATGGATGAGAACACTGCTGTGTGTTTCCCTTCAGAAATGGAGTTAAATCCCAGGCTCTGTGTCTTTCTACAAGCAAGACTTCGTTTCAGGTAAGGGCAGTCACTTTTCAGCTCAAAAGTACTACATCATTCACGAAGCTCACATGTTTCTCATCTTAACTGACAAGCATTGGATGTTAGAGGACCAGTGCTTTGTATCAGTTTCAGAAGCAGATTTGGACTACATATGGTCCGTATGTGTAGGCAACATCATTCTTTTGTTCTTAGCACACTCACGTTTCATGCTGTCTTAGAGCCTCTAGAAAGCAAGAGCGTGCTTCTTGCTCTAAAGCAGAGTGTGATCAATGGATGAGAACTCTGCTGTGTGTTTCACTTCAGAAATGGAGTTAAATCCCAGGCTCTGAGTCTTCCTACAGGCAAGATTTCGTTTCAGGTAAGGGCAGTTACTTTACAGCTCAAACAATCTACATCGTTCACGAAGCTCACACGTTTCAGATCTTACCTGACATGCATTGGATGTTGGAGTACCAGTGCTTTGTATCAGCTTCAGAAGCAAAGTTGGACTAGATATGGTCCGTATGTGTAGGAAACACCGTCCTTTTGTTCTCAGCACACTCATGTTTCCTGCTGTCCTATAGACTATAGAAAGCAAGAGCGTGATTCTTGTTCAAAAGCAGAGTGTGATCAATGGATGAGAACACTGCTGTGTGTTTCACTTCAGAAATGGAGTTAAATCCCAGGCTCTGAGTCTTCCTACATGCAAGACTTCGTTTCAGGTAAGGGCAGTAACTTTTCTGCTCAAACGAACTACATCATTCACGAAGCTCACACGTTTCTCATCTTAACTGACAAGCATTGGATGTTAGAGGACCAGCGCTTTGTATCAGTTTCAGAAGCAGAGTTCTACTAGGTATGGTCCGTATGTGTAGGAAACACCGTTCTTTTGTTCTGGGCACACTCAGATTTCCTCCTGTATTAGAGAACCTGGAAAGCAAGAGCGAGCTTCTTGCTCTAAAGCAGAGTGTGATCAATGTATGAGAACTCTGTTGTGTGTTTCACTTCAGAAATGGAGTTAAATCCCAGGCTCTGAGTCTTCCTATAAGCAAGAATTCCTTTGATGTAAGGGCAGTTTCTTTATAGCTCAAAGGAACTACATCGTTCACGAAACTCATACGTTTCTCATCTTAACTAACAAGCATTGAATGTTAGAGGACCAGTGCTTTGTATCAGTTCCAGAAGCAGAGTTGGACTAGATATGGTCTGTATGTGTACAAAACACCGTTCATTTGTTCTGGGCACACTCAGATTTCCTCCTGTATTAGAGAATCTAGAAAGCAGGAGCGAGCTTCTTGCTCTAAAGCAGAGTGTGATCAATGGATGAGAACTCTGCTGTGTGTTTCACTTCAGAAATGGAGTTAAATCCCAGGCTCTGAGTGTTCCTACAAGCAAGACTTCCTTTCATGTAAGAGCATTTCTTTATAGCTCTAAGGAACTACATCGTTCACGAACCTCACACATTTCTCATCTTAACTGACAAGCATTGGATGTTAGAGGACCAGTGCTTTGTATCAGTTTCAGAAGCAGATTTGGACTACATATGGTCCGTATGTGTAGGCAACATCGTTCTTTTGTTCTCGGCACACTCACATTTCATGCTGTCTTTGAGACTCTAGAAGGAAGGACTTGCTTCTCGCCCTAAAGCAGAGTGTGATCCATGGATGAGAACACTGCTGTGTGTTTCCCTTCAGATATGGACTTAAATCCCAGGCTCTGTGTCTTCCTACAAGCAAGACTTCGTTTCAGGTAAGGGCAGTCACTTTTCAGCTCAAAATAACTAAGTCGTTCACGAAGCTCACACGTTTCTCATCTTAACTGAGAAGCATTGGATGTTAGAGGACCAGTGCTTTGTATCAGTTTCAGAAGTAGATTTGGACTACATATGGTCCGTATGTGTAGGCATCATCATAATTTTGTTCTTAGCACACTCACGTTTCATGATGTCTTAGAGCCTCTAGAAAGGAAAAGTGTGTTTCTTGCTCTAATGCAGAGTGTGATCAATGGATGAGAACTCTGCTGTGTGTTTCCCTTCAGAAAGGGAGTTAAATCCCAGGCTCTGAGTCTTCCTACAAGCAAGATTTCGTTTAAGGTAAGGGCAGTTACGTTACAGCTCAAAGGAACTACATCGTTCACGAAGCTCACACGTTTCAGATCTTACCTGACAAGCATTGGACGTTAGAGGACCTGTGGTTTGTTTCAGTTGCAGAAGCAGAGTTAAACTAGATATGTTCCTTATGTGTAGGAAACAACGTTCTTTTGTTCTCAGCACACTCACATTTCCTGCTGTCTTAGAGACTTTAGAAAGCAAGTGCTTGCTTCTCGCTCTAAAGCAGAGTGTCATCCATGGATGAGAACTCTGCTGTGTGTTTCCCTTCAGAAATGAATTTAAATCCCATGCTCTGTGTCTTTCTACAAGCAAGACTTCGTTTCAGGTAAGGGCAGTCACTTTTCAGCTCAAAAGTACTACATCATTCACGAAGCTCACATGTTTCTCATCTTAACTGACAAGCATTGGATGTTAGAGGACCAGTGCTTTATATCAGTTTCAGAAGCAGATTTGGACTACATATGGTCCGTATGTGTAGGCAACATCGTACTTTTGTTCTTAGCACACTCACGTTTCATGCTGTCTTAGAGCCTCTAGAAAGAAAAAGCGTGCTTCTTGCTCTATAGCAGAGTGTGATCAATGGATGAGAACTCTGCTGTGTGTTTCCCTTCAGAAAGGGAGTTAAGTCCCAGGCTCTGAGTCTTCCTACAGGCAAGATTTCGTTTCAGGTAAGGGCAGTTACTTTACAGCTCAAACAATCTACATCGTTCACGAAGCTCACACGTTTCAGATCTTACCTGACATGCATTGGATGTTGGAGTACCAGTGCTTTGTATCAGCTTCAGAAGCAAAGTTGGACTAGATATGGTCCGTATGTGTAGGAAACACCGTCCTTTTGTTCTCAGCACACTCATGTTTCCTGCTGTCCTATAGACTATAGAAAGCAAGAGCGTGATTCTTGTTCAAAAGCAGAGTGTGATCAATGGATGAGAACACTGCTGTGTGTTTCACTTCAGAAATGGAGTTAAATCCCAGGCTCTGAGTCTTCCTACATGCAAGACTTCGTTTCAGGTAAGGGCAGTAACTTTTCTGCTCAAACGAACTACATCATTCACGAAGCTCACACGTTTCTCATCTTAACTGACAAGCATTGGATGTTAGAGGACCAGCGCTTTGTATCAGTTTCAGAAGCAGAGTTCTACTAGGTATGGTCCGTATGTGTAGGAAACACCGTTCTTTTGTTCTGGGCACACTCAGATTTCCTCCTGTATTAGAGAACCTGGAAAGCAAGAGCGAGCTTCTTGCTCTAAAGCAGAGTGTGATCAATGTATGAGAACTCTGTTGTGTGTTTCACTTCAGAAATGGAGTTAAATCCCAGGCTCTGAGTCTTCCTATAAGCAAGAATTCCTTTGATGTAAGGGCAGTTTCTTTATAGCTCAAAGGAACTACATCGTTCACGAAACTCATACGTTTCTCATCTTAACTAACAAGCATTGGATGTTAGAGGACCAGTGCTTTGTATCAGTTCCAGAAGCAGAGTTGGACTAGATATGGTCTGTATGTGTACGAAACACCGTTCTTTTGTTCTGGGCACACTCAGATTTCCTCCTGTATTAGAGAATCTAGAAAGCAGGAGCGAGCTTCTTGCTCTAAAGCAGAGTGTGATCAATGGATGAGAACTCTGCTGTGTGTTTCACTTCAGAAATGGAGTTAAATCCCAGGCTCTGAGTGTTCCTACAAGCAAGACTTCCTTTCATGTAAGAGCATTTCTTTATAGCTCTAAGGAACTACATCGTTCACGAACCTCACACATTTCTCATCTTAACTGACAAGCATTGGATGTTAGAGGACCAGTGCTTTGTATCAGTTTCAGAAGCAGATTTGGACTACATATGGTCCGTATGTGTAGGCAACATCGTTCTTTTGTTCTCGGCACACTCACATTTCATGCTGTCTTTGAGACTCTAGAAGGAAGGACTTGCTTCTCGCCCTAAAGCAGAGTGTGATCCATGGATGAGAACACTGCTGTGTGTTTCCCTTCAGATATGGACTTAAATCCCAGGCTCTGTGTCTTCCTACAAGCAAGACTTCGTTTCAGGTAAGGGCAGTCACTTTTCAGCTCAAAATAACTAAGTCGTTCACGAAGCTCACACGTTTCTCATCTTAACTGAGAAGCATTGGATGTTAGAGGACCAGTGCTTTGTATCAGTTTCAGAAGTAGATTTGGACTACATATGGTCCGTATGTGTAGGCATCATCATAATTTTGTTCTTAGCACACTCACGTTTCATGATGTCTTAGAGCCTCTAGAAAGGAAAAGTGTGTTTCTTGCTCTAATGCAGAGTGTGATCAATGGATGAGAACTCTGCTGTGTGTTTCCCTTCAGAAAGGGAGTTAAATCCCAGGCTCTGAGTCTTCCTACAAGCAAGATTTCGTTTAAGGTAAGGGCAGTTACGTTACAGCTCAAAGGAACTACATCGTTCACGAAGCTCACACGTTTCAGATCTTACCTGACAAGCATTGGACGTTAGAGGACCTGTGGTTTGTTTCAGTTGCAGAAGCAGAGTTAAACTAGATATGTTCCTTATGTGTAGGAAACAACGTTCTTTTGTTCTCAGCACACTCACATTTCCTGCTGTCTTAGAGACTTTAGAAAGCAAGTGCTTGCTTCTCGCTCTAAAGCAGAGTGTCATCCATGGATGAGAACTCTGCTGTGTGTTTCCCTTCAGAAATGAATTTAAATCCCATGCTCTGTGTCTTTCTACAAGCAAGACTTCGTTTCAGGTAAGGGCAGTCACTTTTCAGCTCAAAAGTACTACATCATTCACGAAGCTCACATGTTTCTCATCTTAACTGACAAGCATTGGATGTTAGAGGACCAGTGCTTTATATCAGTTTCAGAGGCAGATTTGGACTACATATGGTCCGTATGTGTAGGCAACATCGTACTTTTGTTCTTAGCACACTCACGTTTCATGCTGTCTTAGAGCCTCTAGAAAGAAAAAGCGTGCTTCTTGCTCTATAGCAGAGTGTGATCAATGGATGAGAACTCTGCTGTGTGTTTCCCTTCAGAAAGGGAGTTAAGTCCCAGGCTCTGAGTCTTCCTACAAGCAATATTTCGTTTAAGGTAAGGGCAGTTACGTTACAGCTCAAAGGAACTACATCGTTCACGAAGCTCACACGTTTCAGATCTTACCTGACAAGCATTGGATGTTAGAGGACCTGTGGTTTGTTTCAGTTGCAGAAGCAGAGTTAAACTAGATATGTTCCGTATGTGTAGGAAACACCGTTCTTTTGTTCTCAGCACACTCACATTTCCTGCTGACTTAGAGACTTTAGAAAGCAAGTGCTTGCTTCTCGCTCTAAAGCAGAGTGTGATCCATGGATGAGAACTCTGCTGTGTGTTTCCCTTCAGAAATGGAGTTAAATCCCAGGCTCTGTGTCTTTCTACAAGCAAGACTTCGTTTCAGGTAAGGGCCGTCACTTTTCAGCTCAAAAGTACTACATCATTCACGAAGCTCACATGTTTCTCATCTTAACTGACAAGCATTGGATGTTAGAGGACCAGTGCTTTGTATCAGTTTTAGAAGCAGATTTGGACTACATATGGTCCGTATGTGTAGGCAACATCATTCTTTTGTTCTTAGCACACTCACGTTTCATGCTGTCTTAGAGCCTCTAGAAAGCAAGAGCGTGCTTCTTGCTCTAAAGCAGAGTGTGATCAATGGATGAGAACTCTGCTGTGTGTTTCACTTCAGAAATGGAGTTAAATCCCAGGCTCTGAGTCTTCCTACAGGCAAGATTTCGTTTAAGGTAAGGGCAGTTACTTTACAGCTCAAAAAATCTACATCGTTCACGAAGCTCACACGTTTCAGATCTTACCTGACAAGCATTGCATGTTGGAGTACCAGTGCTTTGTATCAGCTTCAGAAGCAAAGTTGGACTAGATATGGTCCGTATGTGTAGGAAACACCATCCTTTTGTTCTCAGCACACTCATGTTTCCTGCTGTCTTAGAGACTCTAGAAAGCAAGAGCGTGATTCTTGTTCAAAAGCAGAGTGTGATCAATGGATGAGAACACTGCTGTGTGTTTCACTTCAGAAATGGAGTTAAATCCCAGGCTCTGAGTCTTCCTACATGCAAGACTTCGTTTCAGGTAAGGGCAGTCACTTTTCTGCTCAAACGAACTACATCATTCACGAAGCTCACACGTTTCTCATCTTAACTGACAAGCATTGGATGTTAGAGGACCAGCGCTTTGTATCAGTTTCAGAAGCAGAGTTCTACTAGGTATGGTCCGTATGTGTAGGAAACACCGTTCTTTTGTTCTGGGCACACTCAGATTTCCTCCTGTATTAGAGAACCTGGAAAGCAAGAGCGAGCTTCTTGCTCTAAAGCAGAGTGTGATCAATGTATGAGAACTCTGTTGTGTGTTTCACTTCAGAAATGCAGTTAAATCCCAGGCTCTGAGTCTTCCTACAAGCAAGACTTCCTTTCATGTAAGAGCATTTCTTTATAGCTCTAAGGAACTACATCGTTCACGAACCTCACACATTTCTCATCTTAACTGACAAGCATTGGATGTTAGAGGACCAGTGCTTTGTATCAGTTTCAGAAGCAGATTTGGACTACATATGGTCCGTATGTGTAGGCAACATCGTTCTTTTGTTCTCGGCACACTCACATTTCATGCTGTCTTTGAGACTCTAGAAGGAAGGACTTGCTTCTCGCCCTAAAGCAGAGTGTGATCCATGGATGAGAACACTGCTGTGTGTTTCCCTTCAGATATGGACTTAAATCCCAGGCTCTGTGTCTTCCTACAAGCAAGACTTCGTTTCAGGTAAGGGCAGTCACTTTTCAGCTCAAAATAACTAAGTCGTTCACGAAGCTCACACGTTTCTCATCTTAACTGAGAAGCATTGGATGTTAGAGGACCAGTGCTTTGTATCAGTTTCAGAAGTAGATTTGGACTACATATGGTCCGTATTTGTGTAGGCATCATCGTACTTTTGTTCTTAGCACACTCACGTTTCATGATGTCTTAGAGCCTCTAGAAAGGAAAAGTGTGTTTCTTGCTCTAATGCAGAGTGTGATCAATGGATGAGAACTCTGCTGTGTGTTTCCCTTCAGAAAGGGAGTTAAATCCCAGGCTCTGAGTCTTCCTACAAGCAAGATTTCATTTAAGGTAAGGGCAGTTACTTTACAGCTCAAAGGAACTACATCGTTCACGAAGCTCACATGTTTCAGATATTACCTAACAAGCATTGGATATTAGAGGACCAGTGCTTTGTATCAGCTTCAGAAGCAGAGTTGTACTAGATATGTTCGGTATGTGTAGGAAACACCCTTCTTTTGTTCTCAGCACACTCACTTTTCCTGCTGTCTTAGATGATCTAGAAAGCAAGAGCGTGCTTCTTGTTCTAAAGCAGAGTGTGATCAATGGATGAGAACACTGCTGTGTGTTTCCCTTCAGATATGGAGTTAAATCCTAGGCTCTGGGTCATCCTACAAGCAAGACTTCGTTTCAGGTAAGGGCAGTCACTTTCAGCTCAAAATAACTACATCGTTCATGAAGCTCACACTTTTCTCATCTTAACAGACAAGAATTGGATGGTAGAGGACCAGTGCTTTGTATCAGCTTCAGAAGCAGAGTTGGACTAGATATGGTCCTTATGTGTAGGAAACACCGTTCTTTTCTTCTCAGCACACTCACGTTTCCTGCTGTCTCAGAGACTCTAGAAAGCAAGAGCGTGCTTCTTGGTCTAAAGCAGAGTGTGATCAATGGATGAGAACACTGCTGTGTGTTTCACGTCAGAAATGGAGTTAAATCCCAGGGTCTCAGTGTTCCTACAAGCAAGACTTCCTTTCAGGTAAGGGCAGTTTCTTTATAGCTCAAAGGAACTACATCATTCACGAAGCTCACACGTTTCTCATCTTAACTGATAAGCATTGTATGTTAGAGGACCAGTGCTTTGTATCTGTTTCAGAAGCCGATTTGGACTACTTATGGTCCGTATGTGTAGGCAACATCGTACTTTTGTTCTTAGCACACTCACGTTTCATGCTGTCTTAGAGCCTCTAGAAAGAAAAAGCGTGCTTCTTGCTCTATAGCAGAGTGTGATCAATGGATGAGAACTCTGCTGTGTGTTTCCCTTCAGAAAGGGAGTTAAATCCCAGGCTCTGTGTCTTCCTACAAGCAATATTTCCTTTAAGGTAAGGGCAGTTACGTTACAGCTCAAAGGAACTACATCGTTCACGAAGCTCACACGTTTCAGATCTTACCTGACAAGCATTGGATGGTAGAGGACCAGTGCTTTGTATCAGTTTCAGAAGCAGATTTGGACTACATATGGTCCGTATGTGTAGGCAACATCGTACTTTTGTTCTCAGCACACTCACGTTTCCTGCTGTATTAGAGACTCTAGAAAGCAAGAGCATGCTTCTTGCTCTAAAGCAGAGTGTGATCCAAGGATGAGAACTATGCTGTGTGTTTCCCTTCAGAAATGGAGTTAAATCCCAGGCTCTGTGTTTTCCTATATGCAAGACTTCGCTACAGGTAAGGGCAGTCACTTTTCAGCTCAAATAAACTACATCGTTCACGAAGCTCACACGTTTCAGATCTTACCTGATAAGCATTGGATGTTAGAGGACCAGTGCTTTGTATCAGCTTCAGAAGCAGAATTGGACTAGATATGGTCCGTATGTTTAGGAAACACCGTTCTTTTGTTCTGGGCACACTCAGATTTCCTCCTGTATTAGAGATTCTAGAAAGCAAGAGTGAGCTTCTTGCTCTAAAGCAGAGTGTGATCAATGGATGACAACTCTCCTGTGTGTTTCACTTCAGAAATGGAGTTAAATCCGAGGCTCTCAGTGTTCCTACAAGCAAGTCTTCCTTTCAGGTAAGGGCAGTTTCTTTATAGCTCATAGGAACTACATCATTCACGAAGCTCACACGTTTCTCATCTTAACTGAGAAGCATTGGATGTTAGAGGACCAGTGCTTTGTATCAGTTTCAGAAGTAGATTTGGACTACATATGGTCCGTATGTGTAGGCATCATCATAATTTTGTTCTTAGCACACTCACGTTTCATGATGTCTTAGAGCCTCTAGAAAGGAAAAGTGTGTTTCTTGCTCTAATGCAGAGTGTGATCAATGGATGAGAACTCTGCTGTGTGTTTCCCTTCAGAAAGGGAGTTAAATCCCAGGCTCTGAGTCTTCCTACAAGCAAGATTTCGTTTAAGGTAAGGGCAGTTACGTTACAGCTCAAAGGAACTACATCGTTCACGAAGCTCACACGTTTCAGATCTTACCTGACAAGCATTGGACGTTAGAGGACCTGTGGTTTGTTTCAGTTGCAGAAGCAGAGTTAAACTAGATATGTTCCTTATGTGTAGGAAACAACGTTCTTTTGTTCTCAGCACACTCACATTTCCTGCTGTCTTAGAGACTTTAGAAAGCAAGTGCTTGCTTCTCGCTCTAAAGCAGAGTGTCATCCATGGATGAGAACTCTGCTGTGTGTTTCCCTTCAGAAATGAATTTAAATCCCATGCTCTGTGTCTTTCTACAAGCAAGACTTCGTTTCAGGTAAGGGCAGTCACTTTTCAGCTCAAAAGTACTACATCATTCACGAAGCTCACATGTTTCTCATCTTAACTGACAAGCATTGGATGTTAGAGGACCAGTGCTTTATATCAGTTTCAGAAGCAGATTTGGACTACATATGGTCCGTATGTGTAGGCAACATCGTACTTTTGTTCTTAGCACACTCACGTTTCATGCTGTCTTAGAGCCTCTAGAAAGAAAAAGCGTGCTTCTTGCTCTATAGCAGAGTGTGATCAATGGATGAGAACTCTGCTGTGTGTTTCCCTTCAGAAAGGGAGTTAAGTCCCAGGCTCTGAGTCTTCCTACAAGCAATATTTCGTTTAAGGTAAGGGCAGTTACGTTACAGCTCAAAGGAACTACATCGTTCACGAAGCTCACACGTTTCAGATCTTACCTGACAAGCATTGGATGTTAGAGGACCTGTGGTTTGTTTCAGTTGCAGAAGCAGAGTTAAACTAGATATGTTCCGTATGTGTAGGAAACACCGTTCTTTTGTTCTCAGCACACTCACATTTCCTGCTGACTTAGAGACTTTAGAAAGCAAGTGCTTGCTTCTCGCTCTAAAGCAGAGTGTGATCCATGGATGAGAACTCTGCTGTGTGTTTCCCTTCAGAAATGGAGTTAAATCCCAGGCTCTGTGTCTTTCTACAAGCAAGACTTCGTTTCAGGTAAGGGCCGTCACTTTTCAGCTCAAAAGTACTACATCATTCACGAAGCTCACATGTTTCTCATCTTAACTGACAAGCATTGGATGTTAGAGGACCAGTGCTTTGTATCAGTTTTAGAAGCAGATTTGGACTACATATGGTCCGTATGTGTAGGCAACATCATTCTTTTGTTCTTAGCACACTCACGTTTCATGCTGTCTTAGAGCCTCTAGAAAGCAAGAGCGTGCTTCTTGCTCTAAAGCAGAGTGTGATCAATGGATGAGAACTCTGCTGTGTGTTTCACTTCAGAAATGGAGTTAAATCCCAGGCTCTGAGTCTTCCTACAGGCAAGATTTCGTTTCAGGTAAGGGCAGTTACTTTACAGCTCAAAAAATCTACATCGTTCACGAAGCTCACACTTTTCAGATCTTACCTGACAAGCATTGCATGTTGGAGTACCAGTGCTTTGTATCAGCTTCAGAAGCAAAGTTGGACTAGATATGGTCCGTATGTGTAGGAAACACCATCCTTTTGTTCTCAGCACACTCATGTTTCCTGCTGTCTTAGAGACTCTAGAAAGCAAGAGCGTGATTCTTGTTCAAAAGCAGAGTGTGATCAATGGATGAGAACACTGCTGTGTGTTTCACTTCAGAAATGGAGTTAAATCCCAGGCTCTGAGTCTTCCTACATGCAAGACTTCGTTTCAGGTAAGGGCAGTCACTTTTCTGCTCAAACGAACTACATCATTCACGAAGCTCACACGTTTCTCATCTTAACTGACAAGCATTGGATGTTAGAGGACCAGCGCTTTGTATCAGTTTCAGAAGCAGAGTTCTACTAGGTATGGTCCGTATGTGTAGGAAACACCGTTCTTTTGTTCTGGGCACACTCAGATTTCCTCCTGTATTAGAGAACCTGGAAAGCAAGAGCGAGCTTCTTGCTCTAAAGCAGAGTGTGATCAATGTATGAGAACTCTGTTGTGTGTTTCACTTCAGAAATGCAGTTAAATCCCAGGCTCTGAGTCTTCCTACAAGCAAGACTTCCTTTCATGTAAGAGCATTTCTTTATAGCTCTAAGGAACTACATCGTTCACGAACCTCACACATTTCTCATCTTAACTGACAAGCATTGGATGTTAGAGGACCAGTGCTTTGTATCAGTTTCAGAAGCAGATTTGGACTACATATGGTCCGTATGTGTAGGCAACATCGTTCTTTTGTTCTCGGCACACTCACATTTCATGCTGTCTTTGAGACTCTAGAAGGAAGGACTTGCTTCTCGCCCTAAAGCAGAGTGTGATCCATGGATGAGAACACTGCTGTGTGTTTCCCTTCAGATATGGACTTAAATCCCAGGCTCTGTGTCTTCCTACAAGCAAGACTTCGTTTCAGGTAAGGGCAGTCACTTTTCAGCTCAAAATAACTAAGTCGTTCACGAAGCTCACACGTTTCTCATCTTAACTGAGAAGCATTGGATGTTAGAGGACCAGTGCTTTGTATCAGTTTCAGAAGTAGATTTGGACTACATATGGTCCGTATTTGTGTAGGCATCATCGTACTTTTGTTCTTAGCACACTCACGTTTCATGATGTCTTAGAGCCTCTAGAAAGGAAAAGTGTGTTTCTTGCTCTAATGCAGAGTGTGATCAATGGATGAGAACTCTGCTGTGTGTTTCCCTTCAGAAAGGGAGTTAAATCCCAGGCTCTGAGTCTTCCTACAAGCAAGATTTCATTTAAGGTAAGGGCAGTTACTTTACAGCTCAAAGGAACTACATCGTTCACGAAGCTCACATGTTTCAGATATTACCTAACAAGCATTGGATGTTAGAGGACCAGTGCTTTGTATCAGCTTCAGAAGCAGAGTTGTACTAGATATGTTCGGTATGTGTAGGAAACACCCTTCTTTTGTTCTCAGCACACTCACTTTTCCTGCTGTCTTAGATGATCTAGAAAGCAAGAGCGTGCTTCTTGTTCTAAAGCAGAGTGTGATCAATGGATGAGAACACTGCTGTGTGTTTCCCTTCAGATATGGAGTTAAATCCTAGGCTCTGGGTCATCCTACAAGCAAGACTTCGTTTCAGGTAAGGGCAGTCACTTTCAGCTCAAAATAACTACATCGTTCATGAAGCTCACACTTTTCTCATCTTAACAGACAAGAATTGGATGGTAGAGGACCAGTGCTTTGTATCAGCTTCAGAAGCAGAGTTGGACTAGATATGGTCCTTATGTGTAGGAAACACCGTTCTTTTCTTCTCAGCACACTCACGTTTCCTGCTGTCTCAGAGACTCTAGAAAGCAAGAGCGTGCTTCTTGGTCTAAAGCAGAGTGTGATCAATGGATGAGAACACTGCTGTGTGTTTCACGTCAGAAATGGAGTTAAATCCCAGGGTCTCAGTGTTCCTACAAGCAAGACTTCCTTTCAGGTAAGGGCAGTTTCTTTATAGCTCAAAGGAACTACATCATTCACGAAGCTCACACGTTTCTCATCTTAACTGATAAGCATTGTATGTTAGAGGACCAGTGCTTTGTATCTGTTTCAGAAGCCGATTTGGACTACTTATGGTCCGTATGTGTAGGCAACATCGTACTTTTGTTCTTAGCACACTCACGTTTCATGCTGTCTTAGAGCCTCTAGAAAGAAAAAGCGTGCTTCTTGCTCTATAGCAGAGTGTGATCAATGGATGAGAACTCTGCTGTGTGTTTCCCTTCAGAAAGGGAGTTAAATCCCAGGCTCTGTGTCTTCCTACAAGCAATATTTCCTTTAAGGTAAGGGCAGTTACGTTACAGCTCAAAGGAACTACATCGTTCACGAAGCTCACACGTTTCAGATCTTACCTGACAAGCATTGGATGGTAGAGGACCAGTGCTTTGTATCAGTTTCAGAAGCAGATTTGGACTACATATGGTCCGTATGTGTAGGCAACATCGTACTTTTGTTCTCAGCACACTCACGTTTCCTGCTGTATTAGAGACTCTAGAAAGCAAGAGCATGCTTCTTGCTCTAAAGCAGAGTGTGATCCAAGGATGAGAACTATGCTGTGTGTTTCCCTTCAGAAATGGAGTTAAATCCCAGGCTCTGTGTTTTCCTATATGCAAGACTTCGCTACAGGTAAGGGCAGTCACTTTTCAGCTCAAATAAACTACATCGTTCACGAAGCTCACACGTTTCAGATCTTACCTGATAAGCATTGGATGTTAGAGGACCAGTGCTTTGTATCAGCTTCAGAAGCAGAATTGGACTAGATATGGTCCGTATGTTTAGGAAACACCGTTCTTTTGTTCTGGGCACACTCAGATTTCCTCCTGTATTAGAGATTCTAGAAAGCAAGAGTGAGCTTCTTGCTCTAAAGCAGAGTGTGATCAATGGATGACAACTCTCCTGTGTGTTTCACTTCAGAAATGGAGTTAAATCCGAGGCTCTCAGTGTTCCTACAAGCAAGTCTTCCTTTCAGGTAAGGGCAGTTTCTTTATAGCTCATAGGAACTACATCATTCACGAAGCTCACACGTTTCTCATCTTAACTGAGAAGCATTGGATGTTAGAGGACCAGGGCTTTGTATCAGTTTCAGAAGCAGATTTGGACTACATATGTTCCGTATGTGTAGGCAACATCGTACTTTTGTTCTTAGCACACTCACATTTCATGCTGTCTTAGAGACTCTAGAAAGAAAAAGCGTGCTTCTTGCTCTATAGCAGAGTGTGATCATCGGATGAGAACTCTGCTGTGTGTTTCCCTTCAGAAAGGGAGTTAAATCCCAGGCTCTGAGTCTTCCTACAAGCAAGATTTCATTTAAGGTAAGGGCAGTTACTTTACAGCTCAAAGGAACTACATCGTTCACGAAGCTCACATGTTTCAGATATTACCTAACAAGCATTGGATATTAGAGGACCAGTGCTTTGTATCAGCTTCAGAAGCAGAGTTGTACTAGATATGTTCGGTATGTGTAGGAAACACCCTTCTTTTGTTCTCAGCACACTCACTTTTCCTGCTGTCTTAGATGATCTAGAAAGCAAGAGCGTGCTTCTTGTTCTAAAGCAGAGTGTGATCAATGGATGAGAACACTGCTGTGTGTTTCCCTTCAGATATGGAGTTAAATCCTAGGCTCTGGGTCATCCTACAAGCAAGACTTCGTTTCAGGTAAGGGCAGTCACTTTCAGCTCAAAATAACTACATCGTTCATGAAGCTCACACTTTTCTCATCTTAACAGACAAGAATTGGATGGTAGAGGACCAGTGCTTTGTATCAGCTTCAGAAGCAGAGTTGGACTAGATATGGTCCTTATGTGTAGGAAACACCGTTCTTTTCTTCTCAGCACACTCACGTTTCCTGCTGTCTCAGAGACTCTAGAAAGCAAGAGCGTGCTTCTTGGTCTAAAGCAGAGTGTGATCAATGGATGAGAACACTGCTGTGTGTTTCACGTCAGAAATGGAGTTAAATCCCAGGGTCTCAGTGTTCCTACAAGCAAGACTTCCTTTCAGGTAAGGGCAGTTTCTTTATAGCTCAAAGGAACTACATCATTCACGAAGCTCACACGTTTCTCATCTTAACTGATAAGCATTGTATGTTAGAGGACCAGTGCTTTGTATCTGTTTCAGAAGCCGATTTGGACTACTTATGGTCCGTATGTGTAGGCAACATCGTACTTTTGTTCTTAGCACACTCACGTTTCATGCTGTCTTAGAGCCTCTAGAAAGAAAAAGCGTGCTTCTTGCTCTATAGCAGAGTGTGATCAATGGATGAGAACTCTGCTGTGTGTTTCCCTTCAGAAAGGGAGTTAAATCCCAGGCTCTGTGTCTTCCTACAAGCAATATTTCCTTTAAGGTAAGGGCAGTTACGTTACAGCTCAAAGGAACTACATCGTTCACGAAGCTCACACGTTTCAGATCTTACCTGACAAGCATTGGATGGTAGAGGACCAGTGCTTTGTATCAGTTTCAGAAGCAGATTTGGACTACATATGGTCCGTATGTGTAGGCAACATCGTACTTTTGTTCTCAGCACACTCACGTTTCCTGCTGTATTAGAGACTCTAGAAAGCAAGAGCATGCTTCTTGCTCTAAAGCAGAGTGTGATCCAAGGATGAGAACTATGCTGTGTGTTTCCCTTCAGAAATGGAGTTAAATCCCAGGCTCTGTGTTTTCCTATATGCAAGACTTCGCTACAGGTAAGGGCAGTCACTTTTCAGCTCAAATAAACTACATCGTTCACGAAGCTCACACGTTTCAGATCTTACCTGATAAGCATTGGATGTTAGAGGACCAGTGCTTTGTATCAGCTTCAGAAGCAGAATTGGACTAGATATGGTCCGTATGTTTAGGAAACACCGTTCTTTTGTTCTGGGCACACTCAGATTTCCTCCTGTATTAGAGATTCTAGAAAGCAAGAGTGAGCTTCTTGCTCTAAAGCAGAGTGTGATCAATGGATGACAACTCTCCTGTGTGTTTCACTTCAGAAATGGAGTTAAATCCGAGGCTCTCAGTGTTCCTACAAGCAAGTCTTCCTTTCAGGTAAGGGCAGTTTCTTTATAGCTCATAGGAACTACATCATTCACGAAGCTCACACGTTTCTCATCTTAACTGAGAAGCATTGGATGTTAGAGGACCAGTGCTTTGTATCAGTTTCAGAAGTAGATTTGGACTACATATGGTCCGTATGTGTAGGCATCATCATAATTTTGTTCTTAGCACACTCACGTTTCATGATGTCTTAGAGCCTCTAGAAAGGAAAAGTGTGTTTCTTGCTCTAATGCAGAGTGTGATCAATGGATGAGAACTCTGCTGTGTGTTTCCCTTCAGAAAGGGAGTTAAATCCCAGGCTCTGAGTCTTCCTACAAGCAAGATTTCGTTTAAGGTAAGGGCAGTTACGTTACAGCTCAAAGGAACTACATCGTTCACGAAGCTCACACGTTTCAGATCTTACCTGACAAGCATTGGACGTTAGAGGACCTGTGGTTTGTTTCAGTTGCAGAAGCAGAGTTAAACTAGATATGTTCCTTATGTGTAGGAAACAACGTTCTTTTGTTCTCAGCACACTCACATTTCCTGCTGTCTTAGAGACTTTAGAAAGCAAGTGCTTGCTTCTCGCTCTAAAGCAGAGTGTCATCCATGGATGAGAACTCTGCTGTGTGTTTCCCTTCAGAAATGAATTTAAATCCCATGCTCTGTGTCTTTCTACAAGCAAGACTTCGTTTCAGGTAAGGGCAGTCACTTTTCAGCTCAAAAGTACTACATCATTCACGAAGCTCACATGTTTCTCATCTTAACTGACAAGCATTGGATGTTAGAGGACCAGTGCTTTATATCAGTTTCAGAAGCAGATTTGGACTACATATGGTCCGTATGTGTAGGCAACATCGTACTTTTGTTCTTAGCACACTCACGTTTCATGCTGTCTTAGAGCCTCTAGAAAGAAAAAGCGTGCTTCTTGCTCTATAGCAGAGTGTGATCAATGGATGAGAACTCTGCTGTGTGTTTCCCTTCAGAAAGGGAGTTAAGTCCCAGGCTCTGAGTCTTCCTACAAGCAATATTTCGTTTAAGGTAAGGGCAGTTACGTTACAGCTCAAAGGAACTACATCGTTCACGAAGCTCACACGTTTCAGATCTTACCTGACAAGCATTGGATGTTAGAGGACCTGTGGTTTGTTTCAGTTGCAGAAGCAGAGTTAAACTAGATATGTTCCGTATGTGTAGGAAACACCGTTCTTTTGTTCTCAGCACACTCACATTTCCTGCTGACTTAGAGACTTTAGAAAGCAAGTGCTTGCTTCTCGCTCTAAAGCAGAGTGTGATCCATGGATGAGAACTCTGCTGTGTGTTTCCCTTCAGAAATGGAGTTAAATCCCAGGCTCTGTGTCTTTCTACAAGCAAGACTTCGTTTCAGGTAAGGGCCGTCACTTTTCAGCTCAAAAGTACTACATCATTCACGAAGCTCACATGTTTCTCATCTTAACTGACAAGCATTGGATGTTAGAGGACCAGTGCTTTGTATCAGTTTTAGAAGCAGATTTGGACTACATATGGTCCGTATGTGTAGGCAACATCATTCTTTTGTTCTTAGCACACTCACGTTTCATGCTGTCTTAGAGCCTCTAGAAAGCAAGAGCGTGCTTCTTGCTCTAAAGCAGAGTGTGATCAATGGATGAGAACTCTGCTGTGTGTTTCACTTCAGAAATGGAGTTAAATCCCAGGCTCTGAGTCTTCCTACAGGCAAGATTTCGTTTCAGGTAAGGGCAGTTACTTTACAGCTCAAAAAATCTACATCGTTCACGAAGCTCACACTTTTCAGATCTTACCTGACAAGCATTGCATGTTGGAGTACCAGTGCTTTGTATCAGCTTCAGAAGCAAAGTTGGACTAGATATGGTCCGTATGTGTAGGAAACACCATCCTTTTGTTCTCAGCACACTCATGTTTCCTGCTGTCTTAGAGACTCTAGAAAGCAAGAGCGTGATTCTTGTTCAAAAGCAGAGTGTGATCAATGGATGAGAACACTGCTGTGTGTTTCACTTCAGAAATGGAGTTAAATCCCAGGCTCTGAGTCTTCCTACATGCAAGACTTCGTTTCAGGTAAGGGCAGTCACTTTTCTGCTCAAACGAACTACATCATTCACGAAGCTCACACGTTTCTCATCTTAACTGACAAGCATTGGATGTTAGAGGACCAGCGCTTTGTATCAGTTTCAGAAGCAGAGTTCTACTAGGTATGGTCCGTATGTGTAGGAAACACCGTTCTTTTGTTCTGGGCACACTCAGATTTCCTCCTGTATTAGAGAACCTGGAAAGCAAGAGCGAGCTTCTTGCTCTAAAGCAGAGTGTGATCAATGTATGAGAACTCTGTTGTGTGTTTCACTTCAGAAATGCAGTTAAATCCCAGGCTCTGAGTCTTCCTACAAGCAAGACTTCCTTTCATGTAAGAGCATTTCTTTATAGCTCTAAGGAACTACATCGTTCACGAACCTCACACATTTCTCATCTTAACTGACAAGCATTGGATGTTAGAGGACCAGTGCTTTGTATCAGTTTCAGAAGCAGATTTGGACTACATATGGTCCGTATGTGTAGGCAACATCGTTCTTTTGTTCTCGGCACACTCACATTTCATGCTGTCTTTGAGACTCTAGAAGGAAGGACTTGCTTCTCGCCCTAAAGCAGAGTGTGATCCATGGATGAGAACACTGCTGTGTGTTTCCCTTCAGATATGGACTTAAATCCCAGGCTCTGTGTCTTCCTACAAGCAAGACTTCGTTTCAGGTAAGGGCAGTCACTTTTCAGCTCAAAATAACTAAGTCGTTCACGAAGCTCACACGTTTCTCATCTTAACTGAGAAGCATTGGATGTTAGAGGACCAGTGCTTTGTATCAGTTTCAGAAGTAGATTTGGACTACATATGGTCCGTATTTGTGTAGGCATCATCGTACTTTTGTTCTTAGCACACTCACGTTTCATGATGTCTTAGAGCCTCTAGAAAGGAAAAGTGTGTTTCTTGCTCTAATGCAGAGTGTGATCAATGGATGAGAACTCTGCTGTGTGTTTCCCTTCAGAAAGGGAGTTAAATCCCAGGCTCTGAGTCTTCCTACAAGCAAGATTTCATTTAAGGTAAGGGCAGTTACTTTACAGCTCAAAGGAACTACATCGTTCACGAAGCTCACATGTTTCAGATATTACCTAACAAGCATTGGATGTTAGAGGACCAGTGCTTTGTATCAGCTTCAGAAGCAGAGTTGTACTAGATATGTTCGGTATGTGTAGGAAACACCCTTCTTTTGTTCTCAGCACACTCACTTTTCCTGCTGTCTTAGATGATCTAGAAAGCAAGAGCGTGCTTCTTGTTCTAAAGCAGAGTGTGATCAATGGATGAGAACACTGCTGTGTGTTTCCCTTCAGATATGGAGTTAAATCCTAGGCTCTGGGTCATCCTACAAGCAAGACTTCGTTTCAGGTAAGGGCAGTCACTTTCAGCTCAAAATAACTACATCGTTCATGAAGCTCACACTTTTCTCATCTTAACAGACAAGAATTGGATGGTAGAGGACCAGTGCTTTGTATCAGCTTCAGAAGCAGAGTTGGACTAGATATGGTCCTTATGTGTAGGAAACACCGTTCTTTTCTTCTCAGCACACTCACGTTTCCTGCTGTCTCAGAGACTCTAGAAAGCAAGAGCGTGCTTCTTGGTCTAAAGCAGAGTGTGATCAATGGATGAGAACACTGCTGTGTGTTTCACGTCAGAAATGGAGTTAAATCCCAGGGTCTCAGTGTTCCTACAAGCAAGACTTCCTTTCAGGTAAGGGCAGTTTCTTTATAGCTCAAAGGAACTACATCATTCACGAAGCTCACACGTTTCTCATCTTAACTGATAAGCATTGTATGTTAGAGGACCAGTGCTTTGTATCTGTTTCAGAAGCCGATTTGGACTACTTATGGTCCGTATGTGTAGGCAACATCGTACTTTTGTTCTTAGCACACTCACGTTTCATGCTGTCTTAGAGCCTCTAGAAAGAAAAAGCGTGCTTCTTGCTCTATAGCAGAGTGTGATCAATGGATGAGAACTCTGCTGTGTGTTTCCCTTCAGAAAGGGAGTTAAATCCCAGGCTCTGTGTCTTCCTACAAGCAATATTTCCTTTAAGGTAAGGGCAGTTACGTTACAGCTCAAAGGAACTACATCGTTCACGAAGCTCACACGTTTCAGATCTTACCTGACAAGCATTGGATGGTAGAGGACCAGTGCTTTGTATCAGTTTCAGAAGCAGATTTGGACTACATATGGTCCGTATGTGTAGGCAACATCGTACTTTTGTTCTCAGCACACTCACGTTTCCTGCTGTATTAGAGACTCTAGAAAGCAAGAGCATGCTTCTTGCTCTAAAGCAGAGTGTGATCCAAGGATGAGAACTATGCTGTGTGTTTCCCTTCAGAAATGGAGTTAAATCCCAGGCTCTGTGTTT
The DNA here is from genome assembly GCA_949786385.1 of Onychomys leucogaster. NCBI lineage: Eukaryota > Metazoa > Chordata > Mammalia > Rodentia > Cricetidae > Onychomys > Onychomys leucogaster. The sequence goes on from CATKUP010000025.1 coordinate 1,727,038, forward strand.
TCCTATATGCAAGACTTCGCTACAGGTAAGGGCAGTCACTTTTCAGCTCAAATAAACTACATCGTTCACGAAGCTCACACGTTTCAGATCTTACCTGATAAGCATTGGATGTTAGAGGACCAGTGCTTTGTATCAGCTTCAGAAGCAGAATTGGACTAGATATGGTCCGTATGTTTAGGAAACACCGTTCTTTTGTTCTGGGCACACTCAGATTTCCTCCTGTATTAGAGATTCTAGAAAGCAAGAGTGAGCTTCTTGCTCTAAAGCAGAGTGTGATCAATGGATGACAACTCTCCTGTGTGTTTCACTTCAGAAATGGAGTTAAATCCGAGGCTCTCAGTGTTCCTACAAGCAAGTCTTCCTTTCAGGTAAGGGCAGTTTCTTTATAGCTCATAGGAACTACATCATTCACGAAGCTCACACGTTTCTCATCTTAACTGAGAAGCATTGGATGTTAGAGGACCAGGGCTTTGTATCAGTTTCAGAAGCAGATTTGGACTACATATGTTCCGTATGTGTAGGCAACATCGTACTTTTGTTCTTAGCACACTCACATTTCATGCTGTCTTAGAGACTCTAGAAAGAAAAAGCGTGCTTCTTGCTCTATAGCAGAGTGTGATCATCGGATGAGAACTCTGCTGTGTGTTTCCCTTCAGAAAGGGAGTTAAATCCCAGGCTCTGAGTCTTCCTACAAGCAATATTTCGTTTAAGGTAAGGGCAGTTACTTTACAGCTCAAAGGAACTACATCGTTCACGAAGCTCACACGTTTCAGATCTTACCTGACAAGCATTGGATGTTAGAGGACCTGTGGTTTGTTTCAGTTGCAGAAGCAGAGTTAAACTAGATATGTTCCGTATGTGTAGGAAACACCGTTCTTTTGTTCTCAGCACACTCACATTTCCTGCTGTCTTAGAGACTTCTCGCTCTAAAGCAGAGCGTGATCCATGGATGAGAACTCTGCTGTGTGTTTCCCTTCAGAAATGGAGTTAAATCCCAGGCTCTGTGTCTTCCTATAAGCAAGACTTCGTTTCAGGTAAGGGAAGTCACTTTTCAGCTCAAAAGTACTACATCATTCACGAAGCTCACATGTTTCTCATCTTAACAGACAAGCATTGGATGTTAGAGGACCAGTGCTTTGTATCACTTTCAGAAGCAGAGTTGTACTAGATATGGTCCCTATGTGTAGGAAACACCGTCCTTTTGTTCTCAGCACACTCACGTTTCCTGATGTCTTAGAGGCTCTAGAAAGCAAGAGCGTGCTTCTTGTTCTAAAGCAGAGTGTGATCCATGGATGAGAACACTGCTGTGTGTTTCCCTTCAGATATGGACTTAAATCCCAGGCTCTGTGTCTTCCTACAAGCAAGACTTCGTTTCAGGTAAGGGCAGTCACTTTTCAGCTCAAAATAACTACATTGTTCACGAAGCTCACACGTTTCTCATCTTAACAGACAAGCATTGGATGATAGAGGAACAGTGCTTTGTATCAGCTTCAGAAGCAGAGTTGGACTATATATGGTCCTTATGTGTAGGAAACACCGTTCTTTTCTTCTCAGCACACTCACGTTTCCTGCTGTCTTAGAGACTCTAGAAAGCAAGTGCGTGCTTCTTGGTCTAAAGCAGAGTGTGATCAATGGGTGAGAACACTGCTTTGTGTTTCCCGTCAGAAATGGAGTTAAATCCCAGGCTCTGAGTCTTCCTACAAGCAAGACTTCCTTTCATGTAAGGGCAGTTTCTTTATAGCTCAAAGGAACTACATCCTTCACGAAGCTCACAGTTTTCTATCTTAACTGACAAGCATTGGATGTTAGAGGACCAGTGCTTTGTATCAGTTTCAGAAGCAGATTTGGACTACATATGGTCCGTATGTGTAGGCAACACCGTTCTTTTGTTCTCAGCACACTCATGTTTCATGCTATCATAGAGACTCTAGAAAGCAAGTACTTGGTTCTCGCTCTAAAGCAGAGTGTGATCCATGGATGAGAACTCTGCTGTGTGTTTCCCTTCAGAAATGGAGTTAAATCCCAGGCTCTGTGTCTTCCTACAAGCAAGACTTCGTGTCAGGTAAGGGCAGTCACTTTTCAGCTCAAAAGTACTACATCATTCACGAAACTCACATGTTTCTCATCTTAACAGACAAGCATTGGATGTTAGAGGACCAGTGCTTTGTATCTGTTTCAGATGCAGAGTTGGACTAGATATGGTCCGAATGTGTAGGAAACACCGTTCTTTTGCTTTGAGCACACTGATGTTTCCTACTGTATTAGAGACTCTAGAAAGCAAGAGCATGCTTCTTGCTCTAAAGCAGAGTTTGATCCATGGATGAGAACTATGCTGTGTGTTTCCCTTTAGAAATGGAGTTAAATCCCAGGATCTGTGTCTTACTACAAGCAAGACTTCGTTTCAGGTAAGGGCAGTCACTTTTCAGCTCAAAAGAACTACATCATTCACGAAGCTCACACGATTCTCATCTTAACTGACAAGCATTGGATGTTAGAGGACCAGTGCTTTGTATCAGTTCCAGAAGCAGAGTTGGACTAGATATGGTCCTTATGTGTAGGAAACACCGTTCATTTGTTCTGGGCACACTCAGATTTCCTCCTGTATTAGAGACTCTAGAAAGCAAGAGCGTGCTTCTTGCTCTAAAGCAGAGTGTGATCAATGGATGAGAACTCTGCTGTGTGTTTCACTTCAGAAATGGAGTTAAATCCCAGGCTCTGTGTCTTACTACAAGCAAGACTTCCTTTCATGTAAGGGCAGTTTCTTTATATCTCAAAGGAAATACATCGTTCACGAAGCTAACACGTTTCTATCTTAACTGACAAGCATTGGATGTTAGAGGACCAGTGCTTTGTATCAGTTTCAGAAGCAGATTTGGACTACATATGGTCCGTATGTGTAGGCATCATCGTTCTTTTGTTCTTAGCACACTCACGTTTCATGCTGTCTTAGAGCCTCTAGAAAGCAAGAGCGTGCTTCTTGCTCTAAAGCAGAGTGTGATCAATGGATTAGAACTCTGCTGTGTGTTTCACTTCAGAAATGGAGTTAAATCCCAGGCTCTGAGTCTTCCTACCAGCAAGATTTCGTTTCAGGTAAGGGCAGTTACTTTACAGCTCAAACAAACTACATCGTTCACGAAGCTCACACGTTTCAGATCTTACCTGACAAGCATTGGATGTTGGAGTACCAGTGATTTGTATCAGATTCAGAAGCAAAGTTGGACTAGATGTGGTCCGTATGTGTAGGAAACACCGTCCTTTTGTTCTCAGCACACTCACGTTTCCTCCTGTCTTAGAGACTCTAGAAAGCAAGAGCATGCTTCTTGTTCAAAAGCAGAGTGTGATCAATGGATGAGAACACTGCTGTGTGTTTTACTTCAGAAATGGAGTTAAATCCCAGGCTCTGAGTCTTCCTACAAGCAAGACTTCCTTTCATGTAAGGGCAGTTTCTTTATAGCTCAAAGGAACTACATCATTCACGAAGCTCACACGTTTCTCATCTTAACTGAGAAGCATTGGATGTTAGAGGACCAGTGCTTTGTATCAGTTTCAGAAGCAGAGTTTTACAAGATAGGGTCCGTATGTGTAGGAAACACCGTTCATTTGTTCTATGCACACTCAGATTTCCTCATGTATTAGAGAGTCTAGAAAGCAAGAGCGTGCTTCTCGCTCTAAAGCAGAGTGTGGTCCATGGATGAAAACTCTGCTGTGTGTTTCCCTTCAGAAATGGAGGTAAATCCCAGGCTCTGTGCCTTCCTACAAGCATGACTTCGTTTCACGTAAGGGCAGTCACTTTTCAGCTCAAAATAACTACATCGTTCATGAAGCTCACACGTTTCTCATCTTAACAGACAAGCATTGGATGGTAGAGGACCAGTGCTTTGTATCAGCTTCAGAAGCAGAGTTGGACTAGATATGGTCCTTATGTGTAGGAAACATCGTTCTTTTCTTCTCAGCACACTCACGTTTCCTGCTGTCTTAGAGACTCTAGAAAGCAAGAGCGTGCTTCTTGGTCTAAAGCAGAGTGTGATCAATGGATGAGAACACTGCTGTGTGTTTCATATCAGAAATGGAGTTAAATCCCAGGCTCTCAGTCTTCCTAAAAGCAAGACTTCCTTTCAGGTAAGGGCAGTTTCTTTATAGCTCAAAGGAACTACATCATTCACGAAGCTCACACGTTTCTCATCTTAACTGAGAAGCATTGGATGTTAGAGGACCAGTGTTTTGTATCAGTTTCAGAAGCAGATTTGGACTACATATGGTCCGTATGTGTAGGCAACATCGTACTTTTGTTCTCAGCACACTCACGTTTCCTGCTGTATTAGAGACTCTAGAAAGCAAGAGCATGCTTCTTGCTCTAAAGCAGAGTGTGATCCATGGGTGAGAACTATGCTGTGTTTTGCCCTTCAGAAATGGAGTTAAATCCCAGGCTCTGTGTCTTACTACAAGAAAGACTTCGTTTCAGGTAAGGGCAGTCACTTTTCAGCTCAAACGAACTACATCATTCATGAAGCTCACACGTTTCTCATCTTAACTGACAAGCATTGGATGTTAGAGGACCAGTGCTTTGTATCAGCTTCAGAAGCAGGGTTGGACTAGATATGGTCCGTATGTGTAGGAAACACCGTTCTTTTGTTCTGGGCACACTCAGATTTCCTCCTGTATTAGAGACTCTAGAAACTAAGAGTGAGCTTCTTGCTCTAAAGCAGAGTGTGATCAATGGATGAGAACTCTGCTGTGTGTTTCACTTCAGAAATGGTGTTAAATCCCAGGCTCTGAGTCATCCTACAAGCAAGACTTCCTTTCATGTAAGGGCAGTTTCTTTATAGCTCAAAGGAACTACATCGCTCACAAAGCTCACACGTTTCAGATCTTACCTGACAAGCATTGGATGTTAGAGGACCAGTGCTTTGTTTCAGTTTCAGAAGCAGAGTTCTATTAGATATGGTCCGTATGTGTAGGAAACACCATTCTTTTGTTCTGGGCACACTCCGATTTCCTCCTGTATTAGAGACTATGGAAAGCAAGAGCGAGATTCTTGCTCTAAAGCAGAGTGTGATCAATGTATGAGAACTCTGTTGTGTGTTTCACTTCAGAAATGGAATTAAATCCCAGGCTCTGCGTCTTCCTACAAGCAAGACTTCCTTTCATGTAAGGGCAGTTTCTTTATAGCTCTAAGGAACGACATCGTTCATGAACCTCACACATTTCTCATCTTAACTGACAAGCATTGGATGTTAGAGGACCAGTCCTTTGTATCAGTTTCAGAAGCAGATTTGGACTACATATGGTCCGTATGTGTAGGCAACATCGTTCTTTTGTTCTCAGCACACTCACGTTTCATGCTGTCTTAGAGACTCTAGAAAGCAAGAGCTTCCTTCTCGCTCTAAAGCAGAGTGTGATCCATGGATGAGAACTCTGCTGTGTGTTTCACTTCAGAAATGGAGTTTAATCCCAGGCTGTGAGTCTTCCTACAATCAAGACTTCATTTCAGGTAAGAGCAGTTACTTTACAGCTCAAACAAACTACATCGTTCACGAAGCTCACACGTTTCAGATCTTACCTGACAAGCATTGGATGTTAGAGGACCTGTGGTTTGTTTCAGTTGCAGAAGCAGAGTTAAACTAGAGATGTTCCGTATGTGTAGGAAACACCGTTCTTTTGTTCTCAGCACACTCAGGTTTCCTGCTGTATTAGAGATTCTAGAAAGCAAGAGCATGCTTCTTGCTCTAAAGCAGTGTGTGATCCATGGATGAGATCTCTGCTGTGTGTTTCCCTTCAGAAATGGTCTTAAATCCCAGGCTCTGTGTCTTCCTACAAGCAAGACTTCATTTCAGGTAAGGGCAGTCACTTTTCAGCTCAAAAGTACTACATCATTCACGAAGCTCACATGTTTCTCATCTTAACAGACAAGCATTGGATGTTAGAGGACCAGTGCTTTGTATCAGTTTCAGAAGCAGAGTTGGACTAGGTATGGTCCGTATGTGTAGGAAACACCGTTCTTTTGTTCTGAGCACACTCATGTTTCCTGCTGTATTAGAGACTCTAGAAAGCAAGAGCATGCTTCTTGCTCTAAAGCAGAGTGTGATCCATGGATGAGAACTATGCTGTGTGTTTCCCTTCAGAAATGGAGGTAAATCCCAGGCTCTGTGTCTTACTACAAGCAAGACTTGGTTTCAGGTAAGGGGAGTCACTTTTCAGCTCAAAAGAACTAATTCGTTCCCAAAGCTCACACGTTTCTCATCTTAACTGACAAGAATTGGATGTTAGAGGACCAGTGCTTTGTATCAGTTTCATAAGCAGATTTGGACTACATATGGTCCGTATGTGTAGGCAACATCGTTCTTTTGTTCTCAGCACTCTCACGTTTCATGCTGTCTTAGAGCCTCTAGAAAGCAAGAGCGTGCTTCTTGCTCTAAAGCAGAGTGTGTTCAATGGATGAGAACTCTGCTGTGTGTTTCCCTTCAGAAAGGGAGTTAAATCCCAGGCTCTGTGTCTTCCTACAAGAAAGATTTCGTTTAAGGTAAGGGCAGTTACTTTACAGCTCAAAGGAACTACATCGTTCACGAAGCTCACACGTTTCAGATCTTACCTGACAAGCATTGGATGTTAGAGGACCTGTGGTTTGTTTCAGTTGCAGAAGCAGAGATAAACTATTTATGTTCTGTATGTGTAGGAAACACCGTTCTTTTGTTCTGAGCACACTCACATTTCCTGCTGTCTTAGAGACTTTAGAAAGCAAGTGCTTGCTTCTCGCTCTAAAGCAGAGTGTTATCCATGGATGAGAACTCTGCTGTGTGTTTCCCTTCAAAAATGGAGGTAAATCCCAGGCTCTGTGTCTTCCTACAAGCAAGACTTCGTTTCACGTAAGGGCAGTTACTTTACAGCTCAAAGGAACTACATCATTCACGAAGCTCACACGTTTCTCATCTTAACAGACAAGCATTGGATGGTAGAGGACCAGTGCTTTGTATCAGCTTAAGAAGCAGAGTTGGACTAGATATGGTCCGTATGTGTAGGAAACACCGTTCTTTACTTCTCAGCACACTCACGTTTCCTGCTGTCTTAGAGACTCTAGAAAGCAAGAGCGTGCTTCTTGGTCTAAAGCAGAGTGTGATCAATGGATGAGAACACTGCTGTGTGTTTCACGTCAGAAATGGAGTTAAATCCCGGGCTCTCAGTCTTCCTACAAGCAAGACTTCCTTTCAGGTAAAGGCAGTTTCTTTATAGCTCAAAGGAACTACATCATTCACGAAGCTCAAACGTTTCTCATCTTAACTGAGAAGCATTGGATGTTAGACGACCAGTATTGTGTATCAGTTTCAGAAGCAGATTTGGACTACATATGGTCCGTATGTGTAGGCAACATCGAACTTTTGTTCTTAGCACACTCACGTTTCATGCTTTCTTAGAGCCTCTAGAAAGAAAAAGCGTGCTTCTTGCTCTAATGCAGAGTGTGATCCATGGAAGAGAACTATGCTGTGTATTTTCCTTCAGAAATGGAGTTAAATGCCAGGCTCTGTGTCTTACTACAAGCAAGATTTCGTTTCAGGTAAGGGCAGTCACTTTTCAGCTCAAATGAACTACATCATTCACGAAGCTCACACGTTTCTCATCTTAACTGACAAGCATTGGATGTTAGAGGACCAGTGCTTTGTATCAGTTCCAGAAGCTAAGTTGGACTAGATATGGTCCGTATGTGTAGGAAACACCGTTCTTTTGTTCTGAGCACACTCAGGTTTCCTGCTGTATTAGAGACTCTAGAAAGCAAGAGCATGCTTCTTGCTCTAAAGCAGAGTGTGATCCATGGATGAGAACTATGCTGTGTGTTTCCCTTCAGAAATGGAGGTAAATCCCAGGCTCTGTGTCTTACTAAAATCAAGACTTGGTTTCAGGTAATGGGAGTCACTTTTCAGCTCAAAAGAACTAATTCGTTCCCAGAGCTCACACGTTTGTCATCTTAACTGACAAGAATTGGATGTTAGAGGACCAGTGCTTTGTATCAGTTTCAGAAGCAGGTTTGGACTAAATATGGTCCCTATGTGTAGGCAACATCGTTCTTTTGTTCTCAGCACCCTCACGTTATATGCTATCTTTGAGCCTCTAGAAAGCAAGAGCGTGCTTCTTGCTCTAAAGCAGAATGTGATCAATGGATGAGATCTCTGCTGTGTGTTTCACTTCAGAAATGGAGTTAAATCCCAGGCTCTGAGTCTTCCTACAAGCAAGACTGCCTTTCATGTAATGGCAGTTTCTTTATAGCTCAAATGATCTACATCGTTCGTGAAGCTCACACGTTTCTATCTTAATTGACAAGCATTGGATGTTAGAGGTCCAGTGCTTTGTATCAGTTTCAGAAGCAGATTTGGACTACATATGGTCCGTATGTGTAGGCAACATCGTTCTTTTGTTCTTAGCACACTCACGTTTCATGCTGTCTTAGAGCCTCTAGAAAGCAAGAGCGTGCTTCTTGCTCTAAAGCAGAGTGTGATCCATGGATGAGAACTCTGCTGTGTGTTTCACTGCAGAAATGGAGTTAAATCCCAGGCTCTGTGTCTTACTTCAAGCAAGACTTCGTTTCAGGTAAGGGCAGTCACTTTTCAGCTCAAACGAACTACATCATTCACGAAGCTCACACGTTTCTCATCTTAACTGACAAGCATTGGATGTTAGAGGACCAGTGCTTTGTATCAGTTCCAGAAGCAGAGTTCTACTAGATATTGTCCTTATGTGTAGGAAACACCGTTCTTTTGTTCTGGGCACACTCAGATTTCCTCCTGCATTAGAGACTCTAGAAAGCAAGAGCGAGCTTCTTGCTCTAAAGCAGAGTGTTATCAATGGATGAGAACTCTGCTGTGTGTTTCACTTCAGAAATGGAGTTAAATCCCAGGCTCTGTGTCTTACTACAAGCAAGACTTCCTTTCATGTAAGGGCAGTTTCTTTATAGCTCAAAGGAACTACATCGTTCACGAAGCTCACACGTTTCTATCTTAACTGACAAGCATTGGATGTTAGACTAACAGTGCCTTGTATCAGTTTCAGAAGCAGATTTGGACTACATATGGTCCGTATGTGTAGGCAACATCGTTCTTTTGTTCTTAGCACACTCACGTTTCATGCTGTCTTAGAGCCTCTAGAAAGCAAGAGCCTGCTTCTTGCTCTAAAGCAGAGTGTGATCAATGGATGAGAACTCTGCTGTGTGTTTCACTTCAGAAATGGAGTTATATCCCAGGCTCTGAGTCTTCATACAAGCAAGATTTCGTTTCAGGTAAGGGCAGTTACTTTACAGCTCAAACAAACTACATCGTTCACGAAGCTCACACGTTTCAGATCTTACCTGACAAGCATTGGATGTTGGAGTACCAGTGCTTTGTATCAGCTTCAGAAGCAAAGTTGGACTAGATATGGTCCGTATGTGTAGGAAACACAGTCCATTTGTTCTAAGCACACTCACGTTTCCTGCTGTCTTAGAGACTCTAGGAAGCAAGAGCGTGCTTCTTGTTCAAAAGCAGAGTGTGATCAATGGATGAGAACACTGCTGTGTGTTTCACTTCAGAAATGGAGTTAAATCCCAGGCTCTGAGTCTTCCTACATGCAAGACTTCGTTTCAGGTAAGGGCAGTCACTTTTCTGCTCAAACGAACTACATCATTCACGAAGCTCACACGTTTCTCATCTTAACTGACAAGCATTGGATGTTAGAGGACCAGTGCTTTGTATCAGTTTCAGAAGCAGAGTTCTACTAGATATGGTCCGTATGTGTAGGAAACACCGTTCTTTTGTTCTGGGCACACTCAGATTTCCTCCTGTATTAGAGACTCTGGAAAGCAAGAGCGAGATTCTTGCTCTAAAGCAGAGTGTGATCAATGTATGAGAACTCTGTTGTGTGTTTCACTTCAGAAATGGAGTTAAATCCCAGGCTCTGAGTCTTCCTACATGCAAGACTTCGTTTCAGGTAAGGGCAGTCACTTTTCTGCTCAAACGAACTACATCATTCACGAAGATCACACGTTTCTCATCTTAACTGACAAGCATTGGATGTTAGAGGACCAGTGCTTTGTATCAGTTTCAGAAGCAGAGTTCTACTAGATATGGTCCTTATGTGTAGGAAACACCGTTCTTTTGTTCTCAGCACACTCAGGTTTCCTGCTGTATTAGAGATTCTAGAAAGCAAGAGCATGCTTCTTGCTCTAAAGCAGTGTGTGATCCATGGATGAGATCTCTGCTGTGTGTTTCCCTTCAGAAATGGTCTTAAATCCCAGGCTCTGTGTCTTCCTACAAGCAAGACTTCATTTCAGGTAAGGGCAGTCACTTTTCAGCTCAAAAGTACTACATCATTCACGAAGCTCACATGTTTCTCATCTTAACAGACAAGCATTGGATGTTAGAGGACCAGTGCTTTGTATCAGTTTCAGAAGCAGAGTTGGACTAGGTATGGTCCGTATGTGTAGGAAACACCGTTCTTTTGTTCTGAGCACACTCATGTTTCCTGCTGTATTAGAGACTCTAGAAAGCAAGAGCATGCTTCTTGCTCTAAAGCAGAGTGTGATCCATGGATGAGAACTATGCTGTGTGTTTCCCTTCAGAAATGGAGGTAAATCCCAGGCTCTGTGTCTTACTACAAGCAAGACTTGGTTTCAGGTAAGGGGAGTCACTTTTCAGCTCAAAAGAACTAATTCGTTCCCAAAGCTCACACGTTTCTCATCTTAACTGACAAGAATTGGATGTTAGAGGACCAGTGCTTTGTATCAGTTTCAGAAGCAGATTTGGACTACATATGGTCCGTATGTGTAGGCAACATCGTTCTTTTGTTCTCAGCACTCTCACGTTTCATGCTGTCTTAGAGCCTCTAGAAAGCAAGAGCGTGCTTCTTGCTCTAAAGCAGAGTGTGTGCAATGGATGAGAACTCTGCTGTGTGTTTCCCTTCAGAAAGGGAGTTAAATCCCAGGCTCTGTGTCTTCCTACAAGAAAGATTTCGTTTAAGGTAAGGGCAGTTACTTTACAGCTCAAAGGAACTACATCGTTCACGAAGCTCACACGTTTCAGATCTTACCTGACAAGCATTGGATGTTAGAGGACCTGTGGTTTGTTTCAGTTGCAGAAGCAGAGATAAACTATTTATGTTCTGTTTGTGTAGGAAACACCGTTCTTTTGTTCTGAGCACACTCACATTTCCTGCTGTCTTAGAGACTTTAGAAAGCAAGTGCTTGCTTCTCGCTCTAAAGCAGAGTGTTATCCATGGATGAGAACTCTGCTGTGTGTTTCCCTTCAAAAATGGAGGTAAATCCCAGGCTCTGTGTCTTCCTACAAGCAAGACTTCGTTTCACGTAAGGGCAGTTACTTTACAGCTCAAAGGAACTACATCATTCACGAAGCTCACACGTTTCTCATCTTAACAGACAAGCATTGGATGGTAGAGGACCAGTGCTTTGTATCAGCTTAAGAAGCAGAGTTGGACTAGATATGGTCCGTATGTGTAGGAAACACCGTTCTTTTCTTCTCAGCACACTCACGTTTCCTGCTGTCTTAGAGACTCTAGAAAGCAAGAGCGTGCTTCTTGGTCTAAAGCAGAGTGTGATCAATGGATGAGAACACTGCTGTGTGTTTCACGTCAGAAATGGAGTTAAATCCCAGGCTCTCAGTCTTCCTACAAGCAAGACTTCCTTTCAGGTAAAGGCAGTTTCTTTATAGCTCAAAGGAACTACATCATTCACGAAGCTCACACGTTTCTCATCTTAACTGAGAAGCATTGGATGTTAGACGACCAGTATTGTGTATCAGTTTCAGAAGCAGATTTGGACTACATATGGTCCGTATGTGTAGGCAACATCGAACTTTTGTTCTTAGCACACTCACGTTTCATGCTTTCTTAGAGCCTCTAGAAAGAAAAAGCGTGCTTCTTGCTCTAAAGCAGAGTGTGATCCATGGAAGAGAACTATGCTGTGTATTTTCCTTCAGAAATGGAGTTAAATGCCAGGCTCTGTGTCTTACTACAAGCAAGATTTCGTTTCAGGTAAGGGCAGTCACTTTTAGGTCAAATGAACTACATCATTCACGAAGCTCACACGTTTCTCATCTTAAATGACAAGCATTGGATGTTAGAGGACCAGTGCTTTGTATCAGTTCCAGAAGCTAAGTTGGACTAGATATGGTCCGTATGTGTAGGAAACACCGTTCTTTTGTTCTGAGCACACTCAGGTTTCCTGCTGTATTAGAGACTCTAGAAAGCAAGAGCATGCTTCTTGCTCTAAAGCAGAGTGTGATCCATGGATGAGAACTATGCTGTGTGTTTCCCTTCAGAAATGGAGGTAAATCCCAGGCTCTGTGTCTTACTAAAATCAAGACTTGGTTTCAGGAAATGGGAGTCACTTTTCAGCTCAAAAGAACTAATTCGTTCCCAAAGCTCACACGTTTGTCATCTTAACTGACAAGAATTGGATGTTAGAGGACCAGTGCTTTGTATCAGTTTCAGAAGCAGGTTTGGACTAAATATGGTCCCTATGTGTAGGCAACATCGTTCTTTTGTTCTCTGCACCCTCACGTTATATGCTATCTTTGAGCCTCTAGAAGCAAGAGCGTGCTTCTTGCTCTAAAGCAGAATGTGATCAATGGATGAGATCTCTGCTGTGTGTTTCACTTCAGAAATGGAGTTAAATCCCAGGCTCTGAGTCTTCCTACAAGCAAGACTTCCTTTCATGTAATGGCAGTTTCTTTATAGCTCAAATGATCTACATCGTTCGTGAAGCTCACACGTTTCTATCTTAACTGACAAGCATTGGATGTTAGAGGTCCAGTGCTTTGTATCAGTTTCAGAAGCAGATTTGGACTACATATGGTCCGTATGTGTAGGCAACATCGTTCTTTTGTTCTTAGCACACTCACGTTTCATGCTGTCTTAGACCCTCTAGAAAGCAAGAGCGTGCTTCTTGCTCTAAAGCAGAGTGTGATCCATGGATGAGAACTCTGCTGTGTGTTTCACTGCAGAAATGGAGTTAAATCCCAGGCTCTGTGTCTTACTTCAAGCAAGACTTCGTTTCAGGTAAGGGCAGTCACTTTTCAGCTCAAACGAACTACATCATTCACGAAGCTCACACGTTTCTCATCTTAACTGACAAGCATTGGATGTTAGAGGACCAGTGCTTTGTATCAGTTCCAGAAGCAGAGTTCTACTAGATATTGTCCTTATGTGTAGGAAACACCGTTCTTTTGTTCTGGGCACACTCAGATTTCCTCCTGCATTAGAGACTCTAGAAAGCAAGAGCGAGCTTCTTGCTCTAAAGCAGAGTGTTATCAATGGATGAGAACTCTGCTGTGTGTTTCACTTCAGAAATGGAGTTAAATCCCAGGCTCTGTGTCTTACTACAAGCAAGACTTCCTTTCATGTAAGGGCAGTTTCTTTATAGCTCAAAGGAACTACATCGTTCACGAAGCTCACACGTTTCTATCTTAACTGACAAGCATTGGATGTTAGACTAACAGTGCCTTGTATCAGTTTCAGAAGCAGATTTGGACTACATATGGTCCGTATGTGTAGGCAACATCGTTCTTTTGTTCTTAGCACACTCACGTTTCATGCTGTCTTAGAGCCTCTAGAAAGCAAGAGCCTGCTTCTTGCTCTAAAGCAGAGTGTGATCAATGGATGAGAACTCTGCTGTGTGTTTCACTTCAGAAATGGAGTTAAATCCCAGGCTCTGAGTCTTCCTACAAGCAAGATTTCGTTTCAGGTAAGGGCAGTTACTTTACAGCTCAAACAAACTACATCGTTCACGAAGCTCACACGTTTCAGATCTTACCTGACAAGCATTGGATGTTGGAGTACCAGTGCTTTGTATCAGCTTCAGAAGCAAAGTTGGACTAGATATGGTCCGTATGTGTAGGAAACACTGTCCATTTGTTCTAAGCACACTCACGTTTCCTGCTGTCTTAGAGACTCTAGGAAGCAAGAGCGTGCTTCTTGTTCAAAAGCAGAGTGTGATCAATGGATGAGAACACTGCTGTGTGTTTCACTTCAGAAATAGAGTTAAATCCCAGGCTCTGAGTCTTCCTACATGCAAGACTTCGTTTCAGGTAAGGGCAGTCACTTTTCTGCTCAAACGAACTACATCATTCACGAAGCTCACACGTTTCTCATCTTAACTGACAAGCATTGGATGTTAGAGGACCAGTGCTTTGTATCAGTTTCAGAAGCAGAGTTCTACTAGATATGGTCCGTATGTGTAGGAAACACCGTTCTTTTGTTCTGGGCACACTCAGATTTCCTCCTGTATTAGAGACTCTGGAAAGCAAGAGCGAGATTCTTGCTCTAAAGCAGAGTGTGATCAATGTATGAGAACTCTGTTGTGTGTTTCACTTCAGAAATGGAGTTAAATCCCAGGCTCTGAGTCTTCCTATAAGCAAGACTTCCTTTGATGTAAGGGCAGTTTCTTTATAGCTCAAAGGAACTACATCGTTCACGACACTCATACGTTTCTCATCTGAACTAACAAGCATTGGATGTTAGAGGACCAGTGCTTTGTATCAGTTCCAGAAGCAGAGTTGGACTAGATATGGTCCGTATGTGTAGGCAACATCGTTCTTTTGTTCTCAGCACACTCACGTTTCATGCTGTCTTAGAGACTCTAGAAAGCAAGAGCTTCCTTCTCGCTCTAAAGCAGAGTGTGATCCATGGATGAGAACTCTGCTGTGTGTTTCACTTCAGAAATGGAGTTTAATCCCAGGCTGTGAGTCTTCCGAAAATCAAGACTTCATTTCAGGTAAGGGCAGTTACTTTACAGCTCAAATGAACTACATCGTTCACGAAGCTCACACGTTTTGGATCTTACCTGACAAGCATTGAATGTTGGAGTACCAGTGCTTTGTATCAGCTTCAGGAGCAAAGTTGGACAAGATATGGTCCGTATGTGTAGAAAACACCGTCCTTTTGTTCTCAGCACACTCACGTTTCCTGCTGTCTTAGAGACTCTAGGAAGCAAGAGCGTGCTTCTTGCTCTAAAGCAGAGTGTGATCAATGGATGAGAACTCTGCTGTGTGTTTCCCTTCAGAAATGGAGGTAAATCCCAGGCTCTGTGTCTTACTAAAATCAAGACTTGGTTTCAGGTAATGGGAGTCACTTTTCAGCTCAAAAGAACTAATTCATTCCCAAAGCTCACACGTTTGTCATCTTAACTGACAAGAATTGGATGTTAGAGGACCAGTGCTTTGTATCAGTTTCAGAAGCAGGTTTGGACTAAATATGGTCCCTATGTGTAGGCAACATCGTTCTTTTGTTCTCAGCACCCTCACGTTATATGCTATCTTTGAGCCTCTAGAAAGCAAGAGCGTGCTTCTTGCTCTAAAGCAGAATGTGATCAATGGATGAGATCTCTGCTGTGTGTTTCACTTCAGAAATGGAGTTAAATCCCAGGCTCTGAGTCTTCCTACAAGCAAGACTTCCTTTCATGTAATGGCAGTTTCTTTATAGCTCAAATGATCTACATCGTTCGTGAAGCTCACACGTTTCTATCTTAACTGACAAGCATTGGATGTTAGAGGTCCAGTGCTTTGTATCAGTTTCAGAAGCAGATTTGGACTACATATGGTCCGTATGTGTAGGCAACATCGTTCTTTTGTTCTTAGCACACTCACGTTTCATGCTGTCTTAGAGCCTCTAGAAAGCAAGAGCGTGCTTCTTGCTCTAAAGCAGAGTGTGATCCATGGATGAGAACTCTGCTGTGTGTTTCACTGCAGAAATGGTGTTAAATCCCAGGCTCTGTGTCTTACTTCAAGCAAGACTTCGTTTCAGGTAAGGGCAGTCACTTTTCAGGTCAAACGAACTACATCATTCACGAAGCTCACACGTTTCTCATCTTAACTGACAAGCATTGGATGTTAGAGGACCAGTGCTTTGTATCAGTTCCAGAAGCAGAGTTCTACTAGATATTGTCCTTATGTGTAGGAAACACCGTTCTTTTGTTCTGGGCACACTCAGATTTCCTCCTGTATTAGAGACTCTAGAAAGCAAGAGCGAGCTTCTTGCTCTAAAGCAGAGTGTTATCAATGGATGAGAACTCTGCTGTGTGTTTCACTTCAGAAATGGAGTTAAATCCCAGGCTCTGTGTCTTACTACAAGCAAGACTTCCTTTCATGTAAGGGCAGTTTCTTTATAGCTCAAAGGAACTACATCGTTCACGAAGCTCACACGTTTCTATCTTAACTGACAAGCATTGGATGTTAGACTAACAGTGCCTTGTATCAGTTTCAGAAGCAGATTTGGACTACATATGGTCCGTATGTGTAGGCAACATCGTTCTTTTGTTCTTAGCACACTCACGTTTCATGCTGTCTTAGAGCCTCTAGAAAGCAAGAGCCTGCTTCTTGCTCTAAAGCAGAGTGTGATCAATGGATGAGAACTCTGCTGTGTGTTTCACTTCAGAAATGGAGTTAAATCCCAGGCTCTGAGTCTTCCTACAAGCAAGATTTCGTTTCAGGTAAGGGCAGTTACTTTACAGCTCAAACAAACTACATCGTTCACGAAGCTCACACGTTTCAGATCTTACCTGACAAGCATTGGATGTTGGAGTACCAGTGCTTTGTATCAGCTTCAGAAGCAAAGTTGGACTAGATATGGTCCGTATGTGTAGGAAACACCGTCCATTTGTTCTAAGCACACTCACGTTTCCTGCTGTCTTAGAGACTCTAGGAAGCAAGAGCGTGCTTCTTGTTCAAAAGCAGAGTGTGATCAATGGATGAGAACACTGCTGTGTGTTTCACTTCAGAAATGGAGTTAAATCCCAGGCTCTGAGTCTTCCTACATGCAAGACTTCGTTTCAGGTAAGGGCAGTCACTTTTCTGCTCAAACGAACTACATCATTCACGAAGCTCACACGTTTCTCATCTTAACTGACAAGCATTGGATGTTAGAGGACCAGTGCTTTGTATCAGTTTCAGAAGCAGAGTTCTACTAGATATGGTCCGTATGTGTAGGAAACACCGTTCTTTTGTTCTGGGCACACTCAGATTTCCTCCTGTATTAGAGACTCTGGAAAGCAAGAGCGAGATTCTTGCTCTAAAGCAGAGTGTGATCAATGTATGAGAACTCTGTTGTGTGTTTCACTTCAGAAATGGAGTTAAATCCCAGGCTCTGAGTCTTCCTATAAGCAAGACTTCCTTTGATGTAAGGGCAGTTTCTTTATAGCTCAAAGGAACTACATCGTTCACGACACTCATACGTTTCTCATCTGAACTAACAAGCATTGGATGTTAGAGGACCAGTGCTTTGTATCAGTTCCAGAAGCAGAGTTGGACTAGATATGGTCCGTATGTGTAGGCAACGTCGTTCTTTTGTTCTCAGCACACTCACGTTTCATGCTGTCTTAGAGACTCTAGAAAGCAAGAGCTTCCTTCTCGCTCTAAAGCAGAGTGTGATCCATGGATGAGAACTCTGCTGTGTGTTTCACTTCAGAAATGGAGTTTAATCCCAGGCTGTGAGTCTTCCGAAAATCAAGACTTCATTTCAGGTAAGGGCAGTTACTTTACAGCTCAAATGAACTACATCGTTCACGAAGCTCACACGTTTTGGATCTTACCTGACAAGCATTGAATGTTGGAGTACCAGTGCTTTGTATCAGCTTCAGGAGCAAAGTTGGACAAGATATGGTCCGTATGTGTAGAAAACACCGTCCTTGTGTTCTCAGCACACTCACGTTTCCTGCTGTCTTAGAGACTCTAGAAAGCAAGAGCGTGCTTCTTGCTCTAAAGCAGAGTGTGATCAATGGATGAGAACTCTGCTGTGTGTTTCACTTCAGAAGTGGAGTTAAATCCCAGGCTGTGAGTCTTCCTACAAGCAAGATTTCATTTCAGGTAAGGGCAGTTACTTTACAGCTCAAACAAACTACATCTTTCACGAAGCTCACACGTTTCAGATCTTACCTGACAAGCATTGGATGTTAGAGGACCAGTGCTTTGTATCAGTTTCAGAAGCAGAGTTCTACTAGATATGGTCCGTATCTGTAGGAAACACCGTTCTTTTGTTCTGGGCACACTCAGATTTCCTCCTGTATTAGAGGCTCTGGAAAGCAAGAGCGAGCTTCTTGCTCTAAAGCAGAGTGTGATCAATGTATGAGAACTCTGTTGTGTGTTTCACTTCAGAAATGGAGTTAAATCCCAGGCTCTGAGTCTTCCTATAAGCAAGACTTCCTTTGATGTAAGGGAAGTTTCTTTATAGCTCAAAGGAACTACATCGTTCACGAAGCTCACACGTTTCTCTTCTTAACGGACAAGCATTGGATGTTAGAGGACCAGGGCTTTGTATCAGTTCCAGAAGCAGAGTTGGACTAGATATGGTCCGTATGTGTAGGAAACACCGTTCTTTTGTTCTGGGCACACTCAGATTTCCTCCTGTATTAGAGGCTCTGGAAAGCAAGAGCGAGCTCTTGCTCTAAAGCAGAGTGTGATCAATGTATGAGAACTCTGTTGTGTGTTTGACTTCAGAAATGGAGTTAAATCCCAGGCTCTGAGTCTTCCTACAATCAAGACTTCCTTTGATGTAAGGGAAGTTTCTTTATAGCTCAAAGGAACTGCATCATTCACGAAGCTCACACGTTTCTCATCTTAACTGACAAGCATTGGATGTTAGAGGACCAGGGCTTTGTATCAGTTCCAGAAGTAGAGTTGGACTAGATATGGTCCGTATGTGTAGGAAACACCGTTCTTTTGTTCTGGGCACACTCAGATATCCTCCTGTATTAGAGACTCTAGAAAGCAGGAGCGAGCTTCATGCTCTAAAGGAGAGTGTGATCAATGGATGAGAACTCTGCTGTGTGTTTCACTTCAGAAATTGAGTTAAATCCCAGGCTCTGAGTCTTCCTACAAGCAAAACTTTCTTTCATGTAAGGGCAGTTTCTTTATAGCTCTAAGGAACTACATCGTTCACGAACCTCACACATTTCTCCTCTTAACTGACAAGCATTGGATGTTAGAGGACCAGTGCTTTGTATCAGTTTCAGAACCAGATTTGGACTACATATGATCCGTATGTGTAGGCAACATCGTTCTTTTGTTCTCAGCACACTCACGTTTCATGCTGTCTTAGAGACTCTACAAAGCAAGAGCTTCCTTCTCGCTCTAAAGCAGAGTGTGATCCATGGATGAGAACTCTGCTGTGTGTTTCACTTCAGAAATGAAGTTTAATCCCAGGCTGTGAGTCTTCCGAAAATCAACACTTCATTTCAGGTAAGGGCAGTTACTGTAGAGCTCAAACGATCTACATCGTTCACGAAGCTCACACGTTTCGGATCTTACCTGACAAGCATTGGATGTTAGAGGACCTGTGGTTTGTTTCAGTTGCAGAAGCAGAGTTAAACTAGATATGTTCCGTATGTGTAGGAAACACCGTTCTTTTGTTCTCAGCACACTCAGGTTTCCTGCGGTATTAGAGAATCTAGAAAGCAAGAGCATGGTTCTTGCTCTAAAGCAGAGTGTGATCCATGGATGAGAACTATGCTGTATGTTTCCCTTCAGAAATGGACTTATATCCCAGGCTCTGTGTCTTCCTACAAGCAAGACTTCATTTCAGGTAAGGGCAGTCACTTTTCAGCTCAAAAGTACTACATCATTCACGAAGCTCACATGTTTCTCATCTTAACAGACAAGCATTGGATGTTAGAGGACCAGTGCTTTGTATCAGTTTCAGAAGCAGAGTTGGACTAGGTATGGTCCGTATGTGTAGGAAACACCGTTCTTTTGTTATGAGCCCACTCAGGTTTCCTGCTGTATTAGAGTCTCTAGAAAGCAAGAGCATGCTTCTTGCTCTAAAGCAGAGTGTGATCCATGGATGAGAACTATGCTGTGTGTTTCCCTTCAGAAATGGAGGTTAATCCCAGGCTCTGTGTCTTACTACAATCAAGACTTGGTTTCAGATAAGGGGAGTCACTTTTCAGCCCAAAAGAACTAATTCGTTCCCAAAGCTCACACGTTTCTCATCTTAACTGACAAGAATTGGATGTTAGAGGACCAGTGCTTTGTATCAGTTTCAGAAGCAGATTTGGACTACATATGGTCCGTATGTGTAGGCAACATCGTTCCTTTGTTCTCAGCACCCTCACATTTCATGCTATCTTTGAGCCTCTAGAAAGCAAGAGCGTGCTTCTTGCTCTAAAGCAGAGTGTGATCAATGGATGAGATCTCTGCTGTGTGTTTCACTTCAGAAATGGAGTTAAATCCCAGGCTCTGAGTCTTCCTACAAGCAAGACTTCCTTTCATGTAATGGCAGTTTCTTTATAGCTCAAAGGATCTACATCGTTCATGAAACTCACACGTTTCTATCTTAACTGACAAGCATTGGATGTTAGAGGTCCAGTGCTTTGTATCAGTTTCAGAAGCAGATTTGGACTACATATGGTCCGTATGTGTAGGCAACATCGTTCTTTTGTTCTTAGCACACTCACGTTTCATGCTGTCTTAGAGCCTCTAGAAAGCAAGAGCGTGCTTCTTGCTCTAAAGCAGAGTGTGATCCATGGATGAGAACTCTGCTGTGTGTTTCACTTCAGAAATGGAGTTAAATCCCAGTCTCTGAGTCTTCCTATAAGCAAGATGTCGTTTCAGGTAAGGGCAGTGACTTTACAGCTCAAAGGAACTACATCGTTCACGAAGCTCACACGTTTCAGATCTTACCTGACTAGCATTGGATGTTAGAGGACCTGTGGTTTGTTTCAGTTGCAGAAGCAGAGTTAAACTAGATATGTTCCGTATGTGTAGGAAACACCGTTCTTTTTTTCTCAGCACACTCAGGTTTCCTGCTGTATTAGAGACTCTAGAAAGCAAGAGCATGCTTCTTGCTCTAAAGCAGAGTGTGATCCATGGATGAGAACTATGCTGTGTGTTTCCCTTCAGAAATGGAGTTAAATCCCAGGCTCTGTGTCTTACTTCAAGCAAGACTTCCTTTCATGTAAGGGCAGTTTCTTTATAGCTCAAAGGAACTACATCGTTCACGAAGCTCACACGTTTCTCTCTTAACTGACAAGCATTGGATGTTAGAGGACCAGTGCTTTGTATCCGTTTCAGAAGCAGATTTGGACTACATATGGTCCGTATGTGTAGGCAACATCGTTCTTTTGTTCTTAGCACACTCAAGTTTCCTGCTGTCTTAGAGCCTCTAGAAAGCAAGAGCGTGCTTCTTGCTCTAAAGCTATGTGTGATCAATGGATGAGAACACTGCTGTGTGTTTCACTTCAGAAATGGAGTTAAATACCAGGCTCTGAGTCTTCCTACAAGCAAGATTTCGTTCCAGTTAAGGGCAGTTACTTTACAGCTCAAAAAATCTACATCGTTCACGAATCTCACACGTTTCAGATCTTACCTGACAAGCATTGGATGTTGGAGTACCAGTGCTTTGTATAAGCTTCAGAAGCAAAGTTGGACTAGATATGGTCCGTATGTGTAGGAAACACCGTTCTTTTATTCTGAGCACACTCAGGTTTCCTGCTGTATTAGAGACTCTAGAAAGCAAGAGCATGCTTCTTGCTCTAAATCAGAGTGTGATCCATGGATGAGAACTATGCTGTGTGTTTCCCTTCAGAAATGGAGGTAAATCCCAGGCTCTGTGTCTTACTACTAGCAAGACTTGGTTTCAGGTAAGGGGAGTCACTTTTCAGCTCAAAAGAACTAATTCGTTCCCGGAGCTCACACGTTTCTCATCTTAACTGACAAGAATTGGATGTTAGAGGACCAGTGCTTTGTATCAGTTTCAGAAGCAGATTTGGAGTACATATGGTCTGTATGTGTAGGCAACATCGTTCTTTTGTTCTCAGCACCCTCAAATTTCATGCTGTCTTAGAGGCTCTAGAAAGCAAGAGCGTGCTTCTTGCTCTAAAGCAGAGTGTGATCCATGGATGAGAACACTGCTGTGTGTTTCACTTAAGAAATGGAGTTTAATCCCAGGCTATGAGTCTTCCTACAATCAACACTTCATTTAAGGTAAGGGCAGTTACTGTACAGCTCAAACGAACTACATCATTCACAAAGCTCACAGGTTTACGATCTTACCTGACAAGCATTGCATGTTAGAGGACCTGTAGTTTGTTTCAGTTTCAGAAGCAGAGATAAACTAGATATTCCGTATGTGTAGGAAACACCTTTCTTTTGTTCTCAGCACACTCAGGTTTTCTACTGTATTAGAGACTCTAGAAAGCAAGAGCATGCTTCTTGCTCTAAAGCAGAGTGTGATCCATGGATGAGAACTATGCTGTGTGTTTCCCTTCAGAAATGGAGTGAAATCGCAGGCTCTGTGTCTTACTACAAGCAAGACTTGGTTTCAGGTAATGGCAGTCACTTTTCAGCTCAAACGAACTACATCATTCAAGAAGCTCACACGTTTCTCATCTTAACTGACAAGCATTGGATGTTAGAGGACCAGTGCTTTGTATCAGTTTCAGAAGCAGATTTGGACTACATATGGTCCGTATGTGTAGGCAACATCGTTCTTTTGTTCTCAGCTCACTCACGTTTCCTGCTGTCTTAGAGACTCTAGAAAGCAAGAGCGTGCTTCTTGTTCTAAAGCAGAGTGTGTTCAATGGATGAGAACACTGCTGTGTGTTTCACTTCAGAAATGGAGTTTAATCGCAGGCTCTGAGTTTTCCTACAATCAAGACTTCATTTCAGGTAAGGGCAGTCACTTTTCTGCTCAAACGAACTACATCGTTCAGGGAGCTCACATGTTTTGGATCTTACCTGACAAGCATTGGATGTTAGTGGACGTGTGGTTTGTTTCAGTTTCAGAAGCAGAGTTGAACTAGATATGTTCCGTATGTTTAGGAAACACCATTCTTTTGTTCTGAGCTCACTCGGGATTCCTGCTGTATTAGAGACTCTTGAAAGCAAGAGCTTGCTTCTCGCTCTAAAGCAGAGTGTGATCCATGGATGAGAACTCTGCTGTGTGTTTCACTTCAGAAATGGAGTTAAATCCCAGGTTCTGAGTCTTCCTACAAGCAAGACTTCCTTTTATGTAAGGGCAGTTTCTTTATAGCTCAAAGGAACTACATTGTTCACGAAACTCACACGTTTCTCATCTTAACCGACAAGCATTGGATGTTAGAGGACCAGTGCTTTGTAACAGTTTCAGAAGCAGATTGGGACTACATATGGTCCGTATGTGTAGGCAACATCGTTCTTTTGTTCTCAGCACACTCACGTTTCATGCTGTCATAGAGACTCTAGAAAGCAAGTGCTTGCTTCTCGCTCTAAAGCAGAGTGTGATCCATGGATGAGAACTCTGCTGTTTGTTTCCCTTCTGAAATGGAGTTAAATCCCAGGCTCTGTGTCTTCCTACAAGCAAGACTTCGTTTCAGGTAAGGGCAGTCACTTTTCCGCTCAAACGAACTACGTCATTCATGAAGCTCACACGTTTCTCATCTTAACTGACAAGCATTGGATGTTAGAGGACCAGTGTTTTGTATCAGTTCCAGAAGCAGAGTTGGACTAGATATGGTCCGTATGTGTGGGAAACACCGTTCTTTTGTTCTGGGCACACTCAGATTTCCTCCTGTATTAGAGACTCTAGAAAGCAATAGCGAGCTTCTTGCTCTAAAGCAGAGTGTGATCAATGGATGACAACTCTGCTGTGTGTTTCACTTCCGAAATGGAGTTAAATCCCAGGCTCTGAGTCTTCCTACAAGCAAGACATCCTTTCATGTAAGGGCAGCTTCTTTATAGCTCAAAGGAACTACATCGTTCACGAAGCTCAGACGTTTCTATCTTAAATGACAAGCATTGGATGTTAGAGGACCAGTTCTTTGTATCAGTTTCAGAAACTGATTTGGACTACATGTGGTCCGTATGTGTAGGCAACATCGTTATTTTGTTCTGGACACACTCAGATTTCCTCTTGTATTAGAGAGTCTAGAAAGCAATAGCGAGCTTCTTGCTCTAAAGCAGAGTGTGATCAATGGATGAGAACTCTGCTGTGTGTTTCTCTTCAGAAATGGAGTTAAATCCCAGGCTCTGAGTCTTCCTACAAGCAAGACTTCCTTTCATGTAAGGGCAGTTTCTTTATAGCTCAAAGGAACTACATCGTTCACGAACCTCACAAGTTTCTCATCTTAACTGACAAGCAATGGATGTTAGAGGACAAGTGCTTTGTATCAGCTTCAGAAGCAGATTTGGACTAGATATGGTCCGTATGTTTAGGAAACACCGTTCTTTTGTTCTCAGCACACTCACGTTTCCTGCTGTATTAGAGACTCTAGAAAGCAAGAGCGTGCTTCTTGTTCTAAAGCAGAGTGTGATCCATGGATGAGAACACTGCTGTGTGTTTCACTTAAGAAATGGAGTTAAATCCCAGGCTTTGAGTCTTCCTACAATCAACACTTCATTTCAGGTAAGGGCAGTTACTGTACAGCTCAAACGAACTACATCATTCCCGAAGCTCACACGTTTACGATCTTACCTGACAAGCATTGGATGTTAGAGGACCTGTAGTTTGTTTCAGTTTCAGAAGCAGAGTTAAACTAGATATGTTCCATATGTGTAGGAAACACCGTTCTTTTGTTGTCAGCACACTCAGGTTTTCTACTGTATTATAGACTCTAGAAAGCAAGAGCATGCTTCTTGCTCTAAAGCAGAGTGTGATCCATGGATGAGAACTATGCTGTGTGTTTCCCTTCAGAAATGGAGTGAAATCGCAGGCTCTGTGTCTTACTACAAGCAAGACTTGGTTTCAGGTAATGGCAGTCACTTTTCAGCTCAAACGAACTACATCATTCAAGAAGCTCACAAGTTTCTCATCTTAACTGACAAGCATTGGATGTTAGAGGACCAGTGCTTTGTATCAGTTTCAGAAGCAGAGTTGGACTACATATGGTCCGTATGTGTAGGCAACATCGTTCTTTTGTTCTCAGCACACTCACTTTTCATGCTGTCTTAGAGACTCTAGAAAGCAAGAGCTTCCTTCTCGCTCTAAAGCAGAGTGTGATCCATGGATGAGAACTATGCTGTGTGTTTCCCTTCAGAAATGGAGTTAAATCCCAGGCTCTGTGTCTTACTACAAGCAAGACTTCGTTTCAGGTAAGGGCAGTCACTTTTCAGCTCAAAAGTACTACATCATTCACGAAGCTCACATGGTTCTCATCTTAACAGACAAGCATTGGATGTTAGAGGACCAGTGCTTTGTATCAGTTTCAGAAGCAGAGTTGGACTAGATATGGTCCGTATGTGTAGGAAACACCGTTCTTTTGTTTTCAGCACACTCAGGTTTCCTGCTATATTAGAGACTCTAGTAAGCAAGAGCATGCTTCTTGCTCTAAAGCAGAGTGAGATCCATGAAAGAGTACTATGCTGTGTGTTTCCCTTCAGAAATGGAGTTAAATCTTACTACAAGCAAGACTTCGTTTCAGGTAAGGGCAGTCACTTTTCAGCTCAAACGAACTACATCATTCACGAAGCTCACACGTTTCTCATCTTAACTGACAAGCATTGGATGTTAGAGGACCATTGCTTTCTATCAGTTCCAGAAGCAGAGTTGGACTAGATATGGTCCGTATGTGTAGGAAACACCATTCTTTTGTTCTGGGCACACTCAGATTTCCTCCTGTATTAGAGACTCTAGAAAGCAAGAGCGAGCTTCTTGCTCTAAAGCAGAGTGTGATCAATGGATGACAACTCTGCTGTGTGTTTCACTTCCGAAATGGAGTTAAATCCCAGGCTCTGAGTCTTCCTACAAGCAAGACATCCTTTCATGTAAGGGCAGTTTCTTTATAGCTCAAAGGAACTACATCGTTCACGAAGCTCACACTTTTCTTTCTTAAATGACAAGCATTGGATGTTAGAGGACCATTCCTTTCTATCAGTTCCAGAAGCAGAGTTGGACTAGATATGGTCTGTATGTGTAGGAAACACCGTTATTTTGTTCTCAGCTCACTCACGTTTCCTGCTGTCTCAGAGACTCTAGAAAGCAAGAGCGTGCTTCTTGTTCTAAACCAGAGTGTGATCAATGGATGAGAACACTGCTGTGTGTTTCACTTCAGAAATGGAGTTAAATCCCAGGCTCTGAGTCTTCCTATAAGCCAGACTTCGTTTCAGGTAAGGGCAGTCACTTTTCTGCTCAAACGAACTACATCGTTCAGGGAGCTCACACGTTTCAGATCTTACCTGACAAGCATTGGATGATAGAGAACGTGTGGTTTGTTTCAGTTTCAGAAGCAGAGTTGAACTAGATATGTTCCGTATGTTTAGGAAACACAATTCTTTTGTTCTGAGCTCACTCGGGATTCCTGCTGTATTAGAGACTCTTGAAAGCAAGAGCTTGCTTCTCGCTCTAAAGCAGAGTGTGATCCATGGATGAGAACTCTGCTGTGTGTTTCACTTCAGAAATGGAGTTAAATCCCAGGCTCTGAGTCTTCCTACAAGCAAGACTTCCTTTCATGTAAGGGCAGTTTCTTTATAGCTCAAAGGAACTACATCGTTCACGAACCTCACACGTTTCTCATCTTAACTGACAAGCATTGGATGTTAGAGGACCAGTGTTTTGTATCAGTTTCCGAAGCAGATTTGGACTACATATGGTCCGTATGTGTAGGCAACATCGTTCTTTTGTTCTCAGCACACTCACGTTTCATGCTGTCATAGAGACTCTAGAAAGCAAGTGCTTGCTTCTCGCTCTAAAGCAGAGTGTTATCCATCGATGAGAACTCTGCTGTTTGTTTCCCTTCTGAAATGGAGTTAAATCCCAGGCTCTGTGTCTTCCTACAAGCAAGACTTCGTTTCAGGTAAGGGCAGTCACTTTTCCGCTCAAACGAACTACGTCATTCATGAAGGTCACACGTTTCTCATCTTAACTGACAAGCATTGGATGTTAGAGGACCAGTGCTTTGTATCTGTTCCAGAAGCAGAGTTGGACTAGATATGGTCCGTATGTGTAGGAAACACCGTTCTTTTGTTCTGGACACACTCATATTTCCTCCTGTATTAGAGACTCTAGAAAGCAATAGCGAGCTTCTTACTCTAAAGCAGAGTGTGATCAATGGATGAGAACTCTGCTGTGTGTTTCACTTCAGAAATGGAGTTAAATCCCAGGCTCTGAGTCTTCCTACAAGCAAGACTTCCTTTCATGTAGGGGCAGTTTCTTTATAGCTCAAAGGATCTACATCGTTCATGAAGCTCTCAAGTTTCTATCTTAAATGACAAGCATTGGATGTTTCAGGAACAGTGCTTTGTATCAGTTTCAGAAGCAGATTTGGACTACATATGGTCCGTATGTGTAGCCAATATTGTTCTTTGTTCTTAGCACACTCACGATTCATGCTCTTTTAGAGCCTCTAGAAAGCAAGAGCGTGCTTCTTGCTCTAAAGCAGAGTGTGATCAATGGATGAGAACTCTGCTGTGTGTTTCACTTCAGAAATGGGGTTAAATCCCAGGCTCTGAGTCTTCCTACAAGCAAGATTTCGTTTCAGGTAAGGGCGGTTACTTTACAGCTCAAACGAACTACATCGTTCACGAAGCTCACACGTTTCAGATCTTAACTGACAAGCTTTGGATGTTAGAGGACCAGTGCTTTGTATCAGCTTCAGAAGCAGAGTTGGACTAGATATGATCCGCATGTTTAGGAAACACCGTTCTTTTGTTCTCAGCACACTCATGTTTCCTGCTGTATTAGAGACTCTAGAAAGCAAGAGCATGCTTCTTGCTCTAAAGCAGAGTGTGATCCATGGAGGAGAACTATGCTGTGTGTTTCCCTTCAGAAATGGAGTGAAATCGCAGGCTCTGTGTCTTACTACAAGCAAGACTAGGTTTCAGGTAATGGCAGTCACTTTTCAGCTCAAACGAACTACATCATTCAAGAAGCTCACACGTTTCTCATCTTAACTGACAAGCATTGGATGTTAGAGGACCAGTGCTTTGTATCAGTTTCAGAAGCAGATTTGGACTACATATGGTCCGTATGTGTAGGCAACATCGATATTTTATTCTCAGCACACTCACTTTTCATGCTGTCTTAGAGACTCTAGAAAGCAAGAGCTTCCTTCTCGCTCTAAAGCAGAGTGTGATCCATGGATGAGAACTCTGCTGTGTGTTTCCCTTCAGAAATGGAGTTAAATCCCAGGCTCTGTGTCTTACTACAAGGAAGACTTCGTTTCAGTAAGTGCAGTCACTTTTCAGCTCAAAAGTACTACATCATTCACGAAGCTCACATGTTTCTCATCTTAACAGACAAGCATTGGATTTAGAGGACCAGTGCTTTGTATCAGTTTCAGAAGCAGAGTTGGACTAGATATGGTCCGTATGTGTAGGAAACACTGTTATTTTGTTCTCAGCTCACTCACGTTTCCTGCTGTCTTAGAGACTCTAGAAACCAAGAGCGTGATTCTTGTTCTAATGCAGAGTGTGTTCAATGGATGAGAACACTGCTGTGTGTTTCACTTCAGAAATGGAGTTTAATCCCAGGCTCTGAGTTTTCCTACAATCAAGACTTCATTTCAGGTAAGGGCAGTCACTTTTCTGCTCAAACGAACTATATCGTTCAGGGAGCTCACACGTTTCGGATCTTACCTTACAAGCATTGGATGTTAGAGGACGTGTGGTTTGTTTCAGTTTCAGAAGCAGAGTTGAACTCGATATGTTCCGTATGTTTAGGAAACACAATTCTTTTGTTCTGAGCTCACTCGGGATTCCTGCTGTATTAGAGACTCTTGAAAGCAAGAGCTTGCTTCTCTCTCTAAAGCAGAGTGTGATCCATGGATGAGAACTATGCTGTGTGTTTCACTTCAGAAATGGAGTTAAATCCCAGGCTCTGAGTCTTCCTACAAGCAAGACTTCCTTTCATGTAAGGGCAGTTTCTTTATAGCTTAAAGGAACTACATCGTTCACGAACCTCACACGTTTCTCATCTTAACTGACAAGCATTGGATGTTAGAGGACCAGTGTTTTGTATCACTTTCCGAAGCAGATTTGGACTACATATGGTCCGTAGGTGTAGGCAACATCGTTCTTTTGTTCTCAGCACACTCACGTTTCATGCTGTCATAGAGACACTAGAAAGCAAGTGCTTGCTTCTTGCTCTAAAGCAGAGTGTTATCCATGGATGAGAACTCTGCTGTTTGTTTCCCTTCTGAAATGGAGTTAAATCCCAGGCTCTGTGTCTTCCTACAAGCAAGACTTCGTTTCAGGTAAGGGCAGTCACTTTTCCGCTCAAACGAACTACGTCATTCATGAAGGTCACACGTTTCTCATCTTAACTGACAAGCATTGGATGTTAGAGGACCAGTGCTTTGTATCAGTTCCAGAAGCAGAGTTGGACTAGATATGGTCCGTATGTGTAGGAAACACCGTTCTTTTGTTCTGGACACACTCAGATTTCCTCCTCTATTAGAGACTCTAGAAAGCAATAGCGAGCTTCTTGCTCTAAAGCAGAGTGTGATCAATGGATGAGAACTCTGCTGTGTGTTTCACTTCAGAAATGGAGTTAAATCCCAGGCTCTGAGTCTTCCTACAAGCAAGACTTCCTTTCATGTAAGGGCAGTTTCTTTATAGCTCAAAGGATCTAGATCGTTCATGAAGCTCTCAAGTTTCTATCTTAAATGACAAGCATTGGATGTTTCAGGAACAGTGCTTTGTATCAGTTTCAGAAGCAGATTTGGACTACATAAGGTCCGTATGTGTAGCCAATATTGTTCTTTTGTTCTTAGCACACTCACGTTTCATGCTGTCTTAGAGAATCTAGAAAGCAAGAGCTTCCTTCTCGCTCTAAAGCAGAGTGTGACCCATGGATGAGAACTCTGCTGTGTGTTTCACTTCAGAAATGGAGTTTAATCCCAGGCTCTGAGTCTTCCTACAATCAAGACTTCATTTCAGGTAAGGGCAGTTACTTTACAGCTCAAAGGAACTGCATCGCTCATGAAGCTCACATGTTTCGGATCTTACCTGACAAGCATTGGATGTTAGAGGACCTGTGGTTTGTTTCAGTTGCAGAAGCAGAGTTAAACTAAATATGTTCCGTATGTGTAGGAAACACCGTTCTTTTGTTTTCAGCACACTCAGGTTTCCTGCTATATTAGAGACTCTAGTAAGCAAGAGCATGCTTCTTGCTCTAAAGCAGAGTGAGATCCATGAAAGAGAACTATGCTGTGTGTTTCCCTTCAGAAATGGAGTTAAATCTTACTACAAGCAAGACTTCGTTTCAGGTAAGGGCAGTCACTTTTCAGCTCAAACGAACTACATCATTCACGAAGCTCACACGTTTCTCATCTTAACTGACAAGCATTGGATGTTAGAGGACCATTGCTTTCTATCAGTTCCAGAAGCAGAGTTGGACTAGATATGGTCCGTATGTGTAGGAAACACCATTCTTTTGTTCTGGGCACACTCAGATTTCCTCCTGTATTAGAGACTCTAGAAAGCAAGAGCGAGCTTCTTGCTCTAAAGCAGAGTGTGATCAATGGATGACAACTCTGCTGTGTGTTTCACTTCCGAAATGGAGTTAAATCCCAGGCTCTGAGTCTTCCTACAAGCAAGACATCCTTTCATGTAAGGGCAGTTTCTTTATAGCTCAAAGGAACTACATCGTTCACGAAGCTCACACTTTTCTTTCTTAAATGACAAGCATTGGATGTTAGAGGACCATTCCTTTCTATCAGTTCCAGAAGCAGAGTTGGACTAGATATGGTCTGTATGTGTAGGAAACACCGTTATTTTGTTCTCAGCTCACTCACGTTTCCTGCTGTCTCAGAGACTCTAGAAAGCAAGAGCGTGCTTCTTGTTCTAAACCAGAGTGTGATCAATGGATGAGAACACTGCTGTGTGTTTCACTTCAGAAATGGAGTTAAAACCCAGGCTCTGAGTCTTCCTATAAGCCAGACTTCTTTTCAGGTAAGGGCAGTCACTTTTCTGCTCAAACGAACTACATCGTTCAGGGAGCTCACACGTTTCAGATCTTACCTGACAAGCATTGGATGATAGAGAACGTGTGGTTTGTTTCAGTTTCAGAAGCAGAGTTGAACTAGATATGTTCCGTATGTTTAGGAAACACAATTCTTTTGTTCTGAGCTCACTCGGGATTCCTGCTGTATTAGAGACTCTTGAAAGCAAGAGCTTGCTTCTCGCTCTAAAGCAGAGTGTGATCCATGGATGAGAACTCTGCTGTGTGTTT
Source organism: Onychomys leucogaster (assembly GCA_949786385.1). Classification (NCBI taxonomy): domain Eukaryota; kingdom Metazoa; phylum Chordata; class Mammalia; order Rodentia; family Cricetidae; genus Onychomys; species Onychomys leucogaster. The sequence continues at coordinate 1,758,142 of CATKUP010000025.1, forward strand.
CACTTCAGAAATGGAGTTAAATCCCAGGCTCTGAGTCTTCCTACAAGCAAGACTTCCTTTCATGTAAGGGCAGTTTCTTTATAGCTCAAAGGAACTACATCGTTCACGAACCTCACACGTTTCTCATCTTAACTGACAAGCATTGGATGTTAGAGGACCAGTGTTTTGTATCAGTTTCCGAAGCAGATTTGGACTACATATGGTCCGTATGTGTATGCAACATCGTTCTTTTGTTCTCAGCACACTCACGTTTCATGCTGTCATAGAGACTCTAGAAAGCAAGTGCTTGCTTCTCGCTCTAAAGCAGAGTGTTATCCATCGATGAGAACTCTGCTGTTTGTTTCCCTTCTGAAATGGAGTTAAATCCCAGGCTCTGTGTCTTCCTACAAGCAAGACTTCGTTTCAGGTAAGGGCAGTCACTTTTCCGCTCAAACGAACTACGTCATTCATGAAGGTCACACGTTTCTCATCTTAACTGACAAGCATTGGATGTTAGAGGACCAGTGCTTTGTATCTGTTCCAGAAGCAGAGTTGGACTAGATATGGTCCGTATGTGTAGGAAACACCGTTCTTTTGTTCTGGACACACTCATATTTCCTCCTGTATTAGAGACTCTAGAAAGCAATAGCGAGCTTCTTACTCTAAAGCAGAGTGTGATCAATGGATGAGAACTCTGCTGTGTGTTTCACTTCAGAAATGGAGTTAAATCCCAGGCTCTGAGTCTTCCTACAAGCAAGACTTCCTTTCATGTAGGGGCAGTTTCTTTATAGCTCAAAGGATCTACATCGTTCATGAAGCTCTCAAGTTTCTATCTTAAATGACAAGCATTGGATGTTTCAGGAACAGTGCTTTGTATCAGTTTCAGAAGCAGATTTGGACTACATATGGTCCGTATGTGTAGCCAATATTGTTCTTTTGTTCTTAGCACACTCACGATTCATGCTGTTTTAGAGCCTCTAGAAAGCAAGAGCGTGCTTCTTGCTCTAAAGCAGAGTGTGATCAATGGATGAGAACTCTGCTGTGTGTTTCACTTCAGAAATGGGGTTAAATCCCAGGCTCTGAGTCTTCCTACAAGCAAGATTTCGTTTCAGGTAAGGGCGGTTACTTTACAGCTCAAACGAACTACATCGTTCACGAAGCTCACACGTTTCAGATCTTAACTGACAAGCTTTGGATGTTAGAGGACCAGTGCTTTGTATCAGCTTCAGAAGCAGAGTTGGACTAGATATGGTCCGCATGTTTAGGAAACACCGTTCTTTTGTTCTCAGCACACTCACGTTTCCTGCTGTATTAGAGACTCTAGAAAGCAAGAGCATGCTTCTTGCTCTAAAGCAGAGTGTGATCCATGGAGGAGAACTATGCTGTGTGTTTCCCTTCAGAAATGGAGTGAAATCGCAGGCTCTGTGTCTTACTACAAGCAAGACTTGGTTTCAGGTAATGGCAGTCACTTTTCAGCTCAAACGAACTACATCATTCAAGAAGCTCACACGTTTCTCATCTTAACTGACAAGCATTGGATGTTAGAGGACCAGTGCTTTGTATCAGTTTCAGAAGCAGATTTGGACTACATATGGTCCGTATGTGTAGGCAACATCGATATTTTATTCTCAGCACACTCACTTTTCATGCTGTCTTAGAGACTCTAGAAAGCAAGAGCTTCCTTCTCGCTCTAAAGCAGAGTGTGATCCATGGATGAGAACTCTGCTGTGTGTTTCCCTTCAGAAATGGAGTTAAATCCCAGGCTCTGTGTCTTACTACAAGGAAGACTTCGTTTCAGTAAGTGCAGTCACTTTTCAGCTCAAAAGTACTACATCATTCACGAAGCTCACATGTTTCTCATCTTAACAGACAAGCATTGGATTTAGAGGACCAGTGCTTTGTATCAGTTTCAGAAGCAGAGTTGGACTAGATATGGTCCGTATGTGTAGGAAACACTGTTATTTTGTTCTCAGCTCACTCACGTTTCCTGCTGTCTTAGAGACTCTAGAAACCAAGAGCGTGATTCTTGTTCTAATGCAGAGTGTGTTCAATGGATGAGAACACTGCTGTGTGTTTCACTTCAGAAATGGAGTTTAATCCCAGGCTCTGAGTTTTCCTACAATCAAGACTTCATTTCAGGTAAGGGCAGTCACTTTTCTGCTCAAACGAACTATATCGTTCAGGGAGCTCACACGTTTCGGATCTTACCTGACAAGCATTGGATGTTAGAGGACGTGTGGTTTGTTTCAGTTTCAGAAGCAGAGTTGAACTCGATATGTTCCGTATGTTTAGGAAACACAATTCTTTTGTTCTGAGCTCACTCGGGATTCCTGCTGTATTAGAGACTCTTGAAAGCAAGAGCTTGCTTCTCTCTCTAAAGCAGAGTGTGATCCATGGATGAGAACTATGCTGTGTGTTTCACTTCAGAAATGGAGTTAAATCCCAGGCTCTGAGTCTTCCTACAAGCAAGACTTCCTTTCATGTAAGGGCAGTTTCTTTATAGCTTAAAGGAACTACATCGTTCACGAACCTCACACGTTTCTCATCTTAACTGACAAGCATTGGATGTTAGAGGACCAGTGTTTTGTATCACTTTCCGAAGCAGATTTGGACTACATATGGTCCGTAGGTGTAGGCAACATCGTTCTTTTGTTCTCAGCACACTCACGTTTCATGCTGTCATAGAGACACTAGAAAGCAAGTGCTTGCTTCTTGCTCTAAAGCAGAGTGTTATCCATGGATGAGAACTCTGCTGTTTGTTTCCCTTCTGAAATGGAGTTAAATCCCAGGCTCTGTGTCTTCCTACAAGCAAGACTTCGTTTCAGGTAAGGGCAGTCACTTTTCCGCTCAAACGAACTACGTCATTCATGAAGGTCACACGTTTCTCATCTTAACTGACAAGCATTGGATGTTAGAGGACCAGTGCTTTGTATCAGTTCCAGAAGCAGAGTTGGACTAGATATGGTCCGTATGTGTAGGAAACACCGTTCTTTTGTTCTGGACACACTCAGATTTCCTCCTCTATTAGAGACTCTAGAAAGCAATAGCGAGCTTCTTGCTCTAAAGCAGAGTGTGATCAATGGATGAGAACTCTGCTGTGTGTTTCACTTCAGAAATGGAGTTAAATCCCAGGCTCTGAGTCTTCCTACAAGCAAGACTTCCTTTCATGTAAGGGCAGTTTCTTTATAGCTCAAAGGATCTAGATCGTTCATGAAGCTCTCAAGTTTCTATCTTAAATGACAAGCATTGGATGTTTCAGGAACAGTGCTTTGTATCAGTTTCAGAAGCAGATTTGGACTACATAAGGTCCGTATGTGTAGCCAATATTGTTCTTTTGTTCTTAGCACACTCACGTTTCATGCTGTCTTAGAGAATCTAGAAAGCAAGAGCTTCCTTCTCGCTCTAAAGCAGAGTGTGACCCATGGATGAGAACTCTGCTGTGTGTTTCACTTCAGAAATGGAGTTTAATCCCAGGCTCTGAGTCTTCCTACAATCAAGACTTCATTTCAGGTAAGGGCAGTTACTTTACAGCTCAAAGGAACTGCATCGCTCATGAAGCTCACATGTTTCGGATCTTACCTGAAAAGCATTGGATGTTAGAGGACCTGTGGTTTGTTTCAGTTGCAGAAGCAGAGTTAAACTAGATATGTTCCGTATGTGTAGGAAACACCGTTCTTTTGTTTTCAGCACACTCAGGTTTCCTGCTATATTAGAGACTCTAGAAAGCAAGAGCATGCTTCTTGCTCTAAAGCAGAGTGTGATCCATGAAAGAGAACTATGCTGTGTGTTTCCCTTCAGAAATGGAGTTAAATCTTACTACAAGCAAGACTTCATTTCAGGTAAGGACAGTCACTTTTCAGCTCAAACGAACTACATCATTCACGAAGCTCACACATTTCTCATCTTAACTGACAAGCATTGGATGTTAGAGGACCAGTGCTTTCTATCAGTTCCAGAAGCAGAGTTGGACTAGATATGGTCCGTATGTGTATGAAACACCATTCTTTTGTTCTGGGCACACTCAGATTTCCTCCTGTATTAGAGACTCTAGAAAGCAAAGGCGAGCTTCTTGCTCTAAAGCAGAGTGTGATCAATGGATGACAACTCTACTGTGTGTTTCACTTCCGAAATGGAGTTAAATCCCAGGCTCTGAGTCTTCCTACAAGCAAGACATCCTTTCATGTAAGGGCAGTTTCTTTATAGCTCAAAGGAACTACATCGTTCACGAAGCTCACACGTTTCTATCTTAACTGACAAGCATTGGATGTTAGAGGATCAGTGCTTTGTATCAGTTTCAGAAACAGATTTGGACTACATGTGGTCCGTATGTGTAGGCAACATCGTTCTTTTGTTCTCAGCTCACTCACGTTTCCTGCTGTATTAGAGACTCTAGAAAGCAAGAGCGAGCTTCTTGCTCTAAAGCAGAGTGTGATCAATGGATGAGAACTCTGCTGTGTGTTTCACTTCAGAAATGGAGTTAAATCCCAGGCTCTGAGTCTTCCTACAAGCAAGACTTCGTTTCAGGTAAGGGCAGTCACTTTTCAGCTCAAACGAACTACATCATTCACAAAGCTCACACGTTTCTCATCTTAACTGACAAGCATTGGATGTTACAGGACCAGTGCTTTGTATCAGTTTCAGAAGCAGATTTGGACTACATATTGTCCTTATGTGTAGGCAACATCGTTCTTTTGTTCTCAGCACATTCACGTTTCATGCTGTCTTAGAGCCTGTAGAAAGCAAGAGCATGCTTCTTGCTCTAAAGCAGAGTGTGATCCATGGATGAGAACTCTGCTGTGTGTTTCCCTTCATAAATGGAGTTAAATCCCAGGCTCTGCGTCTTACTACAAGCAAGACTTCGCTTCAGGTAAGGGCAGTCAATTTTCACCTCAAAGGAACTACATCATTCACGAAGCTCACACATTTCTCATCTTAACTGACAAGCATTGGATGTCAGAGGACCAGTGCTTTGTATCAGTTTCAGAAGCAGAGCTGGACTACATATGGTCCGTATGTGTAGGCAACATCGTTCTTTTGTTCTCAGCACATTCACGTTTTATTCTGTCTTAGAGCCTCTAGAAAGCAAGAGCGTGCTTCTTGCTCTAAAGCAGAGTTTGATCAATGGATGAGAACTCTGCTGTGTGTTTCACTTCAGAAATGGAGTTAAATCCCAGGCTCTGTGTCTTCCTACAAGCAAGACTTCGTTTCAGGTAAGGGCAGTCACTTTACAGCTCAAACGAACTACAACGTTCACAAAGCTCACATGTTTCGAATCTTACATGACAAGCATTGGATGTTAGAGGACCTGTGGTTTGTTTCAGTTGCAGAAGCAGAGTTAAACTAGATATGTTCCGTATGTGTAGGAAACACCGTTCTTTTGTTCTCAGCACACTCAGGTTTCCTGCTGTATTAGGACTCTACAAAGCAAGAGCATGCTTCTTGCTCTAAAGCCGACTCTGATCAATGGATGAGAACTCTGCTGTGTGTTTCACTTCCGAAATGGAGTTAAATCCCAGGCTCTGAGTCTTCCTATAAGCAAGACTTCCTTTGATGTAAGGGCAGTTTCTTTATAGCTCAAAGGAACTACATCGTTCACGACACTCATACGTTTCTCATCTGAACTAACAAGCATTGGATGTTAGAGGACCAGTGCTTTGTATCAGTTCCAGAAGCAGAGTTGGACTAGATATGGTCCGTATGTGTAGGCAACATCGTTCTTTTGTTCTCAGCACACTCACGTTTCATGCTGTCTTAGAGACTCTAGAAAGCAAGAGCTTCCTTCTCGCTCTAAAGCAGAGTGTGATCCATGGATGAGAACTCTGCTGTGTGTTTCACTTCAGAAATGGAGTTTAATCCCAGGCTGTGAGTCTTCCGAAAATCAAGACTTCATTTCAGGTAAGGGCAGTTACTTTACAGCTCAAATGAACTACATCGTTCACGAAGCTCACACGTTTTGGATCTTACCTGACAAGCATTGAATGTTGGAGTACCAGTGCTTTGTATCAGCTTCAGGAGCAAAGTTGGACAAGATATGGTCCGTATGTGTAGAAAACACCGTCCTTTTGTTCTCAGCACACTCACGTTTCCTGCTGTCTTAGAGACTCTAGAAAGCAAGAGCGTGCTTCTTGCTCTAAAGCAGAGTGTGATCAATGGATGAGAACTCTGCTGTGTGTTTCCCTTCAGAAATGGAGGTAAATCCCAGGCTCTGTGTCTTACTAAAATCAAGACTTGGTTTCAGGTAATGGGAGTCACTTTTCAGCTCAAAAGAACTAATTCGTTCCCAAAGCTCACACGTTTGTCATCTTAACTGACAAGAATTGGATGTTAGAGGACCAGTGCTTTGTATCAGTTTCAGAAGCAGGTTTGGACTAAATATGGTCCCTATGTGTAGGCAACATCGTTCTTTTGTTCTCAGCACCCTCACGTTATATGCTATCTTTGAGCCTCTAGAAAGCAAGAGCGTGCTTCTTGCTCTAAAGCAGAATGTGATCAATGGATGAGATCTCTGCTGTGTGTTTCACTTCAGAAATGGAGTTAAATCCCAGGCTCTGAGTCTTCCTACAAGCAAGACTTCCTTTCATGTAATGGCAGTTTCTTTATAGCTCAAATGATCTACATCGTTCGTGAAGCTCACACGTTTCTATCTTAACTGACAAGCATTGGATGTTAGAGGTCCAGTGCTTTGTATCAGTTTCAGAAGCAGATTTGGACTACATATGGTCCGTATGTGTAGGCAACATCGTTCTTTTGTTCTTAGCACACTCACGTTTCATGCTGTCTTAGAGCCTCTAGAAAGCAAGAGCGTGCTTCTTGCTCTAAAGCAGAGTGTGATCCATGGATGAGAACTCTGCTGTGTGTTTCACTGCAGAAATGGAGTTAAATCCCAGGCTCTGTGTCTTACTTCAAGCAAGACTTCGTTTCAGGTAAGGGCAGTCACTTTTCAGCTCAAACGAACTACATCATTCACGAAGCTCACACGTTTCTCATCTTAACTGACAAGCATTGGATGTTAGAGGACCAGTGCTTTGTATCAGTTCCAGAAGCAGAGTTCTACTAGATATTGTCCTTATGTGTAGGAAACACCGTTCTTTTGTTCTGGGCACACTCAGATTTCCTCCTGCATTAGAGACTCTAGAAAGCAAGAGCGAGCTTCTTGCTCTAAAGCAGAGTGTTATCAATGGATGAGAACTCTGCTGTGTGTTTCACTTCAGAAATGGAGTTAAATCCCAGGCTCTGTGTCTTACTACAAGCAAGACTTCCTTTCATGTAAGGGCAGTTTCTTTATAGCTCAAAGGAACTACATCCTTCACGAAGCTCACACGTTTCTATCTTAACTGACAAGCATTGGATGTTAGACTAACAGTGCCTTGTATCAGTTTCAGAAGCAGATTTGGACTACATATGGTCCGTATGTGTAGGCAACATCGTTCTTTTGTTCTTAGCACACTCACGTTTCATGCTGTCTTAGAGCCTCTAGAAAGCAAGAGCCTGCTTCTTGCTCTAAAGCAGAGTGTGATCAATGGATGAGAACTCTGCTGTGTGTTTCACTTCAGAAATGGAGTTAAATCCCAGGCTCTGAGTCTTCCTACAAGCAAGATTTCGTTTCAGGTAAGGGCAGTTACTTTACAGCTCAAACAAACTACATCGTTCACGAAGCTCACACGTTTCAGATCTTACCTGACAAGCATTGGATGTTGGAGTACCAGTGCTTTGTATCAGCTTCAGAAGCAAAGTTGGACTAGATATGGTCCGTATGTGTAGGAAACACCGTCCATTTGTTCTAAGCACACTCACGTTTCCTGCTGTCTTAGAGACTCTAGGAAGCAAGAGCGTGCTTCTTGTTCAAAAGCAGAGTGTGATCAATGGATGAGAACTCTGCTGTGTGTTTCACTTCAGAAATGGAGTTAAATCCCAGGCTCTGAGTCTTCCTACATGCAAGACTTCGTTTCAGGTAAGGGCAGTCACTTTTCTGCTCAAACGAACTACATCATTCACGAAGCTCACACGTTTCTCATCTTAACTGACAAGCATTGGATGTTAGAGGACCAGTGCTTTGTATCAGTTTCAGAAGCAGAGTTCTACTAGATATGGTCCGTATGTGTAGGAAACACCGTTCTTTTGTTCTGGGCACACTCAGATTTCCTCCTGTATTAGAGACTCTGGAAAGCAAGAGCGAGATTCTTGCTCTAAAGCAGAGTGTGATCAATGTATGAGAACTCTGTTGTGTGTTTCACTTCAGAAATGGAGTTAAATCCCAGGCTCTGAGTCTTCCTATAAGCAAGACTTCCTTTGATGTAAGGGCAGTTTCTTTATAGCTCAAAGGAAATACATCGTTCACGACACTCATACGTTTCTCATCTGAACTAACAAGCATTGGATGTTAGAGGACCAGTGCTTTGTATCAGTTCCAGAAGCAGAGTTGGACTAGATATGGTCCGTATGTGTAGGCAACATCGTTCTTTTGTTCTCAGCACACTCACGTTTCATGCTGTCTTAGAGACTCTAGAAAGCAAGAGCTTCCTTCTCGCTCTAAAGCAGAGTGTGATCCATGGATGAGAACTCTGCTGTGTGTTTCACTTCAGAAATGGAGTTTAATCCCAGGCTGTGAGTCTTCCGAAAATCAAGACTTCATTTCAGGTAAGGGCAGTTACTTTACAGCTCAAATGAACTACATCGTTCACGAAGCTCACACGTTTTGGATCTTACCTGACAAGCATTGAATGTTGGAGTACCAGTGCTTTGTATCAGCTTCAGGAGCAAAGTTGGACAAGATATGGTCCGTATGTGTAGAAAACACCGTCCTTTTGTTCTCAGCACACTCACGTTTCCTGCTGTCTTAGAGACTCTAGAAAGCAAGAGCGTGCTTCTTGCTCTAAAGCAGAGTGTGATCAATGGATGAGAACTCTGCTGTGTGTTTCACTTCAGAAGTGGAGTTAAATCCCAGGCTGTGAGTCTTCCTACAAGCAAGATTTCATTTCAGGTAAGGGCAGTTACTTTACAGCTCAAACAAACTACATCTTTCACGAAGCTCACACGTTTCAGATCTTACCTGACAAGCATTGGATGTTAGAGGACCAGTGCTTTGTATCAGTTTCAGAAGCAGAGTTCTACTAGATATGGTCCGTATCTGTAGGAAACACCGTTCTTTTGTTCTGGGCACACTCAGATTTCCTCCTGTATTAGAGGCTCTGGAAAGCAAGAGCGAGCTTCTTGCTCTAAAGCAGAGTGTGATCAATGTATGAGAACTCTGTTGTGTGTTTCACTTCAGAAATGGAGTTAAATCCCAGGCTCTGAGTCTTCCTATAAGCAAGACTTCCTTTGATGTAAGGGAAGTTTCTTTATAGCTCAAAGGAACTACATCGTTCACGAAGCTCACACGTTTCTCTTCTTAACGGACAAGCATTGGATGTTAGAGGACCAGGGCTTTGTATCAGTTCCAGAAGCAGAGTTGGACTAGATATGGTCCGTATGTGTAGGAAACACCGTTCTTTTGTTCTGGGCACACTCAGATTTCCTCCTGTATTAGAGGCTCTGGAAAGCAAGAGCGAGCTCTTGCTCTAAAGCAGAGTGTGATCAATGTATGAGAACTCTGTTGTGTGTTTCACTTCAGAAATGGAGTTAAATCCCAGGCTCTGAGTCTTCCTACAATCAAGACTTCCTTTGATGTAAGGGAAGTTTCTTTATACCTCAAAGGAACTGCATCGTTCACGAAGCTCACACGTTTCTCATCTTAACTGACAAGCATTGGATGTTAGAGGACCAGGGCTTTGTATCAGTTCCAGAAGTAGAGTTGGACTAGATATGGTCCGTATGTGTAGGAAACACCGTTCTTTTGTTCTGGGCACACTCAGATATCCTCCTGTATTAGAGACTCTAGAAAGCAGGAGCGAGCTTCATGCTCTAAAGGAGAGTGTGATCAATGGATGAGAACTCTGCTGTGTGTTTCACTTCAGAAATTGATTTAAATCCCATGCTCTGAGTCTTCCTACAAGCAAAACTTTCTTTCATGTAAGGGCAGTTTCTTTATAGCTCTAAGGAACTACATCGTTCACGAACCTCACACATTTCTCCTCTTAACTGACAAGCATTGGATGTTAGAGGACCAGTGCTTTGTATCAGTTTCAGAACCAGATTTGGACTACATATGATCCGTATGTGTAGGCAACATCGTTCTTTTGTTCTCAGCACACTCACGTTTCATGCTGTCTTAGAGACTCTACAAAGCAAGAGCTTCCTTCTCGCTCTAAAGCAGAGTGTGATCCATGGATGAGAACTCTGCTGTGTGTTCCACTTCAGAAATGAAGTTTAATCCCAGGCTGTGAGTCTTCCGAAAATCAACACTTCATTTCAGGTAAGGGCAGTTACTGTAGAGCTCAAACGATCTACATCGTTCACGAAGCTCACACGTTTCGGATCTTACCTGACAAGCATTGGATGTTAGAGGACCTGTGGTTTGTTTCAGTTGCAGAAGCAGAGTTAAACTAGATATGTTCCGTATGTGTAGGAAACACCGTTCTTTTGTTCTCAGCACACTCAGGTTTCCTGCGGTATTAGAGAATCTAGAAAGCAAGAGCATGGTTCTTGCTCTAAAGCAGAGTGTGATCCATGGATGAGAACTATGCTGTATGTTTCCCTTCAGAAATGGACTTATATCCCAGGCTCTGTGTCTTCCTACAAGCAAGACTTCATTTCAGGTAAGGGCAGTCACTTTTCAGCTCAAAAGTACTACATCATTCACGAAGCTCACATGTTTCTCATCTTAACAGACAAGCATTGGATGTTAGAGGACCAGTGCTTTGTATCAGTTTCAGAAGCAGAGTTGGACTAGGTATGGTCCGTATGTGTAGGAAACACCGTTCTTTTGTTATGAGCCCACTCAGGTTTCCTGCTGTATTAGAGTCTCTAGAAAGCAAGAGCATGCTTCTTGCTCTAAAGCAGAGTGTGATCCATGGATGAGAACTATGCTGTGTGTTTCCCTTCAGAAATGGAGGTTAATCCCAGGCTCTGTGTCTTACTACAATCAAGACTTGGTTTCAGATAAGGGGAGTCACTTTTCAGCCCAAAAGAACTAATTCGTTCCCAAAGCTCACACGTTTCTCATCTTAACTGACAAGAATTGGATGTTAGAGGACCAGTGCTTTGTATCAGTTTCAGAAGCAGATTTGGACTACATATGGTCCGTATGTGTAGGCAACATCGTTCCTTTGTTCTCAGCACCCTCACATTTCATGCTATCTTTGAGCCTCTAGAAAGCAAGAGCGTGCTTCTTGCTCTAAAGCAGAGTGTGATCAATGGATGAGATCTCTGCTGTGTGTTTCACTTCAGAAATGGAGTTAAATCCCAGGCTCTGAGTCTTCCTACAAGCAAGACTTCCTTTCATGTAATGGCAGTTTCTTTATAGCTCAAAGGATCTACATCGTTCATGAAACTCACACGTTTCTATCTTAACTGACAAGCATTGGATGTTAGAGGTCCAGTGCTTTGTATCAGTTTCAGAAGCAGATTTGGACTACATATGGTCCGTATGTGTAGGCAACATCGTTCTTTTGTTCTTAGCACACTCACGTTTCATGCTGTCTTAGAGCCTCTAGAAAGCAAGAGCGTGCTTCTTGCTCTAAAGCAGAGTGTGATCCATGGATGAGAACTCTGCTGTGTGTTTCACTTCAGAAATGGAGTTAAATCCCAGTCTCTGAGTCTTCCTATAAGCAAGATGTCGTTTCAGGTAAGGGCAGTGACTTTACAGCTCAAAGGAACTACATCGTTCACGAAGCTCACACGTTTCAGATCTTACCTGACTAGCATTGGATGTTAGAGGACCTGTGGTTTGTTTCAGTTGCAGAAGCAGAGTTAAACTAGATATGTTCCGTATGTGTAGGAAACACCGTTCTTTTTTTCTCAGCACACTCAGGTTTCCTGCTGTATTAGAGAATCTAGAAAGCAAGAGCATGCTTCTTGCTCTAAAGCAGAGTGTGATCCATGGATGAGAACTATGCTGTGTGTTTCCCTTCAGAAATGGAGTTAAATCCCAGGCTCTGTGTCTTACTTCAAGCAAGACTTCCTTTCATGTAAGGGCAGTTTCTTTATAGCTCAAAGGAACTACATCGTTCACGAAGCTCACATGTTTCTCTCTTAACTGACAAGCATTGGATGTTAGAGGACCAGTGCTTTGTATCCGTTTCAGAAGCAGATTTGGACTACATATGGTCCGTATGTGTAGGCAACATCGTTCTTTTGTTCTTAGCACACTCAAGTTTCCTGCTGTCTTAGAGCCTCTAGAAAGCAAGAGCGTGCTTCTTGCTCTAAAGCTATGTGTGATCAATGGATGAGAACTCTGCTGTGTGTTTCACTTCAGAAATGGAGTTAAATACCAGGCTCTGAGTCTTCCTACAAGCAAGATTTCGTTCCAGTTAAGGGCAGTTACTTTACAGCTCAAAAAATCTACATCGTTCACGAATCTCACACGTTTCAGATCTTACCTGACAAGCATTGGATGTTGGAGTACCAGTGCTTTGTATAAGCTTCAGAAGCAAAGTTGGACTAGATATGGTCCGTATGTGTAGGAAACACCGTTCTTTTATTCTGAGCACACTCAGGTTTCCTGCTGTATTAGAGACTCTAGAAAGCAAGAGCATGCTTCTTGCTCTAAATCAGAGTGTGATCCATGGATGAGAACTATGCTGTGTGTTTCCCTTCAGAAATGGAGGTAAATCCCAGGCTCTGTGTCTTACTACTAGCAAGACTTGGTTTCAGGTAAGGGGAGTCACTTTTCAGTTCAAAAGAACTAATTCGTTCCCGGAGCTCACACGTTTCTCATCTTAACTGACAAGAATTGGATGTTAGAGGACCAGTGCTTTGTATCAGTTTCAGAAGCAGATTTGGACTACATATGGTCCGTATGTGTAGGCAACATCGTTCTTTTGTTCTCAGCACCCTCAAATTTCATGCTGTCTTAGAGGCTCTAGAAAGCAAGAGCGTGCTTCTTGCTCTAAAGCAGAGTGTGATCCATGGATGAGAACACTGCTGTGTGTTTCACTTAAGAAATGGAGTTTAATCCCAGGCTATGAGTCTTCCTACAATCAACACTTCATTTAAGGTAAGGGCAGTTACTGTACAGCTCAAACGAACTACATCATTCACAAAGCTCACAGGTTTACGATCTTACCTGACAAGCATTGCATGTTAGAGGACCTGTAGTTTGTTTCAGTTTCAGAAGCAGAGATAAACTAGATATGTTCCGTATGTGTAGGAAACACCTTTCTTTTGTTCTCAGCACACTCAGGTTTTCTACTGTATTAGAGACTCTAGAAAGCAAGAGCATGCTTCTTGCTCTAAAGCAGAGTGTGATCCATGGATGAGAACTATGCTGTGTGTTTCCCTTCAGAAATGGAGTGAAATCGCAGGCTCTGTGTCTTACTACAAGCAAGACTTGGTTTCAGGTAATGGCAGTCACTTTTCAGCTCAAACGAACTACATCATTCAAGAAGCTCACACGTTTCTCATCTTAACTGACAAGCATTGGATGTTAGAGGACCAGTGCTTTGTATCAGTTTCAGAAGCAGATTTGGACTACATATGGTCCGTATGTGTAGGCAACATCGTTCTTTTGTTCTCAGCACACTCACGTTTCATGCTGTCTTAGAGACTCTAGAAAGCAAGAGCTTCCTTCTCGCTCTAAAGGAGAGTGTGATCCATGGATGAGAACTATGCTGTGTGTTTCCCTTCAGAAATGGAGTTAAATCCCAGGCTCTGTGTCTTACTACAAGCAAGACTTCGTTTCAGGTAAGGGCAGTCACTTTTCAGCTCAAAAGTACTACATCATTCACGAAGCTCACATGTTTCTCATCTTAACAGACAAGCATGGATGTTAGAGGACCAGTGCTTTGTATCAGTTTCAGAAGCAGAGTTGGACTAGATATGGTCCGTATGTGTAGGAAACACCGTTATTTTGTTCTCAGCTCACTCACGTTTCCTGCTGTCTTAGAGACTCTAGAAAGCAAGAGCGTGCTTCTTGTTCTAAAGCAGAGTGTGTTCAATGGATGAGAACACTGCTGTGTGTTTCACTTCAGAAATGGAGTTTAATCGCAGGCTCTGAGTTTTCCTACAATCAAGACTTCATTTCAGGTAAGGGCAGTCACTTTTCTGCTCAAACGAACTACATCGTTCAGGGAGCTCACATGTTTTGGATCTTACCTGACAAGCATTGGATGTTAGTGGACGTGTGGTTTGTTTCAGTTTCAGAAGCAGAGTTGAACTAGATATGTTCCGTATGTTTAGGAAACACCATTCTTTTGTTCTGAGCTCACTCGGGATTCCTGCTGTATTAGAGACTCTTGAAAGCAAGAGCTTGCTTCTCGCTCTAAAGCAGAGTGTGATCCATGGATGAGAACTCTGCTGTGTGTTTCACTTCAGAAATGGAGTTAAATCCCAGGTTCTGAGTCTTCCTACAAGCAAGACTTCCTTTTATGTAAGGGCAGTTTCTTTATAGCTCAAAGGAACTACATTGTTCACGAAACTCACACGTTTCTCATCTTAACCGACAAGCATTGGATGTTAGAGGACCAGTGCTTTGTAACAGTTTCAGAAGCAGATTGGGACTACATATGGTCCGTATGTGTAGGCAACATCGTTCTTTTGTTCTCAGCACACTCACGTTTCATGCTGTCATAGAGACTCTAGAAAGCAAGTGCTTGCTTCTCGCTCTAAAGCAGAGTGTGATCCATGGATGAGAACTCTGCTGTTTGTTTCCCTTCTGAAATGGAGTTAAATCCCAGGCTCTGTGTCTTCCTACAAGCAAGACTTCGTTTCAGGTAAGGGCAGTCACTTTTCCGCTCAAACGAACTACGTCATTCATGAAGCTCACACGTTTCTCATCTTAACTGACAAGCATTGGATGTTAGAGGACCAGTGCTTTGTATCAGTTCCAGAAGCAGAGTTGGACTAGATATGGTCCGTATGTGTGGGAAACACCGTTCTTTTGTTCTGGGCACACTCAGATTTCCTCCTGTATTAGAGACTCTAGAAAGCAATAGCGAGCTTCTTGCTCTAAAGCAGAGTGTGATCAATGGATGACAACTCTGCTGTGTGTTTCACTTCCGAAATGGAGTTAAATCCCAGGCTCTGAGTCTTCCTACAAGCAAGACATCCTTTCATGTAAGGGCAGCTTCTTTATAGCTCAAAGGAACTACATCGTTCACGAAGCTCAGACGTTTCTATCTTAAATGACAAGCATTGGATGTTAGAGGACCAGTTCTTTGTATCAGTTTCAGAAACTGATTTGGACTACATGTGGTCCGTATGTGTAGGCAACATCGTTATTTTGTTCTGGACACACTCAGATTTCCTCTTGTATTAGAGAGTCTAGAAAGCAATAGCGAGCTTCTTGCTCTAAAGCAGAGTGTGATCAATGGATGAGAACTCTGCTGTGTGTTTCTCTTCAGAAATGGAGTTAAATTCCAGGCTCTGAGTCTTCCTACAAGCAAGACTTCCTTTCATGTAAGGGCAGTTTCTTTATAGCTCAAAGGAACTACATCGTTCACGAACCTCACAAGTTTCTCATCTTAACTGACAAGCAATGGATGTTAGAGGACAAGTGCTTTGTATCAGCTTCAGAAGCAGATTTGGACTAGATATGGTCCGTATGTTTAGGAAACACCGTTCTTTTGTTCTCAGCACACTCACGTTTCCTGCTGTATTAGAGACTCTAGAAAGCAAGAGCGTGCTTCTTGTTCTAAAGCAGAGTGTGATCCATGGATGAGAACACTGCTGTGTGTTTCACTTAAGAAATGGAGTTAAATCCCAGGCTTTGAGTCTTCCTACAATCAACACTTCATTTCAGGTAAGGGCAGTTACTGTACAGCTCAAACGAACTACATCATTCCCGAAGCTCACACGTTTACGATCTTACCTGACAAGCATTGGAAGTTAGAGGACCTGTAGTTTGTTTCAGTTTCAGAAGCAGAGTTAAACTAGATATGTTCCATATGTGTAGGAAACACCGTTCTTTTGTTGTCAGCACACTCAGGTTTTCTACTGTATTATAGACTCTAGAAAGCAAGAGCATGCTTCTTGCTCTAAAGCAGAGTGTGAGCCATGGATGAGAACTATGCTGTGTGTTTCCCTTCAGAAATGGAATGAAATCGCAGGCTCTGTGTCTTACTACAAGCAAGACTTGGTTTCAGGTAATGGCAGTCACTTTTCAGCTCAAACGAACTACATCATTCAAGAAGCTCACAAGTTTCTCATCTTAACTGACAAGCATTGGATGTTAGAGGACCAGTGCTTTGTATCAGTTTCAGAAGCAGAGTTGGACTACATATGGTCCGTATGTGTAGGCAACATCGTTCTTTTGTTCTCAGCACACTCACTTTTCATGCTGTCTTAGAGACTCTAGAAAGCAAGAGCTTCCTTCTCGCTCTAAAGCAGAGTGTGATCCATGGATGAGAACTATGCTGTGTGTTTCACTTCCGAAATGGAGTTAAATCCCAGGCTCTGTGTCTTACTACAAGCAAGACTTCGTTTCAGGTAAGGGCAGTCACTGTTCAGCTCAAACGAACTTCATCATACACGAAGCTCACACGTTTCGGATCTTACCTGACAAGAATTGGATGTTAGATGACCTGTGGTTTTTTTCAGATTCAGAAGCAGAGTTGACCTAGATATGTTCCATATGGTTAGGAAACACCCTTCTTTTGTTCTTAGCACACTCAGGTTTCCTGCTGTATTAGAGACTCTAGAAAGCAAGAGCGAGCTTCTTGCTCTAAAGCAGAGTGTGATCAATGGATGACAACTCTGCTGTGTGTTTCACTTCAGAAATGGAGTTTAATCCCAGGCTCTGAGTCTTCCTACACTCAAGACTTCATTTCAGGTAAGGGCAGTCACTTTTCTGCTCAAACGAACTTCATCATACACGAAGTTCACACGTTTCAGATCTTACCTGACAAGAATTGGATGTTAGAGGACCTGTGGTTTTTTTCAGTTTCAGAAGCAGAGTTGAACTAGATATGTTCCATATGGATAGGAAACACCCTTCTTTTGTTCTTAGCACACTCAGGTTTCCTGCTGTATTAGAGACTCTAGAAAGCAAGAGCGAGCTTCTTGCTCTAAATCAGAGTGAGATCCATGGATGAGATCCCTGCTGTGTGTTTCACTTCAGAAATGGAGTTACATCCCAGGCTCTGAGTCTTCCTACAAGCAAGACTTCCTTTCATGTAAGGGCAGTTTCTTTAGAGCTCAAAGGAACTACATCATTCACGAAGCTCACACGTTTCTCATCTTAAATGACAAGCACTGGATGTTAGACGACCAGTGCTTTGTACCAGTTTCAGAAGCAGATTTGGAGTACATATGGTCCCTAGGTGTAGGCAACATCGTTCTTTTGTTCTCAGCACATTCACGTTTCATGCTGTCTTAGAGCATCTAGAAAGCAAGAGCGTGCTTCTTGCTCTAAAGCAGAGTTTGATCAATGGATGAGAACTCTGCTGTGTGTTTCACTTCAGAAATGGAGTTAAATCCCAGACTCTGAGTCTTCCTACAAGCCAGACTTCGTTTCAGGTAAGGGAAGTCACTTTTCTGCTCAAACGAACTACATCATTCACGAAGCTCACACGTTTCAGATCTTACCTGACAAGCATTGGATGTTAGAGGACGTGTGGTTTGTTTCAGTTTCAGAAGCAGAGTTGAACTAGATATGTTCCGTATATTTAGGAAACACCATTCTTTTGTTCTGAGCTCACTCAGGATTCCTGCTGTATTAGAGACTCTAGAAAGCAAGAGCATGCTTCTCGCTCTAAAGCAGAGTATGATCCATGCATGAGAACTCTGCTGTGTGTTTCCCTTCAGAAATGGAGTTAAATCCCAGGCTCTGTGTCTTTCTACAAGCAAGATTTCTTTTCAGGTAAGGGCAGTCACTTTTCAGCTCAAACGAACTACATCATTCACGAAGCTCACACGTTTCTCATCTTAACTGACAAGCATTGGATGTTAGAGGACCAGTGCTTTGTATCAGTTTCAGAAGCAGAGGTGGACTAGATATGGTCGGTATGTGTAGGAAACACCGTTCTTTTGTTCTCAGCACACTCATGTTTCCTGCTGTATTAGAGACTCTAGAAAGCAAGAGCATGCTTCTTGCTCTAAAGCAGGGTGTGATCCATGGATGAGAACTCTGCTGTGTGTTTCCCTTCAGAAATGGAGTTAAATCCCAGGCTCTGTGTCTTTCTACAAGCAAGACTTCGTTTCAGGTAAGGGCAGTCACTTTTCAGCTCAAACGAACTACTTCATTCAGGAAGCTCACACGTTTCTCATCTTAACTGACAAGCATTGGATGTTAGAGGACCTGTGCTTTGTATCAGTTTCAGAAGCAGATTTGGACTACATATGGTCCGTATGTGTAGGCAACATCGTTCTTTTGTTCTCAGCACATTCATGTTTCATGCTGTCTTACAGCCTCTAGAAAGCAAGAGCGTGCTTCTTGCTCTAAAGCAGAGTGTGATCAATGGATGAGAACTCTGCTGTGTGTTTCCCTTCAGAAATGGACTTAAATCCCATGCTCTGTGTCTTACAACAAGCAAGACTTCATTTCAGGTAAGGGCAGTCACTTTTCTGCTCAAACGAAGTTCATCATACACGAAGCTCACACTTTTTGGATCTTACCTGACAAGAATTGGATGTTAGAGGACCTTTGGTTTTTTTCAGTTTCAGAAGCAGAGTTGAACTAGATATGTTCCATATGGTTAGGAAACAACCTTCTTTTGTTCTTAGCACACTCAGGTTTCCTGCTGTATTAGAGAATTTAGAAAGCAAGAGCGAGATTCTTGCTCTAAAGCAGAGTGTGATCAATGGATGAGAACTCTGATGTCTGTTTCACTTCCGAAATGGAGTTAAATCCCAGGCTCTGAGTCTTCCTACAAGCAAGACTTCGTTTCAGGTAAGGGCAGTCACTTTTCAGCTCAAACAAACTACATCATTGACGAAGCTCACACGTTTCTCATCTTAACTGACAAGCATTGGATGTTAGAGGACCAGTGCTTTGTATCAGTTTCAGAAGCAGGTTTGGACTACATATGGTCCGTATGTGTTGGCAACACCATTCTTTTGTTCTCAGCACACTCACGTTTCCTGCTGTATTAGAGACTCTAGAAAGCAAGAGCATGCTTCCTGCTCTAAAGCAGAGTGTGATCCATGGATGAGAACTCTGCTGTGTGTTTCCCTTCATAAATGGAGTTAAATCCCAGGCTCTGTGTCTTACTACAAGCAAGACTTCGCTTCAGGTAAGGGCAGTCACTTTTCAGCTCAAAGGAACTACATCATTCACGGAGCTCACACGTTTCTCATCTTAACTGACAAGCATTGGATGTTAGAGGACCAGTGCTTTGTATCAGTTTCAGAAGCAGAGCTGTGGTAGATATGGTCCGTATGTGTAGGAAACACCGTTCTTTTGTTCTCCGCACACTCAAGTTTCCTGCTGTCTTAGAGACTCTAGAAAGCAAGAGCGTGCTTCTTGTTCTAAAGCAGAGTGTGATCCATGGATGAGATCACTGCTGTGTGTTTCACTTCAGAAATGGAGTGAAATCCCAGGCTCTGAGTCTTCCTACAAGCAAGACTTCCTTTCATGTAAGAGCAGTTTCTTTAGAGCTCAAAGGAACAACATCGTTCACTAAGCTCACATGTTTCTCATCTTAACTGACAAGCATTGGATGTTAGAGGACCAGTGCTTTGTATCTGTTTCAGAAGCAGATTTGGACTACATATGGTCCGTATGTGTAGGCAACATCGTTCTTTTGTTCTCAGCACATTCACGTTTCATGCTGTCTTAGAGCCTCTAGAAAGCAAGAGCGTGCTTCTTGCTCTAAAGCAGAGTTTGATCAATGGATGAGAACTCTGCTGTGTGTTTCACTTCAGAAATGGAGTTAAATCCCAGGCTCTGAGTCTTCCTACAAGCCAGAATTCGTTTCAGGTAAGGGCAGTCACTTTTCTGCTCAAACGAACTACATCATTCACGAAGCTCACACGTTTCAGGTCTTACCTGACAAGCATTGGATGTTAGAGGACGTGTGGTTTGTTTCAGTTTCAGAAGCAGAGTTGAACTAGATATGTTCTGTATGTTTAGGAAACACCATTCTTTTGTTCTGAGCTCACTCAGGATTCCTGCTGTCTTAGAGCCTCTAGAAAGCAAGAGCGTGCTTCTTGCTCTAAAGCAGAGTTTGATCAATGGATGAGAACTCTGCTGTATGTTTCACTTCAGAAATGGAGTTAAATCCCAGGCTCTGAGTCTTCCTACATGCCAGACTTCGTTTCAGGTAAGGGCAGTCATTTTTCTGCTCAAAGGAACTACATCATTCACGAAGCTCACACGTTTCAGATCTTACCTGACAAGCATTGGATGTTAGAGGACGTGTGGTTTGTTTCAGTTTCAGAACTAGAGTTGAACTAGATATGTTCTGTATGTTTAGGAAACACCATTCTTTTGTTCTGAGCTCACTCAGGATTCCTGCTGTATTAGAGACTCTAGAAAGCAAGAGCTGGCTTCTCGCTCTAAAGCAGAGTGTGATCCATGGATGAGAACTCTGCTGTGTGTTTCCCTTCAGAAATGGAGTTAAATCCCAGGCTCTGTGTCTTCCTACAAGCAAGACTTCATTTCAGGTAAGGGCAGTCACTTTTCAGCTCAAAAGAACTACATCGTTCACGAAGCTCACACGTTTCTCATCTTAACCGCCAAGCATTGGATGTTAGAGGACCAGTGCTTTGTAACAGTTTCAGAAGCAGATAGGGACTACATATGGTCCGTAGGTGTAGGCAACATCGTTCTTTTGTTCTCAGCACACTCACGTTTCATGCTGTCTTAGAGCCTCTAGAAAGCAAGAGCGTGCTTCTTGCTCTAAAGCAGAGTGTGATCAATGGATGAGAACTCTGCTGTGTGTTTCCCTTCAGAAATGGACTTAAATCCCAGGCTCTGTGTCTTACTACAAGCAAGACTTCATTTCAGGTAAGGGCAGTCACTTTTCTGCTCAAACGAACTTCATCATACACGAAGCTCACACGTTTCGGATCTTACCTGACAAGAATTGGATGTTAGAGGACCTGTGGTTTTTTTCAGTTTCAGAAGCAGAGTTGAACTAGATATGTTCCATATGGATAGGAAACACCCTTCTTTTGTTCTTAGCACACTCAGGTTTCCTGCTGTATTAGAGACTCTAGAAAGCAAGAGCGTGCTTCTTGCTGTAAAGAAGAGTGTGATCAGCGGATGAGAACTATGCTGTGTGTTTTACTTTCGAAATGGAGTTAAATCCCAGGCTCTGAGTCTTCCTACAAGCAAGACTTCGTTTCAGGTAAGGGCAGTCACTTTTCAGCTCAAACGACATACATCATTCACGAAGCTCTCACGTTTCTCATCTTAACTGACAAGCATTGGATGTTAGAGGACCAGTGCTTTGTATCAGTTTCAGAAGCAGAGGTGGACGATATATGGTCCGTATGTGTAGGAAAAACCGTTCTTTTGTTCTCAGCCCACTCACGTTTCCTGCTGTCTTAGAGACTCTAGAAAGCAAGAGCGTGCTTCTTGTTCTAAAGCAGAGTGTGATCCATGGATGAGATCACTGCTGTGTGTTTCACTTCAGAAATGGAGTGAAATCCCAGGCTCTGAGTCTTCCTACAAGCAAGACTTCCTTTCATGTATGGGCAGTTTCTTTAGAGCTCAAAGGAACAACATCGTTCACTAAGCTCACATGTTTCTCATCTTAACTGACAAGCATTGGATGTTAGAGGACCAGTGCTTTGTATCTGTTTTAGAAGCAGATTTGGACTACATATGGTCCGTATGTGTAGGCAACATCATTCTTTTGTTCTCAGCACATTCACGTTTCATGCTGTCTTAGAGCCTCTAGAAAGCAAGAGCGTGCTTCTTGCTCTAAAGCAGAGTTTGATCAATGGATGAGAACTCTGCTGTGTGTTTCACTTCAGAAATGGAGTTAAATCCCAGGCTCTGAGTCTTCCTACAAGCCAGAATTCGTTTCAGGTAAGGGCAGTCACTTTTCTGCTCAAACGAACTACATCATTCACGAAGCTCACACGTTTCAGGTCTTACCTGACAAGCATTGGATGTTAGAGGACGTGTGGTTTGTTTCAGTTTCAGAAGCAGAGTTGAACAAGATATGTTCTGTATGTTTAGGAAACACCATTCTTTTGTTCTGAGCTCACTCAGGATTCCTGCTGTATTAGAGACTCTAGAAAGCAAGAGCTGTCTTCTCGCTCTAAAGCAGAGTGTGATCCATGGATGAGAACTCTGCTGTGTGTTTCCCTTCAGAAATGGAGTTAAATCCCAGGCTCTGTGTCTTCCTACAAGCAAGACTTCATTTCAGGTAAGGGCAGTCACTTTTCAGCTCAAAAGAACTACATCGTTCACGAAGCTCACACGTTTCTCATCTTAACCGCCAAGCATTGGATGTTAGAGGACCAGTGCTTCGTAACAGTTTCAGAAGCAGATAGGGACTACATATGGTCCGTAGGTGTAGGCAACATCGTTCTTTTGTTCTCAGCACACTCACGTTTCATGCTTTCTTAGAGCCTCTAGAAAGCAAGAGCGTGCTTCTTGCTCTAAAGCAGAGTGTGATCAATGGATGAGAACTCTGCTGTGTGTTTCCCTTCAGAAATGGACTTAAATCCCAGGCTCTGTGTCTTACTACAAGCAAGACTTCATTTCAGGTAAGGGCAGGCACTTTTCTGCTAAACGAACTTCATCATACACGAAGCTCACACGTTTCGGATCTTACCTGACAAGAATTGGATGTTAGAGGACCTGTGGTTTTTTTCAGTTTCAGAAGCAGAGTTGAACTAGAAATGTTCCATATGGATAGGAAACACCCTTCTTTTGTTCTTAGCACACTCAGGTTTCCTGCTGTATTAGAGACTCTAGAAAGCAAGAGCGTGCTTCTTGCTCTAAAGCAGAGTGTGATCAGCGGATGAGAACTCTGCTGTGTGTTTCACTTTCGAAATGGAGTTAAATCCAAGGCTCTGAGTCTTCCTACAAGCAAGACTTTGTTTCAGGTAAGGGCAGTCACTTTTCAGCTCAAACGACCTACATCATTCACGAAGCTCACACGTTTCTCATCTTAACTGACAAGCATTGGATGTTAGAGGACCAGTGCTTTGTATCAGTTTCAGAAGCAGAGGTGGACGATATATGGTCCGTATGTGTAGGAAAAACCGTTCTTTTGTTCTCAGCCCACTCACGTTTCCTGCTGTCTTAGAGACTCTAGAAAGCAAGAGCGTGCTTCTTGTTCTAAAGCAGAGTGTGATCCATGGATGAGATCACTGCTGTGTGTTTCACTTCAGAAATGGAGTGAAATCCCAGGCTCTGAGTCTTCCTACAAGCAAGACTTCCTTTCATGTAAGGGCAGTTTCTTTAGAGCTCAAAGGAACAACATCGTTCACGAAGCTCACACGTTTCTCATCTTAACTGACAAGCATTGGATGTTAGAGGACCAGTGCTTTGTATCAGTTTCAGAAGCAGATTTGGACTACATATGGTCCGTATGTGTAGGCAACATCGTTCTTTTGTTCTCCGCACATTCACGTTTCATGCTGTCTTAGAGCCTCTAGAAAGCAAGAGCGTGCTTCTTGCTCTAAAGCAGAGTTTGATCAATGGATGAGAACTCTGCTGTGTGTTTCACTTCAGAAATGGAGTTAAATCCCAGGCTCTGAGTCTTCCTACATGCCAGACTTCGTTTCAGGTAAGGGCAGTCACTTTTCTGCTCAAAGGAACTACATCATTCACGAAGCTCACACGTTTCAGGTCTTACCTGACAAGCATTGGATGTTAGAGGACGTGTGGTTTGTTTCAGTTTCAGAAGCAGAGTTGAACTAGATATGTTCTGCATGTTTAGGAAACACCATTCTTTTGTTCTGAGCTCACTCAGGATTCCTGCTGTATTAGAGACTCTAGAAAGCAAGAGCTGGCTTCTCGCTCTAAAGCAGAGTGTGATCCATGGATGAGAACTCTGCTGTGTGTTTCCCTTCAGAAATGGAGTTAAATCCCAGGCTCTGTGTCTTCCTACAAGCAAGACTTCATTTCAGGTAAGGGCAGTCACTTTTCAGCTCAAAAGAACTACATCGTTCACGAAGCTCACACGTTTCTCATCTTAACCGACAAGCATTGGATGTTAGAGGACCAGTGCTTTGTAACAGTTTCAGAAGCAGATAGGGACTACATATGGTCCGTAGGTGTAGGCAACATCGTTCTTTTGTTCTCAGCACACTCACGTTACATGCTGTCTTAGAGCCTCTAGAAAGCAAGAGCGTGCTTCTTGCTCTAAAGCAGAGTGTGATCAATGGATGAGAACTCTGCTGTGTGTTTCCCTTCAGAAATGGACTTAAATCCCAGGCTCTGTGTCTTACTACAAGCAAGACGTCATTTCAGGTAAGGGCAGTCACTTTTTTGCTCAAAGGAACTTCATCCTACACGAAGCTCACACGTTTCGGATCTTACCTGACAAGAATTGGATGTTAGAGGACCTGTGGTTTGTTTCAGTTGCAGAAGCAGAGTTGAACTAGATATGTTCCCTATGTGTAGGAAACACCCTTCTTTTGTTCTTAGCATACTCAGGTTTCCTGCTGTATTAGAGACTCTAGAAAGCAAGAGCGAGCTTCTTGCTCTAAAGCAGAGTGTGATCAGTGGATGAGAACTCTGCTGAGTGTTTCACTTTCGAAATGGAGTTAAATCCCAGGCTCTGAGTCTTCCTACAAGCAAGACTTCGTTTCAGGTAAGGGCAGTCACTTTGCAGCTCAAACGAACTACATCATTCACGAAGCTCACACGTTTCTCATCTTAACTGACAAGCATTGGATGTTAGAGGACCAGTGCTTTGTATCAGTTTCAGAAGCAGATTTGGACTACATATGGTCCGTATGTGTAGGCAACATCGTTCTTTTGTTCTCCGCACATTCACGTTTCATGCTGTCTTAGAGCCTCTAGAAAGCAAGAGCGTGCTTCTTGCTCTAAAGCAGAGTTTGATCAATGGATGAGAACTCTGCTGTGTGTTTCACTTCAGAAATGGAGTTGAATCCCAGGCTCTGAGTCTTCCTACATGCCAGACTTCGTTTCAGGTAAGGGCAGTCACTTTTCTGCTCAAAGGAACTACATCATTCACGAAGCTCACACGTTTCAGGTCTTACCTGACAAGCATTGGATGTTAGAGGACGTGTGGTTTGTTTCAGTTTTAGAAGCAGAGTTGAACTAGATATGTTCTGTATGTTTAGGAAACAACATTCTTTTGTTCTGAGCTCACTCAGGATTCCTGCTGTATTAGAGACTCTAGAAAGCAAGAGCTGGCTTCTCGCTCTAAAGCAGAGTGTGATCCATGGATGAGAACTCTGCTGTGTGTTTCCCTTCAGAAATGGAGTTAAATCCCAGGCTCTGTGTCTTCCTACAAGCAAGACTTCATTTCAGGTAAGGGCAGTCACTTTTCAGCTCAAAAGAACTACATCGTTCACGAAGCTCACACGTTTCTCATCTTAACCGCCAAGCATTGGATGTTAGAGGACCAGTGCTTCGTAACAGTTTCAGAAGCAGATAGGGACTACATATGGTCCGTAGGTGTAGGCAACATCGTTCTTTTGTTCTCAGCACACTCACGTTTCATGCTGTCTTAGAGCCTCTCGAAAGCAAGAGCGTGCTTCTTGCTCTAAAGCAGAGTGTGATCAATGGATGAGAACTCTGCTGGGTGTTTCCCTTCAGAAATGGACTTAAATCCCAGGCTCTGTGTCTTACTACAAGCAAGACTTCATTTCAGGTAAGGGCAGTCACTTTTCTGCTCAAACGAACTTCATCATACACGAAGCTCACACGTTTCGGATCTTACCTGACAAGATTTGGATGTTAGAGGACCTGTGGTTTGTTTCAGTTGCAGAAGCAGAGTTGAACTAGATATATTCTGTATGTGTAGGAAACACCCTTCTTTTGTTCTTAGCACACTCAGGTTTCCTGCTGTATTAGAGACTCTACAAAGCAAGAGCGAGCTTCTTGCTCTAAAGCAGATTGTCATCAGTGGATGAGAACTCTGCTGTGTGTTTCACTTCTGAAATGGAGTTAAATCCCAGGCTCTGAGTCTTCCTACAAGCAAGACTTCGTTTCAGGTAAGGGCAGTCACTTTTCAGCTCAAACGAACTACATCATTCACGAAGCTCACACGTTTCTCATCATAACTGACAAGCATTGGATGTTAGAGGACCAGTGCTTTGTATCAGTTTCAGAAGCAGAGGTGGACGAGATATGGTCCGTATGTGTAGGAAACACCGTTCTTTTGTTCTCAGCACACTCAAGTTTCCTGCTGTCTTAGAGACTCTAGAAAGCAAGAGCGTGCTTCTTGTTCTAAAGCAGAGTGTGATACATGGATGAGATCACTGCTGTGTGTTTCACTTCAGAAATGGAGTGAAATCCCAGGCTCTGAGTCTTCCTACAAGCAAGACTTCCTTTCATGTAAGGGCAGTTTCTTTAGAGCTCAAAGGAACAACATCGTTCACTAAGCTCACATGTTTCTCATCTTAACTGACAAGCATTGGATGTTAGAGGACCAGTGCTTTGTATCAGTTTCAGAAGCAGATTTGGACTACATATGGTCCGTATGTGTAGGCAACATCGTTCTTTTGTTCTCAGCACATTCAAGTTTCATGCTGTCTTAGAGCCTCTAGAAAGCAAGAGCGTGCTTCTTGCTCTAAAGCAGAGTTTGATCAATGGATGAGAACTCTGCTGTGTGTTTCACTTCAGAAATGGAGTTAAATCCCAGGCTCTGAGTCTTCTTACAAGCCAGAATTCGTTTCAGGTAAGGGCAGTCACTTTTCTGCTCAAAGGAACTACATCATTCACGAAGCTCACACGTTTCAGGTCTTACCTGACAAGCATTGGATGTTAGAGGACGTGTGGTTTGTTTCAGTTTCAGAAGCAGAGTTGAACTAGATATGTTCTGTATGTTTAGGAAACACCATTCTTTTGTTCTGAGCTCACTCAGGATTCCTGCTGTATTAGAGACTCTAGAAAGCAAGAGCTGTCTTCTCGCTCTAAAGCAGAGTGTGATCCATGGATGAGAACTCTGCTGTGTGTTTCCCTTCAGAAATGGAGTTAAATCCCAGGCTCTGTGTCTACCGAAGAGCAAGACTTCATTTCAGGTAAGGGCAGTCACTTTTCAGCTCAAAAGAACTACATCGTTCACGAAGCTCACACGTTTCTCATCTTAACCGACAAGCATTGGATGTTAGACCAGTGCTTCGTAACAGTTTCAGAAGCAGATAGGGACTACATATGGTCCGTAGGTGTAGGCAACATCGTTCTTTTGTTCTCAGCACACTCACGTTACATGCTGTCTTAGAGCCTCTAGAAAGCAAGAGCGTGCTTCTTGCTCTAAAGCAGAGTGTGATCAATGGATGAGACCTCTGCTGTGTGTTTCCCTTCAGAAATGGACTTAAATCCCATTCTCTGTGTCTTACTACAAGCAAGACTTCATTTCAGGTAAGGGCAGTCACTTTTTTGCTCAAAGGAACTTCATCCTACACGAAGCTCACACGTTTTGGATCTTACCTGACAAGAATTGGATGTTAGAGGACCTGTGGTTTGTTTCAGTTGCAGAAGCAGAGTTGAACTAGATATGTTCCGTACGTGTAGGAAACACCCTTCTTTTGTTCTCAGCACACTCAGGTTTCCTGCTGTATTAGAGACTCTAGAAAGCAAGAGCGAGCTTCTTGCTCTAAAGCAGAGTGTGATCAGTGGATGAGAACTCTGCTGTGTGTTTCACTTCCAAAATTGAGTTAAATCCCAGGCTCTGAGTCTTCCAACAAGCAAGACTTCGTTTCAGGTAAGGGCAGTCACTTTTCAGCTCAAACGAACTACATCATTCACGAAGCTCACACGTTTCTCATCTTAACTGACAAGCATTGGATGTTAGAGGACCAGTGCTTTGTATCAGTTTCAGAAGCAGATTTGGACTACATATGGTCCGTATGTGTAGGCAACATCGTTCTTTTGTTCTCCGCACATTCACGTTTCATGCTGTCTTAGAGCCTCTAGAAAGCAAGAGCGTGCTTCTTGCTCTAAAGCAGAG
The DNA here is from genome assembly GCA_949786385.1 of Onychomys leucogaster. Classification (NCBI taxonomy): domain Eukaryota; kingdom Metazoa; phylum Chordata; class Mammalia; order Rodentia; family Cricetidae; genus Onychomys; species Onychomys leucogaster. Next base: position 1,786,203 of record CATKUP010000025.1, read on the forward strand.
TTTGATCAATGGATGAGAACTCTGCTGTGTGTTTCACTTCAGAAATGGAGTTAAATCCCAGGCTCTGAGTCTTCCTACATGCCAGACTTCGTTTCAGGTAAGGGCAGTCACTTTTCTGCTCAAAGGAACTACATCATTCACGAAGCTCACACGTTTCAGGTCTTACCTGACAAGCATTGGATGTTAGAGGACGTGTGGTTTGTTTCAGTTTCAGAAGCAGAGTTGAACTAGATATGTTCTGTATGTTTAGGAAACACCATTCTTTTGTTCTGAGCTCACTCAGGATTCCTGCTGTATTAGAGACTCTAGAAAGCAAGAGCTGGCTTCTCGCTCTAAAGCAGAGTGTGATCCATGGATGAGAACTCTGCTGTGTGTTTCCCTTCAGAAATGGAGTTAAATCCCAGGCTCTGTGTCTTCCTACAAGCAAGACTTCATTTCAGGTAAGGGCAGTCACTTTTCAGCTCAAAAGAACTACATCGTTCACGAAGCTCACACGTTTCTCATCTTAACCGCCAAGCATTGGATGTTAGAGGACCAGTGCTTTGTAACAGTTTCAGAAGAAGATAGGGACTACATATGGTCCTTAGGTGTAGGCAACATCGTTCTTTTGTTCTCAGCACACTCACGTTTCATGCTGTCTTAGAGCCTCTAGAAAGCAAGAGCGTGCTTCTTGCTCTAAAGCAGAGTGTGATCCATGGATGAGAACTCTGCTGTGTGTTTCCCTTCAGAAATGGACTTAAATCCCAGGCTCTGTGTCTTACTACAAGCAAGACTTCATTTCAGGTAAGGGCAGTCACTTTTCTGCTCAAACGAACTTCATCATACACGAAGCTCACACGTTTCGGATCTTACCTGACAAGAATTGGATGTTAGAGGACCTGTGGTTTGTTTCAGTTGCAGAAGCAGAGTTGAACTAGATATGTTCCGTATGTGTAGGAAACACCCTTCTTTTGTTCTTAGCACACTCAGGTTTCCTGCTGTATTAGAGACTCTAGAAAGCAAGAGCTTGCTTCTTGCTCTAAAGCAGAGTGTGATCAAGGGATGAGAACACTGCTGTGTGTTTCACTTCAGAAATGGAGTTAACTCCCATGCTCTCAGTCTTCCTACAAGCAAGACTTCCTTTCATGTAAGGGCAGTTACTTTATAGCTCAAAGGAACTTCATCGTTCACGAAGCTCACACGTTTCTCATCTTAAATGACAAGCATTGGATGGTAGAGGACCAGTGCTTTGTATCAGCTTCAGAAGCAGAGTTGGACAAGATATGGCCCGTATGTGTATGAAACACCGTTCTTTTTTTCTCAGCACACTCACGTTTCCTGCTGTCTTAGAGATTCTAGAAAGCAAGAGTGTGCTTCTTGCTCTAAAGCAGAGTGTGATCAATGGCTGAGAACTCTGCTGTGTGTTTCACTTCAGAAATGGAGTTAAATCCAAGGCTCTGAGTCTTCCTACAAGTAAGATTTCGTTTCAGGTAAGGGCAGTTACTTTACAGCTCAAACGAACTACATCGTTCACGAAGCTCACATGTTTCGGATCTTACATGGCAAGCATTGGATGTTAGAGGACCTGTGGTTTGTTTCAGTTTCAGATGCAGAGTTGAACTAGATATGGTCCATATGTTAAGGAAATACCATTCTTTTGTTCTGAGCACACTCAGGTTTCCTGCTGTATTACAGACTCTAGAAAGCAAGAGCATGCTTCTTGCTCTAAAGCAGAGTGTGATCCATGGATGAGAACTCTGCTGTGTGTTTCCCTTCAGAAATGGAGTTAAATCCCAGGCTCTATGTCTTCCTACAAGCAAGACTTCGTTTCAGGTAAGGGCAGTCACTTTTCAGCTCAAAAGAACTACATCGTTCACGAAGCTCACACGTTTCTCATCTTAACTGACAAGCATTGGATGTTAGAGGACCAGTGCTTTGTATCAGCTTCAGAAGCAGAGTTGGACTAGATATGGTCCGTATTTGTAGGAAAAACCGTTCTTTTGTTCTGGGCACACTCAAGTTTCCTGCTGTCTTAGAGACTCTAAAACACAAGCATGCTTCTTGCTCTAAATCAGAGTGTGATCCATGGATGAGAACTCTGCTGTGTATTTCCCTTCAGAAATGGAGTTAAACCCAGGCTCTGTGTCTTACTACAAGCAAGACTTCTTTTCAGGTGAGGGCAGTTACTTTACAACTCAAACGAACTACCTCGTTCACGAAGCTCACACGTTTTGGATCTTACCTGACAAGAATTGGATGTTAGAGGACCTGTGGTTTTTTTCAGTTTCAGAAGCAGAGTTGAACTAGATATGGTCCGTATGTTTAGGAAACACCATTCTTTTGTTCTGAGCACACTCAGGTTTCCTGCTGTATTAGAGACTCTAGAAAGCAAGATCGTGCTTCTCGATCTAAAGCACAGTGTGGTCCATGGATGAGAACTCTGCTGTGTGTTTCACTTCAGAAATTTAGTTATATCCCAGGATCTGAGTCTTCCTACAAGCAAGACTTCCTTTCATGTAAGGGCAGATTCTTTATAGCTCAAAGGAACTACATCGTTCAGGAAGCTCACACGTTTCTCATCTTAACTGACAAGCATTGGATGTTAGAGGACCAGTGCTTTCTATCATTTTCAGAAGCAGATTTGGACTACATATGTCCCGTATGTGTAGGCAACATCGTTCTTTTGTTCTCAGCACACTCACGTTTCATGCTGTCTTAGAGCCTCTAGAAAGCAAGAGCGTGCTTCTTGCTCTAAAGCAGATTGTGATCAATGGATGAGAACTTTGCTGTGTGTTTCACTTGAGAAATGGAGTTAAATCCCAGGCTCTGAGTCTTCCTACAAGCAAGACTTCCTTTCATGTAAGGGCAGTTTCTTTAGAGCTCAAAGGAACAACATCGTTCACTAAGCTCACATGTTTCTCATCTTAACTGACAAGCATTGGATGTTAGAGCACCAGTGCTTTGTATCAGTTTCAGAAGCAGATTTGGACTACATATGGTCCGTATGTGTAGGCAACATCGTTCTTTTGTTTTCAGCACATTCAAGTTTCATGCTGTCTTAGAGCCTCTAGAAAGCAAGAGCGTGCTCCTTGCTCTAAAGCAGAGTTTGATCAATGGATGAGAACTCTGCTGTGTGTTTCACTTCAGAAATGGAGTTAAATCCCAGGCTCTGAGTCTTCTTACAAGCCAGAATTCGTTTCAGGTAAGGGCAGTCACTTTTCTGCTCATACGAACTACATCATTCACGAAGCTCACACGTTTCAGGTCTTACCTGACAAGCATTGGATGTTAGAGGACGTGTGGTTTGTTTCAGTTTCAGAAGCAGAGTTGAACTAGATATGTTCTGTATGTTTAGGAAACACCATTCTTTTGTTCTGAGCTCACTCAGGATTCCTGCTGTATTAGAGACTCTAGAAAGCAAGAGCTGTCTTCTCGGTCTAAAGCAGAGTGTGATCCATGGATGAGAACTCTGCTGTGTGTTTCCCTTCAGAAATGGAGTTAAATCCCAGGCTCTGTGTCTTCCTACAAGCAAGACTTCATTTCAGGTAAGGGCAGTCACTTTTCAGCTCAAAAGAACTACATCGTTCACAAAGCTCACACGTTTCTCATCTTAACCGCCAAGCATTGGATGTTAGAGGACCAGTGCTTTGTAACAGTTTCAGAAGCAGATAGGGACTACATATGGTCCGTAGGTGTAGGCAACATCGTTCTTTTGTTCTCAGCACACTCACGTTACATGCTGTCTTAGAGCCTCTAGAAAGCAAGAGCGTGCTTCTTGCTCTAAAGCAGAGTGTGATCAATGGATGAGAACTCTGCTGTGTGTTTCCCTTCAGAAATGGACTTAAATCCCAGGCTCTGTGTCTTACTACAAGCAAGACTTCATTTCAGGTAAGGGCAGTCACTTTTTTGCTCAAAGGAACTTCATCCTACACGAAGCTCACACGTTTCGGATCTTACCTGACAAGAATTGGATGTTAGAGGACCTGTGGTTTGTTTCAGTTTCAGAAGCAGAGATGAACTAGATATGTTCCATTTGTTTAGGAAACACCATTCTTTTGTTCTGAGCACACTCACGTTTCCTGCTGTATTAGAGAATCTAGAAAGCAAGAGCTGTCTTCTCGCTCTAAAGCAGAGTGTGATCAGTGGATGAGAACTCTGCTGTGTGTTTCACTTTCGAAATGGAGTTAAATCCCAGGCTCTGAGTCTTCCTACAAGCAAGACTTCCTTTCATGTAAGGGCAGTTTCTTTAGAGCTCAAAGTAACAACATCGTTCACTAAGCTCACATGTTTCTCATCTTAACTGACAAGCATTGGATGTTAGAGGACCAGTGCTTTGTATCAGTTTCAGAAGCAGATTTGGACTACATATGGTCCGTATGTGTAGGCAACATCGTTCTTTTGTTTTCAGCACATTCAAGTTTCATGCTGTCTTAGAGCCTCTAGAAAGCAAGAGCGGGCTTCTTGCTCTAAAGCAGAGTTTGATCAATGGATGAGAACTCTGCTGTGTGTTTCACTTCAGAAATGGAGTTAAATCCCAGGCTCTGAGTCTTCTTACAAGCCAGAATTCGTTTCAGGTAAGGGCAGTCACTTTTCTGCTCAAACGAACTACATCATTCACGAAGCTCACACGTTTCAGGTCTTACCTGACAAGCATTGGATGTTAGAGGACGTGTGGTTTGTTTCAGTTTCAGAAGCAGAGTTGAACTAGATATGTTCTGTATGTTTAGGAAACACCATTCTTTTGTTCTGAGCTCACTCAGGATTCCTGCTGTATTAGAGACTCTAGAAAGCAAGAGCTGTCTTCTCGCTCTAAAGCAGAGTGTGATCCATGGATGAGAACTCTGCTGTGTGTTTCCCTTCAGAAATGGAGTTAAATCCCAGGCTCTGTGTCTTCCTACAAGCAAGACTTCATTTCAGGTAAGGGCAGTCACTTTTCAGCTCAAAAGAACTACATCGTTCACGAAGCTCACTCGTTGCTCATCTTAACCGACAAGCATTGGATGTTAGACCAGTGCTTCGTAACAGTTTCAGAAGCAGATAGGGACTACATATGGTCCGTAGGTGTAGGCAACATCGTTCTTTTGTTCTCAGCACACTCACGTTACATGCTGTCTTAGAGCCTCTAGAAAGCAAGAGCGTGCTTCTTGCTCTAAAGCAGAGTGTGATCAATGGATGAGACCTCTGCTGTGTGTTTCCCTTCAGAAATGGACTTAAATCCCATTCTCTGTGTCTTACTACAAGCAAGACTTCATTTCAGGTAACGGCAGTCACGTTTTTGCTCAAAGGAACTTCTTCCTACACGAAGCTCACACGTTTCGGATCTTACATGACAAGAATTGGATGTTAGAGGACCTGTGGTTTGTTTCAGTTGCAGAAGCAGAGTTGAACTAGATATGTTCCGTATGTGTAGGAAACACCCTTCTTTTGTTCTCAGCACACTCAGGTTTCCTGCTGTATTAGAGACTCTAGAAAGCAAGAGCGAGCTTCTTGCTCTAAAGCAGAGTGTGATCCATGGTTGAGAACTATGCTGTGTGTTTCCCTTCAGAAATGGAGTTAAATCCCAGGCTCTGTGTCTTCCTACAAGCAAGACTTCGTTTCAGGTAAGGGCAGTCACTTTTCAGCTCAAACGAACTACATCATTCACGAAGCTCACACGTTTCTCATCTTAACTGACAAGCATTGGATGTTAGAGGACCAGTGCTTTGTATCAGTTTCAGAAGCAGATTTGGACTACATATGGTCCGTATGTGTAGGCAACATCGTTCTTTTGTTCTCCGCACATTCACGTTTCATGCTGTCTTAGAGCCTCTAGAAAGCAAGAGCGTGCTTCTTGCTCTAAAGCAGAGTTTGATCAATGGATGAGAACTCTGCTGTGTGTTTCACTTCAGAAATGGAGTTAAATCCCAGGCTCTGAGTCTTCCTACATGCCAGACTTCGTTTCAGGTAAGGGCAGTCACTTTTCTGCTCAAAGGAACTACATCATTCACGAAGCTCACACGTTTCAGGTCTTACCTGACAAGCATTGGATGTTAGAGGACGTGTGGTTTGTTTCAGTTTCAGAAGCAGAGTTGAACTAGATATGTTCTGTATGTTTAGGAAACACCATTCTTTTGTTCTGAGCTCACTCAGGATTCCTGCTGTATTAGAGACTCTAGAAAGCAAGAGCTGTCTTCTCGCTCTAAAGCAGAGTGTGATCCATGGATGAGAACTCTGCTGTGTGTTTCCCTTCAGAAATGGAGTTAAATCCCAGGCTCTGTGTCTTCCTACAAGCAAGACTTCATTTCAGGTAAGGGCAGTCACTTTTAAGCTCAAAAGAACTACATCGTTCACGAAGCTCACACGTTTCTCATCTTAACCGCCAAGCATTGGATGTTAGAGGACCAGTGCTTTGTAACAGTTTCAGAAGCAGATAGGGACTACATATGGTCCGTAGGTGTAGGCAACATCGTTCTTTTGTTCTCAGCACACTCACGTTTCATGCTGTCTTAGAGCCTCTAGAAAGCAAGAGCGTGCTTCTTGCTCTAAAGCAGAGTGTGATCAATGGATGAGAACTCTGCTGTGTGTTTCCCTTCAGAAATGGACTTAAATCCCAGGCTCTGTGTCTTACTACAAGCAAGACTTCATTTCAGGTAAGGGCAGTCACTTTTCTGCTCAAACGAACTTACTTCATCATACACGAAGCTCACACGTTTCGGATCTTACCTGACAAGAATTGGATGTTAGAGGACCTGTGGTTTGTTTCAGTTGCAGAAGCAGAGTTGAACTAGATATGTTCCGTATGTGTAGGAAACACCCTTCTTTTGTTCTTAGCACACTCAGATTTCCTGCTGTATTAGAGACTCTAGAAAGCAAGAGCTTGCTTCTTGCTCTAAAGCAGAGTGTGATCAAGGGATGAGAACACTGCTGTGTGTTTCACTTCAGAAATGGAGTTAACTCCCATGCTCTCAGTCTTCCTACAAGCAAGACTTCCTTTCATGTAAGGGCAGTTACTTTATAGCTCAAAGGAACTTCATCGTTCACGAAGCTCACACGTTTCTCATCTTAAATGACAAGCATTGGATGGTAGAGGACCAGTGCTTTGTATCAGCTTCAGAAGCAGAGTTGGACAAGATATGGCCCGTATGTGTATGAAACACCGTTCTTTTTTTCTCAGCACACTCACGTTTCCTGCTGTCTTAGAGATTCTAGAAAGCAAGAGTGTGCTTCTTGCTCTAAAGCAGAGTGTGATCAATGGCTGAGAACTCTGCTGTGTGTTTCACTTCAGAAATGGAGTTAAATCCAAGGCTCTGAGTCTTCCTACAAGTAAGATTTCGTTTCAGGTAAGGGCAGTTACTTTACAGCTCAAACGAACTACATCGTTCACGAAGCTCACATGTTTCGGATCTTACATGGCAAGCATTGGATGTTAGAGGACCTGTGGTTTGTTTCAGTTTCAGATGCAGAGTTGAACTAGATATGGTCCATATGTTAAGGAAATACCATTCTTTTGTTCTGAGCACACTCAGGTTTCCTGCTGTATTAGAGACTCTAGAAAGCAAGAGCATGCTTCTTGCTCTAAAGCAGAGTGTGATCCATGGATGAGAACTCTGCTGTGTGTTTCCCTTCAGAAATGGAGTTAAATCCCAGGCTCTATGTCTTCCTACAAGCAAGACTTCGTTTCAGGTAAGGGCAGTCACTTTTCAGCTCAAAAGAACTACATCGTTCACGAAGCTCACACGTTTCTCATCTTAACTGACAAGCATTGGATGTTAGAGGACCAGTGCTTTGTATCAGCTTCAGAAGCAGAGTTGGACTAGATATGGTCCGTATTTGTAGGAAAAACCGTTCTTTTGTTCTGGGCACACTCAGGTTTCCTGCTGTCTTAGAGACTCTAAAACACAAGCATGCTTCTTGCTCTAAATCAGATTGTGATCCATGGATGAGAACTCTGCTGTGTGTTTCCCTTCAGAAATGGAGTTAAACCCAGGCTCTGTGTCTTACTACAAGCAAGACTTCTTTTCAGGTGAGGGCAGTTACTTTACAACTCAAACAAACTACCTCGTTCATGAAGCTCACACGTTTTGGATCTTACCTGACAAGAATTGGATGTTAGAGGACCTGTGGTTTTTTTCAGTTTCAGATGCAGAGTTGAACTAGATATGGTCCGTATGTTTAGGAAACACCATTCTTTTGTTCTGAGCACACTCAGGTTTCCTGCTGTATTAGAGACTCTAGAAAGCAAGATCGTGCTTCTCGATCTAAAGCACAGTGTGGTCCATGGATGAGAACTCTGCTGTGTGTTTCACTTCAGAAATTTAGTTATATCCCAGGATCTGAGTCTTCCTACAAGCAAGACTTCCTTTCATGTAAGGGCAGATTCTTTATAGCTCAAAGGAACTACATCGTTCAGGAAGCTCACACGTTTCTCATCTTAACTGACAAGCATTGGATGTTAGAGGACCAGTGCTTTCTATCATTTTCAGAAGCAGATTTGGACTACATATGTCCCCTATGTGTAGGCAACATCGTTCTTTTGTTCTCAGCACACTCACGTTTCATGCTGTCTTAGAGCCTCTAGAAAGCAAGAGCGTGCTTCTTGCTCTAAAGCAGAGTGTGATCAATGGATGAGAACTTTGCTGTGTGTTTCACTTCAGAAATGGAGTTAAATCCCAGGCTCTGAGTCTTCCTACAAGCCAGACTTCGTTTCAGGTAAGGGCAGTCACTTTTATGCTTGAACGAACTACATCGTTCACGAAGCTCACACTTTTCGGATCTTACCTGACAAGCATTGGATGTTAGAGGACCTGTGGTTTGTTTCAGTTTCAGAAGCAGAGATGAACTAGATATGTTCCGTATGTTTAGGAAACACCATTCTTTTGTTCTAAGCACACTCACGTTTCCTGCTGTATTAGAGAATCTAGAAAGCAAGAGCTGTCTTCTCGCTCTAAAGCAGAGTGTGATCCATGGATGAGAACTCTGCTGTGTGTTTCCCTTCAGAAATGGAGTTAAATCCCAGGCTCTGTGTCTTCCTACAAGCAAGACTTCATTTCAGGTAAGGGCAGTCACTTTTCAGCTCAAAAGAACTACATCGTTCACGAAGCTCACACGTTTCTCATCTTAACCGCCAAGCATTGGATGTTAGAGGACCAGTGCTTTGTAACAGTTTCAGAAGCAGATAGGGACTACATATGGTCCGTAGGTGTAGGCAACATCGTTCTTTTGTTCTCAGCACACTCACGTTACATGCTGTCTTAGAGCCTCTAGAAAGCAAGAGCGTGCTTCTTGCTCTAAAGCAGAGTGTGATCAATGGATGAGAACTCTGCTGTGTGTTTCCCTTCAGAAATGGACTTAAATCCCAGGCTCTGTGTCTTACTACAAGCAAGACTTCATTTCAGGTAAGGGCAGTCACTTTTTTGCTCAAACGAACTTCATCCTACACGAAGCTCACACGTTTCGGATCTTACCTGACAAGAATTGGATGTTAGAGGACCTGTGGTTTGTTTCAGTTTCAGAAGCAGAGATGAACTAGATATGTTCCATATGTTTAGGAAACACCATTCTTTTGTTCTGAGCACACTCACGTTTCCTGCTGTATTAGAGAATCTAGAAAGCAAGAGCTGTCTTCTCGCTCTAAAGCAGAGTGTGATCAGTGGATGAGAACTCTGCTGTGTGTTTCACTTTCGAAATGGAGTTAAATCCCAGGCTCTGAGTCTTCCTACAAGCAAGACTTCGTTTCAGGTAAGGGCAGTCACTTTTCAGCTCAAACGAACTACATCATTCACGAAGCTCACACTTTTCTCATCTTAACTGACAAGCATTGGATGTTAGAGGACCAGTGCTTTGTATCAGTTTCAGAAGCAGAGGTGGACGAGATATGGTCCCTATGTGTAGGAAACACCGTTCTTTTGTTCTCAGCACACTCAAGTTTCCTGCTGTCTTAGAGACTCTAGAAAGCAAGAGCGTGCTTCTTGTTCTAAAGCAGAGTGTGATCCATGGATGAGATCACTGCTGTGTGTTTCACTTCAGAAATGGAGTGAAATCCCAGGCTCTGAGTCTTCCTACAAGCAAGACTTCCTTTCATGTAAGGGCAGTTTCTTTAGAGCTCAAAGGAACAACATCGTTCACTAAGCTCACATGTTTCTCATCTTAACTGACAAGCATTGGATGTTAGAGGACCAGTGCTTTGTATCAGTTTCAGAAGCAGATTTGGACTACATATGGTCCGTATGTGTAGGCAACATCGTTCTTTTGTTCTCAGCACATTCACGTTTCATGCTGTCTTAGAGCCTCTAGAAAGCAAGAGCGTGCTTCTTGCTCTAAAGCAGAGTTTGATCAATGGATGAGAACTCTGCTGTGTGTTTCACTTCAGAAATGGAGTTAAATCCCAGGCTCTGAGTCTTCCTACAAGCCAGAATTCGTTTCAGGTAAGGGCAGTCACTTTTCTGCTCAAACAACTACATCATTTATGAAGCTCACAAGTTTCAGGTCTTACCTGACAAGCATTGGATGTTAGAGGACGTGTGGTTTGTTTCAGTTTCAGAAGCAGAGTTGAACTAGATATGTTCTGTATGTTTAGGAAACACCATTCTTTTGTTCTGAGCTCACTCAGGATTCCTGCTGTATTAGAGACTCTAGAAAGCAAGAGCTGTCTTCTCGCTCTAAAGGAGAGTGTGATCCATGGATGAGAACTCTGCTGTGTGTTTCCCTTCAGAAATGGAGTTAAATCCCAGGCTCTGTGTCTTCCTACAAGCAAGACTTCATTTCAGGTAAGGGCAGTCACTTTTCAGCTCAAAAGAACTACATCGTTCACGAAGCTCACACGTTTCTCATCTTAACCGACAAGCATTGGATGTTAGAGGACCAGTGCTTTGTAACAGTTTCAGAAGCAGATAGGGACTACATATGGTCCGTAGGTGTAGGCAACATCGTTCTTTTGTTCTCAGCACACTCACGTTACATGCTGTCTTAGAGCCTCTAGAAAGCAAGAGCGTGCTTCTTGCTCTAAAGCAGAGTGTGATCCATGGATGAGAACTCTGCTGTGTGTTTCCCTTCAGAAATGGACTTAAATCCCAGGCTCTGTGTCTTACTACAAGCAAGACTTCATTTCAGGTAAGGGCTGTCACTTTTTTGCTCAAAGGAACTTCATCCTACACGAAGCTCACACGTTTCGGATCTTACCTGACAAGAATTGGATGTTAGAGGACCTGTGGTTTGTTTCTGTTGCAGAAGCAGAGTTGAACTAGATATGTTCCGTATGTGTAGGAAACACCCTTCTTTTGTTCTTAGCACACTCATGTTTCCTGCTGTATTAGAGACTCTAGAAAGCAAGAGCGAGCTTCTTGCTCTAAAGCAGAGTGTGATCAGTGGATGAGAACTCTGCTGTGTGTTTCACTTTCAAAATGGAGTTAAATCCCAGGCTCTGAGTCTTCCTACATTCCAGACTTCGTTTCAGGTAAGGGCAGTCATTTTTCTGCTCAAAGGAACTACATCATTCACGAAGCTCACACGTTTCAGGTCTTACCTGACAAGCATTGGATGTTAGAGGACGTGTGGTTTGTTTCAGTTTCAGAAGCAGAGTTGAACTAGATATGTTCTGTATGTTTAGGAAACACCATTCTTTTGTTCTGAGCTCACTCAGGATTCCTGCTGTATTAGAGACTCTAGAAAGCAAGAGCTGTCTTCTCGGTCTAAAGCAGAGTGTGATCCATGGATGAGAACTCTGCTGTGTGTTTCCCTTCAGAAATGGAGTTAAATCCCAGGCTCTGTGTCTTCCTACAAGCAAGACTTCATTTCAGGTAAGGGCAGTCACTTTTCAGCTCAAAAGAACTACATCGTTCACAAAGCTCACACGTTTCTCATCTTAACCGCCAAGCATTGGATGTTAGAGGACCAGTGCTTTGTAACAGTTTCAGAAGCAGATAGGGACTACATATGGTCCGTAGGTGTAGGCAACATCGTTCTTTTGTTCTCAGCACACTCACGTTACATGCTGTCTTAGAGCCTCTAGAAAGCAAGAGCGTGCTTCTTGCTCTAAAGCAGAGTGTGATCAATGGATGAGAACTCTGCTGTGTGTTTCCCTTCAGAAATGGACTTAAATCCCAGGCTCTGTGTCTTACTACAAGCAAGACTTCATTTCAGGTAAGGGCAGTCACTTTTTTGCTCAAAGGAACTTCATCCTACACGAAGCTCACACGTTTCGGATCTTACCTGACAAGAATTGGATGTTAGAGGACCTGTGGTTTGTTTCAGTTTCAGAAGCAGAGATGAACTAGATATGTTCCATTTGTTTAGGAAACACCATTCTTTTGTTCTGAGCACACTCACGTTTCCTGCTGTATTAGAGAATCTAGAAAGCAAGAGCTGTCTTCTCGCTCTAAAGCAGAGTGTGATCAGTGGATGAGAACTCTGCTGTGTGTTTCACTTTCGAAATGGAGTTAAATCCCAGGCTCTGAGTCTTCCTACAAGCAAGACTTCCTTTCATGTAAGGGCAGTTTCTTTAGAGCTCAAAGTAACAACATCGTTCACTAAGCTCACATGTTTCTCATCTTAACTGACAAGCATTGGATGTTAGAGGACCAGTGCTTTGTATCAGTTTCAGAAGCAGATTTGGACTACATATGGTCCGTATGTGTAGGCAACATCGTTCTTTTGTTTTCAGCACATTCAAGTTTCATGCTGTCTTAGAGCCTCTAGAAAGCAAGAGCGGGCTTCTTGCTCTAAAGCAGAGTTTGATCAATGGATGAGAACTCTGCTGTGTGTTTCACTTCAGAAATGGAGTTAAATCCCAGGCTCTGAGTCTTCTTACAAGCCAGAATTCGTTTCAGGTAAGGGCAGTCACTTTTCTGCTCAAACGAACTACATCATTCACGAAGCTCACACGTTTCAGGTCTTACCTGACAAGCATTGGATGTTAGAGGACGTGTGGTTTGTTTCAGTTTCAGAAGCAGAGTTGAACTAGATATGTTCTGTATGTTTAGGAAACACCATTCTTTTGTTCTGAGCTCACTCAGGATTCCTGCTGTATTAGAGACTCTAGAAAGCAAGAGCTGTCTTCTCGCTCTAAAGCAGAGTGTGATCCATGGATGAGAACTCTGCTGTGTGTTTCCCTTCAGAAATGGAGTTAAATCCCAGGCTCTGTGTCTTCCTACAAGCAAGACTTCATTTCAGGTAAGGGCAGTCACTTTTCAGCTCAAAAGAACTACATCGTTCACGAAGCTCACTCGTTTCTCATCTTAACCGACAAGCATTGGATGTTAGACCAGTGCTTCGTAACAGTTTCAGAAGCAGATAGGGACTACATATGGTCCGTAGGTGTAGGCAACATCGTTCTTTTGTTCTCAGCACACTCACGTTACATGCTGTCTTAGAGCCTCTAGAAAGCAAGAGCGTGCTTCTTGCTCTAAAGCAGAGTGTGATCAATGGATGAGACCTCTGCTGTGTGTTTCCCTTCAGAAATGGACTTAAATCCCATTCTCTGTGTCTTACTACAAGCAAGACTTCATTTCAGGTAACGGCAGTCATGTTTTTGCTCAAAGGAACTTCTTCCTACACGAAGCTCACACGTTTCGGATCTTACAGGACAAGAATTGGATGTTAGAGGACCTGTGGTTTGTTTCAGTTGCAGAAGCAGAGTTGAACTAGATATGTTCCGTATGTGTAGGAAACACCCTTCTTTTGTTCTCAGCACACTCAGGTTTCCTGCTGTATTAGAGACTCTAGAAAGCAAGAGCGAGCTTCTTGCTCTAAAGCAGAGTGTGATCCATGGTTGAGAACTATGCTGTGTGTTTCCCTTCAGAAATGGAGTTAAATCCCAGGCTCTGTGTCTTCCTACAAGCAAGACTTCGTTTCAGGTAAGGGCAGTCACTTTTCAGCTCAAACGAACTACATCATTCACGAAGCTCACACGTTTCTCATCTTAACTGACAAGCATTGGATGTTAGAGGACCAGTGCTTTGTATCAGTTTCAGAAGCAGATTTGGACTACATATGGTCCGTATGTGTAGGCAACATCGTTCTTTTGTTCTCCGCACATTCACGTTTCATGCTGTCTTAGAGCCTCTAGAAAGCAAGAGCGTGCTTCTTGCTCTAAAGCAGAGTTTGATCAATGGATGAGAACTCTGCTGTGTGTTTCACTTCAGAAATGGAGTTAAATCCCAGGCTCTGAGTCTTCCTACATGCCAGACTTCGTTTCAGGTAAGGGCAGTCACTTTTCTGCTCAAAGGAACTACATCATTCACGAAGCTCACACGTTTCAGGTCTTACCTGACAAGCATTGGATGTTAGAGGACGTGTGGTTTGTTTCAGTTTCAGAAGCAGAGTTGAACTAGATATGTTCTGTATGTTTAGGAAACACCATTCTTTTGTTCTGAGCTCACTCAGGATTCCTGCTGTATTAGAGACTCTAGAAAGCAAGAGCTGTCTTCTCGCTCTAAAGCAGAGTGTGATCCATGGATGAGAACTCTGCTGTGTGTTTCCCTTCAGAAATGGAGTTAAATCCCAGGCTCTGTGTCTTCCTACAAGCAAGACTTCATTTCAGGTAAGGGCAGTCACTTTTAAGCTCAAAAGAACTACATCGTTCACGAAGCTCACACGTTTCTCATCTTAACCGCCAAGCATTGGATGTTAGAGGACCAGTGCTTTGTAACAGTTTCAGAAGCAGATAGGGACTACATATGGTCCGTAGGTGTAGGCAACATCGTTCTTTTGTTCTCAGCACACTCACGTTTCATGCTGTCTTAGAGCCTCTAGAAAGCAAGAGCATGCTTCTTGCTCTAAAGCAGAGTGTGATCAATGGATGAGAACTCTGCTGTGTGTTTCCCTTCAGAAATGGACTTAAATCCCAGGCTCTGTGTCTTACTACAAGCAAGACTTCATTTCAGGTAAGGGCAGTCACTTTTCTGCTCAAACGAACTTACTTCATCATACACGAAGCTCACACGTTTCGGATCTTACCTGACAAGAATTGGATGTTAGAGGACCTGTGGTTTGTTTCAGTTGCAGAAGCAGAGTTGAACTAGATATGTTCCGTATGTGTAGGAAACACCCTTCTTTTGTTCTTAGCACACTCAGATTTCCTGCTGTATTAGAGACTCTAGAAAGCAAGAGCTTGCTTCTTGCTCTAAAGCAGAGTGTGATCAAGGGATGAGAACACTGCTGTGTGTTTCACTTCAGAAATGGAGTTAACTCCCATGCTCTCAGTCTTCCTACAAGCAAGACTTCCTTTCATGTAAGGGCAGTTACTTTATAGCTCAAAGGAACTTCATCGTTCACGAAGCTCACACGTTTCTCATCTTAAATGACAAGCATTGGATGGTAGAGGACCAGTGCTTTGTATCAGCTTCAGAAGCAGAGTTGGACAAGATATGGCCCGTATGTGTATGAAACACCGTTCTTTTTTTCTCAGCACACTCACGTTTCCTGCTGTCTTAGAGATTCTAGAAAGCAAGAGTGTGCTTCTTGCTCTAAAGCAGAGTGTGATCAATGGCTGAGAACTCTGCTGTGTGTTTCACTTCAGAAATGGAGTTAAATCCAAGGCTCTGAGTCTTCCTACAAGTAAGATTTCGTTTCAGGTAAGGGCAGTTACTTTACAGCTCAAACGAACTACATCGTTCACGAAGCTCACATGTTTCGGATCTTACATGGCAAGCATTGGATGTTAGAGGACCTGTGGTTTGTTTCAGTTTCAGATGCAGAGTTGAACTAGATATGGTCCATATGTTAAGGAAATACCATTCTTTTGTTCTGAGCACACTCAGGTTTCCTGCTGTATTAGAGACTCTAGAAAGCAAGAGCATGCTTCTTGCTCTAAAGCAGAGTGTGATCCATGGATGAGAACTCTGCTGTGTGTTTCCCTTCAGAAATGGAGTTAAATCCCAGGCTCTATGTCTTCCTACAAGCAAGACTTCGTTTCAGGTAAGGGCAGTCACTTTTCAGCTCAAAAGAACTACATCGTTCACGAAGCTCACACGTTTCTCATCTTAACTGACAAGCATTGGATGTTAGAGGACCAGTGCTTTGTATCAGCTTCAGAAGCAGAGTTGGACTAGATATGGTCCGTATTTGTAGGAAAAACCGTTCTTTTGTTCTGGGCACACTCAGGTTTCCTGCTGTCTTAGAGACTCTAAAACACAAGCATGCTTCTTGCTCTAAATCAGATTGTGATCCATGGATGAGAACTCTGCTGTGTGTTTCCCTTCAGAAATGGAGTTAAACCCAGGCTCTGTGTCTTACTACAAGCAAGACTTCTTTTCAGGTGAGGGCAGTTACTTTACAACTCAAACAAACTACCTCGTTCATGAAGCTCACACGTTTTGGATCTTACCTGACAAGAATTGGATGTTAGAGGACCTGTGGTTTTTTTCAGTTTCAGATGCAGAGTTGAACTAGATATGGTCCGTATGTTTAGGAAACACCATTCTTTTGTTCTGAGCACACTCAGGTTTCCTGCTGTATTAGAGACTCTAGAAAGCAAGATCGTGCTTCTCGATCTAAAGCACAGTGTGGTCCATGGATGAGAACTCTGCTGTGTGTTTCACTTCAGAAATTTAGTTATATCCCAGGATCTGAGTCTTCCTACAAGCAAGACTTCCTTTCATGTAAGGGCAGATTCTTTATAGCTCAAAGGAACTACATCGTTCAGGAAGCTCACACGTTTCTCATCTTAACTGACAAGCATTGGATGTTAGAGGACCAGTGCTTTCTATCATTTTCAGAAGCAGATTTGGACTACATATGTCCCCTATGTGTAGGCAACATCGTTCTTTTGTTCTCAGCACACTCACGTTTCATGCTGTCTTAGAGCCTCTAGAAAGCAAGAGCGTGCTTCTTGCTCTAAAGCAGAGTGTGATCAATGGATGAGAACTTTGCTGTGTGTTTCACTTCAGAAATGGAGTTAAATCCCAGGCTCTGAGTCTTCCTACAAGCCAGACTTCGTTTCAGGTAAGGGCAGTCACTTTTATGCTTGAACGAACTACATCGTTCACGAAGCTCACACTTTTCGGATCTTACCTGACAAGCATTGGATGTTAGAGGACCTGTGGTTTGTTTCAGTTTCAGAAGCAGAGATGAACTAGATATGTTCCGTATGTTTAGGAAACACCATTCTTTTGTTCTAAGCACACTCACGTTTCCTGCTGTATTAGAGAATCTAGAAAGCAAGAGCTGTCTTCTCGCTCTAAAGCAGAGTGTGATCCATGGATGAGAACTCTGCTGTGTGTTTCCCTTCAGAAATGGAGTTAAATCCCAGGCTCTGTGTCTTCCTACAAGCAAGACTTCATTTCAGGTAAGGGCAGTCACTTTTCAGCTCAAAAGAACTACATCGTTCACGAAGCTCACACGTTTCTCATCTTAACCGACAAGCATTGGATGTTAGAGGACCAGTGCTTTGTAACAGTTTCAGAAGCAGATAGGGACTACATATGGTCCGTAGGTGTAGGCAACATCGTTCTTTTGTTCTCAGCACACTCACGTTACATGCTGTCTTAGAGCCTCTAGAAAGCAAGAGCGTGCTTCTTGCTCTAAAGCAGAGTGTGATCAATGGATGAGAACTCTGCTGTGTGTTTCCCTTCAGAAATGGACTTAAATCCCAGGCTCTGTGTCTTACTACAAGCAAGACTTCATTTCAGGTAAGGGCAGTCAATTTTTTGCTCAAACGAACTTCATCCTACACGAAGCTCACACGTTTCGGATCTTACCTGACAAGAATTGGATGTTAGAGGACCTGTGGTTTGTTTCAGTTTCAGAAGCAGAGATGAACTAGATATGTTCCATATGTTTAGGAAACACCATTCTTTTGTTCTGAGCACACTCACGTTTCCTGCTGTATTAGAGAATCTAGAAAGCAAGAGCTGTCTTCTCGCTCTAAAGCAGAGTGTGATCAGTGGATGAGAACTCTGCTGTGTGTTTCACTTTCGAAATGGAGTTAAATCCCAGGCTCTGAGTCTTCCTACAAGCAAGACTTCGTTTCAGGTAAGGGCAGTCACTTTTCAGCTCAAACGAACTACATCATTCACGAAGCTCACACTTTTCTCATCTTAACTGACAAGCATTGGATGTTAGAGGACCAGTGCTTTGTATCAGTTTCAGAAGCAGAGGTGGACGAGATATGGTCCCTATGTGTAGGAAACACCGTTCTTTTGTTCTCAGCACACTCAAGTTTCCTGCTGTCTTAGAGACTCTAGAAAGCAAGAGCGTGCTTCTTGTTCTAAAGCAGAGTGTGATCCATGGATGAGATCACTGCTGTGTGTTTCACTTCAGAAATGGAGTGAAATCCCAGGCTCTGAGTCTTCCTACAAGCAAGACTTCCTTTCATGTAAGGGCAGTTTCTTTAGAGCTCAAAGGAACAACATCGTTCACTAAGCTCACATGTTTCTCATCTTAACTGACAAGCATTGGATGTTAGAGGACCAGTGCTTTGTATCAGTTTCAGAAGCAGATTTGGACTACATATGGTCCGTATGTGTAGGCAACATCGTTCTTTTGTTCTCAGCACATTCACGTTTCATGCTGTCTTAGAGCCTCTAGAAAGCAAGAGCGTGCTTCTTGCTCTAAAGCAGAGTTTGATCAATGGATGAGAACTCTGCTGTGTGTTTCACTTCAGAAATGGAGTTAAATCCCAGGCTCTGAGTCTTCCTACAAGCCAGAATTCGTTTCAGGTAAGGGCAGTCACTTTTCTGCTCAAACAACTACATCATTCATGAAGCTCACAAGTTTCAGGTCTTACCTGACAAGCATTGGATGTTAGAGGACGTGTGGTTTGTTTCAGTTTCAGAAGCAGAGTTGAACTAGATATGTTCTGTATGTTTAGGAAACACCATTCTTTTGTTCTGAGCTCACTCAGGATTCCTGCTGTATTAGAGACTCTAGAAAGCAAGAGCTGTCTTCTCGCTCTAAAGCAGAGTGTGATCCATGGATGAGAACTCTGCTGTGTGTTTCCCTTCAGAAATGGAGTTAAATCCCAGGCTCTGTGTCTTCCTACAAGCAAGACTTCATTTCAGGTAAGGGCAGTCACTTTTCAGCTCAAAAGAACTACATCGTTCACGAAGCTCACACGTTTCTCATCTTAACCGACAAGCATTGGATGTTAGAGGACCAGTGCTTTGTAACAGTTTCAGAAGCAGATAGGGACTACATATGGTCCGTAGGTGTAGGCAACATCGTTCTTTTGTTCTCAGCACACTCACGTTACATGCTGTCTTAGAGCCTCTAGAAAGCAAGAGCGTGCTTCTTGCTCTAAAGCAGAGTGTGATCCATGGATGAGAACTCTGCTGTGTGTTTCCCTTCAGAAATGGACTTAAATCCCAGGCTCTGTGTCTTACTACAAGCAAGACTTCATTTCAGGTAAGGGCTGTCACTTTTTTGCTCAAAGGAACTTCATCCTACACGAAGCTCACACGTTTCGGATCTTACCTGACAAGAATTGGATGTTAGAGGACCTGTGGTTTGTTTCTGTTGCAGAAGCAGAGTTGAACTAGATATGTTCCGTATGTGTAGGAAACACCCTTCTTTTGTTCTTAGCACACTCATGTTTCCTGCTGTATTAGAGACTCTAGAAAGCAAGAGCGAGCTTCTTGCTCTAAAGCAGAGTGTGATCAGTGGATGAGAACTCTGCTGTGTGTTTCACTTTCAAAATGGAGTTAAATCCCAGGCTCTGAGTCTTCCTACATTCCAGACTTCGTTTCAGGTAAGGGCAGTCATTTTTCTGCTCAAAGGAACTACATCATTCACGAAGCTCACACGTTTCAGGTCTTACCTGACAAGCATTGGATGTTAGAGGACGTGTGGTTTGTTTCAGTTTCAGAACTAGAGTTGAACTAGATATGTTCTGTGTGTTTAGGAAACACCATTCTTTTGTTCTGAGCTCACTCAGGATTCCTGCTGTATTAGAGACTCTAGAAAGCAAGAGCTGGCTTCTCGCTCTAAAGCAGAGTGTGATCCATGGATGAGAACTCTGCTGTGTTTTTCCCTTCAGAAATGGAGTTAAATCCCAGGCTCTGTGTCTTCCTACAAGCAAGACTTCATTTCAGGTAAGGGCAGTCACTTTTCAGCTCAAAAGAACTACATCGTTCACGAAGCTCACACGTTTCTCATCTTAACTGCCAAGCATTGGATGTTAGAGGACCAGTGCTTTGTAACAGTTTCAGAATCAGATAGGGACTACATATGGTCCGTAGGTGTAGGCAACATCGTTCTTTTGTTCTCAGCACACTCACGTTACATGCTGTCTTAGAGCCTCTAGAAAGCAAGAGCGTGCTTCTTGCTCTAAAGCAGAGTGTGATCAATGGATGAGAACTCTGCTGTGTGTTTCCCTTCAGAAATGGACTTAAATCCCAGGCTCTGTGTCTTACTACAAGCAAGACTTCATTTCAGGTAAGGGCAGTCACTTTTCTGCTCAAACGAACTTCATCATACACGAAGCTCACACGTTTCGGATCTTACCTGACAAGAATTGGATGTTAGAGGACCTGTGGTTTTTTTCAGTTTCAGAAGCAGAGTTGAACTAGATATGTTCTGTATGTTTAGGAAACACCATTCTTTTGTTCTGAGCTCACTCAGGATTCCTGCTGTATTAGAGACTCTAGAAAGCAAGAGCTGGCTTCTCGCTCTAAAGCAGAGTGTGATCCATGGATGAGAACTCTGCTGTGTGTTTCCCTTCAGAAATGGAGTTAAATCCCAGGCTCTGTGTCTTCCTACAAGCAAGACTTCATTTCAGGTAAGGGCAGTCACTTTTCAGCTCAAAAGAACTACATCGTTCACGAAGCTCACACGTTTCTCATCTTAACCGCCAAGCATTGGATGTTAGAGGACCAGTGCTTTGTAACAGTTTCAGAAGCAGATAGGGACTACATATGGTCCGTAGGTGTAGGCAACATCGTTCTTTTGTTCTCAGCACACTCACGTTTCATGCTGTCTTAGAGCCTCTAGAAAGCAAGAGCGTGCTTCTTGCTCTAAAGCAGAGTGTGATCAATGGATGAGAACTCTGCTGTGTGTTTCCCTTCAGAAATGGACTTAAATCGAGGCTCTGTGTCTTACTACAAGCAAGACTTCATTTCAGGTAAGGGCAGTCACTTTTCTGCTCAAACGAACTTCATCATACACGAAGCTCACACGTTTCGGATCTTACCTGACAAGAATTGGATGTTAGAGGACCTGTGGTTTGTTTCAGTTGCAGAAGCAGAGTTGAACTAGATATGTTCCGTATGTGTAGGAAACACCCTTCTTTTGTTCTTAGCACACTCATGTTTCCTGCTGTATTAGAGATTCTAGAAAGCAAGAGCGAGCTTCTTGCTATAAAGCAGAGTGTGATCAATGGATGAGAACTCTGCTGTGTGTTTCACTTCTGAAATGGAGTTAAATCCCAGGCTCTGTGTCTTCCTACAAGCAAGACTTCGTTTCAGGTAAGGGCAGTCACTTTTCAGCTCAAACGAACTACATCATTCATGAAGCTCACACGTTTCTCATCATAACTGACAAGCATTGGATGTTAGAGGACCAGTGCTTTGTATCAGTTTCAGAAGCAGAGGTGGACGAGATATGGTCCGTATGTGTAGGAAACACCGTTCTTTTGTTCTCAGCACACTCAAGTTTCCTGCTGTCTTAGAGACTCTAGAAAGCAAGAGCGTGCTTCTTGTTCTAAAGCAGAGTGTGATCCATGGATGAGATCACTGCTGTGTGTTTCACTTCAGAAATGGAGTGAAATCCCAGGCTCTGAGTCTTCCTACAAGCAAGACTTCCTTTCATGTAAGGGCAGTTTCTTTAGAGCTCAAAGGAACAACATCGTTCACTAAGCTCACATGTTTCTCATCTTAACTGACAAGCATTGGATGTTAGAGGACCAGTGCTTTGTATCAGTTTCAGAAGCAGATTTGGACTACATATGGTCCGTATGTGTAGGCAACATCGTTCTTTTGTTCTCAGCACATTCACGTTTCATGCTGTCTTAGAGCCTCTAGAAAGCAAGAGCGTGCTTCTTGCTCTAAAGCAGAGTTTGATCAATGGATGAGAACTCTGTTGTGTGTTTCACTTCAGAAATGGAGTTAAATCCCAGGCTCTGAGTCTTCCTACAAGCCAGAATTCATTTCAGGTAAGGGCAGTCACTTTTCTGCTCAAACAACTACATCATTCACGAAGCTCACACGTTTCAGGTCTTACCTGACAAGCATTGGATGTTAGAGGACGTGTGGTTTGTTTCAGTTTCAGAAGCAGAGTTGAACTAGATATGTTCTGTATGTTTAGGAAACACCATTCTTTTGTTCTGAGCTCACTCAGGATTCCTGCTGTATTAGAGACTCTAGAAAGCAAGAGCTGTCTTCTCGCTCTAAAGCAGAGTGTGATCCATGGATGAGAACTCTGCTGTGTGTTTCCCTTCAGAAATGGAGTTAAATCCCAGGCTCTGTGTCTTCCTACAAGCAAGACTTCATTTCAGGTAAGGGCAGTCACTTTTCAGCTCAAAAGAACTACATCGTTCACGAAGCTCACACGTTTCTCATCTTAACCGAAAAGCATTGGATGTTAGAGGACCAGTGCTTTGTAACAGTTTCAGAAGCAGATAGGGACTACATATGGTCCTTAGGTGTAGGCAACATCGTTCTTTTGTTCTCAGCACACTCACGTTACATGCTGTCTTAGAGCCTCTAGAAAGCAAGAGCGTGCTTCTTGCTCTAAAGCAGAGTGTGATCAATGGATGAGAATTCTGCTGTGTGTTTCCCTTCAGAAATGGACTTAAATCCCAGGCTCTGTGTCTTACTACAAGCAAGACTTCATTTCAGGTAAGGGCAGTCACTTTTTTGCTCAAAGGAACTTCATCCTACACGAAGCTAACACGTTTCGGATCTTACCTGACAAGAATTGGATGTTAGAGGACCGGTGGTTTGTTTCAGTTGCAGAAGCAGAGTTGAACTAGATATGTTCCGTATGTGTAGGAAACACCCTTCTTTTGTTCTTAGCACACTCAGGTTTCCTGCTGTATTAGAGACTCTAGAAAGCAAGAGCGAGCTTCTTGCTCTAAAGCAGAGTGTGATCAGTGGATGAGAACTCTGCTGTGTGAAATGGAGTTAAATCCCAGGCTCTGTGTCTTCCTACAAGCAAGACTTCATTTCAGGTAAGGGCAGTCACTTTTCAGCTCAAAAGAACTACATCGTTCACGAAGCTCACACGTTTCTCATCTTAACCGCCAAGCATAGGATGTTAGAGGACCAGAGCTTCGTAACAGTTTCAGAAGCAGATAGGGACTACATATGGTCCGTAGGTGTAGGCAACATCGTTCTTTTGTTCTCAGCACACTCACGTTTCATGCTGTCTTAGAGCCTCTAGAAAGCAAGAGCGTGCTTCTTGCTCTAAAGCAGAGTGTGATCAATGGATGAGAACTCTGCTGTGTGTTTCCCTTCAGAAATGGACTTAAATCCCAGGCTCTGTGTCTTACTACAAGCAAGACTTCATTTCAGGTAAGGGCAGTCACTTTTCTGCTCAAACGAACTTCATCATACACGAAGCTCACACGTTTCGGATCTTACCTGACAAGATTTGGATGTTAGAGGACCTGTGGTTTGTTTCAGTTGCAGAAGCAGAGTTGAACTAGATATGTTCCGTATATGTAGGAAACACCCTTCTTTTGTTCTTAGCACACTCAGGTTTCCTGCTGTATTAGAGACTCTAGAAAGCAAGAGCGAGCTTCTTGCTCTAAAGCAGAGTGTGATCAATGGATGAGAACTCTGCTGTGTGTTTCACTTCCTAAATGGAGTTAAATCCCAGGCTCTGCGTCTTCCTACAAGCAAGACTTCGTTTCAGGTAAGGGCAGTCACTTTTCAGCTCAAACGAACTAAATCATTCACGAAGCTCACACGTTTCTCATCATAACTGACAAGCATTGGATGTTAGAGGACCAGTGCTTTGTATCAGTTTCAGAAGCAGAGGTGGACGAGATATGGTCTGTATGTGTAGGAAACACCGTTCTTTTGTTCTCAGCACACTCAAGTTTCCTGCTGTCTTAGAGACTCTAGAAAGCAAGAGCGTGCTTCTTGTTCTAAAGCAGAGTGTGATCCATGGATGAGATCACTGCTGTGTGTTTCACTTCAGAAATGGAGTGAAATCCCAGGCTCTGAGTCTTCCTACAAGCAAGACTTCCTTTCATGTAAGGGCAGTTTCTTTAGAGCTCAAAGGAACAACATCGTTCACTAAGCTCACATGTTTCTCATCTTAACTGACAAGCATTGGATGTTAGAGGACCAGTGCTTTGTATCAGTTTCAGAAGCAGATTTGGACTACATATGGTCCGTATGTGTAGGCAACATCGTTCTTTTGTTCTCAGCACATTCACGTTTCATGCTGTCTTAGAGCCTCTAGAAAGCAAGAGCGTGCTTCTTGCTCTAAAGCAGAGTTTGATCAATGGATGAGAACTCTGCTGTGTGTTTCACTTCAGAAATGGAGTTAAATCCCAGGCTCTGAGTCTTCCTACAAGCCAGAATTCGTTTCAGGTAAGGGCAGTCACTTTTCTGCTCAAACGAACTACATCATTCACGAAGCTCACACGTTTCAGGTCTTACCTGACAAGCATTGGATGTTAGAGGACGTGTGGTTTGTTTCAGTTTCAGAAGCAGAGTTGAACTAGATATGTTCTGTATGTTTAGGAAACACCATTCTTTTGTTCTGAGCTCACTCAGGATTCCTGCTGTATTAGAGACTCTAGAAAGCAAGAGCTGTCTTCTCGCTCTAAAGCAGAGTGTGATCCATGGATGAGAACTCTGCTGTGTGTTTCCCTTCAGAAATGGAGTTAAATCCCAGGCTCTGTGTCTTCCTACAAGCAAGACTTCATTTCAGGTAAGGGCAGTCACTTTTCAGCTCAAAAGAACTACATCGTTCACGAAGCTCACACGTTTCTCATCTTAACCGACAAGCATTGGATGTTAGAGGACCAGTGCTTTGTAACTGTTTCAGAAGCAGATAGGGACTACATATGGTCCGTAGGTGTAGGCAACATCGTTCCTTTGTTCTCAGCACACTCACGTTACATGCTGTCTTAGAGCCTCTAGAAAGCAAGAGCGTGCTTCTTGCTCTAAAGCAGAGTGTGATCAATGGATGAGAACTCTGCTGTGTGTTTCCCTTCAGAAATGGACTTAAATCCCAGGCTCTGTGTCTTACTACAAGCAAGACTTCATTTCAGGTAAGGGCAGTCACTTTTCTGCTCAAACGAACTTCATCCTACACGAAGCTCACACGTTTCGGATCTTACCTGACAAGAATTGGATGTTAGAGGACCTGTGGTTTGTTTCAGTTGCAGAAGCAGAGTTGAACTAGATATGTTCCGTATGTGTAGGAATCACCCTTCTTTTGTTCTTAGCACACTCAGGTTTCCTGCTGTATTAGAGACTCTAGAAAGCAAGAGTGAGCTTCTTGCTCTAAAGCAGAGTGTGATCAGTGGATGAGAACTCTGCTGTGTGTTTCACTTTCGAAATGGAGTTAAATCCCAGGCTCTGAGTCTTCCTACAAGCAAGACTTCGTTTCAGGTAAGGGCAGTCACTTTTCAGCTCAAACGAACTACATCATTCACGAAGCTCACACGTTTCTCATCATAACTGACAAGCATTGGATGTTAGAGGACCATTGCTTTGTATCAGTTTCAGAAGCAGAGGTGGACGAGATATGGTCAGTATGTGTAGGAAACACCGTTCTTTTGTTCTCAGCACACTCAAGTTTCCTGCTGTCTTAGAGACTCTAGAAAGCAAGAGCGTGCTTCTTGTTCTAAAGCAGAGTGTGATCCATGGATGAGATCACTGCTGTGTGTTTCACTTCAGAAATGGAGTGAAATCCCAGGCTCTGAGTCTTCCTACAAGCAAGACTTCCTTTCATGTAAGGGCAGTTTCTTTAGAGCTCAAAGGAACAACATCGTTCACTAAGCTCACATGTTTCTCATCTTAACTGACAAGCATTGGATGTTAGAGGACCAGTGCTTTGTATCAGTTTTAGAAGCAGATTTGGACTACATATGGTCCGTATGTGTAGGCAACATCGTTCTTTTGTTCTCAGCACATTCACGTTTCATGCTGTCTTAGAGCCTCTAGAAAGCAAGAGCGTGCTTCTTGCTCTAAAGCAGAGTTTGATCAATGGATGAGAACTCTGCTGTGTGTTTCCCTTCAGAAATGGAGTTAAATCCCAGGCTCTGAGTCTTCCTACAAGCCAGAATTCGTTTCAGGTAAGGGCAGTCACTTTTCTGCTCAAACGAACTACATCATTCACGAAGCTCACACGTTTCAGGTCTTACCTGACAAGCAGTGGATGTTAGAGGACGTGTGGTTTGTTTCAGTTTCAGAAGCAGAGTTGAACTAGATATGTTCTGTATGTTTAGGAAACACCATTCTTTTGTTCTGAGCTCACTCAGGATTCCTGCTGTATTAGAGACTCTAGAAAGCAAGAGCTGTCTTCTCGCTCTAAAGCAGAGTGTGATCCATGGATGAGAACTCTGCTGTGTGTTTCCCTTCAGAAATGGAGTTAAATCCCAGGCTCTGTGTCTTCCTACAAGCAAGACTTCATTTCAGGTAAGGGCAGTCACTTTTCAGCTCAAAAGAACTACATCGTTCACGAAGCTCACACGTTTCTCATCTTAACCGACAAGCATTGGATGTTAGAGGACCAGTGCTTTGTAACAGTTTCAGAAGCAGATAGGGACTACATATGGTCCGTAGGTGTAGGCAACATCGTTCTTTTGTTCTCAGCACACTCACGTTACATGCTGTCTTAGAGCCTCTAGAAAGCAAGAGCGTGCTTCTTGCTCTAAAGCAGAGTGTGATCAATGGATGAGAACTCTGCTGTGTGTTTCCCTTCAGAAATGGACTTAAATCCCAGGCTCTGTGTCTTACTACAAGCAAGACTTCATTTCAGGTAAGGGCAGTCACTTTTCTGCTCAAAGGAACTTCATCCTACACGAAGGTCACACGTTTCGGATCTTACCTGACAAGAATTGGATGTTAGAGGACCTGTGGTTTGTTTCAGTTGCAGAAGCAGAGTTGAACTAGATATGTTCCGTATGTGTAGGAAACACCCTTCTTTTGTTCTTAGCACACTCAGGTTTCCTGCTGTATTAGAGACTCTAGAAAGCAAGAGTGAGCTTCTTGCTCTAAAGCAGAGTGTGATGAGTGGATGAGAACTCTGCTGTGTGTTTCACTTTCGAAATGGAGTTAAATCCCAGGCTCTGAGTCTTCCTAAAAGCAAGACTTCGTTTCAGGTAAGGGCAGTCACTTTTCAGCTCAAACGAACTACATCATTCACGAAGCTCACACGTTTCTCATCTTAACTGACAAGCATTGGATGTTAGAGGACCAGTGCTTTGTATCAGTTTCAGAAGCAGAGGTGGACGAGATATGGTCCGTATGTGTAGGAAAAACCATTCTTTTGTTCTCAGCCCACTCACGTTTCCTGCTGTCTTAGAGACTCTAGAAAGCAAGAGCGTGCTTCTTGTTCTAAAGCAGAGTGTGATCCATGGATGAGATCACTGCTGTGTGTTTCACTTCAGAAATGGAGTGAAATCCCAGGCTCTGAGTCTTCCTACAAGCAAGACTTCCTTTCATGTAAGGGCAGTTTCTTTAGAGCTCAAAGGAACAACATCGTTCACGAAGCTCACACGTTTCTCATCTTAACTGACAAGCATTGGATTTTAGAGGACCAGTGCTTTGTATCAGTTTCAGAAGCAGATTTGGACTACATATGGTCCGTATGTGTAGGCAACATCGTTCTTTTGTTCTCAGCACATTCACGTTTCATGCTGTCTTAGAGCCTCTAGAAAGCAAGAGCGTGCTTCTTGCTCTAAAGCAGAGTTTGATCAATGGATGAGAACTCTGCTGTGTGTTTCACTTCAGAAATGGAGTTAAATCCCAGGCTCTGAGTCTTCCTACAAGCCAGAATTCGTTTCAGGTAAGGGCAGTCACTTTTCTGCTCAAACGAACTACATCATTCACGAAGCTCACACGTTTCAGGTCTTACCTGACAAGCATTGGATGTTAGAGGACGTGTGGTTTGTTTCAGTTTCAGAAGCAGAGTTGAACTAGATATGTTCTGTATGTTTAGGAAACACCATTCTTTTGTTCTGAGCTCACTCAGGATTCCTGCTGTATTAGAGACTCTAGAAAGCAAGAGCTGTCTTCTCGCTCTAAAGCAGAGTGTGATCCATGGATGAGAACTCTGCTGTGTGTTTCCCTTCAGAAATGGAGTTAAATCCCAGGCTCTGTGTCTTCCTACAAGCAAGACTTCATTTCAGGTAAGGGCAGTCACTTTTCAGCTCAAAAGAACTACATCGTTCACGAAGCTCACACGTTTCTCATCTTAACCGACAAGCATTGGATGTTAGAGGACCAGTGCTTTGTAACTGTTTCAGAAGCAGATAGGGACTACATATGGTCCGTAGGTGTAGGCAACATCGTTCCTTTGTTCTCAGCACACTCACGTTACATGCTGTCTTAGAGCCTCTAGAAAGCAAGAGCGTGCTTCTTGCTCTAAAGCAGAGTGTGATCAATGGATGAGAACTCTGCTGTGTGTTTCCCTTCAGAAATGGACTTAAATCCCAGGCTCTGTGTCTTACTACAAGCAAGACTTCATTTCAGGTAAGGGCAGTCACTTTTCTGCTCAAACGAACTTCATCCTACACGAAGCTCACACGTTTCGGATCTTACCTGACAAGAATTGGATGTTAGAGGACCTGTGGTTTGTTTCAGTTGCAGAAGCAGAGTTGAACTAGATATGTTCCGTATGTGTAGGAATCACCCTTCTTTTGTTCTTAGCACACTCAGGTTTCCTGCTGTATTAGAGACTCTAGAAAGCAAGAGTGAGCTTCTTGCTCTAAAGCAGAGTGTGATCAGTGGATAAGAACTCTGCTGTGTGTTTCACTTTCGAAATGGAGTTAAATCCCAGGCTCTGAGTCTTCCTACAAGCAAGACTTCGTTTCAGGTAAGGGCAGTCACTTTTCAGCTCAAACGAACTACATCATTCACGAAGCTCACACGTTTCTCATCATAACTGACAAGCATTGGATGTTAGAGGACCATTGCTTTGTATCAGTTTCAGAAGCAGAGGTGGACGAGATATGGTCAGTATGTGTAGGAAACACCGTTCTTTTGTTCTCAGCACACTCAAGTTTCCTGCTGTCTTAGAGACTCTAGAAAGCAAGAGCGTGCTTCTTGTTCTAAAGCAGAGTGTGATCCATGGATGAGATCACTGCTGTGTGTTTCACTTCAGAAATGGAGTGAAATCCCAGGCTCTGAGTCTTCCTACAAGCAAGACTTCCTTTCATGTAAGGGCAGTTTCTTTAGAGCTCAAAGGAACAACATCGTTCACTAAGCTCACATGTTTCTCATCTTAACTGACAAGCATTGGATGTTAGAGGACCAGTGCTTTGTATCAGTTTTAGAAGCAGATTTGGACTACATATGGTCCGTATGTGTAGGCAACATCGTTCTTTTGTTCTCAGCACATTCACGTTTCATGCTGTCTTAGAGCCTCTAGAAAGCAAGAGCGTGCTTCTTGCTCTAAAGCAGAGTTTGATCAATGGATGAGAACTCTGCTGTGTGTTTCCCTTCAGAAATGGAGTTAAATCCCAGGCTCTGAGTCTTCCTACAAGCCAGAATTCGTTTCAGGTAAGGGCAGTCACTTTTCTGCTCAAACGAACTACATCATTCACGAAGCTCACACGTTTCAGGTCTTACCTGACAAGCAGTGGATGTTAGAGGACGTGTGGTTTGTTTCAGTTTCAGAAGCAGAGTTGAACTAGATATGTTCTGTATGTTTAGGAAACACCATTCTTTTGTTCTGAGCTCACTCAGGATTCCTGCTGTATTAGAGACTCTAGAAAGCAAGAGCTGTCTTCTCGCTCTAAAGCAGAGTGTGATCCATGGATGAGAACTCTGCTGTGTGTTTCCCTTCAGAAATGGAGTTAAATCCCAGGCTCTGTGTCTTCCTACAAGCAAGACTTCATTTCAGGTAAGGGCAGTCACTTTTCAGCTCAAAAGAACTACATCGTTCACGAAGCTCACACGTTTCTCATCTTAACCGACAAGCATTGGATGTTAGAGGACCAGTGCTTTGTAACAGTTTCAGAAGCAGATAGGGACTACATATGGTCCGTAGGTGTAGGCAACATCGTTCTTTTGTTCTCAGCACACTCACGTTACATGCTGTCTTAGAGCCTCTAGAAAGCAAGAGCGTGCTTCTTGCTCTAAAGCAGAGTGTGATCAATGGATGAGAACTCTGCTGTGTGTTTCCCTTCAGAAATGGACTTAAATCCCAGGCTCTGTGTCTTACTACAAGCAAGACTTCATTTCAGGTAAGGGCAGTCACTTTTCTGCTCAAAGGAACTTCATCCTACACGAAGGTCACACGTTTCGGATCTTACCTGACAAGAATTGGATGTTAGAGGACCTGTGGTTTGTTTCAGTTGCAGAAGCAGAGTTGAACTAGATATGTTCCGTATGTGTAGGAAACACCCTTCTTTTGTTCTTAGCACACTCAGGTTTCCTGCTGTATTAGAGACTCTAGAAAGCAAGAGTGAGCTTCTTGCTCTAAAGCAGAGTGTGATGAGTGGATGAGAACTCTGCTGTGTGTTTCACTTTCGAAATGGAGTTAAATCCCAGGCTCTGAGTCTTCCTAAAAGCAAGACTTCGTTTCAGGTAAGGGCAGTCACTTTTCAGCTCAAACGAACTACATCATTCACGAAGCTCACACGTTTCTCATCTTAACTGACAAGCATTGGATGTTAGAGGACCAGTGCTTTGTATCAGTTTCAGAAGCAGAGGTGGACGAGATATGGTCCGTATGTGTAGGAAAAACCATTCTTTTGTTCTCAGCCCACTCACGTTTCCTGCTGTCTTAGAGACTCTAGAAAGCAAGAGCGTGCTTCTTGTTCTAAAGCAGAGTGTGATCCATGGATGAGATCACTGCTGTGTGTTTCACTTCAGAAATGGAGTGAAATCCCAGGCTCTGAGTCTTCCTACAAGCAAGACTTCCTTTCATGTAAGGGCAGTTTCTTTAGAGCTCAAAGGAACAACATCGTTCACGAAGCTCACACGTTTCTCATCTTAACTGACAAGCATTGGATTTTAGAGGACCAGTGCTTTGTATCAGTTTCAGAAGCAGATTTGGACTACATATGGTCCGTATGTGTAGGCAACATCGTTCTTTTGTTCTCCGCACATTCACGTTTCATGCTGTCTTAGAGCCTCTAGAAAGCAAGAGCGTGCTTCTTGCTCTAAAGCAGAGTTTGATCAATGGATGAGAACTCTGCTGTGTGTTTCACTTCAGAAATGGAGTTTAATCCCAGGCTCTGAGTCTTCCTACATGACAGACTTCGTTTCAGGTAAGGGCAGTCACTTTTCTGCTTAAACGAACTACATCATTCACGAAGCTCACACGTTTCAGGTCTTACCTGACAAGCATTGGATGTTAGAGGACGTGTGGTTTGTTTCAGTTTCAGAAGCAGAATTGAACTAGATATGTTCTGTATGTTTAGGAAACACCATTCTTTTGTTCTGAGCTCACTCAGGATTCCTGCTGTATTAGAGACTCTAGAAAGCAAGAGCTGTCTTCTCGCTCTAAAGCAGAGTGTGATCCATGGATGAGAACTCTGCTGTGTGTTTCCCTTCAGAAATGGAGTTAAATCCCAGGCTCTGTGTCTTCCTACAAGCAAGACTTCATTTCAGGTAAGGGCAGTCACTTTTCAGCTCAAAAGAACTACATCGTTCACGAAGCTCACACGTTTCTCAACTTAACCGACAAGCATTGGATGTTAGAGGACCAGTGCTTTGTATCAGTTTCAGAAGCAGATAGGGACTACATATGGTCCGTAGGTGTAGGCAACATCGTTCTTTTGTTCTCAGCACACTCACGTTACATGCTGTCTTAGAGCCTCTAGAAAGCAAGAGCGTGCTTCTTGCTCTAAAGCAGAGTGTGATCAATGGATGAGAACTCTGCTGTGTGTTTCCCTTCAGAAATGGACTTAAATCCCAGGCTCTGTGTCTTACTACAAGCAAGACTTCATTTCAGGTAAGGGCAGTCACTTTTCTGCTCAAAGGAACTTCATCCTACACGAAGCTCACACGTTTCGGATCTTACCTGACAAGAATTGGATGTTAGAGGACCTGTGGTTTGTTTCAGTTGCAGAAGCAGAGTTGAACTAGATATGTTCCGTATGTGTAGGAAACACCCTTCTTTTGTTCTTAGCACACTCAGGTTTCCTGCTGTATTAGAGACTCTAGAAAGCAAGAGCGAGCTTCTTGCTCTAAAGCAGAGTGTGATCAGTGGATGAGAACTCTGCTGTGTGTTTCACTTTCGAAATGGAGTTAAATCCCAGGCTCTGAGTCTTCCTAAAAGCAAGACTTCGTTTCAGGTAAGGGCAGTCACTTTTCAGCTCAAACGAACTACATCATTCACGAAGCTCACACGTTTCTCATCTTAACTGACAAGCATTGGATGTTAGAGGACCAGTGCTTTGTATCAGTTTCAGAAGCAGAGGTGGACGAGATATGGTCCGTATGTGTAGGAAAAACCATTCTTTTGTTCTCAGCCCACTCACGTTTCCTGCTGTCTTAGAGACTCTAGAAAGCAAGAGCGTGCTTCTTGTTCTAAAGCAGAGTGTGATCCATGGATGAGATCACTGCTGTGTGTTTCACTTCAGAAATGGAGTGAAATCCCAGGCTCTGAGTCTTCCTACAAGCATGACTTCCTTTCATGTAAGGGCAGTTTCTTTAGAGCTCAAAGGAACAACATCATTCACGAAGCTCACACGTTTCTCATCTTAACTGACAAGCATTGGATGTTAGAGGACCAGTGCTTTGTATCAGTTTCAGAAGCAGATTTGGACTACATATGGTCCGTATCTGTAGGCAACATCATTCTTTTGTTCTCCGCACATTCACGTTTCATGCTGTCTTAGAGCCTCTAGAAAGCAAGAGCGTGCTTCTTGCTCTAAAGCAGAGTTTGATCAATGGATGAGAACTCTGCTGTGTGTTTCACTTCAGAAATTGAGTTTAATCCCAGGCTCTGAGTCTTCCTACATGCCAGACTTCGTTTCAGGTAAGGGCAGTCACTTTTCTGCTCAAACGAACTACATCTTTCACGAAGCTCACACGTTTCAGGTCTTACCTGACAAGCATTGGATGTTAGAGGACGTGTGGTTTGTTTCAGTTTCAGAAGCAGAGTTGAACTAGATATGTTCTGTATGTTTAGGAAACACCATTCTTTTGTTCTGAGCTCACTCAGGATTCCTGCTGTATTAGAGACTCTAGAAAGCAAGAGCTGGCTTCTCGCTCTAAAGCAGAGTGTGATCCATGGATGAGAACTCTGCTGTGTGTTTCCCTTCAGAAATGGAGTTAAATCCCAGGCTCTGTGTCTTCCTACAAGCAAGACTTCATTTCAGGTAAGGGCAGTCACTTTTCAGCTCAAAAGAACTACATCGTTCACGAAGCTCACACGTTTCTCATCTTAACCGCCAGGCATTGGATGTTAGAGTACCAGTGCTTCGTAACAGTTTCAGAAGCAGATAGGGACTACATATGGTCCGTAGGTGTAGGCAACATCGTTCTTTTGTTCTCAGCACACTCACGTTTCATGCTGTCTTAGAGCCTCTAGAAAGCAAGAGCGTGCTTCTTGCTCTAAAGCAGAGTGTGATCAATGGATGAGAACTCTGCTGTGTGTTTCCCTTCAGAAATGGACTTAAATCCCAGGCTCTGTGTCTTACTACAAGCAAGACTTCATTTCAGGTAAGGGCAGTCACTTTTCTGCTCAAACGAACTTCATCATACACGAAGCTCACACGTTTCGGATCTTACCTGACAAGATTTGGATGTTAGAGGACCTGTGGTTTGTTTCAGTTGCAGAAGCAGAGTTGAACTAGATATGTTCCGTATATGTAGGAAACACCCTTCTTTTGTTCTTAGCACACTCAGGTTTCCTGCTGTATTAGAGACTCTAGAAAGCAAGAGCGAGCCTCTTGCTCTAAAGCAGAGTGTGATCAATGGATGAGAACTCTGCTGTGTGTTTCACTTCTGAAATGGAGTTAAATCCCAGGCTCTGCGTCTTCCTACAAGCAAGACTTCGTTTCAGGTAAGGGCAGTCACTTTTCAGCTCAAACGAACTAAATCATTCACGAAGCTCACACGTTTCTCATCATAACTGACAAGCATTGGATGTTAGAGGACCAGTGCTTTGTATCAGTTTCAGAAGCAGAGGTGGACGAGATATGGTCCGTATGTGTAGGAAACACCGTTCTTTTGTTCTCAGCACACTCAAGTTTCCTGCTGTCTTAGAGACTCTAGAAAGCAAGAGCGTGCTTCTTGTTCTAAAGCAGAGTGTGATCCATGGATGAGATCACTGCTGTGTGTTTCACTTCAGAAATGGAGTGAAATCCCAGGCTCTGAGTCTTC
This sequence comes from Onychomys leucogaster, assembly GCA_949786385.1. Taxonomy (NCBI): domain Eukaryota; kingdom Metazoa; phylum Chordata; class Mammalia; order Rodentia; family Cricetidae; genus Onychomys; species Onychomys leucogaster. The sequence goes on from CATKUP010000025.1 coordinate 1,820,555, forward strand.
CTACAAGCAAGACTTCCTTTCATGTAAGGGCAGTTTCTTTAGAGCTCAAAGGAACAACATCGTTGACTAAGCTCACATGTTTCTCATCTTAACTGACAAGCATTGGATGTTAGAGGACCAGTGCTTTGTATCAGTTTCAGAAGCAGATTTGGACTACATATGGTCCGTATGTGTAGGCAACATCGTTCTTTTGTTCTCCGCACATTCACGTTTCATGCTGTCTTAGAGCCTCTAGAAAGCAAGAGCGTGCTTCTTGCTCTAAAGCAGAGTTTGATCAATGGATGAGAACTCTGCTGTGTGTTTCACTTCAGAATTGGAGTTTAATCCCAGGCTCTGAGTCTTCCTACATGACAGACTTCGTTTCAGGTAAGGGCAGTCACTTTTCTGCTCAAACGAACTACATCATTCACGAAGCTCACACGTTTCAGGTCTTACCTGACAAGCATTGGATGTTAGAGGACGTGTGGTTTGTTTCAGTTTCAGAAGCAGACTTGAACTAGATATGTTCTGTATGTTTAGGAAACACCATTCTTTTGTTCTGAGCTCACTCAGGATTCCTGCTGTATTAGAGACTCTAGAAAGCAAGAGCTGTCTTCTCGCTCTAAAGCAGAGTGTGATCCATGGATGAGAACTCTGCTGTGTGTTTCCCTTCAGAAATGGAGTTAAATCCCAGGCTCTGTGTCTTCCTACAAGCAAGACTTCATTTCAGGTAAGGGCAGTCACTTTTCAGCTCAAAAGAACTACATCGTTCACGAAGCTCACACGTTTCTCATCTTAACCGACAAGCATTGGATGTTAGAGGACCAGTGCTTTGTATCAGTTTCAGAAGCAGATAGGGACTACATATGGTCCGTAGGTGTAGGCAACATCGTTCTTTTGTTCTCAGCACACTCACGTTACATGCTGTCTTAGAGCCTCTAGAAAGCAAGAGCGTGCTTCTTGCTCTAAAGCAGAGTGTGATCAATGGATGAGAACTCTGCTGTGTGTTTCCCTTCAGAAATGGACTTAAATCCCAGGCTCTGTGTCTTACTACAAGCAAGACTTCATTTCAGGTAAGGGCAGTCACTTTTCTGCTCAAAGGAACTTCATCCTACATGAAGCTCACACGTTTCGGGTCTTACCTGACAAGAATTGGATGTTAGAGGACCTGTGGTTTGTTTCAGTTGCAGAAGCAGAGTTGAACTAGATATGTTCTGTATGTGTAGGAAACACCCTTCTTTTGTTCTTAGCACACTCAGGTTTCCTGCTGTATTAGAGACTCTAGAAAGCAAGAGCGAGCTTCTTGCTCTAAAGCAGAGTGTGATCAGTGGATGAGAACTCTGCTGTGTGTTTCACTTTCGAAATGGAGTTAAATCCCAGGCTCTGCGTCTTCCTACAAGCAAGACTTCGTTTCAGGTAAGGGCAGTCACTTTTCAGCTCAAACGAACTACATCATTCACGAAGCTCACACGTTTCTCATCTTAACTGACAAGCATTGGATGTTAGAGGACCAGTGCTTTGTATCAGTTTCAGAAGCAGATTTGGACTACATATGGTCCGTATCTGTAGGCAACATCGTTCTTTTGTTCTCCGCACATTCACGTTTCATGCTGTCTTAGAGCCTCTAGAAAGCAAGAGCGTGCTTCTTGCTCTAAAGCAGAGTTTGATCAATGGATGAGAACTCTGCTGTGTGTTTCACTTCAGAAATGGAGTTTAATCCCAGGCTCTGAGTCTTCCTACATGCCAGACTTCGTTTCAGGTAAGGGCAGTCACTTTTCTGCTCAAACGAACTACATCATTCACGAAGCTCACACGTTTCAGGTCTTACCTGACAAGCATTGGATGTTAGAGGACGTGTGGTTTGTTTCAGTTTCAGAAGCAGAGTTGAACTAGATATGTTCTGTATGTTTAGGAAACACCATTCTTTTGTTCTGAGCTCACTCAGGATTCCTGCTGTATTAGAGACTCTAGAAAGCAAGAGCTGTCTTCTCGCTCTAAAGCAGAGTGTGATCCATGGATGAGAACTCTGCTGTGTGTTTCCCTTCAGAAATGGAGTTAAATCCCAGGCTCTATGTCTTCCTACAAGCAAGACTTCATTTCAGGTAAGGGCAGTCACTTTTCAGCTCAAAAGAACTACATCGTTCACGAAGCTCACACGTTTCTCATCTTAACCGACAAGCATTGGATGTTAGAGGACCAGTGCTTTGTAACAGTTTCAGAAGCAGATAGGGACTACATATGGTCCGTAGGTGTAGGCAACATCGTTCTTTTGTTCTCAGCACACTCACGTTTCATGCTGTCTTAGAGCCTCTAGAAAGCAAGAGCGTGCTTCTTGCTCTAAATCAGAGTGTGATCAATGGATGAGAACTCTGCTGTGTGTTTCCCTTCAGAAATGGACTTAAATCCCAGGCTCTGTGTCTTACTACAAGCAAGACTTCATTTCAGGTAAGGGCAGTCACTTTTCTGCTCAAAGGAACTTCATCATACACGAAGCTCACACGTTTTGGATCTTACCTGACAAGAATTGGATGTTAGAGGACCTGTGGTTTGTTTCAGTTGCAGAAGCAGAGTTGAACTAGATATGTTCCGTATGTGTAGGAAACACCCTTCTTCTGTTCTTAGCACACTCAGGTTTCCTGCTGTATTAGAGAATCTAGAAAGCAAGAGCGAGCTTCTTGCTCTAAAGCAGAGTGTGATCAATGGATGAGAACTCTGCTGTGTGTTTCACTTCCGAAATGGAGTTAAATCCCAGGCTCTGCGTCTTCCTAAAAGCAAGACTTCGTTTCAGGTAAGGGCAGTCACTTTTCAGCTCAAACGAACTACATCATTCACGAAGCTCACACGTTTCTCATCTTAACTGACAAGCATTGGATGTTAGAGGACCAGTGCTTTGTATCAGTTTCAGAAGCAGAGGTGGACGAGATATGGTCCGTATGTGTAGGAAAAACCATTCTTTTGTTCTCAGCCCACTCACGTTTCCTGCTGTCTTAGAGCCTCTAGAAAGCAAGAGCGTGCTTCTTGTTCTAAAGCAGAGTGTGATCCATGGATGAGATCACTGCTGTGTGTTTCACTTCAGAAATGGAGTGAAATCCCAGGCTCTGAGTCTTCCTACAAGCAAGACTTCCTTTCATGTAAGGGCAGTTTCTTTAGAGCTCAAAGGAACAACATCGTTCATGAAGCTCACACGTTTCTCATCTTAACTGACAAGCATTGGATGTTAGAGGACCAGTGCTTTGTATCAGTTTCAGAAGCAGATTTGGACTACATATGGTCCGTATCTGTAGGCAACATCGTTCTTTTGTTCTCCGCACATTCACGTTTCATGCTGTCTTAGAGCCTCTAGAAAGCAAGAGCGTGCTTTTTGCTCTAAAGCAGAGTTTGATCAATGGATGAGAACTCTGCTCTGTGTTTCACTTCAGAAATGGAGTTTAATCCCAGGCTCTGAGTCTTCCTACATGCCAGACTTCGTTTCAGGTAAGGGCAGTCACTTTTCTGCTCAAACGAACTACATCATTCACGAAGCTCACACGTTTCAGGTCTTACCTGACAAGCATTGGATGTTAGAGGACGTGTGGTTTGTTTCAGTTTCAGAAGCAGAGTTGAACTAGATATGTTCTGTATGTTTAGGAAACACCATTCTTTTGTTCTGAGCTCACTCAGGATTCCTGCTGTATTAGAGACTCTAGAAAGCAAGAGCTGGCTTCTCGCTCTAAAGCAGAGTGTGATCCATGGATGAGAACTCTGCTGTGTGTTTCCCTTCAGAAATGGAGTTAAATCCCAGGCTCTGTGTCTTCCTACAAGCAAGACTTCATTTCAGGTAAGGGCAGTCACTTTTCAGCTCAAAAGAACTACATCGTTCACGAAGCTCACATGTTTCTCATCTTAACCCACAAGCATTGGATGTTAGAGGACCAGTGCTTTGTAACAGTTTCAGAAGCAGATAGGGACTACATAAGGTCCGTAGGTGTAGGCAACATCGTTCTTTTGTTCTCAGCACACTCACGTTTCATGCTGTCTTAGAGCCTCTAGAAAGCAAGAGATTGCTTCTTGCTCTAAAGCAGAGTGTGATCAATGGATGAGAACTCTGCTGTGTGTTTCCCTTCAGAAATGGACTTAAATCCCAGGCTCTGTGTCTTCCTACAAGCAAGACTTCGTTTCAGGTAAGGGCAGTCACTTTTCTGCTCAAAGGAACTTCATCATACACGAAGCTCACACGTTTCGGATCTTACCTGACAAGAATTGGATGTTAGAGGACCTGTGGTTTGTTTCAGTTGCAGAAGCAGAGTTGAACTAGATATGTTCCGTATGTGTAGGAAACACCCTTCTTCTGTTCTTAGCACACTCAGGTTTCCTGCTGTATTAGAGAATCTAGAAAGCAAGAGCGAGCTTCTTGCTCTAAAGCAGAGTGTGATCAATGGAAGAGAACTCTGCTGTGTGTTTCACTTCCGAAATGGAGTTAAATCCCAGGCTCTGCGTCTTCCTACAAGCAAGACTTCGTTTCAGGTAAGGGCAGTCACTTTTCAGCTCAAAGGAACTACATCATTCACGAAGCTCACACGTTTCTCATCTTAACTGACAAGCATTGGATGTTAGAGGACCAGTGCTTTGTATCGTTTTCAGAAGCAGAAGTGGACTAGATATGGTCGGTATGTGTAGGAAACACCGTTCTTTTGTTCTCAGCACACTCACGTTTCCTGCTGTCTTAGAGACTCTAGAAAGCAAGAGCGTGCTTCTTGTTCTAAAGCAGAGTGTGATCCATGGATGAGATCACTGCTGTGTGTTTCACTTCAGAAATGGAGTGAAATCCCAGGCTCTGAGTCTTCCTACAAGCAAGACTTCCTTTAATGTAAGGGCAGTTTCTTTAGAGCTCAAAGGAACTACATCGTTCATGAAGCTCACACGTTTCTCATCTTAAATGACAAGCATTGGATGTTAGAGGACCTGTGCTTTGTATCAGTTTCAGAAGCAGATTTGGACTACATGTGGTCCGTATGTGTAGGCAACATCGTTCTTTTGTTTTCAGCACATTCACATTTCATGCTGTCTTAGAGCCTCTAGAAAGCAAGAGCGTGCTTCTTGCTCTAAAGCAGAGTTTGATCGATGGTTGAGAACTCTGCTGTGTGTTTCACTTCAGGAATGGAGTTAAATCCCAGGCTCTGAGTCTTTCTACAAGCCTGACTTCGTTTCAGGTAAGGGCAGTCACTTTTCTGCTCAAACGAACTACATCATTCACGAAGCTCACACGTTTCAGGTCTTACCTGACAAGCATTGGATGTTAGAGGACGTGTGGTTTGTTTCAGTTTCAGAAGCAGAGTTGAACTACATATGTTCTGTATGTTTAGGAAACACCATTCTTTGTTCTGAGCTCACTCAGGATTCCTGCTGTATTAGAGACTCTAGAAAGCAAGAGCTTGCTTCTCGCTCTAAAGCAGAGTGTGATCCATGGATGAGAACTCTGCTGTGTGTTTCCCTTCAGAAATGGAGTTAAATCCCAGGCTCTGTGTCTTCCTACAAGCAAGACTTCATTGCAGGTAGGGCAGTCACTTTTCTGCTCAAACGAACTTCATCATACACGAAGCTCACACGTTTCGGATCTTACCTGACAAGAATTGGATGTTAGAGGACCTGTGGTTTTTTTCAGTTTCCGAAGCAGAGTTGAACTAGATATGTTCCACATGGTAGGAAACACCCTTCTTTTGTTCTCAGCACACTCAGGTTTCCTGCTGTATTAGAGACTCTAGAAAGGAAGAGTGTGCTTCTCGCTGTTAGCAGAGTGTGATCCATGGATGAGAACTCTGCTGTGTGTTTCCCTTCAGAAATGCAGTTAAATCCCAGGCTCTGAGTCTTCCTACAAGCAAGACATCCTTTCTTGTAATGGCAGTTTCTTTATAGCTCAAAGGATCTACATCATTCACGAAACTCACACGTTTCTCATCTTAACTGACAAGCATTGGATGTTAGAGGACAGTGCTTTGTAACAGTTTCAGAAGCAGATAGGGACTACATATGGTCCGTAGGTGTAGGCAACATCGTTCTTTTGTTCTCAGCACACTCACGTTTCATGCTGTCTTAGAGCCTCTAGAAAGCAAGAGCGTGCTTCTTGCTCTAAAGCAGAGTGTGATCAATGGATGAGAACTCTGCTGTGTGTTTCCCTTCAGAAATGGACTTAAATCCCAGGCTCTGTGTCTTACTACAAGCAAGACTTCATTTCAGGTAAGTGCAGTCACTTTTCTGCTCAAACGAACTTCATCATACACGAAGCTCACACGTTTCTCATCTTAAATGACAAGCATTGGATGTTAGAGGACCTGTGCTTTGTATCAGTTTCAGAAGCAGATTTGGACTACATGTGGTCCGTATGTGTAGGCAACATCGTTCTTTTGTTTTCAGCACATTCACATTTCATGCTGTCTTAGAGCCTCTAGAAAGCAAGAGCGTGCTTCTTGCTCTAAAGCAGAGTTTGATCGATGGATGAGAACTCTGCTGTGTGTTTCACTTCAGGAATGGAGTTAAATCCCAGGCTCTGAGTCTTTCTACAAGCCTGACTTCGTTTCAGGTAAGGGCAGTCACTTTTCTGCTCAAACGAACTACATCATTCATGAAGCTCACACGTTTCAGGTCTTACCTGACAAGCATTGGATGTTAGAGGACGTGTGGTTTGTTTCAGTTTCAGAAGCAGAGTTGAACTACATATGTTCTGTATGTTTAGGAAACACCATTCTTTGTTCTGAGCTCACTCAGGATTCCTGCTGTATTAGAGACTCTAGAAAGCAAGAGCTTGCTTCTCGCTCTAAAGCAGAGTGTGATCCATGGATGAGAACACTGCTGTGTGTTTCCCTTCAGAAATGGAGTTAAATCCCAGGCTCTGTGTCTTCCTACAAGCAAGACTTCATTGCAGGTAGGGCAGTCACTTTTCTGCTCAAACGAACTTCATCATACACGAAGCTCACACGTTTCGGATCTTACCTGACAAGAATTGGATGTTAGAGGACCTGTGGTTTTTTTCAGTTTCCGAAGCAGAGTTGAACTAGATATGTTCCACATGGTAGGAAACACCCTTCTTTTGTTCTCAGCACACTCAGGTTTCCTGCTGTATTAGAGACTCTAGAAAGGAAGAGTGTGCTTCTCGCTGTTAGCAGAGTGTGATCCATGGATGAGAACTCTGCTGTGTGTTTCCCTTCAGAAATGCAGTTAAATCCCAGGCTCTGAGTCTTCCTACAAGCAAGACATCCTTTCTTGTAATGGCAGTTTCTTTATAGCTCAAAGGATCTACATCATTCACGAAACTCACACGTTTCTCATCTTAACTGACAAGCATTGGATGTTAGAGGACAGTGCTTTGTAACAGTTTCAGAAGCAGATAGGGACTACATATGGTCCGTAGGTGTAGGCAACATCGTTCTTTTGTTCTCAGCACACTCACGTTTCATGCTGTCTTAGAGCCTCTAGAAAGCAAGAGCGTGCTTCTTGCTCTAAAGCAGAGTGTGATCAATGGATGAGAACTCTGCTGTGTGTTTCCCTTCAGAAATGGACTTAAATCCCAGGCTCTGTGTCTTACTACAAGCAAGACTTCATTTCAGGTAAGTGCAGTCACTTTTCTGCTCAAACGAACTTCATCATACACGAAGCTCACACGTTTCGGATCTTACCTGACAAGAATTGGATGTTAGAGGACCTGTGGTTTGTTTCAGTTGCAGAAGCAGAGTTGAACTATATATGTTCCGTATGTGTAGGAAACACCCTTCTTTTGTTCTTAGCACACTCAGGTTTCCTGCTGTATTAGAGACTCTAGAAAGCAAGAGCGAGCTTCTTGCTCTAAAGCAGAGTGTGATCAGTGGATCAGAACTCTGCTGTGTGTTTCACTTTCGAAATGGAGTTAAATCCCAGGCTCTGAGTCTTCCTACAAGCAAGACTTCGTTTCAGGTAAGGGCAGTCACTTTTCAGCTCAAACGAACTACATCATTCACGAAGCTCACACGTTTCTCATCTTAACTGACAAGCATTGGATGTTAGAGGACCAGTGCTTTGTATCAGTTTCAGAAGCAGAGGTGGACGAGATATGGTCCGTATGTGTAGGAAAAACCGTTCTTTTGTTCTCAGCCCACTCACGTTTCCTGCTCTCTTAGAGACTCTAGAAAGCAAGAGCGTGCTTCTTGTTCTAAAGCAGAGTGTGATCCATGGATGAGATCACTGCTGTGTGTTTCACTTCAGAAATGGAGTGAAATCCCAGGCTCTGAGTCTTCCTACAAGCAAGACTTCCTTTCATGTAAGGGCAGTTTCTTTAGAGCTCAAAGGAACAACATCGTTCACGAAGCTCACACGTTTCTCATCTTAACTGACAAGCATTGGATGTTAGAGGACCAGTGCTTTGTATCAGTTTCAGAAGCAGATTTGGACTACATATGGTCCGTATGTGTAGGCAACATCGTTATTTTGTTCTCCGCACATTCACGTTTCATGCTGTCTTAGAGCCTCTAGAAAGCAAGAGCGTGCTTCTTGCTCTAAAGCAGAGTTTGATCAATGGATGAGAACTCTGCTGTGTGTTTCAATTCAGAAATGGAGTTAAATCCCAGGCTCTGAGTCTTTCTACAAGCCTGACTTCGTTTCAGGTAAGGGCAGTCACTTTTGTGCTCAAACGAACTACATCATTCACGAAGCTCACACGTTTCAGGTCTTACCTGACAAGCATTGGATGTTAGAGGACGTGTGGTTTGTTTCAGTTTCAGAAGCAGAGTTGAACTAGATATGTTCTGTATGTTTAGGAAACACCATTCTTTTGTTCTGAGCTCACTCAGGATTCCTGCTGTATTAGAGACTCTAGAAAGCAAGAGCGTGCTTCTTGCTCTAAAGCAGAGTGTGATCAATGGATGAGAACTCTGCTGTGTGTTTCACTTCTGAAATGGAGTTAAATCCCAGGCTCTGAGTCTTCCTACAAGCAAGACTTCATTTCAGGTAAGGGCAGTCACTTTTCAGCTCAAACGAACTACATCATTCACGAAGCTCACACGTTTCTCATCTTAACTGACAAGCATTGGATGTTAGAGGACCAGTGCTTTGTATCGGTTTCAGAAGCAGAGGTGGACGAGATATGGTCCGTATGTGTAGGAAACACCGTTCTTTTGTTCTCAGCACACTCAAGTTTCCTGCTGTCTTAGAGACTCTAGAAAGCAAGAACGTGCTTCTTGTTCTAAAGCAGAGTGTGATCCATGGATGAGATCACTGCTGTGTGTTTCACTTCAGAAATGGAGTGAAATCCCAGGCTCTGAGTCTCCCTACAATCAAGACTTCCTTTCATGTAAGGGCAGTTTCTTTAGAGCTCAAAGGAACAACATCGTTCACTAAGCTCACATGTTTCTCATCTTAACTGACAAGCATTGGATGTTAGAGGACCAGTGCTTTGTATCAGTTTCAGAAGCAGATTTGGACTACATATGGTCCGTATGTGTAGGCAACATCGTTCTTTTGTTCTCAGCACATTCACGTTTCATGCTGTCTTAGAGCCTCTAGAAAGCAAGAGCGTGCTTCTTGCTCTAAAGCAGAGTTTGATCAATGGATGAGAACTCTGCTGTGTGTTTCACTTCAGAAATGGAGTTAAATCCCAGGCTCTGAGTCTTCCTACAAGCCAGAATTCGTTTCAGGTAAGGGCAGTCACTTTTCTGCTCAAACGAACTACATCATTCACGAAGCTCACACGTTTCAGGTCTTACCTGACAAGCATTGGATGTTAGAGGACGTGTGGTTTGTTTCAGTTTCAGAAGCAGAGTTGAACTACATATGTTCTGTATGTTTAGGAAACACCATTCTTTTGTTCTGAGCTCACTCAGGATTCCTGCTGTATTAGAGACTCTAGAAAGCAAGAGCTGGCTTCTCGCTCTAAAGCAGAGTGTGATCCATGGATGAGAACTCTGCTGTGTGTTTCCCTTCAGAAATGGAGTTAAATCCCAGGCTCTGTGTCTTCCTACAAGCAAGACGTCATTTCAGGTAAGGGCAGTCACTTTTCAGCTCAAAAGAACTACATCGTTCACGAAGCTCACACGTTTCTCATCTTAACCGACAAGCATTGGATGTTAGAGGACCAGTGCTTTGTAACAGTTTCAGAATCAGATAGGGACTACATATGGTCCGTAGGTGTAGGCAACATCGTTCTTTTGTTCTCAGCACACTCACGTTACATGCTGTCTTAGAGCCTCTAGAAAGCAAGAGCGTGCTTCTTGCTCTAAAGCAGAGTGTAATCAATGGATGAGAACTCTGCTGTGTGTTTCCCTTCAGAAATGGACTTAAATCCCAGGCTCTGTGTCTTACTACAAGCAAGAATTCATTTCAGGTAAGGGCAGTCACTTTTCTGCTCAAACGAACTTCATCATACACGAAGCTCACACGTTTCGGATCTTACCTGACAAGAATTGGATGTTAGAGGACCTGTGGTTTGTTTCAGTTGCAGAAGTAGAGTTGAACTAGATATGTTCCGTATGTGTAGGAAACAACCTTCTTTTGTTCTTAGCACACTCAGGTTTCCTGCTGTATTAGAGACTCTAGAAAGCAAGAGCGAGCTTCTTGCTCTAAAGCAGAGTGTGATCAATGGATGAGAACTCTGCTGTGTGTTTCACTTCCGAAATGGAGTTAAATCCCAGGCTCTGCGTCTTCCTACAAGCAAGACTTCGTTTCAGGTAAGGGCAGTCACTTTTCAGCTCAAACGAACTACATCATTCACGAAGCTCACACGTTTCTCATCTTAACTGACAAGCATTGGATGTTAGAGGACCAGTGCTTTGTATCGGTTTCAGAAGCAGAGGTGGACGAGATATGGTCCGTATGTGTAGGAAACACCGTTCTTTTGTTCTCAGCACACTCAAGTTTCCTGCTGTCTTAGAGACTCTAGAAAGCAAGAACGTGCTTCTTGTTCTAAAGCAGAGTGTGATCCATGGATGAGATCACTGCTGTGTGTTTCACTTCAGAAATGGAGTGAAATCCCCGGCTCTGAGTCTCCCTACAAGCAAGACTTCCTTTCATGTAAGGGCAGTTTCTTTAGAGCTCAAAGGAACAACATCGTTCACTAAGCTCACATGTTTCTCATCTTAACTGACAAGCATTGGATGTTAGAAGACCAGTGCTTTGTATCAGTTTCAGAAGCAGATTTGGACTACATATGGTCCGTATGTGTAGGCAACATCGTTCTTTTGTTCTCAGCACATTCACGTTTCATGCTGTCTTAGAGCCTCTAGAAAGCAAGAGCGTGCTTCTTGCTCTAAAGCAGAGTTTGATCAATGGATGAGAACTCTGCTGTGTGTTTCACTTCAGAAATGGAGTTAAATCCCAGGCTCTGAGTCTTCCTACAAGCCAGAATTCGTTTCAGGTAAGGGCAGTCACTTTTGTGCTCAAACGAACTACATCATTCACGAAGCTCACACGTTTCAAGTCTTACCTGACAAGCATTGGATGTTAGAGGACGTGTGGTTTGTTTCAGTTTCAGAAGCAGAGTTGAACTAGATATGGTCTGTATGTTTAGGAAACACCATTCTTTTGTTCTGAGCTCACTCAGGATTCCTGCTGTATTAGAGACTCTAGAAAGCAAGAGCTGGCTTCTCGCTCTAAAGCAGAGTGTGATCCATGGATGAGAACTCTGCTGTGTGTTTCCCTTCAGAAATGGAGTTAAATCCCAGGCTCTGTGTCTTCCTACAAGCAAGACTTCATTTCAGGTAAGGGCAGTCACTTTTCAGCTCAAAAGAACTACATCGTTCACGAAGCTCACACGTTTCTCATCTTAACCGACAAGCATTGGATGTTAGAGGACCAGTGCTTTGTATCGGTTTCAGAAGCAGAGGTGGACTAGATATGGTCGGTAAGTGTAGGAAACACCGTTCTTTTGTTCTCAGCACACTCACGTTTCCTGCTGTCTTAGAGACTCTAGAAAGCAAGAGCGTGCTTCTTGTTCTAAAGCAGAGTGTGATCCATGGATGAGATCACTGCTGTTTGTTTCACTTCAGAAATGGAGTGAAATCCCAGGCTCTGAGTCTTCCTACAAGGAAGATTTCCTTTCATGTAAGGGCAGTTTCTTTAGAGCTCAAAGGAACTACATCGTTCATGAAGCTCACACGTTTCTCATCTTAAATGACAAGCATTGGATGTTAGAGGACCAGTGCTTTGTATCAGTTTCAGAAGCAGATTTGGACTACATGTGGTCCGTATGTGTAGGCAACATCGTTCTTTTGTTCTCAGCACATTTACGTTTCATGCTGTCTTAGAGCCTCTAGAAAGCAAGAGCGTGCTTCTTGCTCTAAAGCAGAGTGTGATCAATGGATGAGAACTCTGCTGTTTGTTTCCCTTCAGGAATGGACTTAAATCCCAGGCTCTGTGTCTTACTACAAGCAAGACTTCATTTCAGGTAAGTGCAGTCACTTTTCTGCTCAAACGAACTTCATCATACACGAAGCTCACACGTTTCGGATCTTACCTGACAAGAATTGGATGTTAGAGGACCTGTGGTTTGTTTCAGTTGCAGAAGCAGAGTTGAACTATATATGTTCCGTATGTGTAGGAAACACCCTTCTTTTGTTCTTAGCACACTCAGGTTTCCTGCTGTATTAGAGACTCTAGAAAGCAAGAGCGAGCTTCTTGCTCTAAAGCAGAGTGTGATCAGTGGATGAGAACTCTGCTGTGTGTTTCACTTTCGAAATGGAGTTAAATCCCAGGCTCTGAGTCTTCCTACAAGCAAGACTTCGTTTCAGGTAAGGGCAGTCACTTTTCAGCTCAAACGAACTACATCATTCACGAAGCTCACACGTTTCTCATCTTAACTGACAAGCATTGGATGTTAGAGGACCAGTGCTTTGTATCAGTTTCAGAAGCAGAGGTGGACGAGATATGGTCCGTATGTGTAGGAAAAACCGTTCTTTTGTTCTCAGCCCACTCACGTTTCCTGCTGTCTTAGAGACTCTAGAAAGCAAGAGCGTGCTTCTTGTTCTAAAGCAGAGTGTGATCCATGGATGAGATCACTGCTGTGTGTTTCACTTCAGAAATGGAGTGAAATCCCAGGCTCTGAGTCTTCCTACAAGCAAGACTTCCTTTCATGTAAGGGCAGTTTCTTTAGAGCTCAAAGGAACAACATCGTTCACGAAGCTCACACGTTTCTCATCTTAACTGACAAGCATTGGATGTTAGAGGACCAGTGCTTTGTATCATTTTCAGAAGCACAGGTGGACAAGATATGGTCCGTATGTGTAGGAAACACCGTTCTTTTGTTCTCAGCACACTCAGGTTTCCTGCTGTATTAGAGACTCTAGAAAACAAGAGCATGCTTCTTGCTCTAAAGCGGGGTGTTGTCCATGGATGAGAACTCTGCTGTGTGTTTCACTTCAGAAATGGAGTTAAATCCCAGGCTCTATGTCTTACTACAAGCAAGACTTCGTTTCATGTAAGGGCAGTCTCTTTTCAGCTCAAACGAACTACATCATTCAGGAAGCTCACACGTTTCTCATCTTAACTGACAAGCATTGGATGTTAGAGGACCTGTGCTTTGTATCAGTTTCAGAAGCAGATTTGGACTACATGTGGTCCGTATGTGTAGGCAACATCGTTCTTTTGTTCTCAGCACATTTACGTTTCATGCTGTCTTAGAGCCTCTAGAAAGCAAGAGCGTGCTTCTTGCTCTAAAGGAGAGTTTGATCAATGGATGAGAACTCTGCTGTTTGTTTCACTTCAGGAATGGAGTTAAATCCCAGGCTCTGAGTCTTTCTACAAGCCTGACTTCGTTTCAGGTAAGGGCAGTCACTTTTCTGCTCAAACGAACTACATCATTCACGAAGCTCACACGTTTCAGGTCTTACCTGACAAGCATTGGATGTTAGAGGACGTGTGGTTTGTTTCAGTTTCAGAAGCAGAGTTGAACTAGATATGTTCTGTATGTTTAGGAAACACCATTCTTTTGTTCTGAGCTCACTCAGGATTCCTGCTGTATTAGAGACTCTAGAAAGCAAGAGCGTGCTTCTTGCTCTAAAGCAGAGTGTGATCAATGGATGAGAACTCTGCTGTATGTTTCACTTCTGAAATGGAGTTAAATCCCAGGCTCTGAGTCTTCCTACAAGCAAGACTTCGTTTCAGGTAAGGGCAGTCACTTTTCTGCTCAAACGAACTACATCATTCACGAAGCTCACAGGTTTCTCATCTTAACTGACAAGCATTGGATGTTAGAGGACCAGTGCTTTGTATCGGTTTCAGAAGCAGAGGTGGACTAGATATGGTCGGTATGTGTAGGAAACACCGTTCTTTTGTTCTCAGCACACTCACGTTTCCTGCTGTCTTAGAGACTCTAGAAAGCAAGAGCGTGCTTCTTGTTCTAAAGCAGAGTGTGATCCATGGATGAGATCACTGCTGTTTGTTTCACTTCAGAAATGGTGTGAAATCCCAGGCTCTGAGTCTTCCTACAAGCAAGACTTCCTTTCATGTAAGGGCAGTTTCTTTAGAGCTCAAAGGAACTACATCGTTCATGAAGCTCACACGTTTCTCATCTTAAATGACAAGCATTGGATGTTAGAGGACCAGTGCTTTGTATCAGTTTCAGAAGCACAGGTGGACAAGATATGGTCCGTATGTGTAGGAAACACCGTTCTTTTGTTCTCAGCACACTCAGGTTTCCTGCTGTATTAGAGACTCTAGAAAACAAGAGCATGCTTCTTGCTCTAAAGCAGGGTGTGATCCATGGATGAGAACTCTGCTGTGTGTTTCACTTCAGAAATGGAGTTAAATCCCAGGCTCTGTGTCTTACTACAAGCAAGACTTCGTTTCATGTAAGGGCAGTCTCTTTTCAGCTCAAACGAACTACATCATTCAGGAAGCTCACACGTTTCTCATCTTAACTGACAAGCATTGGATGTTAGAGGACCTGTGCTTTGTATCAGTTTCAGAAGCAGATTTGGACTACATGTGGTCCGTATGTGTAGGCAACATCGTTCTTTTGTTCTCAGCACATTTACGTTTCATGCTGTCTTAGAGCCTCTAGAAAGCAAGAGCGTGCTTCTTGCTCTAAAGCAGAGTTTGATCAATGGATGAGAACTCTGCTGTTTGTTTCACTTCAGGAATGGAGTTAAATCCCAGGCTCTGAGTCTTTCTACAAGCCTGACTTCGTTTCAGGTAAGGGCAGTCACTTTTCTGCTCAAACGAACTACATCATTCACGAAGCTCACACGTTTCAGTTCTTACCTGACAAGCATTGGATGTTAGAGGACGTGTGGTTTGTTTCAGTTTCAGAAGCAGAGTTGAACTAGATATGTTCTGTATGTTTAGGAAACACCATTCTTTTGTTCTGAGCTCACTCAGGATTCCTGCTGTATTAGAGACTCTAGAAAGCAAGAGCGTGCTTCTTGCTCTAAAGCAGAGTGTGATCAATGGATGAGAACTCTGCTGTGTGTTTCACTTCTGAAATGGAGTTAAATCCCAGGCTCTGAGTCTTCCTACAAGCAAGACTTCGTTTCAGGTAAGGGCAGTCACTTTTCTGCTCAAACGAACTACATCATTCACGAAGCTCACACGTTTCTCATCTTAACTGACAAGCATTGGATGTTAGAGGACCAGTGCTTTGTATCGGTTTCAGAAGCAGAGGTGGACGAGATATGGTCCGTATGTGTAGGAAACACCGTTCTTTTGTTCTCAGCACACTCAAGTTTCCTGCTGTCTTAGAGACTCTAGAAAGCAAGAACGTGCTTCTTGTTCTAAAGCAGAGTGTGATCCATGGATGAGATCACTGCTGTGTGTTTCACTTCAGAAATGGAGTGAAATCCCAGGCTCTGAGTCTCCCTACAAGCAAGACTTCCTTTCATGTAAGGGCAGTTTCTTTAGAGCTCAAAGGAACAACATCGTTCACTAAGCTCACATGTTTCTCATCTTAACTGACAAGCATTGGATGTTAGAGGACCAGCGCTTTGTATCAGTTTCAGAAGCAGATTTGGACTACATATGGTCCGTATGTGTAGGCAACATCGTTCTTTTGTTCTCAGCACATTCACGTTTCATGCTGTCTTAGAGCCTCTAGAAAGCAAGAGCGTGCTTCTTGCTCTAAAGCAGAGTTTGATCAATGGATGAGAACTCTGCTGTGTGTTTCACTTCAGAAATGGAGTTAAATCCCAGGCTCTGAGTCTTCCTACAAGCCAGAATTCGTTTCAGGTAAGGGCAGTCACTTTTGTGCTCAAACGAACTACATCATTCACGAAGCTCACACGTTTCAGGTCTTACCTGACAAGCATTGGATGTTAGAGGACGTGTGGTTTGTTTCAGTTTCAGAAGCAGAGTTGAACTAGATATGTTCTGTATGTTTAGGAAACACCATTCTTTTGTTCTGAGCTCACTCAGGATTCCTGCTGTATTAGAGACTCTAGAAAGCAAGAGCTGGCTTCTCGCTCTAAAGCAGAGTGTGATCCATGGATGAGAACTCTGCTGTGTGTTTCCCTTCAGAAATGGAGTTAAATCCCAGGCTCTGTGTCTTCCTACAAGCAAGACGTCATTTCAGGTAAGGGCAGTCACTTTTCAGCTCAAAAGAACTACATCGTTCACGAAGCTCACACGTTTCTCATCTTAATCGACAAGCATTGGATGTTAGAGGACCAGTGCTTTGTATCAGTTTCAGAAGCAGATTTGGACTACATATGGTCCGTATGTGTAGGCAACATCGTTCTTTTGTTCTCAGCACATTTACGTTTCATGCTGTCTTAGAGCCTCTAGAAAGCAAGAGCGTGCTTCTTGCTCTAAAGCAGAGTGTGATCAATGGATGAGAACTCTGCTGTTTGTTTCCCTTCAGGAATGGACTTAAATCCCAGGCTCTGTGTCTTACTACAAGCAAGACTTCATTTCAGGTAAGTGCAGTCACTTTTCTGCTCAAACGAACTTCATCATACACGAAGCTCACACGTTTCGGATCTTACCTGACAAGAATTGGATGTTAGAGGACCTGTGGTTTGTTTCAGTTGCAGAAGCAGAGTTGAACTATATATGTTCCGTATGTGTAGGAAACACCCTTCTTTTGTTCTTAGCACACTCAGGTTTCCTGCTGTATTAGAGACTCTAGAAAGCAAGAGCGAGCTTCTTGCTCTAAAGCAGAGTGTGATCAGTGGATGAGAACTCTGCTGTGTGTTTCACTTTCGAAATGGAGTTAAATCCCAGGCTCTGAGTCTTCCTACAAGCAAGACTTCGTTTCAGGTAAGGGCAGTCACTTTTCAGCTCAAACGAACTACATCATTCACGAAGCTCACACGTTTCTCATCTTAACTGACAAGCATTGGATGTTAGAGGACCAGTGCTTTGTATCAGTTTCAGAAGCAGAGGTGGACGAGATATGGTCCGTATGTGTAGGAAAAACCGTTCTTTTGTTCTCAGCCCACTCACGTTTCCTGCTGTCTTAGAGACTCTAGAAAGCAAGAGCGTGCTTCTTGTTCTAAAGCAGAGTGTGATCCATGGATGAGATCACTGCTGTGTGTTTCACTTCAGAAATGGAGTGAAATCCCAGGCTCTGAGTCTTCCTACAAGCAAGACTTCCTTTCATGTAAGGGCAGTTTCTTTAGAGCTCAAAGGAACAACATCGTTCACGAAGCTCACACGTTTCTCATCTTAACTGACAAGCATTGGATGTTAGAGGACCAGTGCTTTGTATCATTTTCAGAAGCACAGGTGGACAAGATATGGTCCGTATGTGTAGGAAACACCGTTCTTTTGTTCTCAGCACACTCAGGTTTCCTGCTGTATTAGAGACTCTAGAAAACAAGAGCATGCTTCTTGCTCTAAAGCGGGGTGTTGTCCATGGATGAGAACTCTGCTGTGTGTTTCACTTCAGAAATGGAGTTAAATCCCAGGCTCTGTGTCTTACTACAAGCAAGACTTCGTTTCATGTAAGGGCAGTCTCTTTTCAGCTCAAACGAACTACATCATTCAGGAAGCTCACACGTTTCTCATCTTAACTGACAAGCATTGGATGTTAGAGGACCTGTGCTTTGTATCAGTTTCAGAAGCAGATTTGGACTACATGTGGTCCGTATGTGTAGGCAACATCGTTCTTTTGTTCTCAGCACATTTACGTTTCATGCTGTCTTAGAGCCTCTAGAAAGCAAGAGCGTGCTTCTTGCTCTAAAGGAGAGTTTGATCAATGGATGAGAACTCTGCTGTTTGTTTCACTTCAGGAATGGAGTTAAATCCCAGGCTCTGAGTCTTTCTACAAGCCTGACTTCGTTTCAGGTAAGGGCAGTCACTTTTCTGCTCAAACGAACTACATCATTCACGAAGCTCACACGTTTCAGGTCTTACCTGACAAGCATTGGATGTTAGAGGACGTGTGGTTTGTTTCAGTTTCAGAAGCAGAGTTGAACTAGATATGTTCTGTATGTTTAGGAAACACCATTCTTTTGTTCTGAGCTCACTCAGGATTCCTGCTGTATTAGAGACTCTAGAAAGCAAGAGCGTGCTTCTTGCTCTAAAGCAGAGTGTGATCAATGGATGAGAACTCTGCTGTATGTTTCACTTCTGAAATGGAGTTAAATCCCAGGCTCTGAGTCTTCCTACAAGCAAGACTTCGTTTCAGGTAAGGGCAGTCACTTTTCTGCTCAAACGAACTACATCATTCACGAAGCTCACAGGTTTCTCATCTTAACTGACAAGCATTGGATGTTAGAGGACCAGTGCTTTGTATCGGTTTCAGAAGCAGAGGTGGACTAGATATGGTCGGTATGTGTAGGAAACACCGTTCTTTTGTTCTCAGCACACTCACGTTTCCTGCTGTCTTAGAGACTCTAGAAAGCAAGAGCGTGCTTCTTGTTCTAAAGCAGAGTGTGATCCATGGATGAGATCACTGCTGTTTGTTTCACTTCAGAAATGGTGTGAAATCCCAGGCTCTGAGTCTTCCTACAAGCAAGACTTCCTTTCATGTAAGGGCAGTTTCTTTAGAGCTCAAAGGAACTACATCGTTCATGAAGCTCACACGTTTCTCATCTTAAATGACAAGCATTGGATGTTAGAGGACCAGTGCTTTGTATCAGTTTCAGAAGCACAGGTGGACAAGATATGGTCCGTATGTGTAGGAAACACCGTTCTTTTGTTCTCAGCACACTCAGGTTTCCTGCTGTATTAGAGACTCTAGAAAACAAGAGCATGCTTCTTGCTCTAAAGCAGGGTGTGATCCATGGATGAGAACTCTGCTGTGTGTTTCACTTCAGAAATGGAGTTAAATCCCAGGCTCTGTGTCTTACTACAAGCAAGACTTCGTTTCATGTAAGGGCAGTCTCTTTTCAGCTCAAACGAACTACATCATTCAGGAAGCTCACACGTTTCTCATCTTAACTGACAAGCATTGGATGTTAGAGGACCTGTGCTTTGTATCAGTTTCAGAAGCAGATTTGGACTACATGTGGTCCGTATGTGTAGGCAACATCGTTCTTTTGTTCTCAGCACATTTACGTTTCATGCTGTCTTAGAGCCTCTAGAAAGCAAGAGCGTGCTTCTTGCTCTAAAGCAGAGTTTGATCAATGGATGAGAACTCTGCTGTTTGTTTCACTTCAGGAATGGAGTTAAATCCCAGGCTCTGAGTCTTTCTACAAGCCTGACTTCGTTTCAGGTAAGGGCAGTCACTTTTCTGCTCAAACGAACTACATCATTCACGAAGCTCACACGTTTCAGTTCTTACCTGACAAGCATTGGATGTTAGAGGACGTGTGGTTTGTTTCAGTTTCAGAAGCAGAGTTGAACTAGATATGTTCTGTATGTTTAGGAAACACCATTCTTTTGTTCTGAGCTCACTCAGGATTCCTGCTGTATTAGAGACTCTAGAAAGCAAGAGCGTGCTTCTTGCTCTAAAGCAGAGTGTGATCAATGGATGAGAACTCTGCTGTGTGTTTCACTTCTGAAATGGAGTTAAATCCCAGGCTCTGAGTCTTCCTACAAGCAAGACTTCGTTTCAGGTAAGGGCAGTCACTTTTCTGCTCAAACGAACTACATCATTCACGAAGCTCACACGTTTCTCATCTTAACTGACAAGCATTGGATGTTAGAGGACCAGTGCTTTGTATCGGTTTCAGAAGCAGAGGTGGACGAGATATGGTCCGTATGTGTAGGAAACACCGTTCTTTTGTTCTCAGCACACTCAAGTTTCCTGCTGTCTTAGAGACTCTAGAAAGCAAGAACGTGCTTCTTGTTCTAAAGCAGAGTGTGATCCATGGATGAGATCACTGCTGTGTGTTTCACTTCAGAAATGGAGTGAAATCCCAGGCTCTGAGTCTCCCTACAAGCAAGACTTCCTTTCATGTAAGGGCAGTTTCTTTAGAGCTCAAAGGAACAACATCGTTCACTAAGCTCACATGTTTCTCATCTTAACTGACAAGCATTGGATGTTAGAGGACCAGCGCTTTGTATCAGTTTCAGAAGCAGATTTGGACTACATATGGTCCGTATGTGTAGGCAACATCGTTCTTTTGTTCTCAGCACATTCACGTTTCATGCTGTCTTAGAGCCTCTAGAAAGCAAGAGCGTGCTTCTTGCTCTAAAGCAGAGTTTGATCAATGGATGAGAACTCTGCTGTGTGTTTCACTTCAGAAATGGAGTTAAATCCCAGGCTCTGAGTCTTCCTACAAGCCAGAATTCGTTTCAGGTAAGGGCAGTCACTTTTGTGCTCAAACGAACTACATCATTCACGAAGCTCACACGTTTCAGGTCTTACCTGACAAGCATTGGATGTTAGAGGACGTGTGGTTTGTTTCAGTTTCAGAAGCAGAGTTGAACTAGATATGTTCTGTATGTTTAGGAAACACCATTCTTTTGTTCTGAGCTCACTCAGGATTCCTGCTGTATTAGAGACTCTAGAAAGCAAGAGCTGGCTTCTCGCTCTAAAGCAGAGTGTGATCCATGGATGAGAACTCTGCTGTGTGTTTCCCTTCAGAAATGGAGTTAAATCCCAGGCTCTGTGTCTTCCTACAAGCAAGACGTCATTTCAGGTAAGGGCAGTCACTTTTCAGCTCAAAAGAACTACATCGTTCACGAAGCTCACACGTTTCTCATCTTAATCGACAAGCATTGGATGTTAGAGGACCAGTGCTTTGTAACAGTTTCAGAATCAGATAGGGACTACATATGGTCCGTAGGTGTAGGCAACATCGTTCTTTTGTTCTCAGCACACTCACGTTACATGCTGTCTTAGAGCCTCTAGAAAGCAAGAGCGTGCTTCTTGCTCTAAAGCAGAGTGTGATCAATGGATGAGAACTCTGCTGTGTGTTTCCCTTCAGAAATGGACTTAAATCCCAGGCTCTGTGTCTTACTACAAGCAAGAATTCATTTCAGGTAAGGGCAGTCACTTTTCTGCTCAAACGAACTTCATCATACACGAAGCTCACACGTTTCGGATCTTACCTGACAAGAATTGGATGTTAGAGGACCTGTGGTTTGTTTCAGTTGCAGAAGTAGAGTTGAACTAGATATGTTCCGTATGTGTAGGAAACAACCTTCTTTTGTTCTTAGCACACTCAGGTTTCCTGCTGTATTAGAGACTCTAGAAAGCAAGAGCGAGCTTCTTGCTCTAAAGCAGAGTGTGATCAATGGATGAGAACTCTGCTGTGTGTTTCACTTCTGAAATGGAGTTAAATCCCAGGCTCTGCGTCTTCCTACAAGCAAGACTTCGTTTCAGGTAAGGGCAGTCACTTTTCAGCTCAAACGAACTACATCATTCACGAAGCTCACACGTTTCTCATCTTAACTGACAAGCATTGGATGTTAGAGGACCAGTGCTTTGTATCGGTTTCAGAAGCAGTGGTGGACGAGATATGGTCCGTATGTGTAGGAAACACCGTTCTTTTGTTCTCAACACACTCAAGTTTCCTGCTGTCTTAGAGACTCTAGAAAGCAAGAGCGTGCTTCTTGTTCTAAAGCAGAGTGTGTTCCATGGATGAGATCACTGCTGTGTGTTTCACTTCAGAAATGGAGTGAAATCCCCGGCTCTGAGTCTCCCTACAAGCAAGACTTCCTTTCATGTAAGGGCAGTTTCTTTAGAGCTCAAAGGAACAACATCGTTCACTAAGCTCACATGTTTCTCATCTTAACTGACAAGCATTGGATGTTAGAAGACCAGTGCTTTGTATCAGTTTCAGAAGCAGATTTGGACTACATATGGTCCGTATGTGTAGGCAACATCGTTCTTTTGTTCTCAGCACATTCACGTTTCATGCTGTCTTAGAGCCTCTAGAAAGCAAGAGCGTGCTTCTTGCTCTAAAGCAGAGTTTGATCAATGGATGAGAACTCTGCTGTGTGTTTCACTTCAGAAATGGAGTTAAATCCCAGGCTCTGAGTCTTCCTACAAGCCAGAATTCGTTTCAGGTAAGGGCAGTCACTTTTGTGCTCAATCGAACTACATCATTCACGAAGCTCACACGTTTCAGGTCTTACCTGACAAGCATTGGATGTTAGAGGACGTGTGGTTTGTTTCAGTTTCAGAAGCAGAGTTGAACTAGATATGTTCTGTATGTTTAGGAAACACCATTCTTTTGTTCTGAGCTCACTCAGGATTCCTGCTGTATTAGAGACTCTAGAAAGCAAGAGCTGGCTTCTCGCTCTAAAGCAGAGTGTGATCCATGGATGAGAACTCTGCTGTGTGTTTCCCTTCAGAAATGGAGTTAAATCCCAGGCTCTGTGTCTTCCTACAAGCAAGACTTCATTTCAGGTAAGGGCAGTCACTTTTCAGCTCAAAAGAACTACATCGTTCACGAAGCTCACACGTTTCTCATCTTAACCGACAAGCATTGGATGTTAGAGGACCTGTGCTTTGTAACAGTTTCAGAAGCAGATTTGGACTACATGTGGTCCGTATGTGTAGGCAACATCGTTCTTTTGTTCTCAGCACATTCAGGTTTCATGCTGTCTTAGAGCCTCTAGAAAGCAAGAGCGTGCTTCTTGCTCTAAAGCAGAGTTTGATCAATGGATGAGAACTCTGCTGTGTGTTTCACTTCAGGAATGGAGTTAAATCCCAGGCTCTGAGTCTTTCTACAAGCCTGACTTCGTTTCAGGTAAGGGCAGTCACTTTTCTGCTCAAACGAACTACATCATTCACGAAGCTCACACGTTTCAGGTCTTACCTGACAAGCATTGGATGTTAGAGGACGTGTGGTTTGTTTTAGTTTCAGAAGCAGAGTTGAACTAGATATGTTCTGTATGTTTAGGAAACACCATTCTTTTCTTCTGAGCTCACTCAGGATTCCTGCTGTATTAGAGAATCTAGAAAGCAAGAGCTTGCTTCTCGCTCTAAAGCAGAGTGTGATCCATGGATGAGAACTCTGCTGTGTGTTTCCCTTCAGAAATGGACTTAAATCCCAGGCTCTGTGTCTTCCTACAAGCAAGACTTCATTTCAGGTAAGGGTAGTCACTTTTCTTCTCAAACGAACTTCATCATACACGAAGCTCACACGTTTCGGATCTTACCTGACAAGAATTGGATGTTAGAGGACCTGTGGTTTGTTTCAGTTGCAGAAGCAGAGTTGAACTAGATATGTTCCATATGTGTAGGAAACACCCTTCTTTTGTTCTTAGCACACTCAGGTTTCCTGCTGTATTAGAGACTCTAGAAAGCAAGAGCAAGCTTCTTGCTCTAAAGCAGAGTGTGATCAATGGATGAGAACTCTGCTGTGTGTTTCACTTCCTAAATGGAGTTAAATCCCAGGCTCTGCGTCTTCCTACAAGCAAGACTTCGTTTCAGGTAAGGGCAGTCACTTTTCAGCTCAAACGAACTACATCATTCACGAAGCTCACACGTTTCTCATCATAACTGACAAGCATTGGATGTTAGAGGACCAGTGCTTTGTATCAGTTTCAGAAGCAGAGGTGGACGAGATATGGTCCGTATGTGTAGGCAACATCGTTCTTTTGTTCTCAGCACATTCACGTTTCATGCTGTCTTAGAGCCTCTAGAAAGCAAGAGCGTGCTTCTTGCTCTAAAGCAGAGTTTGATCAATGGATGAGAACTCTGCTGTGTGTTTCCCTTCAGAAATGGACTTAAATCCCAGGCTCTGTGTCTTACTACAAGCAAGACTTCATTTCAGGTAAGGGCAGTCACTTTTCTGCTCAAACGAACTTCATCATACATGAAGCTCACACGTTTCGGATCTTACCTGACAAGAATTGGATGTTAGAGGACCTGTGGTTTGTTTCAGTTGCAGAAGTAGAGTTGAACTAGATATGTTCTGTATGTGTAGGAAACACCCTTCTTTTGTTCTTAGCACACTCAGGTTTCCTGCTGTATTAGAGACTCTAGAAACAAGAGCGAGCTTCTTGCTCTAAAGCAGAGTGTGATCAATGGATGAGAAGTCTGCTGTGTGTTTCACTTCCGAAATGGAGTTAAATCCCAGGCTCTGCGTCTTCCTACAAGCAAGACTTCGTTTCAGGTAAGGGCAGTCACTTTTCAGCTCAAACGAACTACATCATTCACGAAGCTCACACGTTTCTCATCTTAACTGACAAGCATTGGATGTTAGAGGACCAGTGCTTTGTATCGGTTTCAGAAGCAGAGGTGGACTAGATATGGTCGGTATGTGTAGGAAACACCGTTCTTATGTTCTCAGCACACTCACGTTTCCTGCTGTCTTAGAGATTCTAGAAAGCAAGAGCGTGCTTCTTGTTCTAAATCAGAGTGTGATCCATGGATGAGATCACTGCTGTGTGTTTCACTTCAGGAATGGAGTGAAATCCCAGGCTCTGAGTCTTCCTACAAGCAAGACTTCCTTTCATGTAAGGGCAGTTTCTTTAGAGCTCAAAGGAACTACATCGTTCATGAAGCTCACACGTTTCTCATCTTAAATGACAAGCATTGGATGTTAGAGGACCAGTGCTTTGTATCAGTTTCAGAAGCAGAGGTGGACAAGATATGGTCCGTATGTGTAGGAAACACCGTTCTTTTGTTCTCAGCACACTCAGGTTTCCTGCTGTATTAGAGACTCTAGAAAACAAGAGCATGCTTCTTGCTCTAAAGCAGGGTGTGATCCATGGATGAGAACTCTGCTGTGTGTTTCCCTTCAGAAATGGAGTTAAATCCCAGGCTCTGTGTCTTACTACAAGCAAGACTTCGTTTCAGGTAAGGGCAGTCACTTTTCAGCTCAAACGAACTACATCATTCAGGAAGCTCACACGTTTCTCATCTTAACTGACAAGCATTGGATGTTAGAGGACCTGTGCTTTGTATCAGTTTCAGAAGCAGATTTGGACTACATGTGGTCCATATGTGTAGGCAACATCGTTCTTTTGTTCTCAGCACATTCACGTTTCATGCTGTCTTAGAGCCTCTAGAAAGCAAGAGCGTGCTTCTTGCTCTAAAGCAGAGTTTGATCAATGGATGAGAACTCTGCTGTGTGTTTCACTTCAGGAATGGAGTTAAATCTCAGGCTCTGAGTCTTTCTACAAGCCTGACTTCGTTTCAGGTAAGGGCAGTCACTTTTCTGCTCAAACGAACTACATCATTCACGAAGCTCACACGTTTCAGGTCTTACCTGACAAGCATTGGATGTTAGAGGACGTGTGGTTTGTTTCAGTTTCAGAAGCAGAGTTGAACTAGATATGTTCTGTATGTTTAGGAAACACCATTCTTTTCTTCTGAGCTCACTCAGGATTCCTGCTGTATTAGAGAATCTAGAAAGCAAGAGCTTGCTTCTCGCTCTAAAGCAGAGTGTGATCCATGGATGAGAACTCTGCTGTGTGTTTCCCTTCAGAAATGGACTTAAATCCCAGGCTCTGTGTCTTCCTACAAGCAAGACTTCATTTCAGGTAAGGGCAGTCACTTTTCTGCTCAAACGAACTTCATCATACACGAAGCTCACACGTTTTGGATCTTACCTGACAAGAATTGGATGTTAGAGGACCTGTGGTTTGTTTCAGTTGCAGAAGCAGAGTTGAACTAGATATGTTCCGTATGTGTAGGAAACACCCTTCTTTTGTTCTTAGCACACTCAGGATTCCTGCTGTATTAGAGACTCTAGAAAGCAAGAGCGTGCTTCTTGCTCTAAAGCAGAGTGTGATCAATGGATGAGAACTCTGCTGTGTGTTTCACTTCTGAAATGGAGTTAAATCCCAGGCTCTGAGTCTTCCTACAAGCAAGACTTCGTTTCAGGTAAGGGCAGTCACTTTTCTGCTCAAACGAACTACATCATTCACGAAGCTCACACGTTTCTCATCTTAACTGACAAGCATTGGATGTTAGAGGACCAGTGCTTTGTATCGGTTTCAGAAGCAGAGGTGGACGAGATATGGTCCGTATGTGTAGGAAACACCGTTCTTTTGTTCTCAGCACACTCAAGTTTCCTGCTGTCTTAGAGACTCTAGAAAGCAAGAACGTGCTTCTTGTTCTAAAGCAGAGTGTGATCCATGGATGAGATCACTGCTGTGTGTTTCACTTCAGAAATGGAGTGAAATCCCAGGCTCTGAGTCTCCCTACAAGCAAGACTTCCTTTCATGTAAGGGCAGTTTCTTTAGAGCTCAAAGGAACAACATCGTTCACTAAGCTCACATGTTTCTCATCTTAACTGACAAGCATTGGATGTTAGATGACCAGCGCTTTGTATCAGTTTCAGAAGCAGATTTGGACTACATATGGTCCGTATGTGTAGGCAACATCGTTCTTTTGTTCTCAGCACATTCACGTTTCATGCTGTCTTAGAGCCTCTAGAAAGCAAGAGCGTGCTTCTTGCTCTAAAGCAGAGTTTGATCAATGGATGAGAACTCTGCTGTGTGTTTCACTTCAGAAATGGAGTTAAATCCCAGGCTCTGAGTCTTCCTACAAGCCAGAATTCGTTTCAGGTAAGGGCAGTCACTTTTGTGCTCAAACGAACTACATCATTCACGAAGCTCACACGTTTCAGGTCTTACCTGACAAGCATTGGATGTTAGAGGACGTGTGGTTTGTTTCAGTTTCAGAAGCAGAGTTGAACTAGATATGTTCTGTATGTTTAGGAAACACCATTCTTTTGTTCTGAGCTCACTCAGGATTCCTGCTGTATTAGAGACTCTAGAAAGCAAGAGCTGGCTTCTCGCTCTAAAGCAGAGTGTGATCCATGGATGAGAACTCTGCTGTGTGTTTCCCTTCAGAAATGGAGTTAAATCCCAGGCTCTGTGTCTTCCTACAAGCAAGACGTCATTTCAGGTAAGGGCAGTCACTTTTCAGCTCAAAAGAACTACATCGTTCACGAAGCTCACACGTTTCTCATCTTAATCGACAAGCATTGGATGTTAGAGGACCAGTGCTTTGTAACAGTTTCAGAATCAGATAGGGACTACATATGGTCCGTAGGTGTAGGCAACATCGTTCTTTTGTTCTCAGCACACTCACGTTACATGCTGTCTTAGAGCCTCTAGAAAGCAAGAGCGTGCTTCTTGCTCTAAAGCAGAGTGTGATCAATGGATGAGAACTCTGCTGTGTGTTTCCCTTCAGAAATGGACTTAAATCCCAGGCTCTGTGTCTTACTACAAGCAAGAATTCATTTCAGGTAAGGGCAGTCACTTTTCTGCTCAAACGAACTTCATCATACACGAAGCTCACACGTTTCGGATCTTACCTGACAAGAATTGGATGTTAGAGGACCTGTGGTTTGTTTCAGTTGCAGAAGTAGAGTTGAACTAGATATGTTCCGTATGTGTAGGAAACAACCTTCTTTTGTTCTTAGCACACTCAGGTTTCCTGCTGTATTAGAGACTCTAGAAAGCAAGAGCGAGCTTCTTGCTCTAAAGCAGAGTGTGATCAATGGATGAGAACTCTGCTGTGTGTTTCACTTCTGAAATGGAGTTAAATCCCAGGCTCTGCGTCTTCCTACAAGCAAGACTTCGTTTCAGGTAAGGGCAGTCACTTTTCAGCTCAAACGAACTACATCATTCACGAAGCTCACACGTTTCTCATCTTAACTGACAAGCATTGGATGTTAGAGGACCAGTGCTTTGTATCGGTTTCAGAAGCAGTGGTGGACGAGATATGGTCCGTATGTGTAGGAAACACCGTTCTTTTGTTCTCAACACACTCAAGTTTCCTGCTGTCTTAGAGACTCTAGAAAGCAAGAGCGTGCTTCTTGTTCTAAAGCAGAGTGTGTTCCATGGATGAGATCACTGCTGTGTGTTTCACTTCAGAAATGGAGTGAAATCCCCGGCTCTGAGTCTCCCTACAAGCAAGACTTCCTTTCATGTAAGGGCAGTTTCTTTAGAGCTCAAAGGAACAACATCGTTCACTAAGCTCACATGTTTCTCATCTTAACTGACAAGCATTGGATGTTAGAAGACCAGTGCTTTGTATCAGTTTCAGAAGCAGATTTGGACTACATATGGTCCGTATGTGTAGGCAACATCGTTCTTTTGTTCTCAGCACATTCACGTTTCATGCTGTCTTAGAGCCTCTAGAAAGCAAGAGCGTGCTTCTTGCTCTAAAGCAGAGTTTGATCAATGGATGAGAACTCTGCTGTGTGTTTCACTTCAGAAATGGAGTTAAATCCCAGGCTCTGAGTCTTCCTACAAGCCAGAATTCGTTTCAGGTAAGGGCAGTCACTTTTGTGCTCAATCGAACTACATCATTCACGAAGCTCACACGTTTCAGGTCTTACCTGACAAGCATTGGATGTTAGAGGACGTGTGGTTTGTTTCAGTTTCAGAAGCAGAGTTGAACTAGATATGTTCTGTATGTTTAGGAAACACCATTCTTTTGTTCTGAGCTCACTCAGGATTCCTGCTGTATTAGAGACTCTAGAAAGCAAGAGCTGGCTTCTCGCTCTAAAGCAGAGTGTGATCCATGGATGAGAACTCTGCTGTGTGTTTCCCTTCAGAAATGGAGTTAAATCCCAGGCTCTGTGTCTTCCTACAAGCAAGACTTCATTTCAGGTAAGGGCAGTCACTTTTCAGCTCAAAAGAACTACATCGTTCACGAAGCTCACACGTTTCTCATCTTAACCGACAAGCATTGGATGTTAGAGGACCTGTGCTTTGTAACAGTTTCAGAAGCAGATTTGGACTACATGTGGTCCGTATGTGTAGGCAACATCGTTCTTTTGTTCTCAGCACATTCAGGTTTCATGCTGTCTTAGAGCCTCTAGAAAGCAAGAGCGTGCTTCTTGCTCTAAAGCAGAGTTTGATCAATGGATGAGAACTCTGCTGTGTGTTTCACTTCAGGAATGGAGTTAAATCCCAGGCTCTGAGTCTTTCTACAAGCCTGACTTCGTTTCAGGTAAGGGCAGTCACTTTTCTGCTCAAACGAACTACATCATTCACGAAGCTCACACGTTTCAGGTCTTACCTGACAAGCATTGGATGTTAGAGGACGTGTGGTTTGTTTTAGTTTCAGAAGCAGAGTTGAACTAGATATGTTCTGTATGTTTAGGAAACACCATTCTTTTCTTCTGAGCTCACTCAGGATTCCTGCTGTATTAGAGAATCTAGAAAGCAAGAGCTTGCTTCTCGCTCTAAAGCAGAGTGTGATCCATGGATGAGAACTCTGCTGTGTGTTTCCCTTCAGAAATGGACTTAAATCCCAGGCTCTGTGTCTTCCTACAAGCAAGACTTCATTTCAGGTAAGGGTAGTCACTTTTCTTCTCAAACGAACTTCATCATACACGAAGCTCACACGTTTCGGATCTTACCTGACAAGAATTGGATGTTAGAGGACCTGTGGTTTGTTTCAGTTGCAGAAGCAGAGTTGAACTAGATATGTTCCATATGTGTAGGAAACACCCTTCTTTTGTTCTTAGCACACTCAGGTTTCCTGCTGTATTAGAGACTCTAGAAAGCAAGAGCAAGCTTCTTGCTCTAAAGCAGAGTGTGATCAATGGATGAGAACTCTGCTGTGTGTTTCACTTCCTAAATGGAGTTAAATCCCAGGCTCTGCGTCTTCCTACAAGCAAGACTTCGTTTCAGGTAAGGGCAGTCACTTTTCAGCTCAAACGAACTACATCATTCACGAAGCTCACACGTTTCTCATCATAACTGACAAGCATTGGATGTTAGAGGACCAGTGCTTTGTATCAGTTTCAGAAGCAGAGGTGGACGAGATATGGTCCGTATGTGTAGGCAACATCGTTCTTTTGTTCTCAGCACATTCACGTTTCATGCTGTCTTAGAGCCTCTAGAAAGCAAGAGCGTGCTTCTTGCTCTAAAGCAGAGTTTGATCAATGGATGAGAACTCTGCTGTGTGTTTCCCTTCAGAAATGGACTTAAATCCCAGGCTCTGTGTCTTACTACAAGCAAGACTTCATTTCAGGTAAGGGCAGTCACTTTTCTGCTCAAACGAACTTCATCATACATGAAGCTCACACGTTTCGGATCTTACCTGACAAGAATTGGATGTTAGAGGACCTGTGGTTTGTTTCAGTTGCAGAAGTAGAGTTGAACTAGATATGTTCTGTATGTGTAGGAAACACCCTTCTTTTGTTCTTAGCACACTCAGGTTTCCTGCTGTATTAGAGACTCTAGAAACAAGAGCGAGCTTCTTGCTCTAAAGCAGAGTGTGATCAATGGATGAGAAGTCTGCTGTGTGTTTCACTTCCGAAATGGAGTTAAATCCCAGGCTCTGCGTCTTCCTACAAGCAAGACTTCGTTTCAGGTAAGGGCAGTCACTTTTCAGCTCAAACGAACTACATCATTCACGAAGCTCACACGTTTCTCATCTTAACTGACAAGCATTGGATGTTAGAGGACCAGTGCTTTGTATCGGTTTCAGAAGCAGAGGTGGACTAGATATGGTCGGTATGTGTAGGAAACACCGTTCTTATGTTCTCAGCACACTCACGTTTCCTGCTGTCTTAGAGATTCTAGAAAGCAAGAGCGTGCTTCTTGTTCTAAATCAGAGTGTGATCCATGGATGAGATCACTGCTGTGTGTTTCACTTCAGGAATGGAGTGAAATCCCAGGCTCTGAGTCTTCCTACAAGCAAGACTTCCTTTCATGTAAGGGCAGTTTCTTTAGAGCTCAAAGGAACTACATCGTTCATGAAGCTCACACGTTTCTCATCTTAAATGACAAGCATTGGATGTTAGAGGACCAGTGCTTTGTATCAGTTTCAGAAGCAGAGGTGGACAAGATATGGTCCGTATGTGTAGGAAACACCGTTCTTTTGTTCTCAGCACACTCAGGTTTCCTGCTGTATTAGAGACTCTAGAAAACAAGAGCATGCTTCTTGCTCTAAAGCAGGGTGTGATCCATGGATGAGAACTCTGCTGTGTGTTTCCCTTCAGAAATGGAGTTAAATCCCAGGCTCTGTGTCTTACTACAAGCAAGACTTCGTTTCAGGTAAGGGCAGTCACTTTTCAGCTCAAACGAACTACATCATTCAGGAAGCTCACACGTTTCTCATCTTAACTGACAAGCATTGGATGTTAGAGGACCTGTGCTTTGTATCAGTTTCAGAAGCAGATTTGGACTACATGTGGTCCATATGTGTAGGCAACATCGTTCTTTTGTTCTCAGCACATTCACGTTTCATGCTGTCTTAGAGCCTCTAGAAAGCAAGAGCGTGCTTCTTGCTCTAAAGCAGAGTTTGATCAATGGATGAGAACTCTGCTGTGTGTTTCACTTCAGGAATGGAGTTAAATCTCAGGCTCTGAGTCTTTCTACAAGCCTGACTTCGTTTCAGGTAAGGGCAGTCACTTTTCTGCTCAAACGAACTACATCATTCACGAAGCTCACACGTTTCAGGTCTTACCTGACAAGCATTGGATGTTAGAGGACGTGTGGTTTGTTTCAGTTTCAGAAGCAGAGTTGAACTAGATATGTTCTGTATGTTTAGGAAACACCATTCTTTTCTTCTGAGCTCACTCAGGATTCCTGCTGTATTAGAGAATCTAGAAAGCAAGAGCTTGCTTCTCGCTCTAAAGCAGAGTGTGATCCATGGATGAGAACTCTGCTGTGTGTTTCCCTTCAGAAATGGACTTAAATCCCAGGCTCTGTGTCTTCCTACAAGCAAGACTTCATTTCAGGTAAGGGCAGTCACTTTTCTGCTCAAACGAACTTCATCATACACGAAGCTCACACGTTTTGGATCTTACCTGACAAGAATTGGATGTTAGAGGACCTGTGGTTTGTTTCAGTTGCAGAAGCAGAGTTGAACTAGATATGTTCCGTATGTGTAGGAAACACCCTTCTTTTGTTCTTAGCACACTCAGGTTTCCTGCTGTATTAGAGACTCTAGAAAGCAAGAGCGAGCTTCTTGCTCTAAAGCAGAGTGTGATCAATGGATGAGAACTCTGCTGTGTGTTTCCCTTCAGAAATGGAGTTAAATCCCAGGCTCTGTGTCTTCCTACAAGCAAGACTTCATTTCAGGTAAGGGCAGTCACTTTTCAGCTCAAAAGAACTACAACGTTCACGAAGCTCACACGTTTCTCATCTTAACCGACAAGCATTGGATGTTAGAGGACCAGTGCTTTGTAACAGTTTCAGAAGCAGATAGGGACTACTTATGGTCCCTAGGTGTAGGCAACATCGTTCTTTTGTTCTCAGCACACTCACGTTACATGCTGTCTTAGAGCCTCTAGAAAGCAAGAGCATGCTTCTTGCTCTAAAGCAGAGTGTGATCAATGGATGAGAACTCTGCTGTGTGTTTCCCTTCAGAAATGGACTTAAATCCCAGGCTCTGTGTCTTACTACAAGCAAGACTTCATTTCAGGTAAGGGCAGTCACTTTTCTGCTCAAACGAACTTCATCATACACGAAGCTCACACGTTTCGGATCATAACTGACAAGAATTGGATGTTAGAGGACCTGTGGTTTGTTTCAGTTGCAGAAGCAGAGTTGAACTAGGTATGTTCCGTATGTGTAGGAAACACCCTTCTTTTGTTCTTAGCACACTCAGGTTTCCTGCTTTATTAGAGACTCTAGAAAGCAAGAGCGAGCTTCTTGCTCTAAAGCAGAGTTTGATCAATGGTTGAGAACTCTGCTGTGTGTTTCACATCCGAAATGGAGTTAAATCCCAGGCTCTGCATCTTCCTACAAGCAAGACTTCGTTTCAGGTAAGGGCAGTCACTTTTCAGCTCAAACGAACTACAATATTCACGAAGCTCACACGTTTCTCATCTTAACTGACAAGCATTGGATGTTAGAGGACCAGTGCTTGGTATCGGTTTCAGAAGCAGAGGTGGACTAGATATGGTCGGTATGTGTAGGAAACACCGTTCTTTTGTTCTCAGCACACTCAAGTTTCCTGCTGTCTTAGAGACTCTAGAAAGCAAGAGCATGCTTCTTGTTCTAAAGCAGAGTGTGATCCATGGATGAGATCACTGCTGTGTGTTTCACTTCAGAAATGGAGTGAAATCCCAGGCTCTGAGTCTTCCTACAAGCAAGACTTCCTTTCATGTAAGGGCAGTTTCTTTAGAGCTCAAAGGAACTACATCATTCATGAAGCTCACACGTTTTTCATCTTAAATGACAAGCATTGGATGTTAGAGGACCAGTGCTTTGTATCAGTTTCAGAAGCAGATAGGGACAAGATATGGTCCGTATGTGTAGGAAACCCCGTTCTTTTGTTCTCAGCACACTCAGGTTTCCTGCTGTATTAGAGACTCTAGAAAACAAGAGCATGCTTCTTGCTCTAAAGCAGGGTGTGATCCATGGATGAGAACTCTGCTGTGTGTTTCCCTTCAGAAATGGAGTTAAATCCCAGGCTCTGTGTCTTCCTACAAGCAAGACTTCGTTTCAGGTAAGGGCAGTCACTTTTCAGCTCAAACGAACTACATCATTCAGGAAGCTCACACGTTTCTCATCTTAACTGACAAGCATTGGATGTTAGAGGACCTGTGCTTTGTATCAGTTTCAGAAGCAGATTTGGACTACATGTGGTCCGTATGTGTAGGCAACATCGTTCTTTTGTTCTCAGCACATTCACGTTTCATGCTGTCTTAGAGCCTCTAGAAAGCAAGAGCGTGCTTCTTGCTCTAAAGCAGAGTTTGATCAATGGATGAGAACTCTGCTGTGTGTTTCACTTCAGAAATGGAGTTAAATCCCAGGCTCTGAGTCTTCCTACAAGCCAGAATTCGTTTCAGGTAAGGGCAGTCACTTTTCTGCTCAAACGAACTACATCATTCACGAAGCTCACACGTTTCAGGTCTTACCTGACAAGCATTGGATGTTAGAGGACGTGTGGTTTGTTTCAGTTTCAGAAGCAGAGTTGAACTAGATATGTTCTGTATGTTTAGGAAACACCATTCTTTTGTTCTGAGCTCACTCAAGATTCCTGCTGTATTAGAGACTCTAGAAAGCAAGAGCTGGCTTCTCGCTCTAAAGCAGAGTGTGATCCATGGATGAGAACTCTGCTGTGTGTTTCCCTTCAGAAATGGAGTTAAATCCCAGGCTCTGTGTCTTCCTACAAGGAAGACTTCATTTCAGGTAAGGGCAGTCACTTTTCAGCTCAAAAGAACTACATCGTTCACGAAGCTCACACGTTTCTCATCTTAACCGACAAGCATTGGATGTTAGAGGACCAGTGCTTTGTAACAGTTTCAGAAGCAGATAGGGACTACATATGGTCCGTAGGTGTAGGCAACATCGTTCTTTTGTTCTCAGCACACTCACGTTACATGCTGTCTTAGAGCCTCTAGAAAGCAAGAGCGTGCTTCTTGCTCTAAAGCAGAGTGTGATCAATGGATGAGAACTCTGCTGTGTGTTTCCCTTCAGAAATGGACTTAAATCCCAGGCTCTGTGTCTTACTACAAGCAAGACTTCATTTCAGGTAAGGGCAGTCACTTTTCTGCTTAAACGAACTTCATCATACACGAAGCTCACACGTTTCGGATCTTACCTGACAAGAATTGGATGTTAGAGGACCTGTGGTTTGTTTCAGTTGCAGAAGCAGAGTTGAACTAGATATGTTCCGTATGTGTAGGAAACACCCTTCTTTTGTTCTTAGCACACTCAGTTTTCCTGCTGTATTAGAGACTCTAGAAAGCAAGAGCGAGCTTCTTGCTCTAAAGCAGAGTGTGATCAATGGATGAGAACTCTGCTGTGTGTTTCACTTCCTAAATGGAGTTAAATCCCAGGCTCTGCGTCTTCCTACAAGCAAGACTTCGTTTCAGGTAAGGGCAGTCACTTTTCAGCTCAAACGAACTACATCATTCACGAAGCTCACACAATTCTCATCATAACTGACAAGCATTGGATGTTAGAGGACCAGTGCTTTGTATCAGTTTCAGAAGCAGAGGTGGACGAGATATGGTCCGTATGTGTAGGAAACACCGTTCTTTGTTCTCAGCACACTCAAGTTTCCTGCTGTCTTAGAGACTCTAGAAAGCAAGAGCGTGCTTCTTGTTCTAAAGCAGAGTGTGATCCATGGATGAGATCACTGCTGTGTGTTTCACTTCAGAAATGGAGTGAAATCCCAGGCTCTGAGTCTTCCTACAAGCAAGACTTCCTTTCATGTAAGGGCAGTTTCTTTAGAGCTCAAAGGAACAACATCGTTCACTAAGCTCACATGTTTCTCATCTTAACTGACAAGCATTGGATATTAGAGGACCAGTGCTTTGTATCAGTTTCAGAAGCAGATTTGGACTACATATGGTCCGTATGTGTAGGCAACATCGTTCTTTTGTTCTCAGCACATTCACGTTTCATGCTGTCTTAGAGCCTCTAGAAAGCAAGAGCGTGCTTCTTGCTCTAAAGCAGAGTTTGATCAATGGATGAGAACTCTGCTGTGTGTTTCACTTCAGAAATGGAGTTAAATCCCAGGCTCTGAGTCTTCCTACAAGCCAGAATTCGTTTCAGGTAAGGGCAGTCACTTTTCTGCTCAAACGAACTACATCATTCACGAAGCTCACACGTTTCAGGTCTTACCTGACAAGCATTGGATGTTAGAGGACGTGTGGTTTGTTTCAGTTTCAGAAGCAGAGTTGAACTAGATATGTTCTGTATGTTTAGGAAACACCATTCTTTTGTTCTGAGCTCACTCAGGATTCCTGCTGTATTAGAGACTCTAGAAAGCAAGAGCTGTCTTCTCGCTCTAAAGCAGAGTGTGATCCATGGATGAGAACTCTGCTGTGTGTTTCCCTTCAGAAATGGAGTTAAATCCCAGGCTCTGTGTCTTCCTACAAGCAAGACTTCATTTCAGGTAAGGGCAGTCACTTTTCAGCTCAAAAGAACTACATCGTTCACGAAGCTCACACGTTTCTCATCTTAACCGACAAGCATTGGATGTTAGAGGACCAGTGCTTTGTAACAGTTTCAGAAGCAGATAGGGACTACATATGGTCCGTAGGTGTAGGCAACATCGTTCTTTTGTTCTCAGCACACTCACATTACATGCTGTCTTAGAGCCTCTAGAAAGCAAGAGCGTGCTTCTTGCTCTAAAGTAGAGTGTGATCAATGGATGAGAACTCTGCTGTGTGTTTCCCTTCAGAAATGGACTTAAATCCCAGGCTCTGTGTCTTACTACAAGCAAGACTTCATTTTAGGTAAGGGCAGTCACTTTTCTGCTCAAACGAACTTCATCATACACGAAGCTCACACGTTTCGGATCATAACTGACAAGAATTGGATGTTAGAGGACCTGTGGTTTGTTTCAGTTGCAGAAGCATAGTTGAACTAGGTATGTTCCATATGTGTAGGAAACACCCTTCTTTTGTTCTTAGCACACTCAGGTTTCCTGCTTTATTAGAGACTCTAGAAAGCAAGAGCGAGCTTCTTGCTCTAAAGCAGAGTGTGATCAATGGTTGAGAACTCTGCTGTGTGTTTCACATCCGAAATGGAGTTAAATCCCAGGCTCTGCATCTTCCTACAAGCAAGACTTCGTTTCAGGTAAGGGAAGTCACTTTTCAGCTCAAACGAACTACAATATTCACGAAGCTCACACGTTTCTCATCTTAACTGACAAGCATTGGATGTTAGAGGACCAGTGCTTTGTATCGGTTTCAGAAGCAGAGGTGGACTAGATATGGTCGGTATGTGTAGGAAACACCGTTCTTTTGTTCTCAGTACACTCACGTTTCCTGCTGTCTTAGAGACTCTAGAAAGCAAGAGCGTGCTTCTTGTTCTAAAGCAGAGTGTGATCCATGGATGAGATCACTGCTGTGTGTTTCACTTCAGAAATGGAGTTAAATCCCAGGCTCTGTGTCTTCCTACAAGCAAGACTTCCTTTCATGTAAGGGCAGTTTCTTTAGAGCTCAAAGGAACTACATCGTTCATGAAGCTCACACGTTTTTCATCTTAAATGACAAGCATTGGATGTTAGAGGACCAGTGCTTTGTATCAGTTTCAGAAGCAGAGGTGGACAAGATATGGTGCGTATGTGTAGGAAACACCGTTCTTTTGTTCTCAGCACACTCAGGTTTCCTGCTGTATTAGAGACTCTAGAAAACAAGAGCATGCTTCTTGCTCTAAAGCAGGGTGTGATCCATGGATGAGAACTCTGCTGTGTGTTTCCCTTCAGAAATGGAGTTAAATCCCAGGCTCTGTGTCTTACTACAAGCAAGAATTCGTTTCAGGTAAGGGCAGTCACTTTTCAGCTCAAACGAACTACATCATTCAGGAAGCTCACACGTTTCTCATCTTAAATGACAAGCATTGGATGTTAGAGGACCTGTGCTTTGTATCAGTTTCAGAAGCAGATTTGGACTACATGTGGTCCGTATGTGTAGGCAACATTGTTCTTTTGTTCTCAGCACATTCACGTTTCATGCTGTCTTAGAGCCTCTAGAAAGCAAGAGCGTGCTTCTTGCTCTAAAGCAGAGTTTGATCAATGGATGAGAACTCTGCTGTGTGTTTCACTTCAGGAATGGAGTTAAATCCCAGGCTCTGAGTCTTTCTACAAGCCTGACTTTGTTTCAGGTAAGGGCAGTCACTTTTCTGCTCAAACGAACTACATCATTCACGAAGCTCACACGTTTCAGGTCTTACCTAACAAGCATTGGATGTTAGAGGACGTGTGGTTTGTTTCAGTTTCAGAAGCAGAGTTGAACTAGATATGTTCTGTATGTTTAGGAAACACCATTCCTTTCTTCTGAGCTCACTCAGGATTCCTGCTGTATTAGAGACTCTAGAAAGCAAGAGCTTGCTTCTCGCTCTAAAGCAGAGTGTGATCCATGGATGAGAACTCTGCAGTGTGTTTCCCTTCAGAAATGGACTTAAATCCCAGGCTCTGTGTCTTCCTACAAGCAAGACTTCATTTCAGGTAAGGACAGTCACTTTTCTGCTCAAACGAACTTCATCATACACGAAGCTCACACGTTTCGGATCTTACCTGACAAGAATTGGATGTTAGAGGACCTGTGGTTTTTTTCAGTTTCCGAAGCAGAGTTGAACTAGATATGTTCCACATGGTTAGGAAACACCCTTCTTTTCTTCTTAGCACACTCAGGTTTCCTGCTGTATTAGAGACTCTAGAAAGCAAGAGCGTGCTTCTTGCTCTAAAGCAGAGTGTGATCAATGGATGAGAACTCTGCTGTGTGTTTCACTTCTGAAATGGAGTTAAATCCCAGGCTCTGATTCTTCCTACAAGCAAGACTTCGTTTCAGGTAAGGGCAGTCACTTTTCAGCTCAAACGAACTACATCATTCACGAAGCTCACACGTTTCTCATCTTAACTGACTAGCATTGGATGTTAGAGGACCAGTGCTTTGTATCAGTTTCAGAAGCAGAGGTGGACTAGATATGTTCCGTATGTGTAGGAAACACCGTTATTTTGTTCTCAGCACACTCAGGTTTCCTGCTGTATTAGAGACTCTAGAAAGGAAGAGTGTGCTTCTCGCTGTTAGCAGAGTGTGATCAATCGATGAGAACTCTGCTGTGTGTTTCACTTCCTAAATGGAGTTAAATCCCAGGCTCTGCGTCTTCCTACAAGCAAGACTTCGTTTCAGGTAAGGGCAGTCACTTTTCAGCTCAAACGAACTACATCATTCACGAAGCTCACACGTTTCTCATCATAACTGACAAGCATTGGATGTTAGAGGACCAGTGCTTTGTATCAGTTTCAGAAGCAGAGGTGGACGAGATATGGTCCGTATGTGTAGGAAACACCGTTCTTTGTTCTCAGCACACTCAAGTTTCCTGCTGTCTTAGAGACTCTAGAAAGCAAGAGCGTGCTTCTTGTTCTAAAGCAGAGTGTGATCCATGGATGAGAACACTGCTGTGTGTTTCACTTCAGAAATGGAGTGAAATCCCAGGCTCTGAGTCTTCCTACAAGCAAGACTTCCTTTCATGTAAGGGCAGTTTCTTTAGAGCTCAAAGGAACAACATCGTTCACTAAGCTCACACATTTCTCATCTTAACCGACAAGCATTGGATGTTAGAGGACCAGTGCTTTGTAACAGTTTCAGAAGCAGATAGGGACTACATATGGTCCGTAGGTGTAGGCAACATCGTTCTTTTGTTCTCAGCACACTCACGTTACATGCTGTCTTAGAGCCTCTAGAAAGCAAGAGCGTACTTCTTGCTCTAAAGCAGAGTGTGATCAATGGATGAGAACTCTGCTGTGTGTTTCCCTTCAGAAATGGACTTAAATCCCAGGCTCTGTGTCTTACTACAAGCAAGACTTCATTTCAGGTAAGGGCAGTCACTTTTCTGCTCTAAGGAACTTCATCATACACGAAGCTCACACGTTTCGGATCTTACCTGACAAGAATTGGATGTTAGAGGACCTGTGGTTTGTTTCAGTTGCAGAAGCAGAGTTGAACTAGATATGTTCCGTATGTGTAGGAAACACCCTTCTTTTGTTCTTAGCACACTCAGGTTTCCTGCTGTATTAGAGACTCTAGAAAGCAAGAGCGAGCTTCTTGCTCTAAAGCAGAGTGTGATCAATGGATGAGAACTCTGCTGTATGTTTCACTTCTGAAATGGAGTTAAATCCCAGGCTCTGAGTCTTCCTACAAGCAAGACTTCGTTTCAGGTAAGGGCAGTCACTTTTCAGCTCAAACGAACTACATCATTCACGAAGCTCACACGTTTCTCATATTAACTGACAAGCATTGGATGTTCGAGGACCAGTGCTTTGTATCAGTTTCAGAAGCAGAGGTGGACTAGATATGTTCCGTATGTGTAGGAAACACCGTTCTTTTGTTCTCAGCACACTCAGGTTTCCTGCTGTATTAGAGACTCTAGAAAGGAAGAGTGTGCTTCTCGCTGTTAGCAGAGTGTGATCAATGGATGAGAACTCTGCTGTGTGTTTCACTTCCTAAATGGAGTTAAATCCCAAGCTCTGAGTCTTCCTACAAGCAAGACTTCGTTTCAGGTAAGGGCAGTCACTTTTCAGCTCAAATGAACTACATCATTGACGAAGCTCACACGTTTCTCATCATAACTGACAAGCATTGGATGTTTGAGGACCAGTGCTTTGTATCAGTTTCAGAAGCAGAGGTGGACGAGATATGGTCCGTATGTGTAGGAAACACCGTTCTTTGTTCTCAGCACACTCAAGTTTCCTGCTGTCTTAGAGACTCTAGATAGCAAGAGAATGCTTCTTGTTCTAAAGCAGAGTGTGATCCATGGATGAGAACTCTGCTGTGTGTTTCCCTTCAGAAATGGAGTTAAATCCCAGGCTCTGCGTCTTCCTACAAGCAAGACTTCATTTCAGGTAAGGGCAGTCACTTTTCAGCTCAAAAGAACTACATCGTTCACGAAGCTCACACGTTTCTCATCTTAACCGACAAGCATTGGATGTTAGAGGACCAGTGCTTTGTAACAGTTTCAGAAGCAGATAGGGACTACATATGGTCCGTAGGTGTAGGCAACATCGTTCTTTTGTTCTCAGCACACTCACGTTACATGCTGTCTTAGAGCCTCTAGAAAGCAAGAGCGTGCTTCTTGCTCTAAAGCAGAGTGTGATCAATGGATGAGAACTCTGCTGTGTGTTTCCCTTCAGAAATGGACTTAAATCCCAGGCTCTGTGTCTTACTACAAGCAAGACTTCATTTCAGGTAAGGGCAGTCACTTTTCTGCTCAAAGGAACTTCATCATACACGAAGCTCACACGTTTCGGATCTTACCTGACAAGAATTGGATGTTAGAGGACCTGTGGTTTGTTTCAGTTGCAGAAGCAGAGTTGAACTAGATATGTTCCGTATGTGTAGGAAACACCCTTCTTTTTTCTTAGCACACTCAGTTTTCCTGCTGTATTAGAGACTCTAGAAAGCAAGAGCGAGCTTCTTGCTCTAAAGCAGAGTGTGATCAATGGATGAGAACTCTGCTGTGTGTTTCACTTCCAAAATGGAGTTAAATCCCAGGCTCTGTGTCTTCCTACAAGCAAGACTTCATTTCAGGTAAGGGCAGTCACTTTTCAGCTCAAAAGAACTACATCGTTCACAAAGCTCACACGTTTCTCATCTTAACTGACAAGCATTGGATGTTAGAGGACCAGTTATTTGTATCAGTTTCCGAAGAAGAGTTGGACTAGATATGTTACGTATGTGTAGGAAACACCGTTCTTTTGTTCTGGGCACACTCAGATTTCCTGCTGTATTAGAGACTCTAGAAAGGAAGAGTGTGCTTCTCGCTGTTAGCAGAGTGTGATCCATGGATGAGAACTCTGCTGTGTGTTTCCCTTCAGAAATGGAGTTAAATCCCAGGCTCTGAGTCTTCCTACAAGCAAGACTTCCTTTCATGTAAGGGCAGTTTCTTTATAGCTCAAAGGATCTACATCATTCACGAAACTCACACGTTTCTCATCTTAACTGACAAGCATTGGATGTTAGAGGACCAGTGCTTTGTAACAGTTTCAGAAGCAGATAGGGACTACATATGGTCCGTATGTGTAGGCAACATCGTTCTTTTGTTCTCAGCACACTCACGTTTCATGCTGTCTTAGAGCCTCTAGAAAGCAAGAGCGTGCTTCTTGCTCTAAGCAGAGTGTGATCCATGGATGAGAACTCTGCTGTGTGTTTCCCTTCAGAAACGGAGTTAAATCCCAGGCTCTGTGTCTTCCGACAAGCAAGACTTTGTTTCAGGTAAGGGAAGTCACTTTTCAGCTCAAAAGAACTACATCGTTCACGAAGCTCACATGTTTCTCATCTTAACAGACAAGCATTGGATGTTAGAGGACCAGTGCTTTGTATCAGTTTCAGAAGCAGAGTTGGACTAGATATGGTCCGTATGTGTAGGAAACACCGTTATTTTGTTCTCAGCTCACTCACGTTTCCTGCTGTATTAGAGACTCTAGAAAGCAAGAGCGTGCTTCTTGTTCTAAAGCAGAGTGTGATCCATGGATGAGATCACTGCTGTGTGTTTCACTTCAGAAATGGAGTGAAATCCCAGACTCTGAGTCTTCCTACAAGCAAGACTTCCTTTCATGTAAGGGCAGTTTCTTTAGAGCTCAAAGGAACTACATCGTTCATGAAGCTCACACGTTTCTCATCTTAAATGACAAGCATTGGATGTTAGAGGACCAGTGCTTTGTATCAGTTTCAGAAGCAGAGGTGGACAAGATATGGTGCGTATGTGTAGGAAACACCGTTCTTTTGTTCTCAGCACACTCAGGTTTCCTGCTGTATTAGAGACTCTAGAAAACAAGAGCATGCTTCTTGCTCTAAAGCAGGGTGTGATCCATGGATGAGAACTCTGCTGTGTGTTTCCCTTCAG
This sequence comes from Onychomys leucogaster, assembly GCA_949786385.1. Lineage (NCBI taxonomy): Eukaryota > Metazoa > Chordata > Mammalia > Rodentia > Cricetidae > Onychomys > Onychomys leucogaster. The sequence continues at coordinate 1,863,035 of CATKUP010000025.1, forward strand.
AAATGGAGTTAAATCCAAGGCTCTGTGTCTTACTACAAGCAAGACTTCGTTTCAGGTAAGGGCAGTCACTTTTCAGCTCAAACGAACTACATCATTCAGGAAGCTCACACGTTTCTCATCATAACTGACAAGCATTCGATGTTAGAGGACCTGTGCTTTGTATAAGTTTCAGAAGCAGATTTGGACTACATGTGGTCCGTATGTGTAGGCAACATCGTTCTTTTGTTCTCAGCACATTCACGTTTCATGCTGTCTTAGAGCCTCTAGAAAGCAAGAGCGTGCTTCTTGCTCTAAAGCAGAGTTTGATCAATGGATGAGAACTCTGCTGTGTGTTTCACTTCAGGAATGGAGTTAAATCCCAGGCTCTGAGTCTTTCTACAAGCCTGACTTCGTTTCAGGTAAGGGCAGTCACTTTTCTGCTCAAACGAACTACATCATTCACGAAGCTCACACGTTTCAGGTCTTACCTGACAAGCATTGGATGTTAGAGGACGTGTGGTTTGTTTCAGTTTCAGAAGCAGAGTTGAACTAGATATGTTCTGTATGTTTAGGAAACACCATTCTTTTCTTCTGAGCTCACTCAGGATTCCTGCTGTATTAGAGACTCTAGAAAGCAAGAGCTTGCTTCTCGCTCTAAAGCAGAGTGTGATCCATGGATGAGAACTCTGCTGTGTGTTTCCCTTCAGAAATGGACTTAAATCCCAGGCTCTGTGTCTTCCTACAAGCAAGACTTCATTTCAGGTAAGGGCAGTCACTTTTCTGCTCAAACGAACTTCATCATACACGAAGCTCACACGTTTCGGATCTTACCTGACAAGAATTGGATGTTAGAGGACCTGTGGTTTTTTTCAGTTTCCGAAGCAGAGTTGAACTAGATATGTTCCACATGGTTAGGAAACACCCTTCTTTTCTTCTTAGCACACTCAGGTTTCCTGCTGTATTAGAGACTCTAGAAAGCAAGAGCGTGCTTCTTGCTCTAAAGCAGAGTGTGATCAATGGATGAGAACTATGCTGTGTGTTTCACTTCTGAAATGGAGTTAAATCCCAGGCTCTGAGTCTTCCTACAAGCAAGACTTCGTTTCAGGTAAGGGCAGTCACTTTTCAGCTCAAACGAACTACATCATTCACGAAGCTCACACGTTTCTCATATTAACTGACAAGCATTGGATGTTAGAGGACCAGTGCTTTGTATCAGTTTCAGAAGCAGAGGTGGACTAGATATGGTCCGTATGTGTAGGAAACACCGTTCTTTTGTTCTCAGCACACTCAGGTTTCCTGCTGTATTAGAGACTCTAGAAAGGAAGAGTGTGCTTCTCGCTGTTAGCAGAGTGTGATCCATGGATGAGAACTCTGCTGTGTGTTTCCCTTCAGAAATGCAGTTAAATCCCAGGCTCTGTGTCTTCCTACAAGCAAGACTTCCTTTCATGTAAGGGCAGTTTCTTTATAGCACAAAGGATCTACATCATTCACGAAACTCACACGTTTCTCATCTTAACTGACAAGCATTGGATGTTAGAGGACCAGTGCTTTGTAACAGTTTCAGAAGCAGATAGGGACTACATATGGTCCGTATGTGTAGGCAACATCGTTCTTTTGTTCTCAGCACACTCACGTTTCATGCTGTCTTAGAGCATCTAGAAAGCAAGAGCGTGCTTCTTGCTCTAAAGCAGAGTGTGATCAATGGATGAGAACTCTGCTGTGTGTTTCCCTTCAGAAATGGACTTAAATCCCAGGCTCTGTGTCTTACTACAAGCAAGACTTCATTTCAGGTAAGGGCAGTCACTTTTCTGCTCAAAGGAACTTCATCATACACGAAGCTCACACGTTTCGGATCTTACCTGACAAGAATTGGATGTTAGAGGACCTGTGGTTTGTTTCAGTTGCAGAAGCAGAGTTGAACTAGATATGTTCCGTATGTGTAGGAAACACCCTTCTTTTTTCTTAGCACACTCAGTTTTCCTGCTGTATTAGAGACTCTAGAAAGCAAGAGCGAGCTTCTTGCTCTAAAGCAGAGAGTGAACAATGGATGAGAACTCTGCTGTGTGTTTCACTTCCGAAATGGAGTTAAATCCCAGGCTCTGCGTCTTCCTACAAGCAAGACTTCGTTTCAGGTAAGGGCAGTCACTTTTCAGCTCAAACGAACTACATCATTCACGAAGCTCACACGTTTCTCATCATAACTGACAAGCATTGGATGTTAGAGGACCAGTGCTTTGTATCGGTTTCAGAAGCAGAGGTGGACTAGATATGGTCGGTATGTGTAGGAAACACCGTTCTTTTGTTCTCAGCATACTCACGTTTCCTGCTGTCTTGGAGACTCTAGAAAGCAAGAGCGTGCTTCTTGTTCTAAAGCAGAGTGTGATCCATGGATGAGATCACTGCTGTGTGTTTCACTTCAGAAATGGAGTGAAATCCCAGACTCTGAGTCTTCCTACAAGCAAGACTTCCTTTCATGTAAGGGCAGTTTCTTTAGAGCTCAAAGGAACTACATCGTTCATGAAGCTCACACGTTTCTCATCTTAAATGACAAGCATTGGATGTTAGAGGACCAGTGCTTTGTATCAGTTTCAGAAGCAGAGGTGGACAAGATATGGTGCGTATGTGTAGGAAACACCGTTCTTTTGTTCTCAGCACACTCAGGTTTTCTGCTGTATTAGAGACTCTAGAAAACAAGAGCATGCTTCTTGCTCTAAAGCAGGGTGTGATCCATGGATGAGAACTCTGCTGTGTGTTTCCCTTCAGAAATGGAGTTAAATCCCAGGCTCTGTGTCTTACTACAAGCAAGACTTCGTTTCAGGTAAGGGCAGGCACTTTTCAGCTCAAACGAACTACATCATTCAGGAAGCTCACACGTTTCTCATCATAACTGACAAGCATTGGATGTTAGAGGACCTGTGCTTTGTATAAGTTTCAGAAGCAGATTTGGACTACATGTGGTCCGTATGTGTAGGCAACATCGTTCTTTTGTTCTCAGCACATTCACGTTTCATGCTGTCTTAGAGCCTCTAGAAAGCAAGAGCGTGCTTCTTGCTCTAAAGCAGAGTTTGATCAATGGATGAGAACTCTGCTGTGTGTTTCACTTCAGGAATGGAGTTAAATCCCAGGCTCTGAGTCTTTCTACAAGCCTGACTTTGTTTCTGGTAAGGGCAGTCACTTTTCTGCTCAAACGAACTACATCATTCACGAAGCTCACACGTTTCAGGTCTTACCTGACAAGCATTGGATGTTAGAGGACGTGTGGTTTGTTTCAGTTTCAGAAGCAGAGTTGAACTAGATATGTTCTGTATGTTTAGGAAACACCATTCTTTTCTTCTGAGCTCACTCAGGATTCCTGCTGTATTAGAGACTCTAGAAAGCAAGAGCTTGCTTCTCGCTCTAAAGCAGAGTGTGATCCATGGATGAGAACTCTGCTGTGTGTTTCCCTTCAGAAATGGACTTAAATCCCAGGCTCTGTGTCTTCCTACAAGCAAGACTTCATTTCAGGTAAGGGCAGTCACTTTTCTGCTCAAACGAACTTCATCATACACGAAGCTCACACGTTTCGGATCTTACCTGACAAGAATTGGATGTTAGAGGACCTGTGGTTTTTTTCAGTTTCCGAAGCAGAGTTGAACTAGATATGTTCCACATGGTTAGGAAACACCCTTCTTTTCTTCTTAGCACACTCAGGTTTCCTGCTGTATTAGAGACTCTAGAAAGCAAGAGCGTGCTTCTTGCTCTAAAGCAGAGTGTGATCAATGGATGAGAACTATGCTGTGTGTTTCACTTCTGAAATGGAGTTAAATCCCAGGCTCTGAGTCTTCCTACAAGCAAGACTTCGTTTCAGGTAAGGGCAGTCACTTTTCAGCTCAAATGAACTACATCATTCACGAAGCTCACACGTTTCTCATCTTAACTGACAAGCATTGGATGTTAGAGGACCAGTGCTTTGTATCAGTTTCAGAAGCAGAGTTGGACTAGATATGGTCCGTATGTGTAGGAAACACCGTTCTTTTGTTCTCAGCACACTCGGGTTTCCTGCTGTATTAGAGACTCTAGAAAGGAAGAGTGTGCTTCTCGCTGTTAGCAGAGTGTGATCCATGGATGAGAACTCTGCTGTGTGTTTCCCTTCAGAAATGCAGTTAAATCTCAGGCTCTGAGTCTTCCTACAAGCAAGACTTCCTTTCATGTAAGGGCAGTTTCTTTATAGGTCAAAGGATCTACATCATTCACGAAACTCACACGTTTCTCATCTTAACTGACAAGCATTGGATGTTAGAGGACCAGTGCTTTGTAACAGTTTCAGAAGCAGATAGGGACTACATATGGTCCGTAGGTGTAGGCAACATCGTTCTTTTGTTCTCAGCACACTCACGTTACATGCTGTCTTAGAGCCTCTAGAAAGCAAGAGCGTGCTTCTTGCTCTAAAGCAGAGTGTGATCAATGGATGAGAACTCTGCTGTGTGTTTCCCTTCAGAAATGGACTTAAATCCCAGGCTCTGTGTCTTACTACAAGCAAGACTTCATTTCAGGTAAGGGCAGTCACTTTTCTGCTCAAAGGAACTTCATCATACACGAAGCTCACACGTTTCGGATCTTACCTGACAAGAATTGGATGTTAGAGGACCTGTGGTTTGTTTCAGTTGCAGAAGCAGAGTTGAACTAGATATGTTCCGTATGTGTAGGAAACACCCTTCTTTTTTCTTAGCACACTCAGTTTTCCTGCTGTATTAGAGACTCTAGAAAGCAAGAGCGAGCTTCTTGCTCTAAAGCAGAGTGTGATCAATAGATGAGAACTCTGCTGTGTGTTTCACTTCCGAAATGGAGTTAAATCCCAGGCTCTGCGTCTTACTACAAGCAAGACTTCGTTTCAGGTAAGGGCAATCACTTTTCAGCTCAAACGAACTACATCATTCACGAAGCTCACACGTTTCTCATCTTAACTGACAAGCATTGGATGTTAGAGGACCAGTGCTTTGTATCGGTTTCAGAAGCAGAGGTGGACTAGATATGGTCGGTATGTGTAGGAAACACCGTTCCTTGTTCTCAGCACACTCACGTTTCCTGCTGTCTTAGAGACTCTAGAAAGCAAGAGCGTGCTTCTTGTTCTAAAGCAGAGTGTGATCCATGGATGAGATCACTGCTGTGTGTTTCACTTCAGAAATGGAGTGAAATCCCAGACTCTGAGTCTTCCTACAAGCAAGACTTCCTTTCATGTAAGGGCAGTTTCTTTAGAGCTCAAAGGAACTACATCGTTCATGAAGCTCACACGTTTCTCATCTTAAATGACAAGCATTGGATGTTAGAGGACCAGTGCTTTGTATCAGTTTCAGAAGCAGAGGTGGACAAGATATGGTGCGTATGTGTAGGCAACATCGTTCTTTTTTCTCAGCACACTCAGGTTTCCTGCTGTATTAGAGACTCTAGAAAACAAGAGCATGCTTCTTGTTCTAAAGCAGGGTGAGATCCATGGATGAGAACTCTGCTGTGTGTTTCCCTTCAGAAATGGAGTTAAATCCCAGGCTCTGTGTCTTACTACAAGCAAGACTTCGTTTCAGGTAAGGGCAGTCACTTTTCAGCTCAAACAAACTACATCATTCAGGAAGCTCACACGTTTCTCATCATAACTGACAAGCATTGGATGTTAGAGGACCTGTGCTTTGTATCAGTTTCAGAAGCAGATTTGGACTACATGTGGTCCGTATGTGTAGGCAACATCGTTCTTTTGTTCTCAGCACATTCACGTTTCATGCTGTCTTAGAGCCTCTAGAAAGCAAGAGCGTGCTTCTTGCTCTAAAGCAGAGTTTGATCAATGGATGAGAACTCTGCTGTGTGTTTCACTTCAGGAATGGAGTTAAATCCCAGGCTCTGAGTCTTTCTACAAGCCTGACTTCGTTTCAGGTAAGGGCAGTCACTTTTCTGCTCAAACGAACTACATCATTCACGAAGCTCACACGTTTCAGGTCTTACATGACAAGCATTGGATGTTAGAGGACGTGTGGTTTGTTTCAGTTTCAGAAGCAGAGTTGAACTAGATATTTTCTGTATGTTTAGGAAACACCATTCTTTTCTTCTGAGCTCACTCAGGATTCCTGCTGTATTAGAGACTCTAGAAAGCAAGAGCTTGCTTCTCGCTCTAAAGCAGAGTGTGATCCATGGATGAGAACTCTGCTGTGTGTTTCCCTTCAGAAATGGACTTAAATCCCAGGCTCTGTGTCTTCCTACAAGCAAGACTTCATTTTAGGTAAGGGCAGTCACTTTTCTGCTCAAACGAACTTCATCATACACGAAGCTCACACGTTTCAGATCTTACCTGACAAGAATTGGATGTTAGAGGACCTGTGGTTTTTTTCAGTTTCCGAAGCAGAGTTGAACTAGATATGTTCCACATGGTTAGGAAACACCCTTCTTTTCTTCTTAGCACACTCAGGTTTCCTGCTGTATTAGAGACTCTAGAAAGCAAGAGCGTGCTTCTTGCTCTAAAGCAGAGTGTGATCAATGGATGAGAACTATGCTGTGTGTTTCACTTCTGAAATGGAGTTAAATCCCAGGCTCTGAGTCTTCCTACAAGCAAGACTTCGTTTCAGGTAAGGGCAGTCACTTTTCAGCTCAAACGAACTACATCATTCACGAAGCTCACACGTTTCTCATATTAACTGACAAGCATCGGATGTTAGAGGACCAGTGCTTTGTATCAGTTTCAGAAGCAGAGGTGGACTAGATATGGTCCGTATGTGTAGGAAACACCGTTCTTTTGTTCTCAGCACACTCAGGTTTCCTGCTGTATTAGAGACTCTAGAAAGGAAGAGTGTGCTTCTCGCTGTTAGCTGAGTGTGATCCATGGATGAGAACTCTGCTGTGTGTTTCCCTTCAGAAATGCAGTTAAATCCCAGGCTCTGAGTCTTCCTACAAGCAAGACTTCCTTTCATGTAAGGGCAGTTTCTTTATAGCTCAAAGGATCTACATCATTCACGAAACTCACACGTTTCTCATCTTAACTGACAAGCATTGGATGTTAGAGGAACAGTGCTTTGTAACAGTTTCAGAAGCAGATAGGGACTACATATGGTCCGTATGTGTAGGCAACATCGTTCTTTTGTTCTCAGCACACTCACGTTTCATGCTGTCTTAGAGCATCTAGAAAGCAAGAGCGTGCTTCTTGCTCTAAAGCAGAGTGTGATCCATGGATGAGAACTCTGCTGTGTGTTTCCCTTCAGAAACGGAGTTAAATCCCAGGCTCTGTGTCTTCCGACAAGCAAGACTTCATTTCAGGTAAGGGCAGTCACTTTTCTGTTCAAACGAACTTCATCATACACGAAGCTCACACGTTTCGGATCTTACCTGACAAGAATTGGATGTTAGAGGACCTGTGGTTTTTTTCAGTTTCCAAAGCAGAGTTGAACTAGATATGTTCCACATGGTTAGGAAACACCCTTCTTTTCTTCTTAGCACACTCAGGTTTCCTGCTGTATTAGAGACTCTAGAATGCAAGAGCAAGCTTCTTGCTCTAAAGCAGAGTGTGATCAATGGATGAGAACTCTGCTGTGTGCTTCACTTCCGAAATGGAGTTAAATAACAGGCTCTGAGTCTTCCTACAAGCAAGACTTCGTTTCAGGTAAGGGCAGTCACTTTTCAGCTCAAACGAACAACATCATTCACGAAGCTCACACGTTTCTCATCTTAACTGACAAGCATTGGATGTTAGAGGACCAGTGCTTTGTATCAGTTTCAGAAGCAGAGGTGGACTAGATATGGTCCGTATGTGTAGGAAACAACGTTCTTTTGTTCTCAGCACACTCAGGTTTCCTGCTGTATTAGAGACTCTAGAAAGCAAGAGCTTGCTTCTCGCTCTAAAGCAGAGTGTTATCCATGGATGAGAACTCTGCTGTGTGTTTCCCTTCAGAAATGGAGTGAAATCCCAGGCTCTGTGTCTTCCTACAAGCAAGACTTCATTTCAGGTAAGGGCAGTCACTTTTCAGCTCAAAAGAACTACATCGTTCACAAAGCTCACACGTTTCTCATCTTAACTGACAAGCATTGGATGTTAGAGGACCAGTTATTTGTATCAGTTTCCGAAGAAGAGTTGGACTAGATATGTTACGTATGTGTAGGAAACACCGTTCTTTTGTTCTGGGCACACTCAGATTTCCTGCTGTATTAGAGACTCTAGAAAGGAAGAGTGTGCTTCTCGCTGTTAGCAGAGTGTGATCCATGGATGAGAACTCTGCTGTGTGTTTCCCTTCAGAAATGGAGTTAAATCCCAGGCTCTGAGTCTTCCTACAAGCAAGACTTCCTTTCATGTAAGGGCAGTATCTTTATAGCTCAAAGGATCTACATCATTCACGAAACTCACACGTTTCTCATCTTAACTGACAAGCATTGGATGTTAGAGGACCAGTGCTTTGTAACAGTTTCAGAAGCAGATAGGGACTACATATGGTCCGTATGTGTAGGCAACATCGTTCTTTTGTTCTCAGCACACTCACGTTTCATGCTGTCTTAGAGCCTCTAGAAAGCAAGAGCGTGCTTCTTGCTCTAAAGCAGAGTGTGATCCATGGATGAGAACTCTGCTGTGTGTTTCCCTTCAGAAACGGAGTTAAATCCCAGGCTCTGTGTCTTCCGACAAGCAAGACTTTGTTTCAGGTAAGGGAAGTCACTTTTCAGCTCAAAAGAACTACATCGTTCACGAAGCTCACATGTTTCTCATCTTAACAGACAAGCATTGGATGTTAGAGGACCAGTGCTTTGTATCAGTTTCAGAAGCAGAGTTGGACTAGATATGGTCCGTATGTGTAGGAAACACCGTTATTTTGTTCTCAGCTCACTCACGTTTCCTGCTGTATTAGAGACTCTAGAAAGCAAGAGCGTGCTTCTTGTTCTAAAGCAGAGTGTGATCCATGGATGAGAACTCTGCTGTGTGTTTCCCTTCAGAAATGGAGTGAAATCCCAGGCTCTGTGTCTTCCTACAAGCAAGACTTCATTTCAGGTAAGGGCAGTCACTTTTCAGCTCAAAAGAACTACATCGTTCACAAAGCTCACACGTTTCTCTTCTTAACTGACAAGCATTGGATGTTAGAGGACCAGTTATTTGTATCAGTTTCTGAAGAAGAGTTGGACTAGATATGTTACGTATGTGTAGGAAACACCGTTCTTTTGTTCTGGGCACACTCAGATTTCCTGCTGTATTAGAGACTCTAGAAAGGAAGAGTGTGCTTCTTGCTGTTAGCAGAGTGTGATCCATGGATGAGAACTCTGCTGTGTGTTTCCCTTCAGAAATGGAGTTAAATCCCAGGCTCTGAGTCTTCCTACAAGCAAGACTTCCTTTCATGTAAGGGCAGTTTCTTTATAGCTCAAAGGATCTACATCATTCACGAAACTCACACGTTTCTCATCTTAACTGACAAGCATTGGATGTTAGAGGACCAGTGCTTTGTAACAGTTTCAGAAGCCGATAGGGACTACATATGGTCCGTATGTGTAGGCAACATCGTTCTTTTGTTCTCAGCACACTCACGTTTCATGCTGTCTTAGAGCCTCTAGAAAGCAAGAGCGTGCTTCTTGCTCTAAAGCAGAGTGTGATCCATGGATGAGAACTCTGCTGTGTGTTTCCCTTCAGAAACGGAGTTAAATCCCAGGCTCTGTGTCTTCCAACAAGCAAGACTTTGTTTCAGTAAGGAAAGTCACTTTTCAGCTCAAAAGAACTACATCGTTCACGAAGCTCACATGTTTCTCATCTTAACAGACAAGCATTGGATGTTAGAGGACCAGTGCTTTGTATCAGTTTCAGAAGCAGAGTTGGACAAGATATGGTCCGTATGTGTAGGAAACACCGTTATTTTGTTCTCAGCTCACTCACTTTTCCTGCTGTATTAGAGACTCTAGAAAGCAAGAGCATGCTTCTTGCTCTAAAGCAGAGTGTGATCCATGGATGAGAACTATGCTGTGTGTTTCCCTTCAGAAATGGAGTTAAATCCCATGCTTTGTGTCTTACTACAAGCAAGACTTCATTTCAGGTAAGGGCAGTCACTTTTTAGCTCAAACGAACTACATCATTCACAAAGCTCACACGCTTCTCATCTTAACTGACAAGCATTGGATGTTAGAGTACCAGTGCTTTTATCAGTTCCAGAAGCAGAGTTGGACTAGATATGGTCCGTATGTGTAGGAAACACCGTTCTTTTGTTCTGGGCACACTCAGATTTCCTCCTGTATTAGAAACTCTAGAAAGCAAGAGCAAGCTTCTTGCTCTAAAGCAGAGTGTGATCAATGGATGAGACTCTGCTGTGTGATTCACTTCAGAAATGGAGTTAAATCCCAGGCTCTGAGTCTTCCTACAAGCAAGACTTCCTTTCATGTAAGGGCAGTTTCTTTATAGCTCAAAGGAACTACATCGTTCATGAAGCTCACACGTTTCTCATCTTAACTGACAAGCATTGGATGTTAGAGGACCAGTGCCTTGTATCAGTTCCAGAAGCAGATCTGGACTACATATGGTCCGTATGTGTAGGCAACATCATTCTTTTGTTCTCAGCACATTCACGTTTCATGCTGTCTTAGAGCCTCTAGAAAGCAAGAGCTTGCTTCTTGCTCTAAAGCAGAGTTTGATTAATGGATGAGAACTCTACTGTGTGTTTCACTTCAGAAATGGAGTTAAATCCCAGGATCTGAGTATTCCTACAAGCCAGACTTCGTTTCAGGTAAGGGCAGTCACTTTTCTGCTCAAACTAACTACATCGTTCACGCAGCTCACACGTTTCGGATCTTACCTGACAAGCATTGGATGTTAGAGGACGTGTGGTTTGTTTCAGTTTCAGAAGCAGAGTTGAACTAGATATGTTCCTTACGTTTAGGAAACACCATTCTTTTGTTCTGAGCTCACTCAGGATTCCTGCTGTATTAGAGACTCTAGAAAGCAAGAGCTTGCTTCTCGCTCGAAAGCAGAGTGTGATCCATGGATGAGAATTCTGATGTGTGTTTCCCTTCAGAAATGGAGTTAATCAGCTCAAAAGAACTACATCGTTCACGAAGCTCACACGTTTCTCATCTTAACTGACAAGCATTGGATGTTAGAGGACCAGTGATTTGTATCAGTTTCAGAAGCAGAGTTGGACTAGATATGGTCCGTATGTGTAGGAAACACCGTTCTTTTGTTCTGGGCACACTCATATTTCCTGCTGTATTAGAGACTCTAGAAAGGAAGAGTGGGCTTCTCGCTGTAAGCAGAGAGTGATCCATGGATGAGAACTCTGCTGTGTGTTTCACTTCAGAAATGGAGTTAAATCCCAGGCTCTGCGTCTTCCTACAAGCAAGACTTCATTTCAGGTAAGGGCAGTCACTTTTCAGCTCAAAAGAACTACATCGTTCACGAAGCTCACACGTTTCTCATCTTAACCTACAAGCATTGGATGTTAGAGGACCAGTGCTTTGTAACAGTTTCAGAAGCAGATAGGGACTACATATGGTCCGTAGGTGTAGGCAACATCGTTCTTTTGTTCTCAGCACACTCACGTTACATGCTGTCTTAGAGCCTCTAGAAAGCAAGAGCGTGCTTCTTGCTCTAAAGCAGAGTGTGATCAATGGATGAGAACTCTGCTGTGTGTTTCCCTTCAGAAATGGACTTAAATCCCAGGCTCTGTGTCTTACTACAAGCAAGACTTCATTTCAGGTAAGGGCAGTCACTTTTCTGGTCAAAGGAACTTCATCATACACGAAGCTCACACGTTTCGGATCTTACCTGACAAGAATTGGATGTTAGAGGAACTGTGGTTTGTTTCAGTTGCAGAAGCAGAGTTGAACTAGATATGTTCCATATGTGTAGGAAACACCCTTCTTTTTTCTTAGCACACTCAGTTTTCCTGCTGTATTAGAGACTCTAGAAAGCAAGAGCGAGCTTCTTGCTCTAAAGCAGAGTGTGATCAATGGATGAGAACTCTGCTGTGTGTTTCACTTCCAAAATGGAGTTAAATCCCAGGCTCTGAGTCTTCCTACAAGCAAGACTTCGTTTCAGGTAAGGGCAGTCACTTTTCAGCTCAAACGAACTACATCATTCACGAAGCTCACACGTTTCTCATCTTAACTGACAAGCATTGGATGTTAGAGGACCAGTGCTTTGTATCGGTTTCAGAAGCAGAGGTGGACTAGATATGGTCGGTATGTGTAGGAAACATCGTTCTTTTGTTCTCAGCACACTCACGTTTCCTGCTGTCTTAGAGACTCTAGAAAGCAAGAGCGTGCTTCTTGTTCTAAAGCAGAGTGTGATCCATGGATGAGATCACTGCTGTGTGTTTCACTTCAGAAATGGAGTGAAATCCCAGACTCTGAGTCTTCCTACAAGCAAGACTTCCTTTCATGTAAGGGCAGTTTCTTTAGAGCTCAAAGGAACTACATCGTTCATGAACCTCACACGTTTCTCATCTTAAATGATAAGCATTGGATGTTAGAGGACCAGTGCTTTGTATCAGTTTCAGAAGCAGAGGTGGACAAGATATGGTGCGTATGTGTAGGAAACACTGTTCTTTTGTTCTCAGCACACTCAGGATTCCTGCTGTATTAGAGACTCTAGAAAACAAGAGCATGCTTCTTGCTCTAAAGCAGGGTGTGATCCATGGATGAGAACTCTGCTGTGTGTTTCCCTTCAGAAATGGAGTTAAATCCCAGGCTCTGTGTCTTACTACAAGCAAGACTTCGTTTCAGGTAAGGGCAGTCACTTTTCAGCTCAAACGAACTACATCATTCAGGAAGCTCACACGTTTCTCATCATAACTGACAAGCATTGGATGTTAGAGGACCTGTGCTTTGTATCAGTTTCAGAAGCAGATTTGGACTACATGTGGTCCGTATGTGTAGGCAACATCGTTCTTTTGTTCTCAGCACATTCACGTTTCATGCTGTCTTAGAGCCTCTAGAAAGAAAGAGCGTGCTTCTTGCTCTAAAGCAGAGTTTTTCAATGGATGAGAACTCTGCTGTGTGTTTCACTTCAGGAATGGAGTTAAATTCCAGGCTCTGAATCTTTCTACAAGCCTGACTTCGTTTCAGGTAAGGGCAGTCACTTTTCTGCTCAAACGAACTACATCATTCACGAAGCTCACACGTTTCAGGTCTTACCTGACAAGCATTGGATGTTAGAGGACGTGTGGTTTGTTTCAGTTTCAGAAGCAGAGTTGAACTAGATATGTTCTGTATGTTTAGGAAACACCATTCTTTTCTTCTGAGCTCACTCAGGATTCCTGCTGTATTAGAGACTCTAGAAAGCAAGAGCTTGCTTCTCGCTCTAAAGCAGAGTGTGATCCATGGATGAGAACTCTGCTGTGTGTTTCCCTTCAGAAATGGACTTAAATCCCAGGCTCTGTGTCTTCCTACAAGCAAGACTTCATTTCAGGTAAGGGCAGTCACTTTTCTGCTCAAACGAACTTCATCATACACGAAGCTCACACGTTTCGGATCTTACCTGACAAGAATTGGATGTTAGAGGACCTGTGGTTTTTTTCAGTTTCCGAAGCAGAGTTGAACTAGATATGTTCCACATGGTTAGGAAACACCCTTCTTTTCTTCTTAGCACACTCAGGTTTCCTGCTGTATTAGAGACTCTAGAAAGCAAGAGCGTGCTTCTTGCTCTAAAGCAGAGTGTGATCAATGGATGAGAACTATGCTGTGTGTTTCACTTCTGAAATGGAGTTAAATCCCAGGCTCTGAGTCTTCCTACAAGCAAGACTTCGTTTCAGGTAAGGGCAGTCACTTTTCAGCTCAAACGAACTACATCATTCACGAAGCTCACACGTTTCTCATATTAACTGACAAGCATTGGATGTTAGAGGACCAGTGCTTTGTATCAGTTTCAGAAGCAGAGGTGGACTAGATATGGTCCGTATGTGTAGGAAACACCGTTCTTTTGTTCTCAGCACACTCAGGTTTCCTGCTGTATTAGAGACTCTAGAAAGGAAGAGTGTGCTTCTCGCTGTTAGCAGAGTGTGATCCATGGATGAGAACTCTGCTGTGTGTTTCCCTTCAGAAATGCAGTTAAATCCCAGGCTCTGAGTCTTCCTACAAGCAAGACTTATTTTCATGTAAGGGCAGTTTCTTTATAGCTCAAAGGATCTACATCATTCACAAAGCTCACACGTTTCTCATCTTAACTGACAAGCATTGGATGTTAGAGGACCAGTGCTTTGTAACAGTTTCAGAAGCAGATAGGGACTACATATGGTCCGTATGTGTAGGCAACATCGTTCTTTTGTTCTCAGCACACTCACGTTTCATGCTGTCTTAGAGCCTCTAGAAAGCAAGAGCGTGCTTCTTGCTCTAAAGCAGAGTGTGATCCATGGATGAGAACTCTGCTGTGTGTTTCTCTTCAGAAACGGAGTTAAATCCCAGGCTCTGTGTCTTCCGACAAGCAAGACTTCATTTCAGGTAAGGGCAGTCACTTTTCTGTTCAAACGAACTTCATCATACACGAAGCTCACACGTTTCGGATCTTACCTGACAAGAATTGGATGTTAGAGGACCTGTGGTTTTTTTCAGCTTCCGAAGCAGAGTTGAACTAGATATGTTCCACATGGTTAGGAAACACCCTTCTTTTCTTCTTAGCACTCTCAGGTTTCCTGCTGTATTAGAGACTCTAGAATGCAAGAGCAAGCTTCTTGCTCTAAAGCAGAGTGTGATCCATGGATGAGAACTGTGCTGTGTGTTTCCCTTCAGAAATGGAGTGAAATCCCTGGCTCTGTGTCTTCCTACAAGCAAGACTTCATTTCAGGTAAGGGCAGTCACTTTTCAGCTCAAAAGAACTACATCGTTCACAAAGCTCACACGTTTCTCATCTTAACTGACAAGCATTGGATGTTAGAGGACCAGTTATTTGTATCAGTTTCCGAAGAAGAGTTGGACTAGATATGTTACGTATGTGTAGGAAACACCGTTCTTTTGTTCTGGGCACACTCAGATTTCCTGCTGTATTAGAGACTCTAGAAAGGAAGAGTGTGCTTCTCGCTGTTAGCAGAGTGTGATCCATGGATGAGAACTCTGCTGTGTGTTTCCCTTCAGAAATGGAGTTAAATCCCAGGCTCTGAGTCTTCCTACAAGCAAGACTTCCTTTCATGTAAGGGCAGTTTCTTTATAGCTCAAAGGATCTACATCATTCACGAAACTCACACGTTTCTCATCTTAACTGACAAGCATTGGATGTTAGAGGACCAGTGCTTTGTAACAGTTTCAGAAGCAGATAGGGACTACATATGGTCCGTATGTGTAGGCAACATCGTTCTTTTGTTCTCAGCACACTCACGTTTCATGCTGTCTTAGAGCCTCTAGAAAGCAAGAGCGTGCTTCTTGCTCTAAAGCAGAGTGTGATCCATGGATGAGAACTCTGCTGTGTGTTTCCCTTCAGAAATGGAGTTAAATCCCAGGCTCTGTGTCTTCCTACAAGCAAGACTTCATTTCAGGTAAGGGCAGTCACTTTTCAGCTCAAAAGAACTACATCGTTCACAAAGCTCACACGTTTCTCATCTTAACTGACAAGCATTGGATGTTAGAGGACCAGTTCTTTGTATCAGTTTCCGAAGCAGAGTTGGACTAGATATGGTCCGTATGTGTAGGAAACACCGTTATTTTGTTCTCAGCACATTCACGTTTCATGCTGTATTAGAGACTCTAGAAAGCAAGAGCGTGCTTCTTGTTCTAAAGCAGAGTGTGATCCATGGATGAGATCACTGCTGTGTGTTTCACTTCAGAAATGGAGTGAAATCCCAGACTCTGAGTCTTCCTACAAGCAAGACTTCCTTTCATGTAAGGGCAGTTTCTTTAGAGCTCAAAGGAACTACATCGTTCATGAAGCTCACACGTTTCTCATCTTAAATGACAAGCATTGGATGTTAGAGGACCAGTGCTTTGTATCAGTTTCAGAAGCAGAGGTGGACAAGATATGGTGCGTATGTGTAGGAAACACCGATCTTTTATTCTCAGCACACTCAGGTTTCCTGCTGTATTAGAGACTCTAGAAAACAAGAGCATGCTTCTTGCTCTAAAGCAGGGTGTGATCCATGGATGAGAACTCTGCTGTGTGTTTCCCTTCAGAAATGGAGTTAAATCCCAGGCTCTGTGTCTTACTACAAGCAAGACTTCGTTTCATGTAAGGGCAGTTTCTTTATACCTCAAACGAACTACATCATTCAGGAAGCTCACACGTTTCTCATCATAACTGACAAGCATTCGATGTTAGAGGACCAGTGCTTTGTATAAGTTTCAGAAGCAGATAGGGACTACATATGGTCCGTATGTGTAGGCAACATCGTTCTTTTGTTCTCAGCACACTCACGTTTCATGCTGTCTTAGAGCCTCTAGAAAGCAAGAGCGTGCTTCTTGCTCTACAGCAGAGTTTGATCCATGGATGAGAACTCTGCTGTGTGTTTCCCTTCAGGAATGGAGTTAAATCCCAGGCTCTGAGTCTTTCTACAAACAAGACTTCATTTCAGGTAAGGGCAGTCACTTTTCTGTTCAAACGAAGTTCATCATACACGAAGCTCACACGTTTCGGATCTTACCTGACAAGAATTGGATGTTAGAGGACCTGTGGTTTTTTTCAGGTTCCGAAGCAGAGTTGAACTAGATATGTTCCACATGGTTAGGAAACACCCTTCATTTCTTCTTAGCACTCTCAGGTTTCCTGCTGTATTAGAGACTCTAGAATGCAAGAGCAAGCTTCTTGCTCTAAAGCAGAGTGTGATCCATGGATGAGAACTATGCTGTGTGTTTCCCTTCAGAAATGGAGTGAAATCCCAGGCTCTGTGTCTTCCTACAAGCAAGACTTCATTTCAGGTAAGGGCAGTCACTTTTCAGCTCAAAAGAACTACATCGTTCACAAAGCTCACACGTTTCTCATCTTAACTGACAAGCATTGGATGTTAGAGGACCAGTTATTTGTATCAGTTTCCGAAGAAGAGTTGGACTAGATATGTTACGTATGTGTAGGAAACACCGTTCTTTTGTTCTGGGCACACTCAGATTTCCTGCTGTATTAGAGACTCTAGAAAGGAAGAGTGTGCTTCTCGCTGTTAGCAGAGTGTGATCCATGGATGAGAACTCTGCTGTGTGTTTCCCTTCAGAAATGGAGTTAAATCCCAGGCTCTGAGTCTTCCTACAAGCAAGACTTCCTTTCATGTAAGGGCAGTTTCTTTATAGCTCAAAGGATCTACATCATTCACGAAACTCACACGTTTCTCATCTTAACTGACAAGCATTGGATGTTAGAGGACCAGTGCTTTGTAACTGTTTCAGAAGCAGATATGGACTACATATGGTCCGTATGTGTAGGCAACATCGTTCTTTTGTTCTCAGCACACTCACGTTTCATGCTGTCTTAGAGCCTCTAGAAAGCAAGAGCGTGCTTCTTGCTCTAAAGCAGAGTGTGATCCATGGATGAGAACTCTGCTGTGTGTTTCCCTTCAGAAACGGAGTTAAATCCCAGGCTCTGTGTCTTCCGACAAGCAAGACTTTGTTTCAGGTAAGGGAAGTCACTTTTCAGCTCAAAAGAACTACATCGTTCACGAAGCTCACATGTTTCTCATCTTAACAGACAAGCATTGGATGTTAGAGGACCAGTGCTTTGTATCAGTTTCAGAAGCAGAGTTGGACTAGATATGGTCCGTATGTGTAGGAAACACCGTTATTTTGTTCTCAGCTCACTCACGTTTCCTGCTGTATTAGAGACTCTAGAAAGCAAGAGCGTGCTTCTTGTTCTAAAGCAGAGTGTGATCCATGGATGAGATCACTGCTGTGTGTTTCACTTCAGAAATGGAGTGAAATCCCAGACTCTGAGTCTTCCTACAAGCAAGACTTCCTTTCATGTAAGGGCAGTTTCTTTAGAGCTCAAAGGAACTACATCGTTCATGAAGCTCACACGTTTCTCATCTTAAATGACAAGCATTGGATGTTAGAGGACCAGTGCTTTGTATCAGTTTCAGAAGCAGAGGTGGACAAGATATGGTGCGTATGTGTAGGAAACACCGATCTTTTATTCTCAGCACACTCAGGTTTCCTGCTGTATTAGAGACTCTAGAAAACAAGAGCATGCTTCTTGCTCTAAAGCAGGGTGTGATCCATGGATGAGAACTCTGCTGTGTGTTTCCCTTCAGAAATGGAGTTAAATCCCAGGCTCTGTGTCTTACTACAAGCAAGACTTCGTTTCAGGTAAGGGCAGTCACTTTTCAGCTCAAACGAACTACATCATTCAGGAAGCTCACACGTTTCTCATCATAACTGACAAGCATTCGATGTTAGAGGACCAGTGCTTTGTATAAGTTTCAGAAGCAGATTTGGACTACATGTGGTCCGTATGTGTAGGCAACATCGTTCTTTTGTTCTCAGCACATTCACGTTTCATGCTGTCTTAGAGCCTCTAGAAAGCAAGAGCGTGCTTCTTGCTCTAAAGCAGAGTTTGATCAATGGATGAGAACTCTGCTGTGTGTTTCACTTCAGGAATGGAGTTAAATCCCAGGCTCTGAGTCTTTCTACAAACCTGACTTCATTTCAGGTAAGGGCAGTCACTTTTCTGTTCAAACGAACTTCATCATACACGAAGCTCACACGTTTCGGATCTTACCTGACAAGAATTGGATGTTAGAGGACCTGTGGTTTTTTTCAGGTTCCGAAGCAGAGTTGAACTAGATATGTTCCACATGGTTAGGAAACACCCTTCATTTCTTCTTAGCACTCTCAGGTTTCCTGCTGTATTAGAGACTCTAGAATGCAAGAGCAAGCTTCTTGCTCTAAAGCAGAGTGTGATCCATGGATGAGAACTATGCTGTGTGTTTCCCTTCAGAAATGGAGTGAAATCCCAGGCTCTGTGTCTTCCTACAAGCAAGACTTCATTTCAGGTAAGGGCAGTCACTTTTCAGCTCAAAAGAACTACATCGTTCACAAAGCTCACACGTTTCTCATCTTAACTGACAAGCATTGGATGTTAGAGGACCAGTTATTTGTATCAGTTTCCGAAGAAGAGTTGGACTAGATATGTTACGTATGTGTAGGAAACACCGTTCTTTTGTTCTGGGCACACTCAGATTTCCTGCTGTATTAGAGACTCTAGAAAGGAAGAGTGTGCTTCTCGCTGTTAGCAGAGTGTGATCCATGGATGAGAACTCTGCTGTGTGTTTCCCTTCAGAAATGGAGTTAAATCCCAGGCTC
This sequence comes from Onychomys leucogaster, assembly GCA_949786385.1. NCBI lineage: Eukaryota > Metazoa > Chordata > Mammalia > Rodentia > Cricetidae > Onychomys > Onychomys leucogaster. The sequence continues at coordinate 1,882,187 of CATKUP010000025.1, forward strand.
TGAGTCTTCCTACAAGCAAGACTTCCTTTCATGTAAGGGCAGTTTCTTTATAGCTCAAAGGATCTACATCATTCACGAAACTCACACGTTTCTCATCTTAACTGACAAGCATTGGATGTTAGAGGACCAGTGCTTTGTAACAGTTTCAGAAGCAGATAGGGACTACATATGGTCCGTATGTGTAGGCAACATCGTTCTTTTGTTCTCAGCACACTCACGTTTCATGCTGTCTTAGAGCCTCTAGAAAGCAAGAGCGTGCTTCTTGCTCTAAAGCAGAGTGTGATCCATGGATGAGAACTCTGCTGTGTGTTTCCCTTCAGAAACGGAGTTAAATCCCAGGCTCTGTGTCTTCCGACAAGCAAGACTTTGTTTCAGGTAAGGGAAGTCACTTTTCAGCTCAAAAGAACTACATCGTTCACGAAGCTCACATGTTTCTCATCTTAACAGACAAGCATTGGATGTTAGAGGACCAGTGCTTTGTATCAGTTTCAGAAGCAGAGTTGGACTAGATATGGTCCGTATGTGTAGGAAACACCGTTATTTTGTTCTCAGCTCACTCACGTTTCCTGCTGTATTAGAGACTCTAGAAAGCAAGAGCGTGCTTCTTGTTCTAAAGCAGAGTGTGATCCATGGATGAGATCACTGCTGTGTGTTTCACTTCAGAAATGGAGTGAAATCCCAGACTCTGAGTCTTCCTACAAGCAAGACTTCCTTTCATGTAAGGGCAGTTTCTTTAGAGCTCAAAGGAACTACATCGTTCATGAAGCTCACACGTTTCTCATCTTAAATGACAAGCATTGGATGTTAGAGGACCAGTGCTTTGTATCAGTTTCAGAAGCAGAGGTGGACAAGATATGGTGCGTATGTGTAGGAAACACCGTTCTTTTGTTCTCAGCACACTCAGGTTTCCTGCTGTATTAGAGACTCTAGAAAACAAGAGCATGCTTCTTGCTCTAAAGCAGGGTGTGATCCATGGATGAGAACTCTGCTGTGTGTTTCCCTTCAGAAATGGAGTTAAATCCCAGGCTCTGTGTCTTACTACAAGCAAGACTTCGTTTCAGGTAAGGGCAGTCACTTTTCAGCTCAAACGAACTACATCATTCAGGAAGCTCACACGTTTCTCATCATAACTGACAAGCATTCGATGTTAGAGGACCTGTGCTTTGTATAAGTTTCAGAAGCAGATTTGGACTACATGTGGTCCGTATGTGTAGGCAACATCGTTCTTTTGTTCTCAGCACATTCACGTTTCATGCTGTCTTAGAGCCTCTAGAAAGCAAGAGCGTGCTTCTTGCTCTAAAGCAGAGTTTGATCAATGGATGAGAACTCTGCTGTGTGTTTCACTTCAGGAATGGAGTTAAATCCCAGGCTCTGAGTCTTTCTACAAGCCTGACTTTGTTTCTGGTAAGGGCAGTCACTTTTCTGCTCAAACGAACTACATCATTCACGAAGCTCACACGTTTCAGGTCTTACCTGACAAGCATTGGATGTTAGAGGACGTGTGGTTTGTTTCAGTTTCAGAAGCAGAGTTGAACTAGATATGTTCTGTATGTTTAGGAAACACCATTCTTTTCTTCTGAGCTCACTCAGGATTCCTGCTGTATTAGAGACTCTAGAAAGCAAGAGCTTGCTTCTCGCTCTAAAGCAGAGTGTGATCCATGGATGAGAACTCTGCTGTGTGTTTCCCTTCAGAAATGGACTTAAATCCCAGGCTCTGTGTCTTCCTACAAGCAAGACTTCATTTCAGGTAAGGGCAGTCACTTTTCTGCTCAAGCGAACTTCATCATACACGAAGCTCACACGTTTCGGATCTTACCTGACAAGAATTGGATGTTAGAGGACCTGTGGTTTTTTTCAGTTTCCGAAGCAGAGTTGAACTAGATATGTTCCACATGGTTAGGAAACACCCTTCTTTTCTTCTTAGCACACTCAGGTTTCCTGCTGTATTAGAGACTCTAGAAAGCAAGAGCGAGCTTCTTGCTCTAAAGCAGAGTGTGATCAATGGATGAGAACTCTGCTGTGTGTTTCACTTCCGAAATGGAGTTAAATCCCAGGCTCTGCGTCTTCCTACAAGCAAGACTTCGTTTCAGGTAAGGGCAGTCACTTTTCAGCTCAAACGAACTACATCATTCACGAAGCTCACACGTTTCTCATCTTAACTGACAAGCATTGGATGTTAGAGGACCAGTGCTTTGTATCGGTTTCAGAAGCAGAGGTGGACTAGATATGGTCGGTATGTGTAGGAAACACCGTTCTTTTGTTCTCAGCACACTCACGTTTCCTGCTGTCTTAGAGACTCTAGAAAGCAAGAGCGTGCTTCTTGTTCTAAAGCAGAGTGTGACCCATGGATGAGATCACTGCTGTGTGTTTCATTTCAGAAATGGAGTGAAATCCCAGACTCTGAGTCTTCCTACAAGCAAGACTTCCTTTCATGTAAGGGCAGTTTCTTTAGAGCTCAAAGGAACTACATCGTTCATGAAGCTCACACGTTTCTCATCTTAAATGACAAGCATTGGATGTTAGAGGACCAGTGCTTTGTATCAGTTTCAGAAGCAGAGGTGGACAAGATATGGTGCGTATGTGTAGGAAACACCGTTCTTTTGTTCTCAGCACACTCAGGTTTTCTGCTGTATTAGAGACTCTAGAAAACAAGAGCATGCTTCTTGCTCTAAGGCAGGGTGTGATCCATGGATGAGAACTCTGCTGTGTGTTTCCCTTCAGAAATGGAGTTAAATCCCAGGCTCTGTGTCTTACTACAAGCAAGACTTCGTTTCAGGTAAGGGCAGTCACTTTTCAGCTCAAATGAACTACATCATTCAGGAAGCTCACACGTTTCTCATCATAACTGACAAGCATTGGATGTTAGAGGACCTGTGCTTTGTATAAGTTTCAGAAGCAGATTTGGACTACATGTGGTCCTTATGTGTAGGCAACATCGTTCTTTTGTTCTCAGCACATTCACGTTTCATGCTGTCTTAGAGCCTCTAGAAAGCAAGAGCGTGCTTCTTGCTCTAAAGCAGAGTTTGATCAATGGATGAGAACTCTGCTGTGTGTTTCACTTCAGGAATGGAGTTAAATCCCAGGCTCTGAGTCTTTCTACAAGCCTGACTTCGTTTCAGGTAAGGGCAGTCACTTTTCTGCTCAAACGAACTACATCATTCACGAAGCTCACACGTTTCAGGTCTTACCTGACAAGCATTGGATGTTAGAGGACGTGTGGTTTGTTTCAGTTTCAGAAGCAGAGTTGAACTAGATATGTTCTGTATGTTTAGGAAACACCATTCTTTTCTTCTGAGCTCACTCAGGATTCCTGCTGTATTAGAGACTCTAGAAAGCAAGAGCTTGCTTCTCGCTCTAAAGCAGAGTGTGATCCATGGATGAGAACTCTGCTGTGTGTTTCCCTTCAGAAATGGACTTAAATCCCAGGCTCTGTGTCTTCCTACAAGCAAGACTTCATTTCAGGTAAGGGCAGTCACTTTTCTGCTCAAACGAACTTCATCATACACGAAGCTCACACGTTTCGGATCTTACCTGACAAGAATTGGATGTTAGAGGACCTGTGGTTTTTTTCAGTTTCCGAAGCAGAGTTGAACTAGATATGTTCCACATGGTTAGGAAACACCCTTCTTTTCTTCTTAGCACACTCAGGTTTCCTGCTGTATTAGAGACTCTAGAAAGCAAGAGCGTGCTTCTTGCTCTAAAGCAGAGTGTGATCAATGGATGAGAACTATGCTGTGTGTTTCACTTCTGAAATGGAGTTAAATCCCAGGCTCTGAGTCTTCCTACAAGCAAGACTTCGTTTCAGGTAAGGGCAGTCACTTTTCAGCTCAAATGAACTACATCATTCACGAAGCTCACACGTTTCTCATCTTAACTGACAAGCATTGGATGTTAGAGGACCAGTGCTTTGTATCAGTTTCAGAAGCAGAGGTGGACTAGATATGGTCCGTATGTGTAGGAAACTCCGTTCTTTTGTTCTCAGCACACTCGGGTTTCCTGCTGTATTAGAGACTCTAGAAAGGAAGAGTGTGCTTCTCGCTGTTAGCAGAGTGTGATCCATGGATGAGAACTCTGCTGTGTGTTTCCCTTCAGAAATGCAGTTAAATCCCAGGCTCTGAGTCTTCCTACAAGCAAGACTTCCTTTCATGTAAGGGCAGTTTCTTTATAGCTCAAAGGATCTACATCATTCACGAAACTCACACGTTTCTCATCTTAACTGACAAGCATTGGATGTTAGAGGACCAGTGCTTTGTAACAGTTTTGGAAGCAGATAGGGACTACATATGGTCCGTAGGTGTAGGCAACATTGTTCTTTTCTTCTCAGCACACTCACGTTACATGCTGTCTTAGAGCCTCTAGAAAGCAAGAGCGTGCTTCTTGCTCTAAAGCAGAGTGTGATCAATGGATGAGAACTCTGCTGTGTGTTTCCCTTCAGAAATGGACTTAAATCCCAGGCTCTGTGTCTTACTACAAGCAAGACTTCATTTCAGGTAAGGGCAGTCACTTTTCTGCTCAAAGGAACTTCATCATACACGAAGCTCACACGTTTCGGATCTTACCTGACAAGAATTGGATGTTAGAGGACCTGTGGTTTTTTTCAGTTTCCGAAGCAGAGTTGAACTAGATATGTTCCACATGGTTAGGAAACACCCTTCTTTTCTTCTTAGCACACTCAGGTTTCCTGCTGTATTAGAGACTCTAGAAAGCAAGAGCGTGCTTCTTGCTCTAAAGCAGAGTGTGATCAATGGATGAGAACTATGCTGTGTGTTTCACTTCTGAAATGGAGTTAAATCCCAGGCTCTGAGTCTTCCTACAAGCAAGACTTCGTTTCAGGTAAGGGCAGTCACTTTTCAGCTCAAATGAACTACATCATTCACGAAGCTCACACGTTTCTCATCTTAACTGACAAGCATTGGATGTTAGAGGACCAGTGCTTTGTATCAGTTTCAGAAGCAGAGGTGGACTAGATATGGTCCGTATGTGTAGGAAACACCGTTCTTTTGTTCTCAGCACACTCGGGTTTCCTGCTGTATTAGAGACTCTAGAAAGGAAGAGTGTGCTTCTCGCTGTTAGCAGAGTGTGATCCATGGATGAGAACTCTGCTGTGTGTTTCCCTTCAGAAATGCAGTTAAATCCCAGGCTCTGAGTCTTCCTACAAGCAAGACTTCCTTTCATGTAAGGGCAGTTTCTTTATAGCTCAAAGGATCTACATCATTCACGAAACTCACACGTTTCTCATCTTAACTGACAAGCATTGGATGTTAGAGGACCAGTGCTTTGTAACAGTTTCGGAAGCAGATAGGGACTACATATGGTCCGTAGGTGTAGGCAACATTGTTCTTTTGTTCTCAGCACACTCACGTTACATGCTGTCTTAGAGCCTCTAGAAAGCAAGAGCGTGCTTCTTGCTCTAAAGCAGAGTGTGATCAATGGATGAGAACTCTGCTGTGTGTTTCCCTTCAGAAATGGACTTAAATCCCAGGCTCTGTGTCTTACTACAAGCAAGACTTCATTTCAGGTAAGGGCAGTCACTTTTCTGCTCAAAGGAACTTCATCATACACGAAGCTCACACGTTTCGGATCTTACCTGACAAGAATTGGATGTTAGAGGACCTGTGGTTTGTTTCAGTTGCAGAAGCAGAGTTGAACTAGATATGTTCCGTATGTGTAGGAAACACCCTTCTTTTTTCTTAGCACACTCAGTTTTCCTGCTGTATTAGAGACTCTAGAAAGCAAGAGCGAGCTTCTTGCTCTAAAGCAGAGTGTGATCAATGGATGAGAACTCTGCTCTGTGTTTCACTTCCGAAATGGAGTTAAATCCCAGGCTCTGCGTCTTCCTACAAGCAAGACTTCGTTTCAGGTAAGGGTAGTCACTTTTCAGCTCAAACGAACTACATCATTCACGAAGCTCACACGTTTCTCATCTTAACCGCCAAGCATTGGATGTTAGAGGACCAGTGCTTTGTATCGGTTTCAGAAGCAGAGGTGGACTAGATATGGTCGGTATGTGTAGGAAACACCGTTCTTTTGTTCTCAGCACACTCACGTTTCCTGCTGTCTTAGAGACTCTAGAAAGCAAGAGCGTGCTTCTTTTTCTAAAGCAGAGTGTGATCCATGGATGAGATCACTGCTGTGTGTTTCACTTCAGAAATGGAGTGAAATCCCAGACTCTGAGTCTTCCTACAAGCAAGACTTCCTTTCATGTAAGGGCAGTTTCTTTAGAGCTCAAAGGAACTACATCGTTCATGAAGCTCACACGTTTCTCATCTTAAATGACAAGCATTGGATGTTAGAGGACCAGTGCTTTGTATCAGTTTCAGAAGCAGAGGTGGACAAGATATGGTGTGTATGTGTAGGAAACACCGTTCTTTTGTTCTCAGCACACTCAGGTTTCCTGCTGTATTAGAGACTCTAGAAAACAAGAGCATGCTTCTTGCTCTAAAGCAGGGTGTGATCCATGGATGAGAACTCTGCTGTGTGTTTCCCTTCAGAAATGGAGTTAAATCCCAGGCTCTGTGTCTTACTACAAGCAAGACTTCGTTTCAGGTAAGGGCAGTCACTTTTCAGCTCAAACGAACTACATCATTCAGGAAGCTCACACGTTTCTCATCATAACTGACAAGCATTGGATGTTAGAGGACCTGTGCTTTGTATCAGTTTCAGAAGCAGATTTGGACTACATGTGGTCCGTATGTGTAGGCAACATCGTTCTTTTGTTCTCAGCACATTCACGTTTCATGCTGTCTTAGAGCCTCTAGGAAGCAAGAGCGTGCTGCTTGCTCTAAAGCAGAGTTTGATCAATGGATGAGAACTCTGCTGTGTGTTTCACTTCAGGAATGGAGTTAAATCCCAGGCTCTGAGTCTTTCTACAAGCCTGACTTCGTTTCAGGTAAGGGCAGTCACTTTTCTGCTCAAACGAACTACATCATTCACGAAGCTCACACGTTTCAGGTCTTACATGACAAGCATTGGATGTTAGAGGACGTGTGGTTTGTTTCAGTTTCAGAAGCAGAGTTGAACTAGATATGTTCTGTATGTTTAGGAAACACCATTCTTTTCTTCTGAGCTCACTCAGGATTCCTGCTGTATTAGAGACTCTAGAAAGCAAGAGCTTGCTTCTCGCTCTAAAGCAGAGTGTGATCCATGGATGAGAACTCTGCTGTGTGTTTCCCTTCAGAAATGGACTTAAATCCCAGGCTCTGTGTCTTCCTACAAGCAAGACTTCATTTCAGGTAAGGGCAGTCACTTTTCTGCTCAAACGAACTTCATCATACACGAAGCTCACATGTTTCAGATCTTACCTGACAAGAATTGGATGTTAGAGGACCTGTGGTTTTTTTCAGTTTCCGAAGCAGAGTTGAACTAGATATGTTCCACATGGTTAGGAAACACCCTTCTTTTCTTCTTAGCACACTCAGGTTTCCTGCTGTATTAGAGACTCTAGAAAGCAAGAGCGTGCTTCTTGCTCTAAAGCAGAGTGTGATCAATGGATGAGAACTATGCTGTGTGTTTCACTTCTGAAATGGAGTTAAATCCCAGGCTCTGCGTCTTCCTACAAGCAAGACTTCGTTTCAGGTAAGGGCAGTCACTTTTCAGCTCAAACGAACTACATCATTCACGAAGCTCACACGTTTCTCATATTAACTGACAAGCATTGGATGTTAGAGGACCAGTGCTTTGTATCAGTTTCAGAAGCAGAGGTGGACTAGATATGGTCCGTATGTGTAGGAAACACCGTTCTTTTGTTCTCAGCACACTCAGGTTTCCTGCTGTATTAGAGACTCTAGAAAGGAAGAGTGTGCTTCTCGCTGTTAGCTGAGTGTGATCCATGGATGAGAACTCTGCTGTGTGTTTCCCTTCAGAAATGCAGTTAAATCCCAGGCTCTGAGTCTTCCTAAAAGCAAGACATCCTTTCATGTAAGGGCAGTTTCTTTATAGCTCAAAGGATCTACATCATTCACGAAACTCACACGTTTCTCATCTTAACTGACAAGCATTGGATGTTAGAGGACCAGTGCTTTGTAACAGTTTCAGAAGCAGATAGGGACTACATATGGTCCGTATGTGTAGGCAACATCGTTCTTTTGTTCTCAGCACACTCACGTTTCATGCTGTCTTAGAGCATCTAGAAAGCAAGAGCGTGCTTCTTGCTCTAAAGCAGAGTGTGATCCATGGATGAGAACTCTGCTGTGTGTTTCCCTTCAGAAACAGAGTTAAATCCCAGGCTCTGTGTCTTCCGACAAGCAAGACTTCATTTCAGGTAAGGGCAGTCACTTTTCTGTTCAAACGAACTTCATCATACACGAAGCTCACACGTTTCGGATCTTACCTGACAAGAATTGGATGTTAGAGGACCTGTGGTTTTTTTCAGTTTCCGAAGCAGAGTTGAAATAGATATGTTCCACATGGTTAGGAAACACCCTTCTTTTCTTCTTAGCACACTCAGGTTTCCTGCTGTATTAGAGACTCTAGAATGCAAGAGCAAGCTTCTTGCTCTAAAGCAGAGTGTGATCAATGGATGAGAACTCTGCTGTGTGCTTCACTTCCGAAATGGAGTTAAATAACAGGCTCTGAGTCTTCCTACAAGCAAGACTTCGTTTCAGGTAAGGGCAGTCACTTTTCAGCTCAAACGAACTACATCATTCACGAAGCTCACACGTTTCTCATCTTAACTGACAAGCATTGGATGTTAGAGGACCAGTGCTTTGTATCAGTTTCAGAAGCAGAGGTGGACTAGATATGGTCCGTATGTGTAGGAAACAACGTTCTTTTGTTCTCAGCACACTCAGGTTTCCTGCTGTATTAGAGACTCTAGAAAGCAAGAGCTTGCTTCTCGCTCTAAAGCAGAGTGTTATCCATGGATGAGAACTCTGCTGTGTGTTTCCCTTCAGAAATGGAGTGAAATCCCAGGCTCTGTGTCTTCCTACAAGCAAGACTTCATTTCAGGTAAGGGCAGTCACTTTTCAGCTCAAAAGAACTACATCGTTCACAAAGCTCACACGTTTCTCATCTTTACTGACAAGCATTGGATGTTAGAGGACCAGATATTTGTATCAGTTTCCGAAGAAGAGTTGGACTAGATATGTTACGTATGTGTAGGAAACACCGTTCTTTTGTTCTGGGCACACTCAGATTTCCTGCTGTATTAGAGACTCTAGAAAGGAAGAGTGTGCTTCTCACTGTTAGCAGAGTGTGATCCATGGATGAGAACTCTGCTGTGTGTTTCCCTTCAGAAATGGAGTTAAATCCCAGGCTCTGAGTCTTCCTACAAGCAAGACTTCCTTTCATGTAAGGGCAGTTTCTTTATAGCTCAAAGGTTCTACATCATTCACGAAACTCACACGTTTCTCATCTTAACTGACAAGCATTGGATGTTAGAGGACCAGTGCTTTGTAACAGTTTCAAAAGCAGATAGGGACTACATATGGTCCGTATGTGTAGGCAACATCGTTCTTTTGTTCTCAGCACACTCACGTTTCATGCTGTCTTAGAGCCTCTAGAAAGCAAGAGCGTGCTTCTTGCTCTAAAGCAGAGTGTGATCCATGGATGAGAACTCTGCTGTGTGTTTCCCTTCAGAAACGGAGTTAAATCCCAGGGTCTGTGTCTTCCGACAAGCAAGACTTTGTTTCAGGTAAGGGAAGTCACTTTTCAGCTCAAAAGAACTACATCGTTCACGAAGCTCACATGTTTCTCATCTTAACAGACAAGCATTGGATGTTAGAGGACCAGTGCTTTGTATCAGTTTCAGAAGCAGAGTTGGACTAGATATGGTCCATATGTGTAGGAAACACCGTTATTTTGTTCTCAGCTCACTCACGTTTCCTGCTGTATTAGAGACTCTAGAAAGCAAGAGCGTGCTTCTTGTTCTAAAGCAGAGTGTGATCCACGGATGAGATCACTGCTGTGTGTTTCACTTCAGAAATGGGGTGAAATCCCAGACTCTGAGTCTTCCTACAAGCAAGACTTCCTTTCATGTAAGGGCAGTTTCTTTAGAGCTCAAAGGAACTACATCGTTCATGAAGCTCACACGTTTCTCATCTTAAATGACAAGCATTGGATGTTAGAGGACCAGTGCTTTGTATCAGTTTCAGAAGCAGAGGTGGACAAGATATGGTGCGTATGTGTAGGAAACACCGTTCTTTTGTTCTCAGCACACTCAGGTTTCCTGCTGTATTAGAGACTCTAGAAAACAAGAGCATGCTTCTTGCTCTAAAGCAGGGTGTGATCCATGGATGAGAACTCTGCTGTGTGTTTTCCATCAGAAATGGAGTTAAATCCCAGGCTCTGTGTCTTAATACAAGCAAGACTTCGTTTCAGGTAAGGGCAGTCACTTTTCAGCTCAAACGAACTACATCATTCAGGAAGCTCACACGTTTCTCATCATAACTGACAAGCATTCGATGTTAGAGGACCTGTGCTTTGTATAAGTTTCAGAAGCAGATTTGGACTACATGTGGTCCGTATGTGTAGGCAACATCGTTCTTTTGTTCTCAGCACATTCACGTTTCATGCTGTCTTAGAGCCTCTAGAAAGCAAGAGCGTGCTTCTTGCTCTAAAGCAGAGTTTGATCAATGGATGAGAACTCTGCTGTGTGTTTCACTTCAGGAATGGAGTTAAATCCCAGGCTCTGAGTCTTTCTACAAGCCTGACTTCGTTTCAGGTAAGGGCAGTCACTTTTCTGCTCAAACGAACTACATCATTCACGAAGCTCACACGTTTCAGGTCTTACCTGACAAGCATTGGATGTTAGAGGACGTGTGGTTTGTTTCAGTTTCAGAAGCAGAGTTGAACTAGATATGTTCTGTATGTTTAGGAAACACCATTCTTTTCTTCTGAGCTCACTCAGGATTCCTGCTGTATTAGAGACTCTATAAAGCAAGAGCTTGCTTCTCGCTCTAAAGCAGAGTGTGATCCATGGATGAGAACTCTGCTGTGTGTTTCCCTTCAGAAACGGAGTTAAATCCCAGGCTCTGTGTCTTCCGACAAGCAAGACTTCATTTCAGTTAAGGGCAGTCACTTTTCTGTTCAAACGAACTTCATCATACACGAAGCTAACACGTTTCGGATCTTACCTGACAAGAATTGGATGTTAGAGGACCTGTGGTTTTTTTCAGTTTCCGAAGCAGAGTTGAACTAGATATGTTCCACATGGTTAGGAAACACCCTTCTTTTCTTCTTAGCACACTCAGGTTTCCTGCTGTATTAGAGACTCTAGAATGCAAGAGCAAGCTTCTTGCTCTAAAGCAGAGTTTGATCAATGGATGAGAACTCTGCTGTGTGCTTCACTTCCGAAATGGAGTTAAATAACAGGCTCTGAGTCTTCCTACAAGCAAGACTTCGTTTCAGGTAAGGGCAGTCACTTTTCTGCTCAAACGAACTACATCATTCACGAAGCTCACACGTTTCTCATCTTAACTGACAAGCATTGGATGTTAGAGGACCAGTGCTTTGTATCAGTTTCAGAAGCAGAGGTGGACTAGATATGGTCCGTATGTGTAGGAAACAACGTTCTTTTGTTCTCAGCACACTCAGGTTTCCTGCTGTATTAGAGACTCTAGAAAGCAAGAGCTTGCTTCTCGCTCTAAAGCAGAGTGTGATCCATGGATGAGAACTCTGCTGTGTGTTTCCCTTCAGAAATGGAGTGAAATCCCAGGCTCTGTGTCTTCCTACAAGCAAGACTTCATTTCAGGTAAGGGCAGTCACTTTTCAGCTCAAAAGAACTACATCGTTCACAAAGCTCACACGTTTCTCATCTTAACTGACAAGCATTGGATGTTAGAGGACCAGTTATTTGTATCAGTTTCTGAAGAAGAGTTGGACTAGATATGTTACGTATGTGTAGGAAACACTGTTCTTTTGTTCTGGGCACACTCAGATTTCCTGCTGTATTAGAGACTCTAGAAAGGAAGAGTGTGCTTCTCGCTGTTAGCAGAGTGTGATCCATGGATGAGAACTCTGCTGTGTGTTTCCCTTCAGAAATGGAGTTAAATCCCAGGCTCTGAGTCTTCCTACAAGCAAGACTTCCTTTCATGTAAGGGCAGTTTCTTTATAGCTCAAAGGATCTACATCATTCACGAAACTCACACGTTTCTCATCTTAACTGACAAGCATTGGATGTTAGAGGACCAGTGCTTTGTAACAGTTTCAGAAGCAGATAGGGACTACATATGGTCCGTATGTGTAGGCAACATCGTTCTTTTGTTCTCAGCACACTCACGTTTCATGCTGTCTTAGAGCCTCTAGAAAGCAAGAGCGTGCTTCTTGCTCTAAAGCAGAGTGTGATCCATGGATGAGAACTCTGCTGTTTGTTTCCCTTCAGAAACGGAGTTAAATCCCAGGCTCTGTGTCTTCCGACAAGCAAGACTTTGTTTCAGTAAGGGAAGTCACTTTTCAGCTCAAAAGAACTACATCGTTCACGAAGCTCACATGTTTCTCATCTTAACAGACAAGCATTGGATGTTAGAGGACCAGTGCTTTGTATTAGTTTCAGAAGCAGAGTTGGACTAGATATGGTCCGTATGTGTAGGAAACACCGTTATTTTGTTCTCAGCTCACTCACGTTTCCTGCTGTATTAGAGACTCTAGAAAGCAAGAGCATGCTTCTTGCTCTAAAGCAGAGTGTGATCCATGGATGAGAACTATGCTGTGTGTTTCCCTTCAGAAATGGAGTTAAATCCCATGCTTTGTGTCTTACTACAAGCAAGACTTCATTTCAGGTAAGGGCAGTCACTTTTTTAGCTCAAACGAACTACATCATTCACGAAGCTCACACGCTTCTCATCTTAACTGACAAGCATTGGATGTTAGAGGACCACTGCTTTTATCAGTTCCAGAAGCAGAGTTGGACTAGATATGGTCCGTATGTGTAGGAAACACCGTTCTTTTGTTCTGGGCACACTCAGATTTCCTCCTGTATTAGAAACTCTAGAAAGCAAGAGCAAGCTTCTTGCTCTAAAGCAGAGTGTGATCAATGGATGAGACTCTGCTGTGTGTTTCACTTCAGAAATGGAGTTAAATCCCAGGCTCTGAGTCTTCCTACAAGCAAGACTTCCTTTCATGTAAGGGCAGTTTCTTTATAGCTCAAAGGAACTACATCGTCCATGAAGCTCACACGTTTCTCATCTTAACTGACAAGCATTGGATGTTAGAGGACCAGTGCTTTGTATCAGTTCCAGAAGCAGATCTGGACTACATATGGTCCGTATGTGTAGGCAACATCATTCTTTTGTTCTCAGCACATTCACGTTTCATGCTGTCTTAGAGCCTCTAGAAAGCAAGAGCTTGCTTCTTGCTCTAAAGCAGAGTTTGATTAATGGATGAGAACTCTACTGTGTGTTTCACTTCAGAAATGGAGTTAAATTCCAGGATCTGAGTATTCCTACAAGCCAGACTTCGTTTCAGGTAAGGGCAGTCACTTTTCTGCTCAAACTAACTACATCGTTCACGCAGCTCACACGTTTCGGATCTTACCTGACAAGCATTGGATGTTAGAGGACGTGTGGTTTGTTTCAGTTTCAGAAGCAGAGTTGAACTAGATATGTTCCTTACGTTTAGGAAACACCATTCTTTTGTTCTGAGCTCACTCAGGATTCCTGCTGTATTAGAGACTCTAGAAAGCAAGAGCTTGCTTCTCGCTCGAAAGCAGAGTGTGATCCATGGATGAGAATTCTGATGTGTGTTTCCCTTCAGAAATGGAGTTAATCAGCTCAAAAGAACTACATCGTTCACGTAGCTCACACGTTTCTCATCTTAACTGACAAGCATTGGATGTTAGAGGACCAGTGATTTGTATCAGTTTCAGAAGCAGAGTTGGACTAGATATGGTCCGTATGTGTAGGAAACACCGTTCTTTTGTTCTGGGCACACTCATATTTCCTGCTGTATTAGAGACTCTAGAAAGGAAGAGTGTGCTTCTCGCTGTAAGCAGAGAGTGATCCATGGATGAGAATCTGCTGTTTGTTTCCCTTCAGAAATGCAGTTAAATCCCAGCCTCTGAGTCTTCCTACAAGCAAGACTTCCTTTCATTTAAGGGCAGTTTCTTTATAGCTCAAAGGAACTACATCGTTCACGAAACTCACACGTTTCTCATCTTAACCGACAAGCATTGGATGTTAGAGGACCAGTGCTTTGTAACAGTTTCAGAAGCAGATAGGGACTACATATGGTCCATATGTGTAGGCAACATCGTTCTTTTGTTCTCAGCACACTCACGTTTCATGCTGTCTTAGAGCCTCTAGAAAGCAAGAGCGTGCTTCTTGCTCTAAAGCAGAGTGTGATCCATGGATGAGAACTCTGCTGTGTGTTTCCCTTCAGAAACGGAGTTAAATCCCAGGCTCTGTGTCTTCCTACAAGCAAGACTTCGTTTCAGGTAAGGGAAGTCACTTTTCAGCTCAAAAGAACTACATCGTTCACGAAGCTCAAATGTTTCTCATCTTAACAGACAAGCATTGGATGTTAGAGGAACAGTGCTTTGTATCAGTTTCAGAAGCAGAGTTGGACTAGATATGGTCCGTATGTGTAGGAAACACCGTTATTTTGTTCTCAGCTCACTCATGCTTCCTGCTGTCTTAGGGACTCTAGAAAGCAAGAGCGTGCTTCTTGTTCTACACCAGAGTGTGATCAATGGATGAGAATACTGTTGTGTGTTTCACTTCAGAAATGGAGTTAAATCCCAGGCTCAGAGTCTTCCTCCAAGCAAGACTTCCTTTCACGTAAGGGCAGTTTCTTTGAGCTCAAAGGAACTACATCGTTCAGGAACCTCACATGTTTCTCATCCTAACTGACCAGCATTGGACGTTAGTGGACCAGTGCTTTGTAGCAGTTTCAGAAGCAGAGTTGTACTAGATATGGTCCATATGTGTAGGAAACACTGTTCTTTTGTTCTCAGCACACTCACGTTTCATGCTGTCTTAGAGACTCTAGAAAGCAAGATCGTGCTTGTCGCTCTAAAGCAGAATGTGATCAATGGACGAGAACTCCGCTGTGTGTTTCACTTCAGAATTGGAGTTAAATCCACGCTCTGAGTCTTCTGACAAGCAAGACTTCATTTCAGTTAAAGGCAGTTACTTTACAGCTCAAACGAACTACATCGTTCACGAAGCTCACACCTTTCGGATCTTACATGACAAGCATTGGATGTTAGAGGACCTGTGGTTTTTTTCAGTTTCAGAAGCACAGTTGAACTAGATATGTTCTGTATGTTTAGGAAACACCATTCTTTGTTCTGAGCACACTCATGTTTCCTGCTGTCTTAGAGACCCTAGAAAGCAAGAGCGTGCTTCTCGCTCTAAAGCAGAGTGTGATCCATGGTTGAGAACTATGCTGTGTGTTTCCCTTCAGAAATGGAGCTAAATCCCAGGCTCTGTGTTTTCCTACAAGCAAGACTTCGTTTCAGGTAAGGGCAGTCACTTTTCAGCTCAAAAGTAATACATCATTCACGAAGCTCACACGTTTCTCATCTTAACAGACAAGCATTGGATATTAGAGGACCAGTGCTTTGTATCAGCTTCAGAAGAAGAGTTGTACTATATATGGTCCGTATGTGTAGGAAACACCGTTCTTTTGTTCTCAGCACTCTCACGTTTCCTGCTGTCTTAGAGACTCTAGAAAGCAAGAGCGTGCTTCTTGTTCCAAAGCAGAGTGTGATCAATGGATGACAACACTGCTGTGAGTTTCACTTCAGAAATGGAATTAAATTCCAGGCTCTGAGTCTTCCTGCAAGCAAGACTTCGTTTCAGGTAAGGGCAGTTTCTTTATATCTCAAAGGAACTACATCGTTCACGAAGCTCACACGGTTCTCATTTTAACTGACAAGCATTGGATGTTAGAGGACCTGTGGTTTGTTTCAGTTTCAGAAGCAGAGTTAATTAGATATGTTCAGTATGTGTAGGAAACACCGTTCTTTTGTTCTGAGCACACTCAGGTTGCCTGCTGTATTAGAGACTCTGGAAAGCAAGAGCATGCTTCTTGCTCTAAAGCAGAGTGTGAACCATGTATGAGAACTATGCTGTGTGTTTCCCTTCAGAAATGGAGTTAAATCCCAGCCTCTGTGTCTTCCTACAAGCAACACTTCGTTTCAGGTAAGGGCAGTCACTTCTCAGCTCAAACGAACTACATCGTTCACGAAGCTTACACGTTTCTCTTCTTAACAGACAAGCATTGGATGTTAGAGGACCAGTGCTTTGTATCAGTTTCAGAAGCAGATTTGGACTACATATGGTCTGTATGTGTACGAAAAACCGTTCTTTTGTTCTCGGCACACTCAGATTTCCTGCTGTATTAGAGACTCTAGAAAGCAAGAGTGTGCTTCTCGCTCTAAAGCAGAGTGTGATCCATGGATGAGAACTCTGCTATGAGTTTCCCTTCAGAAATGGACTTAAATCCCAGGTTCTGTGTTTTACTACAAGCAAGGCTTCGTTTCAGGTAAGGGCAGTCCCTTTTCAGCTCAAAGGAACTACATCGTTCACGAAGCTCACACGTTTCTCATCTTAAATGACAAGCTTTGGATGTTAGAGGACCAGTGCTTTGTATCAGTTTCAGAAGCAGAGTTGGACTAGATATGGTCCGTATGTGTAGGAAACACCGTTCTTTTGTTCTCAACACACTCACGTTTCCTGCTGTGTTAGAGACTCTAGAAAGCAAGAGCGTGCTTCTTGCTCTAAAGCAGAGTGTGATCAATGGATGAGAACTCTGCTGTGTGTTTCACTTCAGAATTGGAGTTAAATCCCTGGCTCTGAGTCTTCCGACAAGCAAGACTTCATTTCAGTTGAAGGCAGTTACTTTACAGCTCAAATGATCTACATAGTTGACGAAGCTCACACGTTTCCGATCTTACCTGACAAGCATTGGATGTAAGACGACCTGTGGTTTGTTTCAGTTTCAGAAGGTTGTTGAACTAGATATAGTCAGTATGTGTAGGAAACACAGTTCATTTGTTCTGAGCACAATCACGTTTCCTGCTCTATTAGAGACTCTAGAAAGCAAGAGCGTGCTTCTTGCTCTAAAGCAGAGAGTGTTTCATGGATGAGAAAATTTTGTGTGTTTCCCGCCAGAAATGGAGTTAAATCCCAGCCTCTGAGTCTTCCTACAAGCAAGAGTTCCTTTCAGGTAAGGGCAGTCACTTTTCAGCTCAAAAGAACTATATCGTTCAAGAAGCTCACACCTTTCGGATCTTACCTGACAAGCATTGGATGTTAGAGGACCTGTGGTTTGTTTCAGTTTCAGAAGCAGAGTTAAACTAGATATGTTCCGTATGTGTAGGAAACACCGTTCTTTTGTTCTGAGCACACTCAGGTTTCCTGGCTGTATTAGAGACTCTAGAAAGCAAGAGCATGCTTCTTGCTCTAAAGCAGAGTGTGATCCATGGATGAGAACTCTGCTGTGTGTTTCCCTTCAGAAATGCAGTTAAATCCCAGGCTCTGAGTCTTCCTACAAGCAAGACTTCCTTTCATGTAAGGGCAGTTTCTTTATAGCTCAAAGGATCTACATCATTCATGAAACTCACACGTTTCTCATCTTAACTGACAAGCATTGGATGTTAGAGGACCAGTGCTTTGTAACAGTTTCAGAAGCAGATAGGGACTACATATGGTCCGTATGTGTAGGCAACATCGTTCTTTTGTTCTCAGCACACTCACGTTTCATGCTGTCTTAGAGCCTCTAGGAAGCAAGAGCGTGCTTCTTGCTCTAAAGCAGAGTGTGATCCATGGATGAGAACTCTGCTGTGTGTTTCCCTTCAGTAACGGAGTTAAATCCCAGGCTCTGTGTCTTCCGACAAGCAAGACTTCATTTCAGGTAAGTGCAGTCACTTTTCTGTTCAAACGAACTTCATCATACACGAAGCTCACACGTTTCGGATCTTACCTGACAAGAATTGGATGTTAGAGGACCTGTGGTTTTTTTCAGTTTCCGAAGCAGAGTTGAACTAGATATGTTCCACATGGTTAGGAAACACCCTTCTTTTCTTCTTAGCACACTCAGGTTTCCTGCTGTATTAGAGACTCTAGAATGCAAGAGCAAGCTTCTTGCTCTAAAGCAGTGTGTGATCAATGGATGAGAACTCTGCTGTGTGCTTCACTTCCGAAATGGAGTTAAATAACAGGCTCTGAGTCTTCCTACAAGCAAGACTTCGTTTCAGGTAATGGCAGTCACTTTTCAGCTCAAACGAACTACATCATTCACGAAGCTCACACGTTTCTCATCTTAACTGACAAGCATTGGATGTTAGAGGACCAGTGCTTTGTATCAGTTTCAGAAGCAGAGGTGGACTAGATATGGGCCGTATGTGTAGGAAACAACGTTCTTTTGTTCTCAGCACACTCAGGTTTCCTGCTGTATTAGAGACTCTAGAAAGCAAGAGCTTGCTTCTCGCTCTAAAGCAGAGTGTGATCCATGGATGAGAACTCTGCTGTGTGTTTCCCTTCACAAATGGAGTGAAATCCCAGGCTCTGTGTCTTCCTACAAGCAAGACTTCATTTCAGGTAAGGGCAGTCACTTTTCAGTGCAAAAGAACTACATCGTTCACAAAGCTCACACGTTTCTCATCTTAACTGACAAGCATTGGATGTTAGAGGACCAGTTATTTGTATCAGTTTCCGAAGAAGAGTTGGACTAGATATGTTACGTATGTGTAGGAAACACCGTTCTTTTGTTCTGGGCACACTCAGATTTCCTGCTGTATTAGAGACTCTAGAAAGGAAGAGTGTGCTTCTCGCTGTTAGCAGAGTGAGATCCATGGATGAGAACTCTGCTGTGTGTTTCCCTTCAGAAATGGAGTTAAATCCCAGGCTCTGAGTCTTCCTACAAGCAAGACTTCCTTTCATGTAAGGGCAGTTTCTTTATAGCTCAAAGGATCTACATCATTCACGAAACTCACACGTTTCTCATCTTAACTGACAAGCATTGGATGTTAGAGGACCAGTGCTTTGTAACAGTTTCAGAAGCAGATAGGGACTACATATGGTCCGTATGTGTAGGCAACATCGTTCTTTTGTTCTCAGCACACTCACGTTTCATGCTGTCTTAGAGCCTCTAGAAAGCAAGAGCGTGCTTCTTGCTCTAAAGCAGAGTGTGATCCATGGATGAGAACTCTGCTTTGTGTTTCCCTTCAGAAACGGAGTTAAATCCCAGGATCTGTGTCTTCCGACAAGCAAGACTTTGTTTCAGGTAAGGGAAGTCACTTTTCAGCTCAAAAGAACTACATCGTTCACGAAGCTCACATGTTTCTCATCTTAACAGACAAGCATTGGATGTTAGAGGACCAGTGCTTTGTATCAGTTTCAGAAGCAGAGTTGGACTAGATATGGTCCGTATGTGTAGGAAACACCGTTATTTTGTTCTCAGCTCACTCACGTTTCCTGCTGTATTAGAGACTCTAGAAAGCAAGAGCGTGCTTCTTGTTCTAAAGCAGAGTGTGATCCATGGATGAGATCACTGCTGTGTGTTTCACTTCAGAAATGGAGTGAAATCCCAGACTCTGAGTCTTCCTACAAGCAAGACTTCCTTTCATGTAAGGGCAGTTTCTTTAGAGCTCAAAGGAACTACATCGTTCATGAAGCTCACACGTTTCTCATCTTAAATGACAAGCATTGGATGTTAGAGGACCAGTGCTTTGTATCAGTTTCCGAAGCAGAGGTGGACAAGATATGGTGCGTATGTGTTGGAAACACCGTTCTTTTGTTCTCAGCACACTCAGGTTTCCTGCTGTATTAGAGACTCTAGAAAACAAGAGCATGCTTCTTGCTCTAAAGCAGGGTGTGATCCATGGATGAGAACTCTGCTGTGTGTTTCCCTTCAGAAATGGAGTTAAATCCCAGGCTCTATGTCTTACTACAAGCAAGACTTCGTTTCAGGTAAGGGCAGTCACTTTTCAGCTCAAACGAACTACATCATTCAGGAAGCTCACACGTTTCTCATCATAACTGACAAGCATTCGATGTTAGAGGACCTGTGCTTTGTATAAGTTTCAGAAGCAGATTTGGACTACATGTGGTCCGTATGTGTAGGCAACATCGTTCTTTTGTTCTCAGCACATTCACGTTTCATGCTGTCTTAGAGCCTCTAGAAAGCAAGAGCGTGCTTCTTGCTCTAAAGCAGAGTTTGATCAATGGATGAGAACTCTGCTGTGTGTTTCACTTCAGGAATGGAGTTAAATCCCAGGCTTTGAGTCTTTCTACAAGCCTGTTTTCGTTTCAGGTAAGGGCAGTCACTTTTCTGCTCAAACGAACTACATCATTCACGAAGCTCACACGTTTCAGGTCTTACCTGACAAGCATTGGATGTTAGAGGACGTGTGGTTTGTTTCAGTTTCAGAAGCAGAGTTGAACTAGATATGTTCTGTATGTTTAGGAAAAACCATTCTTTTCTTCTGAGCTCACTCAGGATTCCTGCTGTATTAGAGACTCTAGAAAGCAAGAGCTTGCTTCTCGCTCTAAAGCAGAGTGTGATCCATGGATGAGAACTCTGCTGTGTGTTTCCCTTCAGAAATGGACTTAAATCCCAGGCTCTGTGTCTTCCTACAAGCAAGACTTCATTTCAGGTAAGGGCAGTCACTTTTCTGCTCAAACGAACTTCATCATACACGAAGCTCACACGTTTCGGATCTTACCTGACAAGAATTGGATGTTAGAGGACCTGTGGTTTTTTTCAGTTTCCGAAGCAGAGTTGAACTAGATATGTTCCACATGGTTAGGAAACACCCTTCTTTTCTTCTTAGCACACTCAGGTTTCCTGCTGTATTAGAGACTCTAGAAAGCAAGAGCGTGCTTCTTGCTCTAAAGCAGAGTGTGATCAATGGATGAGAACTATGCTGTGTGTTTCACTTCTGAAATGGAGTTAAATCCCAGGCTCTGAGTCTTCCTACAAGCAAGACTTCGTTTCAGGTAAGGGCAGTCACTTTTCAGCTCAAACGAACTACATCATTCACGAAGCTCACACGTTTCTCATATTAACTGACAAGCATTGGATGTTAGAGGACCAGTGCTTTGTATCAGTTTCAGAAGCAGAGGTGGACTAGATATGGTCCGTATGTGTAGGAAACACCGTTCTTTTGTTCTCAGCACACTCAGGTTTCCTGCTGTATTAGAGACTCTAGAAAAGAAGAGTGTGCTTCTCGCTGTTAGCAGAGTGTGATCCATGGATGAGAACTCTGCTGTGTGTTTCCCTTCAGAAATGCAGTTAAATCCCAGGCTCTGAGTCTTCCTACAAGCAAGACTTCCTTTCATGTAAGGGCAGTTTCTTTATAGCTCAAAGGATCTACATCATTCACGAAACTCACACGTTTCTCATCTTAACTGACAAGCATTGGATGTTAGAGGACCAGTGCTTTGTAACAGTTTCAGAAGCAGATAGGGACTACATATGGTCCGTATGGGTAGGCAACATCGTTCTTTTGTTCTCAGCACACTCACGTTTCATGCTGTCTTAGAGCATCTAGAAAGCAAGAGCGTGCTTCTTGCTCTAAAGCAGAGTGTGATCCATGGATGAGAACTCTGCTGTGTGTTTCCCTTCAGAAACGGAGATAAATCCCAGGTTCTGTGTCTTCCTACAAGCAAGACTTCGTTTCAGGTAAGGGAAGTCACGTTTCAGCTCAAAAGAACTACATCGTTCACGAAGCTCAAATGTTTCTCATCTTAACAGACAAGCATTGGATGTTAGAGGACCAGTGCTTTGTATCAGTTTCAGAAGCAGAGTTGGACTAGATATGGTCCGTATGTGTAGGAAACACCGTTATTTTGTTCTCAGCTCACTCATGCTTCCTGCTGTCTTAGGGACTCTAGAAAGCAAGAGCGTGCTTCTTGTTCTACACCAGAGTGTGATCAATGGATGAGAATACTGTTGTGTGTTTCACTTCAGAAATGGAGTTAAATCCCAGGCTCAGAGTCTTCCTCCAAGCAAGACTTCCTTTCACGTAAGGGCAGTTTCTTTGAGCTCAAAGGAACTACATCGTTCAGGAACCTCACATGTTTCTCATCCTAACTGACCAGCATTGGACGTTAGTGGACCAGTGCTTTGTAGCAGTTTCAGAAGCAGAGTTGTACTAGATATGGTCCATATGTGTAGGAAACACCGTTCTTTTGTTCTCAGCACACTCACGTTTCATGCTGTCTTAGAGACTCTAGAAAGCAATATCGTGCTTGTCGCTCTAAAGCAGAATGTGATCAATGGACGAGAACTCCGCTGTGTGTTTCACTTCAGAATTGGAGTTAAATCCACGCTCTGAGTCTTCTGACAAGCAAGACTTCATTTCAGTTAAAGGCAGTTACTTTACAGCTCAAACGAACTACATCGTTCACGAAGCTCACACCTTTCGGATCTTACCTGACAAGCATTGGATGTTAGAGGACCTGTGGTTTTTTTCAGTTTCAGAAGCACAGTTGAACTAGATATGTTCTGTATGTTTAGGAAACACCATTCTTTGTTCTGAGCACACTCATGTTTCCTGCTGTCTTAGAGACCCTAGAAAGCAAGAGCGTGCTTCTCGCTCTAAAGCAGAGTGTGATCCATGGTTGAGAACTATGCTGTGTGTTTCCCTTCAGAAATGGAGCTAAATCCCAGGCTCTGTGTTTTCCTACAAGCAAGACTTCGTTTCAGGTAAGGGCAGTCACTTTTCAGCTCAAAAGTAATACATCATTCACGAAGCTCACACGTTTCTCATCTTAACAGACAAGCATTGGATATTAGAGGACCAGTGCTTTGTATCACCTTCAGAAGAAGAGTTGTACTATATATGGTCTGTATGTGTAGGAAACACCGCTCTTTTGTTCTCAGCACTCTTACGTTTCCTGCTGTCTTAGAGACTCTAGAAAGCAAGAGCGTGCTTCTTGTTCCAAAGCAGAGTGTGATCAATGGATGACAACACTGCTGTGAGTTTCACTTCAGAAATGGAATTAAATCCCAGGCTCTGAGTCTTCCTGCAAGCAAGACTTCGTTTCAGGTAAGGGCAGTTTCTTTATATCTCAAAGGAACTACATCGTTCACGAAGCTCACACGGTTCTCATTTTAACTGATAAGCATTGGATGTTAGAGGACCTGTGGTTTGTTTCAGTTTCAGAAGCAGAGTTAATTAGATATGTTCAGTATGTGTAGGAAACACCGTTCTTTTGTTCTGAGCACACTCAGGTTGCCTGCTGTATTAGAGACTCTGGAAAGCAAGAGCATGCTTCTTGCTCTAAAGCAGAGTGTGAACCATGTATGAGAACTATGCTGTGTGTTTCCCTTCAGAAATGGAGTTAAATCCCAGCCTCTGTGTCTTCCTACAAGCAACACTTCGTTTCAGGTAAGGGCAGTCACTTCTCAGCTCAAACGAACTACATCGTTCACGAAGCTCACACGTTTCTCTTCTTAACAGACAAGCATTGGATGTTAGAGGACCAGTGCTTTGTATCAGTTTCAGAAGCAGATTTGGACTACATATGGTCTGTATGTGTACGAAAAACCGTTCTTTTGTTCTCGGCACACTCAGATTTCCTGCTGTATTAGAGACTCTAGAAAGCAAGAGTGTGCTTCTCGCTCTAAAGCAGAGTGTGATCCATGGATGAGAACTCTGCTATGTGTTTCCCTTCAGAAATGGACTTAAATCCCAGGTTCTGTGTTTTACTACAAGCAAGACTTCGTTTCAGGTAAGGGCAGTCACTTTTCAGCTCAAAGGAACTACATCGTTCACGAAGCTCACACGTTTCTCATCTTAAATGACAAGCTTTGGATGTTAGAGGACCAGTGCTTTGTATCAGTTTCAGAAGCAGAGTTGGACTAGATATGGTCCGTATGTGTAGGAAACACCATTCTTTTGTTCTCAACACACTCACGTTTCCTGCTGTGTTAGAGACTCTAGAAAGCAAGAGCGTGCTTCTTGCTCTAAAGCAGAGTGTGATCAATGGATGAGAACTCTGCTGTGTGTTTCACTTCAGAATTGGAGTTAAATCCCTGGCTCTGAGTCTTCCGACAAGCAAGACTTCATTTCAGTTGAAGGCAGTTACTTTACAGCTCAAATGATCTACATAGTTGACGAAGCTCACACGTTTCCGATCTTAACTGACAAGCATTGGATGTAAGACGACCTGTGGTTTGTTTCAGTTTCAGAAGGTTGTTGAACTAGATATAGTCAGTATGTGTAGGAAACACAGTTCATTTGTTCTGAGCACAATCACGTTTCCTGCTCTATTAGAGACTCTAGAGAGCAAGAGCGTGCTTCTTGCTCTAAAGCAGAGAGTGTTTCATGGATGAGAAAATTTTGTGTGTTTCCCGCCAGAAATGGAGTTAAATCCCAGCCTCTGAGTCTTCCTACAAGCAAGACTTCCTTTCAGGTAAGGGCAGTCACTTTTCAGCTCAAAAGAACTATATCGTTCAAGAAGCTCACACCTTTCGGATCTTACCTGACAAGCATTGGATGTTAGAGGACCTGTGGTTTGTTTCAGTTTCAGAAGCAGAGTTAAACTAGATATGTTCCGTATGTGTAGGAAACACCGTTCTTTTGTTCTGAGCACACTCTGGTTTCCTGGCTGTATTAGAGACTCTAGAAAGCAAGAGCATGCTTCTTGCTCTAAAGCTGAGTGTGATCCATGGATGAGAACTATGCTGTGTGTTCCACTTCAGAAATGGAGTTAAATCCCAGGCTCTGTGTCTTACCACAAGCAAGACTTCGTTTCAGGTAAGGGCAGTCACTTTTCAGCTCAAAAGAATTACATTGTTCACGAAGCTCACACGTTTCTCATCTTAACAGTCAAGCATTGGATGTTAGAGGACCAGTGCTATATATCAGTTTCAGAAGCAGATTTGGACTACATATGGTACGTATGTGTACGAAAAACCGTTCTTTCTTTCTTGGCACACTCAGATTTCCTGCTGTATTAGAGAATCTAGAAAGCAAGAGTGTGCATCTCGCTCTAAAGCAGAGTGTGATCCATGGATGAGAACTCTGCTGTGTGTTTACCTTCAGAAATGGATTTAAATCCCAGGCTCTGTGTCTTACTAAAAGAAAGACTTCGTTTCAGGTAAGGGCAGTCACTTTTCAGCTCAAATGAATTACATTGTTCACGAAGCTCACACGTTTCTCATCTTACCTGACAGGCATTGGATGTTAGAGGACCTGTGGTTTCTTTCAGTTTCAGAAGTACGGTTAAACTAGATATGTTCCATATGTGTAGGAAACACCATGCTTTTGTTCTGTGCACACTCAGGTTTCTTGCTGTATTAGAGACTCTAGAAAGCCTGAGCATGCTTCTTGCTCTAAAGCAGAGTGTGATCCATGGAAGAGAACTATGCTGTGTGTTTCCCTTCAGAAATGGAGTTAAATCCCAGGCTCTGTGTCTTCCTACAAGCAAGACTTCGTTTCAGGTAAGGGCAGTCACTTTTCAGCTCAAACGAACTACATCATTCACGAAGCTCACACATTTCTCATCTTAAGAAACAAGCATTGGATGTTAGAGGACCAGTGCTTTGTATCAGTTTCAGAAGCATAGTTGGACTAGATAAGGTACAAATGTGTAGGAAACACCGTTCTTTTGATCTCAGCACACTCACGTTTCATGCTGTCTTAGAGCCTCTAGAAAGCAAGAGCGTGCTTCTTGCTCTAAAACAGAGTGTGATCAATGGATGAGAACTCTGATGTCTGTTTCACTTCAGAAATGGAGTTAAATCCCAGGCTCTGAGTCTTCCTACATGCAAGACTTCATTTCAGGTAAGGGAAGTTACTTTACAGCTCAAACGATCTACATCTTTCACGAAGGTCAAACGTTTCGGTTCTTACCTGACAAGCATTGGATGTTAGAGGACCTGTGGTTTGTTTCAGTTTCAGACACAGAGTTAAACTAGATATGTTCCGTATGTGTAGGAAACACCGTGCTTTTGTTCTGAGCACACTCATGTTTCGTGCTCTAATCTAGACTCTAGAAAGCAAGAGCATGCTTCTTGCTCTAAAGCAGAGAGTGATCCATGGATGAGAACTATGCTGTGTGTTTCCCTTCAGAAATGGAGTTAAATCCCAGGCTCTGAGTCTTCCTACAAGCAAGACTTCGTTTCAGGTAAGGGCAGCCACTTTTCAGCTCAAACAAACTACATCGTTCACGATGCTCACATGTTTCCGATCTTACCTGACAAGCATTGGATGGTAGAGGAACTTTGGTTTTTTTCAGTTTCAGAAGGTTGTTGAACTAGATATGGTCAGTATGTGTAGGAAACACAGTTCATTTGTTCTGAGCACAATCACGTTTTCTGCTGTATTGGAGACTCTAGAAAGCAAGAGTGTGCTTCTTGCTCTAAAGTAGAGAGTGTTTCATGGATGAGAAGTCTTTTGTGTGTTTCCCTCCAGAAATAGAGTTAAATCCCAGGCTCTGAGTCTTTCTACAAGCAAGACTTCGTTTCAGATAAGGGCAGTCACTTTTCTGGTCAAACGAACTACATCGTTCACAAAGCTCACACGTTTCGGATCTTACCTGACAAGCATTGGATGTTAGAGGACCTGTGGTTTGTTTCAGTTTCAGAAGCAGAGGTGGACTAGATATGTTACGTATGTGTAGGAAACACCGTTCTTTTGTTCTGGGCACACTCATATTTCCTGCTGTATTAGAGACTCTAGAAAGGAAGTGTGTGCTTCTCGCTGTTAGCAGAGTGTGATCCATGGATGAGAACTCTGCTGTGTGTTTCACTTCAGAAATGGAGTTAAATCCCAGGCTCTGAGTCTTCCTACAAGCAAGACTTCCTTTCATGTAAGGGCAGTTTCTTTATAGCTCAAAGGATCTACATCATTCACGAAACTCACACGTTTCTCATCTTAACTGACAAGCATTGGATGTTAGAGGACCAGTGCTTTGTAACAGTTTCAGAAGCAGATAGGGACTACATATGGTCCGTATGTGTAGGCAACATCGTTCTTTTGTTCTCAGCACACTCACGTTTCATGCTGTCTTAGAGCCTCTAGAAAGCAAGAGCGTGCTTCTTGCTCTAAAGCAGAGTGTGATCCATGGATGAGAACTCTGCTGTGTGTTTCCCTTCAGAAACGGAGTTAAATCCCAGGCTCTGTGTCTTCCGACAAGCAAGACTTTGTTTCAGTAAGGGAAGTCACTTTTCAGCTCAAAAGAACTACATCGTTCACGAAGCTCACATGTTTCTCATCTTAACAGACAAGCATTGGATGTTAGAGGACCAGTGCTTTGTATCAGTTTCAGAAGCAGAGTTGGACTAGATATGGTCCGTATGTGTAGGAAACACCGTTCTTTTGTTCTGGGCACATTCAGATTTCCTCCTGTATTAGAAACTCTAGAAAGCAAGAGCGAGCTTCTTGCTCTAAAGCAGAGTGTGATCAATGGATGAGACTCTGCTGTGTGTTTCACTTCAGAAATGGAGTTAAATCCCAGGCTCTGAGTCTTCCTACAAGCAAGACTTCCTTTCATGTAAGGGCAGTTTCTTTGTAGCTCAAAGGAACTACATCGTTCACGAAGCTCACACGTTTCTCATCTTAACTGACAAGCATTGGATGTTAGAGGACCAGTGCTTTGTATCAGTTCCAGAAGCAGATCTGGACTACATATGGTCCGTATGTGTAGGCAACATCATTCTTTTGTTCTCAGCACATTCGCGTTTCATGCTGTCTTAGAGCCTCTAGAAAGCAAGAGCTTGCTTCTTGCTCTAAAGCAGAGTTTGATTAATGGATGAGAACTCTACTGTGTGTTTCACTTCAGAAATGGAGTTAAATCCCAGGATCTGAGTATTCCTACAAGCCAGACTTCGTTTCAGGTAAGGGCAGTCACTTTTCTGCTCAAACTAACTACATCGTTCACGAAGCTCACACCTTTCGGATCTTACCTGACAAGCATTGGATGTTAGAGGACCTGTGGTTTTTTTCAGTTTCAGAAGCACAGTTGAACTAGATATGTTCTGTATGTTTAGGAAACACCATTCTTTGTTCTGAGCACACTCATGTTTCCTGCTGTCTTAGAGACCCTAGAAAGCAAGAGCGTGCTTCTCGCTCTAAAGCAGAGTGTGATCCATGGTTGAGAACTATGCTGTGTGTTTCCCTTCAGAAATGGAGCTAAATCCCAGGCTCTGTGTTTTCCTACAAGCAAGACTTCGTTTCAGGTAAGGGCAGTCACTTTTCAGCTCAAAAGTAATACATCATTCACGAAGCTCACACGTTTCTCATCTTAACAGACAAGCATTGGATATTAGAGGACCAGTGCTTTGTATCAGCTTCAGAAGAAGAGTTGTACTATATATGGTCTGTATGTGTAGGAAACACCGTTCTTTTGTTCTCAGCACTCTCACGTTTCCTGCTGTCTTAGAGACTCTAGAAAGCAAGAGCGTGCTTCTTGTTCCAAAGCAGAGTGTGATCAATGGATGACAACTGTGCTGTGAGTTTCACTTCAGAAATGGAATTAAATCCCAGGCTCTGAGTCTTCCTGCAAGCAAGACTTCGTTTCAGGTAAGGGCAGTTTCTTTATATCTCAAAGGAACTACATCGTTCACGAAGCTCACACGGTTCTCATTTTAACTGACAAGCATTGGATGTTAGAGGACCTGTGGTTTGTTTCAGTTTCAGAAGCAGAGTTAATTAGATATGTTCAGTATGTGTAGGAAACACCGTTCTTTTGTTCTGAGCACACTCAGGTTGCCTGCTGTATTAGAGACTCTGGAAAGCAAGAGCATGCTTCTTGCTCTAAAGCAGAGTGTGAACCATGTATGAGAACTATGCTGTGTGTTTCCCTTCAGAAAGGGAGTTAAATCCCAGCCTCTGTGTCTTCCTACAAGCAACACTTCGTTTCAGGTAAGGGCAGTCACTTCTCAGCTCAAACGAACTACATCGTTCAAGAAGCTCACACGTTTCTCTTCTTAACAGACAAGCATTGGATGTTAGAGGACCAGTGCTTTGTATCAGTTTCAGAAGCAGATTTGGACTACATATGGTCTGTATGTGTACGAAAAACCGTTCTTTTGTTCTCGGCACACTCAGATTTCCTGCTGTATTAGAGACTCTAGAAAGCAAGAGTGTGCTTCTCGCTCTAAAGCAGAGTGTGATCCATGGATGAGAACTCTGCTATGTGTTTCCCTTCAGAAATGGACTTAAATCCCAGGTTCTGTGTTTTACTACAAGCAAGACTTCGTTTCAGGTAAGGGCAGTCACTTTTCAACTCAAAGGAACTACATCGTTCACGAAGCTCACACGTTTCTCATCTTAAATGACAAGCTTTGGATGTTAGAGGACCAGTGCTTTGTATCAGTTTCAGAAGCAGAGTTGGACTAGATATGGTCCGTATGTGTAGGAAACACCGTTCTTTTGTTCTCAACACACTCACGTTTCCTGCTGTGTTAGAGACTCTAGAAAGCAAGAGCGTGCTTCTTGCTCTAAAGCAGAGTGTGATCAATGGATGAGAACTCTGCTGTGTGTTTCACTTCAGAATTGGAGTTAAATCCCTGGCTCTGAGTCTTCCGACAAGCAAGACTTCATTTCAGTTGAAGGCAGTTACTTTACAGCTCAAATGATCTACATAGTTGACGAAGCTCACACGTTTCCGATCTTACCTGACAAGCATTGGATGTAAGACGACCTGTGGTTTGTTTCAGTTTCAGAAGGTTGTTGAACTAGATATAGTCAGTATGTGTAGGAAACACAGTTCATTTGTTCTGAGCACAATCACGTTTCCTGCTCTATTAGAGACTCTAGAGAGCAAGAGCGTGCTTCTTGCTCTAAAGCAGAGAGTGTTTCATGGATGAGAAAATTTTGTGTGTTTCCCGCCAGAAATGGAGTTAAATCCCAGCCTCTGAGTCTTCCTACAAGCAAGACTTCCTTTCAGGTAAGGGCAGTCACTTTTCAGCTCAAAAGAACTATATCGTTCAAGAAGCTCACACCTTTCGGATCTTACCTGACAAGCATTGGATGTTAGAGGACCTGTGGTTTGTTTCAGTTTCAGAAGCAGAGTTAAACTAGATATGTTCCGTATGTGTAGGAAACACCGTTCTTTTGTTCTGAGCACACTCAGGTTTCCTGGCTGTATTAGAGACTCTAGAAAGCAAGAGCATGCTTCTTGCTCTAAAGCTGAGTGTGATCCATGGATGAGAACTATGCTGTGTGTTTCACTTCAGAAATGGAGTTAAATCCCAGGCTCTGTGTCTTACCACAAGCAAGACTTCGTTTCAGGTAAGGGCAGTCACTTTTCAGCTCAAAAGAATTACATTGTTCACGAAGCTCACACGTTTCTCATCTTAACAGTCAAGCATTGGATGTTAGAGGACCAGTGCTATATATCAGTTTCAGAAGCAGATTTGGACTACATATGGTACGTATGTGTACGAAAAACCGTTCTTTCTTTCTTGGCACACTCAGATTTCCTGCTGTATTAGAGACTCTAGAAAGCAAGAGTGTGCATCTCGCTCTAAAGCAGAGTGTGATCCATGGATGAGAACTCTGCTGTGTGTTTACCTTCAGAAATGGATTTAAATCCCAGGCTCTGTGTCTTACTAAAAGAAAGACTTCGTTTCAGGTAAGGGCAGTCACTTTTCAGCTCAAATGAATTACATTGTTCACGAAGCTCACACGTTTCTCATCTTACCTGACAGGCATTGGATGTTAGAGGACCTGTGGTTTATTTCAGTTTCAGAAGTACGGTTAAACTAGATATGTTCCATATGTGTAGGAAACACCATGCTTTTGTTCTGTGCACACTCAGGTTTCTTGCTGTATTAGAGACTCTAGAAAGCCTGAGCATGCTTCTTGCTCTAAAGCAGAGTGTGATCCATGGAAGAGAACTATGCTGTGTGTTTCCCTTCAGAAATGGAGTTAAATCCCAGGCTCTGTGTCTTCCTACAAGCAAAATTCGTTTCAGGTAAGGGCAGTCACTTTTCAGCTCAAAAGTACTACATCATTCACGAAGCTCACACATTTCTCATCTTAAGAAACAAGCATTGGATGTTAGAGGACCAGTGCTTTGTATCAGTTTCAGAAGCAGAGTTGGACTAGATAAGGTACAAATGTGTAGGAAACACCGTTCTTTTGATCTCAGCACACTCACGTTTCATGCTGTCTTAGAGCCTCTAGAAAGCAAGAGCGTGCTTCTTGCTCTAAAACAGAGTGTGATCAATGGATGAGAACTCTGCTGTCTGTTTCACTTCAGAAATGGAGTTAAATCCCAGGCTCTGAGTCTTCCTACATGCAAGACTTCATTTCAGGTAAGGGAAGTTACTTTACAGCTCAAACGATCTACATCTTTCACGAAGGTCAAACGTTTCGGTTCTTACCTGACTAGCATTGGATGTTAGAGGACCTGTGGTTTGTTTCAGTTTCAGACACAGAGTTAAACTAGATATGTTCCGTATGTGTAGGAAACACCGTGCTTTTGTTCTGAGCACACTCATGTTTCGTGCTCTAATCTAGACTCTAGAAAGCAAGAGCATGCTTCTTGCTCTAAAGCAGAGAGTGATCCATGGATGAGAACTATGCTGTGTGTTTCCCTTCAGAAATGGAGTTAAATCCCAGGCTCTGAGTCTTCCTACAAGCAAGACTTCGTTTCAGGTAAGGGCAGCCACTTTTCAGCTCAAACAAACTACATCATTCACGATGCTCACATGTTTCCGATCTTACCTGACAAGCATTGGATGGTAGAGGAACTTTGGTTTTTTTCAGTTTCAGAAGGTTGTTGAACTAGATATGGTCAGTATGTGTAGGAAACACAGTTCATTTGTTCTGAGCACAATCACGTTTTCTGCTGTATTGGAGACTCTAGAAAGCAAGAGTGTGCTTCTTGCTCTAAAGTAGAGAGTGTTTCATGGATGAGAAGTCTTTTGTGTGTTTCCCTCCAGAAATAGAGTTAAATCCCAGGCTCTGAGTCTTTCTACAAGCAAGACTTCGTTTCAGATAAGGGCAGTCACTTTTCTGGTCAAACGGACTACATCGTTCACGAAGCTCACACGTTTCGGATCTTACCTGACAAGCATTGGATGTTAGAGGACCTGTGGTTTGTTTCAATTTCAGAAGCAGAGTTAAACTAGATGTGTTCCGTATGTGTAGGAAACACCGTTCTTTTGTTCTGAGCACACTCATGTTTCCTGCTGTATTAGAGACTCTAGAAAGCAAGAGCAAGCTTCTTGCTCTAAAGCAGAGTGTGATCCATGGTTGAGAACTATGCTGTGTGTTTCCCTTCAAAAATGGAGTTAAATCCCAAGCTCTGTGTCTTCCTACAAGCAAGACTTCGTTTCAGGTAAGGGCAGTCACATTTTAGTTCAAACGAATTGCATTGTTCACAAAGCTCACACGTTTCTCATCTTAACAGACAAGCATTGGATGTTAGAGGACCAGTTCTTTGTATCAGTTTCAGAAGCAGATTTGGACTACATATGGTCTGTATGTGTACAAAAAACCGTTCTTTTGTTCTCGGCACACTCAGATTTCCTGCTGTATTAGAGACTCTAGAAAGCAACAGTGTGCTTCTCGATCTAAAGCAGAGTGTGATCCATGGATGAGAACTCTGCTGTGTGTTTCCCTTCAGAAATGGAGTTAAATCCCAGGCTCTGTGTCCTCCTACAAGCAAGACTTCCTTTCAGGTAAGGGCAGTTTCTTTATAGCTCAAAAGAACTACATCGTTCACGAAGCTCACACGTTGATCATCTTAACTGAAAAGCATTGGATATTAGAGGACCAGTGCTTTGTATCAGTTTCAGAAGCAAATTTGGACTACATATGGTCCGTGTGTGTAGGCAACATCGTTCTTTTGTTCTCAGCACACACACGTTTCATGCTGTCTTAGAGCCTCTAGAAAGAAAGAGCTTGCTTCTTGCTCTAATGCAGAGTGTGATCAATGGATTAGAACACTGCTGTGTGATTCACTTCAGAAATGGAGTTAAATCCCAGTCTATGTGTCTTCCTACAAGAAAGACTTCCTTACAGGTAAGGGCAGTTTCTTTATAGCTCAAAAGAACTACATCGTTCACGAAGCTCACACGTTGATCATCTTAACTGACAAGCATTGGATGTTAGAGGACCAGTGCTTTGTATCAGTTTCAGAAGCAAATTTGGACTACATATGGTCTGTGTGTGTAGGCAACATCGTTCTTTTGTTCTCAGCACACTCACGTTTCATGCTGTCTTAGAGCCTCTAGAAAGCAAGAGCGTGCTACTTGCTCTAAAGCAGAGTGTGATCAATGGATGAGAACTCTGCAGTGTTTCAGTTCAGAAATGGAGTTAAATCCCAGGCTCTGGGTCTTCCAACATGCAAGATTTCATTTCAGGTAAGGGCAGTTACTTTACAGCTCAAAAGAACTACATCCTTCACGAAGCTCACACGTTTTGGATCTTAACTGACAAGCATTGGATGTTAGAGGACCTGTGGTTTGTTTCATTTCAGAAGCAGAGTTTAACTAGATATATCCGTATTTGTAGGAAACACCGTTCTTTTGTTCTGAGCACACTCAGGTTTCCTGCTGTATTAGAGATTCTAGAAAGCAACAGCTGTCGCTCTAGAGCAGAGTGTGATCCAAGTATGAGAACTCTGCTGTATGTTTCCCTTCAGAAATGGAGTTAAATCCCAGGCTCTGTGTCTTCCTACAAGCAAGACTTCCATTCAGGTAAGGGCAGTTTCTTTATAGCTCAAAAGAACTACATCGTTCACGAAGCTCACACGTTTCTCATCATAACTGAAAAGCATTGGATGTTAGAGGACCAGTGCTTTGTATCAGTTTCAGAAACAAATATGGACTACATATGGTCCGTGTGTGTAGGCAACATCGTTCTTTTGTTCTCAGCACACTCACGTTTCATGCTGTCTTAGAGCCTCTAGAAAGCAAGAGCGTGCTACTTGCTCTAAAGCAGAGTGTGATCAATGGATGAGAACTCTGCAGTGTTTCAGTTCAGAAATGGAGTTAAATCCCAGGCTCTGGGTCTTCCAACATGCAAGATTTCATTTCAGGTAAGGGCAGTTACTTTACAGCTCAAAAGAACTACATCCTTCACGAAGCTCACACGTTTTGGATCTTAACTGACAAGCATTGGATGTTAGAGGACCTGTGGTTTGTTTCATTTCAGAAGCAGAGTTTAACTAGATATATCCGTATTTGTAGGAAACACCGTTCTTTTGTTCTGAGCACACTCAGGTTTCCTGCTGTATTAGAGATTCTAGAAAGCAACAGCTGTCGCTCTAGAGCAGAGTGTGATCCAAGTATGAGAACTCTGCTGTATGTTTCCCTTCAGAAATGGAGTTAAATCCCAGGCTCTGTGTCTTCCTACAAGCAAGACTTCCATTCAGGTAAGGGCAGTTTCTTTATAGCTCAAAAGAACTACATCGTTCACGAAGCTCACACGTTTCTCATCATAACTGAAAAGCATTGGATGTTAGAGGACCAGTGCTTTGTATCAGTTTCAGAAACAAATATGGACTACATATGGTCCGTGTGTGTAGGCAACATCGTTCTTTTTTTCTCAGCACACTCACGTTTCATGCTGTCTTAGAGCCTCTAGAAAGCAAGAGTGTGCTTCTTGCTCTAAAGCAGAGTGTGATCAATGGATGAGAACTCTGCTGTGTGTTTCACTTCAGAAATTGAGTTAAATCCTAGGCTCTGAGTCTTCCTACATGCAAGACTTCATTTCAGGTAAGGGAAGTTACTTTGCAGCTCAAATGATCTACACCTTTCACGAAGGTCAAATGTTTCGGTTCTTACCTGACAAGCATTGGATGTTAGAGGACCTGTGGTTTGTTTCAGTTTCAGACGCAGAGTTAAACTAGATATGTTCCGTATGTGTAGGAAACACCGTGCTTTTGTTCTGAGCACACTCATGTTTCCTGCTCTAATCTAGACTCTAGAAAGCAAGAGCATGCTTCTTGCTCTAAAGCAGAGAGTGATCCATGGATGAGAACTATGCTGTGTGTTTCCCTTCAGAAATGGAGTTAAATCCCAGGCTCTGAGTCTTCCTACAAGCAAGACTTCATTTCAGGTAAGGGCAGTCACTTTTCAGCTCAAACGACCTACATCGTTCACGATGCTCACATGTTTCGGATCTTACCTGACAAGCGTTGGATGGTAGAGGAACTGTGGTTTGTTTCAGTTTCAGAAGGTTGTTGAACTAGATATGGTCAGTATGTGAAGGAAACACAGTTCATTTGTTCTGAGCACAATCACGTTTCCTGCTGTATTGGAGACTCTAGAAAGGAAGAGCGTGCTTCTTGCTCTAAAGTAGAGAGTGTTTCATGGATGAGAAGTCTTTTGTGTGTTTCCGTCCAGAAATAGAGTTAAATCCCAGACTCTGAGTCTTCCTACAAGCAGGACTTCGTTTCAGGTAAGGGCAGTCACTTTTCTGGTCAAACGAACTACATCGTTCACGAAGCTCACACGTTTCGGATCTTACCTGACAAGCATTGGATGTTAGAGGACCTGTGGTTTGTTTCAATTTCAGAAGCAGAGTTAAACTAGATGTGTTCCGTATGTGTAGGAAACACCGTTCTTTTGTTCTGAGCACACTCATGTTTCCTGCTGTATGAGAGACTCTAGAAAGCAAGAGCATGCTTCTTGCTCTAAAGCAGAGTGTGATCCATGGTTGAGAACTATGCTGTGTGTTTCCCTTCAAAAATGGAGTTAAATCCCATGCTCTGTGTCTTCCTACAAGCAAGACTTCGTTTCAGGTAAGGGCAGTCACATTTCAGTTCAAACGAATTGCATTGTTCACAAAGCTCACACGTTTCTCATCTTAACAGAAAAGCATTGGATGTTAGAGGACCAGTGCTTTGTATCAGTTTCAGAAGCAGATTTGGACTACATATGGTCTGTATGTGTTCAAAAAACCGTTCTTTTGTTCTCGGCACACTCAGATTTCCTGCTGTATTAGAGACTCTAGAAAGCAACAGTGTGCTTCTCGATCTAAAGCAGAGTGTGATCCATGGATGAGAACTCTGCTGTGTGTTTCCCTTCAGAAATGGAGTTAAATCCCAGGCTCTGTGTCCTCCTACAAGCAAGACTTCCTTTCAGGTAAGGGCAGTTTCTTTATACCTCAAAAGAACTACATCGTTCAGAAGCTCACACGTTTCTGATCTTAACAGACAAGCATTGGATGTTAGAGGACCAGTGCTTTGTATCAGTTTCAGAAGCAAATTTGGACTACATATGGTCCGTGTGTGTAGGCAACATCATTCTTTTGTTCTCAGCACACTCACGTTTCATGCTTTCTTAGAGCCTCTAGAAAGCAAGAGCGTGCTTCTTGCTCTAAAGCAGAGTGTGATCAATGGATGAGAACTCTGCTGTGTTTCACTTCACAGTTAAATCCCAGGCTCTGAGTCTTCCTACATGCAAGACTTCATTTCAGGTAAGGGTAGTTACTTTGCAGCTCAAACGATCTAAATCTTTCACGAAGGTCAAACGTTTCGGTTCTTACCTGACAAGCATTGGATGTTAGAGGACCTGTGGTTTGTTTCAGTTTCAGACGCAGAGTTAAACTAGATATGTTCCGTATGTGTAGGAAACACCGTGCTTTTGTTCTGAGCACACTCATTTTTCCTGCTCTAATCTAGACTCTAGAAAGCAAGAGCATGCTTCTTGCTCTAAAGCAGAGAGTGATCCATGGATGAGAACTATGCTGTGTGTTTCCCTTCAGAAATGGAGTTAAATCCCAGGCTCTGAGTCTTCCTACAAGCAAGACTTCGTTTCAGGTAAGGGCAGTCACTTTTCAGCTCAAACGAACTACATCATTCACGATGCTCACATGTTTCGGATCTTACCTGACGAGCATTGGATGGTAGAGGAACTGTGGTTTGTTTCAGTTTCAGAAGGTTGTTGAACTAGATATGGTCAGTATGTGTAGGAAACACAGTTCATTTGTTCTGAGCACAATTACGTTTCCTGCTGTATTGGAGACTCTAGAAAGCAAGAGCGTGCTTCTTGCTCTAAAGCAGAGAGTGTTTCATGGATGAGAAGTCTTTTGTGTGTTTCCGTCCAGAAATAGAGTTAAATACCAGGCTCTGAGTCTTCCTACAAGCAAGACATCGTTTCAGGTAAGGGCAGTCACTTTTCTGGACAAACGAACTACATCGTTCACGAAGCTCACACGTTTCGGATCTTACCTGACAAGCATTGGATGTTAGAGCACCTGTGGTTTGTTTCAATTTCAGAAGCAGAGTTAAACTAGATGTGTTCCGTATGTGTAGTAAACACCGTTATTTTGTTCTGAGCACAATCAGGTTTCCTGCGGTATTAGAGACTCTAGAAAGCAAGAGCATGCTTCTTGCTCTAAAGCAGAGTGTGATCCATGGTTGAGAACTATGCTGTGTGTTTCCTTAAAAAATGGAGTTAAATCCAAAGCTCTGTGTCTTCCTACAAGCAAGACTTCGTTTCAGGTAAGGGAAGTCACTTTTCAGTTCAAACGAAATACATTGTTCACAAAGCTCACACGTTTTTCATCTTAACAGACAAGCATTGGATGTTAGAGGACCAGTGCTTTGTATCAGTTTCAGAAGCAGATTTGGACTACATATGGTCTGTATGTGTACAAAAAACCGTTCTTTTGTTCTCGGCACACTCAGATTTCCTGCTGTATTAGAGACTCTAGAAAGCAACAGTGTGCTTCTCGCTCTAAAGCAGAGTGTGATCCATGGATGAGAACTCTGCTGTGTGTTTCCCTTCAGAAATGGAGTTAAATCCCAGGCTCTGTGTCCTCCTACAAGCAAGACTTCCTTTCAGGTAAGGGCAGTTTCTTTATACCTCAAAAGAACTACATCGTTCACGAAGCTCACACGTTTCTCATCATAACTGAAAAGCATTGGATGTTAGAGGACCAGTGCTTTGTATCAGTTTCAGAAGCAAATTTGGACTACATATGGTCCGTGTGTGTAGGCAACATCGTTCTTTTGTTCTCAGCACACTCACGTTTCATGCTGTCTTAGAGCCTCTAGAAAGCAAGAGCGTGCTTCTTGCTCTAAAGCAGAGTGTGATCAATGCATGAGAACTCTGCTGTGTGTTTCACTTCAGAAATGGAGTTAAATCCCAGGCTCTGAGTTTTCCTACATGCAAGACTTCATTTCAGGTAAGGGCAGTTACTATATAGCTCAAGCGAACTACATCGTTCACGAAGCTCACACGTTTTGGATCTTACCTGACAAGCATTGGATGTTAGAGGACCTGTGGTTTGTTTCAATTTCAGACGCAGAGTTAAACTAGATATGTTCCGTATTTGTAGGAAACACCGTGCTTTTGTTCTGAGCACACTCATGTTTCCTGCTCTATTCTAGACTCTAGAAAGCAAGAGCATGCTTCTTGCTCTAAAGCAGAGTGTGATCCATGGATGGGAACTATGCTGTGTTTTTCCCTTCAGAAATGGAGTTAAATCCCAGACTCTGAGTCTTCTTACAAGCAAGACTTCGTTTCAGGTAAGGGCAGTCAAATTCAGCTCAAACGAACTACATCGTTCACGAAGCTCACACGTTTCTCATCTTAACAGACAAGCATTGGATGTTAGAGGACCAGTGCTTTGTATCAGTTTCAGAAGCAGAGTTGGACTAGATAAGGTCCGCATGTGTAGGAAACACCGTTCTTTTGTTCTCAGCACACTCACATTTCATGCTGTCTTAGTGCCTCTAGAAAGCAAGAGCATGCTTTTTGCTCTAAAGCAGAGTATGATCAATGGTTGAGAACTCTGCTGTGTGTTTCACTTCAGAAATGGAGTTTAATCCCAGGCTCTGAGTCTTCCTACAAGCAAGACTTCGTTTCAGGTAAGGGCAGTTACTTTACAGCTCAAACGAACTACATCGTTCATGAAGCTCACATGTTTCGGATCTTACCTGACAAGCATTGGATGGTAGAGGAACTGTGGTTTGTTTCAGTTTCAGAAAGTTGTTGAACTAGATATGGTCAGTATGTGTAGGAAACACAGTTCATTTGTTCTGAGCACAATCACGTTTCCTGCTGTTTTGGAGACTCTAGAAAGCAAGAGCGTGCTTCTTGCTCTAAAGCAGAGGGTGTTTCATGGATGAGAAGTCTTTTGTGTGTTTCTCTCCAGAAATAGAGTTAAATCCCAGGCTCTGAGTCTTCCTACAAGCAAGACTTCGTTTCAGGTAAGGGCAGTCACTTTTCTGGTCAAACGAACTACATCGTTCACGAAGCTCACACGTTTCGGATCTTACCTGACAAGCTTTGGATGTTAGAGGACCTGTGGTTTGTTTCAATTTCAGAAGCAGAGTTAAACTAGATGTGTTCCGTATGTGTAGGAAACATCGTTCTTTTGTTCTGAGCACACTCAGGTTTCTTGCTGTATTAGAGACTCTAGAAAGCAAGAGCATGCTTCTTGCTCTAAAGCAGAGTGTGATCCATGGATGAGAACTATGCTGTGTGTTTCCCTTCAGAAATGGAGTTAAATCCCAAGCTCTGTGTCTTCCTACAAGCAAGACTTCGTTTCAGGTAAGGGCAGTCACTTTTCAGCTCAAAAGAACTACATCGTTCACGAAGCTCACACGTTTCTCATCTTAACAGAAAAGCATTGGATGTTAGAGGACCAGTGCTTTGTATCAGTTTCAGAAGCAGATTTGGACTACATATGGTCTGTATGTGGACGAAAAACCGTTCTTTTGTTCTCGGCACACTCAGATTTCCTGCTGTATTAGAGACTCTAGAAAGCAAGAGTGTGCTTCTCGCTCTAAAGCTGAGTGTGATCCATGGATGAGAACTCTGCTGTGTGTTTCCCTTCAGAAATGGAGGTAAATCCCAGGCTCTGTGTCTTACTATAAGCAAGACTTCGTTTCAGGTAAGGGCAGTCACTTTTCAACTTAAACGAACTACATCGTTAACGAAGCTCACACGTTTCTCATCTTAACTGACCAGCATTGGATATTAGAGGCCCAGTGCTATGTATCAGTTTCAGAAGCAGAGGTGGACTACATACGGCCCGTATGTGTAGGAAACACCGTTCTTTTGTTCTCAGCACACTCACGTTTCATGCTGTCTTAGAGACTCTAGAAAGCCAGAGCGTGCTTCTAGCTCTAAAGCAGAGTTTGATCAATGGATGAGAACTCTGCTGTGTGTTTCACTTCAGAATTGGAGTTAAATCCCAGGCTCTGAGTCTTCCGAAAAGCAAGACTTCATTTCAGTTAAAGGCAGTTACTTTACAGCCAAACGAAATACATCGTTCAGAAGCTCACACGTTTCTGATCTTAACAGACAAGCATTGGATGTTAGAGGACCAGTGCTTTGTATCAGTTTCAGAAGCAGATTTGGACTACATATGGTCTGTATGTGTACGAAAAACCGTTCTTTTGTTCTCGGCACACTCAGATTTCCTGCTGTATTAGAGACTCTAGAAAGCAACAGTGTGCTCCTCGCTCTAAAGAGGAGTGTGATCCATGGATGAGAACTCTGCTGTGTGTTTCCCTTCAGAAATGGAGTTAAATCCCAGGCTCTGTGTCCTCCTACAAGCAAGACTTTCTTTCAGGTAAGGGCAGTTTCTTTATAGCTCAAAAGAACTACATCGTTCACGAAGCTCACACGTTTCTCATCATAACTGAAAAGCATTGGATGTTAGAGGACCAGTGCTTTGTATCAGTTTCAGAAGCAAATTTGGACTACATATGGTCCGTGTGTGTAGGCAACATCGTTCTTTTGTTCTCAGCACACTCACGTTTCATGCTGTGTTAGAGCCTCTAGAAAGCAAGAGCGTGCTTCTTGCTCTAAAGCAGAGTGTGATCAATGCATGAGAACTCTGCTGTGTGTTTCACTTCAGAAATGGAGTTAAATCCCAGACTCTGAGTCTTCCTACAAGCAAGAATTCATTTCAGGTAAGGGCAGTCAAATTCAGCTCAAACGAACTACATCGTTCACGAAGCTCACACGTTTCTCATCTTAACAGACAAGCATTGGATGTTAGAGGACCAGTGCTTTGTATCAGTTTCAGAAGCAGAGTTGGACTAGATAAGGTCCGCATGTGTAGGAAACACCGTTCTTTTGTTCTCAGCACACTCACATTTCATGCTGTCTTAGAGCCTCTAGAAAGCAAGAGCATGCTTTTTGCTCTAAAGCAGAGTTTTATCAATGTATGAGAACTCTGCTGTGTGTTTCACTTCAGAATTGGAGTTAAATCCCATTCTCTGAGTCTTCCGACAAGCAAGACTTCATTTCAGTTAAAGGCAGTTACTTTACAGCCAAACGAAATACATCGTTCAGAAGCTCACACGTTTCGGATCTTACCTAACAAGCATTTGATGTTAGAGGACCAGTGGTTTGTTTCAGTTTGAGAAGCAGGTTTATACTAGATATGTTCCGTATGTGTAGGAAACACCGTTCATTTGTTCTCAGCACACTCACGTTTCATGCTGTCTTTGAGCCTCTAGAAAGCAAGAGCGTGCTTCTTGCTCTAAAGCAGAGTGTGATCAATGGTTGAGAACTCTGCTGTGTGTTTCACTTCAGAAATGGAGTTAAATCCCAGGCTCTGAGTCTTCCTACAAGCAAGACTTCATTTCAGGTAAGGGCAGTTACTTTACAGCTCAAACGAACTACATCGTTCACGAAGCTCACATGTTTCCGATCTTACCTGACAAGCGTTGGATGGTAGAGGATCTGTGGTTTGTTTCAGTTTCAGAAGGTTGTTGAACTAGATATGGTCAGTATGTGTAGGAAACACAGTTCATTTGTTCTGAGCACAATCACGTTTCCTGCTGTATTAGAGACTCTAGAAAGCAAGAGCGTGCTTCTTACTCTAAAGCAGAGAGTATTTCATGGATGAGAAGTCTTTTGTGTGTTTCCCTTCAGAAATGGAGTTAAATCCCAGGCTCTGAGTCTTCCTACCAGCAAGACTTCCTTTCAGGTAAGGGCAGTTTCTTTATAGCTCAATAGAACTACATCGTTCACGAAGCATACACGTTTCGGATCTTACCTGACCAGCATTGGATGTTAGAGGACCTGTGGTTTGTTTCAGTTTCAGAAGCAGAGTTAAACTAGATATGTTCCATATTTGTAGGAAACACCGTTCTTTTGTTCTGAGCACACTCATGTTTCCTGCTGTATTAGAGACTCTAGAAAGCAAGAGCATGCTTCTTGCTCTAAAGCAGAGTGTGATCCGTGGATGAGAACTATGCTGTCTGTTTCCCTTCAGAAATGGAGTTAATCCCAGGCTCTGTGTCTTCCTACAAGCAAGCCTTCGTTTCAGGTAAGGGCAGTCACTTTTCATTTCAAACGAATTACATTGTTCACGAAGCTCACACGTTTCTCATCTTAACAGAAAAGCATTGGATGTTAGAGGACCAGTGCTTTGTATCAGTTTCAGAAGCAGATTTGGACTACATATGGTCTGCATGTGGACGAAAAACCGTTCTTTTGTTCTCGGCACACTCAGATTTCCTGCTCTATTAGAGACTCTAGAAAGCAAGAGTGTGCTTCTCGCTCTAAAGCTGATTGTGATCCATGGATGAGAACTCTGCTGTGTGTTTCCCTTCAGAAATGGAGGTAAAACCCAGGCTCTGTGTCTTACTACATGCAAGACTTCGTTTCAGGTAAGGGCAGTCACTTTTCAACTTAAACGAACTACATCGTTAACGAAGCTCACACGTTTCTCATTTTAACTGACCAGCATTGGATGTTAGAGGCCCAGTGCTTTGTATCAGTTTCAGAAGCAGA
Organism: Onychomys leucogaster; assembly: GCA_949786385.1. Classification (NCBI taxonomy): domain Eukaryota; kingdom Metazoa; phylum Chordata; class Mammalia; order Rodentia; family Cricetidae; genus Onychomys; species Onychomys leucogaster. The sequence goes on from CATKUP010000025.1 coordinate 1,924,745, forward strand.
GGTGGACTACATACGGTCCATATGTGTAGGAAACACCGTTCTTTTGTTCTCAGCACACTCACGTTTCATGCTGTCTTAGAGACTCTAGAAAGCAAGAGCGTGCTTCTTGCTCTAAAGCAGAGTTTTATCAATGGATGAGAACTCTGCTGTGTGTTTCACTTCAGAATTGGAGTTAAATCCCAGGCTCTGAGTCTTCCGACAAGCAAGACTTCATTTCAGTTAAAGCAGTTACTTTACAGCCAAACGAAATACATCGTTCAGAAGCTCACACGTTTCGGATCTTACCTGACAAGCATTCGATGTTAGAGGACCAGTGGTTTGTTTCAGTTTGATAAGCAGGGTTATACTAGATATGTTCCATATGTGTAGGAAACACCGTTCTTTTCTTCTCAGCACACTCAATTTTCATGCTGTCTTAGAGCCTCTAGAAAGCAAGAGCGTGCTTCTTGCTCGAAAGCAGAGTGTGATCAATGGTTGAGAATTCTGCTGTGTGTTTCACTTCAGAAATGAAGTTAAATCCCAGGCTCTGAGTCTTCCTACAAGCAAGACTTCGTTTCAGGTAAGGGCAGTTACTTTACAGCTCAAACGAACTACATCGTTCACGAAGCTCACATGTTTCGTATCTTACCTGACAAGCATTGGATGGTAGAGGAACTGTGGTTTGTTTCAGTTTCAGAAGGTTGTTGAACTAGATATGGTCAGTATGTGTAGGAAACACAGTTCATTTGTTCTGAGCACAATCACGTTTCCTGCTGTATTAGAGACTCTAGAAAGCAAGAGCGTGCTTCTTACTCTAAAGCAGAGAGTATTTCATGGATGAGAAGTCTTTTGTGTGTTTCCCTTCAGAAATGGAGTTAAATCCCAGGCTCTGAGTCTTCCTACCAGCAAGACTTCCTTTCAGGTAAGGGCAGTTTCTTTATAGCTCAATAGAACTACATCGTTCACGAAGCGTACACATTGCGGATCTTACCTGACAAGCATTGGATGTTAGAGGACCTGTGGTTTGTTTCAGTTTCAGAAGCAGACTTAAACTAGATATGTTCCATATTTGTAGGAAACACCGTTCTTTTGTTCTGAGCACATTCATGTTTCCTGCTGTATTAGAGACTCTAGAAAGCAAGAGCATGCTTCTTGTTCTAAAGCAGAGTGTGATCCGTGGATGAGAACTATGCTGTGTGTTTCCCTTCAGAAATGGAGTTAAATCCCAGGCTCTGTGTCTTCCTACAAGCAAGCCTTCGTTTCAGGTAAGGGCAGTAACTTTTCAGCTCAAACGAACTACATCGTTCACGAAGCTAACACGATTCTCATCTTAACAGACAAGCATTGGATGTTAGAGGACCAGAGCTTTGTATCAGTTTCAGTAGCAGATTTGCACTAGATATGGTCCGTATGTGTAGGAAACACCGATCTTTTGTTCTCAGCACACTCACGTTTCCTGCTGTGTTAGAGACTCTAGAAAGCAAGAGCGTGCTTCTTGCTCTAAAGCAGAGTTTGTTCAATAGATGAGAATTCTGCTGTGTGTTTCACTTCAGAAATGGAGTTAAATCCCAGGCTCTGAGGCTTCCTACATGCAAGAATTCAATTCAGGTAAGGGCAGTTACTTTACAGCTCAAACGACCTACATCATTCACAAAGCTCACACGTTTCGGATCTTACCAGACAAGCATTGGATGTTAGAGGACCAGTACTTTGTATCAGTTTCAGAAGCAGATTTGGACTACATATGGTCCGTCTGTGTACGAAAATCCTTTCTTTGGTCTCGGCACACTCAGATATCCTGCTGTATTAGAGACTCTAGAAAGGAAAAGTGTGCATCTCTCTCTAAAGCAGAGTGTGATCCATGGATGAGAACTCTGCTGTGTGTTTCACTTCAGAAATGGAGTTAAATGCCAGGCTCTGTGTCTTCCTACAAGCAAGACTTCCTTTCAGGTAAGGGCAGTTTTTTATAGCTCAAAAGAACTACATCGTTCTCGAAGCTCACACGTTTTGGATCTTACCTGACAAGTATTGGATGTTAGAGGACCTGTTTTGTTTCAGTTTCAGAAGCAGAGTTAAACTAGATATGTTCCGTATTTGTAGGAAACACCGTTCTTTTGTTCTGAGCACACTCATGTTTCCTGCTGTATTAGAGACTCTAGAAAGCAAGAGCATGCTTCTTGCTCTAAAGCAGAGTGTGATCCGTGGATGAGAACTTTGCTGTGTGTTTCCCTTCAGAAATGGAGTTAAATCCTAGGCTCTGTGTCTTCCTACATGCAAGCCTTCGTTTCAGGTAAGGGCAGTAACTTTTCAGCTCAAACGAACTACATCGTTCACGAAGCTAACACGATTCTCATCTTAACAGACAAGCATTGGATGTTAGAGGACCAGAGCTTTGTATCAGTTTCAGTAGCAGATTTGGACTAGATATGGTCCGTATGTGTAGGAAACACCATTCTTTTGTTCTCAGCACACTCACTTTTCCTGCTGTGTTAGAGACTCTAGAAAGCAAGAGCGTGCTTCTTGCTCTAAAGCAGAGTTTGATCAATAGATGAGAATTCTGCTCTGTGTTTCACTTCAGAAATGGAGTTAAATCCCAGGCCCTAAGGCTTCCTACATGCAAGAATTCAATTCAGGTAAGGACAGTTACTTTACAGCTCAAACGACCTACATCGTTCACAAAGCTCACACCTTTCGGATCTTACCAGACAAGCATTGGATGTCAGAGGACCAGTACTTTGTATCAGTTTCAGAAGCAGATTTGGACTACATATGGTCCGTCTGTGTACGAAAATCCGTTCTTTGGCCTTGGCACACTCAGATTTCCTGCTGTAATAGAGACTCTAGAAAGGAAGAGTGTGCATCTCTCTCGAAAGCAGAGTGTGATCCATGGATGAGAACTCTGCTGTGTGGTCCCCTTCAGAAATGGAGTTAAATCCCTGACTCTGTGTCTTCCTATAAGCAAGACTTCGTTTCAGGTAACGGCAGTCACTTTTCAGCTCAAACGAACTACATCGTTCACGAAGCTCACACGTTTCTCATCTTAACTGACAAGCATTGGATGTTAGAGGTCCAGTGCTTTGTATCAGTTTCAGAAGCAGAGTTGGACTAGATATGGTCAGTATGTGTAGGAAACACCGTTCTTTTGTTCTCAGCACACTCACGTTTCATGCTGTCCTAGAGACTCTAGAAAGCAAGAGTGTGCTTCTTGCTCTAAAGCAGAGTGTGATCAATGGATGAGAACTCTGCTGTGTGTTTCACTTCAGAATTGGAGTTAAATCACAGGCTCTGAGTCTTCCGACAAGCAAGAATTCATTTCAGTTAAAGGCAGTTACTTTACAGCCAATCGAAATACATCGTTCAGAAGCTCACACGTTTCGGATCTTACCTGACAAGCATTCGATGTTTGAGGACCAGTGGTTTGTTTCAGTTTGAGAAGCAGGGTTATACTAGATATGTTCCGTATGTGTAGGAAACACCGTTCTTTTGTTCTCAGCACACTCAATTTTCATGCTGTCTTAGAGCCTCTAGAAAGCAAGAGCGTGCTTCTTGCTCTAAAGCAGAGTGTGATCAATGGTTGAGAACTCTGCTGTGTGTTTCACTTCAGAAAGGGAGTTAAATCCCAGGCTCTGAGTCTTCCTACAAGCAAGACTTCGTTTCAGGTAAGGGCAGTTACTTTACAGCTCAAACGAACTACATCGTTCATGAAGCTCACATGTTTCGGATCTTACCTGACAAGCGTTGGATGGTAGAGGAACTGTGGTTAGTTTCAGTTTCAGAAGGTTGTTGAACTAGATATGGTCAGTATGTGTAGGAAACACAGTTCATTTGTTCTGAGCACAATCACTTTTCCTGCTGTATTAGAGACTCTAGAAAGCAAGAGCGTGCTTCTTACTCTAAAGCAGAGAGTATTTCATGGATGAGAAGTCTTTTGTGTGTTTCCCTTCAGAAATGGAGTTAAATCCCAGGCTCTGAGTCTTCCTACCAGCAAGACTTCCTTTCAGGTAAGGGCAGTTTCTTTATAGCTCAATAGAACTACATCGTTCACGAAGCGTACACGTTTCGGATCTTACCTGACAAGCATTGGATGTTAGAGGACCTGTGGTTTGTTTCAGTTTCAGAAGCAGAGTTAAACTAGATATGTTCCATATTTGTAGGAAACACCGTTCTTTTGTTCTGAGCACACTCATGTTTCCTGCTGTATTAGAGACTCTAGAAAGCAAGAGCATGCTTCTTGCTCTAAAGCAGAGTGTGATCCGTGGATGAGAACTATGCTGTGTGTTTCCCTTCAGAAATGGAGTTAAATCCCAGGCTCTGTGTCTTCCTACAAGCAAGCCTTCGTTTCAGGTAAGGGCAGTAACTTTTCAGCTCAAACGAACTACATCGTTCACGAAGCTAACACGATTCTCATCTTAACAGACAAGCATTGGATGTTAGAGGACCAGAGCTTTGTATCAGTTTCAGTAGCAGATTTGCACTAGATATGGTCCGTATGTGTAGGAAACACCGTTCTTTTGTTCTCAGCACACTCACGTTTCCTGCTGTGTTAGAGACTCTAGAAAGCAAGAGCGTGCTTCTTGCTCTAAAGCAGAGTTTGATCAATAGATGAGAATTCTGCTGTGTGTTTCACTTCAGAAATGGAGTTAAATCCCAGGCTCTGAGGCTTCCTACATGCAAGAATTCAATTCAGGTAAGGGCAGTTACTTTACAGCTCAAACGACCTACATCGTTCACAAAGCTCACACGTTTCGGATCTTACCAGACAAGCATTGGATGTTAGAGGACCAGTACTTTGTATCAGTTTCAGAAGCAGATTTGGACTACATATGGTCCGTCTGTGTACGAAAATCCTTTCTTTGGTCTCGGCACACTCAGATTTCCTGCTGTATTAGAGACTCTAGAAAAGAAAAGTGTGCATCTCTCTCTAAAGCAGAGTGTGATCCATGGATGAGAACTCTGCTGTGTGTTTCCCTTCAGAAATGGAGTTAAATCCCAGGCTCTGTGTCTTACTACAAGCAAGACTTCGTTTCAGGTAAGGGCAGTCACTTTTCAACTCAAACGAACTACATCGTTAACGAAGCTCACACGTTTCTCATCTTAACTGACAAGCATTGGATGTTAGAGGACCAGTGCTGTGTATCAGTTTCAGAAGCAGAGGTGGACTACATAAGGTCTGTATGTGTAGGAAACACCGTTCATTTGTTCTCAGCACACTCAGTTTTCCTGCTCTATTAGAGACTCTAGAAAGCAAGATCATGCTTCTTGCTCTAAAGCAGAGTGTGATCCATGGATGAGAACTATGCTGTGTGTTTCCCTTCAGAAATAGAGGTTAAACCCAGGCTCTGTGTCTTGCTACAAGCAAGACTTCGTTTCAGGTAAGGGCAGTTACTTTACAGATCAAAAGAACTACATGGTTCATGAAGCTCACACGTTTCTTATCTTAATAGTCAAGCATTGGATGTTAGAGGACCAGTGCTTTGTATGAGTTTCAGAAGCAGAGTTGGACTAGATATGGTCCGTATGTGTAAGAAACACCGTTCTTTTGTTCTCAGCACACTCAGGTTTCCTGCTGTGTTAGAGACTCTAGAAAGCAACAGCGTGCTTCTTGTTCTAAAGCAGAGCGTGATCAATGGGTGAGAACACTGCTGTGTGTTTCACTTCAGAAATTGAATTAAATCCCAGGCTCTGAGTCTTCCTACAGCAAGACTTCCTTTCAGGTAATTGCAGTTTCTTTAGAGCTCAAAAGAACTACATTGTTCACGAAGCTCACACGTTTCGGATCTTACCTGACAAGCATTGGATGTTAGAGGAACTGTGGTTTGCTTCAGTTTCAGAAGCAGATTTAAACTAGATATGTTCCATATTTGTAGGAAACAACGTTCTTTTGTTCTGTGCACACTCAGGTTTCCTGCTGTATTAGAGACTGTAGAACGCAAGAGCATGCTTCTTGCACTAAAGCAGAGTGTGATGCATGGATGAGAACTATGCTGTGTGTTTCCCTTCAGAAATAGAGGTAAATCCCAGGCTCTGTGTCTTCCTACAAGCAAGACTTCGTTTCAGGTAAGGGCAGTCACTTTTCAGCTCAAACGAACTACATCGTTCACAAAGCTCACACGTTTCTCATCTTAACAGACAAGCATTGGATGTTAGAAAACCAGTGCTTTGTATCAGTTTCAGAAGCAGATTTGGACTAGATATGGTCCGTATGTGTAGGAAACACCGTTCTTTTGTTCTCAGCACACTCACGATTCCTGCTGTGTTAGAGACTCTAGAAAGCAAGAGCGTGCTTCTTGCTCTAAAGCAGAGTTTGATCAATAGATGAGAATTCTGCTGTGTGTTTCCCTTCAGAAATGGAGTTAAATCTCAGGCTCTGTGTCTTCCTACAAGCAAGACTTCGTTTCAGGTAAGGGCAGTCACTTTACAGCTCAAACGACCTACATCGTTCACAAAGCTCACACGTTTCGGATCTTACCAGAAAAGCATTGGATGTTAGAGGACCAGTACTTTGTATCAGTTTCAGAAGCAGATTTGGACTACATATGGTCTGTCTGTGTACGAAAATCCTTTCTTTGGTCTCGGCACACTCAGATTTCCTGCTGTATTAGAGACTCTAGAAAGGAAAAGTGTGCATCTCTCTCTAAAGCAGAGTGTGATCCATGGATGAGAACTCTGCTGTGTGTTTCACTTCAGAAATGGAGTTAAATGCCAGGCTCTGTGTCTTCCTACAAGCAAGACTTCCTTTCAGGTAAGGGCAGTTTTTTATAGCTCAAAAGAACTACATCGTTCTCGAAGCTCACACGTTTTGGATCTTACCTGACAAGTATTGGATGTTAGAGGACCTGTAGTTTGTTTCAGTTTCAGAAGCAGAGTTAAACTAGATATGTTCCGTATTTGTAGGAAACACCGTTCTTTTGTTCTGAGCACACTCATGTTTCCTGCTGTATTAGAGACTCTAGAAAGCAAGAGCATGCTTCTTGCTCTAAAGAAGAGTGTGATCCATGGATGAGAACTATGCTGTGTGTTTCCCTTCAGAAATGGAGTTAAATCCCAGGCTCTGTGTCTTCCTACAAGCAAGCCTTTGTTTCAGGTAAGGGCAGTAACTATTAAGCTGAAACGAACTACATCGTTCACGAAGCTAACACAATTCTCATCTTAACAGACAAGCATTGGATGTTAGAGGCCCAGTGCTTTGTATCAGTTTCAGTAGCAGATTTGGACTAGATATGGTCCGTATGAGTAGGAAACACCGTTCTTTTGTTCTCAACACACTCACGATTCCTGCTGTGTTAGAGACTCTAGAAAGCAAGAGCGTGCTTCTTGCTCTAAAGCAGAGTTTGATCAATAGATGAGAATTCTGCTGTGTGTTTCCCTTCAGAAATGGAGTTAAATCCCAGGCTCTGTGTCTTCCTACAAGCAAGACTTCGTTTCAGGTAAGGGCAGTCACTTTCCAGCTCAAACGAACTACATCGTTCACCAAGCTCACCCGTTTCTCATCTTAACTGACAAGCATTGGATGTTAGAGGACCAGTGCTTTGTATCAGTTTCAGAAGCAGAGTTGGACTAGATAAGGTCCGTATGTGTAGGAAACACTGTTCTTTTGTTCTCAGCACACTCAGTTTTCCTGCTGTATTAGAGACTCAGGAAAGCAAGAGCATGCTTCTTGCTCTAAAGCAGAGTGTGATCCATGGATGAGAACTATGCTTTGTGTTTCCCTTCAGAAATAGAGGTAAATCCCAGGCTCTGTGTCTTCCTACAAGCAAGACTTCGTTTCAGGTAAGGGCAGTCACTTTTCAGCTCAAACGAACTACATCGTTCACGAAGCTCACACGTTTCTCATCTTAACAGAAAAGCATTGGATGTTAGAGGACCAGTGCTTTGTATCAGTTTCAGAAGCAAATTTGGACTACATATGGTCTGTATGTGGACGAAAAACCGTTCTTTTGTTCTCGGCAAACTCAGGTTTCCTGCTGTATTAGAGACTCTAGAAAGCAAGAGTGTGCTTCTCGCTCTAAAGCTGAGTGTGATCCATGGATGAGAACTCTGCTGTGTGTTTCCCTTCAGAAATGGAGTTAAATCCCAGGCCCTGTGTCTTCCTACAAGCAAGCCTTCGTTTCAGGTAAGGGCATTAACTTTTCAGCTCAAACGAACTACATCGTTCACGAAGCTAACACGATTCTCATCTTAACAGACAAGCATTGGATGTTAGAGGACCAGAGCTTTGTATCAGTTTCAGTAGCAGATTTGCACTAGATATGGTCCGTATGTGTAGGAAACACCGTTCTTTTGTTCTCAGCACACTCACGTTTCCTGCTGTGTTAGAGACTCTAGAAAGCAAGAGCGTGCTTCTTGCTGTAAAGCAGAGTTTGATCAATAGATGAGAATTCTGCTGTGTGTTTCACTTCAGAAATGGAGTTAAACCCCAGGCTCTGAGGCTTCCTACATGCAAGAATTCAATTCAGGTAAGGGCAGTTACTTTACAGCTCAAACGACCTACATCGTTCACAAAGCTCACACGTTTCGGATCTTACCAGACAAGCATTGGATGTTAGAGGACCAGTACTTTGTATCAGTTTCAGAAGCAGATTTGGACTACATATGGTCCGTCTGTGTACGAAAATCCTTTCTTTGGTCTCGGCACACTCAGACTTCCTGCTGTATTAGAGACTCTAGAAAAGAAAAGTGTGCATCTCTCTCTAAAGCAGAGTGTGATCCATGGATGAGAACTCTGCTGTGTGTTTCCCTTCAGAAATGGAGTTAAATCCCAGGCTCTGTGTCTTACTACAAGCAAGACTTCGTTTCAGGTAAGGGCAGTCACTTTTCAACTCAAACGAACTACATCGTTAACGAAGCTCACACGTTTCTCATCTTAACTGACAAGCATTGGATGTTAGAGGACCAGTGCTGTGTATCAGTTTCAGAAGCAGAGGTGGACTACATAAGGTCTGTATGTGTAGGAAACACCGTTCATTTGTTCTCAGCACACTCAGTTTTCATGCTCTATTAGAGACTCTAGAAAGCAAGATCATGCTTCTTGCTCTAAAGCAGAGTGTGATCCATGGATGAGAACTATGCTGTGTGTTTCCCTTCAGAAATAGAGGTTAAACCCAGGCTCTGTGTCTTGCTACAAGCAAGACTTCGTTTCAGGTAAGGGCAGTTACTTTACAGATCAAAAGAACTACATGGTTCATGAAGCTCACACGTTTCTTATCTTAATAGTCAAGCATTGGATGTTAGAGGACCAGTGCTTTGTATGAGTTTCAGAAGCAGAGTTGGACTAGATATGGTCCGTATGTGTAAGAAACACCGTTCTTTTGTTCTCAGCACACTCAGGTTTCCTGCTGTGTTAGAGACTCTAGAAAGCAACAGCGTGCTTTTTGTTCTAAAGCAGAGCGTGATCAATGGGTGAGAACACTGCTGTGTGTTTCACTTCAGAAATTGAATTAAATCCCAGGCTCTGAGTCTTCCTACAGCAAGACTTCCTTTCAGGTAATTGCAGTTTCTTTAGAGCTCAAAAGAACTACATTGTTCACGAAGCTCACACGTTTCGGATCTTACCTGACAAGCATTGGATGTTAGAGGAACTGTGGTTTGCTTCAGTTTCAGAAGCAGATTTAAACTAGATATGTTCCATATTTGTAGGAAACAACGTTCTTTTGTTCTGTGCACACTCAGGTTTCCTGCTGTATTAGAGACTGTAGAACGCAAGAGCATGCTTCTTGCACTAAAGCAGAGTGTGATGCATGGATGAGAACTATGCTGTGTGTTTCCCTTCAGAAATAGAGGTAAATCCCAGGCTCTGTGTCTTCCTACAAGCAAGACTTCGTTTCAGGTAAGGGCAGTCACTTTTCAGCTCAAACGAACTACATCGTTCACAAAGCTCACACGTTTCTCATCTTAACAGACAAGCATTGGATGTTAGAAAACCAGTGCTTTGTATCAGTTTCAGAAGCAGATTTGGACTAGATATGGTCCGTATGTGTAGGAAACACCGTTCTTTTGTTCTCAGCACACTCACGATTCCTGCTGTGTTAGAGACTCTAGAAAGCAAGAGCGTGCTTCTTGCTCTAAAGCAGAGTTTGATCAATAGATGAGAATTCTGCTGTGTGTTTCCCTTCAGAAATGGAGTTAAATCTCAGGCTCTGTGTCTTCCTACAAGCAAGACTTCGTTTCAGGTAAGGGCAGTCACTTTACAGCTCAAACGACCTACATCGTTCACAAAGCTCACACGTTTCGGATCTTACCAGAAAAGCATTGGATGTTAGAGGACCAGTACTTTGTATCAGTTTCAGAAGCAGATTTGGACTACATATGGTCTGTCTGTGTATGAAAATCCTTTCTTTGGTCTCGGCACACTCAGATTTCCTGCTGTATTAGAGACTCTAGAAAGGAAAAGTGTGCATCTCTCTCTAAAGCAGAGTGTGATCCATGGATGAGAACTCTGCTGTGTGTTTCACTTCAGAAATGGAGTTAAATGCCAGGCTCTGTGTCTTCCTACAAGCAAGACTTCCTTTCAGGTAAGGGCAGTTTTTTATAGCTCAAAAGAACTACATCGTTCTCGAAGCTCACACGTTTTGGATCTTACCTGACAAGTATTGGATGTTAGAGGACCTGTAGTTTGTTTCAGTTTCAGAAGCAGAGTTAAACTAGATATGTTCCGTATTTGTAGGAAACACCGTTCTTTTGTTCTGAGCACACTCATGTTTCCTGCTGTATTAGAGACTCTAGAAAGCAAGAGCATGCTTCTTGCTCTAAAGAAGAGTGTGATCCATGGATGAGAACTATGCTGTGTGTTTCCCTTCAGAAATGGAGTTAAATCCCAGGCTCTGTGTCTTCCTACAAGCAAGCCTTTGTTTCAGGTAAGGGCAGTAACTATTAAGCTGAAACGAACTACATCGTTCACGAAGCTAACACAATTCTCATCTTAACAGACAAGCATTGGATGTTAGAGGCCCAGTGCTTTGTATCAGTTTCAGTAGCAGATTTGGACTAGATATGGTCCGTATGAGTAGGAAACACCGTTCTTTTGTTCTCAACACACTCACGATTCCTGCTGTGTTAGAGACTCTAGAAAGCAAGAGCGTGCTTCTTGCTCTAAAGCAGAGTTTGATCAATAGATGAGAATTCTGCTGTGTGTTTCCCTTCAGAAATGGAGTTAAATCCCAGGCTCTGTGTCTTCCTACAAGCAAGACTTCGTTTCAGGTAAGGGCAGTCACTTTCCAGCTCAAACGAACTACATCGTTCACCAAGCTCACCCGTTTCTCATCTTAACTGACAAGCATTGGATGTTAGAGGACCAGTGCTTTGTATCAGTTCAGAAGCAGAGTTGGACTAGATAAGGTCCGTATGTGTAGGAAACACTGTTCTTTTGTTCTCAGCACACTCAGTTTTCCTGCTGTATTAGAGACTCAGGAAAGCAAGAGCATGCTTCTTGCTCTAAAGCAGAGTGTGATCCATGGATGAGAACTATGCTTTGTGTTTCCCTTCAGAAATAGAGGTAAATCCCAGGCTCTGTGTCTTCCTACAAGCAAGACTTCGTTTCAGGTAAGGGCAGTCACTTTTCAGCTCAAACGAACTACATCGTTCACGAAGCTCACACGTTTCTCATCTTAACAGAAAAGCATTGGATGTTAGAGGACCAGTGCTTTGTATCAGTTTCAGAAGCAAATTTGGACTACATATGGTCTGTATGTGGACGAAAAACCGTTCTTTTGTTCTCGGCACACTCAGGTTTCCTGCTGTATTAGAGACTCTAGAAAGCAAGAGTGTGCTTCTCGCTCTAAAGCTGAGTGTGATCCATGGATGAGAACTCTGCTGTGTGTTTCCCTTCAGAAATGGAGTTAAATCCCAGGCCCTGTGTCTTACTACAAGCAAGACTTCGTTTCAGGTAAGGGCAGTCACTTTTCAACTCAAACGAACTACATCGTTAACGAAGCTCACACGTTTCTCATCTTAACTGACAAGCATTGGATGTTAGAGGACCAGTGCTTTGTATCAGTTTCAGAAGCAGAGGTGGACTACATATGGTCTGTATGTGTAGGAAACACCGTTCATTTGTTCTCAGCACACTCAGTTTTCCTGCTCTATTAGAGACTCTAGAAAGCAAGAGCATGCTTCTTGCTCTAAAGCAGAGTGTGATCCATGGATGAGAACTATGCTGTGTGTTTCCCTTCAGAAATAGAGGTTAAACCCAGGCTCTGTGTCTTGCTACAAGCAAGACTTCGTTTCAGGTAAGGGCAGTTACTTTACAGATCAAACGAACTACATGGTTCATGAAGCTCACACGTTTCTTATCTTAATAGTCAAGCATTGGATGTTAGAGGACCTGTGCTTTGTATGAGTTTCAGAAGCAGAGTTGGACTAGATATGGTCAGTATGTGTAGGAAACACCGTTCTTTTGTTCTCAGCACACTCACGTTTCCTGCTGTGTTAGAGACTCTAGAAAGCAACAGCGTGCTTCTTGTTCTAAAGCAGAGTGTGATCAATGGGTGAGAACACTGCGGTGTGTTTCACTTCAGAAATTGAATTAAATCCCAGGCTCTGAGTCTTCCTACAAGCAAGACTTCGTTTCAGGTAATTGCAGTTTCTTTAGAGCTCAAACGAACTACATTGTTCACGAAGCTCACACGTTTCGGATCTTACCTGACAAGCATTGGATGTTAGAGGAACTGTGGTTTGTTTCAGTTTCAGAAGCAGATTTAAACTAGATATGTTCCATATTTGTAGGAAACAACGTTCTTTTGTTCTGTGCACACTCAGGTTTCCTGCTGTATTAGAGACTGTAGAACGCAAGAGCATGCTTCTTGCACTAAAGCAGAGTGTGATGCATGGATGAGAACTATGCTGTGTGTTTCCCTTCAGAAATAGAGGTAAATCCCAGGCTCTGTGTCTTCCTACAAGCAAGACTTCGTTTCAGGTAAGGGCAGTCACTTTTCAGCTCAAACGAACTACATCGTTCACAAAGCTCACACGTTTCTCATCTTAACAGACAAGCATTGGATGTTAGAAAACCAGTGCTTTGTATCAGTTTCAGAAGCAGATTTGGACTAGATATGGTCCGTATGTGTAGGAAACACCGTTCTTTTGTTCTCAGCACACTCACGATTCCTGCTGTGTTAGAGACTCTAGAAAGCAAGAGCGTGCTTCTTGCTCTAAAGCAGAGTTTGATCAATAGATGAGAATTCTGCTGTGTGTTTCCCTTCAGAAATGGAGTTAAATCTCAGGCTCTGTGTCTTCCTACAAGCAAGACTTCGTTTCAGGTAAGGGCAGTCACTTTACAGCTCAAACGACCTACATCGTTCACAAAGCTCACACGTTTCGGATCTTACCAGACAAGCATTGGATGTTAGAGGACCAGTACTTTGTATCAGTTTCAGAAGCAGATTTGGACTACATATGGTCTGTCTGTGTACGAAAATCCTTTCTTTGGTCTCGGCACACTCAGATTTCCTGCTGTATTAGAGACTCTAGAAAGGAAAAGTGTGCATCTCTCTCTAAAGCAGAGTGTGATCCATGGATGAGAACTCTGCTGTGTGTTTCACTTCAGAAATGGAGTTAAATGCCAGGCTCTGTGTCTTCCTACAAGCAAGACTTCCTTTCAGGTAAGGGCAGTTTTTTATAGCTCAAAAGAACTACATCGTTCTCGAAGCTCACACGTTTTGGATCTTACCTGACAAGTATTGGATGTTAGAGGACCTGTAGTTTGTTTCAGTTTCAGAAGCAGAGTTAAACTAGATATGTTCCGTATTTGTAGGAAACACCGTTCTTTTGTTCTGAGCACACTCATGTTTCCTGCTGTATTAGAGACTCTAGAAAGCAAGAGCATGCTGCTTGCTCTAAAGAAGAGTGTGATCCATGGATGAGAACTATGCTGTGTGATTCCCTTCAGAAATGGAGTTAAATCCCAGGCTCTGTGTCTTCCTACAAGCAAGCCTTTGTTTCAGGTAAGGGCAGTAACTTTTCAGCTGAAACGAACTACATCGTTCACGAAGCTAACACAATTCTCATCTTAACAGACAAGCATTGGATGTTAGAGGCCCAGTGCTTTGTATCAGTTTCAGTAGCAGATTTGGATTAGATATGGTCCGTATGAGTAGGAAACACCGTTCCTTTGTTCTCAACACACTCACGATTCCTGCTGTGTTAGAGACTCTAGAAAGCAAGAGCGTGCTTCTTGCTCTAAAGCAGAGTTTGATCAATAGATGAGAACTATGCTGTGTGTTTCCCTTCATAAATAGATGTTAGACCCAGGCTCTGTGTCTTGCTACAAGCAAGACCTCGTTTCCGGGAAGGGCAGTCACTTTACAGATCAAACAAACTACATGGTTCATGAAGCTCACACGTTTCTTATCTTAACAGTCAAGCATTGGATGTTAGAGGACCACTGCTTTGTATCAGTTTCAGAAGCAGAATTGGACTAGATATGGTCCGTATGTGTAGGAAACACCGTTCTTTTGTTCTCAGCACACTCACGTTTCATGCTGTCTTAGAGCCTCTAGAAAGCAAGAGCGTGCTTCTTGCTCTAAAGCAGAGTGTGATCAATGGTTGAGAACTCTGCTGTGTGTTTCACTTCAGAAATGGAGTTAAATCCCAGGCTCTGAGTCTTCCTACAAGCAAGACTTCGTTTCAGGTAAGGGCAGTTACTTTACAGCTCAAACGAACTACATCGTTCACGAAGCTCACATGTTTCCGATCTTACCTGACAAGCGTTGGATGGTAGAGCAACTGTGGTTTGTTTCAGTTTCAGAAGGTTGTTGAACTAGATATGGACAGTATGTGTAGGAAACACAGTTCATTTGTTCTGAGCAAAATCTCGTTTCCTGCTGTATTGGAGACTCTAGAAAGCAAGAGCGTGCTTCTTACTCTAAAGCAGAGAGTATTTCATGGATGCGAAGTCTTTTGTGTGTTTCCCTCCAGAAATGGAGTTAAATCCCAGGCTCTGAGTCTTCCTACAAGCAAGACGTCGTTTCAGGTAAGGGCAGTCACTTTTCTGGTCAAACGAACTACATCGTTCACGAAGCTCACACGTTTCTCATCTTAACTGACAAGCATTGGATGTTAGAGGACCAGTGCTTTGTATCAGTTTCAGTAGTAGATTTGGACTAGATATGGTCCGTATGTGTAGGAAACACCGTTCTTTTGTTCTCAGCACACTCACGTTTCCTGCTGTGTTAGAGACTCTAGAAAGCAAGAGCGTGCTTCTTGCTCTAAAGCAGAGTTTGATCAATAGATGAGAATTCTGCTGTGTGTTTCACTTCAGAAATGGAGTTAAATCCCAGGCTCTGAGGCTTCCTACATGCAAGAATTCATTTCAGGTAAGGGCAGTTACTTTACAGCTCAAACGACCTACATCGTTCACAAAGCTCACACGTTTCGGATCTTACCAGACAAGCATTGGATGTTAGAGGTCCAGTACTTTGTATCAGTTTCAGAAGCAGATTAGGACTACATAAGGTCCGTCTGTGTTCGAAAAACCGTTCTTTGGTCTCGGCCCACTCAGATTTCCTGCTGTCTTAGAGACTCTAGAAAGCAAGAGCGTGCTTCTTCTTCTAAAGCAGAGTGTGAACAATGGATGAGAACACTGCTGTGTGTTTCACTTCAGAAATGGAGTTAAATCCCAGGCTCTGTGTCTTCCTACAAGCAAGACTTCCTTTCAGGTAAGGGCAGTTTCTTTATAGCTCAAAAGAACTACATCGTTCACGAAGCTCACACGTTTCAGATCTTACCTGACAAGCATTGGATGTTAGAGGACCTGTGGTTTGTTTCAGTTTCAGAAGCAGAGTTAAACTAGATATGTTCCATATTTGTAGGAAACACCATTCTTTTGTTCTGAGCACACTCATGTTTCCTGGTGTATTAGAGACTCTAGAAAGCAAGAGCATGCTTCTTGCTCTAAAGCAGAGTGTGATCCGTGGATGAGAACTATTCTGTGTGTTTCCCTTCAGAAATGGAGTTAAATCCCAGGCTCTGTGTCTTCCTACAAGCAAGCCTTCGTTTCAGGTAATTTCAGTAACTTTTCAGCTCAAACGAACTACATCGTTCACGAAGCTAACACGATTCTCATCTTAACAGACAAGCATTGGATGTTAGAGGACCAGTGCTTTGTATCAGTTTCAGTAGCAGAGTAGGACTAGATAAGGTCCGTATGTGTAGGAAACACCGTTCTTTTGTTCTCAGCACACTCACTTTTCCTGCTGTGTTAGAGACTCTAGAAAGAAAGAGCGTGCTTCTTGCTCTAAAGCAGAGTTTGATCAATAGATGAGAATTCTGCTGTGTGTTTCACTTCAGAAATGGAGTTAAATCCCAGGCTCTGAGGCTTCCTACATGCAAGAATTCATTTCAGGTAAGGGCAGTTACTTTACAGCTCAAACGACCTACATCGTTCACAAAGCTCACACGTTTCGGATCTTACCAGAGAAGCATTGGATGTTAGAGGCCCAGTGCTTTGTATCAGTTTCAGTAGCAGATTTGGACTAGATATGGTCCGTATGTGTAGGAAACACCGTTCTTTTGTTCTCAGCACACTCACGATTCCTGCTGTGTTAGAAACTCTAGAAAGAAAGAGCGTGCTTCTTGCTCTAAAGCAGAGTTTGATCAATAGATGAGAATTCTGCTGTGTGTTTCCCTTCAAAAATGGAGTTAAATCCCAGGCTCTGTGTCTTCCTACAAGCAAGACTTCGTTTCAGGTAAGGGCAGTCACTTTTCAGCTCAAACGAAATACATCGTTCACGAAGCTCACCCGTTTCTCATCTTAACTGACAAGCATTGGATGTTAGAGGACCAGTGCTTTGTATCAGTTTCAGAAGCAGAGTTGGACTAGATAAGGTCCGTATGTGTAGGAAACACCATTCTTTTGTTCTCAGCACACTCAGTTTTCCTGCTGTATTAGAGATTCTAGAAAGCAAGAGCATGCTTCTTGCTCTAAAGCAGAGTGTGATCCATGGATGAGAACTATGCTGTGTGTTTCCCTTCAGAAATAGAGGTTAAACCCAGGCTCTGTGTCTTGCTACAAGCAAGACTTCGTTTCAGGTAAGGGCAGTTACTTTACAGATCAAACGAACTACATGGTTCACGAAGCTCACACGTTTCTTATCTTAACAGACAAGCATTGGATGTTAGAGGACCAGTGCTTTGTATGAGTTTCAGAAGCAGAGTTGGACTAGATATGGTCCGTAAGTGTAGGAAACAACGTTCTTTGTTCTCAACACACTCAGGTTTCCTGCTGTCTTAGAGATTCTAGAAAGCAACAGCGTGCTTCTTGTTCTAAAGCAGAGTGTGATTAATGGGTGAGAACACTGCTGTGTGTTTCACTTCAGAAATGGAATTAAATCCCAGGCTCTGAGTCTTCCTACAAGCAAGACTTCCTTTCAGGTAATTGCAGTTTCTTTAGAGCTCAAAGGAACTACATAGTTCACGAAGCTCACACATTTCGGATCTTACCTGACAAGCATTGGATGTTAGAGGACCTGTGGTTTGTTTCAGTTTCAGAAGCAGAGTTAAACTAGATATGTTCCATATTTGTAGGAAACACCGTTCTTTTGTTCTGTGCACACTCAGGTTTCCTGCTGTATTAGAGACTGTAGAACGCAAGAGCATGCTTCTTGCACTAAAGCAGAGTGTGATGCATGGATGAGAACTATGCTGTGTGTTTCCCTTCAGAAATAGAGGTAAATCCTTGGCTCTGTGTCTTCCTACAAGCAAGACTTCGTTTCAGGTAAGGTCAGTCACTTTTCAGCTCAAAGGAACTACATCGTTCACAAAGCTCACACGTTTCTCATCTTAACAGAAAAGCATTGGATGTTAGAAGACCAGTGATTTGTATCAGTTTCAGAAGCAGATTTGGATTACATATGGTCTGTATGTGGACGAAAAACCGTTCTTTTGTTCTTGGAACACTCAGGTTTCCTGCTGTATTAGAGACTCTAGAAAGCAAGAGTGTGCTTCTCGCTCTAAAGCTGAGTGTGATCCATGGATGAGAACTCTGCTTTGTGTTTCACTTCAGAAATGGAGTTAAATCCCAGGCTCTGAGGCTTCCTACATGCAAGAATTCATTTCAGGTAAGGGCAGTTACTTTACAGCTCAAACGACCTACATCGTTCACAAAGCTCACACGTTTCGGATCTTACCAGACAAGCATTGGATGTTAGAGGTCCAGTACTTTGTATCAGTTTCAGAAGCAGATTAGGACTACATAAGGTCCGTCTGTGTTCGAAAAACCGTTCTTTGGTCTCGGCCCACTCAGATTTCCTGCTGTCTTAGAGACTCTAGAAAGCAAGAGCGTGCTTCTTCTTCTAAAGCAGAGTGTGATCAATGGATGAGAACACTGCTGTGTGTTTCACTTCAGAAATGGAGTTAAATCCCAGGCTCTGTGTCTTCCTACAAGCAAGACTTCCTTTCAGGTAAGGGCAGTTTCTTTATAGCTCAAAAGAACTACATCGTTCACGAAGCTCACACGTTTCGGATCTTACCTGACAAGCATTGGATGTTAGAGGACCTGTGGTTTGTTTCAGTTTCAGAAGCAGAGTTAAACTAGATATGTTCCATATTTGTAGGAAACACCATTCTTTTGTTCTGAGAACACTCATGTTTCCTGGTGTATTAGAGACTCTAGAAAGCAAGAGCATGCTTCTTGCTCTAAAGCAGAGTGTGATCCGTGGATGAGAACTATTCTGTGTGTTTCCCTTCAGTAATGGAGTTAAATCCCAGGCTCTGTGTCTTCCTACAAGCAAGCCTTCGTTTCAGGTAATTTCAGTAACTTTTCAGATCAAACGAACTACATCGTTCACGAAGCTAACACGATTCTCATCTTAACAGACAAGCATTGGATGTTAGAGGACCAGTGCTTTGTATGAGTTTCAGAAGCAGAGTTGGACTAGATATGGTCCGTATGTGTAGGAGACACCGTTCTTTTGTTCCTAGCACAGTCAGGTTTTATGCTGTATTAGAGACTGTAGAAAGCAAGAACATGCTTCTTGCTCTAAAGCAGAGTGTGATCCATGGATGAGAACTATGCTGTGTGTTTCCCTTCAGAAATGGAGTTAAATCCCAGGCTCTGTGTCTTCCTACAAGCAAGCCTTCGTTTCAGGTAAGGGCAGTCACTTGTCAGCTCAAACGAAATACATCGTCCACGAAGCTAACACGATTCTCATCTTAACAGACAAGCATTGGATGTTAGAGGTCCAGTGCTTTGTATCCGTTTCAGTAGCAGATTTGGACTAGATATGGTCCATATGTGTAGGAAACACCGTTCTTTTGTTCTCAGCACACTCACGTTTCCTGCTGTGTTAGAGACTCTAGAAAGCAAGAGCGTGCTTCTTGCTCTAAAGCAGCGTTTGATCAATAGATGAGAATTCTGCTGTGTGTTTCACTTCAGAAATGGAGTTAAATCCCATTCTCTGAGGCTTCCTACATACAAGAATTCATTTCAGGTAAGGGCAGTTACTTACAGCTCAAACGACCTACATCGTTCACAAAGCTCACACGTTTGGGATCTTACCAGACAAGCAGTGGATGTTAGAGGACCAGTACTTTGTATCAGTTTCAGAAGCAGATTTGGACTACATATGGTCCGTCTGTGTACGAAAAACCGTTCTTTGGTCTCGGCACACTCAGATATCCTGCTGTCTTAGAGACTCTAGAAAGCAAGAGCGTGCTTCTTGTTCTAAAGCAGAGTGTGATCCATGGATGAGAACTATGCTCTGTGTTTCCCTTCGAAGTGGAGTTAAATCCCAGGCTCTGAGTCTTCCTACAAGCAAGACTTCGTTTCAGGTAAGGGCAGTCACTTTTCAGATCAAACGAACTACATCGTTCACAAAGCTCACACGTTTCTCATCTTAACAGACAAGCATTGGATGTTAGAGGACCAGTGCTTTCTATCAGTTTCAGAAGCAGAGTTGGATTAGATAAGGTCTGTATGTGTAGTAAACACCGTTCTTTTGTTCTGAGCACACTCATGTTTCCTGCTGTATAAGAGACTCTAGAAAGCAAGAGCATGCTTCTTGCTCTAAAGCAGAGTGTGATCCATGGATGAGAACTTTGCTGTGTGTTTCCCTTCAGAAATGGAGTTAAATCCCAGGCTCTGTGTCTTCCTACAAGCAAGCCTTTGTTTCAGGTAAGGGCAGTTACTTTTCAGCTCAAACGAACTACATCCTTCACGAAGCTAACACGATTCTCATCTTAACAGACAAGCATTGGATGTTAGAGGACCAGGACTTTGTATCAGTTTCAGATGCAGATTGGGACTACATATGGTCCGTCTGTGTACGAAAATCAATTCTTTGGTCTCGGCACACTCAGATTTCCTGCTGTATTAGAGACTCTAGAAAGCAAGAGTGTGCATCTTGCTCTAAAGCAGAGTGTGATCCATGGATGAGAACTATGCTGTGTGTTTCCCTTCGAAATGGAGTTAAATCCCAGGCTCTGTGTCTTCCTACAAGCAAGACTTCATTTCAGGTAAGGGCAGTTACTTTACAGGTCAAACGAACTACATCGTTCACGAAGCTCACACGTTTCTCATCTTAACATACAAGCTTTGGATGTTAGAGGACCAGTGCTTTGTATGAGTTTCAGAAGCAAAGTTGGACTAGATATGCTCCGTATGTGTAGGAAACACCGTTCTTTTGTTCTCAGCACACTCACGTTTCCTGCTGTCTTAGAGAATCTAGAAAGCAACAGTGTGCTTCTTGTTCTAAAGCAGAGTGTGATCCATGGATGAGAACTATGCTGTGTGTTTCCCTTCAGAAATGGAGTTAAATCCCAGGCTCTGTGTCTTCCTACAAACAAGCCTTCGTTTCAGGTAAGGGCAGTCACTTTTCAACTCAAACGAACTACATCGTTCACGAAGCTAACACTATTCTCATCTTAACAGACAAGCATTGGATGTTAGAGGACCAGTGCTTTGTATCAGTTTCAGTAGCAGATTTGGACTAGATATGGTCCGTATGTGTAGCAAACACCGTTATTTTGTTCTCAGCACACTCAGTTTTTCTGCTGTCTTAGAGAATCTAGAAAGCAACAGCGTGCTTCTTGTTCTAAAGCAGAGTGTGATCGATGGGTGAGAACACTGCTGTGTGTTTCACTTCAGAAATGGAGTTAAATCCCAGGCTCTGAGTCTTCCTACATACAAGAATTCATTTCAGGTAAGGGCAGTTACTTTACAGCTCAAACGACCTACATTGTTCACAAAGCTCACACGTTTCGGATCTTACTGACAAGCATTGGATGTTAGAGGACCTGTGGTTTGTTTCAGTTTCAGAAGCAGAGTTAAACTAGATATGTTCCGTAATTCTAGGAAACACCGTTCTTTTGTTCTGAGCACACTCATGTTTCCTGCTGTATTAGAGACTCTAGAAAGCAAGAGCATGCTTCTTGCTCTAAAGCAGAGTGTGATCCATGGATGAGAACTATGCTGTGTGTTTCCCTTCGAAATGGAGTTAAATCGCAAGCTCTGTGTCTTCCTAGAAGCAAGACTTCGTTTCAGGTAAGGGCAGTTACTTTACAGGTCAAACGAACTACATCGTTCACGAAGCTCACACGTTTCTCAGCTTAACAGACAAGCATTGGATGTTAGAGGACCAGTGATTTGTATGAGTTTCAGAAGCAGAGTTGGACTAGATATGGTCCGTATGTGTAGGAAACACCGTTCTTTTGTTCTCAGCACACTCAGGTTTCCTGCTGTATTAGAGACTCTAGAAAGCAACAGTGTGCTTCTTGTTCTAAAGCAGAGTGTGATCATTGGGTGAGAACATTGCTGTGTGTTTCACTTCAGAAATGGAATTAAATCCAAGGCTCTGAGTGTTCCTACAAGCAAGACTTCCTTTCAGGTAATTGCAGTTTCTTTAGAGCTCAAAGGAACTACATCGTTCATGAAGCTCACACGTTTCGGATCTTACCTGACAAGCATTGGATGTTATTGGACCTGTGGTTTGTTTCAGTTTCAGAAGCAGAGTTAAACTCGATATGTTCCATATTTGTAGGAAACACTGTTCTTTTGTTCGGAGCACACTCATGTTTCCTGCTGTATTAGAGACTCTCGAAAGCAAGAGCATGCTTCTTGCTCTAAGGCAGAGTGTGTTCAATGGATGAGAACTCTGCTGTGTGTTTCACTTCAGAAATGGAGTTAAATCCCAGGCTCTTAGTCTTCCTACATGCAAGACTTTATTCCAGGTAAGTGCATTTACTTTATAGCTCAAACGAACTACATCGTTCATAAAACTCACACGTTTTTGATCTTACCTGACAAGAATTGGATGTTAGAGGACCAGTGCTTTGTATCAGTTTCAGAAGCAGAGTTGGACTAGATAAGGTGCGTATGTGTAGGAAACACCGTTCTTTTGTTCTGAGCACACTCAGTTTTCCTGCTGTATTAGAGACTCTAGAAAGCAAGAGCATGCTTCTTGCTCTAAAGCAGAGTGTGATCCATGGATGAGAACTATGCTGTGTGTTTCCCTTCGAAATGGAGTTAAATCCCAGGCTCTGTGTCTTCCTACAAGCAAGACTTCATTTCAGGTAAGGGCAGTTACTTTACAGGTCAAACGAACTACATCGTTCACGAAGCTCACACGTTTCTCATCTTAACATACAAGCTTTGGATGTTAGAGGACCAGTGCTTTGTATGAGTTTCAGAAGCAAAGTTGGACTAGATATGCTCCGTATGTGTAGGAAACACCGTTCTTTTGTTCTCAGCACACTCACGTTTCCTGCTGTCTTAGAGAATCTAGAAAGCAACAGTGTGCTTCTTGTTCTAAAGCAGAGTGTGATCCATGGATGAGAACTATGCTGTGTGTTTCCCTTCAGAAATGGAGTTAAATCCCAGGCTCTGTGTCTTCCTACAAACAAGCCTTCGTTTCAGGTAAGGGCAGTCACTTTTCAACTCAAACGAACTACATCGTTCACGAAGCTAACACTATTCTCATCTTAACAGACAAGCATTGGATGTTAGAGGACCAGTGCTTTGTATCAGTTTCAGTAGCAGATTTGGACTAGATATGGTCCGTATGTGTAGCAAACACCGTTATTTTGTTCTCAGCACACTCAGTTTTTCTGCTGTCTTAGAGAATCTAGAAAGCAACAGCGTGCTTCTTGTTCTAAAGCAGAGTGTGATCGATGGGTGAGAACACTGCTGTGTGTTTCACTTCAGAAATGGAGTTAAATCCCAGGCTCTGAGTCTTCCTACATACAAGAATTCATTTCAGGTAAGGGCAGTTACTTTACAGCTCAAACGACCTACATTGTTCACAAAGCTCACACGTTTCGGATCTTACTGACAAGCATTGGATGTTAGAGGACCTGTGGTTTGTTTCAGTTTCAGAAGCAGAGTTAAACTAGATATGTTCCGTAATTCTAGGAAACACCGTTCTTTTGTTCTGAGCACACTCATGTTTCCTGCTGTATTAGAGACTCTAGAAAGCAAGAGCATGCTTCTTGCTCTAAAGCAGAGTGTGATCCATGGATGAGAACTATGCTGTGTGTTTCCCTTCGAAATGGAGTTAAATCGCAAGCTCTGTGTCTTCCTAGAAGCAAGACTTCGTTTCAGGTAAGGGCAGTTACTTTACAGGTCAAACGAACTACATCGTTCACGAAGCTCACACGTTTCTCAGCTTAACAGACAAGCATTGGATGTTAGAGGACCAGTGATTTGTATGAGTTTCAGAAGCAGAGTTGGACTAGATATGGTCCGTATGTGTAGGAAACACCGTTCTTTTGTTCTCAGCACACTCAGGTTTCCTGCTGTATTAGAGACTCTAGAAAGCAACAGTGTGCTTCTTGTTCTAAAGCAGAGTGTGATCATTGGGTGAGAACATTGCTGTGTGTTTCACTTCAGAAATGGAATTAAATCCCAGGCTCTGAGTGTTCCTACAAGCAAGACTTCCTTTCAGGTAATTGCAGTTTCTTTAGAGCTCAAAGGAACTACATCGTTCATGAAGCTCACACGTTTCGGATCTTACCTGACAAGCATTGGATGTTATTGGACCTGTGGTTTGTTTCAGTTTCAGAAGCAGAGTTAAACTCGATATGTTCCATATTTGTAGGAAACACTGTTCTTTTGTTCGGAGCACACTCATGTTTCCTGCTGTATTAGAGACTCTCGAAAGCAAGAGCATGCTTCTTGCTCTAAGGCAGAGTGTGTTCAATGGATGAGAACTCTGCTGTGTGTTTCACTTCAGAAATGGAGTTAAATCCCAGGCTCTTAGTCTTCCTACATGCAAGACTTTATTCCAGGTAAGTGCATTTACTTTATAGCTCAAACGAACTACATCGTTCATAAAACTCACACGTTTTTGATCTTACCTGACAAGAATTGGATGTTAGAGGACCAGTGCTTTGTATCAGTTTCAGAAGCAGAGTTGGACTAGATAAGGTGCGTATGTGTAGGAAACACCGTTCTTTTGTTCTGAGCACACTCAGTTTTCCTGCTGTATTAGAGACTCTAGAAAGCAAGAGCATGCTTCTTGCTCTAAAGCAGAGTGTGATCCATGGATGAGAACTATGCTGTGTGTTTCCCTTCCGAAATAGAGGTTAATCCCAGGCTCTGTGTCTTCCTACAAGCAAGACTTCGTTTCAGGTAAGGGCAGTTACTTTACAGGTCAAACGAACTACATCGTTCACGAAGCTAACACGATTCTCATCTAAACGGACAAGCATTGGATGTTAGAGGACCAGTGCTTTGTATCATTTTCAGTAGCAGATTTGGACTAGATATGGTCCGTATGTGTAGGAAACACCGTTCTTTTTTTCTCAGCACACTCACGTTTCCTGCTGTGTTAGAGACTCTAGAAAGCAAGAGCGTGCTTCTTGCTCTAAAGCAGAGTTTGATCAATAGATGAGAATTCTGCTGTGTGTTTCACTTCAGAAATGTAGTTAAATCCCAGGATCTGAGGATTCCTACATGAAAAAATTCATTTAAGGTAAGGGCAGTTACTTTACAGCTCAAACGACCTACATCTTTCCCAAAGCTCACACGTTTCGGATCTTACCAGACAAGCAGTGGATGTTAGAGGACCAGTAATTTGTATCAGTTTCAGAAGCAGATTTGGACTACATATGGTCCGTCTGTGTACGAAAAACCGTTCTTTGGTCTCGCCACACTCAGATATCCTGCTGTCTTAGAGACTCTAGAAAGCAAGAGCGTGCTTCTTGCTCTAAAGCAGAGTGTGATCCATGGATGAGAACTATGCTCTGTGTTTCCCTTCGAAATGGAGTTAAATCCCAGGCTCTGTGTCACCCTACAAGCAAGACTTCGTTTCAGGTAAGGGCAGTCATTTTTCAGATCAAACGAACTACATCGTTCACAAAGCTCACACGTTTTTGATCTTACCTGACAAGAATTGGATGTTAGAGGACCAGTGCTTTGTATGAGTTTCAGAAGCAGAGTTGGACTAGATATGGTCCGTATGTGTAGGAGACACCGTTCTTTTGTTCCTAGCACAGTCAGGTTTTCTGCTGTATTAGAGACTGTAGAAAGCAAGAACATGCTTCTTGCTCTAAAGCAGAGTGTGATCCATGGATGAGAACTATGCTGTGTGTTTCCCTTCAGAAATGGAGTTAAATCCCAGGCTCTGTGTCTTCCTACAAGCAAGCCTTCGTTTCAGGTAAGGGCAGTCACTTGTCAGCTCAAACGAAATACATCGTCCACGAAGCTAACACGATTCTCATCTTAACAGACAAGCATTGGATGTTAGAGGTCCAGTGCTTTGTATCCGTTTCAGTAGCAGATTTGGACTAGATATGGTCCATATGTGTAGGAAACACCGTTCTTTTGTTCTCAGCACACTCACGTTTCCTGCTGTGTTAGAGACTCTAGAAAGCAAGAGCGTGCTTCTTGCTCTAAAGCAGCGTTTGATCAATAGATGAGAATTCTGCTGTGTGTTTCACTTCAGAAATGGAGTTAAATCCCATTCTCTGAGGCTTCCTACATACAAGAATTCATTTCAGGTAAGGGCAGTTACTTACAGCTCAAACGACCTACATCGTTCACAAAGCTCACACGTTTGGGATCTTACCAGACAAGCAGTGGATGTTAGAGGACCAGTACTTTGTATCAGTTTCAGAAGCAGATTTGGACTACATATGGTCCGTCTGTGTACGAAAAACCGTTCTTTGGTCTCGGCACACTCAGATATCCTGCTGTCTTAGAGACTCTAGAAAGCAAGAGCGTGCTTCTTGTTCTAAAGCAGAGTGTGATCCATGGATGAGAACTATGCTCTGTGTTTCCCTTCGAAGTGGAGTTAAATCCCAGGCTCTGAGTCTTCCGACAAGCAAGACTTCGTTTCAGGTAAGGGCAGTCACTTTTCAGATCAAACGAACTACATCGTTCACGAAGCTCACACGTTTCTCAGCTTAACAGACAAGCATTGGATGTTAGAGGACCAGTGCTTTCTATCAGTTTCAGAAGCAGAGTTGGACTAGATATGGTCCGTATGTGTAGGAAACACCGTTCTTTTGTTCTCAGCACACTCAGGTTTCCTGCTGTATTAGAGACTCTAGAAAGCAACAGTGTGCTTCTTGTTCTAAAGCAGAGTGTGATCATTGGGTGAGAACATTGCTGTGTGTTTCACTTCAGAAATGGAATTAAATCCCAGGCTCTGAGTCTTCCTACAAGCAAGACTTCCTTTCAGGTAATTGCAGTTTCTTTAGAGCTCAAAGGAACTACATCGTTCATGAAGCTCACACGTTTCGGATCTTACCTGACAAGCATTGGATGTTATTGGACCTGTGGTTTGTTTCAGTTTCAGAAGCAGAGTTAAACTCGATATGTTCCATATTTGTAGGAAACACTGTTCTTTTGTTCGGAGCACACTCATGTTTCCTGCTGTATTAGAGACTCTCGAAAGCAAGAGCATGCTTCTTGCTCTAAGGCAGAGTGTGTTCAATGGATGAGAACTCTGCTGTGTGTTTCACTTCAGAAATGGAGTTAAATCCCAGGCTCTTAGTCTTCCTACATGCAAGACTTTATTCCAGGTAAGTGCATTTACTTTATAGCTCAAACGAACTACATCGTTCATAAAACTCACACGTTTTTGATCTTACCTGACAAGAATTGGATGTTAGAGGACCAGTGCTTTGTATCAGTTTCAGAAGCAGAGTTGGACTAGATAAGGTGCGTATGTGTAGGAAACACCGTTCTTTTGTTCTGAGCACACTCAGTTTTCCTGCTGTATTAGAGACTCTAGAAAGCAAGAGCATGCTTCTTGCTCTAAAGCAGAGTGTGATCCATGGATGAGAACTATGCTGTGTGTTTCCCTTCCGAAATAGAGGTTAATCCCAGGCTCTGTGTCTTCCTACAAGCAAGACTTCGTTTCAGGTAAGGGCAGTTACTTTACAGGTCAAACGAACTACATCGTTCACGAAGCTAACACGATTCTCATCTAAACGGACAAGCATTGGATGTTAGAGGACCAGTGCTTTGTATCATTTTCAGTAGCAGATTTGGACTAGATATGGTCCGTATGTGTAGGAAACACCGTTCTTTTTTTCTCAGCACACTCACGTTTCCTGCTGTGTTAGAGACTCTAGAAAGCAAGAGCGTGCTTCTTGCTCTAAAGCAGAGTTTGATCAATAGATGAGAATTCTGCTGTGTGTTTCACTTCAGAAATGTAGTTAAATCCCAGGATCTGAGGATTCCTACATGAAAAAATTCATTTAAGGTAAGGGCAGTTACTTTACAGCTCAAACGACCTACATCTTTCCCAAAGCTCACACGTTTCGGATCTTACCAGACAAGCAGTGGATGTTAGAGGACCAGTAATTTGTATCAGTTTCAGAAGCAGATTTGGACTACATATGGTCCGTCTGTGTACGAAAAACCGTTCTTTGGTCTCGCCACACTCAGATATCCTGCTGTCTTAGAGACTCTAGAAAGCAAGAGCGTGCTTCTTGCTCTAAAGCAGAGTGTGATCCATGGATGAGAACTATGCTCTGTGTTTCCCTTCGAAATGGAGTTAAATCCCAGGCTCTGTGTCACCCTACAAGCAAGACTTCGTTTCAGGTAAGGGCAGTCATTTTTCAGATCAAACGAACTACATCGTTCACAAAGCTCACACGTTTTTGATCTTACCTGACAAGAATTGGATGTTAGAGGACCAGTGCTTTGTATGAGTTTCAGAAGCAGAGTTGGACTAGATATGGTCCGTATGTGTAGGAGACACCGTTCTTTTGTTCCTAGCACAGTCAGGTTTTCTGCTGTATTAGAGACTGTAGAAAGCAAGAACATGCTTCTTGCTCTAAAGCAGAGTGTGATCCATGGATGAGAACTATGCTGTGTGTTTCCCTTCAGAAATGGAGTTAAATCCCAGGCTCTGTGTCTTCCTACAAGCAAGCCTTCGTTTCAGGTAAGGGCAGTCACTTGTCAGCTCAAACGAAATACATCGTCCACGAAGCTAACACGATTCTCATCTTAACAGACAAGCATTGGATGTTAGAGGTCCAGTGCTTTGTATCCGTTTCAGTAGCAGATTTGGACTAGATATGGTCCATATGTGTAGGAAACACCGTTCTTTTGTTCTCAGCACACTCACGTTTCCTGCTGTGTTAGAGACTCTAGAAAGCAAGAGCGTGCTTCTTGCTCTAAAGCAGCGTTTGATCAATAGATGAGAATTCTGCTGTGTGTTTCACTTCAGAAATGGAGTTAAATCCCATTCTCTGAGGCTTCCTACATACAAGAATTCATTTCAGGTAAGGGCAGTTACTTACAGCTCAAACGACCTACATCGTTCACAAAGCTCACACGTTTGGGATCTTACCAGACAAGCAGTGGATGTTAGAGGACCAGTACTTTGTATCAGTTTCAGAAGCAGATTTGGACTACATATGGTCCGTCTGTGTACGAAAAACCGTTCTTTGGTCTCGGCACACTCAGATATCCTGCTGTCTTAGAGACTCTAGAAAGCAAGAGCGTGCTTCTTGTTCTAAAGCAGAGTGTGATCCATGGATGAGAACTATGCTCTGTGTTTCCCTTCGAAGTGGAGTTAAATCCCAGGCTCTGAGTCTTCCGACAAGCAAGACTTCGTTTCAGGTAAGGGCAGTCACTTTTCAGATCAAACGAACTACATCGTTCACGAAGCTCACACGTTTCTCAGCTTAACAGACAAGCATTGGATGTTAGAGGACCAGTGCTTTCTATCAGTTTCAGAAGCAGAGTTGGACTAGATATGGTCCGTATGTGTAGGAAACACCGTTCTTTTGTTCTCAGCACACTCAGGTTTCCTGCTGTATTAGAGACTCTAGAAAGCAACAGTGTGCTTCTTGTTCTAAAGCAGAGTGTGATCATTGGGTGAGAACATTGCTGTGTGTTTCACTTCAGAAATGGAATTAAATCCCAGGCTCTGAGTCTTCCTACAAGCAAGACTTCCTTTCAGGTAATTGCAGTTTCTTTAGAGCTCAAAGGAACTACATCGTTCATGAAGCTCACACGTTTCGGATCTTACCTGACAAGCATTGGATGTTATTGGACCTGTGGTTTGTTTCAGTTTCAGAAGCAGAGTTAAACTCGATATGTTCCATATTTGTAGGAAACACTGTTCTTTTGTTCGGAGCACACTCATGTTTCCTGCTGTATTAGAGACTCTCGAAAGCAAGAGCATGCTTCTTGCTCTAAGGCAGAGTGTGTTCAATGGATGAGAACTCTGCTGTGTGTTTCACTTCAGAAATGGAGTTAAATCCCAGGCTCTTAGTCTTCCTACATGCAAGACTTTATTCCAGGTAAGTGCATTTACTTTATAGCTCAAACGAACTACATCGTTCATAAAACTCACACGTTTTTGATCTTACCTGACAAGAATTGGATGTTAGAGGACCAGTGCTTTGTATCAGTTTCAGAAGCAGAGTTGGACTAGATAAGGTGCGTATGTGTAGGAAACACCGTTCTTTTGTTCTGAGCACACTCAGTTTTCCTGCTGTATTAGAGACTCTAGAAAGCAAGAGCATGCTTCTTGCTCTAAAGCAGAGTGTGATCCATGGATGAGAACTATGCTGTGTGTTTCCCTTCCGAAATAGAGGTTAATCCCAGGCTCTGTGTCTTCCTACAAGCAAGACTTCGTTTCAGGTAAGGGCAGTTACTTTACAGGTCAAACGAACTACATCGTTCACGAAGCTAACACGATTCTCATCTAAACGGACAAGCATTGGATGTTAGAGGACCAGTGCTTTGTATCATTTTCAGTAGCAGATTTGGACTAGATATGGTCCGTATGTGTAGGAAACACCGTTCTTTTTTTCTCAGCACACTCACGTTTCCTGCTGTGTTAGAGACTCTAGAAAGCAAGAGCGTGCTTCTTGCTCTAAAGCAGAGTTTGATCAATAGATGAGAATTCTGCTGTGTGTTTCACTTCAGAAATGTAGTTAAATCCCAGGATCTGAGGATTCCTACATGAAAAAATTCATTTAAGGTAAGGGCAGTTACTTTACAGCTCAAACGACCTACATCTTTCCCAAAGCTCACACGTTTCGGATCTTACCAGACAAGCAGTGGATGTTAGAGGACCAGTAATTTGTATCAGTTTCAGAAGCAGATTTGGACTACATATGGTCCGTCTGTGTACGAAAAACCGTTCTTTGGTCTCGCCACACTCAGATATCCTGCTGTCTTAGAGACTCTAGAAAGCAAGAGCGTGCTTCTTGCTCTAAAGCAGAGTGTGATCCATGGATGAGAACTATGCTCTGTGTTTCCCTTCGAAATGGAGTTAAATCCCAGGCTCTGTGTCACCCTACAAGCAAGACTTCGTTTCAGGTAAGGGCAGTCATTTTTCAGATCAAACGAACTACATCGTTCACAAAGCTCACACGTTTTTGATCTTACCTGACAAGAATTGGATGTTAGAGGACCAGTGCTTTGTATGAGTTTCAGAAGCAGAGTTGGACTAGATATGGTCCGTATGTGTAGGAGACACCGTTCTTTTGTTCCTAGCACAGTCAGGTTTTCTGCTGTATTAGAGACTGTAGAAAGCAAGAACATGCTTCTTGCTCTAAAGCAGAGTGTGATCCATGGATGAGAACTATGCTGTGTGTTTCCCTTCAGAAATGGAGTTAAATCCCAGGCTCTGTGTCTTCCTACAAGCAAGCCTTCGTTTCAGGTAAGGGCAGTCACTTGTCAGCTCAAACGAAATACATCGTCCACGAAGCTAACACGATTCTCATCTTAACAGACAAGCATTGGATGTTAGAGGTCCAGTGCTTTGTATCCGTTTCAGTAGCAGATTTGGACTAGATATGGTCCATATGTGTAGGAAACACCGTTCTTTTGTTCTCAGCACACTCACGTTTCCTGCTGTGTTAGAGACTCTAGAAAGCAAGAGCGTGCTTCTTGCTCTAAAGCAGCGTTTGATCAATAGATGAGAATTCTGCTGTGTGTTTCACTTCAGAAATGGAGTTAAATCCCATTCTCTGAGGCTTCCTACATACAAGAATTCATTTCAGGTAAGGGCAGTTACTTACAGCTCAAACGACCTACATCGTTCACAAAGCTCACACGTTTGGGATCTTACCAGACAAGCAGTGGATGTTAGAGGACCAGTACTTTGTATCAGTTTCAGAAGCAGATTTGGACTAGATATGGTCCGTATGTGTAGGAAACACCGTTCTTTTTTTCTCAGCACACTCACGTTTCCTGCTGTGTTAGAGACTCTAGAAAGCAAGAGCGTGCTTCTTGCTCTAAAGCAGAGTTTGATCAATAGATGAGAATTCTGCTGTGTGTTTCACTTCAGAAATGTAGTTAAATCCCAGGATCTGAGGATTCCTACATGAAAAAATTCATTTAAGGTAAGGGCAGTTACTTTACAGCTCAAACGACCTACATCTTTCCCAAAGCTCACACGTTTCTCATCTTACCAGACAAGCAGTGGATGTTAGAGGACCAGTGCTTTGTATCTGTTCCAGAAGCAGAGTTGGACTAGATATGGTCCGTATGTGTAGGAAACACCGTTCTTTTGTTCTGGACACACTCATATTTCCTCCTGTATTAGAGACTCTAGAAAGCAATAGCGAGCTTCTTACTCTAAAGCAGAGTGTGATCAATGGATGAGAACTCTGCTGTGTGTTTCACTTCAGAAATGGAGTTAAATCCCAGGCTCTGTGTCTTCCTACAAGCAAGCCTTTGTTTCAGGTAAGGGCAGTTACTTTTCAGCTCAAACGAACTACATCCTTCACGAAGCTAACACGATTCTCATCTTAACAGACAAGCATTCGATGTTAGAGGACCAGTACTTTGTATCAGTTTCAGATGCAGATTGGGACTACATATGGTCCGTCTGTGTACGAAAATCAATTCTTTGGTCTCGGCACACTCAGATTTCCTGCTGTATTAGAGACTCTAGAAAGCAAGAGTGTGCATCTTGCTCTAAAGCAGAGTGGGATCCATGGATGAGAACTATGCTGTGTGTTTCCCTTCGAAATGGAGTTAAATCCCAGGCTCTGTGTCTTCCTACAAGCAAGACTTCATTTCAGGTAAGGGCAGTTACTTTACAGGTCAAACGAACTACATCGTTCACGAAGCTCACACGTTTCTCATCTTAACATACAAGCTTTGGATGTTAGAGGACCAGTGCTTTGTATGAGTTTCAGAAGCAGAGTTGGACTAGATATGGTCCGTATGTGTAGGAAACACCGTTCTTTTGTTCTCAGCACACTCAGGTTTCCTGCTGTATTAGAGACTCTAGAAAGCAACAGTGTGCTTCTTGTTCTAAAGCAGAGTGTGATCATTGGGTGAGAACATTGCTGTGTGTTTCACCTCAGAAATGGAATTCAATCCCAGGCTCTGAGTCTTCCTACAAGCAAGACTTCCTTTCAGGTAATTGCAGTTTCTTTAGAGCTCAAAGGAACTACATCGTTCATGAAGCTCACACGTTTCGGATCTTACCTGACAAGCATTGGATGTTATTGGACCTGTGGTTTGTTTCAGTTTCAGAAGCAGAGTTAAACTCGATATGTTCCATATTTGTAGGAAACACTGTTCTTTTGTTCTGAGCACACTCATGTTTCCTGCTGTATTAGAGACTCTTGAAAGCAAGAGCATGCTTCTTGCTCTAAGGCAGAGTGTTGTCAATGGATGAGAACTCTGCTGTGTGTTTCACTTCAGAAATGGAGTTAAATCCCAGGCTCTTAGTCTTCCTACATGCAAGACTTTATTCCAGGTAAGTGCATTTACTTTATAGCTCAAACGAACTACATCGTTCATAAAACTCACACGTTTTTGATCTTACCTGACAAGAATTGGATGTTAGAGGACCAGTGC
This sequence comes from Onychomys leucogaster, assembly GCA_949786385.1. NCBI lineage: Eukaryota > Metazoa > Chordata > Mammalia > Rodentia > Cricetidae > Onychomys > Onychomys leucogaster. Next base: position 1,957,941 of record CATKUP010000025.1, read on the forward strand.
TTTGTATCAGTTTCAGAAGCAGAGTTGGACTAGATAAGGTGCGTATGTGTAGGAAACACCGTTCTTTTGTTCTGAGCACACTCAGTTTTCCTGCTGTATTAGAGACTCTAGAAAGCAAGAGCATGCTTCTTGCTCTAAAGCAGAGTGTGATCCATGGATGAGAACTATGCTGTGTGTTTCCCTTCCGAAATAGAGGTTAATCCCAGGCTCTGTGTCTTCCTACAAGCAAGACTTCGTTTCAGGTAAGGGCAGTTACTTTACAGGTCAAACGAACTACATCGTTCACGAAGCTAACACGATTCTCATCTAAACAGACAAGCATTGGATGTTAGAGGACCAGTGCTTTGTATCAGTTTCAGTAGCAGATTTGGACTAGATATGGTCCGTATGTGTAGGAAACACCGTTCTTTTTTTCTCAGCACACTCACGTTTCCTGCTGTGTTAGAGACTCTAGAAAGCAAGAGCGTGCTTCTTGCTCTAAAGCAGAGTTTGATCAATAGATGAGAATTCTGCTGTGTGTTTCACTTCAGAAATGTAGTTAAATCCCAGGATCTGAGGATTCCTACATGAAAAAATTCATTTAAGGTAAGGGCAGTTACTTTACAGCTCAAACGACCTACATCTTTCCCAAAGCTCACACGTTTCGGATCTTACCAGACAAGCAGTGGATGTTAGAGGACCAGTAATTTGTATCAGTTTCAGAAGCAGATTTGGACTACATATGGTCCGTCTGTGTACGAAAAACCGTTCTTTGGTCTCGCCACACTCAGATATCCTGCTGTCTTAGAGACTCTAGAAAGCAAGAGCGTGCTTCTTGCTCTAAAGCAGAGTGTGATCCATGGATGAGAACTATGCTCTGTGTTTCCCTTCGAAATGGAGTTAAATCCCAGGCTCTGTGTCACCCTACAAGCAAGACTTCGTTTCAGGTAAGGGCAGTCATTTTTCAGATCAAACGAACTACATCGTTCACAAAGCTCACACGTTTCTCATCTTAACAGACAAGCATTGGATGTTAGAGGACCAGTGCTCTCTATCAGTTTCAGAAGCAGAGTTGGATTAGATAAGGTCCGTATGTGTAGGAAACACCGTTCTTTTGTTCTGAGCACACTCATGTTTCCTGCTGTATAAGAGACTCTAGAAAGCAAGAGCATGCTTCTTGCTCTAAAGCAGAGTGTGATCCATGGATGAGAACTCTGCTGTGTGTTTCCCTTCAGAAATGGAGTTAAATCCCAGGCTCTGTGTCTTCCTACAAGCAAGCCTTCGTTTCAGGTAAGGGCAGTTACTTTTCAGCTCAAACGAACTACATCCTTCACGAAGCTAACACGATTCTCATCTTAACAGACAAGCATTGGATGTTAGAGGACCAGTACTTTGTATCAGTTTCAGAAGCAGATTTGGACTACATATGGTCCGTCTGTGTACGAAAAAATATTCTTTGGTCTCGGCACACTCAGATTTCCTGCTGTATTAGAGACTCTAGAAAGAAAGTGTGTGCATCTTGCTCTAAAGCAGAGTGTGATCCATGGATGAGAACTATGCTGTGTGTTTCCCTTCGAAATGGAGTTAAATCCCAGGCTCTGTGTCACCCTACAAGCAAGACTTCGTTTCAGGTAAGGGCAGTCACTTTTCAGATCAAACGAACTACATCGTTCACAAAGCTCACACGTTTCTCATCTTAAATGACAAGCATTGGATGTTAGAGGACCAGTGCTTTCTATCAGTTTCAGAAGCAGAGTTGGATTAGATAAGGTCCGTATATGTAGGAATCACCGTTCTTTTGTTCTCAGCACACTCACGTTTCCTGCTGTCTTAGAGAATCTAGAAAGCAACAGTGTGCTTCTTGTTCTAAAGCAGAGTGTGATCATTGGGTGAGAACACTGCTGTGTGTTTCACTTCAGAAATGGAATTATATCCCAGGCTCTGAGTCTTCCTAAAAGCAAGACTTCCTTTCAGGTAATTGCAGTTTCTTTAGAGCTCAAAGAACTACATCGTTCACGAAGCTCACACGTTTTGGATCTTACCTGACAAGCATTGGATGTTAGAGGACCTATGGTTTGTTTCAGTTTCAGAAGCATTGTTAAACTAGATATGTTCCGTATTTGTAGGAAACACCGTTCTTTTGTTCTGAGCACACTCAGGTTTCCTGCTATATTAGAGACCCTAGAAAGCAAGAGCATGCTTCTTGCTCTAAAGCAGAGTTTGATCCATGGATGAGAACTATGCTGTGTATTCCCTTCAGAAATGGAGTTAAATCCCAGGCTCTGTGTCTTCCTACAAGCAAGACTTCGTTTCAGGTAAGGGCAGTCACTTTTCAGATCAAACGAACTACATCGTTCACAAAGCTCACATGTTTTTCATCTTAACAGACAAGCATTGGATGTTAGAGGACCAGTGCTTTGTATGAGTTTCAGAAGCAGAGTTGGACTAGATATGGTCCGTATGTGTAGGAGACACCGTTCTTTTGTTCCTAGCACAGTCAGGTTTTATGCTGTATTAGAGACTGTAGAAAGCAAGAACATGCTTCTTGCTCTAAAGCAGAGTGTGATCCATGGATGAGAACTATGCTGTGTGTTTCCCTTCAGAAATGGAGTTAAATCCCAGGCTCTGTGTCTTCCTACAAGCAAGCCTTCGTTTCAGGTAAGGGCAGTCACTTGTCAGCTCAAACGAAATACATCGTCCACGAAGCTAACACGATTCTCATCTTAACAGACAAGCATTGGATGTTAGAGGTCCAGTGCTTTGTATCCGTTTCAGTAGCAGATTTGGACTAGATATGGTCCATATGTGTAGGAAACACCGTTCTTTTGTTCTCAGCACACTCACGTTTCCTGCTGTGTTAGAGACTCTAGAAAGCAAGAGCGTGCTTCTTGCTCTAAAGCAGCGTTTGATCAATAGATGAGAATTCTGCTGTGTGTTTCACTTCAGAAATGGAGTTAAATCCCATTCTCTGAGGCTTCCTACATACAAGAATTCATTTCAGGTAAGGGCAGTTACTTACAGCTCAAACGACCTACATCGTTCACAAAGCTCACACGTTTGGGATCTTACCAGACAAGCAGTGGATGTTAGAGGACCAGTACTTTGTATCAGTTTCAGAAGCAGATTTGGACTACATATGGTCCGTCTGTGTACGAAAAACCGTTCTTTGGTCTCGGCACACTCAGATATCCTGCTGTCTTAGAGACTCTAGAAAGCAAGAGCGTGCTTCTTGTTCTAAAGCAGAGTGTGATCCATGGATGAGAACTATGCTCTGTGTTTCCCTTCGAAGTGGAGTTAAATCCCAGGCTCTGAGTCTTCCTACAAGCAAGACTTCGTTTCAGGTAAGGGCAGTCACTTTTCAGATCAAACGAACTACATCGTTCACAAAGCTCACACGTTTCTCATCTGAACAGACAAGCATTGGATGTTAGAGGACCAGTGCTTTCTATCAGTTTCAGAAGCAGAGTTGGATTAGATAAGGTCTGTATGTGTAGTAAACACCGTTCTTTTGTTCTGAGCACACTCATGTTTCCTGCTGTATAAGAGACTCTAGAAAGCAAGAGCATGCTTCTTGCTCTAAAGCAGAGTGTGATCCATGGATGAGAACTTTGCTGTGTGTTTCCCTTCAGAAATGGAGTTAAATCCCAGGCTCTGTGTCTTCCTACAAGCAAGCCTTTGTTTCAGGTAAGGGCAGTTACTTTTCAGCTCAAACGAACTACATCCTTCACGAAGCTAACACGATTCTCATCTTAACAGACAAGCATTGGATGTTAGAGGACCAGTACTTTGTATCAGTTTCAGATGCAGATTGGGACTACATATGGTCCGTCTGTGTACGAAAATCAATTCTTTGGTCTCGGCACACTCAGATTTCCTGCTGTATTAGAGACTCTAGAAAGCAAGAGTGTGCATCTTGCTCTAAAGCAGAGTGTGATCCATGGATGAGAACTATGCTGTGTGTTTCCCTTCGAAATGGAGTTAAATCCCAGGCTCTGTGTCTTCCTACAAGCAAGACTTCATTTCAGGTAAGGGCAGTTACTTTACAGGTCAAACGAACTACATCGTTCACGAAGCTCACACGTTTCTCATCTTAACATACAAGCTTTGGATGTTAGAGGACCAGTGCTTTGTATGAGTTTCAGAAGCAGAGTTGGACTAGATATGGTCCGTATGTGTAGGAAACACCGGTCTTTCGTTCTCAGCACACTCAGGTTTCCTGCTGTATTAGAGACTCTAGAAAGCAACAGTGTGCTTCTTGTTCTAAAGCAGAGTGTGATCATTGGGTGAGAACATTGCTGTGTGTTTCACTTCAGAAATGGAATTAAATCCCAGGCTCTGAGTCTTCCTACAAGCAAGACTTCCTTTCAGGTAATTGCAGTTTCTTTAGAGCTCAAAGGAACTACATCGTTCATGAAGCTCACACGTTTCGGATCTTACCTGACAAGCATTGGATGTTATTGGACCTGTGGTTTGTTTCAATTTCAGAAGCAGAGTTAAACTCGATATGTTCCATATTTGTAGGAAACACTGTTCTTTTGTTCTGAGCACACTCATGTTTCCTGCTGTATTAGAGACTCTCGAAAGCAAGAGCATGCTTCTTGCTCTAAGGCAGAGTGTGTTCAATGGATGAGAACTCTGCTGTGTGTTTCACTTCAGAAATGGAGTTAAATCCCAGGCTCTTAGTCTTCCTACATGCAAGACTTTATTCCAGGTAAGTGCATTTACTTTATAGCTCAAACGAACTACATCGTTCATAAAACTCACACGTTTTTGATCTTACCTGACAAGAATTGGATGTTAGAGGACCAGTGCTTTGTATCAGTTTCAGAAGCAGAGTTGGACTAGATAAGGTGCGTATGTGTAGGAAACACCGTTCTTTTGTTCTGAGCACACTCAGTTTTCCTGCTGTATTAGAGACTCTAGAAAGCAAGAGCTTGCTTCTTGCTCTAAAGCAGAGTGTGATCCATGGATGAGAACTATGCTGTGTGTTTCCCTTCCGAAATAGAGGTTAATCCCAGGCTCTGTGTCTTCCTACAAGCAAGACTTCGTTTCAGGTAAGGGCAGTTACTTTACAGGTCAAACGAACTACATCGTTCACGAAGCTAACACGATTCTCATCTAAACAGACAAGCATTGGATGTTAGAGGACCAGTGCTTTGTATCAGTTTCAGTAGCAGATTTGGACTAGATATGGTCCGTATGTGTAGGAAACACCGTTCTTTTTTTCTCAGCACACTCACGTTTCCTGCTGTGTTAGAGACTCTAGAAAGCAAGAGCGTGCTTCTTGCTCTAAAGCAGAGTTTGATCAATAGATGAGAATTCTGCTGTGTGTTTCACTTCAGAAATGTAGTTAAATCCCAGGATCTGAGGATTCCTACATGAAAAAATTCATTTAAGGTAAGGGCAGTTACTTTACAGCTCAAACGACCTACATCTTTCCCAAAGCTCACACGTTTCGGATCTTACCAGACAAGCAGTGGATGTTAGAGGACCAGTAATTTGTATCAGTTTCAGAAGCAGATTTGGACTACATATGGTCCGTCTGTGTACGAAAAACCGTTCTTTGGTCTCGCCACACTCAGATATCCTGCTGTCTTAGAGACTCTAGAAAGCAAGAGCGTGCTTCTTGCTCTAAAGCAGAGTGTGATCCATGGATGAGAACTATGCTCTGTGTTTCCCTTCGAAATGGAGTTAAATCCCAGGCTCTGTGTCACCCTACAAGCAAGACTTCGTTTCAGGTAAGGGCAGTCATTTTTCAGATCAAACGAACTACATCGTTCACAAAGCTCACACGTTTCTCATCTTAACAGACAAGCATTGGATGTTAGAGGACCAGTGCTCTCTATCAGTTTCAGAAGCAGAGTTGGATTTGATAAGGTCCGTATGTGTAGGAAACACCGTTCTTTTGTTCTGAGCACACTCATGTTTCCTGCTGTATAAGAGACTCTAGAAAGCAAGAGCATGCTTCTTGCTCTAAAGCAGAGTGTGATCCATGGATGAGAACTCTGCTGTGTGTTTCCCTTCAGAAATGGAGTTAAATCCCAGGCTCTGTGTCTTCCTACAAGCAAGCCTTCGTTTCAGGTAAGGGCAGTTACTTTTCAGCTCAAACGAACTACATCCTTCACGAAGCTAACACGATTCTCATCTTAACAGACAAGCATTGGATGTTAGAGGACCAGTACTTTGTATCAGTTTCAGAAGCAGATTTGGACTACATATGGTCCGTCTGTGTACGAAAAAATATTCTTTGGTCTCAGCACACTCAGATTTCCTGCTGTATTAGAGACTCTAGAAAGAAAGTGTGTGCATCTTGCTCTAAAGCAGAGTGTGATCCATGGATGAGAACTATGCTGTGTGTTTCCCTTCGAAATGGAGTTAAATCCCAGGCTCTGTGTCACCCTACAAGCAAGACTTCGTTTCAGGTAAGGGCAGTCACTTTTCAGATCAAACGAACTACATCGTTCACAAAGCTCACACGTTTCTCATCTTAACTGACAAGCATTGGATGTTAGAGGACCAGTGCTTTCTATCAGTTTCAGAAGCAGAGTTGGATTAGATAAGGTCCGTATATGTAGGAATCACCGTTCTTTTGTTCTCAGCACACTCACGTTTCCTGCTGTCTTAGAGAATCTAGAAAGCAACAGTGTGCTTCTTGTTCTAAAGCAGAGTGTGATCATTGGGTGAGAACACTGCTGTGTGTTTCACTTCAGAAATGGAATTATATCCCAGGCTCTGAGTCTTCCTAAAAGCAAGACTTCCTTTCAGGTAATTGCAGTTTCTTTAGAGCTCAAAGAACTACATCGTTCATGAAGCTCACACGTTTCAGATCTTACCTGAAAAGCATTGGATGTTAGAGGACCAGTGCTTTGTATCAGTTTCAGAAGCAGAGTTGGACTAGATATGGTCCGTATGTGTAGGAAACACCATTCTTTTGTTCTCAGCACACTCACGTTTCCTGCTGTGTTAGAGACTCTAGAAAGCAAGAGCATGCTTCTTGCTCTAAAGCAGAGTTTGATCAATAGATGAGAATTCTGCTGTGTGTTTCATTTCAGAAATGGAGTTAAATCCCAGTCTCTGAGTCTTCCTACATGAAAGAATTCATTTCAGGTAAGGGCAGTTACTTTACAGCGCAAACGACCTACATCGTTCACAAAGCTCTCACGTTTCAGATCTTACCAGACGAGCATTGGATGTTAGAGGACCAGTACTTTGTATCAGTTTCAGAAGAAGATTTGGACTACATATGGTCCGTCTGTTTACGAAAAACCGTTCTTTGTTCTCAGCACACTCAGATTTCCTGCTGTCTTAGAGACTCTAGAAAGCAAGAGCGTGCTTCTTGTTCTAAAGCAGAGTGTAATCAATGGATGAGAACACTGCTGTTTGTTTCACTTCAGAAATGGAGTTAAATCCCAGGCTCTGTGTCTTCATACAAGCAAGACTTCCTTTCAGGTAAGGGCAGTTTCTTTATAGCTCAAAAGCACTACATCGTTCACGAAGCTCACACGTTTTGGATCTTACCTGACAAGCATTGGATGTTAGAGGACCTATGGTTTGTTTCAGTTTCAGAAGCATTGTTAAACTAGATATGTTCTGTATTTGTAGGAAACACCGTTCTTTTGTTCTGAGCACACTCAGGTTTCCTGCTATATTAGAGACCCTAGAAAGCAAGAGCATGCTTCTTGCTCTAAAGCAGAGTTTGATCCATGGATGAGAACTATGCTGTGTATTCCCTTCAGAAATGGAGTTAAATCCCAGGCTCTGTGTCTTCCTACAAGCAAGACTTCGTTTCAGGTAAGGGCAGTCACTTTTCAGATCAAACGAACTACATCGTTCACAAAGCTCACATGTTTTTCATCTTAACAGACAAGCATTGGATGTTAGAGGACCAGTGCTTTGTATGAGTTTCAGAAGCAGAGTTGGACTAGATATGGTCCGTATGTGTAGGAGACACCGTTCTTTTGTTCCTAGCACAGTCAGGTTTTATGCTGTATTAGAGACTGTAGAAAGCAAGAACATGCTTCTTGCTCTAAAGCAGAGTGTGATCCATGGATGAGAACTATGCTGTGTGTTTCCCTTCAGAAATGGAGTTAAATCCCAGGCTCTGTGTCTTCCTACAAGCAAGCCTTCGTTTCAGGTAAGGGCAGTCACTTGTCAGCTCAAACGAAATACATCGTCCACGAAGCTAACACGATTCTCATCTTAACAGACAAGCATTGGATGTTAGAGGTCCAGTGCTTTGTATCCGTTTCAGTAGCAGATTTGGACTAGATATGGTCCATATGTGTAGGAAACACCGTTCTTTTGTTCTCAGCACACTCACGTTTCCTGCTGTGTTAGAGACTCTAGAAAGCAAGAGCGTGCTTCTTGCTCTAAAGCAGCGTTTGATCAATAGATGAGAATTCTGCTGTGTGTTTCACTTCAGAAATGGAGTTAAATCCCATTCTCTGAGGCTTCCTACATACAAGAATTCATTTCAGGTAAGGGCAGTTACTTACAGCTCAAACGACCTACATCGTTCACAAAGCTCACACATTTGGGATCTTACCAGACAAGCAGTGGATGTTAGAGGACCAGTACTTTGTATCAGTTTCAGAAGCAGATTTGGACTACATATGGTCCGTCTGTGTACGAAAAACCGTTCTTTGGTCTCGGCACACTCAGATATCCTGCTGTCTTAGAGACTCTAGAAAGCAAGAGCGTGCTTCTTGTTCTAAAGCAGAGTGTGATCCATGGATGAGAACTATGCTCTGTGTTTCCCTTCGAAGTGGAGTTAAATCCCAGGCTCTGAGTCTTCCTACAAGCAAGACTTCGTTTCAGGTAAGGGCAGTCACTTTTCAGATCAAACGAACTACATCATTCACAAAGCTCACACGTTTCTCATCTTAACAGACAAGCATTGGATGTTAGAGGACCAGTGCTTTGTATCAGTTTCAGAAGCAGAGTTGGACTAGATATGGTCCATATGTGTAGGAGACACCGTTCTTTTGTTCTCAGAACACTCAGGTTTCCTTCTGTCTTAGAGACTCTAGAAAGCAACAGCGTGCTTCTTGTTCTAAAGCAGAGTGTGATCCATGGATGAGAACTATGCTGTGTGTTTCCCTTCAGAAATGGAGTTAAATCCCAGGCTCTGTGTCTTCCTACAAACAAGCCTTCGTTTCAGGTAAGGGCAGTCACTTTTCAACTCAAACGAACTACATCGTTCACGAAGCTAACACGATTCTCATCTTAACAGACAAGCATTGGATGTTAGAGGACCAGTGCTTTGTATCAGTTTCAGTAGCAGATTTGGACTAGATATGGTCCGTATGTGTAGCAAACACCGTTATTTTGTTCTCAGCACACTCAGTTTTTCTGCTGTCTTAGAGAATCTAGAAAGCAACAGCGTGCTTCTTGTTCTAAAGCAGAGTGTGATCGATGGGTGAGGACACTGCTGTGTGTTTCACTTCAGAAATGGAGTTAAATCCCAGGCTCTGAGTCTTCCTACATACAAGAATTCATTTCAGGTAAGGGCAGTTACTTTACAGCTCAAACGACCTACATTGTTCACAAAGCTCACACGTTTCGGATCTTACTGACAAGCATTGGATGTTAGAGGACCTGTGGTTTGTTTCAGTTTCAGAAGCAGAGTTAAACTAGATATGTTCCGTAATTCTAGGAAACACCGTTCTTTTGTTCTGAGCACACTCATGTTTCCTGCTGTATTAGAGACTCTAGAAAGCAAGAGCATGCTTCTTGCTCTAAAGCAGAGTGTGATCCATGGATGAGAACTATGCTGTGTGTTTCCCTTCGAAATGGAGTTAAATCGCAAGCTCTGTGTCTTCCTAGAAGCAAGACTTCGTTTCTGGTAAGGGCAGTTACTTTACAGGTCAAACGAACTACATCGTTCACGAAGCTCACACGTTTCTCAGCTTAACAGACAAGCATTGGATGTTAGAGGACCAGTGATTTGTATGAGTTTCAGAAGCAGAGTTGGACTAGATATGGTCCGTATGTGTAGGAAACACCGTTCTTTTGTTCTCAGCACACTCAGGTTTCCTGCTGTATTAGAGACTCTAGAAAGCAACAGTGTGCTTCTTGTTCTAAAGCAGAGTGTGATCATTGGGTGAGAACATTGCTGTGTGTTTCACTTCAGAAATGGAATTAAATCCCAGGCTCTGAGTCTTCCTACAAGCAAGACTTCCTTTCAGGTAATTGCAGTTTCTTTAGAGCTCAAAGGAACTACATCGTTCATGAAGCTCACACGTTTCGGATCTTACCTGACAAGCATTGGATGTTATTGGACCTGTGGTTTGTTTCAGTTTCAGAAGCAGAGTTAAACTCGATATGTTCCATATTTGTAGGAAACACTGTTCTTTTGTTCTGAGCACACTCATGTTTCCTGCTGTATTAGAGACTCTCGAAAGCAAGAGCATGCTTCTTGCTCTAAGGCAGAGTGTGTTCAATGGATGAGAACTCTGCTGTGTGTTTCACTTCAGAAATGGAGTTAAATCCCAGGCTCTTAGTCTTCCTACATGCAAGACTTTATTCCAGGTAAGTGCATTTACTTTATAGCTCAAACGAACTACATCGTTCATAAAACTCACACGTTTTTGATCTTACCTGACAAGAATTGGATGTTAGAAGACCAGTGCTTTGTATCAGTTTCAGAAGCAGAGTTGGACTAGATAAGGTGCGTATGTGTAGGAAACACCGTTCTTTTGTTCTGAGCACACTCAGTTTTCCTGCTGTATTAGAGACTCTAGAAAGCAAGAGCATGCTTCTTGCTCTAAAGCAGAGTGTGATCCATGGATGAGAACTATGCTGTGTGTTTCCCTTCCGAAATAGAGGTTAATCCCAGGCTCTGTGTCTTCCTACAAGCAAGACTTCGTTTCAGGTAAGGGCAGTTACTTTACAGGTCAAACGAACTACATCGTTCACGAAGCTAACACGATTCTCATCTAAACAGACAAGCATTGGATGTTAGAGGACCAGTGCTTTGTATCAGTTTCAGTAGCAGATTTGGACTAGATATGGTCCGTATGTGTAGGAAACACCGTTCTTTTTTTCTCAGCACACTCACGTTTCCTGCTGTGTTAGAGACTCTAGAAAGCAAGAGCGTGCTTCTTGCTCTAAAGCAGAGTTTGATCAATAGATGAGAATTCTGCTGTGTGTTTCACTTCAGAAATGGAGTTAAATCCCAGGATCTGAGGATTCCTACATGAAAAAATTCATTTAAGGTAAGGGCAGTTACTTTACAGCTCAAACGACCTACATCTTTCCCAAAGCTCACACGTTTCGGATCTTAGCAGACAAGCAGTGGATGTTAGAGGACCAGTAATTTGTATCAGTTTCAGAAGCAGATTTGGACTACATTGGTCCGTCTGTGTACGAAAAACCGTTCTTTGGTCTCGCCACACTCAGATATCCTGCTGTCTTAGAGACTCTAGAAAGCAAGAGCGTGCTTCTTGCTCTAAAGCAGAGTGTGATCCATGGATGAGAACTATGCTCTGTGTTTCCCTTCGAAATGGAGTTAAATCCCAGGCTCTGTGTCACCCTACAAGCAAGACTTCGTTTCAGGTAAGGGCAGTCATTTTTCAGATCAAACGAACTACATCGTTCACAAAGCTCACACGTTTCTCATCTTAACAGACAAGCATTGGATGTTAGAGGACCAGTGCTCTCTATCAGTTTCAGAAGCAGAGTTGGATTAGATAAGGTCCGTATGTGTAGGAAACACCGTTCTTTTGTTCTGAGCACACTCATGTTTCCTGCTGTATAAGAGACTCTAGAAAGCAAGAGCATGCTTCTTGCTCTAAAGCAGAGTGTGATCCATGGATGAGAACTCTGCTGTGTGTTTCCCTTCAGAAATGGAGTTAAATCCCAGGCTCTGTGTCTTCCTACAAGCAAGCCTTCGTTTCAGGTAAGGGCAGTTACTTTTCAGCTCAAACGAACTACATCCTTCACGAAGCTAACACGATTCTCATCTTAACAGACAAGCATTGGATGTTAGAGGACCAGTACTTTGTATCAGTTTCAGAAGCAGATTTGGACTACATATGGTCCGTCTGTGTACGAAAAAATATTCTTTGGTCTCGGCACACTCAGATTTCCTGCTGTATTAGAGACTCTAGAAAGAAAGTGTGTGCATCTTGCTCTAAAGCAGAGTGTGATCCATGGATGAGAACTATGCTGTGTGTTTCCCTTCGAAATGGAGTTAAATCCCAGGCTCTGTGTCACCCTACAAGCAAGACTTCGTTTCAGGTAAGGGCAGTCACTTTTCAGATCAAACGAACTACATCGTTCACAAAGCTCACACGTTTCTCATCTTAACTGACAAGCATTGGATGTTAGAGGACCAGTACTTTCTATCAGTTTCAGAAGCAGAGTTGGATTAGATAAGGTCCGTATATGTAGGAATCACCGTTCTTTTGTTCTCAACACACTCACGTTTCCTGCTGTCTTAGAGAATCTAGAAAGCAACATTGTGCTCCTTGTTCTAAAGCAGAGTGTGATCATTGGGTGAGAACACTGCTGTGTGTTTCACTTCAGAAATGGAATTATATCCCAGGCTCGGAGTCTTCCTAAAAGCAAGACTTCCTTTCAGGTAATTGCAGTTTCTTTAGAGCTCAAAGAACTACATCGTTCATGAAGCTCACACGTTTCAGATCTTACCTGAAAAGCATTGGATGTTAGAGGACCAGTGCTTTGTATCAGTTTCAGAAGCAGAGTTGGACTAGATATGGTCCGTATGTGTAGGAAACACCGTTCTTTTGTTCTCAGCACACTCACGTTTCCTGCTGTGTTAGAGACTCTAGAAAGCAAGAGCATGCTTCTTGCTCTAAAGCAGAGTTTGATCAATAGATGAGAATTCTGCTGTGTGTTTCATTTCAGAAATGGAGTTAAATCCCAGTCTCTGAGTCTTCCTACATGAAAGAATTCATTTCAGGTAAGGGCAGTTACTTTACAGCGCAAACGACCTACATCGTTCACAAAGCTCACATGTTTCGTATCTTACCAGACAAGCATTGGATGTTAGAGGACCAGTACTTTGTATCAGTTTCAGAAACAGATTTGGACTACATATGGTCAGTCTGTGTACGAAAAACCGTTCGTTGTTCTCAGCATACTCAGATTTCCTGCTGTCTTAGAGACTCTAGAAAGCAAGAGCGTGCTTCTTGTTCTAAAGCAGAGTTTGATCAATGGATGAGAACACTCCTGTGTGTTTCACTTCAGAAATGGAGTTAAATCCCAGGCTCTGTGTCTTCCTACAGGCAAGACTTCCTTTCAGGTAAGGGCAGTTTCTTTATACCTCAAAAGAACTACATCGTTCATGAAGCTCACACGTTTCAGATCTTACCTGACAAGCATTGGATGTTAGAGGACCTGTGGTTAGTTTCAGTTTCAGAAGCAGAGTTAAACTAGATATGTTCCATATTTGTAGGAAACACCGTTCTTTTGTTCTGAGCACACTCATGTTTCCTGCTGTATTAGAGACTCTAGAAAGCAAGAGCATGCTTCTTGCTCTAAAGCAGAGTGTGATCCACGGATGAGAACTATGCTGTGTGTTTCCCTTCAGAAATGGAGTTAAATCCCAGGCTCTGTGTGTTCGTACAAGCAAGCCTTCGTTTCAGGTAAGGGCAGTAACATTTCAGCTCAAACGAACTACATCGTTCACGAAGCTCACACGTTTCTCATCTTAACTGACAAGCATTGGAAGTTAGAGGACCAGTGCTTTGTATCAGTTTCAGAAGCAGAGTTGGACTAGATATGGTCCGTATGTGTAGGAAACACCGTTCTTCTGTTCTCAGCACACTCACGTTTCATGCTGTCTTATAGACTCTAGAAAGCAAGAGCGTGCTTCTTGCTCTAAAGCAGAGTGCGATCAATGGATAAGAACTCTGCTGTGTGTTTCACTTCAGAAATGGAGTTAAATCCCAGTCTCTGAGTCTTCCTACATGCAAGAATTCATTTCAGGTAAGGGCAGTTACTTTACAGCTCAAACGACTTACATCGTTCACGAAGCTAACACGATTCTCATCTAAACAGACAAGCATTGGATGTTAGAGGACCAGTGCTTTGTATCAGTTTCAGTAGCAGATTTGGACTAGATATGGTCCGTATGTGTAGGAAACACCGTTCTTTTTTTCTCAGCACACTCACGTTTCCTGCTGTGTTAGAGACTCTAGAAAGCAAGAGCGTGCTTCTTGCTCTAAAGCAGAGTTTGATCAATAGATGAGAATTCTGCTGTGTGTTTCACTTCAGAAATGGAGTTAAATCCCAGGATCTGAGGATTCCTACATGAAAAAATTCATTTAAGGTAAGGGCAGTTACTTTACAGCTCAAACGACCTACATCTTTCCCAAAGCTCACACGTTTCGGATCTTAGCAGACAAGCAGTGGATGTTAGAGGACCAGTAATTTGTATCAGTTTCAGAAGCAGATTTGGACTACATATGGTCCGTCTGTGTACGAAAAACCGTTCTTTGGTCTCGCCACACTCAGATATCCTGCTGTCTTAGAGACTCTAGAAAGCAAGAGCGTGCTTCTTGCTCTAAAGCAGAGTGTGATCCATGGATGAGAACTATGCTCTGTGTTTCCCTTCGAAATGGAGTTAAATCCCAGGCTCTGTGTCACCCTACAAGCAAGACTTCGTTTCAGGTAAGGGCAGTCATTTTTCAGATCAAACGAACTACATCGTTCACAAAGCTCACACGTTTCTCATCTTAACAGACAAGCATTGCATGTTAGAGGACCAGTGCTCTCTATCAGTTTCAGAAGCAGAGTTGGATTAGATAAGGTCCGTATGTGTAGGAAACACCGTTCTTTTGTTCTGAGCACACTCATGTTTCCTGCTGTATAAGAGACTCTAGAAAGCAAGAGCATGCTTCTTGCTCTAAAGCAGAGTGTGATCCATGGATGAGAACTCTGCTGTGTGTTTCCCTTCAGAAATGGAGTTAAATCCCAGGCTCTGTGTCTTCCTACAAGCAAGCCTTCGTTTCAGGTAAGGGCAGTTACTTTTCAGCTCAAACGAACTACATCCTTCACGAAGCTAACACCATTCTCATCTTAACAGACAAGCATTGGATGTTAGAGGACCAGTACTTTGTATCAGTTTCAGAAGCAGATTTGGACTACATATGGTCCGTCTGTGTACGAAAAAATATTCTTTGGTCTCGGCACACTCAGATTTCCTGCTGTATTAGAGACTCTAGAAAGAAAGTGTGTGCATCTTGCTCTAAAGCAGAGTGTGATCCATGGATGAGAACTATGCTGTGTGTTTCCCTTCGAAATGGAGTTAAATCCCAGGCTCTGTGTCACCCTACAAGCAAGACTTCGTTTCAGGTAAGGGCAGTCACTTTTCAGATCAAACGAACTACATCGTTCACAAAGCTCACACGTTTCTCATCTTAACTGACAAGCATTGGATGTTAGAGGACCAGTGCTTTCTATCAGTTTCAGAAGCAGAGTTGGATTAGATAAGGTCCGTATATGTAGGAATCACCGTTCTTTTGTTCTCAACACACTCACGTTTCCTGCTGTCTTAGAGAATCTAGAAAGCAACAGTGTGCTTCTTGTTCTAAAGCAGAGTGTGATCATTGGGTGAGAACACTGCTGTGTGTTTCACTTCAGAAATGGAATCATATCCCAGGCTCTGAGTCTTCCTAAAAGCAAGACTTCCTTTCAGGTAATTGCAGTTTCTTTAGAGCTCAAAGAACTACATCGTTCATGAAGCTCACACGTTTCAGATCTTACCTGAAAAGCATTGGATGTTAGAGGACCAGTGCTTTGTATCAGTTTCAGAAGCAGAGTTGGACTAGATATGGTCCGTATGTGTAGGAAACACCGTTCTTTTGTTCTCAGCACACTCACGTTTCCTGCTGTGTTAGAGACTCTAGAAAGCAAGAGCATGCTTCTTGCTCTAAAGCAGAGTTTGATCAATAGATGAGAATTCTGCTGTGTGTTTCATTTCAGAAATGGAGTTAAATCCCAGTCTCTGAGTCTTCCTACATGAAAGAATTCATTTCAGGTAAGGGCAGTTACTTTACAGCGCAAACGACCTACATCGTTCACAAAGCTCACATGTTTCGTATCTTACCAGACAAGCATTGGATGTTAGAGGACCAGTACTTTGTATCAGTTTCAGAAACAGATTTGGACTACATATGGTCAGTCTGTGTACGAAAAACCGTTCGTTGTTCTCAGCATACCCAGATTTCCTGCTGTCTTAGAGACTCTAGAAAGCAAGAGCGTGCTTCTTGTTCTAAAGCAGAGTTTGATCAATGGATGAGAACACTCCTGTGTGTTTCACTTCAGAAATGGAGTTAAATCCCAGGCTCTGTGTCTTCCTACAGGCAAGACTTCCTTTCAGGTAAGGGCAGTTTCTTTATAGCTCAAAAGAACTACATCGTTCATGAAGCTCACACGTTTCAGATCTTACCTGACAAGCATTGGATGTTAGAGGACCTGTGGTTAGTTTCAGTTTCAGAAGCAGAGTTAAACTAGATATGTTCCATATTTGTAGGAAACACCGTTCTTTTGTTCTGAGCACACTCATGTTTCCTGCTGTATTAGAGACTCTAGAAAGCAAGAGCATGCTTCTTGCTCTAAAGCAGAGTGTGATCCACGGATGAGAACTATGCTGTGTGTTTCCCTTCAGAAATGGAGTTAAATCCCAGGCTCTGTGTGTTCGTACAAGCAAGCCTTCGTTTCAGGTAAGGGCAGTAACTTTTCAGCTCAAACGAACTACATCGTTCACGAAGCTCACACGTTTCTCATCTTAACTGACAAGCATTGGAAGTTAGAGGACCAGTGCTTTGTATCAGTTTCAGAAGCAGAGTTGGACTAGATATGGTCCGTATGTGTAGGAAACACCGTTCTTCTGTTCTCAGCACACTCACGTTTCATGCTGTCTTATAGACTCTAGAAAGCAAGAGCGTGCTTCTTGCTCTAAAGCAGAGTGTGATCAATGGATAAGAACTCTGCTGTGTGTTTCACTTCAGAAATGGAGTTAATTCCCAGTCTCTGAGTCTTCCTACATGCAAGAATTCATTTCAGGTAAGGGCAGTTACTTTACAACTCAAACGACTTTCATCGTTCACAAAGCTCACACGTTTCGGATCTAACCAGACAAGCATTGGATGTTAGAGGACCAGTACGTTGTATCAGTTTCAGAAACAGATTTGGACTACATATGGTCCGTCTGTGTACGAAAAACCGTTCTTTGTTCTCAGCACACTCAGATTTCCTGCTGTCTTAGAGACTCTAGAAAGCAAGAGCGTGCTTCTTGTTCTAAAGCAGAGTGTGATCAATGGATGAGAACACTCCTGTGTGTTTCACTTCAGAAATGGAGTTAAATCCCAGGCTCTGTTTCTTCCTACAAGCAAGACTTCCTTTCAGGTAAGGGCAGTTTCTTTATAGCTCAAAAGAACTACATCGTTCACGAAGCTCACACGTTTCGGATCTTACCTGACAAGCATTGGATGTTAGAGGACCTGTGGTTTGTTTCAGTTTCAGAAGCAGATTTTAACTAGATATGTTCCGTATTTGTAGGAAACACCGTTCTTTTGTTCTGAGCACACTCATGTTTCCTGCTGTATTAGAGACTCTAAGAAAGCAAGAGCATGCTTCTTGTAGTAAAGCAGAGTGTGATCCATGGATGAGAACTCTGCTGTGTGTTTCCCTTCAGAAATGGAGTTAAATCCCAGGCTCTGTGTCTTCCTACAAGCAAGCCTTCGTTTCAGGTAAGGGCAGTTACTTTTCAGCTCAAACGAACTACATCCTTCACGAAGCTAACACGATTCTCATCTTAACAGACAAGCATTGGATGTTAGAGGACCAGTACTTTGTATCAGTTTCAGAAGCAGATTTGGACTACATATGGTCCGTCTGTGTACGAAAAAATATTCTTTGGTCTCGGCACACTCAGATTTCCTGCTGTATTAGAGACTCTAGAAAGAAAGTGTGTGCATCTTGCTCTAAAGCAGAGTGTGATCCATGGATGAGAACTATGCTGTGTGTTTCCCTTCGAAATGGAGTTAAATCCCAGGCTCTGTGTCACCCTACAAGCAAGACTTCGTTTCAGGTAAGGGCAGTCACTTTTCAGATCAAACGAACTACATCGTTCACAAAGCTCACACGTTTCTCATCTTAACTGACAAGCATTGGATGTTAGAGGACCAGTACTTTCTATCAGTTTCAGAAGCAGAGTTGGATTAGATAAGGTCCGTATATGTAGGAATCACCGTTCTTTTGTTCTCAACACACTCACGTTTCCTGCTGTCTTAGAGAATCTAGAAAGCAACATTGTGCTTCTTGTTCTAAAGCAGAGTGTGATCATTGGGTGAGAACACTGCTGTGTGTTTCACTTCAGAAATGGAATTATATCCCAGGCTCTGAGTCTTCCTAAAAGCAAGACTTCCTTTCAGGTAATTGCAGTTTCTTTAGAGCTCAAAGAACTACATCGTTCATGAAGCTCACACGTTTCAGATCTTACCTGAAAAGCATTGGATGTTAGAGGACCAGTGCTTTGTATCAGTTTCAGAAGCAGAGTTGGACTAGATATGGTCCGTATGTGTAGGAAACACCGTTCTTTTGTTCTCAGCACACTCACGTTTCCTGCTGTGTTAGAGACTCTAGAAAGCAAGAGCATGCTTCTTGCTCTAAAGCAGAGTTTGATCAATAGATGAGAATTCTGCTGTGTGTTTCATTTCAGAAATGGAGTTAAATCCCAGTCTCTGAGTCTTCCTACATGAAAGAATTCATTTCAGGTAAGGGCAGTTACTTTACAGCGCAAACGACCTACATCGTTCACAAAGCTCACATGTTTCGTATCTTACCAGACAAGCATTGGATGTTAGAGGACCAGTACTTTGTATCAGTTTCAGAAACAGATTTGGACTACATATGGTCAGTCTGTGTACGAAAAACCGTTCGTTGTTCTCAGCATACTCAGATTTCCTGCTGTCTTAGAGACTCTAGAAAGCAAGAGCGTGCTTCTTGTTCTAAAGCAGAGTTTGATCAATGGATGAGAACACTCCTGTGTGTTTCACTTCAGAAATGGAGTTAAATCCCAGGCTCTGTGTCTTCCTACAGGCAAGACTTCCTTTCAGGTAAGGGCAGTTTCTTTATAGCTCAAAAGAACTACATCGTTCATGAAGCTCACACGTTTCAGATCTTACCTGACAAGCATTGGATGTTAGAGGACCTGTGGTTAGTTTCAGTTTCAGAAGCAGAGTTAAACTAGATATGTTCCATATTTGTAGGAAACACCGTTCTTTTGTTCTGAGCACACTCATGTTTCCTGCTGTATTAGAGACTCTAGAAAGCAAGAGCATGCTTCTTGCTCTAAAGCAGAGTGTGATCCACGGATGAGAACTATGCTGTGTGTTTCCCTTCAGAAATGGAGTTAAATCCCAGGCTCTGTGTGTTCGTACAAGCAAGCCTTCGTTTCAGGTAAGGGCAGTAACATTTCAGCTCAAACGAACTACATCGTTCACGAAGCTCACACGTTTCTCATCTTAACTGACAAGCATTGGAAGTTAGAGGACCAGTGCTTTGTATCAGTTTCAGAAGCAGAGTTGGACTAGATATGGTCCGTATGTGTAGGAAACACCGTTCTTCTGTTCTCAGCACACTCACGTTTCATGCTGTCTTATAGACTCTAGAAAGCAAGAGCGTGCTTCTTGCTCTAAAGCAGAGTGTGATCAATGGATAAGAACTCTGCTGTGTGTTTCACTTCAGAAATGGAGTTAAATCCCAGTCTCTGAGTCTTCCTACATGCAAGAATTCATTTCAGGTAAGGGCAGTTACTTTACAGCTCAAACGACTTACATCGTTCACGAAGCTAACACGATTCTCATCTAAACAGACAAGCATTGGATGTTAGAGGACCAGTGCTTTGTATCAGTTTCAGTAGCAGATTTGGACTAGATATGGTCCGTATGTGTAGGAAACACCGTTCTTTTTTTCTCAGCACACTCACGTTTCCTGCTGTGTTAGAGACTCTAGAAAGCAAGAGCGTGCTTCTTGCTCTAAAGCAGAGTTTGATCAATAGATGAGAATTCTGCTGTGTGTTTCACTTCAGAAATGGAGTTAAATCCCAGGATCTGAGGATTCCTACATGAAAAAATTCATTTAAGGTAAGGGCAGTTACTTTACAGCTCAAACGACCTACATCTTTCCCAAAGCTCACACGTTTCGGATCTTACCAGACAAGCAGTGGATGTTAGAGGACCAGTAATTTGTATCAGTTTCAGAAGCAGATTTGGACTACATATGGTCCGTCTGTGTACGAAAAACTGTTCTTTGGTCTCGCCACACTCAGATATCCTGCTGTCTTAGAGACTCTAGAAAGCAAGAGCGTGCTTCTTGCTCTAAAGCAGAGTGTGATCCATGGATGAGAACTATGCTCTGTGTTTCCCTTCGAAATGGAGTTAAATCCCAGGCTCTGTGTCACCCTACAAGCAAGACTTCGTTTCAGGTAAGGGCAGTCATTTTTCAGATCAAACGAACTACATCGTTCACAAAGCTCACACGTTTCTCATCTTAACAGACAAGCATTGGATGTTAGAGGACCAGTGCTCTCTATCAGTTTCAGAAGCAGAGTTGGATTAGATAAGGTCCGTATGTGTAGGAAACACCGTTCTTTTGTTCTGAGCACACTCATGTTTCCTGCTGTATAAGAGACTCTAGAAAGCAAGAGCATGCTTCTTGCTCTAAAGCAGAGTGTGATCCATGGATGAGAACTCTGCTGTGTGTTTCCCTTCAGAAATGGAGTTAAATCCCAGGCACTGTGTCTTCCTACAAGCAAGCCTTCGTTTCAGGTAAGGGCAGTTACTTTTCAGCTCAAACGAACTACATCCTTCACGAAGCTAACACGATTCTCATCTTAACAGACAAGCATTGGATGTTAGAGGACCAGTACTTTGTATCAGTTTCAGAAGCAGATTTGGACTACATATGGTCCGTCTGTGTACGAAAAAATATTCTTTGGTCTCGGCACACTCAGATTTCCTGCTGTATTAGAGACTCTAGAAAGAAAGTGTGTGCATCTTGCTCTAAAGCAGAGTGTGATCCATGGATGAGAACTATGCTGTGTGTTTCCCTTCGAAATGGAGTTAAATCCCAGGCTCTGTGTCACCCTACAAGCAAGACTTCGTTTCAGGTAAGGGCAGTCACTTTTCAGATCAAACGAACTACATCGTTCACAAAGCTCACACGTTTCTCATCTTAACTGACAAGCATTGGATGTTAGAGGACCAGTGCTTTCTATCAGTTTCAGAAGCAGAGTTGGATTAGATAAGGTCCGTATATGTAGGAATCACCGTTCTTTTGTTCTCAACACACTCACGTTTCCTGCTGTCTTAGAGAATCTAGAAAGCAACAGTGTGCTTCTTGTTCTAAAGCAGAGTGTGATCATTGGGTGAGAACACTGCTGTGTGTTTCACTTCAGAAATGGAATTATATCCCAGGCTCTGAGTCTTCCTAAAAGCAAGACTTCCTTTCAGGTAATTGCAGTTTCTTTAGAGCTCAAAGAACTACATCGTTCATGAAGCTCACACGTTTCAGATCTTACCTGAAAAGCATTGGATGTTAGAGGACCAGTGCTTTGTATCAGTTTCAGAAGCAGAGTTGGACTAGATATGGTCCGTATGTGTAGGAAACACCGTTCTTTTGTTCTCAGCACACTCACGTTTCCTGCTGTGTTAGAGACTCTAGAAAGCAAGAGCATGCTTCTTGCTCTAAAGCAGAGTTTGATCAATAGATGAGAATTCTGCTGTGTGTTTCATTTCAGAAATGGAGTTAAATCCCAGTCTCTGAGTCTTCCTACATGAAAGAATTCATTTCAGGTAAGGGCAGTTACTTTACAGCTCAAACGACTTTCATCGTTCACAAAGCTCACACGTTTCGGATCTAACCAGACAAGCATTGGATGTTAGAGGACCAGTACGTTGTATCAGTTTCAGAAACAGATTTGGACTACATATGGTCCGTCTGTGTACGAAAAACCGTTCTTTGTTCTCAGCACACTCAGATTTCCTGCTGTCTTAGAGACTCTAGAAAGCAAGAGCGTGCTTCTTGTTCTAAAGCAGAGTGTGATCAATGGATGAGAACACTCCTGTGTGTTTCACTTCAGAAATGGAGTTAAATCCCAGGCTCTGTTTCTTCCTACAAGCAAGACTTCCTTTCAGGTAAGGGCAGTTTCTTTATAGCTCAAAAGAACTACATCGTTCACGAAGCTCACACGTTTCGGATCTTACCTGACAAGCATTGGATGTTAGAGGACCTGTGGTTTGTTTCAGTTTCAGAAGCAGATTTTAACTAGATATGTTCCGTATTTGTAGGAAACACCGTTCTTTTGTTCTGAGCACACTCATGTTTCCTGCTGTATTAGAGACTCTAAGAAAGCAAGAGCATGCTTCTTGTAGTAAAGCAGAGTGTGATCCATGGATGAGAACTATGCTGTGTGTTTCCCTTCAGAAATGGAGTTAAATCCCAGGCTCTGTGTCTTCCTACAAGCAAGACTTCGTGTCAGGTAAGGGCAGTCAATTTTCAGCTCAAACGAACTACATCGTTCATGAAGCTAACACGATTCTCATCTTAACAGACAAGCATTGGATGTTAGAGGACCAGAGCTTTGTATCAGTTTCAGAAGCAGATTTGGACTACATATAGTCAGTCTGTGTACAAAAAACCATTCTTTGGTCTCGGCACACTCAGATTTCCTGCTGTATTAGAGACTCTAGAAAGCAAGAGTGTGCATCTCGCTCTAAAGCAGCGTGTGATCCATGGATGAGAACTCTGCTGTGTGTTTCCCTTCAGAAATGGAGTTAATCCCAGACTCTATGTCTTCCTACAAGCAAGACTTCGTTTCAGGTAAGGGCAGTCACTTTTCAGCTCAAACGAACTACATCATTCACGAAGCTCACACGTTTCTCATCTTAACTGACAAGCATTGGATGTTAGAGGACCAGTGCTTTGTATCAGTTTCAGAACCAGAGTTGGACTAGATAAGGTCTGTATGTGTAGGAAACACCGTTCGTTTGTTCTGAGCACACTCAGTTTTCCTACTGTATTAGAGACTCTAGAAAGCAAGAGCATGCTTCTTGCTCTAAAGCAGAGTGTGATCCATGGATGAGAACTATGCTGCGTGTTTCCCCTCAGAAATGGAGTTAAATCCCAGGCTCTGTATCTTCCTACAAGCAAGCCTTCGTTTCAGGTAAGGGCAGTAACTTTTCAGCTCAAACGAACTACATCATTCACGAAGCTCACACGTTTCTCATCTTAACTGACAAGCATTGGATGTTAGAGGACCAGTGCTTTGTATCAGTTTCAGAAGCAGAGTTGGACTAGATATGGTCCGTATGTGTAGGAAACACCGTTCTTCTGTTCTCAGCACACTCACGTTTCATGCTGTCTTATAGACTCTAGAAAGCAAGAGCGTGCTTCTTGCTCTAAAGCAGAGTGTGATCAATGGATGAGAACTCTGCTGTGTGTTTCACTTCAGAAATGGAATTAAATCCCAGGCTCTGAGTCTTTCTACAAGCAAGACTTCCTTTCAGGTAATTGCAGTTTCTTTAGAGCTCAAAGGAACTACATCGTTCACAAAGCTCACACATATCAGATCTTACCTGACAAGCATTGGATGTTAGAGGACCAGTGCTTTGTATCAGTTTCAGAACCAGAGTTGGACTAGATAAGGTCTGTATGTGTAGGAAACACCGTTCGTTTGTTCTGAGCACACTCAGTTTTCCTACTGTATTAGAGACTCTAGAAAGCAAGAGCATGCTTCTTGCTCTAAAGCAGAGTGTGATCCATGGATAAGAACTATGCTGTGTGTTTCCCTTCAGAAATAGAGGTTAATCCCAGGCTCTGTGTCTTCCTACAAGCAAGACTTCGTTTCAGGTAAGGGCAGTTACTTTACAGGTCAAACGAACTACATTGTTCACGAAGCTCACACGTTTCTCATCTTAACAGACAAGCATTTGATATTAGAGGACCAGTGCGTTGTATGAGTTTCAGAAGCAGAGTTGGACTAGATATGGTCTGTATGTGTAGGAAACACCGTTCTTTTGTTCTCAGCACACTCAGGTTTCCTGCTGTCTTAGAGAATCTAGAAAGCAACAGCTTGCTTCTTGTTCTAAAGCAGAGTGTGATCAATGGGTGAGAACACTGCTGTGTGTTTCACTTCAGAAATGGAATTAAATCCCAGGCTCTGAGTCTTCCTACAAGCAAGACTTCCTTTCAGGTAATTGCAGTTTCTTTAGAGCTCAAAGGAACTACATCGTTCACGAAGCTCACACGTTTCAGATCTTACCTGAAAAGCATTGGATGTTAGAGGACCTGTGGTATGTTTCAGTTTCAGAGGCAGAGTTAAACTGGATATGTTCCATATTTGTAGGAAACACCGTTCTTTTGTTCTGAGCACACTCATGTTTCCTGCTGTATTAGAGACTCTAGAAAGCAAGAGCATGCTTCTTGCTCTAAAGCAGAGTGTGATCCATGGATGAGAACTATGCTGTGTGTTTCCCCTCAGAAATGGAGTTAAATCCCAGGCTCTGTATCTTCCTACAAGCAAGCCTTCGTTTCAGGTAAGGGCAGTAACTTTTCAGCTCAAACGAACTATATCATTCACGAAGCTCACACGTTTCTCATCTTAACTGACAAGCATTGGATGTTAGAGGACCAGTGCTTTGTATCAGTTTCAGAAGCAGAGTTGGACTAGATATGGTCCGTATGTGTAGGAAACACCGTTCTTCTGTTCTCAGCACACTCACGTTTCATGCTGTCTTATAGACTCTAGAAAGCAAGAGCGTGCTTCTTGCTCTAAAGCAGAGTGTGATCAATGGATGAGAACTCTGCTGTGTGTTTCCCTTCAGAAATGGAATTAAATCCCAGGCTCTGAGTCTTTCTACAAGCAAGACTTCCTTTCAGGTAATTGCAGTTTCTTTAGAGCTCAAAGGAACTACATCGTTCACAAAGCTCACACATATCAGATCTTACCTGACAAGCATTGGATGTTAGAGGACCTGTGCTTTGTTTCAGTTTCAGAAGCAGAGTTAAACTAGATATGTTCCATATTTGTAGGAAACACCGTTCTTTTGTTCTGAGCACACTCATGTTTCCTGCTGTATTAGAGACTATAGAAAGCAAGAGCATGCTTCTTGTAGTAAAGCAGAGTGTGATCCATGGATGAGAACTATGCTGTGTGTTTCCCTTCAGAAATGGAGTTAAATCCCAGGCTCTGTGTCTTCCTACATGAAAGAATTCATTTCAGGTAAGGGCAGTTACTTTACAGCTCAAAAGAACTATATCGTTCACGAGGCTCACACGTTTCTCATCTTAACTGACAAGCATTGGATGTTAGAGGACCAGTGCTTTGTATCAGTTTCAGAAGCAGAGTTGGACTAGTTATGGTCCGTATGTGTAGGAAACACCGTTCTTTTGTTCTCAGCACACTCACGTTTCATGCTCTGTTAGAGACTCTAGAAAGCAAGAGCGTGCTTCTTGCTCTAAAGCAGAGTTTGATCAATGGATGAGAACTCTGCTGTGTGTTTCACTTCAGAAATGGAGTTAAATCCCGGGCTCTGAGTCTTCCTACGTGCAAGACTTTATTTCAGGTAAGTGCATTGACTTTACAGCTCAAACAAACTACATCGTTCATGAAACTCACACGTTTTTGATCTTACCTGACAAACATTGGATGTTAGAGGACCAGTGCTTTGTATGAGTTTCAGTAGCAGATTTGGACTAGATATGGTCCGTATGTGTAGGAAACACTGTTCTTTTGTTTTCAGCACACTCACGTTTCCTGCTGTGTTAGAGACTCTAGAAAGCAAGAGCGTGCTTCTTGCTCTAAAGCAGAGTTTGATCAATATATGAGAATTCTGCTGTGTGTTTCACTTCAGAAATGGAGTTAAATCCCAGGCTCTGAGTCTTCCTACATGAAAGAATTCATTTCAGGTAAGGGCAGTTACTTTACAGCGCAAACGACCTACATCGTTCACAAAGCTCACATGTTTCGTATCTTACCAGACAAGCATTGGATGTTAGAGGACCAGTACTTTGTATCAGTTTCAGAAACAGATTTGGACTACATATGGTCAGTCTGTGTACGAAAAACCGTTCGTTGTTCTCAGCATACTCAGATTTCATGCTGTCTTAGAGACTCTAGAAAGCAAGAGCGTGCTTCTTGTTCTAAAGCAGAGTTTGATCAATGGATGAGAACACTCCTGTGTGTTTCACTTCAGAAATGGAGTTAAATCCCAGGCTCTGTGTCTTCCTACAGGCAAGACTTCCTTTCAGGTAAGGGCAGTTTCTTTATAGCTCAAAAGAACTACATCGTTCATGAAGCTCACACGTTTCAGATCTTACCTGACAAGCATTGGATGTTAGAGGACCTGTGGTTAGTTTCAGTTTCAGAAGCAGAGTTAAACTAGATATGTTCCATATTTGTAGGAAACACCGTTCTTTTGTTCTGAGCACACTCATGTTTCCTGCTGTATTAGAGACTCTAGAAAGCAAGAGCATGCTTCTTGCTCTAAAGCAGAGTGTGATCCACGGATGAGAACTATGCTGTGTGTTTCCCTTCAGAAATGGAGTTAAATCCCAGGCTCTGTGTGTTCGTACAAGCAAGCCTTCGTTTCAGGTAAGGGCAGTAACATTTCAGCTCAAACGAACTACATCGTTCACGAAGCTCACACGTTTCTCATCTTAACTGACAAGCATTGGAAGTTAGAGGACCAGTGCTTTGTATCAGTTTCAGAAGCAGAGTTGGACTAGATATGGTCCGTATGTGTAGGAAACACCGTTCTTCTGTTCTCAGCACACTCACGTTTCATGCTGTCTTATAGACTCTAGAAAGCAAGAGCGTGCTTCTTGCTCTAAAGCAGAGTGTGATCAATGGATAAGAACTCTGCTGTGTGTTTCACTTCAGAAATGGAGATAAATCCCAGTCTCTGAGTCTTCCTACATGCAAGAATTCATTTCAGGTAAGGGCAGTTACTTTACAGCTCAAACGACTTACATCGTTCACGAAGCTAACACGATTCTCATCTAAACAGACAAGCATTGGATGTTAGAGGACCAGTGCTTTGTATCAGTTTCAGTAGCAGATTTGGACTAGATATGGTCCGTATGTGTAGGAAACACCGTTCTTTTTTTCTCAGCACACTCACGTTTCCTGCTGTGTTAGAGACTCTAGAAAGCAAGAGCGTGCTTCTTGCTCTAAAGCAGAGTTTGATCAATAGATGAGAATTCTGCTGTGTGTTTCACTTCAGAAATGGAGTTAAATCCCAGGATCTGAGGATTCCTACATGAAAAAATTCATTTAAGGTAAGGGCAGTTACTTTACAGCTCAAACGACCTACATCTTTCCCAAAGCTCACACGTTTCGGATCTTACCAGACAAGCAGTGGATGTTAGAGGACCAGTAATTTGTATCAGTTTCAGAAGCAGATTTGGACTACATATGGTCCGTCTGTGTACGAAAAACCGTTCTTTGGTCTCGCCACACTCAGATATCCTGCTGTCTTAGAGACTCTAGAAAGCAAGAGCGTGCTTCTTGCTCTAAAGCAGAGTGTGATCCATGGATGAGAACTATGCTCTGTGTTTCCCTTCGAAATGGAGTTAAATCCCAGGCTCTGTGTCACCCTACAAGCAAGACTTCGTTTCAGGTAAGGGCAGTCATTTTTCAGATCAAACGAACTACATCGTTCACAAAGCTCACACGTTTCTCATCTTAACAGACAAGCATTGGATGTTAGAGGACCAGTGCTCTCTATCAGTTTCAGAAGCAGAGTTGGATTAGATAAGGTCCGTATGTGTAGGAAACACCGTTCTTTTGTTCTGAGCACACTCATGTTTCCTGCTGTATAAGAGACTCTAGAAAGCAAGAGCATGCTTCTTGCTCTAAAGCAGAGTGTGATCCATGGATGAGAACTCTGCTGTGTGTTTCCCTTCAGAAATGGAGTTAAATCCCAGGCTCTGTGTCTTCCTACAAGCAAGCCTTCGTTTCAGGTAAGGGCAGTTACTTTTCAGCTCAAACGAACTACATCCTTCACGAAGCTAACACGATTCTCATCTTAACAGACAAGCATTGGATGTTAGAGGACCAGTACTTTGTATCAGTTTCAGAAGCAGATTTGGACTACATATGGTCCGTCTGTGTACGAAAAAATATTCTTTGGTCTCGGCACACTCAGATTTCCTGCTGTATTAGAGACTCTAGAAAGAAAGTGTGTGCATCTTGCTCTAAAGCAGAGTGTGATCCATGGATGAGAACTATGCTGTGTGTTTCCCTTCGAAATGGAGTTAAATCCCAGGCTCTGTGTCACCCTACAAGCAAGACTTCGTTTCAGGTAAGGGCAGTCACTTTTCAGATCAAACGAACTACATCGTTCACAAAGCTCACACGTTTCTCATCTTAACTGACAAGCATTGGATGTTAGAGGACCAGTGCTTTCTATCAGTTTCAGAAGCAGAGTTGGATTAGATAAGGTCCGTATATGTAGGAATCACCGTTCTTTTGTTCTCAACACACTCACGTTTCCTGCTGTCTTAGAGAATCTAGAAAGCAACAGTGTGCTTCTTGTTCTAAAGCAGAGTGTGATCATTGGGTGAGAACACTGCTGTGTGTTTCACTTCAGAAATGGAATTATATCCCAGGCTCGGAGTCTTCCTAAAAGCAAGACTTCCTTTCAGGTAATTGCAGTTTCTTTAGAGCTCAAAGAACTACATCGTTCATGAAGCTCACACGTTTCAGATCTTACCTGAAAAGCATTGGATGTTAGAGGACCAGTGCTTTGTATCAGTTTCAGAAGCAGAGTTGGACTAGATATGGTCCGTATGTGTAGGAAACACCGTTCTTTTGTTCTCAGCACACTCACGTTTCCTGCTGTGTTAGAGACTCTAGAAAGCAAGAGCATGCTTCTTGCTCTAAAGCAGAGTTTGATCAATAGATGAGAATTCTGCTGTGTGTTTCATTTCAGAAATGGAGTTAAATCCCAGTCTCTGAGTCTTCCTACATGAAAGAATTCATTTCAGGTAAGGGCAGTTACTTTACAGCTCAAACGACTTTCATCGTTCACAAAGCTCACACGTTTCGGATCTAACCAGACAAGCATTGGATGTTAGAGGACCAGTACGTTGTATCAGTTTCAGAAACAGATTTGGACTACATATGGTCCGTCTGTGTACGAAAAACCGTTCTTTGTTCTCAGCACACTCAGATTTCCTGCTGTCTTAGAGACTCTAGAAAGCAAGAGCGTGCTTCTTGTTCTAAAGCAGAGTGTGATCAATGGATGAGAACACTCCTGTGTGTTTCACTTCAGAAATGGAGTTAAATCCCAGGCTCTGTTTCTTCCTACAAGCAAGACTTCCTTTCAGGTAAGGGCAGTTTCTTTATAGCTCAAAAGAACTACATCGTTCACGAAGCTCACACGTTTCGGATCTTACCTGACAAGCATTGGATGTTAGAGGACCTGTGGTTTGTTTCAGTTTCAGAAGCAGATTTTAACTAGATATGTTCCGTATTTGTAGGAAACACCGTTCTTTTGTTCTGAGCACACTCATGTTTCCTGCTGTATTAGAGACTCTAAGAAAGCAAGAGCATGCTTCTTGTAGTAAAGCAGAGTGTGATCCATGGATGAGAACTATGCTGTGTGTTTCCCTTCAGAAATGGAGTTAAATCCCAGGCTCTGTGTCTTCCTACAAGCAAGACTTCGTGTCAGGTAAGGGCAGTCAATTTTCAGCTCAAACGAACTACATCGTTCATGAAGCTAACACGATTCTCATCTTAACAGACAAGCATTGGATGTTAGAGGACCAGAGCTTTGTATCAGTTTCAGAAGCAGATTTGGACTACATATAGTCAGTCTGTGTACAAAAAACCATTCTTTGGTCTCGGCACACTCAGATTTCCTGCTGTATTAGAGACTCTAGAAAGCAAGAGTGTGCATCTCGCTCTAAAGCAGAGTGTGATCCATGGATGAGAACTCTGCTGTGTGTTTCCCTTCAGAAATGGAGTTAATCCCAGACTCTATGTCTTCCTACAATCAAGACTTCGTTTCAGGTAAGGGCAGTCACTTTTCAGCTCAAACGAACTACATCATTCACGAAGCTCACACGTTTCTCATCTTAACTGACAAGCATTGGATGTTAGAGGACCAGTGCTTTGTATCAGTTTCAGAACCAGAGTTGGACTAGATAAGGTCTGTATGTGTAGGAAACACCGTTCGTTTGTTCTGAGCACACTCAGTTTTCCTACTGTATTAGAGACTCTAGAAAGCAAGAGCATGCTTCTTGCTCTAAAGCAGAGTGTGATCCATGGATGAGAACTATGCTGCGTGTTTCCCCTCAGAAATGGAGTTAAATCCCAGGCTCTGTATCTTCCTACAAGCAAGCCTTCGTTTCAGGTAAGGGCAGTAACTTTTCAGCTCAAACGAACTACATCATTCACGAAGCTCACACGTTTCTCATCTTAACTGACAAGCATTGGATGTTAGAGGACCAGTGCTTTGTATCAGTTTCAGAAGCAGAGTTGGACTAGATATGGTCCGTATGTGTAGGAAACACCGTTCTTCTGTTCTCAGCACACTCACGTTTCATGCTGTCTTATAGACTCTAGAAAGCAAGAGCGTGCTTCTTGCTCTAAAGCAGAGTGTGATCAATGGATGAGAACTCTGCTGTGTGTTTCACTTCAGAAATGGAATTAAATCCCAGGCTCTGAGTCTTTCTACAAGCAAGACTTCCTTTCAGGTAATTGCAGTTTCTTTAGAGCTCAAAGGAACTACATCGTTCACAAAGCTCACACATATCAGATCTTACCTGACAAGCATTGGATGTTAGAGGACCAGTGCTTTGTATCAGTTTCAGAACCAGAGTTGGACTAGATAAGGTCTGTATGTGTAGGAAACACCGTTCGTTTGTTCTGAGCACACTCAGTTTTCCTACTGTATTAGAGACTCTAGAAAGCAAGAGCATGCTTCTTGCTCTAAAGCAGAGTGTGATCCATGGATAAGAACTATGCTGTGTGTTTCCCTTCAGAAATAGAGGTTAATCCCAGGCTCTGTGTCTTCCTACAAGCAAGACTTCGTTTCAGGTAAGGGCAGTTACTTTACAGGTCAAGCGAACTACATCGTTCACGAAGCTCACACGTTTCTCATCTTAACAGACAAGCATTTGATATTAGAGGACCAGTGCTTTGTATGAGTTTCAGAAGCAGAGTTGGACTAGATATGGTCTGTATGTGTAGGAAACACCGTTCTTTTGTTCTCAGCACACTCAGGTTTCCTGCTGTCTTAGAGAATCTAGAAAGCAACAGCTTGCTTCTTGTTCTAAAGCAGAGTGTGATCAATGGGTGAGAACACTGCTGTGTGTTTCACTTCAGAAATGGAATTAAATCCCAGGCTCTGAGTCTTCCTACAAGCAAGACTTCCTTTCAGGTAATTGCAGTTTCTTTAGAGCTCAAAGGAACTACATCGTTCACGAAGCTCACACGTTTCAGATCTTACCTGAAAAGCATTGGATGTTAGAGGACCTGTGGTATGTTTCAGTTTCAGAGGCAGAGTTAAACTGGATATGTTCCATATTTGTAGGAAACACCGTTCTTTTGTTCTGAGCACACTCATGTTTCCTGCTGTATTAGAGACTCTAGAAAGCAAGAGCATGCTTCTTGCTCTAAAGCAGAGTGTGATCCATGGATGAGAACTATGCTGTGTGTTTCCCCTCAGAAATGGAGTTAAATCCCAGGCTCTGTATCTTCCTACAAGCAAGCCTTCGTTTCAGGTAAGGGCAGTAACTTTTCAGCTCAAACGAACTATATCATTCACGAAGCTCACACGTTTCTCATCTTAACTGACAAGCATTGGATGTTAGAGGACCAGTGCTTTGTATCAGTTTCAGAAGCAGAGTTGGACTAGATATGGTCCGTATGTGTAGGAAACACCGTTCTTCTGTTCTCAGCACACTCACGTTTCATGCTGTCTTATAGACTCTAGAAAGCAAGAGCGTGCTTCTTGCTCTAAAGCAGAGTGTGATCAATGGATGAGAACTCTGCTGTGTGTTTCCCTTCAGAAATGGAATTAAATCCCAGGCTCTGAGTCTTTCTACAAGCAAGACTTCCTTTCAGGTAATTGCAGTTTCTTTAGAGCTCAAAGGAACTACATCGTTCACAAAGCTCACACATATCAGATCTTACCTGACAAGCATTGGATGTTAGAGGACCTGTGCTTTGTTTCAGTTTCAGAAGCAGAGTTAAACTAGATATGTTCCATATTTGTAGGAAACACCGTTCTTTTGTTCTGAGCACACTCATGTTTCCTGCTGTATTAGAGACTATAGAAAGCAAGAGCATGCTTCTTGTAGTAAAGCAGAGTGTGATCCATGGATGAGAACTATGCTGTGTGTTTCCCTTCAGAAATGGAGTTAAATCCCAGGCTCTGTGTCTTCCTACATGAAAGAATTCATTTCAGGTAAGGGCAGTTACTTTACAGCTCAAAAGAACTATATCGTTCACGAGGCTCACACGTTTCTCATCTTAACTGACAAGCATTGGATGTTAGAGGACCAGTGCTTTGTATCAGTTTCAGAAGCAGAGTTGGACTAGTTATGGTCCGTATGTGTAGGAAACACCGTTCTTTTGTTCTCAGCACACTCACGTTTCATGCTCTGTTAGAGACTCTAGAAAGCAAGAGCGTGCTTCTTGCTCTAAAGCAGAGTTTGATCAATGGATGAGAACTCTGCTGTGTGTTTCACTTCAGAAATGGAGTTAAATCCCGGGCTCTGAGTCTTCCTACGTGCAAGACTTTATTTCAGGTAAGTGCATTGACTTTACAGCTCAAACAAACTACATCGTTCATGAAACTCACACGTTTTTGATCTTACCTGACAAGCATTGGATGTTAGAGGACCAGTGCTTTGTATGAGTTTCAGTAGCAGATTTGGACTAGATATGGTCCGTATGTGTAGGAAACACTGTTCTTTTGTTTTCAGCACACTCACGTTTCCTGCTGTGTTAGAGACTCTAGAAAGCAAGAGCGTGCTTCTTGCTCTAAAGCAGAGTTTGATCAATATATGAGAATTCTGCTGTGTGTTTCACTTCAGAAATGGAGTTAAATCCCAGGCTCTGAGTCTTCCTACATGAAAGAATTCATTTCAGGTAAGGGCAGTTACTTTACAGCGCAAACGACCTACATCGTTCACAAAGCTCACATGTTTCGTATCTTACCAGACAAGCATTGGATGTTAGAGGACCAGTACTTTGTATCAGTTTCAGAAACAGATTTGGACTACATATGGTCAGTCTGTGTACGAAAAACTGTTCGTTGTTCTCAGCATACTCAGATTTCCTGCTGACTTAGAGACTCTAGAAAGCAAGAGCGTGCTTCTTGTTCTAAAGCAGAGTTTGATCAATGGATGAGAACACTCCTGTGTGTTTCACTTCAGAAATGGAGTTAAATCCCAGGCTCTGTGTCTTCCTACAGGCAAGACTTCCTTTCAGGTAAGGGCAGTTTCTTTATAGCTCAAAAGAACTACATCGTTCATGAAGCTCACACGTTTCAGATCTTACCTGACAAGCATTGGATGTTAGAGGACCTGTGGTTAGTTTCAGTTTCAGAAGCAGAGTTAAACTAGATATGTTCCATATTTGTAGGAAACACCGTTCTTTTGTTCTGAGCACACTCATGTTTCCTGCTGTATTAGAGACTCTAGAAAGCAAGAGCATGCTTCTTGCTCTAAAGCAGAGTGTGATCCATGGATGAGAACTATGCTGTGTGTTTCCCTTCAGAAATGGAGTTAAATCCCAGGCTCTGTGTGTTCGTACAAGCAAGCCTTCGTTTCAGGTAAGGGCAGTAACTTTTCAGCTCAAACGAACTACATCGTTCACGAAGCTCACACGTTTCTCATCTTAACTGACAAGCATTGGAAGTTAGAGGACCAGTGCTTTGTATCAGTTTCAGAAGCAGAGTTGGACTAGATATGGTCCGTATGTGTAGGAAACACCGTTCTTCTGTTCTCAGCACACTCACGTTTCATGCTGTCTTATAGACTCTAGAAAGCAAGAGCGTGCTTCTTGCTCTAAAGCAGAGTGTGATCAATGGATAAGAACTCTGCTGTGTGTTTCACTTCAGAAATGGAGTTAAATCCCAGTCTCTGAGTCTTCCTACATGCAAGAATTCATTTCAGGTAAGGGCAGTTACTTTACAGCTCAAACGACTTACATCGTTCACAAAGCTCACACGTTTCGGATCTAACCAGACAAGCATTGGATGTTAGAGGACCAGTACGTTGTATCAGTTTCAGAAACAGATTTGGACTACATATGGTCCGTCTGTGTACGAAAAACCGTTCTTTGTTCTCAGCACACTCAGATTTCCTGCTGTCTTAGAGACTCTAGAAAGCAAGAGCGTGCTTCTTGTTCTAAAGCAGAGTGCGATCAATGGATGAGAACACTCCTGTGTGTTTCACTTCAGAAATGGAGTTAAATCCCAGGCTCTGTTTCTTCCTACAAGCAAGACTTCCTTTCAGGTAAGGGCAGTTTCTTTATAGCTCAAAAGAACTACATCGTTCACGAAGCTCACACGTTTCGGATCTTACCTGACAAGCATTGGATGTTAGAGGACCTGTGGTTTGTTTCAGTTTCAGAAGCAGATTTTAACTAGATATGTTCCGTATTTGTAGGAAACACCGTTCTTTTGTTCTGAGCACACTCATGTTTCCTGCTGTATTAGAGACTCTAAGAAAGCAAGAGCATGCTTCTTGTAGTAAAGCAGAGTGTGATCCATGGATGAGAACTATGCTGTGTGTTTCCCTTCAGAAATGGAGTTAAATCCCAGGCTCTGTGTCTTCCTACAAGCAAGACTTCGTGTCAGGTAAGGGCAGTCAATTTTCAGCTCAAACGAACTACATCGTTCATGAAGCTAACACGATTCTCATCTTAACAGACAAGCATTGGATGTTAGAGGACCAGAGCTTTGTATCAGTTTCAGAAGCAGATTTGGACTACATATAGTCAGTCTGTGTACAAAAAACCATTCTTTGGTCTCGGCACACTCAGATTTCCTGCTGTATTAGAGACTCTAGAAAGCAAGAGTGTGCATCTCGCTCTAAAGCAGAGTGTGATCCATGGATGAGAACTCTGCTGTGTGTTTCCCTTCAGAAATGGAGTTAATCCCAGACTCTATGTCTTCCTACAAGCAAGACTTCGTTTCAGGTAAGGGCAGTCACTTTTCAGCTCAAACGAACTACATCATTCACGAAGCTCACAC
Organism: Onychomys leucogaster; assembly: GCA_949786385.1. Taxonomy (NCBI): domain Eukaryota; kingdom Metazoa; phylum Chordata; class Mammalia; order Rodentia; family Cricetidae; genus Onychomys; species Onychomys leucogaster. The sequence continues at coordinate 1,993,166 of CATKUP010000025.1, forward strand.
GTTTCTCATCTTAACTGACAAGCATTGGATGTTAGAGGACCAGTGCTTTGTATCAGTTTCAGAACCAGAGTTGGACTAGATAAGGTCTGTATGTGTAGGAAACACCGTTCGTTTGTTCTGAGCACACTCAGTTTTCCTACTGTATTAGAGACTCTAGAAAGCAAGAGCATGCTTCTTGCTCTAAAGCAGAGTGTGATCCATGGATGAGAACTATGCTGCGTGTTTCCCCTCAGAAATGGAGTTAAATCCCAGGCTCTGTATCTTCCTACAAGCAAGCCTTCGTTTCAGGTAAGGGCAGTAACTTTTCAGCTCAAACGAACTACATCATTCACGAAGCTCACACGTTTCTCATCTTAACTGACAAGCATTGGATGTTAGAGGACCAGTGCTTTGTATCAGTTTCAGAAGCAGAGTTGGACTAGATATGGTCCGTATGTGTAGGAAACACCGTTCTTCTGTTCTCAGCACACTCACGTTTCATGCTGTCTTATAGACTCTAGAAAGCAAGAGCGTGCTTCTTGCTCTAAAGCAGAGTGTGATCAATGGATGAGAACTCTGCTGTGTGTTTCACTTCAGAAATGGAATTAAATCCCAGGCTCTGAGTCTTTCTACAAGCAAGACTTCCTTTCAGGTAATTGCAGTTTCTTTAGAGCTCAAAGGAACTACATCGTTCACAAAGCTCACACATATCAGATCTTACCTGACAAGCATTGGATGTTAGAGGACCTGTGGTTTGTTTCAGTTTCAGAAGCAGAGTTAAACTAGATATGTTCCATATTTGTAGGAAACACCGTTCTTTTGTTCTGAGCACACTCATGTTTCCTGCTGTATTAGAGACTATAGAAAGCAAGAGCATGCTTCTTGTAGTAAAGCAGAGTGTGATCCATGGATGAGAACTATGCTGTGTGTTTCCCTTCAGAAATGGAGTTAAATCCCAGGCTCTGTGTCTTCCTACAAGAAAGAATTCATTTCAGGTAAGGGCAGTTACTTTACAGCTCAAAAGAACTATATCGTTCACGAAGCTCACACGTTTCTCATCTTAACTGACAAGCATTGGATGTTAGAGGACCAGTGCTTTGTATCAGTTTCAGAAGCAGAGTTGGACTAGTTATGGTCCGTATGTGTAGGAAACACCGTTCTTTTGTTCTCAGCACACTCACGTTTCATGCTGTGTTAGAGACTCTAGAAAGCAAGAGCGTGCTTCTTGCTCTAAAGCAGAGTTTGATCAATGGATGAGAACTCTGCTGTGTGTTTCACTTCAGAAATGGAGTTAAATCCCAGGCTCTGAGTCTTCCTACGTGCAAGACTTTATTTCAGGTAAGTGCATTGACTTTACAGCTCAAACAAACTACATCGTTCATGAAACTCACACGTTTTTGATCTTACCTGACAAGCATTGGATGTTAGAGGACCAGTGCTTTGTATGAGTTTCAGTAGCAGATTTGGACTAGATATGGTGCGTATGTGTAGGAAACACTGTTCTTTTGTTTTCAGCACACTCACGTTTCCTGCTGTGTTAGAGACTCTAGAAAGCAAGAGCGTGCTTCTTGCTCTAAAGCAGAGTTTGATCAATATATGAGAATTCTGCTGTGTGTTTCACTTCAGAAATGGAGTTAAATCCCAGGCTCTGAGTCTTCCTACATGAAAGAATTCATTTCAGGTAAGGGCAGTTACTTTACAGCTCAAACGACCTACATCGTTCACAAACCTCACACGTTTCGGATCTTACCAGACAAGCAGTGGATGTTAGAGGACCAGTACTTTTTATCCGTTTCAGAAGCAGATTTGGACTACATATGGTCCGTCTGTGTACGAAAAACCGTTCTTTGGTCTCGGCACACTCAGATATCCTGCTGTCTTAGAGACTCCAGAAAGCAAGTACGTGCTTCTTGTTCTAAAGCAGAGGGTGATGAATGGATGAGAACTATGCTGTGTGTTTCCCTTCAGAAATGGAGTTAAATCCCAGGCTCTGTGTGTTCGTACAAGCAAGCCTTCGTTTCAGGTAAGGGCAGTAACTTTTCAGCTCAAACGAACTACATCGTTCACGAAGCTCACACGTTTCTCATCTTAACTGACAAGCATTGGAAGTTAGAGGACCAGTGCTTTGTATCAGTTTCAGAAGCAGAGTTGGACTAGATATGGTCCGTATGTGTAGGAAACACCGTTCTTCTGTTCTCAGCACACTCACGTTTCATGCTGTCTTATAGACTCTAGAAAGCAAGAGCGTGCTTCTTGCTCTAAAGCAGAGTGTGATCAATGGATAAGAACTCTGCTGTGTGTTTCACTTCAGAAATGGAGTTAAATCCCAGTCTCTGAGTCTTCCTACATGCAAGAATTCATTTCAGGTAAGGGCAGTTACTTTACAGCTCAAACGACTTACATCGTTCACAAAGCTCACACGTTTCGGATCTAACCAGACAAGCATTGGATGTTAGAGGACCAGTACGTTGTATCAGTTTCAGAAACAGATTTGGACTACATATGGTCCGTCTGTGTACGAAAAACCGTTCTTTGTTCTCAGCACACTCAGATTTCCTGCTGTCTTAGAGACTCTAGAAAGCAAGAGCGTGCTTCTTGTTCTAAAGCAGAGTGTGATCAATGGATGAGAACACTCCTGTGTGTTTCACTTCAGAAATGGAGTTAAATCCCAGGCTCTGTTTCTTCCTACAAGCAAGACTTCCTTTCAGGTAAGGGCAGTTTCTTTATAGCTCAAAAGAACTACATCGTTCACGAAGCTCACACGTTTCGGATCTTACCTGACAAGCATTGGATGTTAGAGGACCTGTGGTTTGTTTCAGTTTCAGAAGCAGATTTTAACTAGATATGTTCCGTATTTGTAGGAAACACCGTTCTTTTGTTCTGAGCACACTCATGTTTCCTGCTGTATTAGAGACTCTAAGAAAGCAAGAGCATGCTTCTTGTAGTAAAGCAGAGTGTGATCCATGGATGAGAACTATGCTGTGTGTTTCCCTTCAGAAATGGAGTTAAATCCCAGGCTCTGTGTCTTCCTACAAGCAAGACTTCGTGTCAGGTAAGGGCAGTCAATTTTCAGCTCAAACGAACTACATCGTTCATGAAGCTAACACGATTCTCATCTTAACAGACAAGCATTGGATGTTAGAGGACCAGAGCTTTGTATCAGTTTCAGAAGCAGATTTGGACTACATATAGTCAGTCTGTGTACAAAAAACCATTCTTTGGTCTCGGCACACTCAGATTTCCTGCTGTATTAGAGACTCTAGAAAGCAAGAGTGTGCATCTCGCTCTAAAGCAGAGTGTGATCCATGGATGAGAACTCTGCTGTGTGTTTCCCTTCAGAAATGGAGTTAATCCCAGACTCTATGTGTTCCTACAAGCAAGACTTCGTTTCAGGTAAGGGCAGTCACTTTTCAGCTCAAACGAACTACATCATTCACGAAGCTCACACGTTTCTCATCTTAACTGACAAGCAATGGATGTTAGAGGACCAGTGCTTTGTATCAGTTTCAGAACCAGAGTTGGACTAGATAAGGTCTGTATGTGTAGGAAACACCGTTCGTTTGTTCTGAGCACACTCAGTTTTCCTACTGTATTAGAGACTCTAGAAAGCAAGAGCATGCTTCTTGCTCTAAAGCAGAGTGTGATCCATGGATGAGAACTATGCTGCGTGTTTCCCCTCAGAAATGGAGTTAAATCCCAGGCTCTGTATCTTCCTACAAGCAAGCCTTCGTTTCAGGTAAGGGCAGTAACTTTTCAGCTCAAACGAACTACATCATTCACGAAGCTCACACGTTTCTCATCTTAACTGACAAGCATTGGATGTTAGAGGACCAGTGCTTTGTATCAGTTTCAGAAGCAGAGTTGGACTAGATATGGTCCGTATGTGTAGGAAACACCGTTCTTCTGTTCTCAGCACACTCACGTTTCATGCTGTCTTATAGACTCTAGAAAGCAAGAGCGTGCTTCTTGCTCTAAAGCAGAGTGTGATCAATGGATGAGAACTCTGCTGTGTGTTTCACTTCAGAAATGGAATTAAATCCCAGGCTCTGAGTCTTTCTACAAGCAAGACTTCCTTTCAGGTAATTGCAGTTTCTTTAGAGCTCAAAGGAACTACATCGTTCACAAAGCTCACACATATCAGATCTTACCTGACAAGCATTGGATGTTAGAGGACCTGTGGTTTGTTTCAGTTTCAGAAGCAGAGTTAAACTAGATATGTTCCATATTTGTAGGAAACACCGTTCTTTTGTTCTGAGCACACTCATGTTTCCTGCTGTATTAGAGACTATAGAAAGCAAGAGCATGCTTCTTGTAGTAAAGCAGAGTGTGATCCATGGATGAGAACTATGCTGTGTGTTTCCCTTCAGAAATGGAGTTAAATCCCAGGCTCTGTGTCTTCCTACATGAAAGAATTCATTTCAGGTAAGGGCAGTTACTTTACAGCTCAAAAGAACTATATCGTTCACGAAGCTCACACGTTTCTCATCTTAACTGACAAGCATTGGATGTTAGAGGACCAGTGCTTTGTATGAGTTTCAGTAGCAGATTTGGACTAGATATGGTGCGTATGTGTAGGAAACACTGTTCTTTTGTTTTCAGCACACTCACGTTTCCTGCTGTGTTAGAGACTCTAGAAAGCAAGAGCGTGCTTCTTGCTCTAAAGCAGAGTTTGATCAATATATGAGAATTCTGCTGTGTGTTTCACTTCAGAAATGGAGTTAAATCCCAGGCTCTGAGTCTTCCTACATGAAAGAATTCATTTCAGGTAAGGGCAGTTACTTTACAGCTCAAACGACCTACATCGTTCACAAACCTCACACGTTTCGGATCTTACCAGACAAGCAGTGGATGTTAGAGGACCAGTAGTTTTTATCCGTTTCAGAAGCAGATTTGGACTACATATGGTCCGTCTGTGTACGAAAAACCGTTCTTTGGTCTCGGCACACTCAGATATCCTGCTGTCTTAGAGACTCTAGAAAGCAAGTACGTGCTTCTTGTTCTAAAGCAGAGGGTGATGAATGGATGAGAACACTGCTGTGTGTTTCACTTCAGAAATGGAGTTAAATCCCAGGTTCTGTGTCTTCCTACAAACAAGACTTCCTTTGAGGTAAGGGCAGTTTCTTTATAGCTCAAAAGAACTACATCGTTCACGAAGCTCACATGTTTCTCATCTTAACAGACAAGCATTTGATATTAGAGGACCAGTGCTTTGTATGAGTTTCAGAAGCAGAGTTGGACTAGATATGGTCTGTATGTGTAGGAAACACCGTTCTTTTGTTCTCAGCACACACAGGTTTCCTGCTGTCTTAGAGAATCTAGAAAGCAACCTCGTGCTTCTTGTTCTAAAGCAGAGTGAGATCAATGGGTGAGAACACTGCTGTGTGTTTCACTTCAGAAATGGAATTAAATCCCAGGCTCTTAGTCTTCCTATAAGCAAGACTTCCTTTCAGGTAATTGCAGTTTCTTTAGAGCTCAAAGGAACTACATCGTTCACGAAGCTCACACGTTTCAGATCTTACCTGAAAAGCATTGGATGTTAGAGGACCTGTTTTTTGTTTCAGTTTCAGAAGCAGTTTTGGACTACATATGGTCAGTCTGTGTACGAAAAACCATTCTTTGGTCTCGGCACACTCAGATTTCCTGCTGTCATAGAGACTCTAGAAAGCAAGAGCATGCTTCTTGTTCTAAAGCAGAGTGTGATGAATGGATGAGAACACTGCTGTGTGTTTCACTTCAGAAATGGAGTTAAATCCCAGGCTCTGTGTCTTCCTACATGCAAGACTTCCTTTCAGGTAAGGGCAGTTTCTTTATAGCTCAAAAGAACTACATCGTTCACGAAGCTCACACGTTTCGGATCTTACCTGACAAGCATTGGATGTTAGAGGACCTGTGATTTGTTTCAGTTTCAGAAGCAGAGTTAAACTAGATATGTTCCGTATTTGTAGGAAACACCGTTCTTTTGTTCTGAGCACACTCATGTTTCCTGCTGTATTAGAGACTCTAGAAAGCAAGAGCATGCTTCTTGTAGTAAAGCAGAGTGTGATCCATGGATGAGAACTATGCTGTGTGTTTCCCTTCAGAAATGGAGTTAAATCCCAGTCTCTGTGTCTTCCTACAAGCAAGCCTCATTTCAGGTATGGGCAGTAACTTTTCATCACAAACGAACTACATCGTTCACGAAGCTAACACGATTCTCATCTTAACAGACAAGCATTGGATGTTAGAGGACCAGTGCTTTGTATCAGTTTCCGTAGCAGATTTGGACTAGATATGGTCCGTATGTGTAGGAAACACCGTTCTTTTGTTCTCAGCACACTCACGTTTCCTGCTGTGTTAGAGACTCTAGAAAGCAAGAGCGTGCTTCTTGCCCTAAAGCAGAGTTTGATCAATAGATGAGAATTCTGCTGTGTGTTTCACTTCAGAAATGGAGATAAATCCCAGGCTCTGAGGCTTCTACATGCAAGAATTCATTTCAGGTAAGGGCAGTTACTTTACAGTTCAAATGACCTACATCGTTCACAAAGCTCGCACGTTTCGGATCTTACCAGACAAGCATTGGATGTTAGAAGACCAGTACTTTGTATCAGTTTCAGAAGCAGTTTTGGACTACATATGGTCAGTCTGTGTACGAAAAACCATTCTTTGGTCTCGGCACACTCAGATTTCCTGCTGTCATAGAGACTCTAGAAAGCAAGAGCGTGCTTCTTGTTCTAAAGCAGAGTGTGATGAATGGATGAGAACACTGCTGTGTGTTTCACTTCAGAAATGGAGTTAAATCCCAGGCTCTGTGTCTTCCTATATGCAAGACTTCCTTTCAGGTAAGTGCAGTTACTTCACAGCTCAAAAGAACTACATTGTTCACGAAGCTCACACTTTTTGGATCTTACCTGACAAGCATTGGATGTTAGAGGACCTGTGGTTTGTTTCAGTTTCAGAAACAGAGTTAAACTAGATATGTTCCGTATTTGTAGGAAACACCGTTCTTTTGTTCTGAGCACACTCATGTTTCCTGCTGTATTAGAGACTCTAGAAAGCAAGAGTGTGCATCTCGCTCTAAAGCAGAGTGTGATCCATGGATGAGAACTCTGCTGTGTGTTTCCCTTCAGAAATGGAGTTAAATCCCAGGCTCTGTGTCTTCCTACAAGCAAGACTTCGTTTCAGGTAAGGGCAGTCACTTTTCAGCTCAAACGACCTACATCGTTCACGAAGCTCACACGTTTCTCAGCCTAACTGACAAGCATTGGATGTTAGAGGACCAGTGCTTTGTATCAGTTTCAGAAGCAGAGTTGGACTAGATATGGTCCCTATGTGTAGGAAACACTGTTCTTTCGTTCTCAGCACACTCACGTTTCATGCTGTCTTAGAGACTCTAGAAAGCAAGAGCGTACTTCTTGCTCTAAAGCAGAGTGTGATCAATGGATGAGAACTCTGCTGTGTGTTTCTCTTCAGAAATGGAGTTAAATCCCAGGCTGTGAGGCTTCCTACATGCAAGAATTCATTTCAGGTAAGGGCAGTTACTTTACAGCTGAAACGACCTACATCGTTCACAAAGCTCACACGTTTCAGATCTTACCAGACAAGCATTGGATGTTAGAGGACCAGTACTTTGTATCAGTTTCAGAAGCAGTTTTGGACTACATATGGTCAGTCTGTGTACGAAAAACCATTCTTTGGTCTCAGCACACTCAGATTTCCTGCTGTCATAGAGACTCTAGAAAGCAAGAGCGTGCTTCTTGTTCTAAAGCAGAGTGTGATGAATGGATGAGAACACTGCTGTGTGTTTCACTTCAGAAATGGAGTTAAATCCCAGGCTCTGTGTCTTCCTACATGCAAGACTTCCTTTCAGGTAAGGGCAGTTTTTTTATAGCTCAAAAGAACTACATCGTTCACGAAGCTCACACGTTTCGGATCTTACCTGACAAGCATTGGATGTTAGAGGACCTGTGATTTGTTTCAGTTTCAGAAGCAGAGTTAAACTAGATATGTTCCGTATTTGTAGGAAACACCGTTCTTTTGTTCTGAGCACACTCATGTTTCCTGCTGTATTAGAGACTCTAGAAAGCAAGAGCATGCTTCTTGTAGTAAAGCAGAGTGTGATCCATGGATGAGAACTATGCTGTGTGTTTCCATTCAGAAATGGAGTTAAATCCCAGGCTCTGTGTCTTCCTACAAGCAAGCCTTCGTTTCAGGTATGGGCAGTAACTTTTCAGCTCAAACGAACTACATCGTTCACGAAGCTAACACGATTCTCATCTTAACAGACAAGCATTGGATGTTAGAGGACCAGTGCTTTGTATCAGTTTCAGTAGCAGATTTGGACTAGATATGGTCCGTATGTGTAGGAAACACCGTTCTTTTGTTCTCAGCACACTCACGTTTCATGCTGTGTTAGAGACTCTAGAAAGCAAGAGCGTGCTTCTTGCCCTAAAGCAGAGTTTGATCAATAGATGAGAATTCTGCTGTGTGTTTCACTTCAGAACTGGAGATAAATCCCAGGCTCTGAGGCTTCTACATGCAAGAATTCATTTCAGGTAAGGGCAGTTACTTTACAGCTCAAACGACCTACATCGTTCACAAAGCTCGCACGTTTCGGATCTTACCAGACAAGCATTGGATGTTAGAGGACCAGTACTTTGTATCAGTTTCAGAAGCAGTTTTGGACTACATATGGTCAGTCTGTGTACGAAAAACCATTCTTTGGTCTCGGCACACTCAGATTTCCTGCTGTCATAGAGACTCTAGAAAGCAAGAGCGTGCTTCTTGTTCTAAAGCAGAGTGTGATGAATGGATGAGAACACTGCTGTGTGTTTCACTTAAGAAATGGAGTTAAATCCCAGGCTCTGTGTCTTCCTACATGCAAGACTTCCTTTCAGGTAAGTGCAGTTACTTCACAGCTCAAAAGAACTACATTGTTCACGAAGCTCACACTTTTCGGATCTTACCTGACAAGCATTGGATGTTTGAGGACCTGTGGTTTGTTTCAGTTTCAGAAACAGAGTTAAACTAGATATGTTCCGTATTTGTAGGAAACACCGTTCTTTTGTTCTGAGCACACTCATGTTTCCTGCTGTATTAGAGACTCTAGAAAGCAAGAGCATGCTTCTTGCTCTAAAGCAGAGTGTGGTCCATGGATGAGAACTATGCTGTGTGTTTCCCTTCAGAAATGGAGTTAACACCCAGGCTCTGTGTCTTCCTACAAGCAAGCCTTCGTTTCAGGTAAGGGCAGTAACTTTTCAGCTCTAAAGAACTACATCGTTCACGAAGCTCACACGTTTCTCATCTTAAGTGACAAGCATTGGTTGTTAGAGGACCAGTGCTTTGTATCAGTTTCAGAAGCAGAGTTGGACTAGATATGGTCCGTATGTGTAGGAAACACCGTTTTTTGTTCTCAGCACACTCACGTTTCATGCTTTCTTAGAGACTCTAGAAAGCACGAGCGTGCTTCTTGCTCTAAAGCAGAGTGTGATCCATGGATGAGAACTATGCTGTGTGTTTCCCTTCAGAAATAGAGGTAAATCCCAGGCGCTGTGTGTTCCTACAAGCAAGACTTCGTTTGAGGTAAGGGCAGTTACTTTACAGGTCAAACGAACTACATCGTTTTCGAAGCTCACACATTTCTCATCTTAACAGACAAGCATTGGATGTTAGAAGACCAGTGCTTTGTATCAGTTTCAGTAGCAGATTTGGACTAGATATGGTCCGTATGTGTAGGAAACACCGTTCTTTTGTTCTGAGCACACTCATGTTTCTTGCTGTATTGTAGAAAGCAGGAGCATGCTTCTTGCTCTAAAGCAGAGTGTGATCCATGGATGAGAACTATGCTGTGTGTTTCCCTTCAGAAATGGAGTTAAATCCCAGGCTCTGTGTCTTCCTACAAGCAAGCCTTCATTTCAGGTAAGGGCAGTAACTTTTCAGCTCAAACGAACTACATCGTTCACGAAGCTAACACGATTCTCATCTTAACAGACAAGCATTGGATGTTAGAGGACCAGTGCTTTGTATCAGTTTCAGAAGCAGATTTGGACTACATATGGTCCGTCTGTGTACGAAAAACCACTCTTTTGTGTCGGCACACTCAGATTTCCTGCTTTCATAGAGACTCTAGAAAGCAAGAGTGTGCATCTCGCTCTAAAGCAGAGTGTGATCCATGGATGAGAACTCTGCTGTGTGTTTCCCTTCAGAAATGGAGTTAAATCCCAGACTCTGTGTCTTCCTACAAGCAAGACTTCGTTTCAGGTAAGGCAGTCACTTTTCAGCTCAAACGAACTACATCGTTCACGAACCTCACACGTTTCTCATTCTAACTGAGAAGCATTGGATGTTAGAGGACCAGTGCTTTGATCAGTTTCAGAAGCAGAGTTGGACTAGATATGGTCCGTATGTGTAGGAAACACTGTTCTTTTGTTCTCAGCACACTCACGTATCATGCTGTCTTAGAGAATCTAGAAAGCAAGAGCGTGCTTCTTGCTCTAAAGTAGAGTGTGATCAATGGATGAGAACTCTGCTGTGTGTTTCACTTCAGAAATGGAGTTAAATCCCAGGCTCTGAGTCTTCCTACATGCAAGACTTTATTTCAGGTAAGTGCAGTTACTTTACAGCTCAAAAGAACTACATTGTTCACGAAGCTCACACGTTTCAGATCTTACCTGACAAGCATTGGATGTTAGAGGACCTGTGGTTTGTTTCAGTTTCAGAAACAGAGTTAAAATAGATATGTTCCGTATTTGTAGGAAACACCGTTCTTTTGTTCTGAGCACACTCATGTTTCCTGCTATATTAGAGACTCTAGAAAGAAAGAGCATGCTTCTTGCTCTAAAGCAGAGTGTGGTCCACGGATGAGAACTATGCAGTGTGTTTCCCTTCAGAAATGGAGTTAAAACCCAGGCTCTGTGTCTTCCTACAAGCAAGCCTTCGTTTCACGTAAGGGCAGTCACTTTTCAGTTCAAACGACCTACATCGTTCACGAAGCTCACACGTTTCTCAGCCTAACTGACAAGCATTGGATGTTAGAGGACCAGTGCTTTGTATCAGTTTCAGAAGCAGAGTTGGACTAGATATGGTCCCTATGTGTAGGAAACACTGTTCTTTTGTTCTCAGCACACTCACGTTTCATGCTGTCTTAGAGACTCTAGAAAGCAAGAGCGTGCTTCTTGCTCTAAAGCAGAGTGTGATCAATGGATGAGAACTCTGCTGTGTGTTTCTCTTCAGAAATGGAGTTAAATCCCAGGCTGTGAGGCTTCCTACATGCAAGAATTCATTTCAGGTAAGGGCAGTTACTTTACAGCTCAAACGACCTACATCGTTCACAAAGCTCACACGTTTCAGATCTTACCAGACAAGCATTGGATGTTAGAGGACCAGTACTTTGTATCAGTTTCAGAAGCAGTTTTGGACTACATATGGTCAGTCTGTGTACGAAAAACCATTCTTTGGTCTCGGCACACTCAGATTTCCTGCTGTCATAGAGACTCTAGAAAGCAAGAGCATGCTTCTTGTTCTAAAGCAGAGTGTGATGAATGGATGAGAACACTGCTGTGTGTTTCACTTCAGAAATGGAGTTAAATCCCAGGCTCTGTGTCTTCCTACATGCAAGACTTCCTTTCAGGTAAGGGCAGTTTCTTTATAGCTCAAAAGAACTACATCGTTCACGAAGCTCACACGTTTCGGATCTTACCTGACAAGCATTGGATGTTAGAGGACCTGTGATTTGTTTCAGTTTCAGAAGCAGAGTTAAACTAGATATGTTCCGTATTTGTAGGAAACACCGTTCTTTTGTTCTGAGCACACTCATGTTTCCTGCTGTATTAGAGACTCTAGAAAGCAAGAGCATGCTTCTTGTAGTAAAGCAGAGTGTGATCCATGGATGAGAACTATGCTGTGTGTTTCCCTTCAGAAATGGAGTTAAATCCCAGGCTCTGTGTCTTCCTACAAGCAAGCCTTCGTTTCAGGTATGGGCAGTAACTTTTCACCTCAAACGAACTACATCGTTCACGAAGCTAACACGATTCTCATCTTAACAGACAAGCATTGGATGTTAGAGGACCAGTGCTTTGTATCAGTTTCAGTAGCAGATTTGGACTGGATATGGTCCGTATGTGTAGGAAACACCGTTCTTTTGTTCTCAGCACACTCACGTTTCATGCTGTGTTAGAGACTCTAGAAAGCAAGAGCGTGCTTCTTGCCCTAAAGCAGAGTTTGATCAATAGATGAGAATTCTGCTGTGTGTTTCACTTCAGAACTGGAGATAAATCCCAGGCTCTGAGGCTTCTACATGCAAGAATTCATTTCAGGTAAGGGCAGTTACTTTACAGCTCAAACGACCTACATCGTTCACAAAGCTCGCACGTGTCGGATCTTACCTGACAAGCATTGGATGTTAGAGGACCTGTGGTTTGTTTCAGTTTCAGAAACAGAGTTAAACTAGATATGTTCCGTATTTGTAGGAAACACCGTTCTTTTGTTCTGAGCACACTCATGTTTCCTGCTGTATTAGAGACTCTAGAAAGCAAGAGCATGCTTCTTGCTCTAAAGCAGAGTGTGGTCCATGGATGAGAACTATGCTGTGTGTTTCCCTTCAGAAATGGAGTTAACACCCAGGCTCTGTGTCTTCCTACAAGCAAGCCTTCGTTTCAGGTAAGGGCAGTAACTTTTCAGCTCTAAAGAACTACATCGTTCACGAAGCTCACACGTTTCTCATCTTAAGTGACAAGCATTGGTTGTTAGAGGACCAGTGCTTTGTATCAGTTTCAGAAGCAGAGTTGGACTAGATATGGTCCGTATGTGTAGGAAACACCGTTTTTTGTTCTCAGCACACTCACGTTTCATGCTTTCTTAGAGACTCTAGAAAGCACGAGCGTGCTTCTTGCTCTAAAGCAGAGTGTGATCCATGGATGAGAACTATGCTGTGTGTTTCCCTTCAGAAATAGAGGTAAATCCCAGGCGCTGTGTGTTCCTACAAGCAAGACTTCGTTTGAGGTAAGGGCAGTTACTTTACAGGTCAAACGAACTACATCGTTTTCGAAGCTCACACATTTCTCATCTTAACAGACAAGCATTGGATGTTAGAAGACCAGTGCTTTGTATCAGTTTCAGTAGCAGATTTGGACTAGATATGGTCCGTATGTGTAGGAAACACCGTTCTTTTGTTCTGAGCACACTCATGTTCCTTGCTGTACTGTAGAATGCAGGAGCATGCTTCTTGCTCTAAAGCAGAGTGTGATCCATGGATGAGAACTATGCTGTGTGTTTCCCTTCAGAAATGGAGTTAAATCCCAGGCTCTGTGTCTTCCTACAAGCAAGCCTTCATTTCAGGTAAGGGCAGTAACTTTTCAGCTCAAACGACCTACATCGTTCACGAAGCTCACACGTTTCTCATCCTAACTGACAAGCATTGGATGTTAGAGGACCAGTGCTTTGTATCAGTTTCAGAAGCAGAGTTGGACTAGATATGGTCCCTATGTGTAGGAAACACTGTTCTTTTGTTCTCAGCACACTCACGTTTCATGCTGTCTTAGAGACTCTAGAAAGCAAGAGCGTGCTTCTTGCTCTAAAGCAGAGTGTGATCAATGGATGAGAACTCTGCTGTGTGTTTCTCTTCAGAAATGGAGTTAAATCCCAGGCTGTGAGGCTTCCTACATGCAAGAATTCATTTCAGGTAAGGGCAGTTACTTTACAGCTCAAACGACCTACATCGTTCACAAAGCTCACACGTTTCAGATCTTACCAGACAAGCATTGGATGTTAGAGGACCAGTACTTTGTATCAGTTTCAGAAGCAGTTTTGTACTACATATGGTCAGTCTGTGTACGAAAAACCATTCTTTGGTCTCGGCACACTCAGATTTCCTGCTGTCATAGAGACTCTAGAAAGCAAGAGCGTGCTTCTTGTTCTAGAGCAGAGTGTGATGAATGGATGAGAACACTGCTGTGTGTTTCACTTCAGAAATGGAGTTAAATCCCAGGCTCTGTGTCTTCCTACATGCAAGACTTCCTTTCAGGTAAGGGCAGTTTCTTTATAGCTCAAAAGAACTACATCGTTCACGAAGCTCACACGTTTCGGATCTTACCTGACAAGCATTGGATGTTAGAGGACCTGTGATTTGTTTCAGTTTCAGAAGCAGAGTTAAACTAGATATGTTCCGTATTTGTAGGAAACACCGTTCTTTTGTTCTGAGCACACTCATGTTTCCTGCTGTATTAGAGACTCTAGAAAGCAAGATCATGCTTCTTGTAGTAAAGCAGAGTGTGATCCATGGATGAGAACTATGCTGTGTGTTTCCCTTCAGAAATGGAGTTAAATCCCAGGCTCTGTGTCTTCCTACAAGCAAGCCTTCGTTTGAGGTAAGGGCAGTTACTTTACAGGTCAAACGAACTACATCATTTTCGAAGCTCACACATTTCTCATCTTAACAGACAAGCATTGGATGTTAGAAGACCAGTGCTTTGTATCAGTTTCAGTAGCAGATTTGGACTAGATATGGTCCGTATGTGTAGGAAACACCGTTCTTTTGTTCTGAGCACACTCATGTTCCTTGCTGTACTGTAGAAAGCAGGAGCATGCTTCTTGCTCTAAAGCAGAGTGTGATCCATGGATGAGAACTATGCTGTGTGTTTCCCTTCAGAAATGGAGTTAAATCCCAGGCTCTGTGTCTTCCTACAAGCAAGCCTTCATTTCAGGTAAGGGCAGTAACTTTCAGCTCAAACGACCTACATCGTTCACGAAGCTCACACGTTTCTCATCCTAACTGACAAGCATTGGATGTTAGAGGACCAGTGCTTTGTATCAGTTTCAGAAGCAGAGTTGGACTAGATATGGTCCCTATGTGTAGGAAACACTGTTCTTTTGTTCTCAGCACACTCACGTTTCATGCTGTCTTAGAGACTCTAGAAAGCAAGAGCGTGCTTCTTGCTCTAAAGCAGAGTGTGATCAATGGATGAGAACTCTGCTGTGTGTTTCTCTTCAGAAATGGAGTTAAATCCCAGGCTGTGAGGCTTCCTACATGCAAGAATTCATTTCAGGTAAGGGCAGTTACTTTACAGCTCAAACTACCTACATCGTTCACAAAGCTCACACGTTTCAGATCTTACCAGACAAGCATTGGATGTTAGAGGACCAGTACTTTGTATCAGTTTCAGAAGCAGTTTTGGACTACATATGGTCAGTCTGTGTACGAAAAACCATTCTTTGGTCTCAGCACACTCAGATTTCCTGCTGTCATAGAGACTCTAGAAAGCAAGAGCGTGCTTCTTGTTCTAGAGCAGAGTGTGATGAATGGATGAGAACACTGCTGTGTGTTTCACTTCAGAAATGGAGTTAAATCCCAGGCTCTGTGTCTTCCTACATGCAAGACTTCCTTTCAGGTAAGGGCAGTTTCTTTATAGCTCAAAAGAACTACATCGTTCACGAAGCTCACACGTTTCGGATCTTACCTGACAAGCATTGGATGTTAGAGGACCTGTGATTTGTTTCAGTTTCAGAAGCAGAGTTAAACTAGATATGTTCCGTATTTGTAGGAAACACCGTTCTTTTGTTCTGAGCACACTCATGTTTCCTGCTGTATTAGAGACTCTAGAAAGCAAGAGCATGCTTCTTGTAGTAAAGCAGAGTGTGATCCATGGATGAGAACTATGCTGTGTGTTTCCCTTCAGAAATGGAGTTAAATCCCAGGCTCTGTGTCTTCCTACAAGCAAGCCTTCGTTTCAGGTATGGGCAGTAACTTTTCATCTCAAACGAACTACATCGTTCACGAAGCTAACACGATTCTCATCTTAACAGACCAGCATTGGATGTTAGAGGACCAGTGCTTTGTATCAGTTTCAGTAGCAGATTTGGACTAGATATGGTCCGTATGTGTAGGAAACACCGTTCTTTTGTTCTCAGCACACTCACGTTTCCTGCTGTGTTAGAGACTCTAGAAAGCAAGAGCATGCTTCTTGCCCTAAAGCAGAGTTTGATCAATAGATGAGAATTCTGCTGTGTTTTTCACTTCAGAAATGGAGATAAATCCCAGGCTCTGAGGCTTCTACATGCAAGAATTCATTTCAGGTAAGGGCAGTTACTTTACAGCTCAAACGACCTACATCGTTCACAAAGCTCACACGTTTCGGATCTTACCAGACAAGCATTGGATGTTAGAAGACCAGTACTTTGTATCAGTTTCAGAAGCAGTTTTGGACTACATATGGTCAGTCTGTGTACGAAAAACCATTCTTTGGTCTCGGCACACTCAGATTTCCTGCTGTCATAGAGACTCTAGAAAGCAAGAGCGTGCTTCTTGTTCTAAAGCAGAGTGTGATGAATGGATGAGAACACTGCTGTGTGTTTCACTTCAGAAATGGAGTTAAATACCTGGCTCTGTGTCTTCCTACATGCAAGACTTCCTTTCAGGTAAGTGCAGTTACTTCACAGCTCAAAAGAACTACATTGTTCACGAAGCTCACACTTTTCGGATCTTACCTGACAAGCATTGGATGTTAGAGGACCTGTGGTTTGTTTCAGTTTCAGAAACAGAGTTAAACTAGATATGTTCCGTATTTGTAGGAAACACCGTTCTTTTGTTCTGAGCACACTCATGTTTCCTGCTGTATTAGAGACTCTAGAAAGCAAGAGTGTGCATCTCGCTCTAAAGCAGAGTGTGATCCATGGATGAGAACTCTGCTGTGTGTTTCCCTTCAGAAATGGAGTTAAATCCCAGACTCTGTGTCTTCCTAAAAGCAAGACTTCGTTTCAGGTAAGGGCAGTCACTTCTCAGCTCAAACGAACTACATCGTTCACGAACCTCACACGTTTCTCATTCTAACTGACAAGCATTGGATGTTAGAGGACCAGTGCTTTGATCAGTTTCAGAAGCAGAGTTGGACTAGATATGGTCCCTATGTGTAGGAAACACTGTTCTTTTTTTCTCAGCACACTCACGTTTCATGCTGTCTTAGAGACTCTAGAAAGCAAGAGCGTGCTTCTTGCTCTAAAGCAGAGTGTGATCAATGGATGAGAACTCTGCTGTGTGTTTCACTTCAGAAATGGAGTTAAATCCCAGGCTCTGAGTCTTCCTACATGCAAGACTTTATTTCAGGTAAGTGCAGTTACTTTACAGCTCAAAAGAACTACATTGTTCACGAAGCTCACACGTTTCAGATCTTACCTGACAAGCATTGGATGTTAGAGCACCTGTGGTTTGTTTCAGTTTCAGAAGCAGAGTTAATCTAGATATGTTCCGTATTTGTAGGAAACACCGTTCTTTTGTTCTGAGCACACTCATGTTTCGTGCTATATTAGAGACTCTAGAAAGCAAGAGCATGCTTCTTGCTCTAAAGCAGAGTGTGGTCCACGGATGAGAACTATGCAGTGTGTTTCCCTTCAGAAATGGAGTTAAAACCCAGGCTCTGTGTCTTCCTACAAGCAAGCCTTCGTTTCAGGTAAGGGCAGTCACTTTTCAGCTCAAACGACCTACATCGTTCACGAAGCTCACACGTTTCTCATCCTAACTGACAAGCATTGGATGTTAGAGGACCAGTGCTTTGTATCAGTTTCAGAAGCAGAGTTGGACTAGATATGGTCCCTATGTGTAGGAAACACTGTTCTTTTGTTCTCAGCACACTCACGTTTCATGCTGTCTTAGAGACTCTAGAAAGCAAGAGCGTGCTTCTTGCTCTAAAGCAGAGTGTGATCAATGGATGAGAACTCTGCTGTGTGTTTCTCTTCAGAAATGGAGTTAAATCCCAGGCTGTGAGGCTTCCTACATGCAAGAATTCATTTCAGGTAAGGGCAGTTACTTTACAGCTCAAACGACCTACATCGTTCACAAAGCTCACACGTTTCAGATCTTACCAGACAAGCATTGGATGTTAGAGGACCAGTACTTTGTATCAGTTTCAGAAGCAGTTTTGGACTACATATGGTCAGTCTGTGTACGAAAAACCATTCTTTGGTCTCGGCACACTCAGATTTCCTGCTGTCATAGAGACTCTAGAAAGCAAGAGCGTGCTTCTTGTTCTAGAGCAGAGTGTGATGAATGGATGAGAACACTGCTGTGTGTTTCACTTCAGAAATGGAGTTAAATCCCAGGCTCTGTGTCTTCCTACATGCAAGACTTCCTTTCAGGTAAGGGCAGTTTCTTTATAGCTCAAAAGAACTACATCGTTCACGAAGCTCACACGTTTCGGATCTTACCTGACAAGCATTGGATGTTAGAGGACCTGTGATTTGTTTCAGTTTCAGAAGCAGAGTTAAACTAGATATGTTCCGTATTTGTAGGAAACACCGTTCTTTTGTTCTGAGCACACTCATGTTTCCTGCTGTATTAGAGACTCTAGACAGCAAGAGCATGCTTCTTGCTCTAAAGCAGAGTGTGGTCCATGGATGAGAACTATGCTGTGTGTTTCCCTTCAGAAATGGAGTTAAAACCCAGGCTCTGTGTCTTCCCTCAAGCAAGCCTTCGTTTCAGGTAAGGGCAGTAACTTTTCAGCTCTAAGGAACTACATCGTTCACAAAGCTCACACGTTTCTCATCTTAACTGACAAGCATTGGATGTTAGAGGACCAGTGCTTTCTATCAGTTTCAGAAGCAGAGTTGGATTAGATAAGGTCCGTATATGTAGGAATCACCGTTCTTTTGTTCTCAGCACACTCACGTTTCCTGCTGTCTTAGAGAATCTAGAAAGCAACAGTGTGCTTCTTGTTCTAAAGCAGAGTGTGATCATTGGGTGAGAACACTGCTGTGTGTTTCACTTCAGAAATGGAATTATATCCCAGGCTCTGAGTCTTCCTAAAAGCAAGACTTCCTTTCAGGTAATTGCAGTTTCTTTAGAGCTCAAAGAACTACATCGTTCATGAAGCTCACACGTTTCAGATCTTACCTGAAAAGCATTGGATGTTAGAGGACCAGTGCTTTGTATCAGTTTCAGAAGCAGAGTTGGACTAGATATGGTCCGTATGTGTAGGAAACACCGTTCTTTTGTTCTCAGCACACTCACGTTTCCTGCTGTGTTAGAGACTCTAGAAAGCAAGAGCATGCTTCTTGCTCTAAAGCAGAGTTTGATGAATAGATGAGAATTCTGCTGTGTGTTTCATTTCAGAAATGGAGTTAAATCCCAGTCTCTGAGTCTTCCTACATGAAAGAATTCATTTCAGGTAAGGGCAGTTACTTTACAGCGCAAACGACCTACATCGTTCACAAAGCTCACATGTTTCGTATCTTACCAGACAAGCATTGGATGTTAGAGGACCAGTACTTTGTATCAGTTTCAGAAACAGATTTGGACTACATATGGTCAGTCTGTGTACGAAAAACCGTTCGTTGTTCTCAGCATACTCAGATTTCCTGCTGTCTTAGAGACTCTAGAAAGCAAGAGCGTGCTTCTTGTTCTAAAGCAGAGTTTGATCAATGGATGAGAACACTCCTGTGTGTTTCACTTCAGAAATGGAGTTAAATCCCAGGCTCTGTGTCTTCCTACAGGCAAGACTTCCTTTCAGGTAAGGGCAGTTTCTTTATAGCTCAAAAGAACTACATCGTTCATGAAGCTCACACGTTTCAGATCTTACCTGACAAGCATTGGATGTTAGAGGACCTGTGGTTAGTTTCAGTTTCAGAAGCACAGTTAAACTAGATATGTTCCATATTTGTAGGAAACACCGTTCTTTTGTTCTGAGCACACTCATGTTTCCTGCTGTATTAGAGACTCTAGAAAGCAAGAGCATGATTCTTGCTATAAAGCATAGTGTGATCCATGGATGAGAACTATGCTGTGTGTTTCCCTTCAGAAATGGAGTTAAATCCCAGGCTCTGTGTGTTCGTACAGGGCAAGCCTTCGTTTCAGGTAAGGGCAGTAACTTTTCAGCTCAAACGAACTACATCGTTCACGAAGCTCACACGTTTCTCATCTTAACTGACAAGCATTGGAAGTTAGAGGACCAGTGCTTTGTATCAGTTTCAGAAGCAGAGTTGGACTAGATATGGTCCGTATGTGTAGGAAACACCGTTCTTCTGTTCTCAGCACACTCACGTTTCATGCTGTCTTATAGACTCTAGAAAGCAAGAGCGTGCTTCTTGCTCTAAAGCAGAGTGTGATCAATGGATAAGAACTCTGCTGTGTGTTTCACTTCAGAAATGGAGTTAAATCCAAGTCTCTGAGTCTTCCTACATGCAAGAATTCATTTCAGGTAAGGGCAGTTACTTTACAGCTCAAACGACTTACATCGTTCACAAAGCTCACACGTTTCGGATCTAACCAGACAAGCATTGGATGTTAGAGGACCAGTACGTTGTATCAGTTTCAGAAACAGATTTGGACTACATATGGTCCGTCTGTGTACGAAAAACCGTTCTTTGTTCTCAGCACACTCAGATTTCCTGCTGTCTTAGAGACTCTAGAAAGCAAGAGCGTGCTTCTTGTTCTAAAGCAGAGTGTGATCAATGGATGAGAACACTCCTGTGTGTTTCACTTCAGAAATGGAGTTAAATCCCAGGCTCTGTTTCTTCCTACAAGCAAGACTTCCTTTCAGGTAAGGGCAGTTTCTTTATAGCTCAAAAGAACTACATCGTTCACGAAGCTCACACGTTTCGGATCTTACCTGACAAGCATTGGATGTTAGAGGACCTGTGGTTTGTTTCAGTTTCAGAAGCAGATTTTAACTAGATATGTTCCGTATTTGTAGGAAACACCGTTCTTTTGTTCTGAGCACACTCATGTTTCCTGCTGTATTAGAGACTCTAAGAAAGCAAGAGCATGCTTCTTGTAGTAAAGCAGAGTGTGATCCATGGATGAGAACTATGCTGTGTGTTTCCCTTCAGAAATGGAGTTAAATCCCAGGCTCTGTGTCTTCCTACAAGCAAGACTTCGTGTCATGTAAGGGCAGTCACTTTTCAACTCAAACGAACTACATCGTTCATGAAGCTAACACGATTCTCATCTTAACAGACAAGCATTGGATGTTAGAGGACCAGTGCTTTGTATCAGATTCAGAAGCAGAGTTGGACTAGATATCGTCCGTTTGTGTAGGAAACACCGTTTTTTGTTCTCAGCACACTCACGTTTCATGCTGTCTTAGAGACTCTAGAAAGCAAGAGCATGCTTCTTGATCTAAGGCAGAGTGTCTTCAATGGATGAGAACTCTGCTGTGTGTTTCACTTCAGAAATGGAGTTAAATCCCAGGCTCTGAGTCTTCCTACCTGCAAGACTTTATTTCAGGTAAGTGCATTTACTTTGCAGCTCAAACGAACTACATCATTCATGAAACTCACACGTTTTTGATCTTACCTGACAAGCATTGGATGTTAGAGGACCAGTGCTTTGTATCAGTTTCAGAACCAGAGTTGGACTAGATAAGGTCTGTATGTGTAGGAAACACCGTTCGTTTGTTCTGAGCACACTCAGTTTTCTACTGTATTAGAGACTCTAGAAAGCAAGAGCATGCTTCTTGCTCTAAAGCAGAGTGTGATCCATGGATAAGAACTATGCTGTGTGTTTCCATTCAGTAATAGAGGTTAATCCCAGGCTCTGTGTCTTCCTACAAGCAAGACTTCGTTTCAGGTAAGGGCAGTTACTTTACAGGTCAAACGAACTACATCGTTCACGAAGCTCACACGTTTCTCATCTTAACAGACAAGCATTTGATATTAGAGGACCAGTGCTTTGTATGAGTTTCAGAAGCAGAGTTGGACTAGATATGGTCTGTATGTGTAGGAAACACCGTTCTTTTGTTCTCAGCACACTCAGGTTTCCTGCTGTCTTAGAGAATCTAGAAAGCAACAGCTTGCTTCTTGTTCTAAAGCAGAGTGTGATCAATGGGTGAGAACACTGCTGTGTGTTTCACTTCAGAAATGGAATTAAATCCCAGGCTCTGAGTCTTCCTACAAGCAAGACTTCCTTTCAGGTAATTGTAGTTTCTTTAGAGCTCAAAGGAACTACATCGTTCACGAAGCTCACACGTTTCAGATCTTACCTGAAAAGCATTGGATGTTAGAGGACCTGTGGTATGTTTCAGTTTCAGAGGCAGAGTTAAACTGGATATGTTCCATATTTGTAGGAAACACCGTTCTTTTGTTCTGAGCACACTCATGTTTCCTGCTGTATTAGAGACTCTAGAAAGCAAGAGCATGCTTCTTGCTCTAAAGCAGAGTGTGATCCATGGATGAGAACTATGCTGTGTGTTTCCCCTCAGAAATGGAGTTAAATCCCAGGCTCTGTATCTTCCTACAAGCAAGCCTTCGTTTCAGGTAAGGGCAGTAACTTTTCAGCTCAAACGAACTACATCATTCACGAAGCTCACACGTTTCTCATCTTAACTGACAAGCATTGGATGTTAGAGGACCAGTGCTTTGTATCAGTTTCAGAAGCAGAGTTGGACTAGATATGGTCCGTATGTGTAGGAAACACCGTTCTTCTGTTCTCAGCACACTCACGTTTCATGCTGTCTTATAGACTCTAGAAAGCAAGAGCGTGCTTCTTGCTCTAAAGCAGAGTGTGATCAATGGATGAGAACTCTGCTGTGTGTTTCACTTCAGAAATGGAATTAAATCCCAGGCTCTGAGTCTTTCTACAAGCAAGACTTCCTTTCAGGTAATTGCAGTTTCTTTAGAGCTCAAAGGAACTACATCGTTCACAAAGCTCACACATATCAGATCTTACCTGACAAGCATTGGATGTTAGAGGACCTGTGCTTTGTTTCAGTTTCAGAAGCAGAGTTAAACTAGATATGTTCCGTATTTGTAGGAAACACCGTTCTTTTGTTCTGAGCACACTCATGTTTCCTGCTGTATTAGAGACTATAGAAAGCAAGAGCATGCTTCTTGTAGTAAAGCAGAGTGTGATCCATGGATGAGAACTATGCTGTGTGTTTCCCTTCAGAGATGGAGTTAAATCCCAGGCTCTGTGTCTTCCTACATGAAAGAATTCATTTCAGGTAAGGGCAGTTACTTTACAGCTCAAAAGAACTACATCGTTCACGAAGCTCACACGTTTCTCATCTTAACTGACAAGCATTGGATGTTAGAGGACCAGTGCTTTGTATCAGTTTCAGAAGCAGAGTTGGACTAGTTATGGTCCGTATGTGTAGGAAACACCGTTCTTTTGTTCTCAGCACACTCACGTTTCATGCTGTGTTAGAGACTCTAGAAAGCAAGAGCGTGCTTCTTGCTCTAAAGCAGAGTTTGATCAATGGATGAGAACTCTGCTGTGTGTTTCACTTCAGAAATGGAGTTAAATCCCAGGCTCTGAGTCTTCCTACGTGCAAGACTTTATTTCAGGTAAGTGCATTGACTTTACAGCTCAAACAACCTACATCGTTCATGAAACTCACACGTTTTTGATCTTACCTGACAAGCATTGGATGTTAGAGGACCAGTGCTTTGTATGAGTTTCAGTAGCAGATTTGGACTAGATATGGTCCGTATGTGTAGGAAACACTGTTCTTTTGTTCTCAGCACACTCACGTTTCCTGCTGTGTTAGAGACTCTAGAAAGCAAGAGCGTGCTTCTTGCTCTAAAGCAGAGTTTGATCAATATATGAGAATTCTGCTGTGTGTTTCACTTCAGAAATGGAGTTAAATCCCAGGCTCTGAGTCTTCCTACATGAAAGAATTCATTTCAGGTAAGGGCAGTTACTTTACAGCTCAAACGACCTACATCGTTCACAAACCTCACACGTTTCGGATCTTACCAGACAAGCAGTGGATGTTAGAGGACCAGTACTTTTTATCCGTTTCAGAAGCAGTTTTGGACTACATATGGTCCGTCTGTGTACGAAAAACCGTTCTTTGGTCTTGGCACACTCAGATGTCCTGCTGTCTTAGAGACTCTAGAAAGCAAGTACGTGCTTCTTGTTCTAAAGCAGAGGGTGATGAATGGATGAGAACACTGCTGTGTGTTTCACTTCAGAAATGGAGTTAAATCCCAGGTTCTGTGTCTTCCTACAAGCAAGACTTTCTTTCAGGTAAGGGCAGTTTCTTTATAGCTCAAAAGAACTACATCGTTCACGAAGCTCACATGTTTCTCATCTTAACAGACAAGCATTTGATATTAGAGGACCAGTGCTTTGTATGAGTTTCAGAAGCAGAGTTGGACTAGATATGGTCTGTATGTGTAGGAAACACCGTTCTTTTGTTCTCAGCACACACAGGTTTCCTGCTGTCTTAGAGAATCTAGAAAGCAACCTCGTGCTTCTTGTTCTAAAGCAGAGTGTGATCAATGGGTGAGAACACTGCTGTGTGTTTCACTTCAGAAATGGAATTAAATCCCAGGCTCTGAGTCTTCCTATAAGCAAGACTTCCTTTCAGGTAATTGCAGTTTCTTTAGAGCTCAAAGGAACTACATCGTTCACGAAGCTCACACGTTTCAGATCTTACCTGAAAAGCATTGGATGTTAGAGGACCTGTTTTTTGTTTCAGTTTCAGAAGCAGATTTAAACTAGATATGTTCCATATTTGTAGGAAACACTGTTCTTTTGTTCTGAGCGCACTCATGTTTCCTGCTGTATTAGAGACTCTAGACAGCAAGAGCATGCTTCTTGCTCTAAAGCAGAGTGTGGTCCATGGATGAGAACTATGCTGTGTGTTTCCCTTCAGAAATGGAGTTAAAACCCAGGCTCTGTGTCTTCCCTCAAGCAAGCCTTCGTTTCAGGTAAGGGCAGTAACTTTTCAGCTCTAAGGAACTACATTGTTCACGATGCTCACACGTTTCTCATCTTAACTGACAAGCATTGGATGTTAGAGGACCAGTGCTTTGTATCAGTTTCAGAAGCAGAGTTGGTCTAGATATGGTCCGTATGTGTAGGAAACACCGTTTTTTGTTCTCAGCACACTCACGTTTCATGCTTTCTTAGAGACTCTAGAAAGCACGAGCGTGCTTCTTGCTCTAAAGCAGAGTGTGATCCATGGATGAGAACTATGCTGTGTGTTTCCCTTCAGAAATGGAGTTAAATCCCAGGCTCTGAGGCTTCCTACATGCAAGAATTCATTTCAGGTAAGGGCAGTTACTTTACAGCTCAAACGACCTACATCGTTCACAAAGCTCACACGTTTCGGATCTTACCAGACAAGCATTGGATGTTAGAGGACCAGTACTTTGTATCAGTTTCAGAAGCAGTTTTGGACTACATATGGTCAGTCTGTGTACGAAAAACCATTCTTTGGTCTCGGCACACTCAGATTTCCTGCTGTCATAGAGACTCTAGAAAGCAAGAGCGTGCTTCTTGTTCTAAAGCAGAGTGTGATGAATGGATGAGAACACTGCTGTGTGTTTCACTTCAGAAATGGAGTTAAATCCCAGGCCCTGTGTCTTCCTACATGCAAGACTTCCTTTCAGGTAAGGGCAGATTCTTTATAGCTCAAAAGAACTACATTGTTCACGAAGCTCACACGTTTCGGATCTTACCTGACAAGCATTGGATGTTAGAGGACCTGTGGTATGTTTCAGTTTCAGAAGCAGAGTTAAACTAGATATGTTCCATATTTCTAGGAAACACCATTCTTTTGTTCTGAGCACACTCATGTTTCCTGCTGTATTAGAGAATCTAGAAAGCAAGAGCATGCTTCTTGCTCTAAAGCAGAGTGTGTTCCATGGATGAGAACTATGCTGTGTTTTTCCCTTCAGAAATGGAGTTAAATCCCAGGCTCTGTGTCTTCCTACAAGCAAGGCTTCGTTTCAGGGAAGGGCAGTAACTTTTCAGCTTAAACGAACTACATCGTTCACGAAGCTAACACGATTCTCATCTTAACAGACAAGCATTGGATGTTAGAGGACCAGTGCTTTGTATCAGTTTCAGAAGCAGATTTGGACTACATATGGTCCGTCTGTGTACGAAAATCCACTCTTTGGTGTCGGCACACTCAGATTTCCTGCTGTCATAGAGACTCTAGAAAGCAAGAGTGTGTATCTCGCTCTAAAGCAGAGTGTGATCCATGGATGAGAACTCTGCTTTGTGTTTCCCTTCAGAAATGGAGTTAAATCCCAGACTCTGTGTCTTCCTAAAAGCAAGACTTCGTTTCAGGTAAGGGCAGTCACTTTTCAGCTCAAACGAACTACATCGTTCACGAACCTCACACGTTTCTCATTCTAACTGACAAGCATTGGATGTTAGAGGACCAGTGCTTTGATCAGTTTCAGAAGCAGAGTTGGACTAGATATGGTCCGTATGTGTAGGAAACACTGTTCTTTTTTTCTCAGCACACTCACGTTTCATGCTGTCTTAGAGACTCTAGAAAGCAAGAGCGTGCTTCTTGCTCTAAAGCAGAGTGTGATCAATGGATGAGAACTCTGCTGTGTGTTTCACTTCAGAAATGGAGTTAAATCCCAGGCTCTGAGTCTTCCTACATGCAAGACTTTATTTCAGGTAAGTGCAGTTACTTTACAGCTCAAAAGAACTACATTGTTCACGAAGCTCACACGTTTCAGATCTTACCTGACAAGCATTGGATGTTAGAGCACCTGTGGTTTGTTTCAGTTTCAGAAGCAGAGTTAAACTAGATATGTTCCGTATTTGTAGGAAACACCGTTCTTTTGTTCTGAGCACACTCATGTTTCGTGCTATATTAGAGACTCTAGAAAGCAAGAGCATGCTTCTTGCTCTAAAGCAGAGTGTGGTCCACGGATGAGAACTATGCAGTGTGTTTCCCTTAGGAAATGGAGTTAAAACCCAGGCTCTGTGTCTTCCTACATGCAAGCCTTCGTTTCAGGTAAGGGCAGTCACTTTTCAGTTCAAACGACCTACATCGTTCACGAAGCTCACACGTTTCTCAGCCTAACTGACAAGCATTGAATGTTAGAGGACCAGTGCTTTGTATCAGTTTCAGAAGCAGAGTTGGACTAGATATGGTCCCTATGTGTAGGAAACACTGTTCTTTTGTTCTCAGCACACTCACGTTTCATGCTGTCTTAGAGACTCTAGAAAGCAAGAGCGTGCTTCTTGCTCTAAAGCAGAGTGTGATCAATGGATGAGAACTCTGCTGTGTGTTTCTCTTCAGAAATGGAGTTAAATCCCAGGCTGTGAGGCTTCCTACATGCAAGAATTCATTTCAGGTAAGGGCAGTTACTTTACAGCTCAAACGACCTACATCGTTCACAAAGCTCACACGTTTCAGATCTTACCAGACAAGCATTGGATGTTAGAGGACCAGTACTTTGTATCAGTTTCAGAAGCAGTTTTGGACTACATATGGTCAGTCTGTGTACGAAAAACCATTCTTTGGTCTCGGCACACTCAGATTTCCTGCTGTCATAGAGACTCTAGAAAGCAAGAGCGTGCTTCTTGTTCTAAAGCAGAGTGTGATGAATGGATGAGAACACTGCTGTGTGTTTCACTTCAGAAATGGAGTTAAATCCCAGGCTCTGTGTCTTCCTACATGCAAGACTTCCTTTCAGGTAAGTGCAGTTACTTCACAGCTCAAAAGAACTACATTGTTCACGAAGCTCACACTTTTCGGATCTTACCTGACAAGCATTGGATGTTAGAGGACCTGTGGTTTGTTTCAGTTTCAGAAACAGAGTTAAACTAGATATGTTCCGTATTTGTAGGAAACACCGTTCTTTTGTTCTGAGCACACTCATGTTTCCTGCTGTATTAGAGACTCTAGAAAGCAAGAGCATGCTTCTTGCTCTAAAGCAGAGTGTGGTCCATGGATGAGAACTATGCTGTGTGTTTCCCTTCAGAAATGGAGTTAACACCCAGGCTCTGTGTCTTCCTACAAGCAAGCCTTCGTTTCAGGTAAGGGCAGTAACTTTTCAGCTCTAAGGAACTACATTGTTCACGATGCTCACACGTTTCTCATCTTAACTGACAAGCATTGGATGTTAGAGGACCAGTGCTTTGTATCAGTTTCAGAAGCAGAGTTGGACTAGATATGGTCCGTATGTGTAGGAAACACCGTTTTTTGTTCTCAGCACACTCACGTTTCATGCTTTCTTAGAGACTCTAGAAAGCAAGAGCGTGCTTCTTGCTCTAAAGCAGAGTGTGATCCATGAATGAGAACTATGCTGTGTGTTTCCCTTCAGAAATAGAGGTAAATCCCAGGCTCTGTGTGTTCCTACAAGCAAGACTTCGTTTCAGGTAAGGGCAGTTACTTTACAGGTCAAACGAACTATATCGTTCACGAAGCTCACACATTTCTCATCTTAACAGACAAGCATTGGATGTTAGAGGACCAGTGCTTTGTATCAGTTTCAGTAGCAGATTTGGACTAGATATGGTCCGTATGTGTAGGAAACACCGTTCTTTTGTTCTCAGCACACTCACGTTTCCTGCTGTGTTAGAGACTCTAGAAAGCAAGAGCGTGCATCTTGCTCTAAAGCAGAGTTTGATCAATAGATGAGAATTCTGCTGTGTGTTTCACTTCAGAAATGGAGTTAAATCCCAGGCTCTGAGGCTTCCTACATGCAGGAATTCATTTCAGGTAAGGGCAGTTACTTTACAGCTCAAACGACCTACATCGTTCACAAAGCTCACACGTTTCGGATCTTACCAGACAAGCATTGGATGTTAGAGGACCAGTACTTTGTATCAGTTTCAGAAGCAGTTTTGGACTACATATGGTCAGTCTGTGTACGAAAAACCATTCTTTGGTCTCGGCACACTCAGATTTCCTGCTGTCATAGAGACTCTAGAAAGCAAGAGCGTGCTTCTTGTTCTAAAGCAGAGTGTGATGAATGGATGAGAACACTGCTGTGTGTTTCACTTCAGAAATGGAGTTAAATCCCAGGCTCTGTGTCTTCCTACATGCAAGACTTCCTTTCAGGTAAGGGCAGATTCTTTATAGCTCAAAAGAACTACATCGTTCACGAAGCTCACACGTTTCGGATCTTACCTGACAAGCATTGGATGTTAGAGGACCTGTGGTATGTTTCAGTTTCAGAAGCAGAGTTAAACTAGATATGTTCCATATTTCTAGGAAACACCATTCTTTTGTTCTGAGCACACTCATGTTTCCTGCTGTATTAGAGACTCTAGAAAGCAAGAGCATGCTTCTTGCTCTAAAGCAGAGTGTGATCCATGGATGAGAACTATGCTGTGTTTTTCCCTTCAGAAATGGAGTTAAATCCCAGGCTCTGTGTCTTCCTACAAGCAAGGCTTCGTTTCAGGGAAGGGCAGTAACTTTTCAGCTCAAACGAACTACATCGTTCACGAAGCTAACACGATTCTCATCTTAACAGACAAGCATTGGATGTTAGAGGACCAGTGCTTTGTATCAGTTTCAGAAGCAGATTTGGACTACATATGGTCCGTCTGTGTACGAAAATCCACTCTTTGGTGTCTGCACACTCAGATTTCCTGCTGTCATAGAGTCTCTAGAAAGCAAGAGTGTGCATCTCGCTCTAAAGCAGAGTGTGATCCATGGATGAGGACTCTGCTGTGTGTTTCCCTTCAGAAATGGAGTTAAATCCCAGACTCTGTGTCTTCCTAAATGCAAGACTTCGTTTCAGGTAAGGGCAGTCACTTTTCAGCTCAAACGAACTACATCGTTCACGAACCTCACACGTTTCTCATTCTAACTGACAAGCATTGCATGTTAGAGGACCAGTGCTTTGATCAGTTTCAGAAGCAGAGTTGGACTAGATATGGTCCGTATGTGTAGGAAACACTGTTCTTTTTTTCTCAGCACACTCACGTTTCATGCTGTCTTAGAGACTCTAGAAAGCAAGAGCGTGCTTCTTGCTCTAAAGCAGAGTGTGATCAATGGATGAGAACTCTGCTGTGTGTTTCACTTCAGAAATGGAGTTAAATCCCAGGCTCTGAGTCTTCCTACATGCAAGACTTTATTTCAGGTAAGTGCAGTTACTTTACAGCTCAAAAGAACTACATTGTTCACGAAGCTCACACGTTTCAGATCTTACCTGACAAGCATTGGATGTTAGAGCACCTGTGGTTTGTTTCAGTTTCAGAAGCAGAGTTAAACTAGATATGTTCCGTATTTGTAGGAAACACCGTTCTTTTGTTCTGAGCACACTCATGTTTCCTGCTATATTAGAGACTCTAGAAAGCAAGAGCATGCTTCTTGCTCTAAAGCAGAGTGTGGTCCACGGATGAGAACTATGCAGTGTGTTTCCCTTAGGAAATGGAGTTAAATCCCAGGCTCTGTGTCTTCCTACAAGCAAGCCTTCGTTTCAGGTATGGGCAGTAACTTTTCATCTCAAACGAACTACATCGTTCACGAAGCTAACACGATTCTCATCTTAACAGACAAGCATTGGATGTTAGAGGACCAGTGCTTTGTATCAGTTTCAGTAGCAGATTTGGACTAGATATGGTCCGTATGTGTAGGAAACACCGTTCTTTTGTTCTCAGCACACTCACGTTTCCTGCTGTGTTAGAGACTCTAGAAAGCAAGAGCGTGCTTCTTGCCCTAAAGCAGAGTTTGATCAATAGATGAGAATTCTGCTGTGTGTTTCACTTCAGAAATGGAGATAAATCCCAGGCTCTGAGGCTTCTACATGCAAGAATTCATTTCAGGTAAGGGCAGTTACTTTACAGCTCAAACGACCTACATCGTTCACAAAGCTCGCACGTTTCGGATCTTACCAGACAAGCATTGGATGTTAGAAGACCAGTACTTTGTATCAGTTTCAGAGGCAGTTTTGGACTACATATGGTCAGTCTGTGTACGAAAAACCATTCTTTGGTCTCGGCACACTCAGATTTCCTGCTGTCATAGAGACTCTAGAAAGCAAGAGCGTGCTTCTTGTTCTAAAGCAGAGTGTGATGAATGGATGAGAACACTGCTGTGTGTTTCACTTCAGAAATGGAGTTAAATCCCAGGCTCTGAGTCTTCCTACATGCAAGACTTTATTTCAGGTAAGTGCAGTTACTTTACAGCTCAAAAGAACTACATTGTTCACGAAGCTCACACGTTTCAGATCTTACCTGACAAGCATTGGATGTTAGAGCACCTGTGGTTTGTTTCAGTTTCAGAAGCAGAGTTAAACTAGATATGTTCCGTATTTGTAGGAAACACCGTTCTTTTGTTCTGAGCACACTCATGTTTCCTGCTGTATTAGAGACTCTAGAAAGCAAGAGTGTGCATCTCGCTCTAAAGCAGAGTGTGATCCATGGATGAGAACTCTGCTGTGTGTTTCCCTTCAGAAATGGAGTTAAATCCCAGACTCTGTGTCTTCCTAAAAGCAAGACTTCGTTTCAGGTAAGGGCAGTCACTTTTCAGCTCAAACGAACTACATCGTTCACGAACCTCACACGTTTCTCATTCTAACTGACAAGCATTGGATGTTAGAGGACCAGTGCTTTGATCAGTTTCAGAAGCAGAGTTGGACTAGATATGGTCCGTATGTGTAGGAAACACTGTTCTTTTGTTCTCAGCACACTCACGTTTCATGCTGTCTTAGAGACTCTAGAAAGCAAGAGCGTGCTTCTTGCTCTAAAGCAGAGTGTGATCAATGGATGAGAACTCTGCTGTGTGTTTCACTTCAGAAATGGAGTTAAATCCCAGGCTCTGAGTCTTCCTACATGCAAGACTTTATTTCAGGTAAGTGCAGTTACTTTACAGCTCAAAAGAACAACATTGTTCACGAAGCTCACTCGTTTCAGATCTTACCTGACAAGCATTGGATGTTAGAGCACCTGTGGTTTGTTTCAGTTTCAGAAGCAGAGTTAAACTAGATATGTTCCGTATTTGTAGGAAACACCGTTCTTTTGTTCTGAGCACACTCATGTTTCCTGCTATTTTAGAGACTCTAGAAAGCAAGAGCATGCTTCTTGCTCTAAAGCAGAGTGTGGTCCACGGATGAGAACTATGCAGTGTGTTTCCCTTCAGAAATGGAGTTAAAACCCAGGCTCTGTGTCTTCCTACAAGCAAGCCTTCGTTTCAGGTAAGGGCAGTCACTTTTCAGCTCAAACGACCTACATCGTTCACGAAGCTCACACGTTTCTCAGCCTAACTGACAAGCATTGGATGTTAGAGGACCAGTGCTTTGTATCAGTTTCAGAAGCAGAGTTGTACTAGATATGGTCCCTATGTGTAGGAATCACTGTTCTTTTGTTCTCAGCACACTCACGTTTCATGCTGTCTTAGAGACTCTAGAAAGCAAGAGCGTGCTTCTTGCTCTAAAGCAGAGTGTGATCAATGGATGAGAACTCTGCTGTGTGTTTCTCTTCAGAAATGGAGTTAAATCCCAGGCTGTGAGGCTTCCTACATGCAAGAATTCATTTCAGGTAAGGGCAGTTACTTTACAGCTCAAACGACCTACATCGTTCACAAAGCTCACACGTTTCAGATCTTACCAGACAAGCATTGGATGTTAGAGGACCAGTACTTTGTATCAGTTTCAGAAGCAGTTTTGGACTACATATGGTCGTCTGTGTACGAAAAACCATTCTTTGGTCTCGGCACACTCAGATTTCCTGCTGTCATAGAGACTCTAGAAAGCAAGAGCGTGCTTCTTGTTCTAAAGCAGAGTGTGATGAATGGATGAGAACACTGCTGTGTGTTTCACTTCAGAAATGGAGTTAAATCCCAGGCTCTGTGTCTTCCTACATGCAAGACTTCCTTTCAGGTAAGGGCAGTTTTTTTATAGCTCAAAAGAACTGCATCGTTCACGAAGCTCACACGTTTCGGATCTTACCTGACAAGCATTGGATGTTAGAGGACCTGTGATTTGTTTCAGTTTCAGAAGCAGAGTTAAACTAGATATGTTCCGTATTTGTAGGAAACACCGTTCATTTGTTCTGAGCACACTCATGTTTCCTGCTGTATTAGAGACTCTAGAAAGCAAGAGCATGCTTCTTGTAGTAAAGCAGAGTGTGATCCATGGATGAGAACTATGCTGTGTGTTTCCCTTCAGAAATGGAGTTAAATCCCAGGCTCTGTGTCTTCCTACAAGCAAGCCTTCGTTTCAGGTATGGGCAGTAACTTTTCAGCTCAAACGAACTACATCGTTCACGAAGCTAACACGATTCTCATCTTAACAGACAAGCATTGGATGTTAGAGGACCAGTGCTTTGTATCAGTTTCAGTAGCAGATTTGGACTAGATATGGTCCGTATGTGTAGGAAACACCGTTCTTTTGTTCTCAGCACACTCACGTTTCCTGCTGTGTTAGAGACTCTAGAAAGCAAGAGCGTGCTTCTTGCCCTAAAGCAGAGTTTGATCAATAGATGAGAATTCTGCTGTGTGTTTCACTTCAGAACTGGAGATAAATCCCAGGCTCTGAGGCTTCTACATGCAAGAATTCATTTCAGGTAAGGGCAGTTACTTTACAGCTCAAACGACCTACATCGTTCACAAAGCTCGCACGTTTCGGATCTTACCAGACAAGCATTGGATGTTAGAGGACCAGTACTTTGTATCAGTTTCAGAAGCAGTTTTGGACTACATATGGTCAGTCTGTGTACGAAAAACCATTCTTTGGTCTCGGCACACTCAGATTTCCTGCTGTCATAGAGACTCTAGAAAGCAAGAGCGTGCTTCTTGTTCTAAAGCAGAGTGTGATGAATGGATGAGAACACTGCTGTGTGTTTCACTTCAGAAATGGAGTTAAATCCCAGGCTCTGTGTCTTCCTACATGCAAGACTTCCTTTCAGGTAAGTGCAGTTACTTCACAGCTCAAAAGAACTACATTGTTCACGAAGCTC
The DNA here is from genome assembly GCA_949786385.1 of Onychomys leucogaster. Classification (NCBI taxonomy): domain Eukaryota; kingdom Metazoa; phylum Chordata; class Mammalia; order Rodentia; family Cricetidae; genus Onychomys; species Onychomys leucogaster. Next base: position 2,026,710 of record CATKUP010000025.1, read on the forward strand.
ACACTTTTCGGATCTTACCTGACAAGCATTGGATGTTAGAGGACCTGTGGTTTGTTTCAGTTTCAGAAACAGAGTTAAACTAGATATGTTCCGTATTTGTAGGAAACACCGTTCTTTTGTTCTGAGCACACTCATGTTTCCTGCTGTATTAGAGACTCTAGAAAGGAAGAGCATGCTTCTTGCTCTAAAGCAGAGTGTGGTCCATGGATGAGAACTATGCTGTGTGTTTCCCTTCAGAAATGGAGTTAACACCCAGGCTCTGTGTCTTCCTACAAGCAAGCCTTCGATTCAGGTAAGGGCAGTAACTTTTCAGCTCTAAAGAACTACATCGTTCACGAAGCTCACACGTTTCTCATCTTAAGTGACAAGCATTGGTTGTTAGAGGACCAGTGCTTTGTATCAGTTTCAGAAGCAGAGTTGGACTAGATATGGTCCTTATGTGTAGGAAACACCGTTTTTTGTTCTCAGCACACTCACTTCATGCTTTCTTAGAGACTCTAGAAAGCACGAGCGTGCTTCTTGCTCTAAAGCAGAGTGTGATCCATGGATGAGAACTATGCTGTGTGTTTCCCTTCAGAAATAGAGGTAAATCCCAGGCGCTGTGTGTTCCTACAAGCAAGACTTCGTTTGAGGTAAGGGCAGTTACTTTACAGGTCAAACGAACTACATCGTTTTCGAAGCTCACACATTTCTCATCTTAACAGACAAGCATTGGATGTTAGAAGACCAGTGCTTTGTATCAGTTTCAGTAGCAGATTTGGACTAGATATGGTCCGTATGTGTAGGAAACACCGTTCTTTTGTTCTGAGCACACTCATGTTTCTTGCTGTATTGTAGAAAGCAGGAGCATGCTTCTTGCTCTAAAGCAGAGTGTGATCCATGGATGAGAACTATGCTGTCTGTTTCCCTTCAGAAATGGAGTTAAATCCCAGGCTCTGTGTCTTCCTACAAGCAAGCCTTCATTTCAGGTAAGGGCAGTAACTTTTCAGCTCAAACGAACTACATCGTTCACGAAGCTAACACGATTCTCATCTTAACAGACAAGCATTGGATGTTAGAGGACCAGTGCTTTGTATCAGTTTCAGAAGCAGATTTGGACTACATATGGTCCGTCTGTGTACGAAAAACCACTCTTTGGTGTCGGCACACTCAGATTTCCTGCTGTCATAGAGACTCTAGAAAGCAAGAGTGTGCATCTCGCTCTAAAGCAGAGTGTGATCCATGGATGAGAACTCTGCTGTGTGTTTCCCTTCAGAAATGGAGTTAAATCCCAGACTCTGTGTCTTCCTACAAGCAAGACTTCGTTTCAGGTAAGGCAGTCACTTCTCAGCTCAAACGAACTACATCGTTCACGAACCTCACACGTTTCTCATTCTAACTGACAAGCATTGGATGTTAGAGGACCAGTGCTTTGATCAGTTTCAGAAGCAGAGTTGGACTAGATATGGTCCGTATGTGTAGGAAACACTGTTCTTTTGTTCTCAGCACACTCACGTATCATGCTGTCTTAGAGAATCTAGAAAGCAAGAGCGTGCTTCTTGCTCTAAAGTAGAGTGTGATCAATGGATGAGAACTATGCTGTTTGTTTCCCTTCAGAAATGGAGTTAAATCCCAGGCTCTGAGGCTTCCTACATGCAAGAATTCATTTCAGGAAAGGGCAGTTACTTTACAGCTCAAACGACCTACATCGTTCACAAAACTCACACGTTTCGGATCTTACCAGACAAGCATTGGATGTTAGAGGACCAGTACTTTGTATCAGTTTCAGAAGCAGTTTTGGACTACATATGGTCAGTCTGTGTACGAAAAACCATTCTTTGGTCTCGGCACACTCAGATTTCCTGCTGTCATAGAGACTCTAGAAAGCAAGAGCGTGCTTCTTGTTCTAAAGCAGAGTGTGATGAATGGATGAGAACACTGCTGTGTGTTTCACTTCAGAAATGGAGTTAAATCCCAGGCTCTGTGTCTTCCTACATGCAAGACTTCCTTTCAGGTAAGGGCAGATTCTTTATAGCTCAAAAGAACTACATCGTTCACGAAGCTCACACGTTTCGGATCTTACCTGACAAGCATTGGATGTTAGAGGACCTGTGGTATGTTTCAGTTTCAGAAGCAGAGTTAAACTAGATATGTTCCATATTTCTAGGAAACACCATTCTTTTGTTCTGAGCACACTCATGTTTCCTGCTGTATTAGAGACTCTAGAAAGCAAGAGCATGCTTCTTGCTCTAAAGCAGAGTGTGATCCATGGATGAGAACTATGCTGTGTTTTTCCCTTCAGAAATGGAGTTAAATCCCAGGCTCTGTGTCTTCCTACAAGCAAGGCTTCGTTTCAGGGAAGGGCAGTAACTTTTCAGCTCAAACGAACTACATCGTTCACGAAGCTAACACGATTCTCATCTTAACAGACAAGCATTGGATTTTAGAGGACAAGAGCTTTGTATCAGTTTCAGAAGCAGATTTGGACTACATATGGTCCGTCTGTGTACGAAAATCCACTCTTTGGTGTCTGCACACTCAGATTTCCTGCTGTCATAGAGTCTCTAGAAAGCAAGAGTGTGCATCTCGCTCTAAAGCAGAGTGTGATCCATGGATGAGGACTCTGCTGTGTGTTTCCCTTCAGAAATGGAGTTAAATCCCAGACTCTGTGTCTTCCTAAAAGCAAGACTTCGTTTCAGGTAAGGGCAGTCACTTTCCAGCTCAAACGAACTACATCGTTCACGAACCTCACACGTTTCTCATTCTAACTGACAAGCATTGGGTGTTAGAGGACCAGTGCTTTGATCAGTTTCAGAAGCAGAGTTGGACTAGATATGGTCCGTATGTGTAGGAAACACTGTTCTTTTGTTCTCAGCACACTCACGTTTCATGCTGTCTTAGAGACTCTAGAAAGCAAGAGCGTGCTTCTTGCTCTAAAGCAGAGTGTGATCAATGGATGAGAACTCTGCTGTGTGTTTCACTTCAGAAATGGAGTTAAATCCCAGGCTCTGAGTCTTCCTACATGCAAGACTCTATTTCAGGTAAGTGCAGTTACTTTACAGCTCAAAAGATCTACATTGTTCACGGAGCTCACACGTTTCAGATCTTACCTGACAAGCATTGGATGTTAGAGCACCTGTGGTTTGTTTCAGTTTCAGAAGCAGAGTTAAACTAGATATGTTCCGTATTTGTAGGAAATACCGTTCTTTTGTTCTGAGCACACTCATGTTTCCTGCTATATTAGAGACTCTAGAAAGCAAGAGCATGCTTCTTGCTCTAAAGCAGAGTGGGGTCCATGGATGAGAACTATGCAGTGTGTTTCCCTTCAGAAATGGAGTTAAAACCCAGGCTCTGTGTCTTCCTACAAGCAAGCCTTCGTTTCAGGTAAGGGCAGTCACTTTTCAGCTCAAACGACCTACATCGTTCACGAAGCTCACACGTTTCTCAGCCTAACTGACAAGCATTGGATGTTAGAGGACCAGTGCTTTGTATCAGTTTCAGAAGCAGAGTTGGACTAGATATGGTCCCTATGTGTAGGAAACACTGTTCTTTTGTTCTCAGCACACTCACGTTTCATGCTGTCTTAGAGACTCTAGAAAGCAAGAGCGTGCTTCTTGCTCTAAAGCAGAGTGTGATCAATGGATGAGAACTCTGCTGTGTGTTTCTCTTCAGAAATGGAGTTAAATCCCAGGCTGTGAGGCTTCCTACATGCAAGAATTCATTTCAGGTAAGGGCAGTTACTTTACAGCTCAAACGACCTACATCGTTCACAAAGCTCACACGTTTCAGATCTTACCAGACAAGCATTGGATGTTAGAGGACCAGTACTTTGTATCAGTTTCAGAAGCAGTTTTGGACTACATATGGTCAGTCTGTGTACGAAAAACCATTCTTTGGTCTCGGCACACTCAGATTTCCTGCTGTCATAGAGACTCTAGAAAGCAAGAGCATGCTTCTTGTTCTAAAGCAGAGTGTGATGAATGGATGAGAACACTGCTGTGTGTTTCACTTCAGAAATGGAGTTAAATCCCAGGCTCTGTGTCTTCCTACATGCAAGACTTCCTTTCAGGTAAGGGCAGTTTCTTTATAGCTCAAAAGAACTACATCGTTCACGAAGCTCACACGTTTCGGATCTTACCTGACAAGCATTGGATGTTAGAGGACCTGTGATTTGTTTCAGTTTCAGAAGCAGAGTTAAACTAGATATGTTCCGTATTTGTAGGAAACACCGTTCTTTTGTTCTGAGCACACTCATGTTTCCTGCTGTATTAGAGACTCTAGAAAGCAAGAGCATGCTTCTTGTAGTAAAGCAGAGTGTGATCCATGGATGAGAACTATGCTGTGTGTTTCCCTTCAGAAATGGAGTTAAATCCCAGGCTCTGTGTCTTCCTACAAGCAAGCCTTCGTTTCAGGTATGGGCAGTAACTTTTCATCTCAAACGAACTACATCGTTCACGAAGCTAACACGATTCTCATCTTAACAGACAAGCATTGGATGTTAGAGGACCAGTGCTTTGTATCAGTTTCAGTAGGAGATTTGGACTAGATATGGTCCGTATGTGTAGGAAACACCGTTCTTTTGTTCTCAGCACACTCACGTTTCCTGCTGTGTTAGAGACTCTAGAAAGCAAGAGCGTGCTTCTTGCCCTAAAGCAGAGTTTGATCAATAGATGAGAATTCTGCTGTGTGTTTCACTTCAGAAATGGAGATAAATCCCAGGCTCTGAGGCTTCTACATGCAAGAATTCATTTCAGGTAAGGGCAGTTACTTTACAGCTCAAACGACCTACATCGTTCACAAAGCTCGCACGTTTCGGATCTTACCAGACAAGCATTGGATGTTAGAAGACCAGTACTTTGTATCAGTTTCAGAAGCAGTTTTGGACTACATATGGTCAGTCTGTGTACGAAAAACCATTCTTTGGTCTCGGCACACTCAGATTTCCTGCTGTCATAGAGACTCTAGAAAGCAAGAGCGTGCTTCTTGTTCTAAAGCAGAGTGTGATGAATGGATGAGAACACTGCTGTGTGTTTCACTTCAGAAATGGAGTTAAATCCCAGGCTCTGTGTCTTCCTACATGCAAGACTTCCTTTCAGGTAAGTGCAGTTACTTCACAGCTCAAAAGAACTACATTGTTCACGAAGCTCACACTTTTCGGATCTTACCTGACAAGCATTGGATGTTAGAGGACCTGTGGTTTGTTTCAGTTTCAGAAACAGAGTTAAAATAGATATGTTCCGTATTTGTAGGAAACACCGTTCTTTTGTTCTGAGCACACTCATGTTTCCTGCTGTATTAGAGACTCTAGAAAGCAAGAGTGTGCATCTCGCTCTAAAGCAGAGTGTGATCCATGGATGAGAACTCTGCTGTGTGTTTCCCTTCAGAAATGGAGTTAAATCCCAGACTCTGTGTCTTCCTAAAAGCAAGACTTCGTTTCAGGTAAGGGCAGTCACTTTTCAGCTCAAACGAACTACATCGTTCACGAACCTCACACATTTCTCATTCTAACTGACAAGCATTGGATGTTAGAGGACCAGTGCTTTGATCAGTTTCAGAAGCAGAGTTGGACTAGATATGGTCCGTATGTGTAGGAAACACTGTTCTTTTGTTCTCAGCACACTCACGTTTCATGCTGTCTTAGAGACTCTAGAAAGCAAGAGCGTGCTTCTTGCTCTAAAGCAGAGTGTGATCAATGGATGAGAACTCTGCTGTGTGTTTCACTTCAGAAAGGGAGTTAAATCCCAGGCTCTGAGTCTTCCTACATGCAAGACTTTATTTCAGGTAAGTGCAGTTACTTTACAGCTCAAAAGAACTACATTGTTCACGAAGCTCACACGTTTCAGATCTTACCTGACAAGCATTGGATGTTAGAGCACCTGTGGTTTGTTTCAGTTTCAGAAGCAGAGTTAAACTAGATATGTTCCGTATTTGTAGGAAACACCGTTCTTTTGTTCTGAGCACACTCATGTTTCCTGCTATATTAGAGACTCTAGAAAGCAAGAGCATGCTTCTTGCTCTAAAGCAGAGTGTGGTCCACGGATGAGAACTATGCAGTGTGTTTCCCTTCAGAAATGGAGTTAAAACCCAGGCTCTGTGTCTTCCTACAAGCAAGCCTTCGTTTCAGGTAAGGGCAGTCACTTTTCAGCTCAAACGACCTACATCGTTCACGAAGCTCACACGTTTCTCAGCCTAACTGACAAGCATTGGATGTTAGAGGACCAGTGCTTTGTATCAGTTTCAGAAGCAGAGTTGGACTAGATATGGTCCCTATGTGTAGGAAACACTGTTCTTTTGTTCTCAGCACACTCACGTTTCATGCTGTCTTAGAGACTCTAGAAAGCAAGAGCGTGCTTCTTGCTCTAAAGCAGAGTGTGATCAATGGATGAGAACTCTGCTGTGTGTTTCTCTTCAGAAATGGAGTTAAATCCCAGGCTGTGAGGCTTCCTACATGCAAGAATTCATTTCAGGTAAGGGCAGTTACTTTACAGCTCAAACGACCTACATCGTTCACAAAGCTCACACGTTTCAGATCTTACCAGACAAGCATTGGATGTTAGAGGACCAGTACTTTGTATCAGTTTCAGAAGCAGTTTTGGACTACATATGGTCAGTCTGTGTACGAAAAACCATTCTTTGGTCTCGGCACACTCAGATTTCCTGCTGTCATAGAGACTCTAGAAAGCAAGAGCGTGCTTCTTGTTCTAAAGCAGAGTGTGATGAATGGATGAGAACACTGCTGTGTGTTTCACTTCAGAAATGGAGTTAAATCCCAGGCTCTGTGTCTTCCTACATGCAAGACTTCCTTTCAGGTAAGGGCAGTTTTTTTAAAGCTCAAAAGAACTACATCGTTCACGAAGCTCACACGTTTCGGATCTTACCTGACAAGCATTGGATGTTAGAGGACCTGTGATTTGTTTCAGTTTCAGAAGCAGAGTTAAACTAGATATGTTCCGTATTTGTAGGAAACACCGTTCTTTTGTTCTGAGCACACTCATGTTTCCTGCTGTATTAGAGACTCTAGAAAGCAAGAGCATGCTTCTTGTAGTAAAGCAGAGTGTGATCCATGGATGAGAACTATGCTGTGTGTTTCCCTTCAGAAATGGAGTTAAATCCCAGGCTCTGTGTCTTCCTACAAGCAAGCCTTCGTTTCAGGTATGGGCAGTAACTTTTCATCTCAAACGAACTACATCGTTCACGAAGCTAACACGATTCTCATCTTAACAGACAAGCATTGGATGTTAGAGGACCAGTGCTTTGTATCAGTTTCAGTAGGAGATTTGGACTAGATATGGTCCGTATGTGTAGGAAACACCGTTCTTTTGTTCTCAGCACACTCACGTTTCCTGCTGTGTTAGAGACTCTAGAAAGCAAGAGCGTGCTTCTTGCCCTAAAGCAGAGTTTGATCAATAGATGAGAATTCTGCTGTGTGTTTCACTTCAGAAATGGAGATAAATCCCAGGCTCTGAGGCTTCTACATGCAAGAATTCATTTCAGGTAAGGGCAGTTACTTTACAGCTCAAACGACCTACATCGTTCACAAAGCTCGCACGTTTCGGATCTTACCAGACAAGCATTGGATGTTAGAAGACCAGTACTTTGTATCAGTTTCAGAAGCAGTTTTGGACTACATATGGTCAGTCTGTGTACGAAAAACCATTCTTTGGTCTCGGCACACTCAGATTTCCTGCTGTCATAGAGACTCTAGAAAGCAAGAGCGTGCTTCTTGTTCTAAAGCAGAGTGTGATGAATGGATGAGAACACTGCTGTGTGTTTCACTTCAGAAATGGAGTTAAATCCCAGGCTCTGTGTCTTCCTACATGCAAGACTTCCTTTCAGGTAAGTGCAGTTACTTCACAGCTCAAAAGAACTACATTGTTCACGAAGCTCACACTTTTCGGATCTTACCTGACAAGCATTGGATGTTAGAGGACCTGTGGTTTGTTTCAGTTTCAGAAACAGAGTTAAAATAGATATGTTCCGTATTTGTAGGAAACACCGTTCTTTTGTTCTGAGCACACTCATGTTTCCTGCTGTATTAGAGACTCTAGAAAGCAAGAGTGTGCATCTCGCTCTAAAGCAGAGTGTGATCCATGGATGAGAACTCTGCTGTGTGTTTCCCTTCAGAAATGGAGTTAAATCCCAGACTCTGTGTCTTCCTAAAAGCAAGACTTCGTTTCAGGTAAGGGCAGTCACTTTTCAGCTCAAACGAACTACATCGTTCACGAACCTCACACATTTCTCATTCTAACTGACAAGCATTGGATGTTAGAGGACCAGTGCTTTGATCAGTTTCAGAAGCAGAGTTGGACTAGATATGGTCCGTATGTGTAGGAAACACTGTTCTTTTGTTCTCAGCACACTCACGTTTCATGCTGTCTTAGAGACTCTAGAAAGCAAGAGCGTGCTTCTTGCTCTAAAGCAGAGTGTGATCAATGGATGAGAACTCTGCTGTGTGTTTCACTTCAGAAATGGAGTTAAATCCCAGGCTCTGAGTCTTCCTACATGCAAGACTTTATTTCAGGTAAGTGCAGTTACTTTACAGCTCAAAAGAACTACATTGTTCACGAAGCTCACACGTTTCAGATCTTACCTGACAAGCATTGGATGTTAGAGCACCTGTGGTTTGTTTCAGTTTCAGAAGCAGAGTTAAACTAGATATGTTCCGTATTTGTAGGAAACACCGTTCTTTTGTTCTGAGCACACTCATGTTTCCTGCTATATTAGAGACTCTAGAAAGCAAGAGCATGCTTCTTGCTCTAAAGCAGAGTGTGGTCCACGGATGAGAACTATGCAGTGTGTTTCCCTTCAGAAATGGAGTTAAAACCCAGGCTCTGTGTCTTCCTACAAGCAAGCCTTCGTTTCAGGTAAGGGCAGTCACTTTTCAGCTCAAACGACCTACATCGTTCACGAAGCTCACACGTTTCTCAGCCTAACTGACAAGCATTGGATGTTAGAGGACCAGTGCTTTGTATCAGTTTCAGAAGCAGAGTTGGACTAGATATGGTCCCTATGTGTAGGAAACACTGTTCTTTTGTTCTCAGCACACTCACGTTTCATGCTGTCTTAGAGACTCTAGAAAGCAAGAGCGTGCTTCTTGCTCTAAAGCAGAGTGTGATCAATGGATGAGAACTCTGCTGTGTGTTTCTCTTCAGAAATGGAGTTAAATCCCAGGCTGTGAGGCTTCCTACATGCAAGAATTCATTTCAGGTAAGGGCAGTTACTTTACAGCTCAAACGACCTACATCGTTCACAAAGCTCACACGTTTCAGATCTTACCAGACAAGCATTGGATGTTAGAGGACCAGTACTTTGTATCAGTTTCAGAAGCAGTTTTGGACTACATATGGTCAGTCTGTGTACGAAAAACCATTCTTTGGTCTCGGCACACTCAGATTTCCTGCTGTCATAGAGACTCTAGAAAGCAAGAGCGTGCTTCTTGTTCTAAAGCAGAGTGTGATGAATGGATGAGAACACTGCTGTGTGTTTCACTTCAGAAATGGAGTTAAATCCCAGGCTCTGTGTCTTCCTACATGCAAGACTTCCTTTCAGGTAAGGGCAGTTTTTTTAAAGCTCAAAAGAACTACATCGTTCACGAAGCTCACACGTTTCGGATCTTACCTGACAAGCATTGGATGTTAGAGGACCTGTGATTTGTTTCAGTTTCAGAAGCAGAGTTAAACTAGATATGTTCCGTATTTGTAGGAAACACCGTTCTTTTGTTCTGAGCACACTCACGTTTCCTGCTGTATTAGAGACTCTAGAAAGCAAGAGCGTGCTTCTTGCCCTAAAGCAGAGTTTGATCAATAGATGAGAATTCTGCTGTGTGTTTCACTTCAGAACTGGAGATAAATCCCAGGCTCTGAGGCTTCTACATGCAAGAATTCATTTCAGGTAAGGGCAGTTACTTTACAGCTCAAACGACCTACATCGTTCACAAAGCTCACACGTTTCGGATCTTACCAGACAAGCATTGGATGTTAGAGGACCAGTACTTTGTATCAGTTTCAGAAGCAGTTTTGGACTACATATGGTCAGTCTGTGTACGAAAAACCATTCTTTGGTCTCGGCACACTCAGATTTCCTGCTGTCATAGAGACTCTAGAAAGCAAGAGCGTGCTTCTTGTTCTAAAGCAGAGTGTGATGAATGGATGAGAACACTGCTGTGTGTTTCACTTCAGAAATGGAGTTAAATCCCAGGCTCTGTGTCTTCCTACATGCAAGACTTCCTTTCAGGTAAGTGCAGTTACTTCACAGCTCAAAAGAACTACATTGTTCACGAAGCTCACACTTTTCGCATCTTACCTGACAAGCATTGGATGTTAGAGGACCTGTGGTTTGTTTCAGTTTCAGAAACAGAGTTAAACTAGATATGTTCCGTATTTGTAGGAAACACCGTTCTTTTGTTCTGAGCACACTCATGTTTCCTGCTGTATTAGAGACTCTAGAAAGGAAGAGCATGCTTCTTGCTCTAAAGCAGAGTGTGGTCCATGGATGAGAACTATGCTGTGTGTTTCCCTTCAGAAATGGAGTTAACACCCAGGCTCTGTGTCTTCCTACAAGCAAGCCTTCGATTCAGGTAAGGGCAGTAACTTTTCAGCTCTAAAGAACTACATCGTTCACGAAGCTCACACGTTTCTCATCTTAAGTGACAAGCATTGGTTGTTAGAGGACCAGTGCTTTGTATCAGTTTCAGAAGCAGAGTTGGACTAGATATGGTCCGTATGTGTAGGAAACACCGTTTTTTGTTCTCAGCACACTCACTTCATGCTTTCTTAGAGACTCTAGAAAGCACGAGCGTGCTTCTTGCTCTAAAGCAGAGTGTGATCCATGGATGAGAACTATGCTGTGTGTTTCCCTTCAGAAATAGAGGTAAATCCCAGGCGCTGTGTGTTCCTACAAGCAAGACTTCGTTTGAGGTAAGGGCAGTTACTTTACAGGTCAAATGAACTACATCGTTTTCGAACCTCACACATTTCTCATCTTAACAGACAAGCATTGGATGTTAGAAGACCAGTGCTTTGTATCAGTTTCAGTAGCAGATTTGGACTAGATATGGTCCGTATGTGTAGGAAACACCGTTCTTTTGTTCTGAGCATACTCATGTTTCTTGCTGTATTGTAGAAAGCAGGAGCATGCTTCTTGCTCTAAAGCAGAGTGTGATCCATGGATGAGAACTATGCTGTGTGTTTCCCTTCAGAAATGGAGTTAAATCCCAGGCTCTGTGTCTTCCTACAAGCAAGCCTTCATTTCAGGTAAGGGCAGTAACTTTTCAGCTCAAACGAACTACATCGTTCACGAAGCTAACACGATTCTCATCTTAACAGACAAGCATTGGATGTTAGAGGACCAGTGCTTTGTATCAGTTTCAGAAGCAGATTTGGACTACATATGGTCCGTCTGTGTACGAAAAACCACTCTTTGGTGTCGGCACACTCAGATTTCCTGCTGTCATAGAGACTCTAGAAAGCAAGAGTGTGCATCTCGCTCTAAAGCAGTGTATGATCCATGGATGAGAACTCTGCTGTGTGTTTCCCTTCAGAAATGGAGTTAAATCCCAGACTCTGTGTCTTCCTACAAGCAAGACTTCGTTTCAGGTAAGGCAGTCACTTTTCAGCTCAAACGAACTACATCGTTCACGAACCTCACACGTTTCTCATTCTAACTGACAAGCATTGGATGTTAGAGGACCAGTGCTTTGATCAGTTTCAGAAGCAGAGTTGGACTAGATATGGTCCGTATGTGTAGGAAACACTGTTCTTTTGTTCTCAGCACACTCACGTATCATGCTGTCTTATAGAATCTAGAAAGCAAGAGCGTGCTTCTTGCTCTAAAGTAGAGTGTGATCAATGGATGAGAACTCTGCTGTGTGTTTCACTTCAGAAATGGAGTTAAATCCCAGGCTCTGAGTCTTCCTACATGCAAGACTTTATTTCAGGTAAGTGCAGTTACTTTACAGCTCAAAAGAACTACATTGTTCACGAAGCTCACACGTTTCAGATCTTACCTGACAAGCATTGGATGTTAGAGGACCTGTGGTTTGTTTCAGTTTCAGAAACAGAGTTAAAATAGATATGTTCCGTATTTGTAGGAAACACCGTTCTTTTGTTCTGAGCACACTCATGTTTCCTGCTATATTAGAGACTCTAGAAAGCAAGAGCATGCTTCTTGCTCTAAAGCAGAGTGTGGTCCACGGATGAGAACTATGCAGTGTGTTTCCCTTCAGAAATGGAGTTAAAACCCAGGCTCTGTGTCTTCCTACAAGCAAGCCTTCGTTTCAGGTAAGGGCAGTCACTTTTCTGCTCAAACGACCTACATCGTTCACGAAGCTCACACGTTTATCATCCTAACTGACAAGCATTGGATGTTAGAGGACCAGTGCTTTGTATCAATTTCAGAAGCAGAGTTGGACTAGATATGGTCCCTATGTGAAGGAAACACTGTTCTTTTGTTCTCAGCACACTCACGTTTCATGCTGTCTTAGAGACTCTAGAAAGCAAGAGCGTGCTTCTTGCTCTAAAGCAGAGTGTGATCAATGGATGAGAACTCTGCTGTGTGTTTCTCTTCAGAAATGGAGTTAAATCCCAGGCTGTGAGGCTTCCTACATGCAAGAATTCATTTCAGGTAAGGGCAGTTACTTTACAGCTCAAACGACCTACATCGTTCACAAAGCTCACACGTTTCAGATCTTACCAGACAAGCATTGGATGTTAGAGGACCAGTACTTTGTATCAGTTTCAGAAGCAGTTTTGGACTACATATGGTCAGTCTGTGTACGAAAAACCATTCTTTGGTCTCGGCACACTCAGATTTCCTGCTGTCATAGAGACTCTAGAAAGCAAGAGCGTGCTTCTTATTCTAAAGCAGAGTGTGATGAATGGATGAGAACACTGCTGTGTGTTTCACTTCAGAAATGGAGTTAAATCCCAGGCTCTGTGTCTTCCTACATGCAAGACTTCCTTTCAGGTAAGGGCAGTTTCTTTATAGCTCAAAAGAACTACATCGTTCACGAAGCTCACAGGTTTCGGATCTTACCTGACAAGCATTGGATGTTAGAGGACCTGTGATTTGTTTCAGTTTCAGAAGCAGAGTTAAACTAGATATGTTCCGTATTTGTAGGAAACACCGTTCTTTTGTTCTGAGCACACTCATGTTTCCTGCTGTATTAGAGACTCTAGACAGCAAGAGCATGCTTCTTGCTCTAAAGCACAGTGTGGTCCATGGATGAGAACTATGCTGTGTGTTTCCCTTCAGAAATGGAGTTCAAACCCAGGCTCTGTGTCTTCCCTCAAGCAAGCCTTCGTTTCAGGCAAGGGCAGTAACTTTTCAGCTCTAAGGAACTACATCGTTCACGATGCTCACACGTTTCTCATCTTAACTGACAAGCATTGGATGTTAGAGGACCAGTGCTTTGTATCAGTTTCAGAAGCAGAGTTGGACTAGATATGGTCCGTATGTGTAGGAAACACCGTTTTTTTTCTCAGCACACTCACGTTTCATGCTTTCTTAGAGTCTCTAGAAAGCACGAGCGTGCTTCTTGCTCTAAAGCAGAGTGTGATCCAGGAATGAGAACTATGCTGTGTGTTTCCCTTCAGAAATAGAGGTAAATCCCAGGCTCTGTGTGTTCCTACAAGCAAGCCTTCGTTTCAGGTAAGGGCAGTTACTTTACAGGTCAAACGAACTACATCGTTCACGAAGCTCACACATTTCTCATCTTAACAGACAAGCATTGGATGTTAGAGGACCAGTGCTTTGTATCAGTTTCAGTAGCAGATTTGGACTAGATATGGTCCATATGTGTAGGAAACACCGTTCTTTTGTTCTCAGCACACTCACGTTTCCTGCTGTGTTAGAGACTCTAGAAAGCAAGAGCGTGCATCTTGCTCTAAAGCAGAGTTTGATCAATAGATGAGAATTCTGCTGTGTGTTTCACTTCAGAAATGGAGTTAAATCCCAGGCTCTGAGGCTTCCTACATGCAGGAATTCATTTCAGGTAAGGTCAGTTACTTTACAGCTCAAACGACCTACATCGTTCACAAAGCTCACAAGTTTCGGATCTTACCAGACAAGCATTGGATGTTAGAGGACCAGTACTTTGTATCAGTTTCAGAAGCAGATTTGGACTACATATGGTCAGTCTGTGTACGAAAAACCATTCTTTGGTCTCGGCACACTCAGATTTCCTGCTGTCATAGAGACTCTAGAAAGCAAGAGCGTGCTTCTTATTCTAACGCAGAGTGTGATGAATGGATGAGAACACTGCTGTGTGTTTCACTTCAGAAATGGAGTTAAATCCCAGGCTCTGTGTCTTCCTACATGCAAGACTTCCTTTCAGGTAAGGGCAGTTTCTTTATAGCTCAAAAGAACTACATCGTTCACGAAGCTCACACGTTTCGGATCTTACCTGACAAGCATTGGATGTTAGAGGACCTGTGGTTTGTTTCAGTTTCAGAAGCAGAGTTAAACTAGATATGTTCCGTATTTGTAGGAAACACCGTTCTTTTGTTCTGAGCACACTCATGTTTCCTGCTGTATTAGAGACTCTAGACAGCAAGAGCATGCTTCTTGCTCTAAAGCAGAGTGTGGTCCATGGATGAGAACTATGCTGTGTGTTTCCCTTCAGAAATGGAGTTCAAACCCAGGCTCTGTGTCTTCCCTCAAGCAAGCCTTCGTTTCAGGCAAGGGCAGTAACTTTTCAGCTCTAAGGAACTACATCGTTCACGATGCTCACACGTTTCTCATCTTAACTGACAAGCATTGGATGTTAGAGGACCAGTGCTTTGTATCAGTTTCAGAAGCAGAGTTGGACTAGATATGGTCCGTATGTGTAGGAAACACCGTTTTTTTTCTCAGCACACTCACGTTTCATGCTTTCTTAGAGTCTCTAGAAAGCACGAGCGTGCTTCTTGCTCTAAAGCAGAGTGTGATCCAGGAATGAGAACTATGCTGTGTGTTTCCCTTCAGAAATAGAGGTAAATCCCAGGCTCTGTGTGTTCCTACAAGCAAGCCTTCGTTTCAGGTAAGGGCAGTTACTTTACAGGTCAAACGAACTACATCGTTCACGAAGCTCACACATTTCTCATCTTAACAGACAAGCATTGGATGTTAGAGGACCAGTGCTTTGTATCAGTTTCAGTAGCAGATTTGGACTAGATATGGTCCATATGTGTAGGAAACACCGTTCTTTTGTTCTCAGCACACTCACGTTTCCTGCTGTGTTAGAGACTCTAGAAAGCAAGAGCGTGCATCTTGCTCTAAAGCAGAGTTTGATCAATAGATGAGAATTCTGCTGTGTGTTTCACTTCAGAAATGGAGTTAAATCCCAGGCTCTGAGGCTTCCTACATGCAGGAATTCATTTCAGGTAAGGTCAGTTACTTTACAGCTCAAACGACCTACATCGTTCACAAAGCTCACAAGTTTCGGATCTTACCAGACAAGCATTGGATGTTAGAGGACCAGTACTTTGTATCAGTTTCAGAAGCAGATTTGGACTACATATGGTCAGTCTGTGTACGAAAAACCATTCTTTGGTCTCGGCACACTCAGATTTCCTGCTGTCATAGAGACTCTAGAAAGCAAGAGCGTGCTTCTTATTCTAACGCAGAGTGTGATGAATGGATGAGAACACTGCTGTGTGTTTCACTTCAGAAATGGAGTTAAATCCCAGGCTCTGTGTCTTCCTACATGCAAGACTTCCTTTCAGGTAAGGGCAGTTTCTTTATAGCTCAAAAGAACTACATCGTTCACGAAGCTCACACGTTTCGGATCTTACCTGACAAGCATTGGATGTTAGAGGACCTGTGGTTTGTTTCAGTTTCAGAAGCAGAGTTAAACTAGATATGTTCCGTATTTGTAGGAAACACCGTTCTTTTGTTCTGAGCACACTCATGTTTCCTGCTGTATTAGAGACTCTAGACAGCAAGAGCATGCTTCTTGCTCTAAAGCAGAGTGTGGTCCATGGATGAGAACTATGCTGTGTGTTTCCCTTCAGAAATGGAGTTAAAACCCAGGCTCTGTGTCTTCCCTCAAGCAAGCCTACGTTTCAGGTAAGGGCAGTCACTTTTCAGCTCAAACGACCTACATCGTTCACAAAGCTCACACGTTTCGGATCTTACCAGACAAGCATTGGATGTTAGAGGACCAATACTTTGTATCAGTTTCAGAAGCAGATTTGGACTACATATGGTCCGTCTGTGTACAAAAACCCGTTCTTTGGTCTAGGCACACTCAGATTTCCTGCTGTATTAGAGACTCTAGAAAGCAAGAGCATGCTTCCTGTTCTAAAGCAGAGTGTGATTAATGGGTGAGAACACTGCTGTGTGTTTCACTTCAGAAATGGAATTAAATCCCAGGCTCTGAGTCTTCCTACAAGCAAGACTTCCTTTCAGGTAATTGCAGTTTATTTAGAGCTCAAGGAACTACAACGTTCACGAAGCTCACACGTTTCAGATCTTACCTGACAAGCATTGGATGTTAGAGGACCTGTGGTTCGTTTCAGTTTCAGAAGCAGATTTAAACTAGATATGTTCCATATTTGTAGGAAACACTGTTCTTTTGTTCTGAGCACACTCATGTTTCCTGCTGTATTGTAGAAAGCAAGAGCATGCTTCTTGTTCTAAAGCAGAGTGTGATAAATGGGTGAGAACACTGCTGTGTGTTTCCCTTCAGAAATGGAGTTAAAACCCAGGCTCTGTGTCTTCCTACAAGCAAGCCTTCGTTTCAGGTAAGGGCAGTAACTTTTCAGCTCAAACGAACTACATCGTTCACGAAGCTCACACGTTTCTCATCCTAACTGACAAGCATTGGATGTTAGAGGACCAGTGCTTTGTATCAGTTTCAGAAGCAGAGTTGGACTAGATGTGGTCCGTATGTGTAGGAAACACTGTTCTTTTGTTCTCAGCACACTCACGTTTCATGCTGTCTTAGAGACTCTAGAAAGCAAGAGCGTGCTTCTTGCTCTAAAGCAGAGTGTGATCAATGGATGAGAACTCTGCTGTGTGTTTCACTTCAGAAATGGAGTTAAATCCCAGGCTCTGAGTCTTCCTACATGCAAGACATAATTTCAGCTCAGTGCAGTTACTTTACAGCTCAAAAGAACTACATTGTTCACGAAGCTCACACGTTTCGGATCTTACCTGACAAGCATTGGATGTTAGAGGACCTGTGGTTTGTTTCAGTTTCAGAAGCAGGGTTAAACTAGATATGTTCCGTATTTGTAGGAAACACCGTTCTTTTGTTCTGAGCACACTCATGTTTCCTGCTATATTAGAAACTCTAGAAAGCAAGAGCATGCTTCTTGCTCTAAAGCAGAGTGTGGTCCACGGATGAGAACTATGCAGTGTGTTTCCCTTCAGAAATGGAGTTAAAACCCAGGCTCTGTGTCTTCCTAAAAGCAAGACTTCGTTTCAGGTAAGGGCAGTCACTTTTCAGCTCAAACGACCTACATCGTTCACGAAGCTCACACGTTTCTCATCCTAACTGACAAGCATTGGATGTTAGAGGACCAGTGCTTTGTATCAGTTTCAGAAGCAGAGTTGGACTAGATATGGTCCCTATGTGTAGGAAACACTGTTCTTTTGTTCTCAGCACACTCACGATTCATGCTGTCTTAGAGACTCTAGAAAGCAAGAGCGTGCTTCTTGCTCTAAAGCAGATTGTGATCAATGGATGAGAACACTGCTGTGTGTTTCACTTCAGAAATGGAGTTAAATCCCAGGCTCTGAGTCTTCCTACATGCAAGACTTTATTTCAGGTAAGTGCAGTTACTTTACAGCTCAAAAGAACTACATTGTTCACGAAGCTCACACGTTTCGGATCTTACCAGACAAGCATTCGATGTTAGAGGACCTGTGGTTTGTTTCAGTTTCAGAAGCAGAGTTAAACTAGATATGTTCCGTATTTGTAGGAAACACCGTTCTTTTGTTCTGAGCACACTCATGTTTCCTGCTGTATTAGAGACTCTAGAAAGCAAGAGCATGCTTCTTGCTCTAAAGCAGAGTGTGGTCCATGGATGAGAACTATGCTGTGTGTTTCCCTTCAGAAATGGAGTTAAAACCCAGGCTCTGTGTCTTCCTACAAGCAAGCCTTCGTTTCAGGTAAGGGCAGTAACTTTTCAGCTCTAAGGAACTACATCGTTCACGAAGCTCACACGTTTCTCATCTTAACTGACAAGCATTGGATGTTAGAGGACCAGTGCTTTGTATCAGTTTCAGAAGCAGAGTTGGACTAGATATGGTCCGTATGTGTAGGAAACACCGTTTTTTGTTCTTAGCACACTCACGTTTCATGCTTTCTTAGAGACTCTAGAAAGCACGAGCGTGCTTCTTGCTCTAAAGCAGAGTGTGATCCATGGATGAGAACTATGCTGTGTGTTTCCCTTCAGAAATAGAGGTAAATCCCAGGCTCTGTGTGTTCCTACAAGCAAGACTTCGTTTCAGGTAAGGGCAGTTACTTTACAGGTCAAACGAACTACATCATTCACGAAGCTCACACATTTCTCATCTTAACAGACAAGCATTGGATGTTAGAGGACCAGTGCATTGTATCAGTTTCAGAAGCAGATTTGGACTACATATGGTCCGTCTGTGTACAAAAACCCGTTCTTTGGTCTAGGCACACTCAGATTTCCTGTTGTCTTAGAGACTCTAGAAAGCAAGAGCGTGCTTCCTGTTCTAAAGCAGAGTGTGATCAATGGGTGAGAACACTGCTGTGTGTTTCACTTCAGAAATGGAATTAAATCCCAGGCTCTGAGTCTTCCTACAAGCAAGACTTCCTTTCAGTTAATTGCAGTTTCTTTAGAGCTCAAAGGAACTACAACGTTCACGAAGCTCACACGTTTCAGATCTTACCTGACAAGCATTGGATGTTAGAGGACCTGTGGTTTGTTTCAGTTTCAGAAGCAGATTTAAACTAGATATGTTCCATATTTGTAGGAAACACTGTTCTTTTTTTCTGAGCACACTCATGTTTCCTGCTGTATTGTAGAAAGCAAGAGCATGCTTCTTGCTCTAAAGCAGAGTGTGATCCATGGATGAGAACTATGCTGTGTGTTTCCCTTCAGAAATGGAGTTAAATCCCAGGCTCTGTGTCTTCCTACAAGCAAGCCTTCATTTCAGGTAAGGGCAGTAACTTTTCAGCTCAAACGAAGTACTTCGTTCACGAAGCTAACACGATTCTCATCTTAACAGACAACATTGGATGTTAGAGGACCAGTGCTTTGTATCAGTTTCAGTAGCAGATTTGGACTAGATATGGTCCGTATGTGTAGGAAACACCGTTCTTTTGTTCTCAGCACACTCACGTTTCCTGCTGTGTTAGAGACTCTAGAAAGCAAGAGCGTGCTTCTTGCTCTAAAGCAGAGTTTGATCAATAGATGAGAATTCTGCTGTGTGTTTCACTTCAGAAATGGAGTTAAATCCCAGGCTCTGAGGCTTCCTACATGCAAGAATTCATTTCAGGTAAGGGCAGTTACTTTACAGCTCAAACGACCTACATTGTTCACAAAGCTCACACGTTTCCGATCTTACCTGACAAGCATTGGATGTTAGAGGACCTGTGGTTTGTTTCAGTTTCAGAGACAGAGTTAAACTAGATATGTTCCGTATTTGTAGGAAACACCGTTCTTTTGTTCTGAGCACACTCATGTTTCCTGCTATATTAGAGACTCTAGAAAGCAAGAGCATGCTTCTTGCTCTAAAGCAGAGTGTGGTCCATGGATGAGAACTATGCTGTGTGTTTCCCTTCAGAAATAGAGTTAAAACCCAGGCTCTGTGTCTTCCTACAAGCAAGCCTTCGTTTCAGGTAAGGGCAGTAACTTTTCAGCTCTAAGGAACTACATCGTTCACGAAGCTCACACGTTTCTCATCTTAACTGACAAGCATTGGATGTTAGAGGACCAGTGCTTTGTATCAGTTTCAGAAGCAGAGTTGGACTAGATATGGTCCGTATGTGTAGGAAACACCGTTTTTTGTTCTCAGCACACTCCCGTTTCATGCTTTCTTAGAGACTCTAGAAAGCAAGAGCGTGCTTCTTGCTCTAAAGCAGAGTGTGATCCATGGATGAGAACTATGCTGTGTGTTTCCCTTCAGAAATAGAGGTAAATCCCAGGCTCTGTGTGTTCCTACAAGCAAGACTTCGTTTCAGGTAAGGGCAGTTACTTTACAGGTCAAACGAACTACATCGTTCACGAAGCTCACACATTTCTCATCTTAACAGACAAGCAGTGGATGTTAGAGGACCAGTGCATTGTATCAGTTTCAGAAGCAGATTTAAACTAGAAATGTTCCATATTTGTAGGAAACACTGTTCTTTTGTTCTGAGCACACTCATGTTTCCTGCTGTATTGTAGAAAGCAAGAGCATGCTTCTTGCTCTAAAGCAGAGTGTGATCCATGGATGAGAACTATGCTGTGTGTTTCCCTTCAGAAATAGAGGTAAATCCCAGGCTCTGTGTGTTCCTACAAGCAAGACTTCGTTTCAGGTAAGGGCAGTTACTTTACAGGTCAAACGAACTACATCATTCACGAAGCTCACACATTTCTCATCTTAACAGACAAGCATTGGATGTTAGAGGACCAGTGCATTGTGTCAGTTTCAGAAGCAGATTTGGACTACATATGGTCCGTCTGTGTACAAAAACCCGTTCTTTGGTCTAGGCACACTCAGATTTCCTGTTGTCTTAGAGACTCTAGAAAGCAAGAGCGTGCTTCCTGTTCTAAAGCAGAGTGTGATCAATGGGTGAGAACACTGCTGTGTGTTTCACTTCAGAAATGGAATTAAATCCCAGGCTCTGAGTCTTCCTACAAGCAAGACTTCCTTTCAGTTAATTGCAGTTTCTTTAGAGCTCAAAGGAACTACAACGTTCACGAAGCTCACACGTTTCAGATCTTACCTGACAAGCATTGGATGTTAGAGGACCTGTGGTTTGTTTCAGTTTCAGAAGCAGATTTAAACTAGATATGTTCCATATTTGTAGGAAACACTGTTCTTTTTTTCTGAGCACACTCATGTTTCCTGCTGTATTGTTGAAAGCAAGAGCATGCTTCTTGCTCTAAAGCAGAGTGTGATCCATGGATGAGAACTATGCTGTGTGTTTCCCTTCAGAAATGGAGTTAAATCCCAGGCTCTGTGTCTTCCTACAAGCAAGCCTTCATTTCAGGTAAGGGCAGTAACTTTTCAGCTCAAACGAACTACTTCGTTCACGAAGCTAACACGATTCTCATCTTAACAGACAACATTGGATGTTAGAGGACCAGTGCTTTGTATCAGTTTCAGTAGCAGATTTGGACTAGATATGGTCCGTATGTGTAGGAAACACCGTTCTTTTGTTCTCAGCACACTCACGTTTCCTGCTGTGTTAGAGACTCTAGAAAGCAAGAGCGTGCTTCTTGCTCTAAAGCAGAGTTTGATCAATAGATGAGAATTCTGCTGTGTGTTTCACTTCAGAAATGGAGTTAAATCCCAGGCTCTGAGGCTTCCTACTTGCAAGAATTCATTTCAGGTAAGGGCAGTTACTTTACAGCTCAAACGACCTACATTGTTCACAAAGCTCACACGTTTCCGATCTTACCTGACAAGCATTGGATGTTAGAGGACCTGTGGTTTGTTTCAGTTTCAGAGACAGAGTTAAACTAGATATGTTCCGTATTTGTAGGAAACACCGTTCTTTTGTTCTGAGCACACTCATGTTTCCTGCTATATTAGAGACTCTAGAAAGCAAGAGCATGCTTCTTGCTCTAAAGCAGAGTGTGGTCCATGGATGAGAACTATGCTGTGTGTTTCCCTTCAGAAATAGAGTTAAAACCCAGGCTCTGTGTCTTCCTACAAGCAAGCCTTCGTTTCAGGTAAGGGCAGTAACTTTTCAGCTCTAAGGAACTACATCGTTCACGAAGCTCACACGTTTCTCATCTTAACTGACAAGCATTGGATGTTAGAGGACCAGTGCTTTGTATCAGTTTCAGAAGCAGAGGTGGACTAGATATGGTCCGTATGTGTAGGAAACACCGTTTTTTGTTCTCAGCACACTCCCGTTTCATGCTTTCTTAGAGACTCTAGAAAGCAAGAGCGTGCTTCTTGCTCTAAAGCAGAGTGTGATCCATGGATGAGAACTATGCTGTGTGTTTCCCTTCAGAAATAGAGGTAAATCCCAGGCTCTGTGTGTTCCTACAAGCAAGACTTCGTTTCAGGTAAGGGCAGTTACTTTACAGGTCAAACGAACGACATCGTTCACGAAGCTCACACATTTCTCATCTTAACAGACAAGCAGTGGATGTTAGAGGACCAGTGCATTGTATCAGTTTCAGAAGCAGATTTAAACTAGATATGTTCCATATTTGTAGGAAACACTGTTCTTTTGTTCTGAGCACACTCATGTTTCCTGCTGTATTGTAGAAAGCAAGAGCATGCTTCTTGCTCTAAAGCAGAGTGTGATCCATGGATGAGAACTATGCTGTGTGTTTCCCTTCAGAAATGGAGTTAAATCCCAGGCTCTGTGTCTTCCTACAAGCAAGCCTTCATTTCAGGTATGGGCAGTAACTTTTCAGCTCAAACAATCTACATCGTTCACGAAGCTAACACGATTCTCATCTTAACAGACAAGCATTGGATGTTAGAGGACCAGTTCTTTGTATCAGTTTCAGTAGCAGATTTGGACTAGATATGGTCCGTATGTGTAGGAAACCCCGTTCTTTTGTTCTCAGCACACTCACATTTCCTGCTGTGTTAGAGACTCTAGAAAGCAAGAGCGTGCTTCTTGCTCTAAAGCAGAGTTTGATCAATAGATGAGAATTCTGCTGTGTGTTTCACTTCAGAAATGGAGTTAAATCCCAGGCTCTGAGGCTTCCTACATGCAAGAATTCATTTCAGGTAAGGGCAGTTACTTTACTGCTCAAACGACCTACATCGTTCACAAAGCTCACACGTTTCGGATCTTACCAGACAAGCATTGGATGTTAGAGGACCAGTACATTGTATCCCTTTCAGAAGCAGTTTTGGACTACATATGGTCAGTCTGTGTACGAAAAACCATTCTTTGGTCTCGGCACACTCAGATTTCCTGCTGTCATAGAGACTCTAGAAAGCAAGAGCGTGCTTCTTGTTCTAAAGCAGAGTGTGATAAATGGGTGAGAACACTGCTGTGTGTTTCCCTTCAGAAATGGAGTTAAAACCCAGGCTCTGTGTCTTCCTACAAGCAAGCCTTCGTTTCAGGTAAGGGCAGTAACTTTTCAGCTCAAACGAACTACATCGTTCACGAAGCTCACACGTTTCTCATCCTAACTGACAAGCATTGGATGTTAGAGGACCTGTGGTTTGTTTCAGTTTCAGAAGCAGAGTTAAACTAGATATGTTCCGTATTTGTAGGAAACACCGTTCTTTTGTTCTGAGCACACTCATGTTTCCTGCTGTATTAGAGACTCTAGAAAGCAAGAGCATGCTTCTTGCTCTAAAGCAGAGTGTGGTCCATGGATGAGAACTATGCTGTGTGTTTCCCTTCAGAAATGGAGTTAAAACCCAGGCTCTGTGTCTTCCTACAAGCAAGCCTTCGTTTCAGGTAAGGGCAGTCACTTTTCAGCTCTAAGGAACTACATCGTTCACGAAGCTCACACGTTTCTCATCTTAACTGACAAGCATTGGATGTTAGAGGACCAGTGCTTTGTATCAGTTTCAGAAGCAGAGTTGGACTACATATGGTCCGTATGTGTAGGAAACACCGTTTTTTGTTCTCAGCACACTCCCGTTTCATGCTTTCTTAGAGACTCTAGAAAGCAAGAGCGTGCTTCTTGCTCTAAAGCAGAGTTTGATCAATAGATGAGAATTCTGCTGTGTGTTTCACTTCAGAAATGGAGTTAAATCCCAGGCTCTGAGTCTTCCTACATGCAAGACTTTATTTCAGGTAAGTGCAGTTACTTTACAGCTCAAAAGAACTACATTGTTCACGAAGCTCACACGTTTCGGATCTTACCAGACAAGCATTCGATGTTAGAGGACCTGTGGTTTGTTTCAGTTTCAGAAGCAGAGTTAAACTAGATATGTTCCGTATTTGTAGGAAACACCGTTCTTTTGTTCTGAGCACACTCATGTTTCCTGCTGTATTAGAGACTCTAGAAAGCAAGAGCATGCTTCTTGCTCTAAAGCAGAGTGTGGTCCATGGATGAGAACTATGCTGTGTGTTTCCCTTCAGAAATGGAGTTAAAACCCAGGCTCTGTGTCTTCCTACAAGCAAGCCTTCGTTTCAGGTAAGGGCAGTAACTTTTCAGCTCTAAGGAACTACATCGTTCACGAAGCTCACACGTTTCTCATCTTAACTGACAAGCATTGGATGTTAGAGGACCAGTGCTTTGTATCAGTTTCAGAAGCAGAGTTGGACTAGATATGGTCCGTATGTGTAGGAAACACCGTTTTTTGTTCTTAGCACACTCACGTTTCATGTTTCTTAGAGACTCTAGAAAGCACGAGCGTGCTTCTTGCTCTAAAGCAGAGTGTGATCCATGGATGAGAACTATGCTGTGTGTTTCCCTTCAGAAATAGAGGTAAATCCCTGGCTCTGTGTGTTCCTACAAGCAAGACTTCGTTTCAGGTAAGGGCAGTTACTTTACAGGTCAAACGAACTACATCATTCACGAAGCTCACACATTTCTCATCTTAACAGACAAGCATTGGATGTTAGAGGACCAGTGCATTGTATCAGTTTCAGAAGCAGATTTGGACTACATATGGTCCGTATGTGTACAAAAACCCGTTCTTTGGTCTAGGCACACTCAGATTTCCTGTTGTCTTAGAGACTCTAGAAAGCAAGAGCGTGCTTCCTGTTCTAAAGCAGAGTGTGATCAATGGATGAGAACTCTGCTGTGTGTTTCACTTCAGAAATGGAATTAAATCCCAGGCTCTGAGTCTTCCTACAAGCAAGACTTCCTTTCAGTTAATTGCAGTTTCTTTAGAGCTCAAAGGAACTACAACGTTCACGAAGCTCACACGTTTCAGATCTTACCTGACAAGCATTGGATGTTAGAGGACCTGTGGTTTGTTTCAGTTTCAGAAGCAGATTTAAACTAGATATGTTCCATATTTGTAGGAAACACTGTTCTTTTTTTCTGAGCACACTCATGTTTCCTGCTGTATTGTAGAAAGCAAGAGCATGCTTCTTGCTCTAAAGCAGAGTGTGATCCATGGATGAGAACTATGCTGTGTGTTTCCCTTCAGAAATGGAGTTAAATCCCAGGCTCTGTGTCTTCCTACAAGCAAGCCGTCATTTCAGGTAAGGGCAGTAACTTTTCAGCTCAAACGAACTACATCGTTCACAAAGCTAACACGATTCTCATCTTAACAGACAAGCATTGGATGTTAGAGGACCAGTGCTTTGTATCAGTTTCAGTAGCAGATTTGGACTAGATATGGTCCGTATGTGTAGGAAACACCGTTCTTTTGTTCTCAGCACACTCACGTTTCCTGCTGTGTTAGAGACTCTAGAAAGCAAGAGCGTGCTTCTTGCTCTAAAGCAGAGTTTGATCAATAGATGAGAATTCTGCTGTGTGTTTCACTTCAGAAATGGAGTTAAATCCCAGGCTCTGAGGCTTCCTACATGCAAGAATTCATTTCAGGTAAGGGCAGTTACTTTACAGCTCAAACGACCTACATCGTTCACAAAGCTCACACGTTTCGGATCTTACCAGACAAGTATTGGATGTTAGAGGACCAGTACTTTGTATCAGTTTCAGAAGCAGTTTTGGACTACGTATGGTCAGTCTGTGTACGAAAAACCATTCTTTGGTCTCGGCACACTCAGATTTCCTGCTGTCATAGAGATTCTAGAAAGCAAGAGCGTGCTTCTTGTTCTAAAGCAGAGTGTGATGAATGGATGAGAACACTGCTGTGTGTTTCACTTCAGAAATGGAGTTAAATCCCAGGCTCTGTGTCTTCCTACATGCAAGACTTCCTTTCAGGTAAGGGCAGATTCTTTATAGCTCAAAAGAACTACATCGGTCATGAAGCTCACACGTTTCGGATCTTACCTGACAAACATTGGATGTTAGAGGACCTGTGGTTTGTTTCAGTTTCAGAGACAGAGTTAAACTAGATATGTTCCGTATTTGTAGGAAACACCGTTCTTTTGTTCTGAGCACACTCATGTTTCCTGCTATATTAGAGACTCTAGAAAGCAAGAGCATGCTTCTTGCTCTAAAGCAGAGTGTGGTCCATGGATGAGAACTATGCTGTGTGTTTCCCTTCAGAAATAGAGTTAAAACCCAGGCTCTGTTTCTTCCTACAAGCAAGCCTTCGTTTCAGGTAAGGGCAGTAACTTTTCAGCTCTAAGGAACTACATCGTTCACGAAGCTCACACGTTTCTCATCTTAACTGACAAGCATTGGATGTTAGAGGACCAGTGCTTTGTATCAGTTTCAGAAGCAGAGTTGGACTAGATATGGTCCGTATGTGTAGGAAACACCGTTTTTTGTTCTCAGCACACTCCCGTTTCATGCTTTCTTAGAGACTCTAGAAAGCAAGAGCGTGCTTCTTGCTCTAAAGCAGAGTGTGATCCATGGATGAGAACTATGCTGTGTGTTTCCCTTCAGAAATAGAGGTAAATCCCAGGCTCTGTGTGTTCCTACAAGCAAGACTTCGTTTCAGGTAAGGGCAGTTACTTTACAGGTCAAACGAACTACATCGTTCACGAAGCTCACACATTTCTCATCTTAACAGACAAGCAGTGGATGTTAGAGGACCAGTGCATTGTATCAGTTTCAGAAGCAGATTTAAACTAGATATGTTCCATATTTGTAGGAAACACTGTTCTTTTGTTCTGAGCACACTCATGTTTCCTGCTGTATTGTAGAAAGCAAGAGCATGCTTCTTGCTCTAAAGCAGAGTGTGATCCATGGATGAGAACTATGTTGTGTGTTTCCCTTCAGAAATGGAGTTAAATCCCAGGCTCTGTGTCTTCCTACAAGCAAGCCTTCATTTCAGGTAAGGGCAGTAACTTTTCAGCTCAAACAATCTACATCGTTCACGAAGCTAACACGATTCTCATCTTAACAGACAAGCATTGGATGTTAGAGGACCAGTTCTTTGTATCAGTTTCAGTAGCAGATTTGGACTAGATATGGTCCGTATGTGTAGGAAACCCCGTTCTTTTGTTCTCAGCACACTCACATTTCCTGCTGTGTTAGAGACTCTAGAAAGCAAGAGCGTGCTTCTTGCTCTAAAGCAGAGTTTGATCAATAGATGAGAATTCTGCTGTGTGTTTCACTTCAGAAATGGAGTTAAATCCCAGGCTCTGAGGCTTCCTACATGCAAGAATTCATTTCAGGTAAGGGCAGTTACTTTACTGCTCAAACGACCTACATCGTTCACAAAGCTCACACGTTTCGGATCTTACCAGACAAGCATTGGATGTTAGAGGACCAGTACATTGTATCCCTTTCAGAAGCAGTTTTGGACTACATATGGTCAGTCTGTGTACGAAAAACCATTCTTTGGTCTCGGCACACTCAGATTTCCTGCTGTCATAGAGACTCTAGAAAGCAAGAGCGTGCTTCTTGTTCTAAAGCAGAGTGTGATAAATGGGTGAGAACACTGCTGTGTGTTTCCCTTCAGAAATGGAGTTAAAACCCAGGCTCTGTGTCTTCCTACAAGCAAGCCTTCGTTTCAGGTAAGGGCAGTAACTTTTCAGCTCAAACGAACTACATCGTTCACGAAGCTCACACGTTCCTCATCCTAACTGACAAGCATTGGATGTTAGAGGACCTGTGGTTTGTTTCAGTTTCAGAAGCAGAGTTAAACTAGATATGTTCCGTATTTGTAGGAAACACCGTTCTTTTGTTCTGAGCACACTCATGTTTCCTGCTGTATTAGAGACTCTAGAAAGCAAGAGCATGCTTCTTGCTCTAAAGCAGAGTGTGGTCCATGGATGAGAACTATGCTGTGTGTTTCCCTTCAGAAATGGAGTTAAAACCCAGGCTCTGTGTCTTCCTACAAGCAAGCCTTCGTTTCAGGTAAGGGCAGTCACTTTTCAGCTCTAAGGAACTACATCGTTCACGAAGCTCACACGTTTCTCATCTTAACTGACAAGCATTGGATGTTAGAGGACCAGTGCTTTGTATCAGTTTCAGAAGCAGAGTTGGACTAGATATGGTCCGTATGTGTAGGAAACACCGTTCTTTTGTTCTCAGCACACTCACGTTTCATGCTTTCTTAGAGACTCTAGAAAGCAAGAGCGTGCTTCTTGCTCTAAAGCAGAGTTTGATCAATAGATGAGAATTCTGCTGTGTGTTTCACTTCAGAAATGGAGTTAAATCCCAGGCTCTGAGGCTTCCTACATGCAAGAATTCATTTCAGCTAAGGGCAGTTACTTTACAGCTCAAACGACCTACATCGTTCACAAAGCTCACACGTTTCGGATCTTACCAGACAAGTATTGGATGTTAGAGGACCAGTACTTTGTATCAGTTTCAGAAGCAGTTTTGGACTACGTATGGTCAGTCTGTGTACGAAAAACCATTCTTTGGTTTCGGCACACTCAGATTTCCGGCTGTCATAGAGATTCCAGAAAGCAAGAGCGTGCTTCTTGTTCTAAAGCAGAGTGTGATGAATGGATGAGAACACTGCTGTGTGTTTCACTTCAGAAATGGAGTTAAATCCCAGGCTCTGTGTCTTCCTACATGCAAGACTTCCTTTCAGGTAAGGGCAGATTCTTTATAGCTCAAAAGAACTACATCGGTCATGAAGCTCACATGTTTCGGATCTTACCTGACAAGCATTGGATGTTAGAGGGCCTGTGGTTTGTTTCAGTTTCAGAAGCAGATTTAAACTAGATATGTTCCATATTTGTAGGAAACACTGTTCTTTTTTTCTGAGCACACTCATGTTTCCTGCTGTATTGTAGAAAGCAAGAGCATGCTTCTTGCTCTAAAGCAGAGTGTGGTCCATGGATGAGAACTATGCTGTGTGTTTCCCTTCAGAAATGGAGTTAAAACCCAGGCTCTGTGTCTTCCTACAAGCAAGCCTTCGTTTCAGGTAAGGGCAGTCACTTTTCAGCTCTAAGGAACTACATCGTTCACGAAGCTCACACGTTTCTCATCTTAACTGACAAGTATTGGATGTTAGAGGACCAGTGCTTTGTATCAGTTTCAGAAGCAGAGTTGGACTAGATATGGTCCGTATGTGTAGGAAACACCGTTCTTTTGTTCTCAGCACACTCACGTTTCATGCTTTCTTAGAGACTCTAGAAAGCAAGAGCGTGCTTCTTGCTCTAAAGCAGAGTTTGATCAATAGATGAGAATTCTGCTGTGTGTTTCACTTCAGAAATGGAGTTAAATCCCAGGCTCTGAGGCTTCCTACATGCAAGAATTCATTTCAGCTAAGGGCAGTTACTTTACAGCTCAAACGACCTACATCGTTCACAAAGCTCACACGTTTCGGATCTTACCAGACAAGTATTGGATGTTAGAGGACCAGTACTTTGTATCAGTTTCAGAAGCAGTTTTGGACTACGTATGGTCAGTCTGTGTACGAAAAACCATTCTTTGGTTTCGGCACACTCAGATTTCCGGCTGTCATAGAGATTCCAGAAAGCAAGAGCGTGCTTCTTGTTCTAAAGCAGAGTGTGATGAATGGATGAGAACACTGCTGTGTGTTTCACTTCAGAAATGGAGTTAAATCCCAGGCTCTGTGTCTTCCTACATGCAAGACTTCCTTTCAGGTAAGTGCAGATTCTTTATAGCTCAAAAGAACTACATCGTTCATGAAGCTCACATGTTTCGGATCTTACCTGACAAGCATTGGATGTTAGAGGGCCTGTGGTTTGTTTCAGTTTCAGAAGCAGATTTAAACTAGATATGTTCCATATTTGTAGGAAACACTGTTCTTTTTTTCTGAGCACACTCATGTTTCCTGCTGTATTGTAGAAAGCAAGAGCATGCTTCTTGCTCTAAAGCAGAGTGTGATCCATGGATGAGAACTATGCTGTGTGTTTCCCTTCAGAAATGGAGTTAAATCCAAGGCTCTGTGTCTTCCTACAAGAAAGGCTTCGTTTCAGGTAAGGGCAGTAACTTTTCAGCTCAAACGAACTACATCGTTCACGAAGCTAACATGATTCTCATCTTAACAGACAAGCATTGGATGTTAGAGGACCTGTGGTTTGTTTCAGTTTCAGAAGCAGAGTTCAACTAGATATGTTCCGTATTTGTAGGAAACACCGTTCTTTTGTTCTGAGCACACTCATGTTTCCTGCTGTATTAGAGACTCTAGAAAGCAAGAGCATGCTTCTTGCTCTAAAGCAGAGTGTGGTCAATGGATGACAACTATGCTGTGTGTTTCCCTTCAGAAATGGAGTTAAAACCCAGGCTCTGTGTCTTCCTACAAGCAAGCCTTCGTTTCAGGTAAGGGCAGTCACTTTTCAGCTCTAAGGAACTACATCGTTCACGAAGCTCACACGTTTCTCATCTTAACTGGCAAGCATTGGATGTTAGAGGACCAGTGCTTAGTATCAGTTTCAGAAGCAGAGTTGGACTAGATATGGTCCGTATGTGTAGGAAACACCGTTTTTTGTTCTCAGCACACTAACTTTTCATGCTTTCTTAGAGACTCTAGAAAGCACGAGCGTGCTTATTGCTCTAAAGCAGAGTGTGATCAATGGATGAGAACTCTGCTGTGTGTTTCACTTCAGACATGGAGTTAAATCCCAGGCTCTGAGTCTTCCTACATGCAAGACTTTATTTCAGGTAAGGGCAGTTACTTTACAGCTCAAATGAACTACATCGTTCACGAAACTCACGCGTTTTTGATCTTACCTGACTAGCATTGGATGTTAGAGGACCTGTGGTTTGTTTCAGTTTCAGAAGCAGAGTTAATCTAGATATGTTCCATATTTGTAGGAAACACCGTTCTTTTGTTCTGAGCACGCTCATGTTTCCTGCTGTATTAGAGACTCTAGAAAGCAAGAGCATGCTTCTTGCTCTAAAGCAGAGTGTGATCCATGGATGAGAACTATGCTGTGTGTTTCCCTTCAGAAATGGAGTTAAATCCCAGGCTCTGTGTCTTCCTACAATCAAGCCTTCGTTTCAGGTAAGGGCAGTAACTTTTCAGCTCAAACAAACTACATCGTTCACGAAGCTAACACGATTTTCATCTTAACAGACAAGCCTTTGATGTTAGAGGACCAGTGCTTTGTATCAGTTTCAGTAGCAGATTTGGACTAGATATGGTCCGTATGTGTAGGAAACACCGTTCTTTTGTTCTCAGCACTTTCACGTTTCCTGCTGTGTTAGAGACTCTAGAAAGCAAGAGCATGCTTCTTGCTCTAAAGCAGAGTATGATCAATGGATGAGAACACTGCTGTGTGTTTCACTTCAGAAATGGAGTTAAATCCCAGGCTCTGTGTCTTCCTACAAGCAAGACTTCCTTTCAGGTAAGAGCAATTTCTTTATAGCTCATAAGAACTACATCGTTCCCAAAGCTCACAGGTTTCGGATCATACCTGACAAGCATTGGATGTTAGAGGTCCTGTGGTTTGTTTCAGTTTCAGAAGCAGAGTTAAACTAGATATGTTCCGTATTTGTAGGAAACACCGTTCTTTTGTTCTGAGCACACTCATGTTTCCTGCTGTATTAGAGACTCTAGAAAGCAAGAGCATGCTTCTTGCTCT
This sequence comes from Onychomys leucogaster, assembly GCA_949786385.1. NCBI lineage: Eukaryota > Metazoa > Chordata > Mammalia > Rodentia > Cricetidae > Onychomys > Onychomys leucogaster. The sequence continues at coordinate 2,058,322 of CATKUP010000025.1, forward strand.
AAAGCAGAGTGTGGTTCATGGATGACAACTATGCTGTGTGTTTCCCTTCAGAAATGGAGTTAAAACCCAGGCTCTGTGTCTTCCTACAAGCAAGCCTTCGTTTCAGGTAAGGGCAGTAACTTTTCAGCTCTAAGGAACTACATCGTTCACGAAGCTCACACGTTTCTCATCTTAACTGACAAGCATTGGATGTTAGAGGACCAGTGCTTTGTATCAGTTTCAGAAGCAGAGTTGGACTAGATATGGTCCGTATGTGTAGGAAACACCGTTTTTTGTTCTCAGCACACTCACTTTTCATGCTTTCTTAGAGACTCTAGAAAGCACGAGCGTGCTTCTTGCTCTAAAGCAGAGTGTGATCAATGGATGAGAACTCTGCTGTGTGTTTCACTTCAGACATGGAGTTAAATCCCAGGCTCTGAGTCTTCCTACATGCAAGACTTTATTTCAGGTAAGGGCAGTTACTTTACAGCTCAAATGAACTACATCGTTCACGAAACTCACGCGTTTTTGATCTTACCTGACAAGCATTGGATGTTAGAGGACCTGTGGTTTGTTTCAGTTTCAGAAGCAGAGTTAAACTAGATATGTTCCATATTTCTGGGAAACACCATTCTTTTGTTCTGAGCACACTCATGTTTCCTGCTGTATTAGAGACTCTAGAAAGCAAGAGCATGCTTCTTGCTCTAAAGCAGAGTGTGATCCATGGATGAGAACTATGCTGTGTGTTTCCCTTCAGAAATGGAGTTAAATCCAAGGCTCTGTGTCTTCCTACAAGAAAGGCTTCGTTTCAGGTAAGGGCAGTAACTTTTCAGCTCAAACGAACTACATCGTTCACGAAGCTAACAGGATTCTCATCTTAACAGACAAGCATTGGATGTTAGAGGACCTGTGGTTTGTTTCAGTTTCAGAAGCAGAGTTCAACTAGATATGTTCCGTATTTGTAGGAAACACCGTTCTTTTGTTCTGAGCACACTCATGTTTCCTGCTGTATTAGAGACTCTAGAAAGCAAGAGCATGCTTCTTGCTCTAAAGCAGAGTGTGGTCCATGGATGACAACTATGCTGTGTGTTTCCCTTCAGAAATGGAGTTAAAACCCAGGCTCTGTGTCTTCCTACAAGCAAGCCTTCGTTTCAGGTAAGGGCAGTAACTTTTCAGCTCTAAGGAACTACATTGTTCACGAAGCTCACACGTTTCTCATCTTAACTGACAAGCATTGGATGTTAGAGGACCAGTGCTTTGTATCAGTTTCAGAAGCAGAGTTGGACTAGATATGGTCCGTATGTGTAGGAAACACCGTTTTTTGTTCTCAGCACACTCACTTTTCATGCTTTCTTAGAGACTCTAGAAAGCACGAGCGTGCTTCTTGCTCTAAAGCAGAGTGTGATCAATGGATGAGAACTCTGCTGTGCGTTTCACTTCAGACATGGAGTTAAATCCCAGGCTCTGAGTCTTCCTACATGCAAGACTTTATTTCAGGTAAGGGCAGTTACTTTACAGCTCAAATGAACTACATCGTTCACGAGTCTCACGCGTTTTTGATCTTACCTGACTAGCATTGGATGTTAGAGGACCTGTGGTTTGTTTCAGTTTCAGAAGCAGAGTTAATCTAGATATGTTCCATATTTGTAGGAAACACCGTTCTTTTGTTCTGAGCACGCTCATGTTTCCTGCTGTATTAGAGACTCTAGAAAGCAAGAGCATGCTTCTTGCTCTAAAGCAGAGTGTGATCCATGGATGAGAACTATGCTGTGTGTTTCCCTTCAGAAATGGAGTTAAATCCCAGGCTCTGTGTCTTCCTACAAGCAAGCCTTCATTTCAGGTAAGGGCAGTAACTTTTCACCTCAAACGAACTACATCATTCACGAAGCTAACAGGATTCTCATCTTAACAGACAAGCATTGGATGTTAGAGGACCTGTGGTTTGTTTCAGTTTCAGAAGCAGAGTTAAACTAGATATGCTCCGTATTTGTAGGAAACACCGTTCTTTTGTTCTGAGCACACTCATGTTTCCTGCTGTATTAGAGACTCTAGAAAGCAAGAGCATGCTTCTTGCTCTAAAGCAGAGTGTGGTTCATGGATGACAACTATGCTGTGTGTTTCCCTTCAGAAATGGAGTTAAAACCCAGGCTCTGTGTCTTCCTACAAGCAAGCCTTCGTTTCAGGTAAGGGCAGTAACTTTTCAGCTCTAAGGAACTACATCGTTCACGAAGCTCACACGTTTCTCATCTTAACTGACAAGCATTGGATGTTAGAGGACCAGTGCTTTGTATCAGTTTCAGAAGCAGAGTTGGACTAGATATGGTCCGTATGTGTAGGAAACACCGTTTTTTGTTCTCAGCACACTCACTTTTCATGCTTTCTTAGAGACTCTAGAAAGCACGAGCGTGCTTCTTGCTCTAAAGCAGAGTGTGATCAATGGATGAGAACTCTGCTGTGTGTTTCACTTCAGACATGGAGTTAAATCCCAGGCTCTGAGTCTTCCTACATGCAAGACTTTATTTCAGGTAAGGGCAGTTACTTTACAGCTCAAATGAACTACATCGTTCACGAAACTCACGCGTTTTTGATCTTACCTGACAAGCATTGGATGTTAGAGGACCTGTGGTTTGTTTCAGTTTCAGAAGCAGAGTTAAACTAGATATGTTCCATATTTGTAGCAAACACCGTTCTTTTGTTCTGAGCACGCTCATGTTTCCTGCTGTATTAGAGACTCTAGAAAGCAAGAGCATGCTTCTTGCTCTAAAGCAGAGTGTGATCCATGGATGAGAACTATGCTGTGTGTTTCCCTTCAGAAATGGAGTTAAATCCCAGGCTCTGTGTCTTCCTACAATCAAGCGTTCGTTTCAGGTAAGGGCAGTAACTTTTCAGCTCAAACGAACTACATCGTTCACGAAGCTAACACGATTTTCATCTTAAGAGACAAGCCTTTGATGTTAGAGGACCAGTGCTTTGTATCAGTTTCAGTAGCAGATTTGGACTAGATATGGTCCGTATGTGTAGGAAACACCGTTCTTTTGTTCTCAGCACTTTCACGTTTCCTGCTGTGTTAGAGACTCTAGAAAGCAAGAGCATGCTTCTTGCTCTAAAGCAGAGGGTGATCAATGGATGAGAACACTGCTGTGTGTTTCACTTCAGAAATGGGGTTAAATCCCAGGCTCTGTGTCTTCCTACAAGCAAGACTTCCTTTCAGGTAAGGGCAATTTCTTTATAGTTCAAAAGACCTAATTGTTCACAAAGCTCACAGGTTTCGGATCATACCTGACAAACATTGGATGTTAGAGGTCCTGTGGTTTGTTTCAGTTTCAGAAGCAGAGTTAAAGTAGATATGTTCCATATTTGTAGGAAACACCGTTCTTTTGTTCTGAGCTCAGTCACGTTTCCTGCTGTTTTAGAGACTCTAGAAAGCAAGAACAAGCTTCTTGCTCTAAAGCAGAGTGTGATCCATGGATGAGAACTATGCTTTGTGTTTCCCTTCAGAAATGGTGTTAAATCCCAGGCTCTGTGTCTTCCTACACGCAAGCCTTCGTTTTAGGTAAGGGCAGTAACTTTTCAGCTCAAACGAACTACATCGTTCACGAAGCTCAAACGTTTCGGATCTTACCTTACAAGCATTGGACGTTAGAGGACCAGTACTTTGTATCAGTTTCAGAAGCAGATTTGGACTACATATGGTCCGTCTGTGTACGAAAAACCGTTCTTTGGTCTCGGCACACTCAGATTTCCTGCTGTATTAGAGACTCTAGAAAGCAAGAGTGTGCATCTCGCTCTAAAGCAGAGTGTGATCCATGGATGAGAACTCTGCTGTGTGTTTCCCTTCTGAAATGGAGTTAAATCCCAGACTCTGTGTCTTCCTACAAGCAAGACATTATTTCAGGTAAGGGCAGTCACTTTTCAGCTCAAACGAACTACATCGTTCACGAAGCTCACACGTTTCTCATCTTAACTGACAAGCATTGGATGTTAGAGGACCAGTGCTTTGTATCAGTTTCAGAAGCAGTGTTGGACTAGATATGGTCCGTATGTGTAGGAAACACCGTTCTTTTGTTCTCAGCACACTCATGTTTCATGCTGTCTTAGAGACTCTAGAAAGCAAGAGCGTGCTTCTTGCTCTAAAGCAGAGTGTGATCAATGGATGAGAACTCTGCTGTGTGTTTCACTTCAGAAATGGAGTTAAATCCCAGGCTCTGAGTCTTCCTACATGCAAGACTTTATTTCAGGTAAGTGCAGTTACTTTACAGCTCAAAGGAACTACATCGTTCACGAAACTCACACGTTTTTTATCTTACCTGACAAGCATTGGATATTAGAGGAACAGTGCTTTGTATCAGTTTCAGAAGCAGAGTGGACTAGATAAGGTCCGTATGAGTAGGAAACACTGTTCTTTTGTTCTGAGCACACTCAGTTTTCCTGCTGTATTAGAGACTCTAGAAAGCAAGAGTATGCTTCTTGCTCTAAAACAGAGTGTGATCCATGGATGAGAATTATGCTGTGTGTTTCCCTTCAGAAATGGAGTTAAATCCCAGGCTCTGTGTCTTCCTACAAGCAAGCCTTCGTTTCAGGTAAGGGCAGTAACTTTTCACATCAAACGAACTACATCGTTCACGAAGCTAACACGATTCTCATCTTAACAGAAAAGCATTGGATGTTAGAGGACCTGTACTTTGAATCAGTTTCAGATGCAGATTTGGACTACATATAGTCCGTCTGTGTACGAAAAACCATTCTTTGGTCTCGGCACACTCAGATTTCCTGCTGTATTAGAGACTCTAGAAAGCAAGAGTGTGCATCTCGCTCTAAAGCAGAGTGTGATCCATGGATGAGAACTATGCTGTGTGTTTCCCTTCAGAAATAGAGGTTAATCCCAGGCTCTGGGTCTTCCTACAAGCAAGACTTCCTTTCAGGTAAGGGCAGTTACTTTACAGGACAAACAAAGTACATCGTTCACGAAGCTCACACGTTTCTCATCTTAAGAGACAAGCATTGGTTGTTAGAGGACCAGTGCTTTGTATGAGTTTCAGAAACAGAGTTGGACTAGATATGGTCCGTATGTGTAGGAAACACCGTTCTTTTGTTCTCAGCACACTCAGGTTTCCTGCTGGCTTAGAGAATCTAGAAAGCAACAGCGTGCTTCTTGTTCTAAAGCAGAGTGTGATCAATGGGTGAGAACACTGCTGTGTGTTTCACTTCAGAAATGGAGTTAAATCCCAGGCTCTGTGTCTTCCTACAAGCAAGACTTCCTTTCAGGTAAGGGCAGTTTCTTTATAGCTCAAAAGAACTACATCGTTGACGAAGCTCACACTTTCGGATCTTACCTGACAAGCATTGGATGTTAGAAGGCCAGTACTTTGTATCAGTTTCAGAAGCAGATTTGGACTACATATGGTCCGTCTGTGTACAAAAAAACACTCTTTGGTCTCTGCACACTCAGATTTCCTGCTGTATTAGAGACTCTAGAAAGCAAGAGAGTGCACTCGCACTAAAGCAGAGTGTGATCCATGGATGAGAACTCTGCTGTGTGTTTCCCTTCAGAAATGGAGTTAAATCCCAGACTCTGTGTCTTCCTACAAGCAAGACTTCATTTCAGGTAAGGGCAGTCACTTTTCAGCTCTAACGAACTACATCGTTCACGAAGCTCACACGTTTCTCATCTTAACTGACAAGCATTGGATGTTAGAGGACCAGTGCTTTGTATCAGTTTCAGAGGCAGAGTTGGACTAGATATGGTCCGTATGTGTAGGAAACACCGTTCTTTTGTTCTCAGCACACTCCCGTTTCATGCTGTCTTAGAGACTCTAGAAAGCAAGAGCGTGCTTCTTGCTCTAAAGCAGAGTGTGATCAATGGATGAGAACTCTGCTGTGTGTTTCACTTCAGACATGGAGTTAAATCCCAGGCTCTGCGTCTTCCTACATGCAAGACTTTATTTCAGGTAAGGGCAGTGACTTTACAGCTCAAATGAACTACATAGTTCACGAAACTCACACGTTTTTTATCTTACCTGACAAGCATTGGATGTTAGAGGACCTGTGGTTTGTTTCAGGTTCAGAAGCAGAGTTAAACTAGATATGTTCCATATTTGTAGGAAACACCGTTCTTGTGTTCTGAGCACACTCATGTTTCCTGCTGTATTAGAGACTCTAGAAAGCAAGAGCATGCTTCTTGCTCTAAAGCAGAGTGTGATCCATGGATGAGAACTATGCTGTGTGTTTCCCTTCAGAAATGGAGTTAAATCCCAGGCTCTGTGTCTTCCTAAAATCAAGCCTTCGTTTCAGGTAAGTGCAGTAACTTTTCAGCTCAAACGAAATACATCGTTCACGAAGCTAACACGATTCTCATCTTAACAGACAAGCATTGGATGTTAGAGGACCAGTGCTTTGTATCAGTATCAGAAGCAGAGTTGGACTAGATATGGTCCGTATGTGTAGGAAACACCGTTCTTTTGTTCTCAGCACACTCACGTTTCATGCTGTCTTAGAGACTCTAGAAAGCAAGAGCGTGCTTCTTGCTCTAAAGCAGAGTGTGATCAATGGATGAGAACTCTGCTGTGTGTTTCCCTTCAGAAATGGAGTTAAATCCCAGGCTCTGTGTCTTCCTACAAGCAAGCCTTCGTTTCAGGTAAGGGCAGTAACTTTTCAGCTCAAACGAACTACATCGTTCACGAAGCTAACACGATTCTCATCTTAACAGACAAGCATTGGATGTTAGAGGAACAGTACTTTGTATCAGTTTCAGAAGCAGATTTGGACTACATATGGTACGTCTGTGTACGAAAAACCACTCTTTGGTCTCGGCACACTCAGACTTCCTGCTGTATTAGAGACTCTAGAAAGCAAGAGTGTGCATCTCGCTCTAAAGCAGAGTGTGATCCATGGATGAGAACTCTGCTGTGTGTTTCCCTTCAGAAATGGAGTTAAATCCCAGACTCTGTGTCTTCCTACAAGCAAGCCTTCATTTCAGGTAAGGGCAGTAACTTTTCAGCTCCAATGAACTACATCGTTCATGAAGCTCACACGTTTCGGATCTTACCTGACAAGCATTGGATGTTAGAGGACCAGTGCTTTGTATCAGTTTCAGAAGCAGGCTTGGACTAGATATGGTCCGTATTTGTAGGAAACACCGTTCTTTTGTTGTGAGCACACTCATGTTTCCTGCTGTATTAGAGACTCTAGAAAGCAAGAGAATGCTCCTTGCTCTAAAGCAGAGTGTGATCCATGGATGAGAACTATGCTGTGTGTTTCCCTTCAGAAATGGAGTTAAATCCCAGGCTCTGTGTCTTCCTACAAGCAAGCCTTCGTTTCAGGTAAGGGCAGTTACTTTTCAGCTCAAACGAACTACATCGTTCACAAAGCTAACACGATTCTCATCAGAACAGACAAGCATTGGATGTTAGAGTACCAGTGCTTTGTATCAGTTTCAGTAGCAGATTTGGACTAGATATGGTCCGTATGTGTAGGAAACACCGTTCTTTTGTTCTCAGCACACTCACGTTTCATGCTGTCTTAGAGACTCTAGAAAGCAAGAGCATGCTTCTTGCTCTAAAGCAGAGTGTGATCAATGGAAGAGAACACTGCTGTGTGTTTCACTTTAGAAATGGAGTTAAATCCCAGGCTCTGTGTCTTCCTACAAGCAAGACTTCCTTTCAGGTAAGGGCAGTTTCTTTATAGCTCAAAAGAACTACATCGTTGACGAAGCTCACAAGTTTTGGATCTTACCTGACAAGCATTGGATGTTAGAGGTCCTGTGGTTTGTTTCAGTTTCAGAAGCAGAGTTAAACTAGATATGTTCTGTATTTGTAGGAAACACCATTCTTTTGTTCTGAGCACACTCATGTTTCCTGCTGTATTAGAGACTCTAGAAAGCAAGAGCATGCTTCTTGCTCTAAAGCAGAGTGTGATCCATGGATGAGAACTATGCTGTGCGTTTCTCTTCAGAAATGGAGTTAAATCCCAGGCTCTGTGTCTTCCTACAAGCAAGCCTTCGTTTCAGGTCAGGGCAGTAACTTTTCAGCTCAAACGATCTACATCATTCATGAAGCTAACACGATTCTCATCTTAACAGACAAGCATTGGATGTTAGAGGACCAGTACTTTGCATCAGTTTCAGAAGCAGATTTGGACTACATATGGTCCGTCTGTGTACGAAAAACCACTCTTTGGTCTCGGCACACTCAGATTTCTTGCTGTTTTAGAGACTGTAGAAAGCAAGAGTGTGCACTCGCACTAAAGCAGACTGTGATCCATGGATGAGAACTCTGCTGTGTGTTTCCCTTCAGAAATGGAGTTAAATCCCATACTCTGTGTCTTCCTACAAGCAAGACTTCATTTCAGGTAAGGTCAGTAACTTTTCAACTCAAACGAACTACATCGTTCACGAAGCTCACACGTTCGGATCTTACCTTACAAGCATTGGATGTTAGAGGACCAGTACTTTGTATCAGTTTCAGAAGCAGAGTCGACTAGATAAGGTCTGTATGTGTAGGAAACACCGTTCTTTTGTTCTGAGCACACTCAGTTTTCCTGCTGTATTAGAGACTCTAGAAAGCAAGAGCATGCTTCTTGCTCTAAAGCAGAGTGTGATCCATGGATGAGAACTATGCTGTGTGTTTCCCTTCAGAAATGGAGTTAAATCCCAGGCTCTGTGTCTTCCTACAAGCAAGCCTTCGTTTCAGGTAAGGGCAGTAACTTTTCACATCAAACGAACTACATCGTTCACGAAGCTAACACGATTCTCATCTTAACAGAAAAGCATTGGATGTTAGAGGACCTGTACTTTGAATCAGTTTCAGATGCAGATTTGGACTACATATAGTCCGTCTGTGTACGAAAAACCATTCTTTGGTCTCGGCACACTCAGATTTCCTGCTGTATTAGAGACTCTAGAAAGCAAGAGTGTGCATCTCGCTCTAAAGCAGAGTGTGATCCATGGATGAGAACTATGCTGTGTGTTTCCCTTCAGAAATAGAGGTTAATCCCAGGCTCTGGGTCTTCCTACAAGCAAGACTTCCTTTCAGGTAAGGGCAGTTACTTTACAGGACAAACAAAGTACATCGTTCACGAAGCTCACACGTTTCTCATCTTAAGAGACAAGCATTGGTTGTTAGAGGACCAGTGCTTTGTATGAGTTTCAGAAACAGAGTTGGACTAGATATGGTCCGTATGTGTAGGAAACACCGTTCTTTTGTTCTCAGCACACTCAGGTTTCCTGCTGGCTTAGAGAATCTAGAAAGCAACAGCGTGCTTCTTGTTCTAAAGCAGAGTGTGATCAATGGGTGAGAACACTGCTGTGTGTTTCACTTCAGAAATGGAGTTAAATCCCAGGCTCTGTGTCTTCCTACAAGCAAGACTTCCTTTCAGGTAAGGGCAGTTTCTTTATAGCTCAAAAGAACTACATCGTTGACGAAGCTCACACTTTCGGATCTTACCTGACAAGCATTGGATGTTAGAAGGCCAGTACTTTGTATCAGTTTCAGAAGCAGATTTGGACTACATATGGTCCGTCTGTGTACAAAAAAACACTCTTTGGTCTCTGCACACTCAGATTTCCTGCTGTATTAGAGACTCTAGAAAGCAAGAGAGTGCACTCGCACTAAAGCAGAGTGTGATCCATGGATGAGAACTCTGCTGTGTGTTTCCCTTCAGAAATGGAGTTAAATCCCAGACTCTGTGTCTTCCTACAAGCAAGACTTCATTTCAGGTAAGGGCAGTCACTTTTCAGCTCTAACGAACTACATCATTCACGAAGCTCACACGTTTCTCATCTTAACTGACAAGCATTGGATGTTAGAGGACCAGTGCTTTGTATCAGTTTCAGAAGCAGAGTTGGACTAGATATGGTCCGTATGTGTAGGAAACACCGTTCTTTTGTTCTCAGCACACTCCCGTTTCATGCTGTCTTAGAGACTCTAGAAAGCAAGAGCGTGCTTCTTGCTCTAAAGCAGAGTGTGATCAATGGATGAGAACTCTGCTGTGTGTTTCACTTCAGACATGGAGTTAAATCCCAGGCTCTGCGTCTTCCTACATGCAAGACTTTATTTCAGGTAAGGGCAGTGACTTCACAGCTCAAATGAACTACATAGTTCACGAAACTCACACGTTTTTTATCTTACCTGACAAGCATTGGATGTTAGAGGACCTGTGGTTTGTTTCAGGTTCAGAAGCAGAGTTAAACTAGATATGTTCCATATTTGTAGGAAACACCGTTCTTGTGTTCTGAGCACACTCATGTTTCCTGCTGTATTAGAGACTCTAGAAAGCAAGAGCATGCTTCTTGCTCTAAAGCAGAGTGTGATCCATGGATGAGAACTATGCTGTGTGTTTCCCTTCAGAAATGGAGTTAAATCCCAGGCTCTGTGTCTTCCTACAATCAAGCCTTCGTTTCAGGTAAGTGCAGTAACTTTTCAGCTCAAACGAAATACATCGTTCACGAAGCTAACACGATTCTCATCTTAACAGACAAGCATTGGATGTTAGAGGACCAGTGCTTTGTATCAGTATCAGAAGCAGAGTTGGACTAGATATGGTCCGTATGTGTAGGAAACACCGTTCTTTTGTTCTCAGCACACTCACGTTTCATGCTGTCTTAGAGACTCTAGAAAGCAAGAGCGTGCTTCTTGCTCTAAAGCAGAGTGTGATCAATGGATGAGAACTCTGCTGTGTGTTTCCCTTCAGAAATGGAGTTAAATCCCAGGCTCTGTGTCTTCCTACAAGCAAGCCTTCGTTTCAGGTAAGGGCAGTAACTTTTCAGCTCAAACGAACTACATCGTTCACGAAGCTAACACGATTCTCATCTTAACAGACAAGCATTGGATGTTAGAGGAACAGTACTTTGTATCAGTTTCAGAAGCAGATTTGGACTACATATGGTACGTCTGTGTACGAAAAACCACTCTTTGGTCTCGGCACACTCAGATTTCCTGCTGTATTAGAGACTCTAGAAAGCAAGAGTGTGCATCTCGCTCTAAAGCAGAGTGTGATCCATGGATGAGAACTCTGCTGTGTGTTTCCCTTCAGAAATGGAGTTAAATCCCAGACTCTGTGTCTTCCTACAAGCAAGCCTTCATTTCAGGTAAGGGCAGTAACTTTTCAGCTCAAACGAACTACATCGTTCATGAAGCTCACACGTTTCGGATCTTACCTGACAAGCATTGGATGTTAGAGGACCAGTGCTTTGTATCAGTTTCAGAAGCAGGCTTGGACTAGATATGGTCCGTATTTGTAGGAAACACCGTTCTTTTGTTCTGAGCACACTCATGTTTCCTGCTGTATTAGAGACTCTAGAAAGCAAGAGAATGCTCCTTGCTCTAAAGCAGAGTGTGATCCATGGATGAGAACTATGCTGTGTGTTTCCCTTCAGAAATGGAGTTAAATCCCAGGCTCTGTGTCTTCCTACAAGCAAGCCTTCGTTTCAGGTAAGGGCAGTTACTTTTCAGCTCAAACGAACTACATCGTTCACAAAGCTAACACGATTCTCATCAGAACAGACAAGCATTGGATGTTAGAGTACCAGTGCTTTGTATCAGTTTCAGTAGCAGATTTGGACTAGATATGGTCCGTATGTGTAGGAAACACCGTTCTTTTGTTCTCAGCACACTCACGTTTCATGCTGTCTTAGAGACTCTAGAAAGCAAGAGCATGCTTCTTGCTCTAAAGCAGAGTGTGATCAATGGAAGAGAACACTGCTGTGTGTTTCACTTCAGAAATGGAGTTAAATCCCAGGCTCTGTGTCTTCCTACAAGCAAGACTTCCTTTCAGGTAAGGGCAGTTTCTTTATAGCTCAAAAGAACTACATCGTTGACGAAGCTCACAAGTTTTGGATCTTACCTGACAAGCATTGGATGTTAGAGGTCCTGTGGTTTGTTTCAGTTTCAGAAGCAGAGTTAAACTAGATATGTTCTGTATTTGTAGGAAACACCATTCTTTTGTTCTGAGCACACTCATGTTTCCTGCTGTATTAGAGACTCTAGAAAGCAAGAGCATGCTTCTTGCTCTAAAGCAGAGTGTGATCCATGGATGAGAACTATGCTGTGCGTTTCTCTTCAGAAATGGAGTTAAATCCCAGGCTCTGTGTCTTCCTACAAGCAAGCCTTCGTTTCAGGTCAGGGCAGTAACTTTTCAGCTCAAACGATCTACATCATTCATGAAGCTAACACGATTCTCATCTTAACAGACAAGCATTGGATGTTAGAGGACCAGTACTTTGCATCAGTTTCAGAAGCAGATTTGGACTACATATGGTCCGTCTGTGTACGAAAAACCACTCTTTGGTCTCGGCACACTCAGATTTCTTGCTGTTTTAGAGACTGTAGAAAGCAAGAGTGTGCACTCGCACTAAAGCAGACTGTGATCCATGGATGAGAACTCTGCTGTGTGTTTCCCTTCAGAAATGGAGTTAAATCCCATACTCTGTGTCTTCCTACAAGCAAGACTTCATTTCAGGTAAGGTCAGTAACTTTTCAACTCAAACGAACTACATCGTTCACGAAGCTCACACGTTCGGATCTTACCTTACAAGCATTGGATGTTAGAGGACCAGTACTTTGTATCAGTTTCAGAAGCAGAGTCGACTAGATAAGGTCTGTATGTGTAGGAAACACCGTTCTTTTGTTCTGAGCACACTCAGTTTTCCTGCTGTATTAGAGACTCTAGAAAGCAAGAGCATGCTTCTTGCTCTAAAGCAGAGTGTGATCCATGGATGAGAACTATGCTGTGTGTTTCCCTTCAGAAATGGAGTTAAATCCCAGGCTCTGTGTCTTCCTACAAGCAAGCCTTCGTTTCAGGTAAGGGCAGTAACTTTTCACATCAAACGAACTACATCGTTCACGAAGCTAACACGATTCTCATCTTAACAGAAAAGCATTGGATGTTAGAGGACCTGTACTTTGAATCAGTTTCAGATGCAGATTTGGACTACATATAGTCCGTCTGTGTACGAAAAACCATTCTTTGGTCTCGGCACACTCAGATTTCCTGCTGTATTAGAGACTCTAGAAAGCAAGAGTGTGCATCTCGCTCTAAAGCAGAGTGTGATCCATGGATGAGAACTATGCTGTGTGTTTCCCTTCAGAAATAGAGGTTAATCCCAGGCTCTGGGTCTTCCTACAAGCAAGACTTCCTTTCAGGTAAGGGCAGTTACTTTACAGGACAAACAAAGTACATCGTTCACGAAGCTCACACGTTTCTCATCTTAAGAGACAAGCATTGGTTGTTAGAGGACCAGTGCTTTGTATGAGTTTCAGAAACAGAGTTGGACTAGATATGGTCCGTATGTGTAGGAAACACCGTTCTTTTGTTCTCAGCACACTCAGGTTTCCTGCTGGCTTAGAGAATCTAGAAAGCAACAGCGTGCTTCTTGTTCTAAAGCAGAGTGTGATCAATGGGTGAGAACACTGCTGTGTGTTTCACTTCAGAAATGGAGTTAAATCCCAGGCTCTGTGTCTTCCTACAAGCAAGACTTCCTTTCAGGTAAGGGCAGTTTCTTTATAGCTCAAAAGAACTACATCGTTGACGAAGCTCACACTTTCGGATCTTACCTGACAAGCATTGGATGTTAGAAGGCCAGTACTTTGTATCAGTTTCAGAAGCAGATTTGGACTACATATGGTCCATCTGTGTACAAAAAAACACTCTTTGGTCTCTGCACACTCAGATTTCCTGCTGTATTAGAGACTCTAGAAAGCAAGAGAGTGCACTCGCACTAAAGCAGAGTGTGATCCATGGATGAGAACTCTGCTGTGTGTTTCCCTTCAGAAATGGAGTTAAATCCCAGACTCTGTGTCTTCCTACAAGCAAGACTTCATTTCAGGTAAGGGCAGTCACTTTTCAGCTCTAACGAACTACATCGTTCACGAAGCTCACACGTTTCTCATCTTAACTGACAAGCATTGGATGTTAGAGGACCAGTGCTTTGTATCAGTTTCAGAAGCAGAGTTGGACTAGATATGGTCCGTATGTGTAGGAAACACCGTTCTTTTGTTCTCAGCACACTCCCGTTTCATGCTGTCTTAGAGACTCTAGAAAGCAAGAGCGTGCTTCTTGCTCTAAAGCAGAGTGTGATCAATGGATGAGAACTCTGCTGTGTGTTTCACTTCAGACATGGAGTTAAATCCCAGGCTCTGCGTCTTCCTACATGCAAGACTTTATTTCAGGTAAGGGCAGTGACTTTACAGCTCAAATGAACTACATAGTTCACGAAACTCACACGTTTTTTATCTTACCTGACAAGCATTGGATGTTAGAGGACCTGTGGTTTGTTTCAGGTTCAGAAGCAGAGTTAAACTAGATATGTTCCATATTTGTAGGAAACACCGTTCTTGTGTTCTGAGCACACTCATGTTTCCTGCTGTATTAGAGACTCTAGAAAGCAAGAGCATGCTTCTTGCTCTAAAGCAGAGTGTGATCCATGGATGAGAACTATGCTGTGTGTTTCCCTTCAGAAATGGAGTTAAATCCCAGGCTCTGTGTCTTCCTAAAATCAAGCCTTCGTTTCAGGTAAGTGCAGTAACTTTTCAGCTCAAACGAAATACATCGTTCACGAAGCTAACACGATTCTCATCTTAACAGACAAGCATTGGATGTTAGAGGACCAGTGCTTTGTATCAGTATCAGAAGCAGAGTTGGACTAGATATGGTCCGTATGTGTAGGAAACACCGTTCTTTTGTTCTCAGCACACTCACGTTTCATGCTGTCTTAGAGACTCTAGAAAGCAAGAGCGTGCTTCTTGCTCTAAAGCAGAGTGTGATCAATGGATGAGAACTCTGCTGTGTGTTTCCCTTCAGAAATGGAGTTAAATCCCAGGCTCTGTGTCTTCCTACAAGCAAGCCTTCGTTTCAGGTAAGGGCAGTAACTTTTCAGCTCAAACGAACTACATCGTTCACGAAGCTAACACGATTCTCATCTTAACAGACAAGCATTGGATGTTAGAGGAACAGTACTTTGTATCAGTTTGAGAAGCAGATTTGGACTACATATGGTACGTCTGTGTACGAAAAACCACTCTTTGGTCTCGGCACACTCAGATTTCCTGCTGTATTAGAGACTCTAGAAAGCAAGAGTGTGCATCTCGCTCTAAAGCAGAGTGTGATCCATGGATGAGAACTCTGCTGTGTGTTTCCCTTCAGAAATGGAGTTAAATCCCAGACTCTGTGTCTTCCTACAAGCAAGCCTTCATTTCAGGTAAGGGCAGTAACTTTTCAACTCAAACGAACTACATCGTTCATGAAGCTCACACGTTTCGGATCTTACCTGACAAGCATTGGATGTTAGAGGACCAGTGCTTTGTATCAGTTTCAGAAGCAGGCTTGGACTAGATATGGTCCGTATTTGTAGGAAACACCGTTCTTTTGTTCTGAGCACACTCATGTTTCCTGCTGTATTAGAGACTCTAGAAAGCAAGAGAATGCTCCTTGCTCTAAAGCAGAGTGTGATCCATGGATGAGAACTATGCTGTGTGTTTCCCTTCAGAAATGGAGTTAAATCCCAGGCTCTGTGTCTTCCTACAAGCAAGCCTTCGTTTCAGGTAAGGGCAGTTACTTTTCAGCTCAAACGAACTACATCGTTCACAAAGCTAACACGATTCTCATCAGAACAGACAAGCATTGGATGTTAGAGTACCAGTGCTTTGTATCAGTTTCAGTAGCAGATTTGGACTAGATATGGTCCGTATGTGTAGGAAACACCGTTCTTTTGTTCTCAGCACACTCACGTTTCATGCTGTCTTAGAGACTCTAGAAAGCAAGAGCATGCTTCTTGCTCTAAAGCAGAGTGTGATCAATGGAAGAGAACACTGCTGTGTGTTTCACTTCAGAAATGGAGTTAAATCCCAGGCTCTGTGTCTTCCTACAAGCAAGACTTCCTTTCAGGTAAGGGCAGTTTCTTTATAGCTCAAACGAACTACATCGTTCACGAAGCTAACACGATTCTCATCTTAACAGACAAGCATTGGATGTTAGAGGACCAGTACTTTGCATCAGTTTCAGAAGCAGATTTGGACTACATATGGTCCGTCTGTGTACGAAAAACCACTCTTTGGTCTCGGCACACTCAGATTTCTTGCTGTTTTAGAGACTGTAGAAAGCAAGAGTGTGCACTCGCACTAAAGCAGACTGTGATCCATGGATGAGAACTCTGCTGTGTGTTTCCCTTCAGAAATGGAGTTAAATCCCATACTCTGTGTCTTCCTACAAGCAAGACTTCATTTCAGGTAAGGTCAGTAACTTTTCAACTCAAACGAACTACATCATTCACGAAGCTCACACGTTCGGATCTTACCTTACAAGCATTGGATGTTAGAGGACCAGTACTTTGTATCAGTTTCAGAAGCAGAGTCGACTAGATAAGGTCTGTATGTGTAGGAAACACCGTTCTTTTGTTCTGAGCACACTCAGTTTTCCTGCTGTATTAGAGACTCTAGAAAGCAAGAGCATGCTTCTTGCTCTAAAGCAGAGTGTGATCCATGGATGAGAACTATGCTGTGTGTTTCCCTTCAGAAATGGAGTTAAATCCCAGGCTCTGTGTCTTCCTACAAGCAAGCCTTCGTTTCAGGTAAGGGCAGTAACTTTTCAGCTCAAACGAACTACATCGTTCACGAAGCTAACACGATTCTCATCTTAACAGACAAGCTTTGGATGTTAGAGGACCAGTACTTTGTATCAGTTTCAGAAGCAGATTTGGACTACATATAATTCTTCTGTGTACGAAAAACCATTCTTTGGTCTCGGCACACTCAGATTTCCTGCTGTATTAGGGACTCTAGAAAGCAAGAGCATGCTTCTTGCTCTAAAGCAGAGTGTGATCCATGGATGAGAACTATGCTGTGTGTTTCCCTTCAGAAATGGAGTTAAATCCCAGGCTCTGTGTCACCCTACAAGCAAGCCTTCGTTTCAGGTAAGGGCAGTCACTTTTCAGCTCTAACGAACTACATCGTTCACGAAGCTCACACGTTTCTCATCTTAACTGACAAGCATTGGATGTTAGAGGACCAGTGCTTTGTATCAGTTTCAGAAGCAGAGTTGGACTAGATATGGTCCGTATGTGTAGGAAACACCGTTCTTTTGTTCTCAGCACACTCCCGTTTCATGCTGTCTTAGAGACTCTAGAAAGCAAGAGCGTGCTTCTTGCTCTAAAGCAGAGTGTGATCAATGGATGAGAACTCTGCTGTGTGTTTCACTTCAGACATGGAGTTAAATCCCAGGCTCTGCGTCTTCCTACATGCAAGACTTTATTTCAGGTAAGGGCAGTGACTTTACAGCTCAAATGAACTACATAGTTCACGAAACTCACACGTTTTTTATCTTACCTGACAAGCATTGGATGTTAGAGGACCTGTGGTTTGTTTCAGGTTCAGAAGCAGAGTTAAACTAGATATGTTCCATATTTGTAGGAAACACCGTTCTTGTGTTCTGAGCACACTCATGTTTCCTGCTGTATTAGAGACTCTAGAAAGCAAGAGCATGCTTCTTGCTCTAAAGCAGAGTGTGATCCATGGATGAGAACTATGCTGTGTGTTTCCCTTCAGAAATGGAGTTAAATCCCAGGCTCTGTGTCTTCCTAAAATCAAGCCTTCGTTTCAGGTAAGTGCAGTAACTTTTCAGCTCAAACGAAATACATCGTTCACGAAGCTAACACGATTCTCATCTTAACAGACAAGCATTGGATGTTAGAGGACCAGTGCTTTGTATCAGTATCAGAAGCAGAGTTGGACTAGATATGGTCCGTATGTGTAGGAAACACCGTTCTTTTGTTCTCAGCACACTCACGTTTCATGCTGTCTTAGAGACTCTAGAAAGCAAGAGCGTGCTTCTTGCTCTAAAGCAGAGTGTGATCAATGGATGAGAACTCTGCTGTGTGTTTCCCTTCAGAAATGGAGTTAAATCCCAGGCTCTGTGTCTTCCTACAAGCAAGCCTTCGTTTCAGGTAAGGGCAGTAACTTTTCAGCTCAAACGAACTACATCGTTCACGAAGCTAACACGATTCTCATCTTAACAGACAAGCATTGGATGTTAGAGGAACAGTACTTTGTATCAGTTTGAGAAGCAGATTTGGACTACATATGGTACGTCTGTGTACGAAAAACCACTCTTTGGTCTCGGCACACTCAGATTTCCTGCTGTATTAGAGACTCTAGAAAGCAAGAGTGTGCATCTCGCTCTAAAGCAGAGTGTGATCCATGGATGAGAACTCTGCTGTGTGTTTCCCTTCAGAAATGGAGTTAAATCCCAGACTCTGTGTCTTCCTACAAGCAAGCCTTCATTTCAGGTAAGGGCAGTAACTTTTCAACTCAAACGAACTACATCGTTCATGAAGCTCACACGTTTCGGATCTTACCTGACAAGCATTGGATGTTAGAGGACCAGTGCTTTGTATCAGTTTCAGAAGCAGGCTTGGACTAGATATGGTCCGTATTTGTAGGAAACACCGTTCTTTTGTTCTGAGCACACTCATGTTTCCTGCTGTATTAGAGACTCTAGAAAGCAAGAGAATGCTCCTTGCTCTAAAGCAGAGTGTGATCCATGGATGAGAACTATGCTGTGTGTTTCCCTTCAGAAATGGAGTTAAATCCCAGGCTCTGTGTCTTCCTACAAGCAAGCCTTCGTTTCAGGTAAGGGCAGTTACTTTTCAGCTCAAACGAACTACATCGTTCACAAAGCTAACACGATTCTCATCAGAACAGACAAGCATTGGATGTTAGAGTACCAGTGCTTTGTATCAGTTTCAGTAGCAGATTTGGACTAGATATGGTCCGTATGTGTAGGAAACACCGTTCTTTTGTTCTCAGCACACTCACGTTTCATGCTGTCTTAGAGACTCTAGAAAGCAAGAGCATGCTTCTTGCTCTAAAGCAGAGTGTGATCAATGGAAGAGAACACTGCTGTGTGTTTCACTTCAGAAATGGAGTTAAATCCCAGGCTCTGTGTCTTCCTACAAGCAAGACTTCCTTTCAGGTAAGGGCAGTTTCTTTATAGCTCAAACGAACTACATCGTTCACGAAGCTAACACGATTCTCATCTTAACAGACAAGCATTGGATGTTAGAGGACCAGTACTTTGCATCAGTTTCAGAAGCAGATTTGGACTACATATGGTCCGTCTGTGTACGAAAAACCACTCTTTGGTCTCGGCACACTCAGATTTCTTGCTGTTTTAGAGACTGTAGAAAGCAAGAGTGTGCACTCGCACTAAAGCAGACTGTGATCCATGGATGAGAACTCTGCTGTGTGTTTCCCTTCAGAAATGGAGTTAAATCCCATACTCTGTGTCTTCCTACAAGCAAGACTTCATTTCAGGTAAGGTCAGTAACTTTTCAACTCAAACGAACTACATCATTCACGAAGCTCACACGTTCGGATCTTACCTTACAAGCATTGGATGTTAGAGGACCAGTACTTTGTATCAGTTTCAGAAGCAGAGTCGACTAGATAAGGTCTGTATGTGTAGGAAACACCGTTCTTTTGTTCTGAGCACACTCAGTTTTCCTGCTGTATTAGAGACTCTAGAAAGCAAGAGCATGCTTCTTGCTCTAAAGCAGAGTGTGATCCATGGATGAGAACTATGCTGTGTGTTTCCCTTCAGAAATGGAGTTAAATCCCAGGCTCTGTGTCTTCCTACAAGCAAGCCTTCGTTTCAGGTAAGGGCAGTAACTTTTCAGCTCAAACGAACTACATCGTTCACGAAGCTAACACGATTCTCATCTTAACAGACAAGCTTTGGATGTTAGAGGACCAGTACTTTGTATCAGTTTCAGAAGCAGATTTGGACTACATATAATTCTTCTGTGTACGAAAAACCATTCTTTGGTCTCGGCACACTCAGATTTCCTGCTGTATTAGGGACTCTAGAAAGCAAGAGCATGCTTCTTGCTCTAAAGCAGAGTGTGATCCATGGATGAGAACTATGCTGTGTGTTTCCCTTCAGAAATGGAGTTAAATCCCAGGCTCTGTGTCACCCTACAAGCAAGCCTTCGTTTCAGGTAAGGGCAGTAACTTTTCAGCTCAAACGAACTACATCGTTCACGAAGCTAACACGATTCTCATCTTAACAGACAAGCATTGGATGTTAGAGGACCAGTGCTTTGTATCAGTTTCTGTAGCAGATTTGGACTAGATATGGTCCGTATGTGTAGGAAACACCGTTCTTTTGTTCTCAGTACACTCACGTTTCCTGCTTTGTTAGAGACTCTAGAAAGCAAGACCATGCTTCTTGCTCTAAAGCAGAGTGTGATCAATGGGTGAGAACACTGCTGTGTGTTTCACGTCAGAAATGGAATTAAATCCCAGGCTCTGAGTCTTCCTACAAGCAAGACTTCCTTTCAGGTAATTGCAGTTTCTTTAGAGCTCAAAGGAACTACATCGTTCACGAAGCTCACACATTTCAGATCTTACCTGACAAGCATTGGATGTTAGAGGACCTGTGGTTTGTTTCAGTTTCAGAAGCAGAGGTAAACTAGATATGTTCCATATTTGTAGGAAACACCGTTCTTTTGTTCTGAGCACACTCATGTTTCCTGCTGTATTAGAGACTCTAGAAAGCAAGAGCATGCTTCTTGCTCTAAAGCAGAGTGTGATCCATGCATGAGAACTATGCTGTGTGTTTCCCTTCAGAAATGGAGTTAAATCCCAGGTTCTGTGTCTTCCTACAAGCAAGCCTTCGTTTCAGGTAAGGGCAGTAACTTTTCAGATCAAAAGAACTACATCGTTCACAAAGCTAACACGATTCTCATTTAACAGACAAGCATTGGATGTTAGAGGACCAGTATTTTGTATCAGTTTCAGAAGCAGATTTGGACTACATATGGTCCGTCTGTGTACGAAAAACCACTCTTTGGTCTCGGCACACTCAGATTTCCTGCTGTATTAGAGACTCTAGAAAGCAAGTGTGTGCATCTCGCTCTAAAGCAGAGTGTGATCCATGGATGAGAACTATGCTGTGTGTTTCCCTTCGAAATGGAGTTAAATCCCAGGATCTGTGTCTTCCTACAAGCAATACTTCGTTTCAGGTAAGGGCAGTCACTTTTCAGATCAAACGAACTACATCATTCACAAAGCTCACACGATTCTCATCATAACAGACAAGCATTGGATGTTAGAGGACCAGTGCTTTGTATCAGTTTCAGAAGCAGAGGTGGACTAGGTAAGGTCCGTATGTGTAGGAAACACCGTTCTTTTGTTCTGAGCACACTCAGTTTTCTTGCTGTATTAGAGACTCTAGAAAGCAAGAGCATGCTTCTTGCTCTAAAGCAGAGTGTGATCCATGGATGAGAACTATGCTGTGTGTTTCCCTTCAGAAATGGAGTTAAATCCCAAGCTCTGTGTCTTCCTACAAGCAAGCCTTCTTTCAGGTAAGGGCAGTAAGTTTTCAGCTCAAACGAACTACATCGTTCACGAAGCTAACACGTTTCTCATCTTAACAGACAAGCATTGGATGTTAGAGGACCAGTACTTTGTATCAGTTTCAGAAGCAGATTTGGACTACATATGGTCTGTCTGTGTACGAAAAACCACTCTTTGGTCTCGGCACACTCAGATTTCCTGCTGTATTAGAGACTCTAGAAAGCAAGTGTGTGCATCTCGCTCTAAAGCAGAGTGTGATCCATGGATGAGAACTATGCTGTGTGTTTCCCTTCGAAATGGAGTTAAATCCCAGGATCTGTGTCTTCCTACAAGCAATACTTCGTTTCAGGTAAGGGCAGTCACTTTTCAGATCAAACGAACTACATCATTCACAAAGCTCACACGATTCTCATCATAACAGACAAGCATTGGATGTTAGAGGACCAGTGCTTTGTATCAGTTTCAGAAGCAGAGGTGGACTAGGTAAGGTCCGTATGTGTAGGAAACACCGTTCTTTTGTTCTGAGCACACTCAGTTTTCTTGCTGTATTAGAGACTCTAGAAAGCAAGAGCATGCTTCTTGCTCTAAAGCAGAGTGTGATCCATGGATGAGAACTATGCTGTGTGTTTCCCTTCAGAAATGGAGTTAAATCCCAGGCTCTGTGTCTTCCTACAAGCAAGCCTTCTTTCAGGTAAGGGCAGTAAGTTTTCAGCTCAAACGAACTACATCGTTCACGAAGCTAACACGATTCTCATCTTAACAGACAAGCATTGGATGTTAGAGGACCAGTACTTTGTATCAGTTTCAGAAGCAGATTTGGACTACATATGGTCTGTCTGTGTACGAAAAACCACTCTTTGGTCTCGGCACACTCAGATTTCCTGCTGTATTAGAGACTCTAGAAAGCAAGAGTGTGCATCTCGCTCTAAAGCAGAGTGTGATCCATGGATGAGAACTCTGCTGTGTGTTTCCCTTCAGAAATGGAGTTAAATCCCAGACTCTGTGTCTTCCTACAAGCAAGACTGCGTTTCAGGTAAGGGCAGTCACTTTTCAGCTCAAACGAACTACATCGTTCACGAAGCTCACACGTTTCTCATCTTAACTGACAAGCATTGGATGTTAGAGGACCAGTGCTTTGTATCAGTATCAGAAGCAGAGTTGGACTAGATATGGTCCATATGTGTAGGAAACACCGTTCATTTGTTCTCAGCACACTCAGGTTTCCTGCTGGCTTAGAGAATCTAGAAAGCAACAGCGTGCTTCTTGTTCTAAAGCAGAGTGCGATCAATGGGTGAGAACACTGCTCTGTGTTTCACTTCAGAAATGGAATTAAATCCCAGGCTCTGAGTCTTCCTACAAGCAAGACTTCCTTTCAGGTAATTGCCGTTTCTTTAGAGCTCAAAGGAACTACATCATTCACGAAGCTCACACTTTTCAGATCTTACCTGACAAGCATTGGATGTTAGAGGACCTGTGGTTTGTTTCAGTTTCAGAAGCAGAGTTAAACTAGATATGTTCCGTATTTGTAGGAAACACCGTTCTTTTGTTCTGAGCACACTCATGTTTCCTGCTGTATTAGAGACTCTAGAAAGCAAGAGCATGCTTCTTGCTCTGAAGCAGAGTGTGATCCATGGATGAGAACTATGCTGTGTGTTTCCCTTCAGAAATGGAGTTAAATCCCAGGTTCTGTGTCTTCCTACAAGCAAGCCTTCGTTTCAGGTAAGGGCAGTAACTTTTCAGCTCAAACGAACTACATCGTTCACGAAGCTAACACGATTCTCATCTTAACTGACAAGCATTGGATGTTAGAGGACCAGTGCTTTGTATCAGTTTCAGAAGCAGAATTGGACTAGATATGGTCCGTATGTGTAGGAAAAACCACTCTTTGGTCTCGGCACACTCAGATTACCTGCTGTATTAGAGACTCTAGAAAGCAAGAGTGTGCACTTGCACTAAAGCAGAGTGTGATCAATGGATGAGAACTGTGCTGTGTGTTTCCCTTCAGAAATGGAGTTAAATCCCAGACTCTGTGTCTTCCTACAAGCAAGACTTCGTTTCAGGTAAGGGCAGTCACTTTTCAGCTCAAAATAACTACATTGTTCACGAAGCTCACACGTTTCTCATCTTAACAGACAAGCATTGGATGGTAGAGGACCAGTGCTTTGTATCAGCTTCAGAAGCAGAGTTGGACTAGATATGGTCCGTATGTGTAGGAAACACCGTTCTTTTGTTCTCAGCACACTCACGTTTCATGCTGTCTTAGAGACTCTAGAAAGCAAGAGCGTGCTTCTTGCTCTAAAGCAGAGTGTGATCAATGGATGAGAACTCTGCTGTGTGTTTCACTTCAGAAATGGAGGTAAATCCGAGGCTCTTAGTCTTCCTACATGCAAGACTTTATTTCATGTAAGTGCAGTTACTTTACAGCACAAAGGAACTACATCGTTCACGAAACTCACACGATTTTGATCTTACCTGACAAGCATTGGATATTAGAGTAAAGTGCTTTGTATCAGTTTCAGAAGCAGAGTCGACTAGATAAGGTCTGTATGTGTAGGAAACACCGTTCTTTTGTTCTGAGCACACTCATTTTTCCTGCTGTATTAGAGACTCTAGAAAGCAAGCACATGCTTCTTGCTCTAAAGCAGAGTGTGATCCATGGATGAGAACTATGCTGTGTGTTTCCCTTCAGAAATGGAGTTAAATCCCAGGCTCTGTGTCACCCTACAAGCAAGCCTTCGTTTCAGGTAAGGGCAGTAACTTTTCAGCTCAAACGAACTACATCGTTCACGAAGCTAACACGATTCTCATCTTAACAGACAAGCATTGGATGTTAGAGGACCAGTGCTTTGTATCAGTTTCTGTAGCAGATTTGGACTAGATATGGTCCGTATGTGTAGGAAACACCGTTCTTTTGTTCTCAGTACACTCACGTTTCCTGCTTTGTTAGAGACTCTAGAAAGCAAGACCATGCTTCTTGCTCTAAAGCAGAGTGTGATCAATGGGTGAGAACACTGCTGTGTGTTTCACGTCAGAAATGGAATTAAATCCCAGGCTCTGAGTCTTCCTACAAGCAAGACTTCCTTTCAGGTAATTGCAGTTTCTTTAGAGCTCAAAGGAACTACATCGTTCACGAAGCTCACACGTTTCAGATCTTACCTGACAAGCATTGGATGTTAGAGGACCTGTGGTTTGTTTCAGTTTCAGAAGCAGAGGTAAACTAGATATGTTCCATATTTGTAGGAAACACCGTTCTTTTGTTCTGAGCACACTCATGTTTCCTGCTGTATTAGAGACTCTAGAAAGCAAGAGCATGCTTCTTGCTCTAAAGCAGAGTGTGATCCATGCATGAGAACTATGCTGTGTGTTTCCCTTCAGAAATGGAGTTAAATCCCAGGTTCTGTGTCTTCCTACAAGCAAGCCTTCGTTTCAGGTAAGGGCAGTAACTTTTCAGATCAAAAGAACTACATTGTTCACAAAGCTAACACGATTCTCATTTAACAGACAAGCATTGGATGTTAGAGGACCAGTATTTTGTATCAGTTTCAGAAGCAGATTTGGACTACATATGGTCCGTCTGTGTACGAAAAACCACTCTTTGGTCTCGGCACACTCAGATTTCATGCTGTATTAGAGACTCTAGAAAGCAAGTGTGTGCATCTCGCTCTAAAGCAGAGTGTGATCCATGGATGAGAACTATGCTGTGTGTTTCCCTTCGAAATGGAGTTAAATCCCAGGATCTGTGTCTTCCTACAAGCAATACTTCGTTTCAGGTAAGGGCAGTCACTTTTCAGATCAAACGAACTACATCATTCACAAAGCTCACACGATTCTCATCATAACAGACAAGCATTGGATGTTAGAGGACCAGTGCTTTGTATCAGTTTCAGAAGCAGAGGTGGACTAGGTAAGGTCCGTATGTGTAGGAAACACCGTTCTTTTGTTCTGAGCACACTCAGTTTTCTTGCTGTATTAGAGACTCTAGAAAGCAAGAGCATGCTTCTTGCTCTAAAGCAGAGTGTGATCCATGGATGAGAACTATGCTGTGTGTTTCCCTTCAGAAATGGAGTTAAATCCCAAGCTCTGTGTCTTCCTACAAGCAAGCCTTCTTTCAGGTAAGGGCAGTAAGTTTTCAGCTCAAACGAACTACATCGTTCACGAAGCTAACACGTTTCTCATCTTAACAGACAAGCATTGGATGTTAGAGGACCAGTACTTTGTATCAGTTTCAGAAGCAGATTTGGACTACATATGGTCTGTCTGTGTACGAAAAACCACTCTTTGGTCTCGGCACACTCAGATTTCCTGCTGTATTAGAGACTCTAGAAAGCAAGTGTGTGCATCTCGCTCTAAAGCAGAGTGTGATCCATGGATGAGAACTATGCTGTGTGTTTCCCTTCGAAATGGAGTTAAATCCCAGGATCTGTGTCTTCCTACAAGCAATACTTCGTTTCAGGTAAGGGCAGTCACTTTTCAGATCAAACGAACTACATCATTCACAAAGCTCACACGATTCTCATCATAACAGACAAGCATTGGATGTTAGAGGACCAGTGCTTTGTATCAGTTTCAGAAGCAGAGGTGGACTAGGTAAGGTCCGTATGTGTAGGAAACACCGTTCTTTTGTTCTGAGCACACTCAGTTTTCTTGCTGTATTAGAGACTCTAGAAAGCAAGAGCATGCTTCTTGCTCTAAAGCAGAGTGTGATCCATGGATGAGAACTATGCTGTGTGTTTCCCTTCAGAAATGGAGTTAAATCCCAGGCTCTGTGTCTTCCTACAAGCAAGCCTTCTTTCAGGTAAGGGCAGTAAGTTTTCAGCTCAAACGAACTACATCGTTCACGAAGCTAACACGATTCTCATCTTAACAGACAAGCATTGGATGTTAGAGGACCAGTACTTTGTATCAGTTTCAGAAGCAGATTTGGACTACATATGGTCTGTCTGTGTACGAAAAACCACTCTTTGGTCTCGGCACACTCAGATTTCCTGCTGTATTAGAGACTCTAGAAAGCAAGAGTGTGCATCTCGCTCTAAAGCAGAGTGTGATCCATGGATGAGAACTCTGCTGTGTGTTTCCCTTCAGAAATGGAGTTAAATCCCAGACTCTGTGTCTTCCTACAAGCAAGACTGCGTTTCAGGTAAGGGCAGTCACTTTTCAGCTCAAACGAACTACATCGTTCACGAAGCTCACACGTTTCTCATCTTAACTGACAAGCATTGGATGTTAGAGGACCAGTGCTTTGTATCAGTATCAGAAGCAGAGTTGGACTAGATATGGTCCATATGTGTAGGAAACACCGTTCATTTGTTCTCAGCACACTCAGGTTTCCTGCTGGCTTAGAGAATCTAGAAAGCAACAGCGTGCTTCTTGTTCTAAAGCAGAGTGTGATCAATGGGTGAGAACACTGCTGTGTGTTTCACTTCAGAAATGGAATTAAATCCCAGGCTCTGAGTCTTCCTACAAGCAAGACTTCCTTTCAGGTAATTGCCGTTTCTTTAGAGCTCAAAGGAACTACATCATTCACGAAGCTCACACTTTTCAGATCTTACCTGACAAGCATTGGATGTTAGAGGACCTGTGGTTTGTTTCAGTTTCAGAAGCAGAGTTAAACTAGATATGTTCCGTATTTGTAGGAAACACCGTTCTTTTGTTCTGAGCACACTCATGTTTCCTGCTGTATTAGAGACTCTAGAAAGCAAGAGCATGCTTCTTGCTCTGAAGCAGAGTGTGATCCATGGATGAGAACTATGCTGTGTGTTTCCCTTCAGAAATGGAGTTAAATCCCAGGTTCTGTGTCTTCCTACAAGCAAGCCTTCGTTTCAGGTAAGGGCAGTAACTTTTCAGCTCAAACGAACTACATCGTTCACGAAGCTAACACGATTCTCATCTTAACTGACAAGCATTGGATGTTAGAGGACCAGTGCTTTGTATCAGTTTCAGAAGCAGAATTGGACTAGATATGGTCCGTATGTGTAGGAAAAACCACTCTTTGGTCTCGGCACACTCAGATTTCCTGCTGTATTAGAGACTCTAGAAAGCAAGAGTGTGCACTTGCACTAAAGCAGAGTGTGATCCATGGATGAGAACTGTGCTGTGTGTTTCCCTTCAGAAATGGAGTTAAATCCCAGACTCTGTGTCTTCCTACAAGCAAGACTTCGTTTCAGGTAAGGGCAGTCACTTTTCAGCTCAAAATAACTACATTGTTCACGAAGCTCACACGTTTCTCATCTTAACAGACAAGCATTGGATGTTAGAGGACCAGTGCTTTGTATCAGCTTCAGAAGCAGAGTTGGACTAGATATGGTCCGTATGTGTAGGAAACACCGTTCTTTTGTTCTCAGCACACTCACGTTTCATGCTGTCTTAGAGACTCTAGAAAGCAAGAGCGTGCTTCTTGCTCTAAAGCAGAGTGTGATCAATGGATGAGAACTCTGCTGTGTGTTTCACTTCAGAAATGGAGGTAAATCCGAGGCTCTTAGTCTTCCTACATGCAAGACTTTATTTCATGTAAGTGCAGTTACTTTACAGCACAAAGGAACTACATCGTTCACGAAACTCACACGATTTTGATCTTACCTGACAAGCATTGGATATTAGAGGAAAAGTGCTTTGTATCAGTTTCAGAAGCAGAGTCGACTAGATAAGGTCTGTATGTGTAGGAAACACCGTTCTTTTGTTCTGAGCACACTCATTTTTCCTGCTGTATTAGAGACTCTAGAAAGCAAGCGCATGCTTCTTGCTCTAAAGCAGAGTGTGATCCATGGATGAGAACTATGCTGTGTGTTTCCCTTCAGAAATGGAGTTAAATCCCAGGCTCTGTGTCTTCCTACAAGCAAGCCTTCTTTCAGGTAAGGGCAGTAAGTTTTCAGCTCAAACGAACTACATCGTTCACGAAGCTAACACGATTCTCATCTTAACAGACAAGCATTGGATGTTAGAGGACCAGTACTTTGTATCAGTTTCAGAAGCAGATTTGGACTACATATGGTCTGTCTGTGTACGAAAAACCACTCTTTGGTCTCGGCACACTCAGATTTCCTGCTGTATTAGAGACTCTAGAAAGCAAGAGTGTGCATCTCGCTCTAAAGCAGAGTGTGATCCATGGATGAGAACTCTGCTGTGTGTTTCCCTTCAGAAATGGAGTTAAATCCCAGACTCTGTGTCTTCCTACAAGCAAGACTGCGTTTCAGGTAAGGGCAGTCACTTTTCAGCTCAAACGAACTACATCGTTCACGAAGCTCACACGTTTCTCATCTTAACTGACAAGCATTGGATGTTAGAGGACCAGTGCTTTGTATCAGTATCAGAAGCAGAGTTGGACTAGATATGGTCCATATGTGTAGGAAACACCGTTCATTTGTTCTCAGCACACTCAGGTTTCCTGCTGGCTTAGAGAATCTAGAAAGCAACAGCGTGCTTCTTGTTCTAAAGCAGAGTGTGATCAATGGGTGAGAACACTGCTGTGTGTTTCACTTCAGAAATGGAATTAAATCCCAGGCTCTGAGTCTTCCTACAAGCAAGACTTCCTTTCAGGTAATTGCCGTTTCTTTAGAGCTCAAAGGAACTACATCATTCACGAAGCTCACACTTTTCAGATCTTACCTGACAAGCATTGGATGTTAGAGGACCTGTGGTTTGTTTCAGTTTCAGAAGCAGAGTTAAACTAGATATGTTCCATATTTGTAGGAAACACCGTTCTTTTGTTCTGAGCACACTCATGTTTCCTGCTGTATTAGAGACTCTAGAAAGCAAGAGCATGCTTCTTGCTCTGAAGCAGAGTGTGATCCATGGATGAGAACTATGCTGTGTGTTTCCCTTCAGAAATGGAGTTAAATCCCAGGTTCTGTGTCTTCCTACAAGCAAGCCTTCGTTTCAGGTAAGGGCAGTAACTTTTCAGCTCAAACGAACTACATCGTTCACGAAGCTAACACGATTCTCATCTTAACTGACAAGCATTGGATGTTAGAGGACCAGTGCTTTGTATCAGTTTCAGAAGCAGAATTGGACTAGATATGGTCCGTATGTGTAGGAAAAACCACTCTTTGGTCTCGGCACACTCAGATTTCCTGCTGTATTAGAGACTCTAGAAAGCAAGAGTGTGCACTTGCACTAAAGCAGAGTGTGATCCATGGATGAGAACTGTGCTGTGTGTTTCCCTTCCGAAATGGAGTTAAATCCCAGACTCTGTGTCTTCCTACAAGCAAGACTTCGTTTCAGGTAAGGGCAGTCACTTTTCAGCTCAAAATAACTACATTGTTCACGAAGCTCACACGTTTCTCATCTTAACAGACAAGCATTGGATGGTAGAGGACCAGTGCTTTGTATCAGCTTCAGAAGCAGAGTTGGACTAGATATGGTCCGTATGTGTAGGAAACACCGTTCTTTTGTTCTCAGCACACTCACGTTTCATGCTGTCTTAGAGACTCTAGAAAGCAAGAGCGTGCTTCTTGCTCTAAAGCAGAGTGTGATCAATGGATGAGAACTCTGCTGTGTGTTTCACTTCAGAAATGGAGGTAAATCCGAGGCTCTTAGTCTTCCTACATGCAAGACTTTATTTCATGTAAGTGCAGTTACTTTACAGCACAAAGGAACTACATCGTTCACGAAACTCACACGATTTTGATCTTACCTGACAAGCATTGGATATTAGAGGAAAAGTGCTTTGTATCAGTTTCAGAAGCAGAGTCGACTAGATAAGGTCTGTATGTGTAGGAAACACCGTTCTTTTGTTCTGAGCACACTCATTTTTCCTGCTGTATTAGAGACTCTAGAAAGCAAGCGCATGCTTCTTGCTCTAAAGCAGAGTGTGATCCATGGATGAGAACTATGCTGTGTGTTTCCCTTCAGAAATGGAGTTAAATCCCAGGCTCTGTGTCACCCTACAAGCAAGCCTTCGTTTCAGGTAAGGGCAGTAACTTTTCAGCTCAAACGAACTACATCGTTCACGAAGCTAACACGATTCTCATCTTAACAGACAAGCATTGGATGTTAGAGGACCAGTGCTTTGTATCAGTTTCTGTAGCAGATTTGGACTAGATATGGTCCGTATGTGTAGGAAACACCGTTCTTTTGTTCTCAGTACACTCACGTTTCCTGCTTTATTAGAGACTCTAGAAAGCAAGACCATGCTTCTTGCTCTAAAGCAGAGTGTGATCAATGGGTGAGAACACTGCTGTGTGTTTCACGTCAGAAATGGAATTAAATCCCAGGCTCTGAGTCTTCCTACAAGCAAGACTTCCTTTCAGGTAATTGCAGTTTCTTTAGAGCTCAAAGGAACTACATCGTTCACGAAGCTCACACGTTTCAGATCTTACCTGACAAGCATTGGATGTTAGAGGACCTGTGGTTTGTTTCAGTTTCAGAAGCAGAGGTAAACTAGATATGTTCCGTATTTGTAAGAAACACCGTTCTTTTGTTCTGAGCACACTCATGTTTCCTGCTGTATTAGAGACTCTAGAAAGCAAGAGCATGCTTCTTGCTCTAAAGCAGAGTGTGATCCATGCATGAGAACTATGCTGTGTGTTTCCCTTCAGAAATGGAGTTAAATCCCAGGTTCTGTGTCTTCCTACAAGCAAGCCTTCGTTTCAGGTAAGGGCAGTAACTTTTCAGATCAAAAGAACTACATCGTTCACGAAGCTAACACGATTCTCATCTTAACAGACAAGCATTGGATGTTAGAGGACCAGTATTTTGTATCAGTTTCAGAAGCAGATTTGGACTACATATGGTCCGTCTGTGTACGAAAAACCATTCTTTGGTCTCGGCACACTCAGATTTCCTGCTGTATTAGAGACTCTAGAAAGCAATTGTGTGGATCTCGCTCTAAAGCAGAGTGTGATCCATGGATGAGAACTATGCTGTGTGTTTCCCTTCGAAATGGAGTTAAATCCCAGGCTCTGAGTCTTCCTACATGCAAGACTTTATTTCAGGTAAGGGCAGTTACTTTACAGCTCAAATGAACTACATCGTTCACGAAACTCACACGTTTTTGATCTTACCTGACAAGCATTGGATGTTAGAGGACCTGTGGTTTGTTTCAGTTTCAGAAGCAGAGTTAAACTAGATATGTTCCATATTTGTAGGAAACACCGTTCTTTTGTTCTGAGCACACTCATGTTTCCTGCTGTATTAGAGACTCTAGAAAGCAAGAGCATGCTTCTTGCTCTAAAGCAGAGTGTGATCCATGGATGAGAACTATGCTGTGTGTTTCCCTTCAGAAATGGAGTTAAATCCCAGGCTCTGTATCTTCCTACAAGCAAGCCTTCGTTTCAGGTAAGGGCAGTAACTTTTCAGCTCAAACGAACTACATCATTCACGAAGCTAACACGATTCTCATCTTAACTGACAAGCATTGGATGTTAGAGGACCAGTGCTTTGTATCAGTTTCAGAAGCAGAATTGGACTAGATATGGTCCGTATGTGTAGGAAAAACCACTCTTTGGTCTCGGCACACTCAGATTTCCTGCTGTATTAGAGACTCTAGAAAGCAAGAGTGTGCACTTGCACTAAAGCAGAGTGTGATCCATGGATGAGAACTGTGCTGTGTGTTTCCCTTCAGAAATGGAGTTAAATCCCAGACTCTGTGTCTTCCTACAAGCAAGACTTCGTTTCAGGTAAGGGCAGTCACTTTTCAGCTCAAAATAACTACATTGTTCACGAAGCTCACACGTTTCTCATCTTAACAGACAAGCATTGGATGGTAGAGGACCAGTGCTTTGTATCAGCTTCAGAAGCAGAGTTGGACTAGATATGGTCCGTATGTGTAGGAAACACCGTTCTTTTGTTCTCAGCACACTCACGTTTCATGCTGTCTTAGAGACTCTAGAAAGCAAGAGCGTGCTTCTTGCTCTAAAGCAGAGTGTGATCAATGGATGAGAACTCTGCTGTGTGTTTCACTTCAGAAATGGAGGTAAATCCGAGGCTCTTAGTCTTCCTACATGCAAGACTTTATTTCATGTAAGTGCAGTTACTTTACAGCACAAAGGAACTACATCGTTCACGAAACTCACACGATTTTGATCTTACCTGACAAGCATTGGATATTAGAGGAAAAGTGCTTTGTATCAGTTTCAGAAGCAGAGTCGACTAGATAAGGTCTGTATGTGTAGGAAACACCGTTCTTTTGTTCTGAGCACACTCATTTTTCCTGCTGTATTAGAGACTCTAGAAAGCAAGCGCATGCTTCTTGCTCTAAAGCAGAGTGTGATCCATGGATGAGAACTATGCTGTGTGTTTCCCTTCAGAAATGGAGTTAAATCCCAGGCTCTGTGTCACCCTACAAGCAAGCCTTCGTTTCAGGTAAGGGCAGTAACTTTTCAGCTCAAACGAACTACATCGTTCACGAAGCTAACACGATTCTCATCTTAACAGACAAGCATTGGATGTTAGAGGACCAGTGCTTTGTATCAGTTTCTGTAGCAGATTTGGACTAGATATGGTCCGTATGTGTAGGAAACACCGTTCTTTTGTTCTCAGTACACTCACGTTTCCTGCTTTGTTAGAGACTCTAGAAAGCAAGACCATGCTTCTTGCTCTAAAGCAGAGTGTGATCAATGGGTGAGAACACTGCTGTGTGTTTCACGTCAGAAATGGAATTAAATCCCAGGCTCTGAGTCTTCCTACAAGCAAGACTTCCTTTCAGGTAATTGCAGTTTCTTTAGAGCTCAAAGGAACTACATCGTTCACGAAGCTCACACGTTTCAGATCTTACCTGACAAGCATTGGATGTTAGAGGACCTGTGGTTTGTTTCAGTTTCAGAAGCAGAGGTAAACTAGATATGTTCCGTATTTGTAAGAAACACCGTTCTTTTGTTCTGAGCACACTCATGTTTCCTGCTGTATTAGAGACTCTAGAAAGCAAGAGCATGCTTCTTGCTCTAAAGCAGAGTGTGATCCATGCATGAGAACTATGCTGTGTGTTTCCCTTCAGAAATGGAGTTAAAACCCAGGTTCTGTGTCTTCCTACAAGCAAGCCTTCGTTTCAGGTAAGGGCAGTAACTTTTCAGATCAAAAGAACTACATCGTTCACGAAGCTAACACGATTCTCATCTTAACAGACAAGCATTGGATGTTAGAGGACCAGTATTTTGTATCAGTTTCAGAAGCAGATTTGGACTACATATGGTCCGTCTGTGTACGAAAAACCATTCTTTGGTCTCGGCACACTCAGATTTCCTGCTGTATTAGAGACTCTAGAAAGCAATTGTGTGGATCTCGCTCTAAAGCAGAGTGTGATCCATGGATGAGAACTATGCTGTGTGTTTCCCTTCGAAATGGAGTTAAATCCCAGGCTCTGAGTCTTCCTACATGCAAGACTTTATTTCAGGTAAGGGCAGTTACTTTACAGCTCAAATGAACTACATCGTTCACGAAACTCACACGTTTTTGATCTTACCTGACAAGCATTGGATGTTAGAGGACCTGTGGTTTGTTTCAGTTTCAGAAGCAGAGTTAAACTAGATATGTTCCATATTTGTAGGAAACACCGTTCTTTTGTTCTGAGCACACTCATGTTTCCTGCTGTATTAGAGACTCTAGAAAGCAAGAGCATGCTTCTTGCTCTAAAGCAGAGTGTGATCCATGGATGAGAACTATGCTGTGTGTTTCCCTTCAGAAATGGAGTTAAATCCCAGGCTCTGTATCTTCCTACAATCAAGCCTTCGTTTCAGGTAAGGGCAGTAACTTTTCAGCTCAAACGAACTACATCGTTCACGAAGCTAACACAATTCTCATCTTAACAGACAAGCATTGGATGTTACAGGACCAGTAGTTTGTATCAGTTTCAGAAGCAGATTTGGACTACATATGGTCCGTCTGTGTACGAAAAACCACTCTTTGGTCTCGGCACACTCAGATTTCCTGCTGTATTAGAGACTCTAGAAAGCAAGAGTGTGCACTCGATCTAAAGCAGAGTGTGATCCATGGATGAGAACTCTGCTGTGTGTTTCCCTTCAGAAATGGAGTTAAATCCCAGACTCTGTGTCTTCCTACAAGCAAGACTTCATTTCAGGTAAGGGCAGTCACTTTTCAGCTCAAACGAACTACATCGTTCACAAAGCTCACACGTTTCTCATCTTAACTGACAAGCATTGGATGATAGAGGACCAGTGCTTTGTATCAGTTTCTGTAGCAGATTAGGACTAGATATGGTCCGTATGTGTAGGAAACACCGTTCTTTTGTTCTCAGTACACTCACGTTTCCTGCTTTGTTAGAGACTCTAGAAAGCAAGACCATGCTTCTTGCTCTAAAGCAGAGTGTGATCCATGGATGAGAACTATGCTGTGTGTTTCCCTTCAGAAATGGAGTTAAATCCCAGGCTCTGTGTCTTCCTACAAGCAAGCCTTCTTTCAGGTAAGGGCAGTAAGTTTTCAGCTCAAACGAACTACATCGTTCACGAAGCTAACACGATTCTCATCTTAACAGACAAGCATTGGATGTTAGAGGACCAGTACTTTGTATCAGTTTCAGAAGCAGATTTGGACTACATATGGTCTGTCTGTGTACGAAAAACCACTCTTTGGTCTCGGCACACTCAGATTTCCTGCTGTATTAGAGACTCTAGAAAGCAAGTGTGTGCATCTCGCTCTAAAGCAGAGTGTGATCCATGGATGAGAACTATGCTGTGTGTTTCCCTTCGAAATGGAGTTAAATCCCAGGATCTGTGTCTTCCTACAAGCAATACTTCGTTTCAGGTAAGGGCAGTCACTTTTCAGATCAAACGAACTACATCATTCACAAAGCTCACACGATTCTCATCATAACAGACAAGCATTGGATGTTAGAGGACCAGTGCTTTGTATCAGTTTCAGAAGCAGAGGTGGACTAGGTAAGGTCCGTATGTGTAGGAAACACCCTTCTTTTGTTCTGAGCACACTCAGTTTTCTTGCTGTATTAGAGACTCTAGAAAGCAAGAGCATGCTTCTTGCTCTAAAGCAGAGTGTGATCCATGGATGAGAACTATGCTGTGTGTTTCCCTTCAGAAATGGAGTTAAATCCCAGGGTCTGTGTCTTCCTACAAGCAAGCCTTCTTTCAGGTAAGGGCAGTAAGTTTTCAGCTCAAACGAACTACATCGTTCACGAAGCTAACACGATTCTCATCTTAACAGACAAGCATTGGATGTTAGAGGACCAGTACTTTGTATCAGTTTCAGAAGCAGATTTGGACTACATATGGTCTGTCTGTGTACGAAAAACCACTCTTTGGTCTCGGCACACTCAGATTTCCTGCTGTATTAGAGACTCTAGAAAGCAAGAGTGTGCATCTCGCTCTAAAGCAGAGTGTGATCCATGGATGAGAACTCTGCTGTGTGTTTCCCTTCAGAAATGGAGTTAAATCCCAGACTCTGTGTCTTCCTACAAGCAAGACTGCGTTTCAGGTAAGGGCAGTCACTTTTCAGCTCAAACGAACTACATCGTTCACGAAGCTCACACGTTTCTCATCTTAACTGACAAGCATTGGATGTTAGAGGACCAGTGCTTTGTATCAGTATCAGAAGCAGAGTTGGACTAGATATGGTCCATATGTGTAGGAAACACCGTTCATTTGTTCTCAGCACACTCAGGTTTCCTGCTGGCTTAGAGAATCTAGAAAGCAACAGCGTGCTTCTTGTTCTAAAGCAGAGTGTGATCAATGGGTGAGAACACTGCTGTGTGTTTCACTTCAGAAATGGAATTAAATCCCAGGCTCTGAGTCTTCCTACAAGCAAGACTTCCTTTCAGGTAATTGCCGTTTCTTTAGAGCTCAAAGGAACTACATCATTCACGAAGCTCACACGTTTCAGATCTTACCTGACAA
The DNA here is from genome assembly GCA_949786385.1 of Onychomys leucogaster. Classification (NCBI taxonomy): domain Eukaryota; kingdom Metazoa; phylum Chordata; class Mammalia; order Rodentia; family Cricetidae; genus Onychomys; species Onychomys leucogaster. The sequence goes on from CATKUP010000025.1 coordinate 2,094,437, forward strand.
GCATTGGATGTTAGAGGACCTGTGGTTTGTTTCAGTTTCAGAAGCAGAGTTAAACTAGATATGTTCCGTATTTGTAGGAAACACCGTTCTTTTGTTCTGAGCACACTCATGTTTCCTGCTGTATTAGAGACTCTAGAAAGCAAGAGCATGCTTCTTGCTCTGAAGCAGAGTGTGATCCATGGATGAGAACTATGCTGTGTGTTTCCCTTCAGAAATGGAGTTAAATCCCAGGTTCTGTGTCTTCCTATAAGCAAGCCTTCGTTTCAGGTAAGGGCAGTAACTTTTCAGCTCAAACGAACTACATCGTTCACGAAGCTAACACGATTCTCATCTTAACTGACAAGCATTGGATGTTAGAGGACCAGTGCTTTGTATCAGTTTCAGAAGCAGAGTTGGACTAGATATGGTCCGTATGTGTAGGAAAAACCACTCTTTGGTCTCGGCACACTCAGATTTCCTGCTGTATTAGAGACTCTAGAAAGCAAGAGTGTGCACTTGCACTAAAGCAGAGTGTGATCCATGGATGAGAACTATGCTGTGTGTTTCCCTTCGAAATGGAGTTAAATCCCAGGATCTGTGTCTTCCTACAAGCAATACTTCGTTTCAGGTAAGGGCAGTCACTTTTCAGATCAAACGAACTACATCATTCACAAAGCTCACACGATTCTCATCATAACAGACAAGCATTGGATGTTAGAGGACCAGTGCTTTGTATCAGTTTCAGAAGCAGAGGTGGACTAGGTAAGGTCCGTATGTGTAGGAAACACCGTTCTTTTGTTCTGAGCACACTCAGTTTTCTTGCTGTATTAGAGACTCTAGAAAGCAAGAGCATGCTTCTTGCTCTAAAGCAGAGTGTGATCCATGGAAGAGAACTATGCTGTGTGTTTCCCTTCAGAAATGGAGTTAAATCCCAGGCTCTGTGTCTTCCTACAAGCAAGCCTTCTTTCAGGTAAGGGCAGTAAGTTTTCAGCTCAAACGAACTACATCGTTCACGAAGCTAACACGATTCTCATCTTAACAGACAAGCATTGGATGTTAGAGGACCAGTACTTTGTATCAGTTTCAGAAGCAGATTTGGACTACATATGGTCTGTCTGTGTACGAAAAACCATTCTTTGGTCTCGGCACACTCAGATTTCCTGCTGTATTAGAGACTCTAGAAAGCAAGAGCATGCTTCTTGCTCTAAAGCAGAGTGTGATCCATGGATGAGAACTATGCTGTGTGTTTCCCTTCAGAAATGGAGTTAAATCCCAGGCTCTGTGTCGCCCTACAAGCAAGCCTTCGTTTCAGGTAAGGGCAGTAACTTTTCAGCTCAAACGAACTACATCGTTCACGAAGCTAACACGATTCTCATCTTAACAGACAAGCATTGGATGTTAGAGGACCAGTGCTTTGTATCAGTTTCTGTAGCAGATTTGGACTAGATATGGTCCGTATGTGTAGGAAACACCGTTCTTTTGTTCTCAGTACACTCACGTTTCCTGCTTTGATTGAGACTCTAGAAAGCAAGACCATGCTTCTTGCTCTAAAGCAGAGTGTGATCAATGGGTGAGAACACTGCTGTGTGTTTCACGTCAGAAATGGAATTAAATCCCAGGCTCTGAGTCTTCCTACAAGCAAGACTTCCTTTCAGGTAATTGCAGTTTCTTTAGAGCTCAAAGGAACTACATCGTTCACGAAGCTCACACATTTCAGATCTTACCTGACAAGCATTGGATGTTAGAGGACCAGTACTTTGTATCAGTTTCAGAAGCAGATTTGGACTACATATGGTCTGTCTGTGTACGAAAAACCACTCTTTGGTCTCGGCACACTCAGATTTCCTGCTGTATTAGAGACTCTAGAAAGCAAGAGTGTGCATCTCGCTCTAAAGCAGAGTGTGATCCATGGATGAGAACTCTGCTGTGTGTTTCCCTTCAGAAATGGAGTTAAATCCCAGACTCTGTGTCTTCCTACAAGCAAGACTGCGTTTCAGGTAAGGGCAGTCACTTTTCAGCTCAAACGAACTACATCGTTCACGAAGCTCACACGTTTCTCATCTTAACTGACAAGCATTGGATGTTAGAGGACCAGTGCTTTGTATCAGTATCAGAAGCAGAGTTGGACTAGATATGGTCCATATGTGTAGGAAACACCGTTCATTTGTTCTCAGCACACTCAGGTTTCCTGCTGGCTTAGAGAATCTAGAAAGCAACAGCGTGCTTCTTGTTCTAAAGCAGAGTGTGATCAATGGGTGAGAACACTGCTGTGTGATTCACTTCAGAAATGGAATTAAATCCCAGGCTCTGAGTCTTCCTACAAGCAAGACTTCCTTTCAGGTAATTGCCGTTTCTTTAGAGCTCAAAGGAACTACATCATTCACGAAGCTCACACGTTTCAGATCTTACCTGACAAGCATTGGATGTTAGAGGACCTGTGGTTTGTTTCAGTTTCAGAAGCAGAGTTAAACTAGATATGTTCCGTATTTGTAGGAAACACCGTTCTTTTGTTCTGAGCACACTCATGTTTCCTGCTGTATTAGAGACTCTAGAAAGCAAGAGCATGCTTCTTGCTCTGAAGCAGAGTATGATCCATGGATGAGAACTATGCTGTGTGTTTCCCTTCAGAAATGGAGTTAAATCCCAGGTTCTGTGTCTTCCTACAAGCAAGCCTTCGTTTCAGGTAAGGGCAGTAACTTTTCAGCTCAAACGAACTACATCGTTCACGAAGCTAACACGATTCTCATCTTAACTGACAAGCATTGGATGTTAGAGGACCAGTGCTTTGTATCAGTTTCAGAAGCAGAGTTGGACTACATATGGTCCGTATGTGTAGGAAAAACCACTCTTTGGTCTCGGCACACTCAGATTTCCTGCTGTATTAGAGACTCTAGAAAGCAAGAGTGTGCACTCGCACTAAAGCAGATTGTGATCCATGGATGAGAACTGTGCTGTGTGTTTCCCTTCAGAAATGGAGTTAAATCCCAGACTCTGTGTCTTCCTACAAGCAAGACTTCGTTTCAGGTAAGGGCAGTCACTTTTCAGCTCAAAATAACTACATTGTTCACGAAGCTCACACGTTTCTCATCTTAACAGACAAGCATTGGATGGTAGAGGACCAGTGCTTTGTATCAGCTTCAGAAGCAGAGTTGGACTAGATATGGTCCGTATGTGTAGGAAACACCGTTCGTTTGTTCTCAGCACACTCACGTTTCATGCTGTCTTAGAGACTCTAGAAAGCAAGAGCATGCTTCTTGCTCTAAAGCAGAGTGTGATCAATGGATGAGAACTCTGCTGTGTGTTTCACTTCAGAAATGGAGGTAAATCCGAGGCTCTTAGTCTTCCTACATGCAAGACTTTATTTCATGTAAGTGCAGTTACTTTACAGCACAAAGGAACTACATCGTTCACGAAACTCACACGATTTTGATCTTACCTGACAAGCATTGGATATTAGAGGAAAAGTGCTTTGTATCAGTTTCAGAAGCAGAGTCGACTAGATAAGGTCTGTATGTGTAGGAAACACCGTTCTTTTGTTCTGAGCACACTCATTTTTCCTGCTGTATTAGAGACTCTAGAAAGCAAGAGCATGGTTCTTGCTCTAAAGCAGAGTGTGATCCATGGATGAGAACTATGCTGTGTGTTTCCCTTCAGAAATGGAGTTAAATCCCAGGCTCTGTGTCACCCTACAAGCAAGCCTTCGTTTCAGGTAAGGGCAGTAACTTTTTAGCTCAAACGAACCTCATCGTTCACGAAGCTAACACGATTCTCATCTTAACAGACAAGCATTGGATGTTGGAGGACCAGTGCTTTGTATCAGTTTCTGTAGCAGATTTGGACTAGATATGGTCCGTATGTGTAGGAAACACCGTTCTTTTGTTCTCAGTACACTCACGTTTCCTGCTTTGTTAGAGACTCTAGAAAGGAAGACCATGCTTCTTGCTCTAAAGCAGAGTGTGATCAATGGGTGAGAACACTGCTGTGTGTTTCACGTCAGAAATGGAATTAAATCCCAGGCTCTGAGTCTTCCTACAAGCAAGACTTCCTTTCAGGTAATTGCAGTTTCTTTAGAGCTCAAAGGAACTACATCGTTCACGAAGCTCACACGTTTCAGATCTTACCTGACAAGCACTGGATGTTAGAGGACCTGTGGTTTGTTTCAGTTTCAGAAGCAGAGGTAAACTAGATATGTTCCGTATTTGTAGGAAACACCGTTCTTTTGTTCTGAGCACACTCATGTTTCCTGCTGTATTAGAGACTCTAGAAAGCAAGAGCATGCTTCTTGCTCTAAAGCAGAGTGTGATCCATGCATGAGAACTATGCTGTGTGTTTCCCTTCAGAAATGGAGTTAAATCCCAGGTTCTGTGTCTTCCTACAAGCAAGCCTTCGTTTCAGGTAAGGGCAGTAACTTTTCAGATCAAAAGAACTACATCGTTCACGAAGCTAACACGATTCTCATCTTAACAGACAAGCATTGGATGTTAGAGGACCAGTATTTTGTATCAGTTTCAGAAGCAGATTTGGACTACATATGGTCCGTCTGTGTACGAAAAACCATTCTTTGGTCTCGGCACACTCAGATTTCCTGCTGTATTAGAGACTCTAGAAAGCAATTGTGTGGATCTCGCTCTAAAGCAGAGTGTGATCCATGGATGAGAACTATGCTGTGTGTTTCCCTTCGAAATGGAGTTAAATCCCAGGCTCTGAGTCTTCCTACATGCAAGACTTTATTTCAGGTAAGGGTAGTTACTTTACAGCTCAAATGAACTACATCGTTCACGAAACTCACACGTTTTTGATCTTACCTGACAAGCATTGGATGTTAGAGGACCTGTGGTTTGTTTCAGTTTCAGAAGCAGAGTTAAACAAGATATGTTCCATATTTGTAGGAAACACCGTTCTTTTGTTCTGAGCACACTCATGTTTCCTGCTGTATTAGAGACTCTAGAAAGCAAGAGCATGCTGCTTGCTCTAAAGCAGAGTGTGATCCATGGATGAGAACTATGCTGTGTGTTTCCCTTCAGAAATGGAGTTAAATCCCAGGCTCTGTATCTTCCTACAATCAAGCCTTCGTTTCAGGTAAGGGCAGTAACTTTTCAGCTCAAACGAACTACATCGTTCACGAAGCTAACACGATTCTCATCTTAACAGACAAGCATTGGATGTTACAGGACCAGTAGTTTGTATCAATTTCAGAAGCAGATTTGGACTACATATGGTCCGTCTGTGTCCGAAAAACCACTCTTTGGTCTCGGCACACTCAGATTTCCTGCTGTATTAGAGACTCTAGAAAGCAAGAGTGTGCACTCGCTCTAAAGCAGAGTGTGATCCATGGATGAGAACTCTGCTGTGTGTTTCCCTTCAGAAATGGAGTTAAATCCCAGACTCTGTGTCTTCCTACAAGCAAGACTTCATTTCAGGTAAGGGCAGTCACTTTTCAGCTCAAACGAACTACATCGTTCACAAAGCTCACACGTTTCTCATCTTAACTGACAAGCATTGGATGTTAGAGGACCAGTGCTTTGTATGAGTTTCAGAAGCAGAGTTGGACTAGATATGGTCTGTATGTGTAGGAAACACCGTTCTTTTGTTCTCAGCACACTCAGGTTTCCTGCTGGCTTAGAGAATCTAGAAAGCAACAGCGTGCTTCTTGTTCTAACGCAGAGTGTGATCAATGGGTGAGAACACTGCTGTGTGTTTCACTTCAGAAATGGAATTAAATCCAAGGCTCTGAGTCTTCCTACAAGCAAGACTTCCTTTCAGGTAATTGCAGTTTCTTTAGAGCTCAAAGGAACTACATTGTTCATGAAGCTCACAGGTTTCAGATCTTACCTGACAAGCATTGGATGTTAGAGGACCTGTGGTTTGTTTCAGTTTCAGAAGCAGAGTTAAACTAGATATGTTCCGTATTTGTAGGAAACACCGTTCTTTTGTTCTGAGCACACTCATGTTTCCTGCTGTATTAGAGACTCTAGAAAGCAAGAGCATGCTTCTTGCTCTAAAGCAGAGTGTGATCCATGGATGAGAACTATGCTGTGTGTTTCCCTTCAGAAATGGAGTTAAATTCCAGGTTCTGTGTCTTCCTACAAGCAAGCCTTCATTTCAGGTAAGGGCAGTAACTTTTCAGATCAAAAGAACTACATCATTCATGAAGCTAACATGATTCTCATCTTAACAGACAAGCATTGGATGTTAGAGGACCAGTATTTTGTATCAGTTTCAGAAGCAGATTTGGACTACATATGGTCCGTCTGTGTACGAAAAACCACTCTTTGGTCTCGGCACACTCAGATTTCCTGCTGTATTAGAGACTCTAGAAAGCAAGTGTGTGCATCTCGCTCTAAAGCAGAGTGTGATCCATGGATGAGAACTATGCTGTGTGTTTCCCTTCGAAATGGAGTTAAATCCCAGGATCTGTGTCTTCCTACAAGCAATACTTCGTTTCAGGTAAGGGCAGTCACTTTTCAGATCAAACGAACTACATCATTCACAAAGCTCACACGATTCTCATCATAACAGACAAGCATTGGATGTTAGAGGACCAGTGCTTTGTATCAGTTTCAGAAGCAGAGGTGGACTAGGTAAGGTCCGTATGTGTAGGAAACACCGTTCTTTTGTTCTGAGCACACTCAGTTTTCTTGCTGTATTAGAGACTCTAGAAAGCAAGAGCATGCTTCTTGCTCTAAAGCAGAGCGTGATCCATGGATGAGAACTATGCTGTGTGTTTCCCTTCAGAAATGGAGTTAAATCCCAGGCTCTGTGTCTTCCTACAAGCAAGCCTTCTTTCAGGTAAGGGCAGTAAGTTTTCAGCTCAAACGAACTACATCGTTCACGAAGCTAACACGATTCTCATCTTAACAGACAAGCATTGGATGTTAGAGGACCAGTACTTTGTATCAGTTTCAGAAGCAGATTTGGACTACATATGGTCTGTCTGTGTACGAAAAACCACTCTTTGGTCTCGGCACACTCAGATTTCCTGCTGTATTAGAGACTCTAGAAAGCAAGAGTGTGCACTCGCACTAAAGCAGAGTGTGATCCATGGATGAGAACTCTGCTGTGTGTTTCCCTTCAGAAATGGAGTTAAATCCCAGACTCTGTGTCTTCCTACAAGGAAGATTTCATATCAGGTAAGGGCAGTCACTTTTCAGCTCAAACGAACTACATCGTTCACGAAGCTCACTCGTTTCTCATCTTAACTGACAAGCATTGGATGTTAGAGGACCAGTGCTTTGTATCAGTTTCAGAAGCAGAGTTGGACTAGATATGGTCCGTATGTGTAGGAAACACCATTCTTTTGTTCTCAGCACACTCACGTTTCCTGCTGTGTTAGAGACTCTAGAAAGCAAGAGCATGCTTCTTGCTCTAAAGCAGAGGGTGATCAATGGATGAGAACACTGCTGTGTGTTTCACTTCAGAAATGGAGTTAAATCCCAGGCTCTGTGTCTTCCTACAAGCAAGACTTCCTTTCAGGTAAGGGCAGTTTCTTTATAGCTCAAAAGAACTACATTGTTGACGAAGCTCACACGTTTCGGATCTTACCTGACAAGCATTGGATGTTAGAGGTCCTGTGGTTTGTTTCAGTTTCAGTGGCAGAGTTAAACTAGATATGTTCCGTATTTGTAGGAAACACCGTTCTTTTGTTCTCAGCACACTCATGTTTCCTGCTGTATTAGAGACTCTAGAAAGCAAGAGCATGCTTCTTGCTCTAAAGCAGAGTGTGATCCATGGATGAGAACTATGCTGTGTGTTTCCCTTCAGAAATGGAGTTAAATCCCAGGCTCTGTGTCTTCCTACAAGCAAGACTTCCTTTCAGGTAATTGCAGTTTCTTTATCGCTCAAAGGAACTACATCATTCACGAAGCTCACACGTTTCAGATCTTACCAGACAAACATTGGATGTTAGAGGACCAGTACTTTGTATCAGTTTCAGAAGCAGATTTGAACTACATATGGTCCGTAGGTGTACGAAAAACCGTCTATTGTCTCGGCACACTCAGATTTCCTGCTGTCCTAGAGACGCTAGAAAGCAAGAGCATGCTTCTTGTTCTAAAGCAGAGTGTGATCAATGGATGAGAACACTGCTGTGTGTTTCACCTCAGAAATGGAGTTAAATCCCAGGCTCTGTTTCTTCCTATATGCAAGACTTTATTTCAAGTAAGTGCATTTACTTTACAGCTCAAACGAACTACATCGTTCATGAAACTCACACATTTTTGATCGTACCTGACAAGCATTGGATGTTAGAGGACCAGTGCTTTGTATCAGTTTCAGAAGCAGAGTTGGACTAGATAAGGTCCGTATGTGTAGGAAACACCATTCTTTTGTTCTGAGCACACTCAGTTTTCCTGCTGTATTAGAGACTCTAGAAAGCAAGAGCATGCTTCTTGCTCTAAAGCAGAGTGTGATCCATGGATGAGTACTATGTTGTGTGTTTCCCATCAGAAATAGAGGTTAATCCCAGGCTCTGTGTCTTCCTACAAGCAAGACTTCGTTTCAGGTAAGGGCAGTTACTTTACAGGTCAAACGAACTACATCGCTCACGAAGCTCACACGTTTCTCATCTTAACAGACAAGCATTGGATATTAGAGGACCAGTGCTTTGTATGAGTTTCAGAAGCAGAGTTGGACTAGATATGGTCTGTATGTGTAGGAAACACCGTTCTTTTGTTCTCAGCACACTCAGGTTTCCTGCTGTCTTAGAGAATCTAGAAAGCAACAGCGTGCTTCGAGTTCTAAAGCAGAGTGTGATCCATGGATGAGATCTATGCTGTGTGTTTCACTTCAGAAATGGAGTTAAATCCCAGGCTCTGTGTCTTCCTACAAGCAAGCCTTTGTTTCACGTAAGGGCAGTAACTTTTCAGCTCAAACGAACTACATCGTTCACGAAGCTAACACGATTCTCATCTTAACAGACACGCATTGGATGTTAGAGGACCAGTGCTTTGTATCAGTTTCAGAAGCAGATTTGGACTACATATGGTCCGTCATTGTACGAAAAACCGTTCTATTGTCTGGGCACACTCAGATTTCCTGCTGTCTTAGTGACTCTAGAAAGCAAGAGCGTGCTTCTTGCTCTAAAGCAGAATTTGATCAATAGATGAGTATTCTGCTGTGTGTTTCACGTCAGAAATGGAGTTAAATCCCAGGCTCTGAGGCTTCCTACATGCATGAATTCATTTCAGGTAAGGGCAGTTAATTTACAGCTCAAACGACCTACATCGTTCACAAAGCTCACATGTATCGGATCTTACCAGACAAGCATTGGATGTTAGAGGACCAGTACTTTGTATCAGTTTCAGAAGCAGATTTGGACTACATATGGTCCGTCAGTGTACGAAAACCCGTTCTATTGTCTCGGCACACTCAGATTTCCTGCTGTCTTAGAGACTCTAGAAAGCAAGAGCGTGCTTCTTGTTCTAAAGCAGAGTGTGATCAATGGATGAGAACACTGCTGTGTGTTTAACTTCAGAAATGGAGTTAAATCCCAGGCTCTGTGTCTTCCTACAAGCAAGACTTCCTTTCAGGTAAGGGCAGTTTCTTTATACCTCAAAAGAACTACATCGTTCACGAAGCTCACACGTTTCAGATCTTACCTGACAAGCATTGGATGTTAGAGGACCTGTGGTTTGTTTCAGTTTCAGAAGCAGAGTTAAACAATATATGTTCCGTATGTGTAGGAAACCCCATTCTTTTGTTCTCAGCACACTCAGGTTTCCTGCTGTCTGAGAGAATCTAGAAAGCAACAGCGTGCTTCTTGTTCTAAAGCAGAGTGTGATCAATGGGTGAGAACAATGCTGTGTGTTTCACTTCAGAAATGGAATTAAATCCCAGGCTCTGATTTTTCCTACAAGCAAGACTTCCTTTCAGATAATTGCAGTTTCTTTAGAGCTCAAAGTAACTACATCGTTCACGAAGCTCACATGTTTCAGATCTTACCTGACAAGCATGGGATGTTAGAGGACCTGTGGTTTGTTTCAGTTTCCGAACCGGAGTTAAACTAGATATGTTCCATATTTGTAGGAAACACCGTTCTTTTGTTCTGAGCACACTCATGTTTCATGCTGTATTAGAGACTCTAGAAAGCAAGAGCATGCTTCTTGCTCTAAAGCAGAGTGTGATCCATGGATGAGAACTATGCTGTGTGTTTCCCTTCAGAAATGGAGTTAAATCCCAGGCTCTGTGTCTTCCTACAAGCAAGCCTTCGTTTCAGGTAAGGGCAGTAACTTTTCAGCTCAAACGAACTACATCGTTCACGAAGCTAACACGATTCTCATCTTAACAGACAAGCATTGGATGTTAGAGGACCAGTGCTTTGTATCAGTTTCAGTAGCAGATTTGGACTAGATATGGTCGGTATGTGTAGGAAACACCGTACTTTTCTTCTCAGCACACTCACGTTTCCTGCTGTGTTAGAGACTCTAGAAAGCAAGAGCGTGCTTCTTGCTCTAAAGCAGAGTTTGATCAATAGATGAGAATTCTGCTGTGTGTTTCACTTCAGAAATGGAGTTAAATCCCAGGCTCTGAGGCTTCCTACTTGTATGAATTCATTTCAGGTAAGGGCAGTTACTTTACAGCTCAAATGACCTACATCGTTCACAAAGCTCACACGTTTCGGATCTTACCAGACAAGCATTGGATGTTAGAGGACCAGTACTTTGTATCAGTTTCAGAAGCAGATTTGGACTACATATGGTCCGTTAATGTACGAAAAACCGTTCTATTGTCTCGGCACACTCAGATTTCCTGCTGTCTTAGAGACTCTAGAAAGCAAGAGCGTGCTTCTTGTTCTAAAGCAGAGTGTGATCAATGGATGAGAACACTGCTGTGTGTTTCACTTCAGAAATGGAGTTAAATCCCAGGCTCTGTGTCTTCCTACAAGCCAGACTTCCTTTCAGGTAAGGGCAGATTCTTTATACCTCAAAAGAACTACATCGTTCACGAAGCTCACACGTTTCGGATCTTACCTGACAAGCATTGGATGTTAGAGGACCTGTGGTTTGTTTCAGTTTCAGAAGCAGAGTTAAACTAGATATGTTCCGTATGTGTAGGAAACACCATTCTTTTGTTCTCAGCACACTCAGGTTTCCTGCTGTCTTATAGAATCTAGAAAGCAACAGCGTGCTTCTTGTTCTAAAGCAGAGTGTGATCAATGGGTGAGAACACTGCTGTGTGTTTCACTTCAGAAATGGAATTAAATCCCAGGCTCTGAGTTTTCCTACAAGCAAGACTTCCTTTCAGGTAATTGCAGTTTCTTTAGAGCTCAAAGGAACTACATCGTTCACGAAGCTCACTCGTTTCAGATCTTAACTGACAAGCATGGGATGTTAGAGGACCTGTGGTTTGTTTCAGTTTCAGACCAGAGTTAAACTAGATATGTTCCCTATTTGTAGGAAACACCGTTCTTTTGTTCTGAGCACACTCATGTTTCCTGCTGTATTAGAGACTCTAGAAAGCAAGAGCATGCTTCTTGCTCTAAAGCAGAGTGTGATCCATGGATGAGAACTATGCTGTGTGTTTCCCTTCAGAAATGGAGTTAAATCCCAGGCTCTGTGTCTTCCTACAAGCAAGCCTTCGTTTCCGGTAAGGGCAGTAACTTTTCAGCTCAAACGAACTACATCGTTCACGAAGCTAACACGATTCTCATCTTAACAGACAAGCATTGGATGTTAGAGGACCAGTGCTTTGTATCAGTTTCAGTAGCAGATTTGGACTAGATATTGTCCCTATGTGTAGGAAACACCGTTCTTTTGTTCTCAGCACACTCATGTTTCTTGCTGTATTAGAGACTCTAGAAAGCAAGAGCATGCTTCTTGCTCTAAAGCAGAGTGTGATCCATGGATGAGAACTATGCTGTGTGTTTCACTTCAGAAATGGAGTTAAATCCCAGGCTCTGAGGCTTCCTACATGCATGAATTCATTTCAGGTAAGGGCAGTTACTTTACAGCTCAAACGACCTACATCGTTCACAAAGCTCACAAGTTTCTCATCTTAACTGACAAGCATTGCATGTTAGAGGACCAGTGCTTTGTATGAGTTTCAGTAGCAGCTTTGGACTAGATATGGTCCGTATGTGTAGGAAACACCGTTCTTTTGTTCTCAGCACACTCACGTTTCCTGCTGTCTTAGAGAATCTAGAAAGCAAGAGCGTGCTTCTTGCTCTAAAGCAGATTTTGATCAATAGATGAGAATTCTGCTGTGTGTTTCACTTCACAAATGGAGTTAAATCCCAGGCTCTGAGGCTTCCTACATGCATGAATTCATTTCAGGTAAGGGCAGTTACTTTACAGCTCAAACAACCTACATCGTTCACAAAGCTCACACGATTCTCATCTTAACAGACAAGCATTGGATGTTAGAGGACCAGTACTTTGTATCAGTTTCAGAAGCAGATTTGGACTACATATGGTCCGTCTGTGTACGAAAAACCGTTCTATTGTCTCGGCACACACAGATTTTCTGCTGTATTAGAGACTCTAGAAAGCAAGAGCATGCTTCTTGCTCTAAAGCAGAGTGTGATCCATGGATGAGATCTATGCTGTGTGTTTCCCTTCAGAAATGGAGTTAAATCCCAGGCTCTGTGTCTTCCTACAAGCAAGCCTTTGTTTCACGTAAGGGCAGTAACTTTTCAGCTCAAACGAACTACATCATTCACGAAGCTAACACGGTTCTCATCTTAACAGACACGCATTGGATGCTAGAGGACCAGTGCTTTGTATGAGTTTCAGAAGCAGATTTGGACTACATATGGTCCGTCATTGTACGAAAAACCGTTCTATTGTCTCGGCACACTCAGATTTCCTGCTGTCTTAGTGACTCTAGAAAGCAAGAGCGTGCTTCTTGCTCTAAAGCAGAATTTGATCAATAGATGAGTATTCTGCTGTGTGTTTCACTTCAGAAATGGAGTTAAATCCCAGGCTCTGAGGCTTCCTACATGCATGAATTCATTTCAGGTAAGGGCAGTTACTTTACAGCTCAAACGACCTACATCGTTCACAAAGCTCACACGTATCGGATCTTACCAGACAAGCATTGGATCTTAGAGGACCAGTACTTTGTACCAGTTTCAGAAGCAGAATTGGACTACATATGGTCCGGCAGTGTACGAAAAACCGTTCTATTGTCTCGGCACACTCAGATTTCCTGCTGTCTTAGAGACTCTAGAAAGCAAGAGCGTGCTTCTTGTTCTAAAGCAGAGTGTGATCAATGGATGAGAACACTGCTGTGTGTTTAACTTCAGAAATGGAGTTAAATCCCAGGCTCTGTGTCTTCCTACAAGCAAGACTTCGTTTCAGGTAAGGGCAGTCACTTTTCAGCTCAAAGGAACTACAACTTTCACGAAGCTCACACGTTTCTCATCTTAACTGACAAGCATTGCATGTTAGAGGACCAGTGGTTTGTATGAGTTTCAGAAGCAGAGTTGGCCTAGATATGGTCCGTATGTGTAGGAAACAAAATTCTTTTGTTCTCAGCACACTCAGGTTTCCTGCTGTCTGAGAGAATCTAGAAAGCAACAGCGTGCTTCTTGTTCTAAAGCAGAGTGTGATCAATGGGTGAGAACAATGCTGTGTGTTTCACTTCAGAAATGGAATTAAATCCCAGGCTCTGAGTTTTCCTACAAGCAAGACTTCCTTTCAGGTAATTGCAGTTTCTTTAGAGCTCAAAGGAACTACATCGTTCACGAAGCTCACTCGTTTCAGATCTTAACTGACAAGCATGGGATGTTAGAGGACCTGTGGTTTGTTTCAGTTTCAGACCAGAGTTAAACTAGATATGTTCCCTATTTGTAGGAAACACCGTTCTTTTGTTCTGAGCACACTCATGTTTCCTGCTGTATTAGAGACTCTAGAAAGCAAGAGCATGCTTCTTGCTCTAAAGCAGAGTGTGATCCATGGATGAGAACTATGCTGTGTGTTTCCCTTCAGAAATGGAGTTAAATCCCAGGCTCTGTGTCTTCCTACAAGCAAGCCTTCGTTTCCGGTAAGGGCAGTAACTTTTCAGCTCAAACGAACTACATCGTTCACGAAGCTAACACGATTCTCATCTTAACAGACAAGCATTGGATGTTAGAGGACCAGTGCTTTGTATCAGTTTCAGTAGCAGATTTGGACTAGATATTGTCCCTATGTGTAGGAAACACCGTTCTTTTGTTCTCAGCACACTCATGTTTCTTGCTGTATTAGAGACTCTAGAAAGCAAGAGCATGCTTCTTGCTCTAAAGCAGAGTGTGATCCATGGATGAGAACTATGCTGTGTGTTTCACTTCAGAAATGGAGTTAAATCCCAGGCTCTGAGGCTTCCTACATGCATGAATTCATTTCAGGTAAGGGCAGTTACTTTACAGCTCAAACGACCTACATCGTTCACAAAGCTCACAAGTTTCTCATCTTAACTGACAAGCATTGCATGTTAGAGGACCAGTGCTTTGTATGAGTTTCAGTAGCAGCTTTGGACTAGATATGGTCCGTATGTGTAGGAAACACCGTTCTTTTGTTCTCAGCACACTCACGTTTCCTGCTGTCTTAGAGAATCTAGAAAGCAAGAGCGTGCTTCTTGCTCTAAAGCAGATTTTGATCAATAGATGAGAATTCTGCTGTGTGTTTCACTTCACAAATGGAGTTAAATCCCAGGCTCTGAGGCTTCCTACATGCATGAATTCATTTCAGGTAAGGGCAGTTACTTTACAGCTCAAACAACCTACATCGTTCACAAAGCTCACACGATTCTCATCTTAACAGACAAGCATTGGATGTTAGAGGACCAGTACTTTGTATCAGTTTCAGAAGCAGATTTGGACTACATATGGTCCGTCTGTGTACGAAAAACCGTTCTATTGTCTCGGCACACACAGATTTTCTGCTGTATTAGAGACTCTAGAAAGCAAGAGCATGCTTCTTGCTCTAAAGCAGAGTGTGATCCATGGATGAGATCTATGCTGTGTGTTTCCCTTCAGAAATGGAGTTAAATCCCAGGCTCTGTGTCTTCCTACAAGCAAGCCTTTGTTTCACGTAAGGGCAGTAACTTTTCAGCTCAAACGAACTACATCATTCACGAAGCTAACACGGTTCTCATCTTAACAGACACGCATTGGATGCTAGAGGACCAGTGCTTTGTATGAGTTTCAGAAGCAGATTTGGACTACATATGGTCCGTCATTGTACGAAAAACCGTTCTATTGTCTCGGCACACTCAGATTTCCTGCTGTCTTAGTGACTCTAGAAAGCAAGAGCGTGCTTCTTGCTCTAAAGCAGAATTTGATCAATAGATGAGTATTCTGCTGTGTGTTTCACTTCAGAAATGGAGTTAAATCCCAGGCTCTGAGGCTTCCTACATGCATGAATTCATTTCAGGTAAGGGCAGTTACTTTACAGCTCAAACGACCTACATCGTTCACAAAGCTCACACGTATCGGATCTTACCAGACAAGCATTGGATCTTAGAGGACCAGTACTTTGTACCAGTTTCAGAAGCAGAATTGGACTACATATGGTCCGGCAGTGTACGAAAAACCGTTCTATTGTCTCGGCACACTCAGATTTCCTGCTGTCTTAGAGACTCTAGAAAGCAAGAGCGTGCTTCTTGTTCTAAAGCAGAGTGTGATCAATGGATGAGAACACTGCTGTGTGTTTAACTTCAGAAATGGAGTTAAATCCCAGGCTCTGTGTCTTCCTACAAGCAAGACTTCGTTTCAGGTAAGGGCAGTCACTTTTCAGCTCAAAGGAACTACAACTTTCACGAAGCTCACACGTTTCTCATCTTAACTGACAAGCATTGCATGTTAGAGGACCAGTGGTTTGTATGAGTTTCAGAAGCAGAGTTGGCCTAGATATGGTCCGTATGTGTAGGAAACAAAATTCTTTTGTTCTCAGCACACTCAGGTTTCCTGCTGTCTGAGAGAATCTAGAAAGCAACAGCGTGCTTCTTGTTCTAAAGCAGAGTGTGATCAATGGGTGAGAACAATGCTGTGTGTTTCACTTCAGAAATGGAATTAAATCCCAGGCTCTGAGTTTTCCTACAAGCAAGACTTCCTTTCAGGTAATTGCAGTTTCTTTAGAGCTCAAAGTAACGACATCGTTCACCAAGCTCACACGTTTCAGATCTTACATGACAAGCATTGGATGTTAGAGGACTTGTGGTTTGTTTCAGTTTCAGAAGCAGAGTTAAACTAGATATGTTCCCTATGTGTAGGAAATACCGTTCTTTTGTTCTGAGCACACTCAGTTTTCCTGCTGTATTAGAGACTCTAGAAAGCAAGAGCATGCTTCTTGCTCTAAAGCAGATTGTGATCCATGGATGACAACTATGCTGTGTGTTTCTCTTCAGAAATGGAGTTAAATCCCAGGCTCTGTGTCTTCCTACAAGCAAGCCTTCGTTTCAGGTAAGGGCAGTAACTTTTCAGCTCAAACGAACTACATCGTTCACGAAGCTCACACGTTTCTCATCTTAAATGACAAGCATTGGATGTTAGAGGACCAGTGCTTTGTATCAGTTTTAGAAGCAGAGTTGGACTAGATATGGTCCGTATGTGTAGGAAACACCGTTCATTTGTTCTCAGCACACTCACGTTTCATGCTGTCTTAGAGACTCTAGAAAGCAAGAGCGTTCTTCTTGCTCTAAAGCAGAGTGTGATCAATGGATGAGAACTCTGCTGTGTGTTTCACTTCAGAAATGGAGTTAAATCCCAGGCTCTGAGTCTTCCTACATGCAAGACTTTATTTCAGGTAAGTGCATTTACTTTACAGCTCAAACGAACTACATCGTTCATTTAACTCACACGTTTTTGATCTTACCTGACAAGCATTGGATGTTAGAGGACCAGTGCTTTGTATCAGTTTCAGAAGCAGAGTTGGACTACATAAGGTCCGTATGTGTAGGAAACACAGTTCTTTTTTTCTGAGCACACTCAGTTTTCCTGCTGTATTAGAGAATCTAGAATGCAAGAGCATGCTTCTTGCTCTAAAGCAGAGTGTGATCCATGGGTGAGAACAATGCTGTGTGTTTCACTTCAGAAATGGAATTAAATCCCAGGCTCTGAGTTTTCCTACAAGCAAGACTTCCTTTCAGGTAATTGCAGTTTCTTTAGAGCTCAAAGTAACTACATCGTTCACGAAGCTCACACGTTTCAGATCTTACCTGACAAGCATGGGATGTTAGAGGACCTGTGGTTTGTTTCAGTTTCAGAACCGAAGTTAAACTAGATATGTTCCATATTTGTAGGAAACACCGTTCTTTTGTTCTGTGCACACTCATCTTTCCTGCTATATTAGAGACTCTAGAAAGCAAGAGCATGCTTCTTGCTCTAAATCAGAGTGTGATCCATGGATGAGAACTATGCTGTGTGTTTCCCTTCAGAAATGGAGTTAAATCCCAGGCTCTGTGTCTTCCTACAATCAAGCCTTCGTTTCAGGTAAGGGCAGTAACTTTTCAGCACAAACGAACTACATCGTTCACGAAGCTAACACGATTCTCATCTTAACAGACAAGCATTGGATGTTAGAGTACCAGTGCTTTGTATCAGTTTCAGTAGCAGATTTGGACTAGATATGGTCCGTATGTGTAGGAAACACCGTACTTTTGTTCTCAGCACACTCACGTTTCCTGCTGTGTTAGAGACTCTAGAAAGCAAGAGCGTGATTCTTGCTCTAAAGCAGAGTTTGATCAATAGATGAGAATTCTGCTGTGTGTTTCACTTAAGAAATGGAGTTAAATCCCAGGCTCTGAGGCTTCCTACATGCATGAACTCATTTCAGGTAAGGGCAGTTACTTTACAGCTCAAACGACCTACATCGTTCACAAAGCTCACACGTTTTGGATCTTACCAGACAAGCATTGGATGTTAGAGGACCAGTGCTTTGTATCAGTTTCAGAAGCAGAGTTGGACTAGATGTGGTCCGTATGTGTAGGAAACACCGTTTATTGTTCTCAGCACACTCAAGTTTCATGCTGTCTTAGAGACTCTAGAAAGCAAGAGCGTGCTTCTTGCTCTAAAGCAGAGTGTGATGCATGGATGAGAACTATGCTGTATGTTTCCCTTCAGAAATAGAGGTAAATCCCAGGCTCTGTGTCTTCCTACAATCAAGACTTCGTTTCAGGTAAGGGCAGTTACTTTACAGGTCAAACGAACTACATCATTCACGAAGCTCACATGTTTCTCATCTTAATAGACAAGCATTGGATGTTAGAGGAACAGTGCTTTGTATGAGTTTCAGAAGCAGAGTTGGACTAGATATGGTCTGTATGTGTAGGAAACACCGTTCTTTTGTTCACAGCACACTCAGTTTTCCTGCTGTCTTAGAGACTCTAGAAAGCAACAGCGTGCTTCTTGTTCTAAAGCAGAGTGTGATCAATGGGTGAGAACACTGATGTGTGTTTCACTTCAGAAATGGAATTAAATCCCAGGCTCTGAGTCTTCCTACAATCAAGACTTCCTTTCAGGTATTTGCAGTTTCTTTAGAGCTCAAACGAACTACATCGTTCACGAAGCTCACACGTTTCGGATCTTACATCACAAGCATTGGATGTTAGAGGACCTGTGGTTTGTTTCACTTTCAGACCAGAGTTAAACTAGATATGTTCCCTATTTGTAGGAAACACCGTTCTTTTGTTCTGAGCACACTCATGTTTCCTGCTGTATTAGAGACTCTAGAAAGCAAGAGCATGCTTCTTGCTCTAAAGCAGAGTGTGATCCATGGATGAGAACTATGCTGTGTGTTTCCCTTCAGAAATGGAGTTAAATCCCAGGCTCTGTGTCTTCCTACAAGCAAGCCTTCGTTTCAGGTAAGGGCAGTAACTTTTCAGCTCAAACGAACTACATCGTTCACGAAGCTAACACGATTCTCATCTTAACAGACAAGCATTGGATGTTAGAGGACCAGTGCTTTGTATCAGTTTCAGTAGAAGATTTGGACTAGATATTGTCCCTATGTGTAGGAAACACCGTTCTTTTGTTCTCAGCACACTCACGTTTCCTGCTGTCTTAGAGAATCTAGAAAACAAGAGCGTGCTTCTTGCTCTAAAGCAGATTTTGATCAATAGATGAGTATTCTGTTGTGTGTTTCACTTCAGAAATGGAGTTAAATCCCAGGCTCTGAGGCTTCCTACATGCATGAATTCATTTCAGGTAAGGGCAGTTACTTTACAGCTCAAACGACCTACATCGTTCACAAAGCTCACACGATTCTCATCTTAACAGACAAGCATTGGATGTTAGAGGACCAGTACTTTGTATCAGTTTCAGAAGCAGATTTGGACTACATATGGTCCGTCTGTGTTCGAAAAACCGTTCTATTGTCTCGGCACACTCAGATTTCCTGCTGTATTGGAGACTCAAGAAAGCAAGAGCATGCTTCTTGCTCTAAAGCAGAGTGTGATCCATGGATGAGATCTATGCTGTGTGTTTCCCTTTAGAAATGGAGTTAAATCCCAGGCTCTGTGTCTTCCTACAAGCAAGCCTTTGTTTCACGTTAGGGCAGTAACTTTTCAGCTCAAACGAACTACATCGTTCACGAAGCTAACACGATTCTCATCTTAACACACACGCATTGGATGTTAGAGGACCAGTGCTTTGTATCAGTTTCAGAAGCAGATTTGGACTACATATGGTCCGTCAGTGTACGAAAAACCGTTCTATTGTCTCGGCACACTCAGATTTCCTGCTGTCTTAGAGACTCTAGAAAGCAAGAGCGTGCTTCTTGTTCTAAAGCAGAGTGTGATCAATGGATGAGAACACTGCTGTGTGTTTAACTTCAGAAATGGAGTTAAATCCCAGGCTCTGTGTCTTCCTACAAGCAAGACTTCGTTTCAGGTAAGGGCAGTCACTTTTCAGCTCAAACGAACTACAACTTTCACGAAGCTCACACGTTTCTCATCTTAACTGACAAGCATTGCATGTTAGAGGACCAGTGGTTTGTATGAGTTTCAGAAGCAGAGTTGGACTAGATATGGTCCGTATGTGTAGGAAATACCGTACTTTTGTTCTGAGCACACTCAGTTTTCCTGCTGTATTAGAGACTCTAGAAAGCAAGAGCATGCTTCTTGCTCTAAAGCAGATTGTGATCCATGGATGACAACTATGCTGTGTGTTTCTCTTCAGAAATGGAGTTAAATCCCAGGCTCTGTGTCTTCCTACAAGCAAGCCTTCGTTTCAGGTAAGGGCAGTAACTTTTCAGCTCAAACGAACTACATCGTTCACGAAGCTCACACGTTTCTCATCTTAAATGACAAGTATTGGATGTTAGAGGACCAGTGCTTTGTATCAGTTTCAGAAGCAGAGTTGGACTAGATATGGTCCGTATGTGTAGGAAACACCGTTCATTTGTTCTCAGCACACTCACGTTTCATGCTGTCTTAGAGACTCTAGAAAGCAAGAGCGTTCTTCTTGCTCTAAAGCAGAGTGTGATCAATGGATGAGAACTCTGCTGTGTGTTTCACTTCAGAAATGGAGTTAAATCCCAGGCTCTGAGTCTTCCTACATGCAAGACTTTATTTCAGGTAAGTGCATTTACTTTACAGCTCAAACGAACTACATCGTTCATTTAACTCACACGTTTTTGATCTTACCTGACAAGCATTGGATGTTAGAGGACCAGTGCTTTGTATCAGTTTCAGAAGCAGAGTTGGACTAGATAAGGTCCGTATGTGTAGGAAACACAGTTCTTTTTTTCTGAGCACACTCAGTTTTCCTGCTGTATTAGAGAATCTAGAATGCAAGAGCATGCTTCTTGCTCTAAAGCAGAGTGTGATCCATGGGTGAGAACAATGCTGTGTGTTTCACTTCAGAAATGGAATTAAATCCCAGGCTCTGAGTTTTCCTACAAGCAAGACTTCCTTTCAGGTAATTGCAGTTTCTTTAGAGCTCAAAGTAACTACATCGTTCACGAAGCTAACACGTTTCAGATCTTAACTGACAAGCATGGGATGTTAGAGGACCTGTGGTGTGTTTCAGTTTCAGAACCGGAGTTAAACTAGATATGTTCCATATTTGTAGGAAACACCGTTCTTTTGTTCTGTGCACACTCATGTTTCCTGCTGTATTAGAGACTCTAGAAAGCAAGAGCATGCTTCTTGCTCTAAAGCAGAGTGTGATCCATGGATGAGAACTATGCTGTGTGTTTCCCTTCAGAAATGGAGTTAAATCCCAGGCTCTGTGTCTTCCTACAAGCAAGCCTTCGTTTCACGTAAGGGCAGTAACTTTTCAGCTCAAACGAACTACATCATTCACGAAGCTAACACGGTTCTCATCTTAACAGACACGCATTGGATGCTAGAGGACCAGTGCTTTGTATGAGTTTCAGAAGCAGATTTGGACTACATATGGTCCGTCATTGTACGAAAAACCGTTCTATTGTCTCGGCACACTCAGATTTCCTGCTGTCTTAGTGACTCTAGAAAGCAAGAGCGTGCTTCTTGCTCTAAAGCAGAATTTGATCAATAGATGAGTATTCTGCTGTGTGTTTCACTTCAGAAATGGAGTTAAATCCCAGGCTCTGAGGCTTCCTACATGCATGAATTCATTTCAGGTAAGGGCAGTTACTTTACAGCTCAAACGACCTACATCGTTCACAAAGCTCACACGTATCGGATCTTACCAGACAAGCATTGGATCTTAGAGGACCAGTACTTTGTACCAGTTTCAGAAGCAGAATTGGACTACATATGGTCCGGCAGTGTACGAAAAACCGTTCTATTGTCTCGGCACACTCAGATTTCCTGCTGTCTTAGAGACTCTAGAAAGCAAGAGCGTGCTTCTTGTTCTAAAGCAGAGTGTGATCAATGGATGAGAACACTGCTGTGTGTTTAACTTCAGAAATGGAGTTAAATCCCAGGCTCTGTGTCTTCCTACAAGCAAGACTTCGTTTCAGGTAAGGGCAGTCACTTTTCAGCTCAAAGGAACTACAACTTTCACGAAGCTCACACGTTTCTCATCTTAACTGACAAGCATTGCATGTTAGAGGACCAGTGGTTTGTATGAGTTTCAGAAGCAGAGTTGGCCTAGATATGGTCCGTATGTGTAGGAAACAAAATTCTTTTGTTCTCAGCACACTCAGGTTTCCTGCTGTCTGAGAGAATCTAGAAAGCAACAGCGTGCTTCTTGTTCTAAAGCAGAGTGTGATCAATGGGTGAGAACAATGCTGTGTGTTTCACTTCAGAAATGGAATTAAATCCCAGGCTCTGAGTTTTCCTACAAGCAAGACTTCCTTTCAGGTAATTGCAGTTTCTTTAGAGCTCAAAGTAACGACATCGTTCACCAAGCTCACACGTTTCAGATCTTACATGACAAGCATTGGATGTTAGAGGACTTGTGGTTTGTTCCAGTTTCAGAAGCAGAGTTAAACTAGATATGTTCCGTATGTGTAGGAAATACCGTTCTTTTGTTCTGAGCACACTCAGTTTTCCTGCTGTATTAGAGACTCTAGAAAGCAAGAGCATGCTTCTTGCTCTAAAGCAGATTGTGATCCATGGATGACAACTATGCTGTGTGTTTCTCTTCAGAAATGGAGTTAAATCCCAGGCTCTGTGTCTTCCTACAAGCAAGCCTTCGTTTCAGGTAAGGGCAGTAACTTTTCAGCTCAAACGAACTACATCGTTCACGAAGCTCACACGTTTCTCATCTTAAATGACAAGCATTGGATGTTAGAGGACCAGTGCTTTGTATCAGTTTTAGAAGCAGAGTTGGACTAGATATGGTCCGTATGTGTAGGAAACACCGTTCATTTGTTCTCAGCACACTCACGTTTCATGCTGTCTTAGAGACTCTAGAAAGCAAGAGCGTTCTTCTTGCTCTAAAGCAGAGTGTGATCAATGGATGAGAACTCTGCTGTGTGTTTCACTTCAGAAATGGAGTTAAATCCCAGGCTCTGAGTCTTCCTACATGCAAGACTTTATTTCAGGTAAGTGCATTTACTTTACAGCTCAAACGAACTACATCGTTCATTTAACTCACACGTTTTTGATCTTACCTGACAAGCATTGGATGTTAGAGGACCAGTGCTTTGTATCAGTTTCAGAAGCAGAGTTGGACTGCATAAGGTCCGTATGTGTAGGAAACACAGTTCTTTTTTTCTGAGCACACTCAGTTTTCCTGCTGTATTAGAGAATCTAGAATGCAAGAGCATGCTTCTTGCTCTAAAGCAGAGTGTGATCCATGGGTGAGAACAATGCTGTGTGTTTCACTTCAGAAATGGAATTAAATCCCAGGCT
Source organism: Onychomys leucogaster (assembly GCA_949786385.1). NCBI lineage: Eukaryota > Metazoa > Chordata > Mammalia > Rodentia > Cricetidae > Onychomys > Onychomys leucogaster. The sequence continues at coordinate 2,117,615 of CATKUP010000025.1, forward strand.
CTGAGTTTTCCTACAAGCAAGACTTCCTTTCAGGTAATTGCAGTTTCTTTAGAGCTCAAAGTAACTACATCGTTCACGAAGCTCACACGTTTCAGATCTTACCTGACAAGCATGGGATGTTAGAGGACCTGTGGTTTGTTTCAGTTTCAGAACCGGAGTTAAACTAGATATGTTCCATATTTGTAGGAAACACCGTTCTTTTGTTCTGTGCACACTCATGTTTCCTGCTATATTAGAGACTCTAGAAAGCAAGAGCATGCTTCTTGCTCTAAATCAGAGTGTGATCCATGGATGAGAACTATGCTGTGTGTTTCCCTTCAGAAATGGAGTTAAATCCCAGGCTCTGTGTCTTCCTACAATCAAGCCTTCGTTTCAGGTAAGGGCAGTAACTTTTCAGCACAAACGAACTACATCGTTCACGAAGCTAACACGATTCTCATCTTAACAGACAAGCATTGGATGTTAGAGTACCAGTGCTTTGTATCAGTTTCAGTAGCAGATTTGGACTAGATATGGTCCGTATGTGTAGGAAACACCGTACTTTTGTTCTCAGCACACTCACGTTTCCTGCTGTGTTAGAGACTCTAGAAAGCAAGAGCGTGATTCTTGCTCTAAAGCAGAGTTTGATCAATAGATGAGAATTCTGCTGTGTGTTTCACTTAAGAAATGGAGTTAAATCCCAGGCTCTGAGGCTTCCTACATGCATGAACTCATTTCAGGTAAGGGCCGTTACTTTACAGCTCAAACGACCTACATCGTTCACAAAGCTCACACGTTTTGGATCTTACCAGACAAGCATTGGATGTTAGAGGACCAGTGCTTTGTATCAGTTTCAGAAGCAGAGTTGGACTAGATGTGGTCCGTATGTGTAGGAAACACCGTTTATTGTTCTCAGCACACTCACGTTTCATGCTGTCTTAGAGACTCTAGAAAGCAAGAGCGTGCTTCTTGCTCTAAAGCAGAGTGTGATGCATGGATGAGAACTATGCTGTATGTTTCCCTTCAGAAATAGAGGTAAATCCCAGGCTCTGTGTCTTCCTACAATCAAGACTTCGTTTCAGGTAAGGGCAGTTACTTTACAGGTCAAACGAACTACATCATTCACGAAGCTCACATGTTTCTCATCTTAATAGACAAGCATTGGATGTTAGAGGAACAGTGCTTTGTATGAGTTTCAGAAGCAGAGTTGGACTAGATATGGTCTGTATGTGTAGGAAACACCGTTCTTTTGTTCACAGCACACTCAGTTTTCCTGCTGTCTTAGAGACTCTAGAAAGCAACAGCGTGCTTCTTGTTCTAAAGCAGAGTGTGATCAATGGGTGAGAACACTGATGTGTGTTTCACTTCAGAAATGGAATTAAATCCCAGGCTCTGAGTCTTCCTACAATCAAGACTTCCTTTCAGGTATTTGCAGTTTCTTTAGAGCTCAAACGAACTACATCGTTCACGAAGCTCACACGTTTCAGATCTTACATCACAAGCATTGGATGTTAGAGGACCTGTGGTTTGTTTCACTTTCAGACCAGAGTTAAACTAGATATGTTCCCTATTTGTAGGAAACACCGTTCTTTTGTTCTGAGCACACTCATGTTTCCTGCTGTATTAGAGACTCTAGAAAGCAAGAGCATGCTTCTTGCTCTAAAGCAGAGTGTGATCCATGGATGAGAACTATGCTGTGTGTTTCCCTTCAGAAATGGAGTTAAATCCCAGGCTCTGTGTCTTCCTACAAGCAAGCCTTCGTTTCAGGTAAGGGCAGTAACTTTTCAGCTCAAACGAACTACATCGTTCACGAAGCTAACACGATTCTCATCTTAACAGACAAGCATTGGATGTTAGAGGACCAGTGCTTTGTATCAGTTTCAGTAGCAGATTTGGACTAGATATTGTCCCTATGTGTAGGAAACACCGTTCTTTTGTTCTCAGCACACTCACGTTTCCTGCTGTCTTAGAGAATCTAGAAAACAAGAGCGTGCTTCTTGCTCTAAAGCAGATTTTGATCAATAGATGAGTATTCTGTTGTGTGTTTCACTTCAGAAATGGAGTTAAATCCCAGGCTCTGAGGCTTCCTACATGCATGAATTCATTTCAGGTAAGGGCAGTTACTTTACAGCTCAAACGACCTACATCGTTCACAAAGCTCACACGATTCTCATCTTAACAGACAAGCATTGGATGTTAGAGGACCAGTACTTTGTATCAGTTTCAGAAGCAGATTTGGACTACATATGGTCCGTCTGTGTTCGAAAAACCGTTCTATTGTCTCGGCACACTCAGATTTCCTGCTGTATTGGAGACTCAAGAAAGCAAGAGCATGCTTCTTGCTCTAAAGCAGAGTGTGATCCATGGATGAGATCTATGCTGTGTGTTTCCCTTTAGAAATGGAGTTAAATCCCAGGCTCTGTGTCTTCCTACAAGCAAGCCTTTGTTTCACGTTAGGGCAGTAACTTTTCAGCTCAAACGAACTACATCGTTCACGAAGCTAACACGATTCTCATCTTAACACACACGCATTGGATGTTAGAGGACCAGTGCTTTGTATCAGTTTCAGAAGCAGATTTGGACTACATATGGTCCGTCAGTGTACGAAAAACCGTTCTATTGTCTCGGCACACTCAGATTTCCTGCTGTCTTAGAGACTCTAGAAAGCAAGAGCGTGCTTCTTGTTCTAAAGCAGAGTGTGATCAATGGATGAGAACACTGCTGTGTGTTTAACTTCAGAAATGGAGTTAAATCCCAGGCTCTGTGTCTTCCTACAAGCAAGACTTCGTTTCAGGTAAGGGCAGTCACTTTTCAGCTCAAACGAACTACAACTTTCACGAAGCTCACACGTTTCTCATCTTAACTGACAAGCATTGCATGTTAGAGGACCAGTGGTTTGTATGAGTTTCAGAAGCAGAGTTGGACTAGATATGGTCCGTATGTGTAGGAAATACCGTTCTTTTGTTCTGAGCACACTCAGTTTTCCTGCTGTATTAGAGACTCTAGAAAGCAAGAGCATGCTTCTTGCTCTAAAGCAGATTGTGATCCATGGATGACAACTATGCTGTGTGTTTCTCTTCAGAAATGGAGTTAAATCCCAGGCTCTGTGTCTTCCTATAAGCAAGCCTTCGTTTCAGGTAAGGGCAGTAACTTTTCAGCTCAAACGAACTACATCGTTCACGAAGCTCACACGTTTCTCATCTTAAATGACAAGTATTGGATGTTAGAGGACCAGTGCTTTGTATCAGTTTCAGAAGCAGAGTTGGACTAGATATGGTCCGTATGTGTAGGAAACACCGTTCATTTGTTCTCAGCACACTCACGTTTCATGCTGTCTTAGAGACTCTAGAAAGCAAGAGCGTTCTTCTTGCTCTAAAGCAGAGTGTGATCAATGGATGAGAACTCTGCTGTGTGTTTCACTTCAGAAATGGAGTTAAATCCCAGGCTCTGAGTCTTCCTACATGCAAGACTTTATTTCAGGTAAGTGCATTTACTTTACAGCTCAAACGAACTACATCGTTCATTTAACTCACACGTTTTTGATCTTACCTGACAAGCATTGGATGTTAGAGGACCAGTGCTTTGTATCAGTTTCAGAAGCAGAGTTGGACTAGATAAGGTCCGTATGTGTAGGAAACACAGTTCTTTTTTTCTGAGCACACTCAGTTTTCCTGCTGTATTAGAGAATCTAGAATGCAAGAGCATGCTTCTTGCTCTAAAGCAGAGTGTGATCCATGGGTGAGAACAATGCTGTGTGTTTCACTTCCGAAATGGAATTAAATCCCAGGCTCTGAGTTTTCCTACAAGCAAGACTTCCTTTCAGGTAATTGCAGTTTCTTTAGAGCTCAAAGTAACTACATCGTTCACGAAGCTAACACGTTTCAGATCTTAACTGACAAGCATGGGATGTTAGAGGACCTGTGGTGTGTTTCAGTTTCAGAACCGGAGTTAAACTAGATATGTTCCATATTTGTAGGAAACACCGTTCTTTTGTTCTGTGCACACTCATGTTTCCTGCTGTATTAGAGACTCTAGAAAGCAAGAGCATGCTTCTTGCTCTAAAGCAGAGTGTGATCCATGGATGAGAACTATGCTGTGTGTTTCCCTTCAGAAATGGAGTTAAATCCCAGGCTCTGTGTCTTCCTACAAGCAAGCCTTCGTTTCAGGTAAGGGCAGTAACTTTTCAGCTCAAACGAACTACATCGTTCACGAAGCTAACACGATTCTCATCTTAACAGACAAGCATTGGATGTTAGAGTACCAGTGCTTTGTATCAGTTTCAGTAGCAGATTTGGACTAGATATGGTCCGTATGTGTAGGAAACACCGTACTTTTGTTCTCAGCACACTCACGTTTCCTGCTGTGTTAGAGACTCTAGAAAGCAAGAGCGTGCTTCTTGCTCTAAAGCAGAGTTTGATCAATAGATGAGAATTCTGCTGTGTGTTTCACTTAAGAAATGGAGTTAAATCCCAGGCTCTGAGGCTTCCTACATGCATGAATTCATTTCAGGTAAGGGCAGTTACTTTACAGCTCAAACGACCTACATCGTTCACAAAGCTCACACGTTTTGGATCTTACCAGACAAGCATTGGATGTTAGAGGACCAGTGCTTTGTATCAGTTTCAGAAGCAGAGTTGGACTAGATGTGGTCCGTATGTGTAGGAAACACCGTTTATTGTTCTCAGCACACTCACGTTTCATGCTTTCTTAGAGTCTCTAGAAAGCAAGACCGTGCTTCTTGCTCTAAAGCAGAGTGTGATGCATGGATGAGAACTATGCTGTATGTTTCCCTTCAGAAATAGAGGTAAATCCCAGGCTCTGTGTCTTCCTACAATCAAGACTTCGTTTCAGGTAAGGGCAGTTACTTTACAGGTCAAACGAACTACATCATTCACGAAGCTCACACGTTTCTCATCTTAATAGACAAGCATTGGATGTTAGAGGAACAGTGCTTTGTATGAGTTTCAGAAGCAGAGGTGGACTAGATATGGTCTGTATGTGTAGGAAACACCGTTCTTTTGTTCTCAGCACACTCAGTTTTCCTGCTGTCTTAGAGACTCTAGAAAGCAACAGCGTGCTTCTTGTTCTAAAGCAGAGTGTGATCAATGGGTGAGAACACTGCTGTGTGTTTCACTTCAGAAATGGAATTAAATCCCAGGCTCTGAGTCTTCCTACAAGCAAGACTTCCTTTGAGGTATTTGCAGTTTCTTTAGAGCTCAAACGAACTACATCGTTCACGAAGCTCACACGTTTCGGATCTTACATGACAAGCATTGGATGTTAGAGGACTTGTGGTTTGTTTCAGTTTCAGAAGCAGAGTTAAACTAGATATGTTCCGTATGTGTAGGAAATACCATTCTTTTGTTCTGAGCACACTCAGTTTTCCTGCTGTATTAGAGACTCTAGAAAGCAAGAGCATGCTTCTTGCTCTAAAGCAGATTGTGATCCATGGATGACAACTATGCTGTGTGTTTCTCTTCAGAAATGGAGTTAAATCCCAGGCTCTGTGTCTTCCTACAAGCAAGCCTTCGTTTCAGGTAAGGGCAGTAACTTTTCAGCTCAAACGAACTACATCGTTCACGAAGCTCACACGTTTCTCATCTTAAATGACAAGCATTGGATGTTAGAGGACCAGTGCTTTGTATCAGTTTCAGAAGCAGAGTTGGACTAGATATGGTCCGTATGTGTAGGAAACACCGTTCATTTGTTCTCAGCACACTCACGTTTCATGCTGTCTTAGAGACTCTAGAAAGCAAGAGCGTTCTTCTTGCTCTAAAGCAGAGTGTGATCAATGGATGAGAACTCTGCTGTGTGTTTCACTTCAGAAATGGAGTTAAATCCCAGGCTCTGAGTCTTCCTACATGCAAGACTTTATTTCAGGTAAGTGCATTTACTTTACAGCTCAAACGAACTACATCGTTCATTTAACTCACACGTTTTTGATCTTACCTGACAAGCATTGGATGTTAGAGGACCAGTGCTTTGTATCAGTTTCAGAAGCAGAGTTGGACTAGATAAGGTCCGTATGTGTAGGAAACACAGTTCTTTTTTTCTGAGCACACTCAGTTTTCCTGCTGTATTAGAGACTCTAGAAAGCAAGAGCATGCTTCTTGCTCTAAAGCAGAGTGTGATCCATGGATGAGAACTATGCTGTGTGTTTCCCTTCAGAAATAGAGGTTAATCCCAGGCTCTGTGTCTTCCTACAAGCAAGACTTCGTTTCAGGTAAGGGCAGTTACTTTACAGTTCAAACAAACTACATCGTTCACGAAGCTCACACGTTTCTCATCTTAACAGACAAGCATTGGATGTTAGAGGACCAGTGGTTTGTATGAGTTTCAGAAGCAGAGTTGCACTAGATATGGTCCGTATGTGTAGGAAACACCATTCTTTTGTTCTCAGCACACTCAGGTTTCCTGCTGTCTGAGAGAATCTAGAAAGCAACAGCGTGCTTCTTGTTCTAAAGCAGAGTGTGATCCATGGATGAAAACTATGCTGTGTGTTTCCCTTCAGAAATGGAGTTAAATCCCAGGCTCTGTGTCTTCCTACAAGCAAGCCTTCTTTTCAGGTAAGGGCAGTAACTTTTCAGCTCAAACGAACTACATCGTTCACGAAGCTAACACGATTCTCATCTTAACAGACAAGCATTGGATGTTAGAGGACCAGTGCTTTGTATCAGTTTCAGTAGCAGATTTGGACTAGATATGGTCCGTATGTGTAGGAAACACCGTTCTTTTGTTCTCAGCACACTCACGTTTCCTGCTGTGTTAGAGACTCTAGAAAGCAAGAACGTGCTTCTTGCTCTAAAGCAGAGTTTGATCAATAGATGAGAATTCTGCTGTGTGTTTCACTTCAGAAATGGAGTTAAATCCCAGGCTCTGAGGCTTCCTACATGCATGAATTCATTTCAGGTAAGGGCAGTTACTTTACAGCTCAAACGACCTACATCGTTCACAAAGCTCACACGTTTCGGATCTTACCAGACAAGCATTGGATGTTAGAGGACCAGTACATTGTATCAGTTTCAGAAGCAGATTTGGACGACATATGGTCCGTCAGTGTACGAAAAACCGTTCTATTGTCTCGGCACACTCAGATTTCCTGCTGTCTTAGAGACTCTAGAAGCAAGATCGTGCTTCTTGTTCTAAAGCAGAGTGTGATCAATGGGTGAGAACACTGCTGTGTGTTTCACTTCAGAAATGGAGTTAAATCCCAGGCTCTGTGTCTTCCTACAAGCAAGACTTCCTTTCAGGTAAGGGCAGTTTCTTTATACCTCAAAAGAACTACATCGTTCACGAAGCTCACACGTTTCGGATCTTACCTGACAAGCATTGGATGTTAGAGGACCAGTGCTTTGTATCAGTTTCAGAAGCAGAGTTGGACTAGATATGTTCCGTATGTGTAGGAAACACCGTTCATTTGTTCTCAGCACACTCACGTTTCATGCTGTCTTAGAGACTCTAGAAAGCAAGAGCATGCTTCTTGCTCTAAAGCAGAGTGTGATCAATGGATGAGAACTCTGCTGTGTGTTTCACTTCAGAAATGGAGTTAAATCCCAGGCTCTGAGTCTTCCTACATGCAAGACTTTATTTCAGGTAAGTGCATTTACTTTACAGCTCAAACGAACTACATCGTTCATTTAACTCACACGTTTTTGATCTTACCTGACAAGCATTGGATGTTAGAGGACCAGTGCTTTGTATCAGTTTCAGAAGCAGAGTTGGACTAGATAAGGTCCGTATGTGTAGGAAACACAGTTCTTTTTTTCTGAGCACACTCAATTTTCCTGCTGTATTAGAGACTCTAGAAAGCAAGAGCATGCTTCTTGCTCTAAAGCAGAGTGTGATCCATGGATGAGAACTATGCTGTGTGTTTCCCTTCAGAAATAGAGGTTAATCCCAGGCTCTGTGTCTTCCTACAAGCAAGACTTCGTTTCAGGTAAGGGCAGTTACTTTACAGTTCAAACAAACTACATCGTTCACGAAGCTCACACGTTTCTCATCTTAACAGACAAGCATTGGATGTTAGAGGACCAGTGGTTTGTATGAGTTTCAGAAGCAGAGTTGCACTAGATATGGTCCGTATGTGTAGGAAACACCATTCTTTTGTTCTCAGCACACTCAGGTTTCCTGCTGTCTGAGAGAATCTAGAAAGCAACAGCGTGCTTCTTGTTCTAAAGCAGAGTGTGATCCATGGATGAAAACTATGCTGTGTGTTTCCCTTCAGAAATGGAGTTAAATCCCAGGCTCTGTGTCTTCCTACAAGCAAGCCTTCTTTTCAGGTAAGGGCAGTAACTTTTCAGCTCAAACGAACTACATCGTTCACGAAGCTAACACGATTCTCATCTTAACAGACAAGCATTGGATGTTAGAGTACCAGTGCTTTGTATCAGTTTCAGTAGCAGATTTGGACTAGATATGGTCCGTATGTGTAGGAAACACCGTTCTTTTGTTCTCAGCACACTCACGATTCCTGCTGTGTTAGAGACTCTAGAAAGGAAGAACGTGCTTCTTGCTCTAAAGCAGAGTTTGATCAATAGATGAGAATTCTGCTGTGTGTTTCACTTCAGAAATGGAGTTAAATCCCAGGCTCTGAGGCTTCCTACATGCATGAATTCATTTCAGGTAAGGGCAGTTACTTTACAGCTCAAACGACCTACATCGTTCACAAAGCTCACACGTTTCGGATCTTACCAGACAAGCATTGGATGTTAGAGGACCAGTACATTGTATCAGTTTCAGAAGCAGATTTGGACTACATATGGTCCGTCAGTGTACGAAAAACCGTTCTATTGTCTCGGCACACTCAGATTTCCTGCTGTCTTAGAGACTCTAGAAAGCAAGATCGTGCTTCTTGTTCTAAAGCAGAGTGTGATCAATGGGTGAGAACACTGCTGTGTGTTTCACTTCAGAAATGGAGTTAAATCCCAGGCTCTGTGTCTTCCTACAAGCAAGACTTCCTTTCAGGTAAGGGCAGTTTCTTTATACCTCAAAAGAACTACATCGTTCACGAAGCTCACACGTTTCGGATCTTACCTGACAAGCATTGGATGTTAGAGGACCTGTGGTTTGTTTCAGTTTCAGAAGCAGAGTTAAACTAGATATGGTCCGTATGTGTAGGAAACACCGTACTTTTGTTCTCAGCACACTCACGTTTCCTGCTGTGTTAGAGACTCTAGAAAGCAAGAGCGTGCTTCTTGCTCTAAAGCAGAGTTTGATCAATAGATGAGAATTCTGCTGTGTGTTTCACTTAAGAAATGGAGTTAAATCCCAGGCTCTGAGGCTTCCTACATGCATGAATTCATTTCAGGTAAGGGCAGTTACTTTACAGCTCAAACGACCTACATCGTTCACAAAGCTCACACGTTTTGGATCTTACCAGACAAGCATTGGATGTTAGAGGACCAGTGCTTTGTATCAGTTTCAGAAGCAGAGTTGGACTAGATGTGGTCCGTATGTGTAGGAAACACCGTTTATTGTTCTCAGCACACTCACGTTTCATGCTTTCTTAGAGACTCTAGAAAGCAAGAGCGTGCTTCTTGCTCTAAAGCAGAGTGTGATGCATGGATGAGAACTATGCTGTATGTTTCCCTTCAGAAATAGAGGTAAATCCCAGGCTCTGTGTCTTCCTACAATCAAGACTTCGTTTCAGGTAAGGGCAGTTACTTTACAGGTCAAACGAACTACATCATTCACGAAGCTCACACGTTTCTCATCTTAATAGACAAGCATTGGATGTTAGAGGAACAGTGCTTTGTATGAGTTTCAGAAGCAGAGTTGGACTAGATATGGTCTGTATGTGTAGGAAACACCGTTCTTTTGTTCTCAGCACACTCAGTTTTCCTGCTGTCTTAGAGACTCTAGAAAGCAACAGCGTGCTTCTTGTTCTAAAGCAGAGTGTGATCAATGGGTGAGAACACTGCTGTGTGTTTCACTTCAGAAATGGAATTAAATCCCAGGCTCTGAGTCTTCCTACAAGCAAGACTTCCTTTGAGGTATTTGCAGTTTCTTTAGAGCTCAAACGAACTACATCGTTCACGAAGCTCACACGTTTCGGATCTTACATGACAAGCATTGGATGTTAGAGGACTTGTGGTTTGTTTCAGTTTCAGAAGCAGAGTTAAACTAGATATGTTCCGTATGTGTAGGAAATACCATTCTTTTGTTCTGAGCACACTCAGTTTTCCTGCTGTATTAGAGACTCTAGAAAGCAAGAGCATGCTTCTTGCTCTAAAGCAGATTGTGATCCATGGATGACAACTATGCTGTGTGTTTCTCTTCAGAAATGGAGTTAAATCCCAGGCTCTGTGTCTTCCTACAAGCAAGCCTTCGTTTCAGGTAAGGGCAGTAACTTTTCAGCTCAAACGAACTACATCGTTCACGAAGCTCACACGTTTCTCATCTTAAATGACAAGCATTGGATGTTAGAGGACCAGTGCTTTGTATCAGTTTCAGAAGCAGAGTTGGACTAGATATGGTCCGTATGTGTAGGAAACACCGTTCATTTGTTCTCAGCACACTCACGTTTCATGCTGTCTTAGAGACTCTAGAAAGCAAGAGCGTTCTTCTTGCTCTAAAGCAGAGTGTGATCAATGGATGAGAACTCTGCTGTGTGTTTCACTTCAGAAATGGAGTTAAATCCCAGGCTCTGAGTCTTCCTACATGCAAGACTTTATTTCAGGTAAGTGCATTTACTTTACAGCTCAAACGAACTACATCGTTCATTTAACTCACACGTTTTTGATCTTACCTGACAAGCATTGGATGTTAGAGGACCAGTGCTTTGTATCAGTTTCAGAAGCAGAGTTGGACTAGATAAGGTCCGTATGTGTAGGAAACACAGTTCTTTTTTTCTGAGCACACTCAGTTTTCCTGCTGTATTAGAGACTCTAGAAAGCAAGAGCATGCTTCTTGCTCTAAAGCAGAGTGTGATCCATGGATGAGAACTATGCTGTGTGTTTCCCTTCAGAAATAGAGGTTAATCCCAGGCTCTGTGTCTTCCTACAAGCAAGACTTCGTTTCAGGTAAGGGCAGTTACTTTACAGTTCAAACGAACTACATCGTTCACGAAGCTCACACGTTTCTCATCTTAACAGACAAGCATTGGATGTTAGAGGACCAGTGGTTTGTATGAGTTTCAGAAGCAGAGTTGCACTAGATATGGTCCGTATGTGTAGGAAACACCATTCTTTTGTTCTCAGCACACTCAGGTTTCCTGCTGTCTGAGAGAATCTAGAAAGCAACAGCGTGCTTCTTGTTCTAAAGCAGAGTGTGATCCATGGATGAAAACTATGCTGTGTGTTTCCCTTCAGAAATGGAGTTAAATCCCAGGCTCTGTGTCTTCCTACAAGCAAGCCTTCTTTTCAGGTAAGGGCAGTAACTTTTCAGCTCAAACGAACTACATCGTTCACGAAGCTAACACGATTCTCATCTTAACAGACAAGCATTGGATGTTAGAGGACCAGTGCTTTGTATCAGTTTCAGTAGCAGATTTGGACTAGATATGGTCCGTATGTGTAGGAAACACCGTTCTTTTGTTCTCAGCACACTCACGTTTCCTGCTGTGTTAGAGACTCTAGAAAGCAAGAACGTGCTTCTTGCTCTAAAGCAGAGTTTGATCAATAGATGAGAATTCTGCTGTGTGTTTCACTTCAGAAATGGAGTTAAATCCCAGGCTCTGAGGCTTCCTACATGCATGAATTCATTTCAGGTAAGGGCAGTTACTTTACAGCTCAAACGACCTACATCGTTCACAAAGCTCACACGTTTCGGATCTTACCAGACAAGCATTGGATGTTAGAGGACCAGTACATTGTATCAGTTTCAGAAGCAGATTTGGACGACATATGGTCCGTCAGTGTACGAAAAACCGTTCTATTGTCTCGGCACACTCAGATTTCCTGCTGTCTTAGAGACTCTAGAAGCAAGATCGTGCTTCTTGTTCTAAAGCAGAGTGTGATCAATGGGTGAGAACACTGCTGTGTGTTTCACTTCAGAAATGGAGTTAAATCCCAGGCTCTGTGTCTTCCTACAAGCAAGACTTCCTTTCAGGTAAGGGCAGTTTCTTTATACCTCAAAAGAACTACATCGTTCACGAAGCTCACACGTTTCGGATCTTACCTGACAAGCATTGGATGTTAGAGGACCAGTGCTTTGTATCAGTTTCAGAAGCAGAGTTGGACTAGATATGGTCCGTATGTGTAGGAAACACCGTTCATTTGTTCTCAGCACACTCACGTTTCATGCTGTCTTAGAGACTCTAGAAAGCAAGAGCGTTCTTCTTGCTCTAAAGCAGAGTGTGATCAATGGATGAGAACTCTGCTGTGTGTTTCACTTCAGAAATGGAGTTAAATCCCAGGCTCTGAGTCTTCCTACATGCAAGACTTTATTTCAGGTAAGTGCATTTACTTTACAGCTCAAACGAACTACATCGTTCATTTAACTCACACGTTTTTGATCTTACCTGACAAGCATTGGATGTTAGAGGACCAGTGCTTTGTATCAGTTTCAGAAGCAGAGTTGGACTAGATGTGTTCCGTATGTGTAGGAAACACCGTTTATTGTTCTCAGCACACTCACGTTTCATGCTGTCTTAGAGACTCTAGAAAGCAAGAGCGTGCTTCTTGCTCTAAAGCAGAGTGTGATGCATGGATGAGAACTATGCTGTATGTTTCCCTTCAGAAATAGAGGTAAATCCCAGGCTCTGTGTCTTCCTACAATCAAGACTTCGTTTCAGGTAAGGGCAGTTACTTTACAGGTCAAACGAACTACATCATTCACGAAGCTCACACGTTTCTCATCTTAATAGACAAGCATTGGATGTTAGAGGAACAGTGCTTTGTATGAGTTTCAGAAGCAGAGTTGGACTAGATATGGTCTGTATGTGTAGGAAACACCGTTCTTTTGTTCTCAGCACACTCAGTTTTCCTGCTGTCTTAGAGACTCTAGAAAGCAACAGCGTGCTTCTTGTTCTAAAGCAGAGTGTGATCAATGGGTGAGAACACTGATGTGTGTTTCACTTCAGAAATGGAATTAAATCCCAGGTTCTGAGTCTTCCTACAAGCAAGACTTCCTTTGAGGTATTTCAGTTTCTTTAGAGCTCAAACGAACTACATCGTTCACGAAGCTCACACGTTTCGGATCTTACATGACAAGCATTGGATGTTAGAGGACTTGTGGTTTGTTTCAGTTTCAGAAGCAGAGTTAAACTAGATATGTTCCGTTTGTGTAGGAAATACCGTTCTTTTGTTCTGAGCACACTCAGTTTTCCTGCTGTATTAGAGACTCTAGAAAGCAAGAGCATGCTTCTTGCTCTAAAGCAGATTGTGATCCATGGATGACAACTATGCTGTGTGTTTCTCTTCAGAAATGGAGTTAAATCCCAGGCTCTGTGTCTTCCTACAAGCAAGCCTTCGTTTCAGGTAAGGGCAGTAACTTTTCAGCTCAAACGAACTACATCGTTCACGAAGCTCACACGTTTCTCATCTTAAATGACAAGCATTGGATGTTAGAGGACCAGTGCTTTGTATCAGTTTCAGAAGCAGAGTTGGACTAGATATGGTCCGTATGTGTAGGAAACACCGTTCATTTGTTCTCAGCACACTCACGTTTCATGCTGTCTTAGAGACTCTAGAAAGCAAGAGCGTTCTTCTTGCTCTAAAGCAGAGTGTGATCAATGGATGAGAACTCTGCTGTGTGTTTCACTTCAGAAATGGAGTTAAATCCCAGGCTCTGAGTCTTCCTACATGCAAGACTTTATTTCAGGTAAGTGCATTTACTTTACAGCTCAAACGAACTACATCGTTCATTTAACTCACACGTTTTTGATCTTACCTGACAAGCATTGGATGTTAGAGGACCAGTGCTTTGTATCAGTTTCAGAAGCAGAGTTGGACTAGATAAGGTCCGTATGTGTAGGAAACACAGTTCTTTTTTTCTGAGCACACTCAGTTTTCCTGCTGTATTAGAGACTCTAGAAAGCAAGAGCATGCTTCTTGCTCTAAAGCAGAGTGTGATCCATGGATGAGAACTATGCTGTGTGTTTCCCTTCAGAAATAGAGGTTAATCCCAGGCTCTGTGTCTTCCTACAAGCAAGACTTCGTTTCAGGTAAGGGCAGTTACTTTACAGTTCAAACGAACTACATCGTTCACGAAGCTCACACGTTTCTCATCTTAACAGACAAGCATTGGATGTTAGAGGACCAGTGGTTTGTATGAGTTTCAGAAGCAGAGTTGCACTAGATATGGTCCGTATGTGTAGGAAACACCATTCTTTTGTTCTCAGCACACTCAGGTTTCCTGCTGTCTGAGAGAATCTAGAAAGCAACAGCGTGCTTCTTGTTCTAAAGCAGAGTGTGATCCATGGATGAAAACTATGCTGTGTGTTTCCCTTCAGAAATGGAGTTAAATCCCAGGCTCTGTGTCTTCCTACAAGCAAGCCTTCTTTTCAGGTAAGGGCAGTAACTTTTCAGCTCAAACGAACTACATCGTTCACGAAGCTAACACGATTCTCATCTTAACAGACAAGCATTGGATGTTAGAGGACCAGTGCTTTGTATCAGTTTCAGTAGCAGATTTGGACTAGATATGGTCCGTATGTGTAGGAAACACCGTTCTTTTGTTCTCAGCACACTCACGTTTCCTGCTGTGTTAGAGACTCTAGAAAGCAAGAACGTGCTTCTTGCTCTAAAGCAGAGTTTGATCAATAGATGAGAATTCTGCTGTGTGTTTCACTTCAGAAATGGAGTTAAATCCCAGGCTCTGAGGCTTCCTACATGCATGAATTCATTTCAGGTAAGGGCAGTTACTTTACAGCTCAAACGACCTACATCGTTCACAAAGCTCACACGTTTCGGATCTTACCAGACAAGCATTGGATGTTAGAGGACCAGTACATTGTATCAGTTTCAGAAGCAGATTTGGACGACATATGGTCCGTCAGTGTACGAAAAACCGTTCTATTGTCTCGGCACACTCAGATTTCCTGCTGTCTTAGAGACTCTAGAAAGCAAGATCGTGCTTCTTGTTCTAAAGCAGAGTGTGATCAATGGGTGAGAACACTGCTGTGTGTTTCACTTCAGAAATGGAGTTAAATCCCAGGCTCTGTGTCTTCCTACAAGCAAGACTTCCTTTCAGGTAAGGGCAGTTTCTTTATACCTCAAAAGAACTACATCGTTCACGAAGCTCACACGTTTCGGATCTTACCTGACAAGCATTGGATGTTAGAGGACCAGTGCTTTGTATCAGTTTCAGAAGCAGAGTTGGACTAGATATGGTCCGTATGTGTAGGAAACACCGTTCATTTGTTCTCAGCACACTCACGTTTCATGCTGTCTTAGAGACTCTAGAAAGCAAGAGCGTTCTTCTTGCTCTAAAGCAGAGTGTGATCAATGGATGAGAACTCTGCTGTGTGTTTCACTTCAGAAATGGAGTTAAATCCCAGGCTCTGAGTCTTCCTACATGCAAGACTTTATTTCAGGTAAGTGCATTTACTTTACAGCTCAAACAAACTAAATCGTTCATTTAACTCACACGTTTTTGATCTTACCTGACAAGCATTGGATGTTTGAGGACCAGTGCTTTGTATCAGTTTCAGAAGCAGAGTTGGACTAGATAAGGTCCGTATGTGTAGGAAACACAGTTCTTTTTTTCTGAGCACACTCAGTTTTCCTGCTGTATTAGAGACTCTAGAAAGCAAGAGCATGCTTCTTGCTCTAAAGCAGAGTGTGATCCATGGATGAGAACTATGCTGTGTGTTTCCCTTCAGAAATAGAGGTTAATCCCAGGCTCTGTGTCTTCCTACAAGCAAGACTTCGTTTCAGGTAAGGGCAGTTACTTTACAGTTCAAACAAACTACATCGTTCACGAAGCTCACACGATTCTCATCTTAACAGACAAGCATTGGATGTTAGAGGACCAGTGGTTTGTATGAGTTTCAGAAGTAGAGTTGCACTAGATATGGTCCGTTTGTGTAGGAAACACCATTCTTTTGTTCTCAGCACACTCAGGTTTCCTGCTGTCTGAGAGAATCTAGAAAGCAACAGCGTGCTTCTTGTTCTAAAGCAGAGTGTGATCCATGGATGAAAACTATGCTGTGTGTTTCCCTTCAGAAATGGAGTTAAATCCCAGGCTCTGTGTCTTCCTACAAGCAAGCCTTCTTTTCAGGTAAGGGCAGTAACTTTTCAGCTCAAACGAACTACATCGTTCACGAAGCTAACACGATTCTCATCTTAACAGACAAGCATTGGATGTTAGAGTACCAGTGCTTTGTATCAATTTCAGTAGCAGATTTGGACTAGATATGGTCCGTATGTGTAGGAAACACCGTTCTTTTGTTCTCAGCACACTCACGTTTCCTGCTGTGTTAGAGACTCTAGAAAGCAAGAACGTGCTTCTTGCTCTAAAGCAGAGTTTGATCAATAGATGAGAATTCTGCTGTGTGTTTCACTTCAGAAATGGAGTTAAATCCCAGGCTCTGAGGCTTCCTACATGCATGAATTCATTTCAGGTAAGGGCAGTTACTTTACAGCTCAAACGACCTACATCGTTCACAAAGCTCACACGTTTTGGATCTTACCAGACAAGCATTGGATGTTAGAGGACCAGTACATTGTATCAGTTTCAGAAGCAGATTTGGACTACATATGGTCCGTCAGTGTACGAAAAACCGTTCTATTGTCTCGGCACACTCAGATTTCCTGCTGTCTTAGAGACTCTAGAAAGCAAGATCGTGCTTCTTGTTCTAAAGCAGAGTTTGATCAATGGGTGAGAACACTGCTGTGTGTTTCACTTCAGAAATGGAGTTAAATCCCAGGCTCTGTGTCTTCCTACAAGCAAGACTTCCTTTCAGGTAAGGGCAGTTTCTTTATACCTCAAAAGAACTACATCGTTCACGAAGCTCACACGTTTCGGATCTTACCTGACAAGCATTGGATGTTAGAGTACCTGTGGTTTGTTTCAGTTTCAGAAGCAGAGTTAAACTAGATATGTTCCGTATGTGTAGGAAACACCATTCTTTTGTTCTCAGCACACTCAGGTTTCCTGCTGTCTTAGAGAATCTAGAAAGCAACAGCGTGCTTCTTGTTCTAAAGCAGAGTGTGATCAATGGGTGAGAACACTGCTGTGTGTTTCACTTCAGAAATGGAATTAAATCCCAGGCTCTGAGTTTTCCTACAAGCAAGACTTCCTTTCAGGTAATTGCAGTTTCTTTAGAGCTCAAAGGAACTACATCGTTCACGAAGCTCACACGTTTCAGATCTTAACTGACAAGCATGGGATGTTAGAGGACCTATGGTTTGTTTCAATTTCAGACCAGAGTTAAACTAGATATGTTCCGTATTTGTAGGAAACACCGTTCTTTTGTTCTGAGCACACTCATGTTTCCTGCTGTATTAGAGATTCTAGAAAGCAAGAGCATGCTTCTTGCTCTAAAGCAGAGTGTGATCCATGGATCAGAACTATGCTGTGTGTTTCCCTTCAGTAATGGAGTTAAATCACAGGCTCTGTGTCTTCCTACAAGCAAGCCTTCGTTTAAGGTAAGGGCAGTAACTTTTCAGCTCAAACGAACTACATCGTTCACAAAGCTAACACGATTCTCATCTTAACTGACAAGCATTGAATGTTAGAGGACCAGTGCTTTGTATCAGTTTCAGAAGCAGAGTTGGACTAGATGTGGTCCGTATGTGTAGGAAACACCGTTTTTTGTTCTCAGCATACTCACGTTTCATGCTGTCTTAGAGACTCTAGAAAGCAAGAGCGTGCTTCTTGCTCTAAAGCAGAGTTTGATGCATGGATGAGAACTATGCTGTATGTTTCCCTTCAGAAATAGAGGTAAATCCCAGGCTCTGTGTCTTCCTACAATCAAGACTTCGTTTCAGGTAAGGGCAGTTACTTTACAGGTCAAACGAACTACATCATTCACGAAGCTCACACGTTTCTCATCTTAATAGACAAGCATTGGATGTTAGAGGAACAGTGCTTTGTATGAGTTTCAGAAGCAGAGTTGGACTAGATATGGTCCGTATGTGTAGGAAACACCATTCTTTTGTTCTCAGCACACTCAGTTTTCCTGCTGTCTTAGAGACTCTAGAAAGCAACAGCGTGCTTCTTGTTCTAAAGCAGAGTGTGATCAATGGGTGAGAACACTGATGTGTGTTTCACTTCAGAAATGGATTTAAATCCCAGGCTCTGAGTCTTCCTACATGCAAGACTTT
Organism: Onychomys leucogaster; assembly: GCA_949786385.1. Lineage (NCBI taxonomy): Eukaryota > Metazoa > Chordata > Mammalia > Rodentia > Cricetidae > Onychomys > Onychomys leucogaster. The sequence goes on from CATKUP010000025.1 coordinate 2,135,803, forward strand.
ATTTCAGGTAAGTGCATTTACTTTACAGCTCAAACGAACTTCATCGTTCATTTAACTCACACGTTTTTGATCTTACCTGACAAGCATTGGATGTTAGAGGACCAGTGCTTTGTATCAGTTTCAGAAGCAGAGTTGGACTAGATAAGGTCCGTATGTGTAGGAAACACAGTTCTTTTTTTCTGAGCACACTCAGATTTCCTGCTGTATTAGAGACTCTAGAAAGCAAGAGCATGCTTCTTGCTCTAAAGCAGAGTGTGATCCATGGATGAGAACTATGCTGTGTGTTTCCCTTCAGAAATAGAGGTTAATCCCAGGCTCTGTGTCTTCCTACAAGCAAGACTTCGTTTCAGGTAAGGGCAGTTACTTTACAGTTCAAACGAACTACATCGTTCACAAAGCTCACACGTTTTGGATCTTACCAGACAAGCATTGGATGTTAGAGGACCAGTACTTTGTATCAATTTCAGAAGCAGATTTGGACTACATATGGTCCGTCAGTGTAAGAAAAACCGTTCTATTGTCTCGGCACACTCAGATTTCCTGCTGTCTTAGAGACTCTAGAAAGCAAGAACGTGCTTCTTGTTCTAAAGCAGAGTGTGATCAATGGATGAGAACACTGCTGTGTGTTTCACTTCAGAAATGGAGTTAAATCCCAGGCTCTGTGTCTTCCTACAAGCCAGACTTCCTTTCCGGTAAGGGCAGATTCTTTATACCTCAAAAGAACTACATCGTTCACGAAGCTCACACATTTCGGATCTTACCTGACAAGCATTGGATGTTAGAGGACCAGTGCTTTGTATCAGTTTCAGAAGCAGAGTTGGACTAGATATGGTCCGTATGTGTAGGAAACACCGTTCATTTGTTCTCAGCACACTCACGTTTCATGCTGTCTTAGAGACTCTAGAAAGCAAGAGCGTTCTTCTTGCTCTAAAGCAGAGTGTGATCAATGGATGAGCACTCTGCTGTGTGTTTCACTTCAGAAATGGAGTTAAATCCCAGGCTCTGAGTCTTCCTACATGCAAGACTTTATTTCAGGTAAGTGCCTTTACTTTACAGCTCAAACGAACTACATCGTTCATTTAACTCACACGTTTTTGATCTTACCTGACAAGCATTGGATGTTAGAGGACCAGTGCTTTGTATCAGTTTCAGAAGCAGAGTTGGACTAGATAAGGTCCGTATGTGTAGGAAACACAGTTCTTTTTTTCTGAGCACACTCAGTTTTCCTGCTGTATTAGAGACTCTAGAAAGCAAGAGCATGCTTCTTGCTCTAAAGCAGAGTGTGATCCATGGATGAGAACTATGCTGTGTGTTTCCCTTCAGAAATAGAGGTTAATCCCAGGCTCTGTGTCTTCCTACAAGCAAGACTTCGTTTCAGGTAAGGGCAGTTACTTTACAGTTCAAACGAACTACATCGTTCACGAAGCTCACACGTTTCTCATCTTAACAGACAAGCATTGGATGTTAGAGGACCAGTGGTTTGTATGAGTTTCAGAAGCAGAGTTGCACTAGATATGGTCCGTATGTGTAGGAAACACCATTCTTTTGTTCTCAGCACACTCAGGTTTCCTGCTGTCTGAGAGAATCTAGAAAGCAACAGCGTGCTTCTTGTTCTAAAGCAGAGTGTGATCCATGGATGAAAACTATGCTGTGTGTTTCCCTTCAGAAATGGAGTTAAATCCCAGGCTCTGTGTCTTCCTACAAGCAAGCCTTCTTTTCAGGTAAGGGCAGTAACTTTTCAGCTCAAACGAACTACATCGTTCACGAAGCTAACACGATTCTCATCTTAACAGACAAGCATTGGATGTTAGAGGACCAGTGCTTTGTATCAGTTTCAGTAGCAGATTTGGACTAGATATGGTCCGTATGTGTAGGAAACACCGTTCTTTTGTTCTCAGCACACTCACGTTTCCTGCTGTGTTAGAGACTCTAGAAAGCAAGAACGTGCTTCTTGCTCTAAAGCAGAGTTTGATCAATAGATGAGAATTCTGCTGTGTGTTTCACTTCAGAAATGGAGTTAAATCCCAGGCTCTGAGGCTTCCTACATGCATGAATTCATTTCAGGTAAGGGCAGTTACTTTACAGCTCAAACGACCTACATCGTTCACAAAGCTCACACGTTTTGGATCTTACCAGACAAGCATTGGATGTTAGAGGACCAGTACATTGTATCAGTTTCAGAAGCAGATTTGGACTACATATGGTCCGTCAGTGTACGAAAAACCGTTCTATTGTCTCGGCACACTCAGATTTCCTGCTGTCTTAGAGACTCTAGAAAGCAAGATCGTGCTTCTTGTTCTAAAGCAGAGTTTGATCAATGGGTGAGAACACTGCTGTGTGTTTCACTTCAGAAATGGAGTTAAATCCCAGGCTCTGTGTCTTCCTACAAGCAAGACTTCCTTTCAGGTAAGGGCAGTTTCTTTATACCTCAAAAGAACTACATCGTTCACGAAGCTCACACGTTTCGGATCTTACCTGACAAGCATTGGATGTTAGAGTACCTGTGGTTTGTTTCAGTTTCAGAAGCAGAGTTAAACTAGATATGTTCCGTATGTGTAGGAAACACCATTCTTTTGTTCTCAGCACACTCAGGTTTCCTGCTGTCTTAGAGAATCTAGAAAGCAACAGCGTGCTTCTTGTTCTAAAGCAGAGTGTGATCAATGGGTGAGAACACTGCTGTGTGTTTCACTTCAGAAATGGAATTAAATCCCAGGCTCTGAGTTTTCCTACAAGCAAGACTTCCTTTCAGGTAATTGCAGTTTCTTTAGAGCTCAAAGGAACTACATCGTTCACGAAGCTCACACGTTTCAGATCTTAACTGACAAGCATGGGATGTTAGAGGACCTATGGTTTGTTTCAATTTCAGACCAGAGTTAAACTAGATATGTTCCGTATTTGTAGGAAACACCGTTCTTTTGTTCTGAGCACACTCATGTTTCCTGCTGTATTAGAGATTCTAGAAAGCAAGAGCATGCTTCTTGCTCTAAAGCAGAGTGTGATCCATGGATCAGAACTATGCTGTGTGTTTCCCTTCAGTAATGGAGTTAAATCACAGGCTCTGTGTCTTCCTACAAGCAAGCCTTCGTTTAAGGTAAGGGCAGTAACTTTTCAGCTCAAACGAACTACATCGTTCACAAAGCTAACACGATTCTCATCTTAACTGACAAGCATTGAATGTTAGAGGACCAGTGCTTTGTATCAGTTTCAGAAGCAGAGTTGGACTAGATGTGGTCCGTATGTGTAGGAAACACCGTTTTTTGTTCTCAGCATACTCACGTTTCATGCTGTCTTAGAGACTCTAGAAAGCAAGAGCGTGCTTCTTGCTCTAAAGCAGAGTTTGATGCATGGATGAGAACTATGCTGTATGTTTCCCTTCAGAAATAGAGGTAAATCCCAGGCTCTGTGTCTTCCTACAATCAAGACTTCGTTTCAGGTAAGGGCAGTTACTTTACAGGTCAAACGAACTACATCATTCACGAAGCTCACACGTTTCTCATCTTAATAGACAAGCATTGGATGTTAGAGGAACAGTGCTTTGTATGAGTTTCAGAAGCAGAGTTGGACTAGATATGGTCCGTATGTGTAGGAAACACCATTCTTTTGTTCTCAGCACACTCAGTTTTCCTGCTGTCTTAGAGACTCTAGAAAGCAACAGCGTGCTTCTTGTTCTAAAGCAGAGTGTGATCAATGGGTGAGAACACTGATGTGTGTTTCACTTCAGAAATGGAATTAAATCCCAGGCTCTGAGTCTTCCTACAAGCAAGACTTCCTTTCAGGTATTTGCAGTTTCTTTAGAGCTCAAAAGATCTACATCGTTCACGAAGCTCACACGTTTCGGATCTTACATACAAGCATTGGATGTTAGAGGACTTGTGGTTTGTTTCAGTTTCAGAAGCAGAATTAAACTAGATATGTTCCGTATGTGTAGGAAACACCGTTCTTTTGTTCTGAGCACACTCACTTTTCCTGCTGTATTAGAGACTCTAGAAAGCAAGAGCATGCTTCTTGCTCTAAAGCAGATTGTGATCCATGGATGACAACTATGCTGTGTGTTTCCCTTCAGAAATGGAGTTAAATCCCAGGCTCTGTGTCTTCCTACAAGCAAGCCTTCGTTTCAGGTAAGGGCAGTAACTTTTCAGCTCAAACGAACTACATCGTTCACGAAGCTCACACGTTTCTCATCTTAACTGACAAGCATTGGATGTTAGAGGACCAGTGCTTTGTATCAGTTTCAGAAGCAGAGTTGGACTAGATATGGTCCGTATGTGTAGGAAACACCGTTCATTTGTTCTCAGCACACTCACATTTCATGCTGTCTTAGAGACTCTAGAAAGCAAGAGCGTTCTTCTTGCTCTAAAGCAGAGTGTGATCAATGGATGAGAACTCTGCTGTGTGTTTCACTTCAGAAATGGATTTAAATCCCAGGCTCTGAGTCTTCCTACATGCAAGACTTTATTTCAGGTAAGTGCATTTACTTTACAGCTCAAACGAACTTCATCGTTCATTTAACTCACACGTTTTTGATCTTACCTGACAAGCATTGGATGTTAGAGGACCAGTGCTTTGTATCAGTTTCAGAAGCAGAGTTGGACTAGATAAGGTCCGTATGTGTAGGAAACACAGTTCTTTTTTTCTGAGCACACTCAGATTTCCTGCTGTATTAGAGACTCTAGAAAGCAAGAGCATGCTTCTTGCTCTAAAGCAGAGTGTGATCCATGGATGAGAACTATGCTGTGTGTTTCCCTTCAGAAATAGAGGTTAATCCCAGGCTCTGTGTCTTCCTACAAGCAAGACTTCGTTTCAGGTAAGGGCAGTTACTTTACAGTTCAAACGAACTACATCGTTCACAAAGCTCACACGTTTTGGATCTTACCAGACAAGCATTGGATGTTAGAGGACCAGTACTTTGTATCAATTTCAGAAGCAGATTTGGACTACATATGGTCCGTCAGTGTAAGAAAAACCGTTCTATTGTCTCGGCACACTCAGATTTCCTGCTGTCTTAGAGACTCTAGAAAGCAAGAACGTGCTTCTTGTTCTAAAGCAGAGTGTGATCAATGGATGAGAACACTGCTGTGTGTTTCACTTCAGAAATGGAGTTAAATCCCAGGCTCTGTGTCTTCCTACAAGCCAGACTTCCTTTCCGGTAAGGGCAGATTCTTTATACCTCAAAAGAACTACATCGTTCACGAAGCTCACACATTTCGGATCTTACCTGACAAGCATTGGATGTTAGAGGACCAGTGCTTTGTATCAGTTTCAGAAGCAGAGTTGGACTAGATATGGTCCGTATGTGTAGGAAACACCGTTCATTTGTTCTCAGCACACTCACGTTTCATGCTGTCTTAGAGACTCTAGAAAGCAAGAGCGTTCTTCTTGCTCTAAAGCAGAGTGTGATCAATGGATGAGCACTCTGCTGTGTGTTTCACTTCAGAAATGGAGTTAAATCCCAGGCTCTGAGTCTTCCTACATGCAAGACTTTATTTCAGGTAAGTGCCTTTACTTTACAGCTCAAACGAACTACATCGTTCATTTAACTCACACGTTTTTGATCTTACCTGACAAGCATTGGATGTTAGAGGACCAGTGCTTTGTATCAGTTTCAGAAGCAGAGTTGGACTAGATAAGGTCCGTATGTGTAGGAAACACAGTTCTTTTTTTCTGAGCACACTCAGTTTTCCTGCTGTATTAGAGACTCTAGAAAGCAAGAGCATGCTTCTTGCTCTAAAGCAGAGTGTGATCCATGGATGAGAACTATGCTGTGTGTTTCCCTTCAGAAATAGAGGTTAATCCCAGGCTCTGTGTCTTCCTACAAGCAAGACTTCGTTTCAGGTAAGGGCAGTTACTTTACAGTTCAAACGAACTACATCGTTCACGAAGCTCACACGTTTCTCATCTTAACAGACAAGCATTGGATGTTAGAGGACCAGTGGTTTGTATGAGTTTCAGAAGCAGAGTTGCACTAGATATGGTCCGTATGTGTAGGAAACACCATTCTTTTGTTCTCAGCACACTCAGGTTTCCTGCTGTCTGAGAGAATCTAGAAAGCAACAGCGTGCTTCTTGTTCTAAAGCAGAGTGTGATCCATGGATGAAAACTATGCTGTGTGTTTCCCTTCAGAAATGGAGTTAAATCCCAGGCTCTGTGTCTTCCTACAAGCAAGCCTTCTTTTCAGGTAAGGGCAGTAACTTTTCAGCTCAAACGAACTACATCGTTCACGAAGCTAACACGATTCTCATCTTAACAGACAAGCATTGGATGTTAGAGGACCAGTGCTTTGTATCAGTTTCAGTAGCAGATTTGGACTAGATATGGTCCGTATGTGTAGGAAACACCGTTCTTTTGTTCTCAGCACACTCACGTTTCCTGCTGTGTTAGAGACTCTAGAAAGCAAGAACGTGCTTCTTGCTCTAAAGCAGAGTTTGATCAATAGATGAGAATTCTGCTGTGTGTTTCACTTCAGAAATGGAGTTAAATCCCAGGCTCTGAGGCTTCCTACATGCATGAATTCATTTCAGGTAAGGGCAGTTACTTTACAGCTCAAACGACCTACATCGTTCACAAAGCTCACACGTTTCGGATCTTACCAGACAAGCATTGGATGTTAGAGGACCAGTACATTGTATCAGTTTCAGAAGCAGATTTGGACGACATATGGTCCGTCAGTGTACGAAAAACCGTTCTATTGTCTCGGCACACTCAGATTTCCTGCTGTCTTAGAGACTCTAGAAGCAAGATCGTGCTTCTTGTTCTAAAGCAGAGTGTGATCAATGGGTGAGAACACTGCTGTGTGTTTCACTTCAGAAATGGAGTTAAATCCCAGGCTCTGTGTCTTCCTACAAGCAAGACTTCCTTTCAGGTAAGGGCAGTTTCTTTATACCTCAAAAGAACTACATCGTTCACGAAGCTCACACGTTTCGGATCTTACCTGACAAGCATTGGATGTTAGAGGACCAGTGCTTTGTATCAGTTTCAGAAGCAGAGTTGGACTAGATATGGTCCGTATGTGTAGGAAACACCGTTCATTTGTTCTCAGCACACTCACGTTTCATGCTGTCTTAGAGACTCTAGAAAGCAAGAGCGTTCTTCTTGCTCTAAAGCAGAGTGTGATCAATGGATGAGAACTCTGCTGTGTGTTTCACTTCAGAAATGGAGTTAAATCCCAGGCTCTGAGTCTTCCTACATGCAAGACTTTATTTCAGGTAAGTGCATTTACTTTACAGCTCAAACGAACTACATCGTTCATTTAACTCACACGTTTTTGATCTTACCTGACAAGCATTGGATGTTAGAGGACCAGTGCTTTGTATCAGTTTCAGAAGCAGAGTTGGACTAGATAAGGTCCGTATGTGTAGGAAACACAGTTCTTTTTTTCTGAGCACACTCAATTTTCCTGCTGTATTAGAGACTCTAGAAAGCAAGAGCATGCTTCTTGCTCTAAAGCAGAGTGTGATCCATGGATGAGAACTATGCTGTGTGTTTCCCTTCAGAAATAGAGGTTAATCCCAGGCTCTGTGTCTTCCTACAAGCAAGACTTCGTTTCAGGTAAGGGCAGTTACTTTACAGTTCAAACAAACTACATCGTTCACGAAGCTCACACGTTTCTCATCTTAACAGACAAGCATTGGATGTTAGAGGACCAGTGGTTTGTATGAGTTTCAGAAGCAGATTTGGACTAGATATGGTCCGTATGTGTAGGAAACACCGTTCTTTTGTTCTCAGCACACTCACGATTCCTGCTGTGTTAGAGACTCTAGAAAGGAAGAACGTGCTTCTTGCTCTAAAGCAGAGTTTGATCAATAGATGAGAATTCTGCTGTGTGTTTCACTTCAGAAATGGAGTTAAATCCCAGGCTCTGAGGCTTCCTACATGCATGAATTCATTTCAGGTAAGGGCAGTTACTTTACAGCTCAAACGACCTACATCGTTCACAAAGCTCACACGTTTCGGATCTTACCAGACAAGCATTGGATGTTAGAGGACCAGTACATTGTATCAGTTTCAGAAGCAGATTTGGACTACATATGGTCCGTCAGTGTACGAAAAACCGTTCTATTGTCTCGGCACACTCAGATTTCCTGGTGTCTTAGAGACTCTAGAAAGCAAGATCGTGCTTCTTGTTCTAAAGCAGAGTGTGATCAATGGGTGAGAACACTGCTGTGTGTTTCACTTCAGAAATGGAGTTAAATCCCAAGCTCTGTGTCTTCCTACAAGCAAGACTTCCTTTCAGGTAAGGGCAGTTTCTTTATACCTCAAAAGAACTACATCGTTCACGAAGCTCACACGTTTCGGATCTTACCTGACAAGCATTGGATGTTAGAGGACCTGTGGTTTGTTTCAGTTTCAGAAGCAGAGTTAAACTAGATATGGTCCGTATGTGTAGGAAACACCGTACTTTTGTTCTCAGCACACTCACGTTTCCTGCTGTGTTAGAGACTCTAGAAAGCAAGAGCGTGCTTCTTGCTCTAAAGCAGAGTTTGATCAATAGATGAGAATTCTGCTGTGTGTTTCACTTAAGAAATGGAGTTAAATCCCAGGCTCTGAGGCTTCCTACATGCATGAATTCATTTCAGGTAAGGGCAGTTACTTTACAGCTCAAACGACCTACATCGTTCACAAAGCTCACACGTTTTGGATCTTACCAGACAAGCATTGGATGTTAGAGGACCAGTGCTTTGTATCAGTTTCAGAAGCAGAGTTGGACTAGATGTGGTCCGTATGTGTAGGAAACACCGTTTATTGTTCTCAGCACACTCACGTTTCATGCTTTCTTAGAGACTCTAGAAAGCAAGAGCGTGCTTCTTGCTCTAAAGCAGAGTGTGATGCATGGATGAGAACTATGCTGTATGTTTCCCTTCAGAAATAGAGGTAAATCCCAGGCTCTGTGTCTTCCTACAATCAAGACTTCGTTTCAGGTAAGGGCAGTTACTTTACAGGTCAAACGAACTACATCATTCACGAAGCTCACACGTTTCTCATCTTAATAGACAAGCATTGGATGTTAGAGGAACAGTGCTTTGTATGAGTTTCAGAAGCAGAGTTGGACTAGATATGGTCTGTATGTGTAGGAAACACCGTTCTTTTGTTCTCAGCACACTCAGTTTTCCTGCTGTCTTAGAGACTCTAGAAAGCAACAGCGTGCTTCTTGTTCTAAAGCAGAGTGTGATCAATGGGTGAGAACACTGCTGTGTGTTTCACTTCAGAAATGGAATTAAATCCCAGGCTCTGAGTCTTCCTACAAGCAAGACTTCCTTTGAGGTATTTGCAGTTTCTTTAGAGCTCAAACGAACTACATCGTTCACGAAGCTCACACGTTTCGGATCTTACATGACAAGCATTGGATGTTAGAGGACTTGTGGTTTGTTTCAGTTTCAGAAGCAGAGTTAAACTAGATATGTTCCGTATGTGTAGGAAATACCATTCTTTTGTTCTGAGCACACTCAGTTTTCCTGCTGTATTAGAGACTCTAGAAAGCAAGAGCATGCTTCTTGCTCTAAAGCAGAGTGTGATCCATGGATGACAACTATGCTGTGTGTTTCTCTTCAGAAATGGAGTTAAATCCCAGGCTCTGTGTCTTCCTACAAGCAAGCCTTCGTTTCAGGTAAGGGCAGTAACTTTTCAGCTCAAACGAACTACATCGTTCACGAAGCTCACACGTTTCTCATCTTAAATGACAAGCATTGGATGTTAGAGGACCAGTGCTTTGTATCAGTTTCAGAAGCAGAGTTGGACTAGATATGGTCCGTATGTGTAGGAAACACCGTTCATTTGTTCTCAGCACACTCACGTTTCATGCTGTCTTAGAGACTCTAGAAAGCAAGAGCGTTCTTCTTGCTCTAAAGCAGAGTGTGATCAATGGATGAGAACTCTGCTGTGTGTTTCACTTCAGAAATGGAGTTAAATCCCAGGCTCTGAGTCTTCCTACATGCAAGACTTTATTTCAGGTAAGTGCATTTACTTTACAGCTCAAACGAACTACATCGTTCATTTAACTCACACGTTTTTGATCTTACCTGACAAGCATTGGATGTTAGAGGACCAGTGCTTTGTATCAGTTTCAGAAGCAGAGTTGGACTAGATAAGGTCCGTATGTGTAGGAAACACAGTTCTTTTTTTCTGAGCACACTCAGTTTTCCTGCTGTATTAGAGACTCTAGAAAGCAAGAGCATGCTTCTTGCTCTAAAGCAGAGTGTGATCCATGGATGAGAACTATGCTGTGTGTTTCCCTTCAGAAATAGAGGTTAATCCCAGGCTCTGTGTCTTCCTACAAGCAAGAATTCGTTTCAGGTAAGGGCAGTTACTTTACAGTTCAAACGAACTACATCGTTCACGAAGCTCACACGTTTCTCATCTTAACAGACAAGCATTGGATGTTAGAGGACCAGTGGTTTGTATGAGTTTCAGTAGCAGATTTGGACTAGATATGGTCCGTATGTGTAGGAAACACCGTTCTTTTGTTCTCAGCACACTCACGTTTCCTGCTGTGTTAGAGACTCTAGAAAGCAAGAACGTGCTTCTTGCTCTAAAGCAGAGTTTGATCAATAGATGAGAATTCTGCTGTGTGTTTCACTTCAGAAATGGAGTTAAATCCCAGGCTCTGAGGCTTCCTACATGCATGAATTCATTTCAGGTAAGGGCAGTTACTTTACAGCTCAAACGACCTACATCGTTCACAAAGCTCACACGTTTCGGATCTTACCAGACAAGCATTGGATGTTAGAGGACCAGTACATTGTATCAGTTTCAGAAGCAGATTTGGACGACATATGGTCCGTCAGTGTACGAAAAACCGTTCTATTGTCTCGGCACACTCAGATTTCCTGCTGTCTTAGAGACTCTAGAAGCAAGATCGTGCTTCTTGTTCTAAAGCAGAGTGTGATCAATGGGTGAGAACACTGCTGTGTGTTTCACTTCAGAAATGGAGTTAAATCCCAGGCTCTGTGTCTTCCTACAAGCAAGACTTCCTTTCAGGTAAGGGCAGTTTCTTTATACCTCAAAAGAACTACATCGTTCACGAAGCTCACACGTTTCGGATCTTACCTGACAAGCATTGGATGTTAGAGGACCAGTGCTTTGTATCAGTTTCAGAAGCAGAGTTGGACTAGATATGGTCCGTATGTGTAGGAAACACCGTTCATTTGTTCTCAGCACACTCACGTTTCATGCTGTCTTAGAGACTCTAGAAAGCAAGAGCGTTCTTCTTGCTCTAAAGCAGAGTGTGATCAATGGATGAGAACTCTGCTGTGTGTTTCACTTCAGAAATGGAGTTAAATCCCAGGCTCTGAGTCTTCCTACATGCAAGACTTTATTTCAGGTAAGTGCATTTACTTTACAGCTCAAACGAACTACATCGTTCATTTAACTCACACGTTTTTGATCTTACCTGACAAGCATTGGATGTTAGAGGACCAGTGCTTTGTATCAGTTTCAGAAGCAGAGTTGGACTAGATAAGGTCCGTATGTGTAGGAAACACAGTTCTTTTTTTCTGAGCACACTCAATTTTCCTGCTGTATTAGAGACTCTAGAAAGGAAGAGCATGCTTCTTGCATAAAGCAGAGTGTGATCCATGGATGAGAACTATGCTGTGTGTTTCCCTTCAGAAATAGAGGTTAATCCCAGGCTCTGTGTCTTCCTACAAGCAAGACTTCGTTTCAGGTAAGGGCAGTTACTTTACAGTTCAAACAAACTACATCGTTCACGAAGCTCACACGTTTCTCATCTTAACAGACAAGCATTGGATGTTAGAGGACCAGTGGTTTGTATGAGTTTCAGAAGCAGAGTTGCACTAGATATGGTCCGTATGTTTAGGAAACACTATTCTTTTGTTCTCAGCACTCTCAGGTTTCCTGCTGTCTGAGAGAATCTAGAAAGCAACAGCGTGCTTCTTGTTCTAAAGCAGAGTGTGATCCATGGATGAAAACTATGCTGTGTGTTTCCCTTCAGAAATGGAGTTAAATCCCAGGCTCTGTGTCTTCCTACAAGCAAGCCTTCTTTTCAGGTAAGGGCAGTAACTTTTCAGCTCAAACGAACTACATCGTTCACGAAGCTAACACGATTCTCATCTTAACAGACAAGCATTGGATGTTAGAGTACCAGTGCTTTGTATCAGTTTCAGTAGCAGATTTGGACTAGATATGGTCCGTATGTGTAGGAAACACCGTTCTTTTGTTCTCAGCACACTCACGATTCCTGCTGTGTTAGAGACTCTAGAAAGGAAGAACGTGCTTCTTGCTCTAAAGCAGAGTTTGATCAATAGATGAGAATTCTGCTGTGTGTTTCACTTCAGAAATGGAGTTAAATCCCAGGCTCTGAGGCTTCCTACATGCATGAATTCATTTCAGGTAAGGGCAGTTACTTTACAGCTCAAACGACCTACATCGTTCACAAAGCTCACACGTTTCGGATCTTACCAGACAAGCATTGGATGTTAGAGGACCAGTACATTGTATCAGTTTCAGAAGCAGATTTGGACTACATATGGTCCGTCAGTGTACGAAAAACCGTTCTATTGTCTCGGCACACTCAGATTTCCTGCTGTCTTAGAGACTCTAGAAAGCAAGATCGTGCTTCTTGTTCTAAAGCAGAGTGTGATCAATGGGTGAGAACACTGCTGTGTGTTTCACTTCAGAAATGGAGTTAAATCCCAGGCTCTGTGTCTTCCTACAAGCAAGACTTCCTTTCAGGTAAGGGCAGTTTCTTTATACCTCAAAAGAACTACATCGTTCACGAAGCTCACACGTTTCGGATCTTACCTGACAAGCATTGGATGTTAGAGGACCTGTGGTTTGTTTCAGTTTCAGAAGCAGAGTTAAACTAGATATGTTCCGTATGTGTAGGAAACACCATTCTTTTGTTCTCAGCACACTCAGGTTTCCTGCTGTCTTAGAGAATCTAGAAAGCAACAGCGTGCTTCTTGTTCTAAAGCAGAGTGTGATCAATGGGTGAGAACACTGCTGTGTGTTTCACGTCAGAAATGGAATTAAATCCCAGGCTCTGAGTTTTCCTACAAGCAAGACTTCCTTTCAGGTAATTGCAGTTTCTTTAGAGCTCAAAGGAACTACATCGTTCACGAAGCTCACACGTTTCAGATCTTAACTGACAAGCATGGGATGTTAGAGGACCTATGGTTTGTTTCAATTTCAGACCTGAGTTAAACTAGATATGTTCCGTATTTGTAGGAAACACCGTTCTTTTGTTCTGAGCACACTCATGTTTCCTGCTGTATTAGAGATTCTAGAAAGCAAGAGCATGCTTCTTGCTCTAAAGCAGAGTGTGATCCATGGATGAGAACTATGCTGTGTGTTTCCCTTCAGAAATGGAGTTAAATCCCAGGCTCTGTGTCTTCCTACACGCAAGCCTTCGTTTCAGGTAAGGGCAGTAACTTTTCAGCTCAAACGAACTACATCGTTCACGAAGCTAACACGATTCTCATCTTAACAGACAAGCATTGGATGTTAGAGGACCAGTGCTTTGTATCAGTTTCAGTAGCAGATTTGGACTAGATATGGTCCGTATGTGTAGGAAACACCGTACTTTTGTTCTCAGCACACTCACGTTTCCTGCTGTGTTAGAGACTCTAGAAAGCAAGAGCGTGCTTCTTGCTCTATAGCAGAGTTTGATCAATAGATGAGAATTCTGCTGTGTGTTTCACTTAAGAAATGGAGTTAAATCCCAGGCTCTGAGGCTTCCTACATGCATGAATTCATTTCAGGTAAGGGCAGTTACTTTACAGCTCAAACGATCTACATCGTTCACAAAGCTCACACGTTTTGGATCTTACCAGACAAGCATTGGATGTTAGAGGACCAGTGCTTTGTATCAGTTTCAGAAGCAGAGTTGGACTAGATGTGTTCCGTATGTGTAGGAAACACCGTTTATTGTTCTCAGCACACTCACGTTTCATGCTGTCTTAGAGACTCTAGAAAGCAAGAGCGTGCTTCTTGCTCTAAAGCAGAGTGTGATGCATGGATGAGAACTATGCTGTATGTTTCCCTTCAGAAATAGAGGTAAATCCCAGGCTCTGTGTCTTCCTACAATCAAGACTTCGTTTCAGGTAAGGGCAGTTACTTTACAGGTCAAACGAACTACATCATTCACGAAGCTCACACGTTTCTCATCTTAATAGACAAGCATTGGATATTAGAGGAACAGTGCTTTGTATGAGTTTCAGAAGCAGAGTTGGACTAGATATGGTCTGTATGTGTAGGAAACACCGTTCTTTTGTTCTCAGCACACTCAGTTTTCCTGCTGTCTTAGAGACTCTAGAAAGCAACGGCGTGCTTCTTGTTCTAAAGCAGAGTGTGATCAATGGGTGAGAACACTGATGTGTGTTTCACTTCAGAAATGGAATTAAATCCCAGGCTCTGAGTCTTCCTACAAGCAAGACTTCCTTTGAGGTATTTCAGTTTCTTTAGAGCTCAAACGAACTACATCGTTCACGAAGCTCACACGTTTCGGATCTTACATGACAAGCATTGGATGTTAGAGGACTTGTGGTTTGTTTCAGTTTCAGAAGCAGAGTTAAACTAGATATGTTCCGTTTGTGTAGGAAATACCGTTCTTTTGTTCTGAGCACACTCAGTTTTCCTGCTGTATTAGAGACTCTAGAAAGCAAGAGCATGCTTCTTGCTCTAAAGCAGATTGTGATCCATGGATGACAACTATGCTGTGTGTTTCTCTTCAGAAATGGAGTTAAATCCCAGGCTCTGTGTCTTCCTACAAGCAAGCCTTCGTTTCAGGTAAGGGCAGTAACTTTTCAGCTCAAACGAACTACATCGTTCACGAAGCTCACACGTTTCTCATCTTAAATGACAAGCATTGGATGTTAGAGGACCAGTGCTTTGTATCAGTTTCAGAAGCAGAGTTGGACTAGATATGGTCCGTATGTGTAGGAAACACCGTTCATTTGTTCTCAGCACACTCACGTTTCATGCTGTCTTAGAGACTCTAGAAAGCAAGAGCGTTCTTCTTGCTCTAAAGCAGAGTGTGATCAATGGATGAGAACTCTGCTGTGTGTTTCACTTCAGAAATGGAGTTAAATCCCAGGCTCTGAGTCTTCCTACATGCAAGACTTTATTTCAGGTAAGTGCATTTACTTTACAGCTCAAACGAACTACATCGTTCATTTAACTCACACGTTTTTGATCTTACCTAACAAGCATTGGATGTTAGAGGACCAGTGCTTTGTATCAGTTTCAGAAGCAGAGTTGGACTAGATAAGGTCCGTATGTGTAGGAAACACAGTTCTTTTTTTCTGAGCACACTCAGTTTTCCTGCTGTATTAGAGACTCTAGAAAGCAAGAGCATGCTTCTTGCTCTAAAGCAGAGTGTGATCCATGGATGAGAACTATGCTGTGTGTTTCCCTTCAGAAATAGAGGTTAATCCCAGGCTCTGTGTCTTCCTACAAGCAAGACTTCGTTTCAGGTAAGGGCAGTTACTTTACAGTTCAAACGAACTACATCGTTCACGAAGCTCACACGTTTCTCATCTTAACAGACAAGCATTGGATGTTAGAGGACCAGTGGTTTGTATGAGTTTCAGAAGCAGAGTTGCACTAGATATGGTCCGTATGTGTAGGAAACACCATTCTTTTGTTCTCAGCACACTCAGGTTTCCTGCTGTCTGAGAGAATCTAGAAAGCAACAGCGTGCTTCTTGTTCTAAAGCAGAGTGTGATCCATGGATGAAAACTATGCTGTGTGTTTCCCTTCAGAAATGGAGTTAAATCCCAGGCTCTGTGTCTTCCTACAAGCAAGCCTTCTTTTCAGGTAAGGGCAGTAACTTTTCAGCTCAAACGAACTACATCGTTCACGAAGCTAACACGATTCTCATCTTAACAGACAAGCATTGGATGTTAGAGGACCAGTGCTTTGTATCAGTTTCAGTAGCAGATTTGGACTAGATATGGTCCGTATGTGTAGGAAACACCGTTCTTTTGTTCTCAGCACACTCACGTTTCCTGCTGTGTTAGAGACTCTAGAAAGCAAGAACGTGCTTCTTGCTCTAAAGCAGAGTTTGATCAATAGATGAGAATTCTGCTGTGTGTTTCACTTCAGAAATGGAGTTAAATCCCAGGCTCTGAGGCTTCCTACATGCATGAATTCATTTCAGGTAAGGGCAGTTACTTTACAGCTCAAACGACCTACATCGTTCACAAAGCTCACACGTTTCGGATCTTACCAGACAAGCATTGGATGTTAGAGGACCAGTACATTGTATCAGTTTCAGAAGCAGATTTGGACGACATATGGTCCGTCAGTGTACGAAAAACCGTTCTATTGTCTCGGCACACTCAGATTTCCTGCTGTCTTAGAGACTCTAGAAAGCAAGATCGTGCTTCTTGTTCTAAAGCAGAGTGTGATCAATGGGTGAGAAAACTGCTGTGTGTTTCACTTCAGAAATGGAGTTAAATCCCAGGCTCTGTGTCTTCCTACAAGCAAGACTTCCTTTCAGGTAAGGGCAGTTTCTTTATACCTCAAAAGAACTACATCGTTCACGAAGCTCACACGTTTCGGATCTTACCTGACAAGCATTGGATGTTAGAGGACCAGTGCTTTGTATCAGTTTCAGAAGCAGAGTTGGACTAGATATGGTCCGTATGTGTAGGAAACACCGTTCATTTGTTCTCAGCACACTCACGTTTCATGCTGTCTTAGAGACTCTAGAAAGCAAGAGCGTTCTTCTTGCTCTAAAGCAGAGTGTGATCAATGGATGAGAACTCTGCTGTGTGTTTCACTTCAGAAATGGAGTTAAATCCCAGGCTCTGAGTCTTCCTACATGCAAGACTTTATTTCAGGTAAGTGCATTTACTTTACAGCTCAAACGAACTAAATCGTTCATTTAACTCACACGTTTTTGATCTTACCTGACAAGCATTGGATGTTTGAGGACCAGTGCTTTGTATCAGTTTCAGAAGCAGAGTTGGACTAGATAAGGTCCGTATGTGTAGGAAACACAGTTCTTTTTTTCTGAGCACACTCAGTTTTCCTGCTGTATTAGAGACTCTAGAAAGCAAGAGCATGCTTCTTGCTCTAAAGCAGAGTGTGATCCATGGATGAGAACTATGCTGTGTGTTTCCCTTCAGAAATAGAGGTTAATCCCAGGCTCTGTGTCTTCCTACAAGCAAGACTTCGTTTCAGGTAAGGGCAGTTACTTTACAGTTCAAACAAACTACATCGTTCACGAAGCTCACACGATTCTCATCTTAACAGACAAGCATTGGATGTTAGAGGACCAGTGGTTTGTATGAGTTTCAGAAGCAGAGTTGCACTAGATATGGTCCGTATGTGTAGGAAACACCATTCTTTTGTTCTCAGCACACTCAGGTTTCCTGCTGTCTGAGAGAATCTAGAAAGCAACAGCGTGCTTCTTGTTCTAAAGCAGAGTGTGATCCATGGATGAAACTATGCTGTGTGTTTCCCTTCAGAAATGGAGTTAAATCCCAGGCTCTGTGTCTTCCTACAAGCAAGCCTTCTTTTCAGGTAAGGGCAGTAACTTTTCAGCTCAAACGAACTACATCGTTCACGAAGCTAACACGATTCTCATCTTAACAGACAAGCATTGGATGTTAGAGTACCAGTGCTTTGTATCAATTTCAGTAGCAGATTTGGACTAGATATGGTCCGTATGTGTAGGAAACACCGTTCTTTTGTTCTCAGCACACTCACGTTTCCTGCTGTGTTAGAGACTCTAGAAAGCAAGAACGTGCTTCTTGCTCTAAAGCAGAGTTTGATCAATAGATGAGAATTCTGCTGTGTGTTTCACTTCAGAAATGGAGTTAAATCCCAGGCTCTGAGGCTTCCTACATGCATGAATTCATTTCAGGTAAGGGCAGTTACTTTACAGCTCAAACGACCTACATCGTTCACAAAGCTCACACGTTTCGGATCTTACCAGACAAGCATTGGATGTTAGAGGACCAGTACATTGTATCAGTTTCAGAAGCAGATTTGGACTACATATGGTCCGTCAGTGTACGAAAAACCGTTCTATTGTCTCGGCACACTCAGATTTCCTGCTGTCTTAGAGACTCTAGAAAGCAAGATCGTGCTTCTTGTTCTAAAGCAGAGTTTGATCAATGGGTGAGAACACTGCTGTGTGTTTCACTTCAGAAATGGAGTTAAATCCCAGGCTCTGTGTCTTCCTACAAGCAAGACTTCCTTTCAGGTAAGGGCAGTTTCTTTATACCTCAAAAGAACTACATCGTTCACGAAGCTCACACGTTTCGGATCTTACCTGACAAGCATTGGATGTTAGAGTACCTGTGGTTTGTTTCAGTTTCAGAAGCAGAGTTAAACTAGATATGTTCCGTATGTGTAGGAAACACCATTCTTTTGTTCTCAGCACACTCAGGTTTCCTGCTGTCTTAGAGAATCTAGAAAGCAACAGCGTGCTTCTTGTTCTAAAGCAGAGTGTGATCAATGGGTGAGAACACTGCTGTGTGTTTCACGTCACAAATGGAATTAAATCCCAGGCTCTGAGTTTTCCTACAAGCAAGACTTCCTTTCAGGTAATTGCAGTTTCTTTAGAGCTCAAAGGAACTACATCGTTCACGAAGCTCACACGTTTCAGATCTTAACTGACAAGCATGGGATGTTAGAGGACCTATGGTTTGTTTCAATTTCAGACCAGAGTTAAACTAGATATGTTCCGTATTTGTAGGAAACACCGTTCTTTTGTTCTGAGCACACTCATGTTTCCTGCTGTATTAGAGATTCTAGAAAGCAAGAGCATGCTTCTTGCTCTAAAGCAGAGTGTGATCCATGGATCAGAACTATGCTGTGTGTTTCCCTTCAGTAATGGAGTTAAATCACAGGCTCTGTGTCTTCCTACAAGCAAGCCTTCGTTTCAGGTAAGGGCAGTAACTTTTCAGCTCAAACGAACTACATCGTTCACAAAGCTAACACGATTCTCATCTTAACTGACAAGCATTGAATGTTAGAGGACCAGTGCTTTGTATCAGTTTCAGAAGCAGAGTTGGACTAGATATGGTCCGTATGTGTAGGAAACACCGTTCATTTGTTCTCAGCACACTCATGTTTCATGCTGTCTTAGAGACTCTAGAAAGCAAGAGCGTTCTTCTTGCTCTAAAGCAGAGTGTGATCAATGGATGAGAACTCTGCTGTGTGTTTCACTTCAGAAATGGAGTTAAATCCCAGGCTCTGAGTCTTCCTACATGCAAGACTTTATTTCAGGTAAGTGCATTTACTTTACAGCTCAAACGAACTACATCGTTCATTTAACTCACACGTTTTTGATCTTACCTAACAAGCATTGGATGTTAGAGGACCAGTGCTTTGTATCAGTTTCAGAAGCAGAGTTGGACTAGATAAGGTCCGTATGTGTAGGAAACACAGTTCTTTTTTTCTGAGCACACTCAGTTTTCCTGCTGTATTAGAGACTCTAGAAAGCAAGAGCATGCTTCTTGCTCTAAAGCAGAGTGTGATCCATGGATGAGAACTATGCTGTGTGTTTCCCTTCAGAAATAGAGGTTAATCCCAGGCTCTGTGTCTTCCTACAAGCAAGACTTCGTTTCAGGTAAGGGCAGTTACTTTACAGTTCAAACGAACTACATCGTTCACGAAGCTCACACGTTTCTCATCTTAACAGACAAGCATTGGATGTTAGAGGACTAGTGGTTTGTATGAGTTTCAGAAGCAGAGTTGCACTAGATATGGTCCGTATGTGTAGGAAACACCATTCTTTTGTTCTCAGCACACTCAGGTTTCCTGCTGTCTGAGAGAATCTAGAAAGCAACAGCGTGCTTCTTGTTCTAAAGCAGAGTGTGATCCATGGATGAAAACTATGCTGTGTGTTTCCCTTCAGAAATGGAGTTAAATCCCAGGCTCTGTGTCTTCCTACAAGCAAGCCTTCTTTTCAGGTAAGGGCAGTAACTTTTCAGCTCAAACGAACTACATCGTTCACGAAGCTAACACGATTCTCATCTTAACAGACAAGCATTGGATGTTAGAGGACCAGTGCTTTGTATCAGTTTCAGTAGCAGATTTGGACTAGATATGGTCCGTATGTGTAGGAAACACCGTTCTTTTGTTCTCAGCACACTCACGTTTCCTGCTGTGTTAGAGACTCTAGAAAGCAAGAACGTGCTTCTTGCTCTAAAGCAGAGTTTGATCAATAGATGAGAATTCTGCTGTGTGTTTCACTTCAGAAATGGAGTTAAATCCCAGGCTCTGAGGCTTCCTACATGCATGAATTCATTTCAGGTAAGGGCAGTTACTTTACAGCTCAAACGACCTACATCGTTCACAAAGCTCACACGTTTCGGATCTTACCAGACAAGCATTGGATGTTAGAGGACCAGTACATTGTATCAGTTTCAGAAGCAGATTTGGACGACATATGGTCCGTCAGTGTACGAAAAACCGTTCTATTGTCTCGGCACACTCAGATTTCCTGCTGTCTTAGAGACTCTAGAAAGCAAGATCGTGCTTCTTGTTCTAAAGCAGAGTGTGATCAATGGGTGAGAACACTGCTGTGTGTTTCACTTCAGAAATGGAGTTAAATCCCAGGCTCTGTGTCTTCCTACAAGCAAGACTTCCTTTCAGGTAAGGGCAGTTTCTTTATACCTCAAAAGAACTACATCGTTCACGAAGCTCACACGTTTCGGATCTTACCTGACAAGCATTGGATGTTAGAGGACCAGTGCTTTGTATCAGTTTCAGAAGCAGAGTTGGACTAGATATGGTCCGTATGTGTAGGAAACACCGTTCATTTGTTCTCAGCACACTCACGTTTCATGCTGTCTTAGAGACTCTAGAAAGCAAGAGCGTTCTTCTTGCTCTAAAGCAGAGTGTGATCAATGGATGAGAACTCTGCTGTGTGTTTCACTTCAGAAATGGAGTTAAATCCCAGGCTCTGAGTCTTCCTACATGCAAGACTTTATTTCAGGTAAGTGCATTTACTTTACAGCTCAAACGAACTAAATCGTTCATTTAACTCACACGTTTTTGATCTTACCTGACAAGCATTGGATGTTTGAGGACCAGTGCTTTGTATCAGTTTCAGAAGCAGAGTTGGACTAGATAAGGTCCGTATGTGTAGGAAACACAGTTCTTTTTTTCTGAGCACACTCAGTTTTCCTGCTGTATTAGAGACTCTAGAAAGCAAGAGCATGCTTCTTGCTCTAAAGCAGAGTGTGATCCATGGATGAGAACTATGCTGTGTGTTTCCCTTCAGAAATAGAGGTTAATCCCAGGCTCTGTGTCTTCCTACAAGCAAGACTTCGTTTCAGGTAAGGGCAGTTACTTTACAGTTCAAACAAACTACATCGTTCACGAAGCTCACACGATTCTCATCTTAACAGACAAGCATTGGATGTTAGAGGACCAGTGGTTTGTATGAGTTTCAGAAGCAGAGTTGCACTAGATATGGTCCGTATGTGTAGGAAACACCATTCTTTTGTTCTCAGCACACTCAGGTTTCCTGCTGTCTGAGAGAATCTAGAAAGCAACAGCGTGCTTCTTGTTCTAAAGCAGAGTGTGATCCATGGATGAAACTATGCTGTGTGTTTCCCTTCAGAAATGGAGTTAAATCCCAGGCTCTGTGTCTTCCTACAAGCAAGCCTTCTTTTCAGGTAAGGGCAGTAACTTTTCAGCTCAAACGAACTACATCGTTCACGAAGCTAACACGATTCTCATCTTAACAGACAAGCATTGGATGTTAGAGTACCAGTGCTTTGTATCAATTTCAGTAGCAGATTTGGACTAGATATGGTCCGTATGTGTAGGAAACACCGTTCTTTTGTTCTCAGCACACTCACGTTTCCTGCTGTGTTAGAGACTCTAGAAAGCAAGAACGTGCTTCTTGCTCTAAAGCAGAGTTTGATCAATAGATGAGAATTCTGCTGTGTGTTTCACTTCAGAAATGGAGTTAAATCCCAGGCTCTGAGGCTTCCTACATGCATGAATTCATTTCAGGTAAGGGCAGTTACTTTACAGCTCAAACGACCTACATCGTTCACAAAGCTCACACGTTTCGGATCTTACCAGACAAGCATTGGATGTTAGAGGACCAGTACATTGTATCAGTTTCAGAAGCAGATTTGGACTACATATGGTCCGTCAGTGTACGAAAAACCGTTCTATTGTCTCGGCACACTCAGATTTCCTGCTGTCTTAGAGACTCTAGAAAGCAAGATCGTGCTTCTTGTTCTAAAGCAGAGTTTGATCAATGGGTGAGAACACTGCTGTGTGTTTCACTTCAGAAATGGAGTTAAATCCCAGGCTCTGTGTCTTCCTACAAGCAAGACTTCCTTTCAGGTAAGGGCAGTTTCTTTATACCTCAAAAGAACTACATCGTTCACGAAGCTCACACGTTTCGGATCTTACCTGACAAGCATTGGATGTTAGAGTACCTGTGGTTTGTTTCAGTTTCAGAAGCAGAGTTAAACTAGATATGTTCCGTATGTGTAGGAAACACCATTCTTTTGTTCTCAGCACACTCAGGTTTCCTGCTGTCTTAGAGAATCTAGAAAGCAACAGCGTGCTTCTTGTTCTAAAGCAGAGTGTGATCAATGGGTGAGAACACTGCTGTGTGTTTCACGTCACAAATGGAATTAAATCCCAGGCTCTGAGTTTTCCTACAAGCAAGACTTCCTTTCAGGTAATTGCAGTTTCTTTAGAGCTCAAAGGAACTACATCGTTCACGAAGCTCACACGTTTCAGATCTTAACTGACAAGCATGGGATGTTAGAGGACCTATGGTTTGTTTCAATTTCAGACCAGAGTTAAACTAGATATGTTCCGTATTTGTAGGAAACACCGTTCTTTTGTTCTGAGCACACTCATGTTTCCTGCTGTATTAGAGATTCTAGAAAGCAAGAGCATGCTTCTTGCTCTAAAGCAGAGTGTGATCCATGGATCAGAACTATGCTGTGTGTTTCCCTTCAGTAATGGAGTTAAATCACAGGCTCTGTGTCTTCCTACAAGCAAGCCTTCGTTTCAGGTAAGGGCAGTAACTTTTCAGCTCAAACGAACTACATCGTTCACAAAGCTAACACGATTCTCATCTTAACTGACAAGCATTGAATGTTAGAGGACCAGTGCTTTGTATCAGTTTCAGAAGCAGAGTTGGACTAGATATGGTCCGTATGTGTAGGAAACACCGTTCATTTGTTCTCAGCACACTCATGTTTCATGCTGTCTTAGAGACTCTAGAAAGCAAGAGCGTTCTTCTTGCTCTAAAGCAGAGTGTGATCAATGGATGAGAACTCTGCTGTGTGTTTCACTTCAGAAATGGAGTTAAATCCCAGGCTCTGAGTCTTCCTACATGCAAGACTTTATTTCAGGTAAGTGCATTTACTTTACAGCTCAAACGAACTACATCGTTCATTTAACTCACACGTTTTTGATCTTACCTAACAAGCATTGGATGTTAGAGGACCAGTGCTTTGTATCAGTTTCAGAAGCAGAGTTGGACTAGATAAGGTCCGTATGTGTAGGAAACACAGTTCTTTTTTTCTGAGCACACTCAGTTTTCCTGCTGTATTAGAGACTCTAGAAAGCAAGAGCATGCTTCTTGCTCTAAAGCAGAGTGTGATCCATGGATGAGAACTATGCTGTGTGTTTCCCTTCAGAAATAGAGGTTAATCCCAGGCTCTGTGTCTTCCTACAAGCAAGACTTCGTTTCAGGTAAGGGCAGTTACTTTACAGTTCAAACGAACTACATCGTTCACGAAGCTCACACGTTTCTCATCTTAACAGACAAGCATTGGATGTTAGAGGACTAGTGGTTTGTATGAGTTTCAGAAGCAGAGTTGCACTAGATATGGTCCGTATGTGTAGGAAACACCATTCTTTTGTTCTCAGCACACTCAGGTTTCCTGCTGTCTGAGAGAATCTAGAAAGCAACAGCGTGCTTCTTGTTCTAAAGCAGAGTGTGATCCATGGATGAAAACTATGCTGTGTGTTTCCCTTCAGAAATGGAGTTAAATCCCAGGCTCTGTGTCTTCCTACAAGCAAGCCTTCTTTTCAGGTAAGGGCAGTAACTTTTCAGCTCAAACGAACTACATCGTTCACGAAGCTAACACGATTCTCATCTTAACAGACAAGCATTGGATGTTAGAGGACCAGTGCTTTGTATCAGTTTCAGTAGCAGATTTGGACTAGATATGGTCCGTATGTGTAGGAAACACCGTTCTTTTGTTCTCAGCACACTCACGTTTCCTGCTGTGTTAGAGACTCTAGAAAGCAAGAACGTGCTTCTTGCTCTAAAGCAGAGTTTGATCAATAGATGAGAATTCTGCTGTGTGTTTCACTTCAGAAATGGAGTTAAATCCCAGGCTCTGAGGCTTCCTACATGCATGAATTCATTTCAGGTAAGGGCAGTTACTTTACAGCTCAAACGACCTACATCGTTCACAAAGCTCACACGTTTCGGATCTTACCAGACAAGCATTGGATGTTAGAGGACCAGTACATTGTATCAGTTTCAGAAGCAGATTTGGACGACATATGGTCCGTCAGTGTACGAAAAACCGTTCTATTGTCTCGGCACACTCAGATTTCCTGCTGTCTTAGAGACTCTAGAAAGCAAGATCGTGCTTCTTGTTCTAAAGCAGAGTGTGATCAATGGGTGAGAACACTGCTGTGTGTTTCACTTCAGAAATTGAGTTAAATCCCAGGCTCTGTGTCTTCCTACAAGCAAGACTTCCTTTCAGGTAAGGGCAGTTTCTTTATACCTCAAAAGAACTACATCGTTCACGAAGCTCACACGTTTCGGATCTTACCTGACAAGCATTGGATGTTAGAGGACCAGTGCTTTGTATCAGTTTCAGAAGCAGAGTTGGACTAGATATGGTCCGTATGTGTAGGAAACACCGTTCATTTGTTCTCAGCACACTCACGTTTCATGCTGTCTTAGAGACTCTAGAAAGCAAGAGCGTTCTTCTTGCTCTAAAGCAGAGTGTGATCAATGGATGAGAACTCTGCTGTGTGTTTCACTTCAGAAATGGAGTTAAATCCCAGGCTCTGAGTCTTCCTACATGCAAGACTTTATTTCAGGTAAGTGCATTTACTTTACAGCTCAAACGAACTAAATCGTTCATTTAACTCACACGTTTTTGATCTTACCTGACAAGCATTGGATGTTTGAGGACCAGTGCTTTGTATCAGTTTCAGAAGCAGAGTTGGACTAGATAAGGTCCGTATGTGTAGGAAACACAGTTCTTTTTTTCTGAGCACACTCAGTTTTCCTGCTGTATTAGAGACTCTAGAAAGCAAGAGCATGCTTCTTGCTCTAAAGCAGAGTGTGATCCATGGATGAGAACTATGCTGTGTGTTTCCCTTCAGAAATAGAGGTTAATCCCAGGCTCTGTGTCTTCCTACAAGCAAGACTTCGTTTCAGGTAAGGGCAGTTACTTTACAGTTCAAACAAACTACATCGTTCACGAAGCTCACACGATTCTCATCTTAACAGACAAGCATTGGATGTTAGAGGACCAGTGGTTTGTATGAGTTTCAGAAGCAGAGTTGCACTAGATATGGTCCGTATGTGTAGGAAACACCATTCTTTTGTTCTCAGCACACTCAGGTTTCCTGCTGTCTGAGAGAATCTAGAAAGCAACAGCGTGCTTCTTGTTCTAAAGCAGAGTGTGATCCATGGATGAAACTATGCTGTGTGTTTCCCTTCAGAAATGGAGTTAAATCCCAGGCTCTGTGTCTTCCTACAAGCAAGCCTTCTTTTCAGGTAAGGGCAGTAACTTTTCAGCTCAAACGAACTACATCGTTCACGAAGCTAACACGATTCTCATCTTAACAGACAAGCATTGGATGTTAGAGTACCAGTGCTTTGTATCAATTTCAGTAGCAGATTTGGACTAGATATGGTCCGTATGTGTAGGAAACACCGTTCTTTTGTTCTCAGCACACTCACGTTTCCTGCTGTGTTAGAGACTCTAGAAAGCAAGAACGTGCTTCTTGCTCTAAAGCAGAGTTTGATCAATAGATGAGAATTCTGCTGTGTGTTTCACTTCAGAAATGGAGTTAAATCCCAGGCTCTGAGGCTTCCTACATGCATGAATTCATTTCAGGTAAGGGCAGTTACTTTACAGCTCAAACGACCTACATCGTTCACAAAGCTCACACGTTTCGGATCTTACCAGACAAGCATTGGATGTTAGAGGACCAGTACATTGTATCAGTTTCAGAAGCAGATTTGGACTACATATGGTCCGTCAGTGTACGAAAAACCGTTCTATTGTCTCGGCACACTCAGATTTCCTGCTGTCTTAGAGACTCTAGAAAGCAAGATCGTGCTTCTTGTTCTAAAGCAGAGTTTGATCAATGGGTGAGAACACTGCTGTGTGTTTCACTTCAGAAATGGAGTTAAATCCCAGGCTCTGTGTCTTCCTACAAGCAAGACTTCCTTTCAGGTAAGGGCAGTTTCTTTATACCTCAAAAGAACTACATCGTTCACGAAGCTCACACGTTTCGGATCTTACCTGACAAGCATTGGATGTTAGAGTACCTGTGGTTTGTTTCAGTTTCAGAAGCAGAGTTAAACTAGATATGTTCCGTATGTGTAGGAAACACCATTCTTTTGTTCTCAGCACACTCAGGTTTCCTGCTGTCTTAGAGAATCTAGAAAGCAACAGCGTGCTTCTTGTTCTAAAGCAGAGTGTGATCAATGGGTGAGAACACTGCTGTGTGTTTCACGTCAGAAATGGAATTAAATCCCAGGCTCTGAGTTTTCCTACAAGCAAGACTTCCTTTCAGGTAATTGCAGTTTCTTTAGAGCTCAAAGGAACTACATCGTTCACGAAGCTCACACGTTTCAGATCTTAACTGACAAGCATGGGATGTTAGAGGACCTATGGTTTGTTTCAATTTCAGACCAGAGTTAAACTAGATATGTTCCGTATTTGTAGGAAACACCGTTCTTTTGTTCTGAGCACACTCATGTTTCCTGCTGTATTAGAGATTCTAGAAAGCAAGAGCATGCTTCTTGCTCTAAAGCAGAGTGTGATCCATGGATCAGAACTATGCTGTGTGTTTCCCTTCAGTAATGGAGTTAAATCACAGGCTCTGTGTCTTCCTACAAGCAAGCCTTCGTTTCAGGTAAGGGCAGTAACTTTTCAGCTCAAACGAACTACATCGTTCACAAAGCTAACACGATTCTCATCTTAACTGACAAGCATTGAATGTTAGAGGACCAGTGCTTTGTATCAGTTTCAGAAGCAGGGTTGGACTAGATGTGGTCCGTATGTGTAGGAAACACCGTTTTTTGTTCTCAGCATACTCACGTTTCATGCTGTCTTAGAGACTCTAGAAAGCAAGAGCGTGCTTCTTGCTCTAAAGCAGAGTTTGATGCATGGATGAGAACTATGCTGTATGTTTCCCTTCAGAAATAGAGGTAAATCCCAGGCTCTGTGTCTTCCTACAATCAAGACTTCGTTTCAGGTAAGGGCAGTTACTTTACAGGTCAAACGAACTACATCATTCACGAAGCTCACACGTTTCTCATCTTAATAGACAAGCATTGGATGTTAGAGGAACAGTGCTTTGTATGAGTTTCAGAAGCAGAGTTGGACTAGATATGGTCCGTATGTGTAGGAAACACCATTCTTTTGTTCTCAGCACACTCAGTTTTCCTGCTGTCTTAGAGACTCTAGAAAGCAACAGCGTGCTTCTTGTTCTAAAGCAGAGTGTGATCAATGGGTGAGAACACTGATGTGTGTTTCACTTCAGAAATGGAATTAAATCCCAGGCTCTGAGTCTTCCTACAAGCAAGACTTCCTTTCAGGTATTTGCAGTTTCTTTAGAGCTCAAAAGATCTACATCGTTCACGAAGCTCACACGTTTCGGATCTTACATACAAGCATTGGATGTTAGAGGACTTGTGGTTTGTTTCAGTTTCAGAAGCAGAATTAAACTAGATATGTTCCGTATGTGTAGGAAACACCGTTCTTTTGTTCTGAGCACACTCACTTTTCCTGCTGTATTAGAGACTCTAGAAAGCAAGAGCATGCTTCTTGCTCTAAAGCAGATTGTGATCCATGGATGACAACTATGCTGTGTGTTTCCCTTCAGAAATGGAGTTAAATCCCAGGCTCTGTGTCTTCCTACAAGCAAGCCTTCGTTTCAGGTAAGGGCAGTAACTTTTCAGCTCAAACGAACTACATCGTTCACGAAGCTCACACGTTTCTCATCTTAACTGACAAGCATTGGATGTTAGAGGACCAGTGCTTTGTATCAGTTTCAGAAGCAGAGTTGGACTAGATATGGTCCGTATGTGTAGGAAACACCGTTCATTTGTTCTCAGCACACTCACATTTCATGCTGTCTTAGAGACTCTAGAAAGCAAGAGCGTTCTTCTTGCTCTAAAGCAGAGTGTGATCAATGGATGAGAACTCTGCTGTGTGTTTCACTTCAGAAATGGATTTAAATCCCAGGCTCTGAGTCTTCCTACATGCAAGACTTTATTTCAGGTAAGTGCATTTACTTTACAGCTCAAATGAACTACATCGTTCATTTAACTCACACGTTTTTGATCTTACCTGACAAGCATTGGATGTTAGAGGACCAGTGCTTTGTATCAGTTTCAGAAGCAGAGTTGGACTAGATAAGGTCCGTATGTGTAGGAAACACAGTTCTTTTTTTCTGAGCACACTCAGATTTCCTGCTGTATTAGAGACTCTAGAAAGCAAGAGCATGCTTCTTGCTCTAAAGCAGAGTGTGATCCATGGATGAGAACTATGCTGTGTGTTTCCCTTCAGAAATAGAGGTTAATCCCAGGCTCTGTGTCTTCCTACAAGCAAGACTTCGTTTCAGGTAAGGGCAGTTACTTTACAGTTCAAACGAACTACATCGTTCACAAAGCTCACACGTTTTGGATCTTACCAGACAAGCATTGGATGTTAGAGGACCAGTACTTTGTATCAATTTCAGAAGCAGATTTGGACTACATATGGTCCGTCAGTGTACGAAAAACCGTTCTATTGTCTCGGCACACTCAGATTTCCTGCTGTCTTAGAGACTCTAGAAAGCAAGAGCGTGCTTCTTGTTCTAAAGCAGAGTGTGATCAATGGATGAGAACACTGCTGTGTGTTTCACTTCAGAAATGGAGTTAAATCCCAGGCTCTGTGTCTTCCTACAAGCCAGACTTCCTTTCCGGTAAGGGCAGATTCTTTATAGCTCAAAAGAACTACATCGTTCACGAAGCTCACACGTTTCGGATCTTACCTGACAAGCATTGGATGTTAGAGGACCTGTGGTTTGTTTCAGTTTCAGAAGCAGAGTTAAACTAGATATGTTCCGTATGTGTAGGAAACACCATTCTTTTGTTCTCAGCACACTCAGGTTTCCTGCTGTCTTAGAGAATCTAGAAAGCAACAGCGTGCATCTTGTTCTAAAGCAGAGTGTGATCAATGGGTGAGAACACTGCTGTGTGTTTCACTTCAGAAATGGAATTAAATCCCAGGCTCTGAGTTTTCCTACAAGCAAGACTTCCTTTCAGGTAATTGCAGTTTCTTTAGAGCTCAAAGGAACTACATCGTTCACGAAGCTCACACGTTTCAGATCTTAACTGACAAGCATGGGATGTTAGAGGACCTGTGGTTTGTTTCAATTTCAGACCAGAGTTAAACTAGATATGTTCCGTATTTGTAGGAAACACCGTTCTTTTGTTCTGAGCACACTCATGTTTCCTGCTGTATTAGAGACTCTAGAAAGCAAGAGCATGCTTCTTGCTCTAAAGCAGAGTGTGATCCATGGATCAGAACTATGCTGTGTGTTTCCCTTCAGTAATGGAGTTAAATCACAGGCTCTGTGTCTTCCTACAAGCAAGCCTTCGTTTCAGGTAAGGGCAGTAACTTTTCAGCTCAAACGAACTACATCGTTCACAAAGCTAACACGATTCTCATCTTAACTGACAAGCATTGAATGTTAGAGGACCAGTGCTTTATATCAGTTTCAGAAGCAGAGTTGGACTAGATGTGGTCCGTATGTGTAGGAAACACCGTTTTTTGTTCTCAGCATACTCACGTTTCATGCTGTCTTAGAGACTCTAGAAAGCAAGAGCGTGCTTCTTGCTCTAAAGCAGAGTTTGATGCATGGATGAGAACTATGCTGTATGTTTCCCTTCAGAAATAGAGGTAAATCCCAGGCTCTGTGTCTTCCTACAATCAAGACTTCGTTTCAGGTAAGGGCAGTTACTTTACAGGTCAAACGAACTACATCATTCACGAAGCTCACACGTTTCTCATCTTAATAGACAAGCATTGGATGTTAGAGGAACAGTGCTTTGTATGAGTTTCAGAAGCAGAGTTGGACTAGATATGGTCCGTATGTGTAGGAAACACCATTCTTTTGTTCTCAGCACACTCAGTTTTCCTGCTGTCTTAGAGACTCTAGAAAGCAACAGCGTGCTTCTTGTTCTAAAGCAGAGTGTGATCAATGGGTGAGAACACTGATGTGTGTTTCACTTCAGAAATGGAATTAAATCCCAGGCTCTGAGTCTTCCTACAAGCAAGACTTCCTTTCAGGTATTTGCAGTTTCTTTAGAGCTCAAAAGATCTACATCGTTCACGAAGCTCACACGTTTCGGATCTTACATACAAGCATTGGATGTTAGAGGACTTGTGGTTTGTTTCAGTTTCAGAAGCAGAATTAAACTAGATATGTTCCGTATGTGTAGGAAACACCGTTCTTTTGTTCTGAGCACACTCACTTTTCCTGCTGTATTAGAGACTCTAGAAAGCAAGAGCATGCTTCTTGCTCTAAAGCAGATTGTGATCCATGGATGACAACTATGCTGTGTGTTTCCCTTCAGAAATGGAGTTAAATCCCAGGCTCTGTGTCTTCCTACAAGCAAGCCTTCGTTTCAGGTAAGGGCAGTAACTTTTCAGCTCAAACGAACTACATCGTTCACGAAGCTCACACGTTTCTCATCTTAACTGACAAGCATTGGATGTTAGAGGACCAGTGCTTTGTATCAGTTTCAGAAGCAGAGTTGGACTAGATATGGTCCGTATGTGTAGGAAACACCGTTCATTTGTTCTCAGCACACTCACATTTCATGCTGTCTTAGAGACTCTAGAAAGCAAGAGCGTTCTTCTTGCTCTAAAGCAGAGTGTGATCAATGGATGAGAACTCTGCTGTGTGTTTCACTTCAGAAATGGATTTAAATCCCAGGCTCTGAGTCTTCCTACATGCAAGACTTTATTTCAGGTAAGTGCATTTACTTTACAGCTCAAACGAACTACATCGTTCATTTAACTCACACGTTTTTGATCTTACCTGACAAGCATTGGATGTTAGAGGACCAGTGCTTTGTATCAGTTTCAGAAGCAGAGTTGGACTAGATAAGGTCCGTATGTGTAGGAAACACGGTTCTTTTTTTCTGAGCACACTCAGATTTCCTGCTGTATTAGAGACTCTAGAAAGCAAGAGCATGCTTCTTGCTCTAAAGCAGAGTGTGATCCATGGATGAGAACTATGCTGTGTGTTTCCCTTCAGAAATAGAGGTTAATCCCAGGCTCTGTGTCTTCCTACAAGCAAGACTTCGTTTCAGGTAAGGGCAGTTACTTTACAGTTCAAACGAACTACATCGTTCACAAAGCTCACACGTTTTGGATCTTACCAGACAAGCATTGGATGTTAGAGGACCAGTACTTTGTATCAATTTCAGAAGCAGATTTGGACTACATATGGTCCGTCAGTGTACGAAAAACCGTTCTATTGTCTCGGCACACTCAGATTTCCTGCTGTCTTAGAGACTCTAGAAAGCAAGAGCGTGCTTCTTGTTCTAAAGCAGAGTGTGATCAATGGATGAGAACACTGCTGTGTGTTTCACTTCAGAAATGGAGTTAAATCCCAGGCTCTGTGTCTTCCTACAAGCCAGACTTCCTTTCCGGTAAGGGCAGATTCTTTATACCTCAAAAGAACTACATCGTTCACGAAGCTCACACGTTTCGGATCTTACCTGACAAGCATTGGATGTTAGAGGACCTGTGGTTTGTTTCAGTTTCAGAAGCAGAGTTAAACTAGATATGTTCCGTATGTGTAGGAAACACCATTCTTTTGTTCTCAGCACACTCAGGTTTCCTGCTGTCTTAGAGAATCTAGAAAGCAACAGCGTGCATCTTGTTCTAAAGCAGAGTGTGATCAATGGGTGAGAACACTGCTGTGTGTTTCACTTCAGAAATGGAATTAAATCCCAGGCTTTGAGTTTTCCTACAAGCAAGACTTCCTTTCAGGTAATTGCAGTTTCTTTAGAGCTCAAAGGAACTACATCGTTCACGAAGCTCACACGTTTCAGATCTTAACTGACAAGCATGGGATGTTAGAGGACCTGTGGTTTGTTTCAATTTCAGACCAGAGTTAAACTAAATATGTTCCGTATTTGTAGGAAACACCGTTCTTTTGTTCTGAGCACACTCATGTTTCCTGCTGTATTAGAGACTCTAGAAAGCAAGAGCATGCTTCTTGCTCTAAAGCAGAGTGTGATCCATGGATCAGAACTATGCTGTGTGTTTCCCTTCAGTAATGGAGTTAAATCACAGGCTCTGTGTCTTCCTACAAGCAAGCCTTCATTTCAGGTAAGGGCAGTAACTTTTCAGCTCAAACGAACTACATCGTTCACGAAGCTAACACGATTCTCATCTTAACTGACAAGCATTGAATGTTAGAGGACCAGTGCTTTGTATCAGTTTCAGAAGCAGAGTTGGACTAGATGTGGTCCGTATGTGTATGAAACACCGTTTTTTGTTCTCAGCACACTCACGTTTCATGCTGTCTTAGAGACTCTAGAAAGCAAGAGCGTGCTTCTTGCTCTAAAGCAGAGTTTGATCAATAGATGAGAATTCTGCTGTGTGTTTCACTTCAGAAATGGAGTTAAATCCCAGGCTCTGAGGCTTCCTACATGCATGAATTCATTTCAGGTAAGGGCAGTTACTTTACAGCTCAAACGACCTACATCGTTCACAAAGCTCACACGTTTCGGTTCTTACCAGACAAGCATTGGATGTTAGAGGACCAGTACTTTGTATCAGTTTCAGAAGCAGATTTGGACTACATATGGTCAGTATGTGTAGGAAACCCCGTTCTTTTGTTCTCAGCACACTCACGTTTCCTGCTGTGTTAGAGACTCTAGAAAGCAAGAGCGTGCTTCTTGTTCTAAAGCAGAGTGTGATCAATGGATGGGAACACTGCTGTGTGTTTCACTTCAGAAATGGAGTTAAATCCCAGGCTCTGTGTCTTCCTACAATCAAGACTTCGTTTCAGGTAAGGGCAGTTACTTTACAAGTCAAACGAACTACATCGTTCACGAAGCTCACACGTTTCTCATCTTAATAGACAAGCATTGGATGTTAGAGGACCAGTGCTTTGTATGAGTTTCAGAAGCAGAGTTGGACTAGATATGGTGCGTATGTGTAGGAAACACCGTTCTTTTGTTCTCAGCACACTCAGGTTTCCTGCTGTCTTAGAGACTCTAGAAAGCAAGAGCGTGCTTCTTGTTCTAAAGCAGAGTGTGATCAATGGATGGGAACACTGCTGTGTGTTTCACTTCAGAAATGGAGTTAAATCCCAGGCTCTGTGTCTTCCTACAAGCAAGACTTCCTTTCAGGTAAGGGCAGTTTCTTTATAGCTCAAAAGAACTACATTGTTCACGAAGCTCACACGTTTCGGATCTTACATGACAAGCATTGGATGTTAGAGAACCTGTGGTTTGTTTCACTTTCAGAAGCAGAGGTAAACTAGATATGTTCCGTATTTGTAGGAAACACCATTCTTTTGTTCTGAGCACACTCATGTTTCCTGCTGTATTAGAGACTCTAGAAAGCAAGAGCATGCTTCTTGCTCTAAAGCAGAGTGTGATCCATGGATCAGAACTATGCTGTGTGTTTCCCTTCAGTAATGGAGGTAAATCCCAGGCTCTGTGTCTTCCTACAAGCAAGCCTTCGTTTCAGGTAAGGGCAGTTACTTTTCAGCTCAAACGAACTACATCGTTCACGAAGCTAACACGATTCTCATCTTAACAGACAAGCATTGGATGTTAGTGGACCAGTACTTTGTATCAGTTTCTGAAGCAGAGTTGGACTAGATATGGTTCGTATGTGTAGGAAACACCGTTCTTTTGTTCTCAGCACACTCACATTTCCTGCTGTCTTAGAGACTCTAGAAAGCAAGAGCATGCTTCTTGCTCTAAAGCAGAGCGTGATCAATAGATGAGAACTCTGCTGTGTGTTTCACTTCAGAAATGGAGTTAAATCCCAGGCTCTGAGGCTTCCTTCATGCAAGAATTCATTTCAGGTAAGGGCAGTTACTTTACAGCTCAAACGACCTAAATCGTTCACAAAGCTCACACGTTTCGGATCTTACCTGACAAGCATTGGATGTTAGAGGAGTAGTGCTTTGTATCAGTTTCAGAAGCAGATTTGGACTACATATGGTTGGTCTGTGTAGGAAAAACTGTTCTTTGGTCTCGGCACACTCAAATTTCCTGCTGTATTAGAGACTCTAGAAAGCAAGAGTGTGCATCTCGTTCTAAAGCAGAGTGTGATCCATGGATGAGAACTCTGCTGTGTGTTTCCCTTCAGAAATGGAGTTAAAACCCAGACTCTGTGTCTTCCTACAAGCAAGCCTTCGTTTCAGGTAAGGGCAGTAACTTTTCAGCGCAAACGAACTACATCGTTCACGAAGCTAACACGATTCTCATCTTAACTGACAAGCATTGAATGTTAGAGGACCAGTGCTTTGTATCAGTTTCAGAAGCAGAGTTGGACTAGATGTGGTCCTTATGTGTAGGAAACACCGTTTTTTGTTCTCAGCACACTCACGTTTCATGCTGTCTTAGAGACTCTAGAAAGCAAGAGCGTGCTTCTTGCTCTAAAGCAGAGTGTGATGCATGGATGAGAACTATGCTGTATGTTTCCCTTCAGAAATAGAGGTAAATCCCAGGCTCTGTGTCTTCCTACAATCAAGACTTCGTTTCAGGTAAGGGCAGTTACTTTACAGGTCAAACGAACTACATCGTTCACGAAGCTCACACGTTTCTCATCTTAATAGACAAGCATTGGATGTTAGAGGACCAGTTCTTTGTATGAGTTTCAGAAGCAGAGTTGGACTAGATATGGTCCGTATGTGTAGGAAACACCGTTCTTTTGTTCTCAGCACACTCAGGTTTCCTGCTGTCTTAGAGACTCTAGAAAGCAACAGCGTGCTTCTTGTTCTAAAGCAGAGTGTGATCAATGGGTGAGAACACTGATGTGTGTTTCACTTCAGAAATGGAATTAAATCACAGGCTCTGAGATTTCCTACAAGCAAGACTTCCTTTCAGGTATTTGCAGTTTCTTTAGAGCTCAAAGGAACTACATCGTTCACGAAGCTAACACGTTTCAGATCTTAACTGACAAGCATTGGATGTTAGAGGAACTGTGGTTTGTTTCAGTTTCAGAAGCAGAGTTAAACTAGATATGTTCCATATTTGTAGGAAACACCGTTCTTTTGTTCTCTGCATACTCAGGTTTCCTGCTGTATTAGAGACTGTAGAAAGCAAGAGCATGCTTCTTGCTCTAAAGCAGAGTGTGATCCATGGATGAGAACTATGCTGTGTGTTTCACTTCAGAAATGGAGTTAAATCCCAGGCTCTGTGTCTTCCTACAAGCAAGACTTCGTTTCAGGTAAGGGCAGTCACTTTTCAGATCAAACGAACTACATCGTTCACGAAGCTAACACGATTCTCATCTTAACAGACAAGCATTGGATGTTAGAGGACCAGTGCTTTTTATCAGTTTCAGTAGCAGATTTGGACTA
The DNA here is from genome assembly GCA_949786385.1 of Onychomys leucogaster. Classification (NCBI taxonomy): domain Eukaryota; kingdom Metazoa; phylum Chordata; class Mammalia; order Rodentia; family Cricetidae; genus Onychomys; species Onychomys leucogaster. The sequence goes on from CATKUP010000025.1 coordinate 2,171,575, forward strand.
GTTATGGTCTTATGTGTAGATAACTCTGTTCTTTTGTTCTCAGCACACTCACGTTTCCTGCTGTGTTAGAGACTCTAGAAAGCAAGAGCGTGCTTCTTGCTCTAAAGCAGAGTTTGATCAATAGATGAGAATTCTGCTGTGTGTTTAAATTCAGAAATGGAGTTAAATCCCAAGCTCTGAGCCTTCCTACATGCATGAATTCATTTCAGGTAAGGGCAGTTACTTTACCGCTCAAACGACCTACATCGTTCACAAAGCTCACACGTTTCGGTTCTTACCAGACAAGCATTGGATGTTAGAGGACCAGTACTTTGTATCAGTTTCAGAAGCAGATTTGGACTACATATGGTCCGTATGTGTAGGCAACTCCGTTCTTTTGTTCTCAGCACACTCACGTTTCCTGCTGTGTTAGAGACTCTAGAAAGCAAGAGCGTGCTTCTTGTTCTAAAGCAGAGTGTGATCAATGGATGGTAACACTGCTGTGTGTTTCCCTTCAGAAATGGAGTTAAATTCCAGGCTCTGTGTCTTCCTACAAGCAAGACTTCCTTTCAGGTAAGGGCAGTTTCTTTATACCTCAAAAGAGCTACATCGTTCACGAAGCTCACACGTTTCGGATCTTACCTGACAAGCATTGGATGTTAGAGGACCTGTGGTTTGTTTCAGTTTCAGAAGCAGAGTTAAACTAGATATGTTCCGTATTTGTAGGAAACACCGTTCTTTTGTTCTGAGCACACTCATGTTTCCTGCTGTATTAGAGACTCTAGAAAGCAAGAGCATGCTTCTTGCTCTAAAGCAGAGTGTGATCAATAGATGAGAACTCTGCTGTGTGTTTCCCTTCAGAAATGGAGTTAAATCCCAGGCTCTGAGGCTTCCTTCATGCAAGAATTCATTTCAGGTAAGGGCAGTTACTTTACAGCTCAAACGACCTAAATCGTTCACAAAGCTCACACGTTTCGGATCTTACCTGACAAGCATTGGATGTTAGAGGAGTAGTGTTTTGTATCAGTTTCAGAAGCAGATTTGGACTACATATGGTTGGTCTGTGTAGGAAAAACCGTTCTTTGGTCTCGGCACACTCAAATTTCCTGCTGTATTAGAGACTTTAGAAAGCAAGAGTGTGCATCTCGTTTTAAAGCAGAGTGTGATCCATGGATGAGAACTCTGCTGTGTGTTTCCCTTCAGAAATGGAGTTAAAACCCAGACTCTGTGTCTTCCTACAAGCAAGCCTTCGTTTCAGGTAAGGGCAGTAACTTTTCAGCTCAAACGAACTACATCGTTCACGAAGCTCACACGTTTCTCATCTTAACTGACAAGCATTGGATGTTAGAGGACCAGTGCTTTGTATCAGTTTCAGAAGCAGAGTTGGACTAGATGTGGTCCGTATGTGTAGGAAACACCGTTTTTTTTCTCAGCTCACTCACGTTTCATGCTGTCTTAGAGACTCTAGAAAGCAAGAGCGTGCTTTTTACTCTAAAGCAGAGTGTGATCAATGGATGAGAACTCTGCTGTGTGTTTCACTTCAGAAATGGAGTTAAATCCCAGGCTCTGAGTCTTCCTACATGCAAGACTTTATTTCAGGTAAGGGCAGTTACTTTACAGCTCAAAAGAACTACATCGTTCACGAAACTCACACGTTTTTGATCTTACCTGACAAGGATTGGATGTTAGAGGACCTGTGGTTTGTTTCTGTTTCAGAAGCAGAGTTTAACTAGATATGTTCCATATTTGTAGGTAACACCGTTCTTTTGTTCTGTGCACACTCAGGTTTCCTGCTGTATTTGAGAATGTAGAAAGCAAGAGCATGCTTCTTGGTCTAAAGCAGATTGTGATCCATGGATGAGAACTATGCTCTGTGTTTCCCTTCAGAAATGGAGTTAAATCCCAGGCTCTGTGTCTTCCTACAAGCAAGCCTTCGTTTCAGGTAAGGGCAGTCACTTGTCAGCTCAAACGAACTACATAGTTCACGAAGCTAACACGATTCTCATCTTAACAGACAAGCATTGGATGTTAGAGGACCAGTGCTTTGTATCAGTTTCAGTAGCAGATTTGGACTAGATATGGTCCGTATGTGTAGGAAACACCGTTCTTTTGTTCTCAGCACACTCACGTTTCCTGCTGTGTTAGAGACTCTAGAAAGCAAGAGCGTGCTTCTTGCTCTAAAGCAGAGTTTGATCAATAGATGAGAATTCTGCTGTGTGTTTCACTTCAGAAATGGAGTTAAATCCCAGGCTTTGAGGCTTCCTACATGCATGAATTCATTTCAGGTAAGGGCAGTTACTTACAGCTGAAACGACCTACATCGTTCACTAAGCTCACACGTTTCGGATCTTACCAGACAAGCATTGGATGTTAGAGGACCAGTACTTTGTATCAGTTTCAGAAGCAGATTTGGTCTACATATGGTTCGTCAGTGTACGAAAAACCGTTCTATTGACTCGGCACACTCAGATTTCCTGCTGTCTTAGAGACTCTAGAAAGCAAGATCGTGCTTCTTGTTCTAAAACAGAGTGTGATCAATGGATGAGAACACTGCTGTGTGTTTCACTTCAGAAATGGAATTAAATCCCAGGCTCTGAGTTTTCCTACAAGCAAGACTTCCTTTCAGGTAATTGCAGTTTCTTTAGAGCTCAAAGGAACTACATTGTTCACGAAGCTCACACGTTTCAGATCTTAACTGACAAGCATGGGATGTTAGAGGACCTGTGGTTTGTTTCAATTTCAGACCAGAGTTAAACTAGATATGTTCCGTATTTGTAGGAAACACCGTTCTTTTGTTCTAAGCACACTCATGTTTCCTGCTGTATTAGAGACTCTAGAAAGCAAGAGCATGCTTCTTGCTCTAAAGCAGAGTGTGATCCATGGATCAGAACTATGCTGTGTGTTTCCCTTCAGTAATGGAGTTAAATCACAGGCTCTGTGTCTTCCTACAAGCAAGACTTCGTTTCAGGTAAGGGCAGTTACTTTACAGGTCAAACGAACTACATCGTTCACGAAGCTCACACGTTTCTCATCTTAATAGACAAGCATTGGATGTTAGAGGACCAGTGCTTTGTATGAGTTTCAGAAGCAGAGTTGGACTAGATATGGTGCGTATGTGTAGGAAACACCGTTCTTTTTTTCTCAGCACACTCAGGTTTCCTGCTGTCTTAGAGACTCTAGAAAGCAAGAGCGTGCTTCTTGTTCTAAAGCAGAGTGTGATCAATGGATGGGAACACTGCTGTGTGTTTCACTTCAGAAATGGAGTTAAATCCCAGGCTCTGTGTCTTCCTACAAGCAAGACTTCCTTTCAGGTAAGGGCAGTTTCTTTATAGCTCAAACGACCTAAATCGTTCACAAAGCTCACACGTTTCGGATCTTACCTGACAAGCATTGGATGTTAGAGGAGTAGTGCTTTGTATCAGTTTCAGAAGCAGATTTGGACTACATATGGTTGGTCTGTGTAGGAAAAACTGTTCTTTTGTCTCGGCACACTCAAATTTCCTGCTGTATTAGAGACTCTAGAAAGCAAGAGTGTGCATCTCGTTCTAAAGCAGAGTGTGATCCATGGATGAGAACTCTGCTGTGTGTTTCCCTTCAGAAATGGAGTTAAAACCCAGACTCTGTGTCTTCCTACAAGCAAGCCTTCGTTTCAGGTAAGGGCAGTAACTTTTCAGCTCAAACGAACTACATCGTTCACGAAGCTAACACAATTCTCATCTTAACTGACAAGCATTGAATGTTAGAGGACCAGTGCTTTGTATCAGTTTCAGAAGCAGAGTTGGACTAGATGTGGTCCGTATGTGTAGGAAACACCGTTTTTTGTTCTCAGCACACTCACGTTTCATGCTATCCTAGAGACTCTAGAAAGCAAGAGCGTGCTTCTTGCTCTAAAGCAGAGTGTGATGCATGGATGAGAACTATGCTGTATGTTTCCCTTCAGAAATAGAGGTAAATCCCAGGCTCTGTGTCTTCTTACAATCAAGACTTCGGTTCAGGCAAGGGCAGATACTTTACAGGTCAAACGAACTACATCGTTCACGAAGCTCACACGTTTCTCATCTTAAAAGACAAGCATTGGATGTTAGAGGACCAGTGCTTTGTATGAGTTTCAGAAGCAGAGTTGGACTAGATATGGTCCGTATGTGTAGGAAACACCATTCTTTTGTTCTCAGCACACTCAGGTTTCCTGCTGTCTTAGAGACTCTAGAAAGCAACAGCGTGCTTCTTGTTCTAAAGCAGAGTGTGATCAATGGGTGAGAACACTGATGTGTGTTTCACTTCAGAAATGGAATTAAATCACAGGCTCTGAGATTTCCTACAAGCAAGACTTCCTTTCAGGTATTTGCAGTTTCTTTAGAGCTCAAAGGAACTACATCGTTCACGAAGCTAACACGTTTCAGATCTTAACTGACAAGCATTGGATGTTAGAGGACCTGTGGTTTGTTTCAGTTTCAGAAGCAGAGTTAAACTAGATATGTTCCGTATTTGTAGGAAACACCGTTCTATTGTTCTGAGCACACTCATGTTTCCTGCTGTATTAGAGACTCTAGAAAGTAAGAGCTTGCTTCTTGCTCTAAAGCAGAGTGTGATCCATGGATCAGAACTATGCTGTGTGTTTCCCTTCAGTAATGGAGGTAAATCCCAGGCTCTGTGTCTTCCTACAAGCAAGACTTCGTTTCAGGTAAGGGCAGTAACATTTCAGCTCAAACGAACTACATCGTTCACGAAGCTAACACGATTCTCATCTTAACAGACAAGCATTGGATGTTAGAGGACCAGTACTTTGTATCAGTTTCAGAAGCATAGTTGGACTAGATATGGTACGTATGTGTAGGAAACACTGTTCTTTTGTTCTCAGCACACTCACGTTTCCTGCTGTCTTAGAGACTCTAGAAAGCAAGAGCATGCTTACTGCTCTAAAGCAGAGCGTGATCAATAGATGAGAACTCTGCTGTGTGTTTCACTTCAGAAATGGAGTTAAATCCCAGGCTCTGAGGCTTCCTTCATGCAAGAATTCATTTCAGGTAAGGGCAGTTACTTTACAGCTCAAACGACCTAAATCGTTCACAAAGCTCACACGTTTCGGATCTTACCTGACAAGCATTGGATGTTAGAGGAGTAGTGTTTTGTATCAGTTTCAGAAGCAGATTTGGACTACATATGGTTGGTCTGTGTAGGAAAAACCGTTCTTTTGTCTCGGCACACTCAAATTTCCTGCTGTATTAGAGACTTTAGAAAGCAAGAGTGTGCATCTCGTTTTAAAGCAGAGTGTGATCCATGGATGAGAACTCTGCTGTGTGTTTCCCTTCAGAAATGGAGTTAAAACCCAGACTCTGTGTCTTCCTACAAGCAAGCCTTCGTTTCAGGTAAGGGCAGTAACTTTTCAGCTCAAACGAACTACATCGTTCACGAAGCTCACACGTTTCTCATCTTAACTGACAAGCATTGGATGTTAGAGGACCAGTGCTTTGTATCAGTTTCAGAAGCAGAGTTGGACTAGATGTGGTCCGTATGTGTAGGAAACACCGTTTTTTTTCTCAGCTCACTCACGTTTCATGCTGTCTTAGAGACTCTAGAAAGCAAGAGCGTGCTTTTTGCTCTAAAGCAGAGTGTGATCAATGGATGAGAACTCTGCTGTGTGTTGCACTTCAGAAATGAGTTAAATCCCAGGCTCTGAGTCTTCCTACATGCAAGACTTTATTTCAGGTAAGGGCAGTTACTTTACAGCTCAAAAGAACTACATCGTTCACGAAACTCACACGTTTTTGATCTTACCTGACAAGGATTGGATGTTAGAGAACCTGTGGTTTGTTTCAGTTTCAGAAGCAGAGTTAAACTAGATATGTTCCGTATTTGTAGGAAACACCATTCTTTTGTTCTGAGCACACTCATGTTTCCTGCTGTATTAGAGACTCTAGAAAGCAAGAGCATGCTTCTTGCTCTAAAGCAGAGTGTGATCCATGGATCAGAACTATGCTGTGTGTTTCCCTTCAGTAATGGAGGTAAATCCCAGGCTCTGTGTCTTCCTACAAGCAAGCCTTCGTTTCAGGTAAGGGCAGTTACTTTTCAGCTCAAACGAACTACATCGTTCACGAAGCTAACACGATTCTCATCTTAACAGACAAGCATTGGATGTTAGAGGACCAGTACTTTGTATCAGTTTCTGAAGCAGAGTTGGACTAGATATGGTTCGTATGTGTAGGAAACACCGTTCTTTTGTTCTCAGCACACTCACGTTTCATGCTGTCTTAGAGACTCTAGAAAGCAAGAGCATGCTTCTTGCTCTAAAGCAGAGCGTGATCAATAGATGAGAACTCTGCTGTGTGTTTCACTTCAGAAATGGAGTTAAATCCCAGGCTCTGAGGCTTCCTTCATGCAAGAATTCATTTCAGGTAAGGGCAGTTACTTTACAGCTCAAACGACCTAAATCGTTCACAAAGCTCACACGTTTCGGATCTTACCTGACAAGCATTGGATGTTAGAGGAGTAGTGCTTTGTATCAGTTTCAGAAGCAGATTTGGACTACATATGGTTGGTCTGTGTAGGAAAAACTGTTCTTTGGTCTCGGCACACTCAAATTTCCTTCTGTATTAGAGACTCTAGAAAGCAAGAGTGTGCATCTCGTTCTAAAGCAGAGTGTGATCCATGGATGAGAACTCTGCTGTGTGTTTCCCTTCAGAAATGGAGTTAAAACCCAGACTCTGTGTCTTCCTACAAGAAAGCCTTCGTTTCAGGTAAGGGCAGTAACTTTTCAGCTCAAACGAACTACATCGTTCACGAAGCTAACACGATTCTCATCTTAACTGACAAGCATTGAATGTTAGAGGACCAGTGCTTTGTATCAGTTTCAGAAGCAGAGTTGGACTAGATGTGGTCCGTATGTGTAGGAAACACCGTTTTTTGTTCTCAGCACACTCACGTTTCATGCTGTCTTAGAGACTCTAGAAAGCAAGAGCGTGCTTCTTGCTCTAAAGCAGAGTGTGATGCATGGATGAGAACTATGCTGTATGTTTCCCTTCAGAAATAGAGGTAAATCCCAGGCTCTGTGTCTTCCTACAATCAAGACTTCGTTTCAGGTAAGGGCAGTTACTTTACAGGTCAAACGAACTACATCGTTCACGAAGCTCACACGTTTCTCATCTTAAAAGACAAGCATTGGATGTTAGAGGACCAGTGCTTTGTATGAGTTTCAGAAGCAGAGTTGGACTAGATATGGTCCGTATGTGTAGGAAACACCATTCTTTTGTTCTCAGCACACTCAGGTTTCCTGCTGTCTTAGAGACTCTAGAAAGCAACAGCGTGCTTCTTGTTCTAAAGCAGAGTGTGATCAATGGGTGAGAACACTGATGTGTGTTTCACTTCAGAAATGGAATTAAATCACAGGCTCTGAGATTTCCTACAAGCAAGACTTCCTTTCAGGTATTTGCAGTTTCTTTAGAGCTCAAAGGAACTACATCGTTCACGAAGCTAACACGTTTCAGATCTTAACTGACAAGCATTGGATGTTAGAGGACCTGTGGTTTGTTTCAGTTTCAGAAGCAGAGTTAAACTAGATATGTTCCGTATTTGTAGGAAACACCGTTCTTTTGTTCTGAGCACACTCATGTTTCCTGCTGTATTAGAGACTCTAGAAAGCAAGAGCATGCTTCTTGCTCTAAAGCAGAGTGTGGTCCATGGATCAGAACTATGCTGTGTGTTTCCCTTCAGTAATGGAGGTAAATCCCAGGCTCTGTGTCTTCCTACAAGCAAGCCTTCGTTTCAGGTAAGGGTAGTAACATTTCAGCTCAAACGAACTACATCGTTCACGAAGCTAACACGATTCTCATCTTAACAGACAAGCATTGGATGTTAGAGGACCAGTACTTTGTATCAGTTTCAGAAGCAGAGTTGGACTAGATATGGTACGTATGTGTAGGAAACACTGTTCTTTTGTTCTCAGCACACTCACGTTTCCTGCTGTCTTAGAGACTCTAGAAAGCAAGAGCATGCTTCTTGCTCTAAAGCAGAGCGTGATCAATAGATGAGAACTCTGCTGTGTGTTTCACTTCAGAAATGGAGTTAAATCCCAGGCTCTGAGGCTTCCTTCATGCAAGAATTCATTTCAGGTAAGGGCAGTTACTTTACAGCTCAAACGACCTAAATCGTTCACAAAGCTCACACGTTTCGGATCTTACCTGACAAGCATTGGATGTTAGAGGAGTAGTGTTTTGTATCAGTTTCAGAAGCAGATTTGGACTACATATGGTTGGTCTGTGTAGGAAAAACCGTTCTTTGGTCTCGGCACACTCAAATTTCCTGCTGTATTAGAGACTTTAGAAAGCAAGAGTGTGCATCTCGTTTTAAAGCAGAGTGTGATCCATGGATGAGAACTCTGCTGTGTGTTTCCCTTCAGAAATGGAGTTAAAACCCAGACTCTGTGTCTTCCTACAAGCAAGCCTTCGTTTCAGGTAAGGGCAGTAACGTTTCAGCTCAAACGAACTACATCGTTCACGAAGCTCACACGTTTCTCATCTTAACTGACAAGCATTGGATGTTAGAGGAGTAGTGTTTTGTATCAGTTTCAGAAGCAGATTTGGACTACATATGGTTGGTCTGTGTAGGAAAAACCGTTCTTTGGTCTCGGCACACTCAAATTTCCTGCTGTATTAGAGACTTTAGAAAGCAAGAGTGTGCATCTCGTTTTAAAGCAGAGTGTGATCCATGGATGAGAACTCTGCTGTGTGTTTCCCTTCAGAAATGGAGTTAAAACCCAGACTCTGTGTCTTCCTACAAGCAAGCCTTCGTTTCAGGTAAGGGCAGTAACTTTTCAGCTCAAACGAACTACATCGTTCACGAAGCTCACACGTTTCTCATCTTAACTGACAAGCATTGGATGTTAGAGGACCAGTGCTTTGTATCAGTTTCAGAAGCAGAGTTGGACTAGATGTGGTCCGTATGTGTAGGAAACACCGTTTTTTTTCTCAGCTCACTCACGTTTCATGCTGTCTTAGAGACTCTAGAAAGCAAGAGCGTGCTTTTTGCTCTAAAGCAGAGTGTGATCAATGGATGAGAACTCTGCTGTGTGTTTCACTTCAGAAATGGAGTTAAATCCCAGGCTCTGAGTCTTCCTACATGCAAGACTTTATTTCAGGTAAGGGCAGTTACTTTACAGCTCAAAAGAACTACATCGTTCACGAAACTCACACGTTTTTGATCTTACCTGACAAGGATTGGATGTTAGAGGACCTGTGGTTTGTTTCTGTTTCAGAAGCAGAGTTTAACTAGATATGTTCCATATTTGTAGGTAACACCGTTCTTTTGTTCTGTGCACACTCAGGTTTCCTGCTGTATTTGAGAATGTAGAAAGCAAGAGCATGCTTCTTGGTCTAAAGCAGATTGTGATCCATGGATGAGAACTATGCTCCGTGTTTCCCTTCAGAAATGGAGTTAAATCCCAGGCTCTGTGTCTTCCTACAAGCAAGCCTTCGTTTCAGGTAAGGGCAGTAACTTTTCAGCTCAAACGAACTACATCGTTCACGAAGCTAACACGATTCTCATCTTAACAGACAAGCATTGGATGTTAGAGGACCAGTGCTTTGTATCAGTTTCAGTAGCAGATTTGGACTAGATATGGTCCGTATGTGTAGGAAACACCGTTCTTTTGTTCTCAGCACACTCACGTTTCCTGCTGTGTTAGAGACTCTAGAAAGCAAGAGCGTGCTTCTTGCTCTAAAGCAGAGTTTGATCAATAGATGAGAATTCTGCTGTGTGTTTCACTTCAGAAATGGAGTTAAATCCCAGGCTTTGAGGCTTCCTACATGCATGAATTCATTTCAGGTAAGGGCAGTTACTTACAGCTCAAACGAACTACATCGTTCACAAAGCTCACACGTTTCGGATCTTACCAGACAAGCATTGGATGTTAGAGGACCAGTACTTTGTATCAGTTTCAGAAGCAGATTTGGTCTACATATGGTTCGTCAGTGTACGAAAAACCGTTCTATTGACTCGGCACACTCAGATTTCCTGCTGTCTTAGAGACTCTAGAAAGCAAGATCGCGCTTCTTGTTCTAAAGCAGAGTGTGATCAATGGATGAGAACACTGCTGTGTGTTTCACTTCAGAAATGGAGTTAAATCCCAGGCTCTGTGTGTTCCTACAAGCAAGACTTCCTTTCAGGTAAGGGCAGTTTCTTTATACCTCAAAAGAACTACATCGTTCACGAAGCTCACACGTTTCGGATCTTACCTGACAAGCATTGGATGTTAGAGGACCTGTGGTTTGTTTCAGTTTCAGAAGCAGAGTTAAACTAGATATGTTCCGTATGTGTAGGAAACACCATTCTTTTGTTCTCAGCACACTCAGGTTTCCTGCTGTCTTAGAGACTCTAGAAAGCAAGAGCATGCTTCTTGCTCTAAAGCAGAGTGTAATCCATGGATCAGAACTATGCTGTGTGTTTCCCTTCAGTAATGGAGGTAAATCCCAGGCTCTCTGTCTTCCTACAAGCAAGCCTTCGTTTCAGGTAAGGGCAGTAACATTTCAGCTCAAACGAACTACATCGTTCACGAAGCTAACACGATTCTCATCTTAACAGACAAGCATTGGATGTTAGAGGACCAGTACTTTGTATCAGTTTCAGAAGCAGAGTTGGACTAGATATGGTACGTATGTGTAGGAAACACTGTTCTTTTGTTCTCAGCACACTCACGTTTCCTGCTGTGTTAGAGACTCTAGAAAGCAAGAGCATGCTTCTTGCTCTAAAGCAGAGCGTGATCAATAGATGAGAACTCTGCTGTGTGTTTCACTTCAGAAATGGAGTTAAATCCCAGGCTCTGAGGCTTCCTTCATGCAAGAATTCATTTCAGGCAAGGGCAGTTACTTTACAGCTCAAACGACCTAAATCGTTCACAAAGCTCACACGTTTCGGATCTTACCTGACAAGCATTGGATGTTAGAGGAGTAGTGTTTTGTATCAGTTTCAGAAGCAGATTTGGACTACATATGGTTGGTCTGTGTAGGAAAAACCGTTCTTTGGTCTCGGCACACTCAAATTTCCTGCTGTATTAGAGACTTTAGAAAGCAAGAGTGTGCATCTCGTTTTAAAGCAGAGTGTGATCCATGGATGAGAACTCTGCTGTGTGTTTCCCTTCAGAAATGGAGTTAAAACCCAGACTCTGTGTCTTCCTACAAGCAAGCCTTCGTTTCAGGTAAGGGCAGTAACGTTTCAGCTCAAACGAACTACATCGTTCACGAAGCTCACACGTTTCTCATCTTAACTGACAAGCATTGGATGTTAGAGGACCAGTGCTTTGTATCAGTTTCAGAAGCAGAGTTGGACTAGATGTGGTCCGTATGTGTAGGAAACACCGTTTTTTTTCTCAGCTCACTCACGTTTCATGCTGTCTTAGAGACTCTAGAAAGCAAGAGCGTGCTTTTTGCTCTAAAGCAGAGTGTGATCAATGGATGAGAACTCTGCTGTGTGTTTCACTTCAGAAATGGAGTTAAATCCCAGGCTCTGAGTCTTCCTACATGCAAGACTTTATTTCAGGTAAGGGCAGTTACTTTACAGCTCAAAAGAACTACATCGTTCACGAAACTCACACGTTTTTGATCTTACCTGACAAGGATTGGATGTTAGAGGACCTGTGGTTTGTTTCTGTTTCAGAAGCAGAGTTTAACTAGATATGTTCCATATTTGTAGGTAACACCGTTCTTTTGTTCTGTGCACACTCAGGTTTCCTGCTGTATTTGAGAATGTAGAAAGCAAGAGCATGCTTCTTGGTCTAAAGCAGATTGTGATCCATGGATGAGAACTATGCTCTGTGTTTCCCTTCAGAAATGGAGTTAAATCCCAGGCTCTGTGTCTTCCTACAAGCAAGCCTTCGTTTCAGGTAAGGGCAGTCACTTGTCAGCTCAAACGAACTACATAGTTCACGAAGCTAACACGATTCTCATCTTAACAGACAAGCATTGGATGTTAGAGGACCAGTGCTTTGTATCAGTTTCAGTAGCAGATTTGGACTAGATATGGTCCGTATGTGTAGGAAACACCGTTCTTTTGTTCTCAGCACACTCATGTTTCCTGCTGTGTTAGAGACTCTAGAAAGCAAGAGCGTGCTTCTTGCTCTAAAGCAGAGTTTGATCAATAGATGAGAATTCTGCTGTGTGTTTCACTTCAGAAATGGAGTTAAATCCCAGGCTTTGAGGCTTCCTACATGCATGAATTCATTTCAGGTAAGGGCAGTTACTTACAGCTCAAACGACCTACATCGTTCACAAAGCTCACACGTTAGAGATCTTACCAGACAAGCATTGGATGTTAGAGGACCAGTACTTTGTATCAGTTTCAGAAGCAGATTTGGTCTACATATGGTTCGTCAGTGTACGAAAAACAGTTCTATTGACTCGGCACACTCAGATTTCCTGCTGTCTTAGAGACTCTAGAAAGCAAGATCGTGCTTCTTGTTCTAAAGCAGAGTGTGATCAATGGATGAGAACACTGCTGTGTGTTTCACTTCAGAAATGGAGTTAAATCCCAGGCTCTGTGTGTTCCTACAAGCAAGACTTCCTTTCAGGTAAGGGCAGTTTCTTTATACCTCAAAAGAACTACATCGTTCACGAAGCTCACACGTTTCGGATCTTACCTGACAAGCATTGGATGTTAGAGGACCTGTGGTTTGTTTCAGTTTCAGAAGCAGAGTTAAACTAGATATGTTCCGTATGTGTAGGAAACACCATTCATTTGTTCTCAGCACACTCAGGTTTCCTGCTGTCTTAGAGAATCTAGAAAGCAACAGCGTGCTTCCTGTTCTAAAGCAGTGTGTGATCAATGGGTGAGAACACTGCTGTGTGTTTCACTTCAGAATTGGAATTAAATCCCAGGCTCTGAGTTTTCCTACAAGCAAGACTTCCTTTCAGGTAATTGCATTTTCTTTAGAGCTCAAAGGAACTACATTGTTCACGAAGCTCACACGTTTCAGATCTTAACTGACAAGCATGGGATGTTAGAGGACCTGTGGTTTGTTTCAATTTCAGACCAGAGTTAAACTAGATATGTTCCGTATTTGTAGGAAACACCGTTCTTTTGTTCTAAGCACACTCATGTTTCCTGCTGTATTAGAGACTCTAGAAAGCAAGAGCATGCTTCTTGCTCTAAAGCAGAGTGTGATCCATGGATCAGAACTATGCTGTGTGTTTCCCTTCAGTAATGGAGTTAAATCACAGGCTCTGTGTCTTCCTACAAGCAAGCCTTCGTTTCAGGTAAGGGCAGTCACTTTTCAGCTCAAACGAACTACATCGTTCACGAAGCTAACACGATTCTCATCTTAACTGACAAGCATTGAATGTTAGAGGACCAGTGCTTTGTATCAGTTTCAGAAGCAGAGTTGGACTAGATGTGGTCCGTATGTGTAGGAAACACCGTTTTTTGTTCTCAGCACACTCATGTTTCATGCTGTCTTAGAGACTCTAGAAAGCAAGAGCGTGCTTCTTGCTCTAAAGCAGAGTGTGATGCATGGATGAGAACTATGCTGTATGTTTCCCTTCAGAAATAGAGGTAAATCCCAGGCTCTGTGTCTTCCTACAATCAAGACTTCGTTTCAGGTAAGGGCAGATACTTTACAGGTCAAACGAACTACATCGTTCACGAAGCTCACACGTTTCTCATCTTAAAAGACAAGCATTGGATGTTAGAGGACCAGTGCTTTGTATGAGTTTCAGAAGCAGAGTTGGACTAGATATGGTCCGTATGTGTAGGAAACACCGTTCTTTTGTTCTCAGCACACTCAGGTTTCCTGCTGTCTTAGAGACTCTAGAAAGCAACAGCGTGCTTCTTGTTCTAAAGCAGGGTGTGATCAATGGGTGAGAACACTGATGTGTGTTTCACTTCAGAAATGGAATTAAATCACAGGCTCTGAGATTTCCTACAAGCAAGACTTCCTTTCAGGTATTTGCAGTTTCTTTAGAGCTCAAAGGAACTACATCATTCACGAAGCTAACACGTTTCAGATCTTAACTGACAAGCATTGGATGTTAGAGGAACTGTGGTTTGTTTCAGTTTCAGAAGCAGAGTTAAACTAGATATGTTCCATATTTGTAGGAAACACCGTTCTTTTGTTCTCTGCATACTCAGGTTTCCTGCTGTATTACAGACTGTAGAAAGCAAGAGCATGCTTTTTGCTCTAAAGCAGAGTGTGATCCATGGATGAGAACTATGCTGTGTGTTTCCCTTCAGAAATGGAGTTAAAACCCAGGCTCTGTGTCTTCCTACAAGCAAGACTTCGTTTCAGGTAAGGGCAGTCACTTTTCAGATCAAACGAACTGCATCGTTCACGAAGCTACATGATTCTCATCTTAACAGACAAGCATTGGATGTTAGAGGACCAGTGCTTTTTATCAGTTTCAGTAGCAGATTTGGACTAGTTATGGTCCGTATGTGTAGATAACTCTGTTCTTTTGTTCTCAGCACACTCACGTTTCCTGCTGTGTTAGAGACTCTAGAAAGCAAGAGCGTGCTTCTTGCTCTAAAGCAGAGTTTGATCAATAGATGAGAATTCTGCTGTGTGTTTCACTTCAGAAATGGAGTTAAATCCCAGGCTCTGAGCCTTCCTACATGCATGAATTCATTTCAGGTAAGGGCAGTTACTTTACAGCTCAAACGACCTACATCGTTCACAAAGCTCACACGTTTCAGTTCTTACCAGACAAGCATTGGATGTTAGAGGACCAGTACTTTGTATCAGTTTCAGAAGCAGATTTGACTACATATGGTCCCTATGTGTAGGAAACTCTGTTCTTTTGTTCTCAGCACACTCACGTTTCCTGCTGTGTTAGAGACTCTAGAAAGCAAGAGCGTGCTTCTTGTTCTAAAGCAGAGTGTGATCAATGGATGGGAACACTGCTGTGTGTTTCACTTCAGAAATGGAGTTAAATCCCAGGCTCTGTGTATTCCTACAAGCAAGCCTTCGTTTCAGGTAAGGGCAGTAACTTTTCAGCTTAAACGAACTACATCGTTCACGAAGCTCACACGTTTCTCATCTTAACTGACAAGCATTGGATGTTAGAGGACCAGTGCTTTGTATCAGTTTCAGAAGCAGAGTTGGACTAG
The DNA here is from genome assembly GCA_949786385.1 of Onychomys leucogaster. Lineage (NCBI taxonomy): Eukaryota > Metazoa > Chordata > Mammalia > Rodentia > Cricetidae > Onychomys > Onychomys leucogaster. The sequence goes on from CATKUP010000025.1 coordinate 2,186,638, forward strand.
ATGTGGTCCGTATGTGTAGGAAACACCGTTTTTTTTTCTCAGCACACTCACGTTTCATGCTGTCTTAGAGACTCTAGAAAGCAAGAGCATGCTTCTTGCTCTAAAGCAGAGTGTGATCAATGGATGAGAACTCTGCTGTGTGTTTCACTTCAGAAATGGAGTTAAATCCCAGGCTCTGAGTCTTCCTTCATGCAAGACTTTATTTCAGGTAAGGGCAGTTACTTTACAGCTCAAAAGAACTACATCGTTCACGAAACTCACACGTTTTTGATCTTACCTGACAAGGATTGGATGTTAGAGGACCTGTGGTTTGTTTCTATTTCAGAAGCAGAGTTAAACTAGATATGTTCCATATTTGTAGGTAACACCGTTCTTTTGTTCTGTGCACACTCAGGTTTCCTGCTGTATTAGAGAATGTAGAAAGCAAGAGCATGCTTCTCTGTCTAAAGCAGATTGTGATCCATGGATGAGAACTATGCTCTGTGTTTCCCTTCAGAAATGGAGTTAAATCCCAGGCTCTGTGTCTTCCTACAAGCAAGCCTTCGTTTCAGGTAAGGGCAGTAACTTTTCAGCTCAAACGAACTACATCGTTCACGAAGCTAACACGATTCTCATCTTAACAGACAAGCATTGGATGTTAGAGGACCAGTGGTTTGTATCAGTTTCAGTAGCAGATTTGGACTAGATATGGTCCGTATGTGTAGGAAACACCGTTCTTTTGTTCTCAGCACACTCACGTTTCCTGCTGTGTTAGAGACTCTAGAAAGCAAGAGCGTGCTTCTTGCTCTAAAGCAGAGTTTGATCAATAGTTGAGAATTCTGCTGTTTGTTTCACTTCAGAAATGGAGTTAAATCCCAGGCTTTGAGGCTTCCTACATGCATGAATTCATTTCAGGTAAGGGCAGTTACTTTACAGCTCAAACGACCTACATCGTTCACAAAGCTCACACGTTTCGGATCTTACCAGACAAGCATTGGATGTTAGAGGACCAGTACTTTGTATCAGTTTCAGAAGCAGATTTGGACTACATATGGTCCGTCAGTGTACGAAAAACCGTTCTATTGTCTCGGCACACTCAGATTTCCTGCTGTCTTAGAGACTCTAGAAAGCAACAGCGTGCTTCTAGTTCTAAAGCAGTGTGTGATCAATGGGTGAGAACACTGCTGTGTGTTTCACTTCAGAAATGGAATTAAATCCCAAGCTCTGAGTTTTCCTACAAGCAAGACTTCCTTTCAGGTAATTGCAGTTTCTTTAGAGCTCAAAGGAACTACATCGTTCACGAAGCTCACACGTTTCAGATCTTAACTGACAAGCATGGGATGTTAGAGGACCTGTGGTTTGTTTCAGTTTCAGACTAGAGTTAAACTAGATATGTTCCGTATTTGTTGGAAACACCGTTCTTTTGTTCTGAGCACACTCATGTTTCCTGCTGTATTAGAGACTCTAGAAGGCAAGAGCATGCTTCTTGCTCTAAAGCAGAGTGTGATCCATGGATCAGAACTATGCTGTGTGTTTCCCTTCAGTAATGGAGTTAAATCACAGGCTCTGTGTCTTCCTACAAGCAAGCCTTCGTTTCAGGTAAGGGCAGTAACTTTTCAGCTCAAACGAACTACATCGTTCATGAAGCTAACACGATTCTCAGTTTAACTGACAAGCATTGAATGTTAGAGGACCAGTGCTTTGTATCAGTTTCAGAAGCAGAGTTGGACTAGATGTGGTCCGTATGTGTAGGAAACACCGTTTTTTGTTCTCAGCACACTCACGTTTCATGCTGTCTTAGAGACTCTAGAAAGCAAGAGCATGCTTCTTGCTCTAAAGCAGAGTGTGATGCATGGATGAGAACTATGCTGTATGTTTCCCTTCAGAAATAGAGGTAAATCCCAGGCTCTGTGTCTTCCTACAATCAAGACTTCGTTTCAGGTAAGGGCAGTTACTTTATAGGTCAAATGAACTACATCGTTCACGAAGCTCACACGTTTCTCATCTTAATAGACAAGCATTGGATGTTAGAGGACCAGTGCTTTGTATGAGGTTCAGAAGCAGAGTTGGACTAGATATGGTCCGTATGTGTAGGAAACACCGTTCTTTTGTTCTGAGCACACTCATGTTTCCTGCTGTATTAGAGACTCTAGAAAGCAAGAGCATGCTTCTTGCTCTAAAGCAGAGTGTGATCCATGGATCAGAACTATGCTGTGTGTTTCCCTTCAGTAATGGAGGTAAATCCCAGGCTCTGTGTCTTCCTAGAAGCAAGCCTTCGTTTCAGGTAAGGGCAGTAACTTTTCAGCTCAAACGAACTACATCGTTCACGAAGCTAACACGATTCTCATCTTAACAGACAAGCATTGGATGTTAGAGGACCAGTGCTTTGTATCAGTTTCAGAAGCAGAGTTGGACTAGATGTGGTCCGTATGTGTAGGAAACTCCGTTTTTTTTCTCAGCACACTCACGTTTCATGCTGTCTTAGAGACTCTAGAAAGCAAGAGCGTGCTTCTTGCTCTAAAGCAGAGTGTGATCAATGGATGAGAACTCTGCTGTGTGTTTCACTTCAGAAATGGAGTTAAATCCCAGGATCTGAGTCTCCCTACATGCAAGACTTTATTTCCGGTAAGGGCAGTTACTTTACAGCTCAAAAGAACTACATCGTTCACGAAACTCACACGTTTTTGATCTTACCTGATGAGGATTGGATGTTAGAGGACCTGTGGTTTGTTTCTGTTTCAGAAGCAGAGTTAAACTAGATATGTTCCATATTTGTAGGTAACACCGTTCTTTTGTTCTGTGCACACTCAGGTTTCCTGCTGTATTAGAGAATGTAGAAAGCAAGAGCATGCTTCTTGGTCTAAAGCAGATTGTGATCCATGGATGAGAACTATGCTCTGTGTTTCCCTTCAGAAATGGAGTTAAATCCCAGGCTCTGTGTCTTCCTACAAGCAAGCCTTCGTTTCAGGTAAGGGCAGTCACTTTTCAGATCAAACGAACTACATCGTTCACGAAGCTAACACGATTCTCATCTTAACAGACAAGCATTGGATGTTAGAGGACCAGTGCTTTGTATCAGTTTCAGTAGCAGATTTGGACTAGATATGGTCCGTATGTGTAGGAAACACCGTTCTTTTGTTCTCAGCACACTCCCGTTTCCTGCTGTGTTAAAGACTCTAGAAAGCAAGAGCGTGCTTCTTGCTCTAAAGCAGAGTTTGATCAATAGATGAGAATTCTGCTGTGTGTTTCACTTCAGAAATGGAGTTAAATCCCAGGCTTTGAGGCTTCCTACATGCATGAATTCATTTCAGGTAAGGGCAGTTACTTTACAGCTCAAACGACCTACATCGTTCACAAAGCTCACACGTTTCGGATCTTACCAGACAAGCATTGGATGTTAGAGGACCAGTACTTTGTATCAGTTTCAGAAGCAGATTTGGACTACATATGGTCCGTCAGTGTACGAAAAACCGTTCTATTGTCTCGGCACACTCAGATTTCCTGCTGTCTTAGAGACTCTAGAAAGCAAGATCGTGCTTCTTGTTCTAAAGCAGAGTGTGATCAATGGATGAGAACACTGCTGTGTGTTTTACTTCAGAAATGGAGGTAAATCCCAGGCTCTGTGTGTTCCTACAAGCAAGACTTCCTTTCAGGTAAGGGCAGTTTCTTTATACCTCAAAAGAACTACATCGTTCACGAAGCTCACACGTTTCGGATCTTACCTGACAAGCATTGGATGTTAGAGTACCTGTGGTTTGTTTCAGTTTCAGAAGCAGAGTTAAACTAGATATGTTCCGTATGTGTAGGAACACCATTCTTTTGTTCTCAGCACACTCATGTTTCCTGCTGTATTAGAGACTCTAGAAAGCAAGAGCATGCTTCTTGCTCTAAAGCAGAGTGTGATCCATGGATCAGAACTATGCTGTGTGTTTCCCTTCAGTAATGGAGTTAAATCACAGGCTCTGTGTCTTCCTACAAGCAAGCCTTCGTTTCAGGTAAGGGCAGTAACTTTTCAGCTCAAACGAACTACATCGTTCACGAAGCTCACATGTTTCTCATCTTAACTGACAAGCATTGGATGTTAGAGGACCAGTGCTTTGTATCAGTTTCAGAAGCAGAGTTGGACTAGATGTGGTCCGTATGTGTAGGAAACACCGTTTTTTTTCTCAGCACACTCACGTTTCATGCTGTCTTAGAGACTCTAGAAAGCAAGAGCGTGCTTCTTGCACTAAAGCAGAGTGTGATCAATGGATGAGAACTCTGCTGTGTGTTTCACTTCAGAAATGTAGTTAAATCCCAGGCTCTGAGTCTCCCTACATGCAAGACTTTATTTCAGGTAAGGGCAGTTACTTTACAGCTCAAAAGAACTACATCGTTCACGAAACTCACACGTTTTTGATCTTACCTGATGAGGATTGGATGTTAGAGGACCTGTGGTTTGTTTCTGTTTCAGAAGCAGAGTTAAACTAGATATGTTCCATATTTGTAGGTAACACCGTTCTTTTGTTCTGTGCACACTCAGGTTTCCTGCTGTATTAGAGAATGTAGAAAGCAAGAGCATGCTTCTTGGTCTAAAGCAGATTGTGATCCATGGATGAGAACTATGCTCTGTGTTTCCCTTCAGAAATGGAGTTAAATCCCAGGCTCTGTGTCTTCCTACAAGCAAGCCTTTGTTTCAGGTAAGGGCAGTCACTTTTCAGATCAAACGAACTACATCGTTCACGAAGCTAACACGATTCTCATCTTAACAGACAAGCATTGGATGTTAGAGGACCAGTGCTTTGTATCAGTTTCAGTAGCAGATTTGGACTAGATATGGTCCGTATGTGTAGGAAACACCGTTCTTTTGTTGTCAGCACTCTCACGTTTCCTGCTGTGTTAGAGACTCTAGAAAGCAAGAGTGTGCTTCTTCCTCTAAAGCAGAGTTTGATCAATAGATGAGAATTCTGCTGTGTGTTTCACTTCAGAAATGGAGTTAAATCCCAGGCTTTGAGGCTTCCTACATGCATGAATTCATTTCAGGTAAGGGCAGTTACTTTACAGCTCAAACGACCTACATCGTTCACAAAGCTCACACGTTTCGGATCTTACCAGACAAGCATTGGATGTTAGAGGACCAGTACTTTGTATCAGTTTCAGAAGCAGATTTGGACTACATATGGTCCGTCAGTGTACGAAAAACCGTTCTATTGTCTCGGCACACTCAGATTTCCTGCTGTCTTAGAGACTCTAGAAAGCAAGATCGTGCTTCTTGTTCTAAAGCAGTGTGTGATCAATGTATGAGAACACTGCTGTGTGTTTCACTTCAGAAATGGAGTTAAATCCCAGGCTCTGTGTGTTCCTACAAGCAAGACTTCCTTTCAGGTAAGGGCAGTTTCTTTAGAGCTCAAAGGAACTACATCGTTCACGAAGCTCACACGTTTCGGATCTTACCTGACAAGCATTGGATGTTAGAGTACCTGTGGTTTGTTTCAGTTTCAGAAGCAGAGTTAAACTAGATATGTTCCGTATGTGTAGGAAACACCATTCTTTTGTTCTCAGCACACTCATGTTTCCTGCTGTATTAGAGACTCTAGAAAGCAAGAGCATGCTTCTTGCTCTAAAGCAGAGTGTGATCCATGGATCAGAACTATGCTGTGTGTTTCCCTTCAGTAATGGAGTTAAATCACAGGCTCTGTGTCTTCCTACAAGCAAGCCTTCGTTTCAGGTAAGGGCAGTAACTTTTCAGCTCAAACGAACTACATCGTTCACGAAGCTCACATGTTTCTCATCTTAACTGACAAGCATTGGATGTTAGAGGACCAGTGCTTTGTATCAGTTTCAGAAGCAGAGTTGGACTAGATGTGGTCCGTATGTGTAGGAAACACCGTTTTTTTTCTCAGCACACTCACGTTTCATGCTGTCTTAGAGACTCTAGAAAGCAAGAGCGTGCTTCTTGCACTAAAGCAGAGTGTGATCAATGGATGAGAACTCTGCTGTGTGTTTCACTTCAGAAATGTAGTTAAATCCCAGGCTCTGAGTCTCCCTACATGCAAGACTTTATTTCAGGTAAGGGCAGTTACTTTACAGCTCAAAAGAACTACATCGTTCACGAAACTCACACGTTTTTGATCTTACCTGATGAGGATTGGATGTTAGAGGACCTGTGGTTTGTTTCTGTTTCAGAAGCAGAGTTAAACTAGATATGTTCCATATTTGTAGGTAACACCGTTCTTTTGTTCTGTGCACACTCAGGTTTCCTGCTGTATTAGAGAATGTAGAAAGCAAGAGCATGCTTCTTGGTCTAAAGCAGATTGTGATCCATGGATGAGAACTATGCTCTGTGTTTCCCTTCAGAAATGGAGTTAAATCCCAGGCTCTGTGTCTTCCTACAAGCAAGCCTTTGTTTCAGGTAATGGCAGTCACTTTTCAGATCAAACGAACTACATCGTTCACGAAGCTAACACGATTCTCATCTTAACAGACAAGCATTGGATGTTAGAGGACCAGTGCTTTGTATCAGTTTCAGTAGCAGATTTGGACTAGATATGGTCCGTATGTGTAGGAAACACCGTTCTTTTGTTGTCAGCACTCTCACGTTTCCTGCTGTGTTAGAGACTCTAGAAAGCAAGAGTGTGCTTCTTCCTCTAAAGCAGAGTTTGATCAATAGATGAGAATTCTGCTGTGTGTTTCACTTCAGAAATGGAGTTAAATCCCAGGCTTTGAGGCTTCCTACATGCATGAATTCATTTCAGGTAAGGGCAGTTACTTTACAGCTCAAACGACCTACATCGTTCACAAAGCTCACACGTTTCGGATCTTACCAGACAAGCATTGGATGTTAGAGGACCAGTACTTTGTATCAGTTTCAGAAGCAGATTTGGACTACATATGGTCCGTCAGTGTACGAAAAACCGTTCTATTGTCTCGGCACACTCAGATTTCCTGCTGTCTTAGAGACTCTAGAAAGCAAGATCGTGCTTCTTGTTCTAAAGCAGTGTGTGATCAATGTATGAGAACACTGCTGTGTGTTTCACTTCAGAAATGGAGTTAAATCCCAGGCTCTGTGTGTTCCTACAAGCAAGACTTCCTTTCAGGTAAGGGCAGTTTCTTTAGAGCTCAAAGGAACTACATCGTTCACGAAGCTCACACGTTTCGGATCTTACCTGACAAGCATTGGATGTTAGAGTACCTGTGGTTTGTTTCAGTTTCAGAAGCAGAGTTAAACTAGATATGTTCCGTATGTGTAGGAAACACCATTCTTTTGTTCTCAGCACACTCATGTTTCCTGCTGTATTAGAGACTCTAGAAAGCAAGAGCATGCTTCTTGCTCTAAAGCAGAGTGTGATCCATGGATCAGAACTATGCTGTGTGTTTCCCTTCAGTAATGGAGTTAAATCACAGGCTCTGTGTCTTCCTACAAGCAAGCCTTCGTTTCAGGTAAGGGCAGTAACTTTTCAGCTCAAACGAACTACATCGTTCATGAAGCTAACACGATTCTCAATTTAACTGACAAGCATTGAATGTTAGAGGACCAGTGCTTTGTATCAGTTTCAGAAGCAGAGTTGGACTAGATGTGGTCCGTATGTGTAGGAAACACCGTTTTTTGTTCTCAGCACACTCACGTTTCATGCTGTCTTAGAGACTCTAGAAAGCAAGAGCGTGCTTCTTGCTCTAAAGCAGAGTGTGATGCATGGATGAGAACTATGCTGTATGTTTCCCTTCAGAAATAGAGGTAAATCCCAGGCTCTGTGTCTTCCTACAATCAAGACTTCGTTTCAGGTAAGGGCAGTTAATTTACAGGTCAAACGAACTACATCATTCACGAAGCTCACACGTTTCTCATCTTAATAGACAAGCATTGGATGTTAGAGGACCAGTGCTTTGTATGAGTTTCAGAAGCAGAGTTGGACGAGATATGGTCCCTATGTGTAGGAAACACCGTTCTTTTGTTCTCAGCACACTCAGGTTTCCTGCTGTCTTAGAGACTCTAGAAAGCAAGAGCGTGCTTCTTGTTCTAAAGCAGAGTGTGATCAATGGGTGAGAACACTGATGTGTGTTTCACTTCAAAAATGGAATTAAATCACAGGCTCTGAGTTTTCCTACAAGCAAGACTTCCTTTCAGGTATTTGCAGTTTCTTTAGAGCTCAAAGGAACTACATCGTTCACGAAGCTAACACGTTTCAGATCTTAACTGACAAGCATTGGATGTTAGAGGAACTGTGGTTTGTTTCAGTTTCAGAAGCAGAGTTAAACTAGATATGTTCCATATTTGTAGGAAACACCGTTCTTTTGTTCTCTGCATACTCAGGTTTCCTGCTGTATTAGAGACTGTAGAAAGCAAGAGCATGCTTCTTGCTCTAAAGCAGAGTGTGATCCATGGATGAGAACTATGCTGTGTGTTTCCCTTCAGAAATTGAGTTAAAACCCAGGCTCTGTGTCTTCCTACAAGCAAGACTTCGTTTCAGGTAAGGGCAGTCACTTTTCTGATCAAACGTACTACATCGTTCACGAAGCTAACACGATTCTCATCTTAACAGACAAGCATTGGATGTTAGAGGACCAGTGGTTTTTATCAGTTTCAGTAGCAGATTTGGACTAGTTATGGTCCGTATGTGTAGATAACTCTGTTCTTTTGTTCTCAGCACACTCACGTTTCCTGCTGTGTTAGAGACTCTAGAAAGCAAGAGCGTGCTTCTTGCTCTAAAGCAGAGTTTGATCAATAGATGAGAATTCTGCTGTGTGTTTCACTTCAGAAATGGAGTTAAATCCCAGGCTCTGAGCCTTCCTACATGCATGAATTCATTTCAGGTAAGGGCAGTTACTTTACAGCTCAAACGACCTACATTGTTCACGAAGCTCACACGTTTCGGATCTTACATGACAAGCATTGGATGATAGAGGACGTGTGGTTTGTTTCAGTTTCAGAAGCAGAGTTAAACTAGATATGTTCCGTATTTGTAGGAAACACCGTTCTTTTGTTCTGAGCACACTCATGTTTCCTGCTGTATTAGAGACTCTAGAAAGCAAGAGCATGCTTCTTGCTCTAAAGCAGAGTGTGATCCATGGATCAGAACTATGCTGTGTGTTTCCCTTCAGTAATGGAGGTAAATCCCAGGCTCTGTGTCTTCCTAGAAGCAAGCCTTCGTTTCAGGTAAGGGCAGTAACTTTTCAGCTCAAACGAACTACATCGTTCACGAAGCTAACACGATTCTCATCTTAACAGACAAGCATTGGATGTTAGAGGACCAGTACTTTGTATCAGTTTCAGAAGCAGAGTTGGACTAGATATGGTACGTATGTGTAGGAAACACCGTTCTTTTGTTCTCAGCACACTCACGTTTCATGCTGTCTTAGAGACTCTAGAAAGCAAGAGCATGCTTCTTGCTCTAAAGCAGAGCGTGATCAATAGATGAGAACTCTGCTGTGTGTTTCACTTCAGAAATGGAGTTAAATCCCAGGCTCTGAGGCTTCCTTCATGCAAGAATTCATTTCAGGTAAGGGCAGTTACTTTACAGCTCAAACGACCTAAATCGTTCACAAAGCTCACACGTTTCGGATCTTACCTGACAAGCATTGGATGTTAGAGGACTAGTGCTTTGTATCAGTTTCAGAAGCAGATTTGGACTACATATGGTTGGTCTGTGTAGGAAAATCCGTTCTTTGGTCTCGGCACACTCAAATTTCCTGCTGTATTAGAGACTCTAGAAAGCAAGAGTGTGCATCTCGTTCTAAAGCAGAGTGTGATCCATGGATGAGAACTCTGCTGTGTGTTTCCCTTCAGAAATGGAGTTAAAACCCAGACTCTCTGTCTTCCTACAAGCAAGCCTTCGTTTCAGGTAAGGGCAGTAACTTTTCAGCTCAAACGAACTACATCGTTCACGAAGCTCACATGTTTCTCATCTTAACTGACAAGCATTGGATGTTAGAGGACCAGTGCTTTGTATCAGTTTCAGAAGCAGAGTTGGACTAGATGTGGTCCGTATGTGTAGGAAACACCGTTTTTTTTCTCAGCACACTCACGTTTCATGCTGTCTTAGAGACTCTAGAAAGCAAGAGCGTGCTTCTTGCTCTAAAGCAGAGTGTGATCCATGGATGAGAACTCTGCTGTGTGTTTCACTTCAGAAATGGAGTTAAATCCCAGGCTCTGAGTCTCCCTACATGCAAGACTTTATTTCAGGTAATGGCAGTTACTTTACAGCTCAAAAGAACTACATCGTTCACGAAACTCACACGTTTTTGATCTTACCTGACGAGGATTGGATGTTAGAGGACCTGTGGTTTGTTTCTGTTTCAGAAGCAGAGTTAAACTAGATATGTTCCATATTTGTAGGTAACACCGTTCTTTTGTTCTGTGCACACTCAGGTTTCTTGCTGTATTAGAGAATGTAGAAAGCAAGAGCATGCTTCTTGGTCTAAAGCAGATTGTGATCCATGGATGAGAACTATGCTCTGTGTTTCCCTTCAGAAATGGAGTTAAATCCCAGGCTCTGTGTCTTCCTACAAGCAAGCCTTCGTTTCAGGTAAGGGCAGTAACTTTTCAGCTCAAACGAACTACATCGTTCACGAAGCTAACACGATTCTCATCTTAACAGACAAGCATTGGATGTTAGAGGACCAGTGCTTTGTATCAGTTTCAGTAGCAGATTTGGACAAGATATGGTCCGTATGTGTAGGAAACACCGTTCTTTTGTTCTCAGCACACTCACGTTTCCTGCTGTGTTAGAGACTCTAGAAAGCAGGAGCGTGCTTCTTGCTCTAAAGCAGAGTTTGATCAATAGATGAGAATTCTGCTGTGTGTTTCACTTCAGAAATGGAGTTAAATCCCAGGCTTTGAGGCTTCCTACATGCATGAATTCATTTCAGGTAAGGGCAGTTACTTTACAGCTCAAACGACCTACATCGTTCACAAAGCTCACACGTTTCGGATCTTACCAGACAAGCATTGGATGTTAGAGGACCAGTACTTTGTATCAGTTTCAGAAGCAGATTTGGACTACATATGGTCCGTCAGTGTACGAAAAACCGTTTTATTGTCTCGGCACACTCAGATTTCCTGCTGTCTTATAGACTCTAGAAAGCAAGATCGTGCTTCTTGTTCTAAAGCAGAGTGTGATCAATGGATGAGAACACTGCTGTGTGTTTCACTTCAGAAATGGAGTTAAATCCCAGGCTCTGTGTGTTCCTACAAGCAAGACTTCCTTTCAGGTAAGGGCAGTTTCTTTATACCTCAAAAGAACTACATCGTTCACGAAGCTCACACGTTTCGGATCTTACCTGACAATCATTGGATGTTAGAGTACCTGTGGTTTGTTTCAGTTTCAGAAGCAGAGTTAAACTAGATATGTTCCGTATGTGTAGGAAACACCATTCTTTTGTTCTCAGCACACTCATGTTTCCTGCTGTATTAGAGACTCTAGAAAGCAAGAGCATGCTTCTTGCTCTAAAGCAGAGTGTGATCCATGGATCAGAACTATGCTGTGTGTTTCCCTTCAGTAATGGAGTTAAATCACAGGCTCTGTGTCTTCCTAAAGCAAGCCTTCGTTTCAGGTAAGGGCAGTAACTTTTCAGCTCAAACGAACTACATCGTTCATGAAGCTAACACGATTCTCAATTTAACTGACAAGCATTGATTGTTAGAGGACCAGTGCTTTGTATCAGTTTCAGAAGCAGAGTTGGACTAGATGTGGTCCGTATGTGTAGGAAACACCGTTCTTTTGTTCTCAGCACACTCAGGTTTCCTGCTGTCTTAGAGACTCTAGAAAGCAAGAGCGTGCTTCTTGTTCTAAAGCAGAGTGTGATCAATGGGTGAGAACACTGATGTGTGTTTCACTTCAAAAATGGAATTAAATCCCAGGCTCTGAGTTTTCCTACAAGCAAGACTTCCTTTCAGGTATTTGCAGTTTCTTTAGAGCTCAAGGAACTACATCGTTCACGAAGCTAACACGATTCTCATCTTAACTGACAAGCATTGGATGTTAGAGGACCAGTGCTTTGTATCAGTTTCAGAAGCAAAGTTGGACGAGATGTGGTCCGTATGTGTAGGAAACACCGTTTTTTGTTCTCAGCACAGTCACGTTTCCTGCTGTCTTAGAGTCTCTAGAAAGCAAGAGCGTGCTTCTTGCTCTAAAGCAGAGTGTGATCAATGGATGAGAACTCTGCTGTGTGTTTCACTTCAGAAATGGAGTTAAATCCCAGGCTCTGAGTCTTCCTACATGCAAGACTTTATTTCAGGTAAGGGCAGTTACTTTACAGCTCAAACGAACTACATCGTTCACGAAACTCACACGTTTTTGATCTTACCTGACAAGGATTGGATGTTAGAGGACCTGTGGTATGTTTCAGTTTCAGAAGCGGAGTTAAACTAGATATGTTCCATATTTGTAGGAAACACCGTTCTTTTGTTCTGTGCACACTCATGTTTCCTGCTGTATTAGAGAATGTAGGAAGCAAGATCATGCTTCTTGGTCTAAAGCAGATTGTGATCCATGGATGAGAACTATGCTCTGTGTTTCCCTTCAGAAATGGAGTAAAAACCCAGGCTCTGTGTCTTCCTACAAGCAAGACTTCGTTTCAGGTAAGGGCAGTCACTTTTCAGATCAAACGTACTACATCGTTCACGAAGCTAACATGATTCTCATCTTAACAGACAAGCATTGGATGTTAGCGGACCAGTGCTTTGTATCAGTTTCAGTAGCAGATTTGGACTAGTTATGGTCCGTATGTGTAGATAACTCTGTTCTTTTGTTCTCAGCACACTCACGTTTCCTGCTGTGTTAGAGACACTAGAAAGCAAGAGCGTGCTTCTTGCTCTAAAGCAGAGTTTGATCAATAGATGAGAATTCTGCTGTGTGTTTCATTTCAGAAATGGAGTTAAATCTCAGGCTCTGAGGCTTCCTACATGCATGAATTCATTTCAGGTAAGGGCAGTTACTTTACTGCTCAAACGACCTACATCGTTCACAAAGCTCACACGTTTCAGATCTGACCAGACAAGCATTGGATGTTAGAGGACCAGTACTTTGTATCAGTTTCAGAAGCAGATTTGGACTACATATGGTCCGTATGTGTAGGAAACTCCGTTCTTTTGTTCTGAGCACACTCACGTTTCCTGCTGTGTTAGAGACTCTAGAAAGAAAGAGCGTGCTTCTTGTTCTAAAGCAGAGTGTGATCAATGGATGAGAACACTGCTGTGTGTTTCACTTCAGAAATGGAGTTAAATCCCAGGCTCTGTGTCTTCCTACAAGCAAGACTTCCTTTCAGGTAAGGGCAGTTTCTTTATAGCTCAAAAGAACTACATCGTTCACAAAACTCACATGTTTCGGATCTTACCTGACAAGCATTGGATGTTAGAGGACCTGTGGTTTGTTTCAGTTTCAGAAACAGAGTTAAACTAGATATGTTCCATATTTGTAGGAAACACCGTTCTTTTGTTCTGAGCACACTCATGTTTCCTGCTGTATTAGAGACTCTAGAAAGCAAGAGCATGCTTCTTGCTCTAAAGCAGAGTGTGATCCATGGATCAGAACAATGCTGTGTGTTTCCCTTCAGTAATGGAGTTAAATCCCTGGCTCTGTGTCTTCCTACAAGCAAGCCTTCGTTTCAGGTAAGGGCAGTAACTTTTCAGCTCAAACGAACTACATCGTTCTTGAAGCTCACACGTTTCTCATCTTAACTGACAAGCATTGGATGTTAGAGGATCAGTGCTTTGTATCAGTTTCAGAAGCAGAGTTGGAAGAGATGTGGTCCGTATGTGTAGGAAACACCGTTTTTTTTTCTCAGCACACTCACGTTTCATGCTGTCTTAGAGACTCTAGAAAGCAAGAGCGTGCTTCTTGCTCTAAAGCAGAGTGTGATCAATGGATGAGAACTCTGCTGTGTGTTTCACTTCAGAAATGGAGTTAAATCCCAGGCTCTGAGTCTTCCTACATGCAAGACTTTATTTCAGGTAAGGGCAGTTACATTGCAGCTCAAACGAACTACATCGTTCACGAAACTCACACGTTTTTTATCTTACCTTATAAGCATTGGATGTTAGAGGAACTGTGGTTTGTTTCAGTTTCAGAAGCAGAGTTAAACTAGATATGTTCCATATTTGTAGGAAACACCGTTCTTTTGTTATGTGCACACTCAGGTTTCCTGCTGTATTAGAGACTGTAGAAAGCAAGAGCATGCTTCTTGCTCTAAAGCAGAGTGTGATCCATGGATGAGAACTATGCTGTGTGTTTCCCTTCAGAAATGAGTTAAAACCCAGGCTCTGTGTCTTCCTACAAGCAAGACTTCATTTCAGGTAAGGGCAGTCACTTTTCAGATCAAATGAACTACATCGTTCACGAAGCTAACACGATTCTCATCTTAACAGACAAGCATTGGATGTTAGAGGACCAGTGCTTTTTATCAGTTTCAGTAGCAGATTTGGACTAGTTATGGTCCGTATGTGTAGATAACTCTGTTATTTTGTTCTCAGCACACTCACGTTTCCTGCTGTGTTAGAGACTCTAGAAAGCAAGAGCGTGCTTCTTGCTCTAAAGCAGAGTTTGATCAATAGATGAGAATTCTGCTGTGTGTTTCACTTCAGAAATGGAGTTAAATCCCAGGCTCTGAGCCTTCCTACATGCATGAATTCATTTCAGGTAAGGGCAGTTACTTTACAGCTCAAACGACCTACATTGTTCACGAAGCTCACACGTTTCGGATCTTACATGACAAGCATTGGATGTTAGAGGACGTGTGGTTTGTTTCAGTTTCAGAAGCAGAGTTAAACTAGATATGTTCCGTATTTGTAGGAAACACCGTTCTTTTGTTCTGAGCACACTCATGTTTCCTGCTGTATTAGAGACTCTAGAAAGCAAGAGCATGCTTCTTGCTCTAAAGCAGAGTGTGATCCATGGATCAGAACTATGCTGTGTGTTTCCCTTCAGTAATGGAGGTAAATCCCAGGCTCTGTGTCTTCCTAGAAGCAAGCCTTCGTTTCAGGTAAGGGCAGTAACTTTTCAGCTCAAACGAACTACATCGTTCACGAAGCTAACACGATTCTCATCTTAACAGACAAGCATTGGATGTTAGAGGACCAGTACTTTGTATCAGTTTCAGAAGCAGAGTTGGACTAGATATGGTACGTATGTGTAGGAAACACCGTTCTTTTGTTCTCAGCACACTCACGTTTCATGCTGTCTTAGAGACTCTAGAAAGCAAGAGCATGCTTCTTGCTCTAAAGCAGAGCGTGATCAATAGATGAGAACTCTGCTGTGTGTTTCACTTCAGAAATGGAGTTAAATCCCAGGCTCTGAGGCTTCCTTCATGCAAGAATTCATTTCAGGTAAGGGCAGTTACTTTACAGCTCAAACGACCTAAATCGTTCACAAAGCTCACACGTTTCGGATCTTACCTGACAAGCATTGGATGTTAGAGGACCAGTGCTTTGTATCAGTTTCAGAAGCAGAGTTGGACTACATATGGTTGGTCTGTGTAGGAAAATCCGTTCTTTGGTCTCGGCACACTCAAATTTCCTGCTGTATTAGAGACTCTAGAAAGCAAGAGTGTGCATCTCGTTCTAAAGCAGAGTGTGATCCATGGATGAGAACTCTGCTGTGTGTTTCCCTTCAGAAATGGAGTTAAAACCCAGACTCTCTGTCTTCCTACAAGCAAGCCTTCGTTTCAGGTAAGGGCAGTAACTTTTCAGCTCAAACGAACTACATCGTTCACGAAGCTCACATGTTTCTCATCTTAACTGACAAGCATTGGATGTTAGAGGACCAGTGCTTTGTATCAGTTTCAGAAGCAGAGTTGGACTAGATGTGGTCCGTATGTGTAGGAAACACCGTTTTTTTTCTCAGCACACTCACGTTTCATGCTGTCTTAGAGACTCTAGAAAGCAAGAGCGTGCTTCTTGCTCTAAAGCAGAGTGTGATCAATGGATGAGAACTCTGCTGTGTGTTTCACTTCAGAAATGGAGTTAAATCCCAGGCTCTGAGTCTTCCTACATGCAAGACTTTATTTCAGGTAAGGGCAGTTACTTTACAGCTCAAAAGAACTACATCGTTCACGAAACTCACACGTTTTTGATCTTACCTGACGAGGATTGGATGTTAGAGGACCTGTGGTTTGTTTCTGTTTCAGAAGCAGAGTTAAACTAGATATGTTCCATATTTGTAGGTAACACCGTTCTTTTGTTCTGTGCACACTCAGGTTTCTTGCTGTATTAGAGAATGTAGAAAGCAAGAGCATGCTTCTTGGTCTAAAGCAGATTGTGATCCATGGATGAGAACTATGCTCTGTGTTTCCCTTCAGAAATGGAGTTAAATCCCAGGCTCTGTGTCTTCCTACAAGCAAGCCTTCGTTTCAGGTAAGGGCAGTCACTTTTCAGATCAAACGAACTACATCGTTCACGAAGCTAACACGATTCTCATCTTAACAGACAAGCATTGGATGTTAGAGGACCAGTGCTTTGTATCAGTTTCAGTAGCAGATTTGGACTAGATATGGTCCGTATGTGTAGGAAACACCGTTCTTTTGTTCTCAGCACACTCACGTTTCCTGCTGTGTTAGAGACTCTAGAAAGCAGGAGCGTGCTTCTTGCTCTAAAGCAGAGTTTGATCAATAGATGAGAATTCTGCTGTGTGTTTCACTTCAGAAATGGAGTTAAATCCCAGGCTTTGAGGCTTCCTACATGCATGAATTCATTTCAGGTAAGGGCAGTTACTTTACAGCTCAAACGACCTACATCGTTCACAAAGCTCACACGTTTCGGATCTTACCAGACAAGCATTGGATGTTAGAGGACCAGTACTTTGTATCAGTTTCAGAAGCAGATTTGGACTACATATGGTCCGTCAGTGTACGAAAAACCGTTCTATTGTCTCGGCACACTCAGATTTCCTGCTGTCTTAGAGACTCTAGAAAGCAAGATCGTGCTTCTTGTTCTAAAGCAGAGTGTGATCAATGGATGAGAACACTGCTGTGTGTTTCACTTCAGAAATGGAGTTAAATCCCAGGCTCTGTGTGTTCCTACAAGCAAGACTTCCTTTCAGGTAAGGGCAGTTTCTTTATACCTCAAAAGAACTACATCGTTCACGAAGCTCACACGTTTCGGATCTTACCTGACAATCATTGGATGTTAGAGTACCTGTGGTTTGTTTCAGTTTCAGAAGCAGAGTTAAACTAGATATGTTCCGTATGTGTAGGAAACACCATTCTTTTGTTCTCAGCACACTCATGTTTCCTGCTGTATTAGAGACTCTAGAAAGCAAGAGCATGCTTCTTGCTCTAAAGCAGAGTGTGATCCATGGATCAGAACTATGCTGTGTGTTTCCCTTCAGTAATGGAGTTAAATCACAGGCTCTGTGTCTTCCTAAAGCAAGCCTTCGTTTCAGGTAAGGGCAGTAACTTTTCAGCTCAAACGAACTACATCGTTCATGAAGCTAACACGATTCTCAATTTAACTGACAAGCATTGAATGTTAGAGGACCAGTGCTTTGTATCAGTTTCAGAAGCAGAGTTGGACTAGATGTGGTCCGTATGTGTAGGAAACACCGTTCTTTTGTTCTCAGCACACTCAGGTTTCCTGCTGTCTTAGAGACTCTAGAAAGCAAGAGCGTGCTTCTTGTTCTAAAGCAGAGTGTGATCAATGGGTGAGAACACTGATGTGTGTTTCACTTCAAAAATGGAATTAAATCCCAGGCTCTGAGTTTTCCTACAAGCAAGACTTCCTTTCAGGTATTTGCAGTTTCTTTAGAGCTCAAGGAACTACATCGTTCACGAAGCTAACACGATTCTCATCTTAACTGACAAGCATTGGATGTTAGAGGACCAGTGCTTTGTATCAGTTTCAGAAGCAAAGTTGGACGAGATGTGGTCCGTATGTGTAGGAAACACCGTTTTTTGTTCTCAGCACAGTCACGTTTCCTGCTGTCTTAGAGTCTCTAGAAAGCAAGAGCGTGCTTCTTGCTCTAAAGCAGAGTGTGATCAATGGATGAGAACTCTGCTGTGTGTTTCACTTCAGAAATGGAGTTAAATCCCAGGCTCTGAGTCTTCCTACATGCAAGACTTTATTTCAGGTAAGGGCAGTTACTTTACAGCTCAAACGAACTACATCGTTCACGAAACTCACACGTTTTTGATCTTACCTGACAAGGATTGGATGTTAGAGGACCTGTGGTATGTTTCAGTTTCAGAAGCGGAGTTAAACTAGATATGTTCCATATTTGTAGGAAACACCGTTCTTTGTTCTGTGCACACTCATGTTTCCTGCTGTATTAGAGAATGTAGGAAGCAAGATCATGCTTCTTGGTCTAAAGCAGATTGTGATCCATGGATGAGAACTATGCTCTGTGTTTCCCTTCAGAAATGGAGTAAAAACCCAGGCTCTGTGTCTTCCTACAAGCAAGACTTCGTTTCAGGTAAGGGCAGTCACTTTTCAGATCAAACGTACTACATCGTTCACGAAGCTAACACGATTCTCATCTTAACAGACAAGCATTGGATGTTAGCAGACCAGTGCTTTGTATCAGTTTCAGTAGCAGATTTGGACTAGTTATGGTCCGTATGTGTAGATAACTCTGTTCTTTTGTTCTCAGCACACTCACGTTTCCTGCTGTGTTAGAGACACTAGAAAGCAAGAGCGTGCTTCTTGCTCTAAAGCAGAGTTTGATCAATAGATGAGAATTCTGCTGTGTGTTTCATTTCAGAAATGGAGTTAAATCCCAGGCTCTGAGGCTTCCTACATGCATGAATTCATTTCAGGTAAGGGCAGTTACTTTACTGCTCAAACGACCTACATCGTTCACAAAGCTCACACGTTTCAGATCTTACCAGACAAGCATTGGATGTTAGAGGACCAGTACTTTGTATCAGTTTCAGAAGCAGATTTGGACTACATATGGTCCGTATGTGTAGGAAACACCGTTCTTTTGTTCTCAGCACACTCACGTTTCCTGCTGTGTTAGAGACTCTAGAAAGCAAGAGCGTGCTTCTTGTTCTAAAGCAGAGTGTGATCAATGGATGAGAACACTGCTGTGTGTTTCACTTCAGAAATGGAGTTAAATCCCAGGCTCTGTGTCTTCCTACAAGCAAGACTTCCTTTCAGGTAAGGGCAGTTTCTTTATAGCTCAAAAGAACTACATCGTTCACAAAACTCACATGTTTCGGATCTTACCTGACAAGCATTGGATGTTAGAGGACCTGTGGTTTGTTTCAGTTTCAGAAACAGAGTTAAACTAGATATGTTCCATATTTGTAGGAAACACCGTTCTTTTGTTCTGAGCACACTCATGTTTCCTGCTGTATTAGAGACTCTAGAAAGCAAGAGCATGCTTCTTGCTCTAAAGCAGAGTGTGATCCATGGATCAGAACAATGCTGTGTGTTTCCCTTCAGTAATGGAGTTAAATCCCTGGCTCTGTGTCTTCCTACAAGCAAGCCTTCGTTTCAGGTAAGGGCAGTAACTTTTCAGCTCAAACGAACTACATCGTTCATGAAGCTCACACGTTTCTCATCTTACCTGACAAGCATTGGATGTTAGAGGATCAGTGCTTTGTATCAGTTTCAGAAGCAGAGTTGGAAGAGATGTGGTCCGTATGTGTAGGAAACACCGTTTTTTTTTCTCAGCACACTCACGTTTCATGCTGTCTTAGAGACTCTAGAAAGCAAGAGCGTGCTTCTTGCTCTAAAGCAGAGTGTAATCAATGGATGAGAACTCTGCTGTGTGTTTCACTTCAGAAATGGAGTTAAATCCCAGGCTCTGAGTCTTCCTACATGCAAGACTTTATTTCAGGTAAGGGCAGTTACATTGCAGCTCAAACGAACTACATCGTTCACGAAACTCACACGTTTTTTATCTTACCTTACAAGCATTGGATGTTAGAGGAACTGTGGTTTGTTTCAGTTTCAGAAGCAGAGTTAAACTAGATATGTTCCATATTTGTAGGAAACACCGTTCTTTTGTTATGTGCACACTCAGGTTTCCTGCTGTATTAGAGACTGTAGAAAGCAAGAGCATGCTTCTTGCTCTAAAGCAGAGTGTGATCCATGGATGAGAACTATGCTGTGTGTTTCCCTTCAGAAATGAGTTAAAACCCAGGCTCTTTGTCTTCCTACAAGCAAGACTTCATTTCAGGTAAGGGCAGTCACTTTTCAGATCAAATGAACTACATCGTTCACGAAGCTCACACGTTTCTCATCTTAATAGACAAGCATGCATGTTAGAGGACCAGTGCTTTGTATCAGTTTCAGAAGCAGAGTTGGAATAGATAAGGTCTGTATGTGTAGGAAACACCGTTCTTTTGTTCTCAGCACACTCATGTTTCCTGCTGTCTTAGAGACTCTAGAAAGCAAGAGCATGCTTCTTGCTCTAAAGCAGAGCGTGATCAATAGATGAGAACTCTGCTGTGTGTTTCACTTCAGAAATGGAGTTAAATCCCAGGCTCTGTGTCTTCCTACAAGCAAGCCTTCGTTTCAGGTAAGGGCAGTAACTTTTCAGCTCAAACGAACTACATCGTTCAAGAAGCTAACACGATTCTCATCTTATCAGACAAGCATAGGATGTTAGAGGACCAGTACTTTGTATCAGTTTCAGAAGCAGATTTGGACTACATATGGTCCGTCTGTGTACGAAAAACCATTCTTTGGTCTCGGCACACTCAGATTTCCTGCTGTATTAGAGACTCTAGAAAGCAAGAGTGTGCATCTCGCTCTAAAGCAGAGTGTGATCCATGGATGAGAACTCTGCTGTGTGTTACCCTTCAGAAATGGAGTTAAATCCCAGCTCTGTGTCTTCCTACAAGCAAGCCTTCGTTTCAGGTAAGGGCAGAAACTTTTCAGATCAAACCAACTACATCGTTCACGAAGCTCACAGGTTTCTCATCTTAACAGACAAGCATTGGATCTTAGAGGATCAGTGTTTTGTATCAGTTTCAGAATCAGTGTTGGACTAGATATGGTACGTATGTGTAGGAAACACCGTTTTTTGTTCTCAGCACACTCACGTTTCATGCTGTCTTAGAGACTCTAGAAAGCAAGAGCGTGCTTCTTGCTCTAAAGCAGAGTGTGATGCATGGATGAGAACTATGCTGTATGTTTCCCTTCAGAAATAGAGGTAAATCCCAGGCTCTGTGTCTTCCTACAATCAAGACTTCGTTTCAGGTAAGGGCAGTTACTTTACAGGTCAAACGAACTACATCGTTCACGAAGCTCACACGTTTCTCATCTTAATAGACAAGCATTGGATGTTATAGGACCAGTGCTTTGTATGAGTTTCAGAAGCAGAGTTGGACTAGATATGGTCCGTATGTGTAGGAAACACCGTTCTTTTGTTCTCAGCACACTCAGGTTTCCTGCTGTCTTAGAGACTCTAGAAAGCAAGCGCGTGCTTCTTGTTCTAAAGCAGAGTGTGATCAATGGGTGAGAACACTGATGTGTGTTTCACTTCAAAAATGGAATTAAATCCCAGGCTCTGAGTTTTCCTACAAGCAAGACTTCCTTTCAGGTATTTGCAGTTTCTTTAGAGCTCAAAGGAACTACATCGTTCACGAAGCTAACACGATTCTCATCTTAACTGACAAGCATTGGATGTTAGAGGACCAGTGCTTTGTATCAGTTTCAGAAGCAAAGTTGGACGAGATGTGGTCCGTATGTGTAGGAAACACCGTTTTTTGTTCTCAGCACTCTTACGTTTCATGCTGTCTTAGAGACTCTAGAAAGCAAGAGCGTGCTTCTTGCTCTAAAGCAGAGTGTTATGAATGGATGAGAACTCTGCTGTGTGTTTCACTTCAGAAATGGAGTTAAATCCCAGGCTCTGAGTCTTCCTACATGCAAGACTTTATTTCAGGTAAGGCCAGTTACTTTACAGCTCAAACGAACTACATCGTTCACGAAACTCACACGTTTTTGTTCTTACCTGACAAGCATTGGATGTTAGAGGAACTGTGGTTTGTTTCAGTTTCAGAAGCAGAGTTAAACTAGATATGTTCCATATTTGTAGGAAACACCGTTCTTTTGTTCTCTGCACACTCAGGTTTCCTGCTGTATTAGAGACTGTAGAAAGCAAGAGCATGCTTCTTGCTCTAAAGCAGAGTGTGATCCATGGATGAGAACTATGCTGTGTGTTTCCCTTCAGAAATGGAGTTAAAACCCAGGCTCTGTGTCTTCCTACAAGCAAGACTTCGTTTCAGGTAAGGCCAGTCACATTTCAGATCAAACGAACTACATCGTTCACGAAGCTAACACGATTCTCATCTTAACAGACAAGCATTGGATGTTAGAGGACCAGTGCTTTGTATCAGTTTCAGTAGCAGATTTGGACTAGATATGGTCCGTGTGTGTAGGAAACACCTTTCTTTTGTTCTCAGCACACTCACGTTTCCTGCTGTGTTAGAGACTCTAGAAAGCAAGAGCGTGCTTCTTGCTCTAAAGCAGAGTTTGATCAATAGATGAGAATTCTGCTGTGTGTTTCACTTCAGAAATGGAGTTAAATCCCAGGCTCTGAGGCTTCCTACATGCATGAATTCATTTCAGGTAAGGGCAGTTACTTTACAGCTCAAACGACCTACATCGTTCACAAAGCTCACACGTTTCGGATCTTACCAGACAAGCATTGGATGTTAGAGGACCAGTACTTTGTATCAGTTTCAGAAGCAGATTTGGACTACATATGGTCCGTCTGTGTACGAAAAACCCTTCTATTGTCTCGGCACACCCAGATTTCTTGCTGTCTTAGAGACTCTAGAAAGCAAGAGCATGCTTCTTGTTCTAAAGCAGAGTGTGATCAAAGGATGGGAACACTGCTGTGTGTTTCACTTCAGAAATGGAGTTAAATCCCATGCTCTGTTTCTTCCTACAAGCAAGCCTTCGTTTCAGGTAAGGGCAGTAACTTTTCAGCTCAAACGAACTACATCGTTCACGAAACTCACACGTTTTTGATCTTACCTGACGAGGATTGGATGTTAGAGGACCTGTGGTTTGTTTCTGTTTCAGAAGCAGAGTTAAACTAGATATGTTCCATATTTGTAGGTAACACCGTTCTTTTGTTCTGTGCACACTCAGGTTTCTTGCTGTATTAGAGAATGTAGAAAGCAAGAGCATGCTTCTTGGTCTAAAGCAGATTGTGATCCATGGATGAGAACTATGCTCTGTGTTTCCCTTCAGAAATGGAGTTAAATCCCAGGCTCTGTGTCTTCCTACAAGCAAGCCTTCGTTTCAGGTAAGGGCAGTAACTTTTCAGCTCAAACGAACTACATCGTTCACGAAGCTAACACGATTCTCATCTTAACAGACAAGCATTGGATGTTAGAGGACCAGTGCTTTGTATCAGTTTCAGTAGCAGATTTGGACTAGATATGGTCCGTATGTGTAGGAAACACCGTTCTTTTGTTCTCAGCACACTCACGTTTCCTGCTGTGTTAGAGAATCTAGAAAGCAGGAGCGTGCTTCTTGCTCTAAAGCAGAGTTTGACCAATAGATGAGAATTCTGCTGTGTGTTTCACTTCAGAAATGGAGTTAAATCCCAGGCTTTGAGGCTTCCTACATGCATGAATTCATTTCAGGTAAGGGCAGTTACTTTACAGCTCAAACGACCTACATCGTTCACAAAGCTCACACGTTTCAGATCTTACCAGACAAGCATTGGATGTTAGAGGACCAGTACTTTGTATCAGTTTCAGAAGCAGATTTGGACTACATATGGTCCGTCAGTGTACGAAAAACCGTTCTATTGTCTCGGCACACTCAGATTTCCTGCTGTCTTAGAGACTCTCGAAAGCAAGATCGTGCTTCTTGTTCTAAAGCAGAGTGTGATCAATGGATGAGAACACTGCTGTGTGTTTCACTTCAGAAATGGAGTTAAATCCCAGGCTCTGTGTGTTCCTACAAGCAAGACTTCCTTTCAGGTAAGGGCAGTTTCTTTATACCTCAAAAGAACTACATCGTTCACGAAGCTCACACGTTTCGGATCTTACCTGACAATCATTGGATGTTAGAGTACCTGTGGTTTGTTTCAGTTTCAGAAGCAGAGTTAAACTAGATATGTTCCGTATGTGTAGGAAACACCATTCTTTTGTTCTCAGCACACTCATGTTTCCTGCTGTATTAGAGACTCTAGAAAGCAAGAGCATGCTTCTTGCTCTAAAGCAGAGTGTGATCCATGGATCAGAACTATGCTGTGTGTTTCCCTTCAGTAATGGAGTTAAATCACAGGCTCTGTGTCTTCCTAAAGCAAGCCTTCGTTTCAGGTAAGGGCAGTAACTTTTCAGCTCAAACGAACTACATCGTTCATGAAGCTAACACGATTCTCAATTTAACTGACAAGCATTGAATGTTAGAGGACCAGTGCTTTGTATCAGTTTCAGAAGCAGAGTTGGACTAGATGTGGTCCGCATGTGTAGGAAACACCGTTTTTTGTTCTCAGCACACTCACGTTTCATGCTGTCTTAGAGACTCTAGAAAGCAAGAGCGTGCTTCTTACTCTAAAGCAGAGTTTGATCAATAGATGAGAATTCTGCTGTGTGTTTCACTTCAGAAATGGAGTTAAATCCCAGGTTCTGAGGCTTCCTACATGCATGAATTCATTTCAGGTAAGGGCAGTTACTTTACAGCTCAAACGACCTATATCGTTCACAAAGCTCACACGTTTCGGATCTTACCAGACAAGCATTGGATGTTAGAGGACCAGTACTTTGTATCAGTTTCAGAAGCAGATTTGGACTACATATGGTCCGTCTGTGTACGAAAACCCTTCTATTGTCTCGGCACACCCAGATTTCTTGCTGTCTTAGAGACTCTAGAAAGCAAGAGCATGCTTCTTGTTCTAAAGCAGAGTGTGATCAATGGATGGGAACACTGCTGTGTGTTTCACTTCAGAAATGGAGTTAAATCCCATGCTCTGTTTCTTCCTACAAGCAAGACTTCCTTTCAGGTAAGGGCAGTTTCTTTATAGCTCAAAAGAACTACATCGTTCACGAAGCTCACACGTTTTGGATCTTACATGACAAGCATTGGATGTTAGAGGAACTGTGGTTTGTTTCAGTTTCAGAAGCAGAGTTAAACTAGATATGTTCCGTATTTGTAGGAAACACCGTTCTTTTGTTCTCTGCACACTCAGGTTTCCTGCTGTATTAGAGACTGTAGAAAGCAAGAGCATGCTTCTTGCTCTAAAGCAGAGTGTGATCCATGGATGAGAACTATGCTGTGTGTTTCCCTTCAGAAATGGAGTTAAAACCCAGGCTCTGTGTCTTCCTACAAGCAAGACTTCGTTTCAGGTAAGGCCAGTCACATTTCAGATCAAACGAACTACATCGTTCACGAAGCTAACACGATTCTCATCTTAACAGACAAGCATTGGATGTTAGAGGACCAGTGCTTTGTATCAGTTTCAGTAGCAGATTTGGACTAGATATGGTCCGTGTGTGTAGGAAACACCTTTCTTTTGTTCTCAGCACACTCACGTTTCCTGCTGTGTTAGAGACTCTAGAAAGCAAGAGCGTGCTTCTTGCTCTAAAGCAGAGTTTGATCAATAGATGAGAATTCTGCTGTGTGTTTCACTTCAGAAATGGAGTTAAATCCCAGGCTCTGAGGCTTCCTACATGCATGAATTCATTTCAGGTAAGGGCAGTTACTTTACAGCTCAAACGACCTACATCGTTCACAAAGCTCACACGTTTCAGATCTTACCAGACAAGCATTGGATGTTAGAGGACCAGTACTTTGTATCAGTTTCAGAAGCAGATTTGGACTACATATGGTCCGTCTGTGTACGAAAAACCCTTCTATTGTCTCGGCACACCCAGATTTCTTGCTGTCTTAGAGACTCTAGAAAGCAAGAGCATGCTTCTTGTTCTAAAGCAGAGTGTGATCAATGGATGGGAACACTGCTGTGTGTTTCACTTCAGAAATGGAGTTAAATCCCATGCTCTGTTTCTTCCTACAAGCAAGCCTTCGTTTCAGGTAAGGGCAGTAACTTTTCAGCTCAAACGAACTACATCGTTCACGAAACTCACACGTTTTTGATCTTACCTGACGAGGATTGGATGTTAGAGGACCTGTGGTTTGTTTCTGTTTCAGAAGCAGAGTTAAACTAGATATGTTCCATATTTGTAGGTAACACCGTTCTTTTGTTCTGTGCACACTCAGGTTTCCTGCTGTATTAGAGAATGTAGAAAGCAAGAGCATGCTTCTTGGTCTAAAGCAGATTGTGATCCATGGATGAGAACTATGCTCTGTGTTTCCCTTCAGAAATGGAGTTAAATCCCAGGCTCTGTGTCTTCCTACAAGCAAGCCTTCGTTTCAGGTAAGGGCAGTAACTTTTCAGCTCAAACGAACTACATCGTTCACGAAGCTAACACGATTCTCATCTTAACAGACAAGCATTGGATGTTAGAGGACCAGTGCTTTGTATCAGTTTCAGTAGCAGATTTGGACTAGATATGGTCCGTATGTGTAGGAAACACCGTTCTTTTGTTCTCAGCACACTCACGTTTCCTGCTGTGTTAGAGAATCTAGAAAGCAGGAGCGTGCTTCTTGCTCTAAAGCAGAGTTTGATCAATAGATGAGAATTCTGCTGTGTGTTTCACTTCAGAAATGGAGTTAAATCCCAGGCTTTGAGGCTTCCTACATGCATGAATTCATTTCAGGTAAGGGCAGTTACTTTACAGCTCAAACGACCTACATCGTTCACAAAGCTCACACGTTTCAGATCTTACCAGACAAGCATTGGATGTTAGAGGACCAGTACTTTGTATCAGTTTCAGAAGCAGATTTGGACTACATATGGTCCGTCAGTGTACGAAAAACCGTTCTATTGTCTCGGCACACTCAGATTTCCTGCTGTCTTAGAGACTCTCGAAAGCAAGATCGTGCTTCTTGTTCTAAAGCAGAGTGTGATCAATGGATGAGAACACTGCTGTGTGTTTCACTTCAGAAATGGAGTTAAATCCCAGGCTCTGTGTGTTCCTACAAGCAAGACTTCCTTTCAGGTAAGGGCAGTTTCTTTATAC
Organism: Onychomys leucogaster; assembly: GCA_949786385.1. NCBI lineage: Eukaryota > Metazoa > Chordata > Mammalia > Rodentia > Cricetidae > Onychomys > Onychomys leucogaster. The sequence continues at coordinate 2,213,575 of CATKUP010000025.1, forward strand.
CTCAAAAGAACTACATCGTTCACGAAGCTCACACGTTTCGGATCTTACCTGACAATCATTGGATGTTAGAGTACCTGTGGTTTGTTTCAGTTTCAGAAGCAGAGTTAAACTAGATATGTTCCGTATGTGTAGGAAACACCATTCTTTTGTTCTCAGCACACTCATGTTTCCTGCTGTATTAGAGACTCTAGAAAGCAAGAGCATGCTTCTTGCTCTAAAGCAGAGTGTGATCCATGGATCAGAACTATGCTGTGTGTTTCCCTTCAGTAATGGAGTTAAATCACAGGCTCTGTGTCTTCCTAAAGCAAGCCTTCGTTTCAGGTAAGGGCAGTAACTTTTCAGCTCAAACGAACTACATCGTTCATGAAGCTAACACGATTCTCAATTTAACTGACAAGCATTGAATGTTAGAGGACCAGTGCTTTGTATCAGTTTCAGAAGCAGAGTTGGACTAGATGTGGTCCGTATGTGTAGGAAACACCGTTTTTTGTTCTCAGCACACTCACGTTTCCTGCTGTCTTAGAGACTCTAGAAAGCAAGAGCGTGCTTCTTGCTCTAAAGCAGAGTGTGATGCATGGATGAGAACTATGCTGTATGTTTCCCTTCAGAAATAGAGGTAAATCCCAGGCTCTGTGTCTTCCTACAATCAAGACTTCGTTTCAGGTAAGGGCAGTTACTTTACAGGTCAAACGAACTACATCGTTCACGAAGCTCACACGTTTCTCTTCTTAATAGACAAGCATTGGATGTTAGAGGACCAGTGCTTTGTATGAGTTTCAGAAGCAGAGTTGGACTAGATATGGTCCGTATGTGTAGGAAACACCGTTCTTTTGTTCTCAGCACACTCAGGTTTCCAGCTGTCTTAGAGACTCTAGAAAGCAAGCGCGTGCTTCTTGTTCTAAAGCAGAGTGTGATCAATGGGTGAGAACACTGATGTGTGTTTCACTTCAAAAATGGAATTAAATCCCAGGCTCTGAGTTTTCCTACAAGCAAGACTTCCTTTCAGGTATTTGCAGTTCCTTTAGAGCTAAAAGGAACTACATCGTTCACGAAGCTAACACGATTCTCATCTTAACTGACAAGCATTGGATGTTAGATGACCAGTGCTTTGTATCAGTTTCAGAAGCAAAGTTGGACGAGATGTGGTCCGTATGTGCAGGAAACACCGTTTTTTGTTCTCAGCACTCTTACGTTTCATGCTGTCTTAGAGACTCTAGAAAGCAAGAGCGTGCTTCTTGCTCTAAAGCAGAGTTTGATCAATAGATGAGAATTCTGCTGTGTGTTTCACTTCAGAAATGGAGTTAAATCCCAGGCTCTGGCTTCCTACATGCATGAATTCATTTCAGGTAAGGGCAGTTACTTTACAGCTCAAACGACCTATATCGTTCACAAAGCTCACACGTTTCGGATCTTACCAGACAAGCATTGGATGTTAGAGGACCAGTACTTTGTATCAGTTTCAGAAGCAGGTTTGGACTACATATGGTCCGTCTGTGTACGAAAACCCTTCTATTGTCTCGGCACACCCAGATTTCTTGCTGTCTTAGAGACTCTAGAAAGCAAGAGCATGCTTCTTGTTCTAAAGCAGAGTGTGATCAATGGATGGGAACACTGCTGTGTGTTTCACTTCAGAAATGGAGTTAAATCCCATGCTCTGTTTCTTCCTACAAGCAAGACTTCCTTTCAGGTAAGGGCAGTTTCTTTATAGCTCAAAAGAACTACATCGTTCAGGAAGCTCACACGTTTTGGATCTTACATGACAAGCATTGGATGTTAGAGGAACTGTGGTTTGTTTCAGTTTCAGAAGCAGAGTTAAACTAGATATGTTCCGTATTTGTAGGAAACACCGTTCTTTTGTTCTGAGCACACTCATGTTTCCTGCTGTATTAGAGACTCTAGAAAGCAAGAGCATGCTTCTTGCTCTAAAGCAGAGTGTGATCCATGGATCAGAACTATGCTGTGTGTTTCCCTTCAGTAATGGAGGTAAATCCCAGGCTCTGTGTCTTCCTACAAGCAAGCCTTCGTTTCAGGTAAGGGCAGTAACTTTTCAGCTCAAACGAACTACATCGTTCACGAAGCTAACACGATTCTCATCTTAACAGACAAGATTTGGATGTTAGAGGACCAGTACTTTGTATCAGTTTCAGAAGCAGATTTGGACTACATATGGTCCGTCTGTGTACGAAAAACCATTCTTTGGTCTCGGCACACTCAGATTTCCTGCTGTATTAGAGACTCTAGAAAGCAAGAGTGTGCATCTCGCTCTAAAGCAGAGTGTGATCCATGGATGAGAACTCTGCTGTGTGTTTCCCCTTCAGAAATGGAGTTAAATCCCAGACTCTGTGTCTTCCTACAAGCAAGCCTTCGTTTCAGGTAAGGGCAGTAACTTTTCAGCTCAAACGAACTACATCGTTCACGAAGCTCACACGTTTCTCATCTTAACTGACAAGCATTGGATGTTAGAGGACCAGTGCTTTGTATCAGTTTCAGAAGCAGAGTTGGACTAGATGTGGTTCATATGTGTAGGAAACACCATTTTTTGTTCTCAGCACAGTCACGTTTCCTGCTGTCTTAGAGTCTCTAGAAAGCAAGAGCGTGCTTCTTGCTCTAAAGCAGAGTGTGATCAATGGATGAGAACTCTGCTGTGTGTTTCACTTCAGAAATGGAGTTAAATCCCAGGCTCTGAGTCTTCCTACATGCAAGACTTTATTTCAGGTAAGGGCAGTTACTTTACAGCTCAAACGAACTACATCGTTCACGAAACTCACACGTTTTTGATCTTACCTGACAAGGATTGGATGTTAGAGGACCTGTGGTATGTTTCAGTTTCAGAAGCAGAGTTAAACTAGATATGTTCCATATTTGTAGGAAACACCGTTCTTTTGTTCTGTGCACACTCATGTTTCCTGCTGTATTAGAGAATGTAGGAAGCAAGATCATGCTTCTTGGTCTAAAGCAGATTGTGATCCATGGATGAGAACTATGCTCTGTGTTTCCCTTCAGAAATGGAGTAAAAACCCAGGCTCTGTGTCTTCCTACAAGCAAGACTTCGTTTCAGGTAAGGGCAGTCACTTTTCAGATCAAACGTACTACATCGTTCACAAAGCTCACACGTTTCAGATCTTACCAGACAAGCATTGGATGTTAGAGGACCAGTACTTTGTATCAGTTTCAGAAGCAGATTTGGACTACATATGGTCCGTATGTGTAGGAAACTCCGTTCTTTTGTTCTCAGCACACTCACGTTTCCTGCTGTGTTAGAGACTCTAGAAAGCAAGAGCGTGCTTCTTGTTCTAAAGCAGAGTGTGATCAATGGATGAGAACACTGCTGTGTGTTTCACTTCAGAAATGGAGTTAAATCCCAGGCTCTGTGTCTTCCTACAAGCAAGACTTCCTTTCAGGTAAGGGCAGTTTCTTTATAGCTCAAAAGAACTGCATCGTTCACAAAACTCACATGTTTCGGATCTTACCTGACAAGCATTGGATGTTAGAGGACCTGTGGTTTGTTTCAGTTTCAGAAACACAGTTAAACTAGATATGTTCCATATTTGTAGGAAACACCGTTCTTTTGTTCTGAGCACACTCATGTTTCCTGCTGTATTAGAGACTCTAGAAAGCAAGAGCATGCTTCTTGCTCTAAAGCAGAGTGTGATCCATGGATCAGAACAATGCTGTGTGTTTCCCTTCAGTAATGGAGTTAAATCCCAGGCTCTGTGTCTTCCTACAAGCAAGCCTTCGTTTCAGGTAAGGGCAGTAACTTTTCAGATCAAACGAACTACATCGTTCATGAAGCTCACACGTTTCTCATCTTAACTGACAAGCATTGGATGTTAGAGGATCAGTGCTTTGTATCAGTTTCAGAAGCAGAGTTGGACGAGATGTGGTCCGTATGTGTAGGAAACACCGTTTTTTTTTCTCAGCACACTCACGTTTCATGCTGTCTTAGAGACTCTAGAAAGCAAGAGCGTGCTTCTTGCTCTAAAGCAGAGTGTGATCAATGGATGAGAACTCTGCTGTGTGTTTCACTTCAGAAATGGAGTTAAATCCCAGGCTCTGTGTCTTCCTACAAGCAAGCCTTCGTTTCAGGTAAGGGCAGTAACTTTCAGCTCAAACAAACTACATCGTTCACAAAGCTAACATGATTCTCATCTTAGCAGACAAGCATTGGATGTTAGAGGACCAGTACTTTGTATCAGTTTCAGAAGCAGATTTGGACTACATATGGTCCGTCTGTGTACGAAAAACCATTCTTTGGTCTCGGCACACTCAGATTTCCTGCTGTTTTAGAGACTCTAGAAAGCAAGAGTGTGCATCTCGCTCTAAAGCAGAGTGTGATCCATGGATGAGAACTATGCTGTGTGTTTCCCTTCAGAAATGGAGATAAATCCCAGACTCTGTGTCTTCCTACAAGCAAGACTTCGTTTCAGGTAAGGGCAGTCATTTTCAGCTCAAACGAACTACATTGTTCACGAAGCTCACACGTTTCTCATCTTAACTGACAAACATTGGATGTTAGAGGACCAGTGCTTTGTATCAGTTTCAGAAGCAGAGATAGACGAGATGTGGTCCGTTTGTGTAGGAAACACCGTTTTTTGTTCTCAGCACACTCACGTTTCATGCTGTCTTAGAGACTCTAGAAAGCAAGAGCGTGCTTCTTGCTCTAAAGCAGAGTGTGATCAATGGATGAGAACTCTGCTGTGTGTTTCACTTCAGAAATGGAGTTAAATCCCAGGCTCTGAGTCTTCCTACATGCAAGTCTTTATTTCAGGTCAGGGCAGTTACATTGCAGCTCAAACGAACTACATCGTTCACGAAACTCACACGTTTTTGATCTTACCTTACAAGCATTTGATGTTAGAGGAACTGTGGTTTGTTTCAGTTTCAGAAGCAGAGTTAAACTAGATATGTTCCATATTTGTAGGAAACACCGTTCTTTTGTTCTGTGCACACTCAGGTTTCCTGCTGTATTAGAGACTGTAGAAAGCAAGAGCATGCTTCTTGCTCTAAAGCATAGTGTGATCCATGGATGAGAACTATGCTGTGTGTTTCCCTTCAGAAATGGAGTTAAAACCCAGGCTCTGTGTCTTCCTACAAGCAAGACTTCGTTTCAGGTAAGGGCAGTCACTTTTCAGATCAAACGAACTACATCGTTCACGAAGCTCACACGTTTCTCATCTTAACAGACAAGCATGCATTTTAGAGGACCAGTGCTTTGTATCAGTTTCAGAAGCAGAGTTGGAATAGATAAGGTCTGTATGTGTAGGAAACACCGTTCTTTTGTTCTGAGCACACTCATGTTTCCTGCTGTATTAGAGACTCTAGAAAGCAAGAGCATGCTTCTTGCTCTAAAGCAGAGTGTGATCCATGGATCAGAACTATGCTGTGTGTTTCCCTTCAGTAATGGAGTTAAATCCCAGGCTCTGTGTCTTCCTACAAGCAAGCCTTCGTTTCAGGTAAGGGCAGAAACTTTTCAGATCAAACCAACTACATCGTTCTCGTAGCTCACAGGTTTCTCATCTTAACAGACAAGCATTGGATCTTAGAGGACCAGTGTTTTGTATCAGTTTCAGAATCAGTGTTGGACTAGATATGGTACGTATGTGTAGGAAACACCGTTTTTTGTTCTCAGCACACTCACGTTTCATGCTGTCTTAGAGACTCTAGAAAGCAAGAGCGTGCTTCTTGCTCTAAAGCAGAGTGTGATCAATGGATGAGAACTCTGCTGTGTGTTTCACTTCAGAAATGGAGTTAAATCCCAGGCTCTGAGTCTTCCTACATGCAAGACTTTATTTCAGGTAAGGGCAGTTACATTGCAGCTCAAACGAACTACATCGTTTCGAAACTCACACGTTTTTGATCATACCTTAGAAGCATTGGATGTTAGAGGAACTGTGGTTTGTTTCAGTTTCAGGAGCAGAGTTAAACTAGATATGTTCCATATTTGTAGGAAACACCGTTCTCTTCTTCTGTGCACACTCAGGTTTCCTGCTGTATTAGAGACTGTAGAAAGCAAGAGCATGCTTCTTGCTCTAAAGCAGAGTGTGATCCATGGATGAGAACTATGCTGTGTGTTTCCCTTCAGAAATGGAGTTAAAACCCAGGCTTTGTGTCTTCCTACAAGCAAGACTTCGTTTCAGGTAAGGGCAGTCACTTTTCAGATCAAACGAACTACATCGTTCACGAAGCTCACACGTTTCTCATCTTAACAGACAAGCATTGGATGTTAGAGGACCAGTGCTTTGTATCAGTTTCAGAAGCAGAGTTGGAATAGATAAGGTCTGTATGTGTAGGAAACACCGTTCTTTTGTTCTGAGCACACTCATGTTTCCTGCTGTCTTAGAGACTCTAGAAAGCAAGAGCATGCTTCTTGCTCTAAGGCAGAGCGTGATCAATAGATGAGAACTCTGCTGTGTGTTTCACTTCAGAAATGGAGTTAAATCCCAGGCTCTGTGTCTTCCTACAAGCAAGCCTTCGTTTCAGGTAAGGGCAGTAACTTTTCAGCTCAAACGAACTACATCGTTCAAGAAGCTAACACGATTCTCATCTTATCAGACAAGCATTGGATGTTAGAGGACCAGTACTTTGTATCAGTTTCAGAAGCAGATTTGGACTACATATGGTCCGTCTGTGTACGAAAAACCATTCTTTGGTCTCGGCACACTCAGATTTCCTGCTGTATTAGAGACTCTAGAAAGCAAGAGTGTGCATCTCGCTCTAAAGCAGAGTGTGATCCATGGATGAGAACTCTGCTGTGTGTTACCCTTCAGAAATGGAGTTAAATCCCAGACTCTGTGTCTTCCTACAAGCAAGACTTCGTTTCAGGTAAGGGCAGTCATTTTCAGCTTAAACGAACTACATCGTTCACGAAGCTCACACGTTTCTCATCTTAACTGACAAACATTGGATGTTAGAAGACCAGTGCTTTGTATCAGTTTCAGAAGCAGAGATAGACGAGATATGGTCCGTTTGTGTAGGAAACACCGTTTTTTGTTCTCAGCACACTCACGTTTCATGCTGTCTTAGAGACTCTAGAAAGCAAGAGCGTGCTTCTTGCTCTAAAGCAGAGTGTGATCAATGGATGAGAACTCTGCTGTGTGTTTCACTTCAGAAATGGAGTTAAATCCCAGGCTCTGAGTCTTCCTACATGCAAGACTTTATTTCTGGTCATGGCAGTTACATTGCAGCTCAAACGAACTACATCGTTCACGAAACTCACACGTTTTTGATCTTACCTTACAAGCATTGGATGTTAGAGGAACTGTGGTTTGTTTGAGTTTCAGAAGCAGAGTTAAACTAGATATGTTCCATATTTGTAGGAAACACCGTTCTTTTGTTCTGTGCACACTCATGTTTCCTGCTGTATTAGAGACTGTAGAAAGCAAGAGCATGCTTCTTGCTCTAAAGCAGAGTGTGATCCATGGATGAGAACTATGCTGTGTGTTTCCCTTCAGAAATGGAGTTAAAACCCAGGCTCTGTGTCTTCCTACAAGCAAGACTTCGTTTCAGGTAAGGGCAGTCACTTTTCAGATCAAACGAACTACATCGTTCACGAAGCTCACACGTTTCTCATCTTAACAGACAAGCATGCATGTTAGAGGACCAGTGCTTTGTATCAGTTTCAGAAGCAGAGTTGGAATAGATAAGGTCTGTATGTGTAGGAAACACCGTTCTTTTGTTCTGAGCACACTCATGTTTCCTGCTGTATTAGAGACTCTAGATAGCAAGAGCATGTTTCTTGCTCTAAAGCAGAGCGTGATCAATAGATGAGAACTATGCTGTGTGTTTCCCTTCAGTAATGGAGGTAAATCCCAGGCTCTGTGTCTTCCTACAAGCAAGCCTTCGTTTCAGGTAAGGGCAGTAACTTTTCTGATCAAACGAACTAAATCGTTCACGAAGCTAACACGATTCTCATCTTAACAGACAAGCATTGGATGTTAGAGGACCAGTACTTTGTATCAGTTTCAGAAGCAGATTTGGACTACATATAGTCCGTCTGTGTACGAAAAACCATTCTTTGGTCTCGGCACACTCAGATTTCCTGCTGTATTAGAGACTCTAGAAAGCAAGAGTGTGCATCTCGCTCTAAAGCAGAGTGTGATCCATGGATGAGAACTCTGCTGTGTGTTTCCCTTCAGAAATGGAGATAAATCCCAGACTCTGTGTCTTCCTACAAGCAAGCCTTCGTTTCAGGTAAGGGCAGTAACTTTTCAGCTCAAACGAACTACATCGTTCACGAAGCTCACACGTTTCTCATCTTAACTGACAAGCATTGGATGTTAGAGGACCAGTGCTTTGTATCTGTTTCAGAAGCAGAGTTGGACTAGATGTGGTCCGTATGTGTAGGAAACACCGTTTTTTGCTCTCAGCACACTCACGTTTCATGCTGTCTTAGAGACTCTAGAAAGCAAGAGCGTGCTTCTTGCTCTAAAGCAGAGCGTGATCAATAGATGAGAACTCTGCTGTGTGTTTCACTTCAGAAATGGAGTTAAATCCCAGGCTCTGTGTCTTCCTACATGCAAACCTTCGTTTCAGGTAAGGGCAGTTACTTTACAGCTCAAACGAACTACATCGTTCACGAAACTCACACGTTTTTGATCTTACCTGACAAGGATTGGATGTTAGAGGACCTGTGGTTTGTTTCAGTTTCAGAAGCGGAGTTAAACTAGATATGTTCCATATTTGTAGGAAACACCGTTCTTTTGTTCTGTGCACACTCAGGTTTCCTGCTGTATTAGAGAATGTAGAAAGCAAGAGCATGCTTCTTGGTCTAAAGCAGATTGTGATCCAAGGATGAGAACTATGCTCTGTGTTTCCCTTCAGAAATGGAGTAAAAACCCAGGCTCTGTGTCTTCCTACAAGCAAGACTTCATTTCAGGTAAGGGCAGTCACTTTTCAGCTCAAACGAACTACATCGTTCACGAAGCTCACACGTTTCTCATCTTAACTGACAAACATTGGATGTTAGAGGACCAGTGCTTTGTATCAGTTTCAGAAGCAGAGATGGACGAGATGTGGTCCGTTTGTGTAGGAAACACCGTTTTTTGTTCTCAGCACACTCACGTTTCATGCTGTCTTAGAGACTCTAGAAAGCAAGAGCGTGCTTCTTGCTCTAAAGCAGAGTGTGATCAATGGATGAGAACTCTGCTGTGTGTTTCACTTCAGAAATGGAGTTAAATCCCAGGCTCTGAGTCTTCCTAAATGCAAGACTTTATTTCAGGTAGGGCAGTTACATTGCAGCTCAAACGAACTACATCGTTCACAAAACTCACACGTTTTTGATCTTACCTTACAAGCATTGGATGTTAGAGGAACTGTGGTTTGTTTCAGTTTCAGAAGCAGAGTTAAACTAGATATGTTCCATATTTGTAGGAAACACCGTTCTTTTGTTCTGTGCACACTCAGGTTTCCTGCTGTATTAGAGACTGTAGAAAGCAAGAGCATGCTTCTTGCTCTAAAGCAGAGTGTGATCCATGGATGAGAACTATGCTGTGTGTTTCCCTTCAGAAATGGAGTTAAAACCCAGGCTCTGTGTCTTCCTACAAGCAAGACTTCGTTTCAGGTAAGGGCAGTCACTTTTCAGATCAAACGAACTACATCGTTCACGAAGCTCACACGTTTCTCATCTTAACAGACAAGCATGCATGTTAGAGGACCAGTGCTTTGTATCAGTTTCAGAAGCAGAGTTGGAATAGATAAGGTCTGTATGTGTAGGAAACACCGTTCTTTTGTTCTGAGCACACTCATGTTTCCTGCTGTATTAGAGACTCTAGAAAGCAAGAGCATGCTTCTTGCTCTAAAGCAGAGTGTGATCCATGGATCAGAATTATGCTGTGTGTTTCCCTTCAGTAATGGAGCTAAATCCCAGGCTCTGTGTCTTCCTACAAGCAAGCCTTCGTTTCAGGTAAGGGCAGTAACTTTTCTGCTCAAAGGAACTACATCGTTCACAAAGCTAACACGATTCTCATCTTAACAGACAAGCATTGGATGTTAGAGGACCAGTACTTTGTATCAGTTTCAGAAGCAGATTTGGACTACATATGGTCCGTCTGTGTACGAAAAACCATTCTTTGGTCTCGGCACACTCAGATTTCCTGCTGTTTTAGAGACTCTAGAAAGCAAGAGTGTGCATCTCGCTCTAAAGCAGAGTGTGATCCATGGATGAGAACTCTGCTGTGTGTTTCCCTTCAGAAATGGAGTTAAATCCCAGACTCTGTGTCTTCCTACAAGCAAGCCTTCGTTTCAGGTAAGGGCAGTAACTTTTCAGCTCAAACGAACTACATCGTTCACGAAGCTCACACGTTTCTCATCTTAACTGACAAGCATTGGATGTTAGAGGACCAGTGCTTTGTATCAGTTTCAGAAGCAGAGTTGGACTAGATGTGGTCCGTATGTGTAGGAAACACGGTTTTTTGTTCTCAGCACACTCACGTTTCATGCTGTCTTAGAGACTCTAGAAAGCAAGAGCGTGCTTCTTGCTCTAAAGCAGAGTGTGATCAATGGATGAGAACTCTGCTGTGTGTTTCACTTCAGAAATGGAGTAAAATCCCAGGCTCTGAGTCTTCCTACATGCAAGACTTTATTTCAGGTAAGGGCAGTTACTTTACAGCTCAAACCAACTACATCGTTCACGAAACTCACACGTTTTTGATCTTACCTGACAAGGATTGGATGTTAGAGGACCTGTGGTTTGTTTCAGTTTCAGAAGCGGAGTTAAACTAGATATGTTCCATATGTGTAGGAAACCCTGTTCTTTTGTTCTGTGCACACTCAGGTTTCCTGCTGTATTAGAGAATGTAGAAAGCAAGAGCATGCTTCTTGGTCTAAAGCAGATTGTGATCCATGGATGAAAACAAAGCTCTGTGTTTCCCTTCAGAAATGGAGTAAAAACCCAGGCTCTGTGTCTTCCTACAAGCAAGACTTCGTTTCAGGTAATGGCAGTCACTTTTCAGATCAAACGAACTAAATCGTTCACGAAGCTCACAGGTTTCTCATCTTAACAGACAAGCATTGGATCTTAGAGGACCAGTGCTTTGTATCAGTTTCAGAATCAGAGTTGGACTAGATATGGTACGTATGTGTAGGAAACACCGTTTTTTGTTCTCAGCACACTCACGTTTCCTGCTGTCTTAGAGACTCTAGAAAGCAAGAGCATGCTTCTTGCTCTAAAGCAGAGCGTGATCAATAGATGAGAACTCTGCTGTGTGTTTCACTTCAGAAATGGGGTTAAATCCCAGGTTCTGTGTCTTCCTACAAGCAAGACTTCCTTTCAGGTAAGGGCAGTATCTTTATAGCTCAAAAGAACTACATCGTTCACGAAGCTCACACGTTTCCCATCTTACCTGACAAGCATTGGATGTTAGAGGACCTGTGGTTTGTTTCAGTTTCAGAAGCAGAGTTAAACTAGATATGTTCCGTATTTGTAGGAAACACCGTTCTTTGTTCTGAGAACACTCATGTTTCCTGCTGTATTAGAGACTCTAGAAAGCAAGAGCATGCTTCTTGCTCTAAAGCAGAGCGTGATCAATAGATGAGAACTCTGCTGTGTGTTTCACTTCAGAAATGGAGTTAAATCCCAGGCTCTGAGGCTTCCTTCATGCAAGAATTCATTTCAGGTAAGGGCAATTACTTTACAGCTCAAACGAGCTAAATCGTTCACAAAGCTCACACGTTTCGGATCTTACCTGACAAGCATTGGATGTTAGAGGACCAGTGCTTTGTATCAGTTTCAGAAGCAGATTTGGACTACATATTGTTGGTCTGTGTAGGAAAAACCGTTCTTTGGTCTCGGCACACTCAAATTTCCTGCTGTATTAGAGACTCTATAAAGCAAGAGTGTGCATCTCGCTCTAAAGCAGAGTGTGATCCATGGATGAGAACTCTGCTGTGTGTTTCCCTTCAGAAATGGAGTTAAATCCCAGGCTCTGTGTCTTCCTACAAGCAAGCCTTCGTTTCAGGTAAGGGCAGTAACTTTTCAGCTCAAACGAACTACATCGTTCACGAAGCTCACACGTTTCTCATCTTAACTGACAAGCATTGGATGTTAGAGGACCAGTGCTTTGTATCAGTTTCAGAAGCAGAGTTGGACTAGATGTGGTCCGTATGTGTAGGAAACACCTTTTTTGTTCTCAGCACACTCACGTTTCATGCTGTCTTAGAGACTCTAGAGAGCAAGAGCGTGCTTCTTGCTCTAAAGCAGAGTGTGATCAATGGATGAGAACTCTGCTGTGTGTTTCACTTCAGAAATGGAGTTAAATCCCAGGCTCTGAGTCTTCCTACATGCAAGACTTTATTTCAGGTAAGGGCAGTTACTTTACAGCTCAAACGAACTACATCGTTCACGAAACTCACACGTTTTTGATCTTACCTGACAAGGATTGGATGTTAGAGGAACAGTGCTTTGTATCAGTTTCAGAAGCAGATTTGGACTACATATGGTTAGTCTGTGTAGGAAAAACCGTTTTTTGGTCTCGGCACACTCAAATTTCCTGCTGTATTAGAGACTCTATAAAGCAAGAGTGTGCTTCTTGCTCTAAAGCAGAGTGTGATCAATGGATGAGAACTCTGCTGTGTGTTTCACTTCAGATGGAGTTAAATCCCAGGCTCTGTGTCTTCCTACAAGCAAGCCTTCGTTTCAGGTAAGGGCAGTAACTTTTCAGCTCACACGAACTACATCGTTCACGAAGCTCACACGTTTCTCATCTTAACTGACAAGCATTGGATGTTAGAGGACCAGTGCTTTGTATCAGTTTCAGAAGCAGAGTTGGACTAGATGTGGTCCGTATGTGTAGGAAACACCTTTTTTGTTCTCAGCACACTCACGTTTCATGCTGTCTTAGAGACTCTAGAGAGCAAGAGCGTGCTTCTTGCTCTAAAGCAGAGTGTGATCAATGGATGAGAACTCTGCTGTGTGTTTCACTTCAGAAATGGAATTAAATCCCAGGCTCTGAGTCTTCCTACATGCAAGACTTTATTTCAGGTAAGGGCAGTTACTTTACAGCTCAAACGAACTACATCGTTCACGAAACTCACACGTTTTTGATCTTACCTGACAAGGATTGGATGTTAGAGGAACAGTGCTTTGTATCAGTTTCAGAAGCAGATTTGGACTACATATGGTTAGTCTGTGTAGGAAAAACCGTGCTTTGGTCTCGGCACACTCAAATTTCCTGCTGTATTAGAGACTCTATAAAGCAAGAGTGTGCTTCTTGCTCTAAAGCAGAGTGTGATCAATGGATGAGAACTCTGCTGTGTGTTTCACTTCAGATGGAGTTAAATCCCAGGCTATGAGACTTCCTACATGCAAGACTTTATTTCAGGTAAGGGCAGTTACTTTACAGCTCAAATGAACTACATCGTTCACGAAACTCACACGTTTTTTATCTTACTTGACAAGCATTGGATGTTAGAGGACCTGTGGTTTGTTTCAGTTTCAGAAGCAGAGTTAAACTAGATATGTTCCATATTTGTAGGAAACACCGTTCTTTTGTTCTGTGCACACTCAGGTTTCCTGCTGTATTAGAGACTGTAGAAAACAAGAGCATGCTTCTTGCTCCAAAGCAGAGTGTGATCCATGGATGAGAACTATGCTGTGTGTTTCCCTTCAGAAATGGAGTTAAATCCCAGGCTTTGTGTCTTCCAACAAGCAAGCCTTCGTTTCAGGTAAGGGCAGTCACTTTTCAGATCAAACGAACTACATCATTCACGAAGCTCACACGTTTCTCATCTTAACAGACAAGCATTGGATGTTAGAGGACCAGTGCTTTGTATCAGTTTCAGTAGCAGATTTGGACTAGATATGGTCCGTATGTGTAGGAAACACCGTTCTTTTGTTCTCAGCACCCTCAAGTTTCCTGCTGTGTTAGAGACTCTAGAAAGCAAGAGCGTGCTTCTTGCTCTAAAGCAGAGTTTGATCAATAGAAGAGAATTCTGCTGTGTGTTTCACTTCAGAAATGTAGTTAAATCCCAGGCTCTGAAGCTTCCTACATGCATGAATTAATTTCAGGTAAGGGCAGTTACTTTACAGCTCAAACGACCTACATCGTTCACAAAGCTCACACGTTTTGGATCTTACCAGACAAGCATTGGATGTTAGAGGACCAGTACTTTGTATCAGTTTCAGAAGCTGATTTGGACTACATATGGTCCGTCGGTGTATGAAAAACCACTCTTTGGTGTCGGCACACTCAGATTTCCTGCTGTCATAGAGACTCTAGAAAGCAAGAGTGTGCATCTCGCTCTAAAGCAGAGTGTGATCCATGGATGAGAACTCTGCTGTATGTTTCCCTTCAGAAATGGAGTTAAATCCCAGACTCTGTGTCTTCCTACAAGCAAGCCTTCGTTTCAGGCAAGGGCAGTCACTTGTCAGCTCAAAGGAACTACATCGTTCACGAAGCTCACACGTTTCTCATCTTAACTGACAAGCATTGGATGTTAGAGGACCAGTGCTTTGTATCAGTTTCAGAAGCAGAGTTGGACTAGATGTGGTCCGTATGTGTAGGAAACACCGTTTTTTGTTCTCAGCACACTCACGTTTCATGCTGTCTTAGAGACTCTAGAAAGCAAGAGCGTGCTTCTTGCTCTAAAGCAGAGTGTGATCAATGGATGAGAACTCTGCTGTGTGTTTCACTTCAGATGGAGTTAAATCCCAGGCTATGAGACTTCCTACATGCAAGACTTTATTTCAGGTAAGGGCAGTTACTTTACAGCTCAAATGAACTACATCGTTCACGAAACTCACACGTTTTTTATCTTACTTGACAAGCATTGGATGTTAGAGGACCTGTGGTTTGTTTCAGTTTCAGAAGCAGAGTTAAACTAGATATGTTCCATATTTGTAGGAAACACCGTTCTTTTGTTCTGTGCACACTCAGGTTTCCTGCTGTATTAGAGACTGTAGAAAACAAGAGCATGCTTCTTGCTCCAAAGCAGAGTGTGATCCATGGATGAGAACTATGCTGTGTGTTTCCCTTCAGAAATGGAGTTAAATCCCAGGCTCTGTGTCTTCCTACAAGCAAGCCTTCGTTTCAGGTAAGGGCAGTAACTTTTCAGCTCAAACGAACTACATCGTTCAAGAAGCTAACACGATTCTCATCTTAAAAGACAAGCATTGGATGTTAGAGGACCAGTACTTTGTATCAGTTTCAGAAGCAGATTTGGAATACATATGGTCCGTCTGTGTACGAAAAACCATTCTTTGGTCTCGGCACACTCAGATTCACTGCTGTATTAGAGACTCTAGAAAGCAAGAGTGTGCATCTCGCTCTAAAGCAGAGTGTGATCCAAGGATGAGAACTCTGCTGTGTGTTTCCCTTCAGAAATGGAGTTAAATCCCAGGCTCTGTGTCTTCCTACAAGCAAGACTTCGTTTCAGGTAAGGGCAGTAACTTTTCAGCTCAAAGGAACTACATCGTTCACGAAGCTCACACGTTTCTCATCTTAACTGACAAGCATTGGATGTTAGAGGACCAGTGCTTTGTATCAGTTTCAGAAGCAGAGTTGGACTAGATGTGGTCCGTATGTGTAGGAAACACCGTTTTTTGTTCTCAGCACACTCACGTTTCATGCTGTCTTAGAGACTCTAGAAAGCAAGAGCGTGCTTCTTGCTCTAAAGCAGAGTGTGATCAATGGATGAGAACTCTGCTGTGTGTTTCACTTCAGAAATGGAGTTAAATCCCAGGCTCTGAGTCTTCCTACATGTAAGACTTTATTTCAGATAAGGGCAGTTACTTTACAGCTCAAACGAACTACATCGTTCACGAAACTCACACGTTTTTGATCTTACCTGACAAGGATTGGATGTTAGAGGACCTGTGGTTTGTTTCAGTTTCAGAAGCAGAGTTAAACTAGATATGTTCCATATTTGTAGCAAACACCGTTCTTTTGTCCTGTGCACACTCATGTTTCCTGCTGTATTAGAGAATTTAGAAAGCAAGAGCATGCTTCTTGGTCTAACGCAGATTGTGATCCATGGATGAGAACTATGCTCTGTGTTTCCCTTCAGAAATGGAGTAAAAACCCAGGCTCTGTGTCTTTCTACAAGCAAGACTTCGTTTCAGGTAAGGGCAGTCACTTTTCAGATCAAACGAACTACATCGTTCACGAAGCTCACACGTTTCTCATCTTAACAGACAAGCATTGGATCTTAGAGGACAAGTGCTTTGTATCAGTTTCAGAAGCAGAGTTGGACTAGATATGGTACGTATGTGTAGGAAACAACGTTCTTTTGTTCTCAGCACACTCACGTTTCCTGCTGTCTTAGAGAATCTAGAAAGCAAGAGAGTGCTTCTTGCTCTAAAGCAGAGCGTGATCAATAGATGAGAACTCTGCTGTGTGTTTCACTTCAGAAATGGAGTTAAATCCCAGGCTCTGAGGCTTCCTTCATGCAAGAATTCATTTTAGGTAAGGGCAATTACTTTACAGCTCAAACGACCTAAATCGTTCACAAAGCTCACACGTTTCGGATCTTACCTGACAAGCATTGGATGTTAGAGGACCAGTGCTTTGTATCAGTTTCAGAAGCAGATTTGGACTACATATGGTTGGTCTGTGTAGGAAAAACCGTTCTTTGGTCTCGGCACACTCAAATTTCCTGCTGTATTAGAGACTCTATAAAGCAAGAGTGTGCATCTCGCTCTAAAGCAGAGTGTGATCCATGGATGAGAACTCTGCTGTGTGTTTCCCTTCAGAAATGGAGTTAAATCCCAGGCTCTGAGTCTTCCTACATGCAAGACTTTATTTCAGGTAAGGGCAGTTACTTTACAGCTCAAACGAACTACATCGTTCACGAAACTCACACGTTTTTGATCTTACCTGACAAGGATTGGATGTTAGAGGAACAGTGCTTTGTATCAGTTTCAGAAGCAGATTTGGACTACATATGGTTAGTCTGTGTAGGAAAAACCGTTTTTTGGTCTCGGCACACTCAAATTTCCTGCTGTATTAGAGACTCTATAAAGCAAGAGTGTGCTTCTTGCTCTAAAGCAGAGTGTGATCAATGGATGAGAACTCTGCTGTGTGTTTCACTTCAGATGGAGTTAAATCCCAGGCTCTGTGTCTTCCTACAAGCAAGCCTTCGTTTCAGGTAAGGGCAGTAACTTTTCAGCTCAAACGAACTACATCGTTCACGAAGCTCACACGTTTCTCATCTTAACTGACAAGCATTGGATGTTAGAGGACCAGTGCTTTGTATCAGTTTCAGAAGCAGAGTTGGACTAGATGTGGTCCGTATGTGTAGGAAACACCTTTTTTGTTCTCAGCACACTCACGTTTCATGCTGTCTTAGAGACTCTAGAGAGCAAGAGCGTGCTTCTTGCTCTAAAGCAGAGTGTGATCAATGGATGAGAACTCTGCTGTGTGTTTCACTTCAGAAATGGAATTAAATCCCAGGCTCTGAGTCTTCCTACATGCAAGACTTTATTTCAGGTAAGGGCAGTTACTTTACAGCTCAAACGAACTACATCGTTCACGAAACTCACACGTTTTTGATCTTACCTGACAAGGATTGGATGTTAGAGGAACAGTGCTTTGTATCAGTTTCAGAAGCAGATTTGGACTACATATGGTTAGTCTGTGTAGGAAAAACCGTGCTTTGGTCTCGGCACACTCAAATTTCCTGCTGTATTAGAGACTCTATAAAGCAAGAGTGTGCTTCTTGCTCTAAAGCAGAGTGTGATCAATGGATGAGAACTCTGCTGTGTGTTTCACTTCAGATGGAGTTAAATCCCAGGCTATGAGACTTCCTACATGCAAGACTTTATTTCAGGTAAGGGCAGTTACTTTACAGCTCAAATGAACTACATCGTTCACGAAACTCACACGTTTTTTATCTTACTTGACAAGCATTGGATGTTAGAGGACCTGTGGTTTGTTTCAGTTTCAGAAGCAGAGTTAAACTAGATATGTTCCATATTTGTAGGAAACACCGTTCTTTTGTTCTGTGCACACTCAGGTTTCCTGCTGTATTAGAGACTGTAGAAAACAAGAGCATGCTTCTTGCTCCAAAGCAGAGTGTGATCCATGGATGAGAACTATGCTGTGTGTTTCCCTTCAGAAATGGAGTTAAATCCCAGGCTTTGTGTCTTCCAACAAGCAAGCCTTCGTTTCAGGTAAGGGCAGTCACTTTTCAGATCAAACGAACTACATCATTCACGAAGCTCACACGTTTCTCATCTTAACAGACAAGCATTGGATGTTAGAGGACCAGTGCTTTGTATCAGTTTCAGTAGCAGATTTGGACTAGATATGGTCCGTATGTGTAGGAAACACCGTTCTTTTGTTCTCAGCACCCTCAAGTTTCCTGCTGTGTTAGAGACTCTAGAAAGCAAGAGCGTGCTTCTTGCTCTAAAGCAGAGTTTGATCAATAGAAGAGAATTCTGCTGTGTGTTTCACTTCAGAAATGTAGTTAAATCCCAGGCTCTGAAGCTTCCTACATGCATGAATTAATTTCAGGTAAGGGCAGTTACTTTACAGCTCAAACGACCTACATCGTTCACAAAGCTCACACGTTTTGGATCTTACCAGACAAGCATTGGATGTTAGAGGACCAGTACTTTGTATCAGTTTCAGAAGCTGATTTGGACTACATATGGTCCGTCGGTGTATGAAAAACCACTCTTTGGTGTCGGCACACTCAGATTTCCTGCTGTCATAGAGACTCTAGAAAGCAAGAGTGTGCATCTCGCTCTAAAGCAGAGTGTGATCCATGGATGAGAACTCTGCTGTATGTTTCCCTTCAGAAATGGAGTTAAATCCCAGACTCTGTGTCTTCCTACAAGCAAGCCTTCGTTTCAGGTAAGGGCAGTCACTTGTCAGCTCAAAGGAACTACATCGTTCACGAAGCTCACACGTTTCTCATCTTAACTGACAAGCATTGGATGTTAGAGGACCAGTGCTTTGTATCAGTTTCAGAAGCAGAGTTGGACTAGATGTGGTCCGTATGTGTAGGAAACACCGTTTTTTGTTCTCAGCACACTCACGTTTCATGCTGTCTTAGAGACTCTAGAAAGCAAGAGAGTGCTTCTTGCTCTAAAGCAGAGTGTGATCAATGGATGAGAACTCTGCTGTGTGTTTCACTTCAGATGGAGTTAAATCCCAGGCTATGAGACTTCCTACATGCAAGACTTTATTTCAGGTAAGGGCAGTTACTTTACAGCTCAAATGAACTACATCGTTCACGAAACTCACACGTTTTTTATCTTACTTGACAAGCATTGGATGTTAGAGGACCTGTGGTTTGTTTCAGTTTCAGAAGCAGAGTTAAACTAGATATGTTCCATATTTGTAGGAAACACCGTTCTTTTGTTCTGTGCACACTCAGGTTTCCTGCTGTATTAGAGACTGTAGAAAACAAGAGCATGCTTCTTGCTCCAAAGCAGAGTGTGATCCATGGATGAGAACTATGCTGTGTGTTTCCCTTCAGAAATGGAGTTAAATCCCAGGCTCTGTGTCTTCCTACAAGCAAGCCTTCGTTTCAGGTAAGGGCAGTAACTTTTCAGCTCAAACGAACTACATCGTTCAAGAAGCTAACACGATTCTCATCTTAAAAGACAAGCATTGGATGTTAGAGGACCAGTACTTTGTATCAGTTTCAGAAGCAGATTTGGAATACATAT
Source organism: Onychomys leucogaster (assembly GCA_949786385.1). Classification (NCBI taxonomy): domain Eukaryota; kingdom Metazoa; phylum Chordata; class Mammalia; order Rodentia; family Cricetidae; genus Onychomys; species Onychomys leucogaster. The sequence continues at coordinate 2,233,184 of CATKUP010000025.1, forward strand.
GGTCCGTCTGTGTACGAAAAACCATTCTTTGGTCTCGGCACACTCAGATTCACTGCTGTATTAGAGACTCTAGAAAGCAAGAGTGTGCATCTCGCTCTAAAGCAGAGTGTGATCCAAGGATGAGAACTCTGCTGTGTGTTTCCCTTCAGAAATGGAGTTAAATCCCAGGCTCTGTGTCTTCCTACAAGCAAGACTTCGTTTCAGGTAAGGGCAGTAACTTTTCAGCTCAAAGGAACTACATCGTTCACGAAGCTCACACGTTTCTCATCTTAACTGACAAGCATTGGATGTTAGAGGACCAGTGCTTTGTATCAGTTTCAGAAGCAGAGTTGGACTAGATGTGGTCCGTATGTGTAGGAAACACCGTTTTTTGTTCTCAGCACACTCACGTTTCATGCTGTCTTAGAGACTCTAGAAAGCAAGAGCGTGCTTCTTGCTCTAAAGCAGAGTGTGATCAATGGATGAGAACTCTGCTGTGTGTTTCACTTCAGAAATGGAGTTAAATCCCAGGCTCTGAGTCTTCCTACATGTAAGACTTTATTTCAGATAAGGGCAGTTACTTTACAGCTCAAACGAACTACATCGTTCACGAAACTCACACGTTTTTGATCTTACCTGACAAGGATTGGATGTTAGAGGACCTGTGGTTTGTTTCAGTTTCAGAAGCAGAGTTAAACTAGATATGTTCCATATTTGTAGCAAACACCGTTCTTTTGTCCTGTGCACACTCATGTTTCCTGCTGTATTAGAGAATTTAGAAAGCAAGAGCATGCTTCTTGGTCTAACGCAGATTGTGATCCATGGATGAGAACTATGCTCTGTGTTTCCCTTCAGAAATGGAGTAAAAACCCAGGCTCTGTGTCTTTCTACAAGCAAGACTTCGTTTCAGGTAAGGGCAGTCACTTTTCAGATCAAACGAACTACATCGTTCACGAAGCTCACACGTTTCTCATCTTAACAGACAAGCATTGGATCTTAGAGGACAAGTGCTTTGTATCAGTTTCAGAAGCAGAGTTGGACTAGATATGGTACGTATGTGTAGGAAACAACGTTCTTTTGTTCTCAGCACACTCACGTTTCCTGCTGTCTTAGAGAATCTAGAAAGCAAGAGAGTGCTTCTTGCTCTAAAGCAGAGCGTGATCAATAGATGAGAACTCTGCTGTGTGTTTCACTTCAGAAATGGAGTTAAATCCCAGGCTCTGAGGCTTCCTTCATGCAAGAATTCATTTTAGGTAAGGGCAATTACTTTACAGCTCAAACGACCTAAATCGTTCACAAAGCTCACACGTTTCGGATCTTACCTGACAAGCATTGGATGTTAGAGGACCAGTGCTTTGTATCAGTTTCAGAAGCAGATTTGGACTACATATGGTTGGTCTGTGTAGGAAAAACCGTTCTTTGGTCTCGGCACACTCAAATTTCCTGCTGTATTAGAGACTCTATAAAGCAAGAGTGTGCATCTCGCTCTAAAGCAGAGTGTGATCCATGGATGAGAACTCTGCTGTGTGTTTCCCTTCAGAAATGGAGTTAAATCCCAGGCTCTGTGTCTTCCTACAAGCAAGCCTTCGTTTCAGGTAAGGGCAGTAACTTTTCAGCTCAAACGAACTACATCGTTCACGAAGCTCACACGTTTCTCATCTTAACTGACAAGCATTGGATGTTAGAGGACCAGTGCTTTGTATCAGTTTCAGAAGCAGAGTTGGACTAGATGTGGTCCGTATGTGTAGGAAACACCTTTTTTGTTCTCAGCACACTCACGTTTCATGCTGTCTTAGAGACTCTAGAGAGCAAGAGCGTGCTTCTTGCTCTAAAGCAGAGTGTGATCAATGGATGAGAACTCTGCTGTGTGTTTCACTTCAGAAATGGAATTAAATCCCAGGCTCTGAGTCTTCCTACATGCAAGACTTTATTTCAGGTAAGGGCAGTTACTTTACAGCTCAAACGAACTACATCGTTCACGAAACTCACACGTTTTTGATCTTACCTGACAAGGATTGGATGTTAGAGGAACAGTGCTTTGTATCAGTTTCAGAAGCAGATTTGGACTACATATGGTTAGTCTGTGTAGGAAAAACCGTGCTTTGGTCTCGGCACACTCAAATTTCCTGCTGTATTAGAGACTCTATAAAGCAAGAGTGTGCTTCTTGCTCTAAAGCAGAGTGTGATCAATGGATGAGAACTCTGCTGTGTGTTTCACTTCAGAAATGGAGTTAAATCCCAGGCTCTGAGTCTTCCTACATGCAAGATTTTATTTCAGATAAGGGCAGTTACTTTACAGCTCAAACGAACTACATCGTTCACGAAACTCACACGTTTTTGATCTTACCTGACAAGGATTGGATGTTAGAGGACCTGTGGTTTGTTTCAGTTTCAGAAGCAGAGTTAAACTAGATATGTTCCATATTTGTAGCAAACACCGTTCTTTTGTTCTGTGCACACACATGTTTCCTGCTGTATTAGAGAATGTAGAAAGCAAGTGCATGCTTCTTGGTCTAAAGCAGATTGTGATCCATGGATGAGAACTATGCTCTCTGTTTCCCTTCAGAAATGGAGTAAAAACCCAGGCTCTGTGTCTTTCTACAAGCAAGACTTCGTTTCAGGTAAGGGCAGTCACTTTTCAGCTCAAACGAACTACATCGTTCACGAAGCTCACACGTTTCTCATCTTAACAGACAAGCATTGGATCTTAGAGGACAAGTGCTTTGTATCAGTTTCAGAAGCAGAGTTGGACTAGATATGGTACATATGTGTAGGAAACACCGTTCTTTTGTTCTCAGCACACTCACGTTTCATGCTGTCTTAGAGACTCTAGAAAGCAAGAGCGTGCTTCTTGCTCTAAAGCAGAGCGTGATCAATAGATGAGAACTCTGCTGTGTGTTTCACTTCAGAAATGGAGTTAAATCCCAGGCTCTGAGGCTTCCTTCATGCAAGAATTCATTTCAGGTAAGGGCAATTACTTTACAGCTCAAACGACCTAAATCGTTCACAAAGCTCACACGTTTCGGATCTTACCTGACAAGCATTGGATGTTAGAGGACCAGTGCTTTGTATCAGTTTCAGAAGCAGATTTGGACTACATATGGTTGGTCTGTGTAGGAAAAACCGTTCTTTGGTCTCGGCACACTCAAATTTCCTGCTGTATTAGAGACTCTATAAAGCAAGAGTGTGCATCTCGCTCTAAAGCAGAGTGTGATCCATGGATGAGAACTCTGCTGTGTGTTTCCCTTCAGAAATGGAGTTAAATCCCAGGCTCTGTGTCTTCCTACAAGCAAGCCTTCGTTTCAGGTAAGGGCAGTAACTTTTCAGCTCAAATGAACTACATCGTTCACGAAGCTCACACGTTTCTCATCTTAACTGACAAGCATTGGATGTTAGAGGACCAGTGCTTTGTATCAGTTTCAGAAGCAGAGTTGGACTAAATGTGGTCCGTATGTGTAGGAAACACCTTTTTTGTTCTCAGCACACTCACGTTTCATGCAGTCTTAGAGACTCTAGAGAGCAAGAGCGTGCTTCTTGCTCTAAAGCAGAGTGTGATCAATGGATGAGAACTCTGCTGTGTGTTTCACTTCAGAAATGGAATTAAATCCCAGGCTCTGAGTCTTCCTACATGCAAGACTTTATTTCAGGTAAGGGCAGTTACTTTACAGCTCAAACGAACTACATCGTTCACGAAACTCACACGTTTTTGATCTTACCTGACAAGGATTGGATGTTAGAGGAACAGTGCTTTGTATCAGTTTCAGAAGCAGATTTGGACTACATATGGTTAGTCTGTGTAGGAAACACCGTTCTTTTGTTCTGTGCACACTCAGGTTTCCTGCTGTATTAGAGACTCTAGAAAGCAAGAGTGTGCATCTCGCTCGAAACCAGAGTGTGATCCATGGATGAGAACTCTGCTGTGTGTTTCCCTTCAGAAATGGAGTTAAATCCCCAACTCTGTGTCTTCCTACAGCAAGACTTCGTTACAGGTAAGGGCAGTCACTTTTCAGCTCAAACGAACTACATCGTTCACGAAGCTCACACGTTTCTCATCTTAACTGACAAGCATTGGATGTTAGAGGACCAGTGCTTTGTATCAGTTTCAGAAGCAGAGTTGGACTAGATATGGTCCGTATGTGTAGGAAACACCGTTCTTTGTTCTCAGCACACTCAAGTTTCATGCTGTCTTAGAGACTCTCGAAAGCAAGAGCGTGCTTCTTGCTCTAAAGCTGAGTGTGATCAATGAATGAGAACTCTGCTGTGTGTTTCACTTCTGAAATGGAGTTAAATCCCAGGCTCTGAGTCTTCCTACAAGCAAGACTTCCTTTCAGGTAATTGCAGTTTCTTTATCGCTCAAAGGATCTACATCATTGACGAAGATCACACGTTTCTCATCTTAACTGACAAGCATTGGATGTTAGAGGACCAGTGCTTTCTATCAGTTACAGAAGCAGATTTGGACTACATATGGTCAGTATGTGTAGGCAACATCGTTCTTTTGTTCTCAGCACACTCACGTTTCATGCTGTCTTAGAGCCTCTAGAAAGCAAGAGCGTGCTTCTTGCTCTAAAGCAGAGTTTGATCAATGGATGAGAACTCTGCTGTGTGTTTCCCTTCAGAAATGGAGTTAAATCCCAGGCTCTGAGTCTTCCTACATGCAAGACATCATTTCAGGTAAAGGCAGTTTCTTTACAGCTCAAACGAACTACATCGTTCACAAAACTCACACGTTTTGGATCTTACCTGACAAGCATTGGATGTTAGAGTACCTGTGGTTTGTTTCAGTATCAGAAGCAGAGTTAAACTATATATGTTCCATATTTGTACGAACCACCGTTCTTTTGTACTGTGCACACTCAGGTTTCCTGCTGTATTGGAGACTGTAGAAAGCAAGAGCATGCTTCTTGGTCTACAGCAGATTGTGATCCATGGATGAGAACTATGCTGTGTGTTTCCCTTCAGAAATGGAGTAAAAACCCAGGCTCTGTGTCTTCCTACATGCAAGACTTCGTTTCAGGTAATGGCAGTCACTTTTCAGATCAAACGAACTACATCGTTCACGAAGCTCACACGTTTCTCATCTTAACAGACAAGCATTGGATGTTAGAGGACCAGTGCTTTGTATCAGTTTCAGAAGCAGAGTTGGACTAGATATGGTCTGTATGTGTAGGAAACACCGTTCTTTTGTTCTCAGCACACTCACGTTTCCTGCTGTGTTAGAGACTCTAGAAAGCAAGAGCGTGCTTCGTGCTCTAAAGCAGAGCGTGATCAATAAAGGAGAACTCTGCTGTGTGTTTCACTTCAGAAATGGAGTTAAATCCCAGGCTCTGAGGCTTCCTACATGCAAGAATTCATTTCAGGTAAGGGCAGTTACTTTACAGCTCAAACGACCTAAATTGTTCACAAAGCTCACACGTTTCGGATCTTACCTGACAAGCATTGGATTTTAGAGGACCAGTGCTTTGTATCAGTTTCAGAAGCAGATTTGGACTACATATGGTTGGTCTGTGTAGGAAAAACCGTTCTTTGGTCTCGGCACACTCAAATTTCCTGCTGTATTAGAGACTCTATAAAGCAAGAGAGTGCATCTCGCTCTAAAGCAGAGTGTGATCCATGGACGAGAACTCTGCTGTGTGTTTCCCTTCAGAAATGGAGTTAAATCCCAGGCTCTGTGTCTTCCTACAAGCAGGACTTCGTTTCAGGTAAGGGCAGTCACTTTTCAGCTCAAACGAACTACATCGTTCAGGAAGCTCACACGTTTAAGATCTTACCTGACAAGCATGGGATGTTAGAGGACCTGTGGTTTGTTTCAGTTTCAGATGCAGAGTTAAACTAGATATGTTCCATATTTGTAGGAAACACCGTTCTTTTGTTCTGAGCACACTCATGTTTCCTGCTGTAGTAGAGACTCTAGAAAGCAAGAGCATACTTCTTGCTCTAAAGCAGAGTGTGATCCATGGATGAGAACTATGCTGTGTGTTTCCCTTCAGAAATGGAGATAAATCCCAGGCTCTGTGTCTTCCTACAAGCAAGCCTTCGTTTCAGGTAAGGGCAGTAACTTTTCAGCTCAAACGAACTACATCATTCACGAAGCTAAGACGATTCTCATCTTAAGAGACAAGCATTGGATGTTAGAGGACCAGTGCTTTGTATCAGTTTCAGTAGCAGATTTGGACTAGATATGGTCCGTATGTGTGGGAAACACCATTCTTTTTTCTCAGCACACTCACGTTTCCTGCTGTGTTAGAGACTTTAGTAAGCAAGAGCGTGCCTCTTGCTCTAAAGCAGAGTTTGATCAATAGATGAGAATTCTGCTGTGTGTTTCACTTCAGAAATGGAGTTAAATCCCAGGCTCTGAGGCTTCCTACATGCAAGAATTCATTTCAGGTAAGGGCAGTTACTTTACAGATCAAACGACCTACATCGTTCACAAAGCTCACACGTTTTGGATCTTACCAGGCAAGCATTGGATGTTAGAGGACCAGTACTTTGTATCAGTTTCAGAAGCAGATTTGGACTACATATGGTCCGTCTGTGTACGAAAAACCGTTCTATGGTCTTGGCACACTCAGATTTCCTGCTGTCTTAGAGACTCTAGAAAGCAAGAGCGTGCTTCTTGTTCTAAAGCAGAGTGTGATCAATGGATGAGAACACTGCTGTGTGTTTCATTTCAGAAATGGAGTTAAATCCCAGGCTCTGTGTCTTCCTACAAGCTAGACTTCCTTTCAGGTAAGGGCAGTTTCTTTATAGCTCAAAAAACTACATCGTTCAGGAAGCTCACACATTTCAGATCTTACCTGACAAGCATTGGATGTTAGAAGACCTGTGGTTTGTTTCAGTTTCAGAAGCAGAGTTAAACTAGATATGTTCCGTATTTGTAGGAAACACCATTCTTTTGTTCTGAGCACACACATGTTTCCTGCTGTATTAGAGACTCTAGAAAGCAAGAGCATGCTTCTTGCTCTAAAGCAGAGTGTGATCAATGGATGAGAACTCTGCTGTGTGTTTCACTTCAGAAATGGAGTTAAATCCCAGGCTATGAGTCTTCCTACATGCAAGACTTTATTTCAGGTAAGGGCAGTTACTTTACAGCTCAAACGAACTACATCGTTCACGAAACTCACACGTTTTTTATGTTACCTGACAAGCATTGGATGTTAGAGGACCTGTGGTTTGTTTCAGTTTCAGAAGCAGAGTTAAACTAGATATGTTCCATATTTGTAGGAAACACCATTCTTTTGTTCTGTGCACACTCAGTTTTCCTGTTGTATTAGAGACTGTGGATAGCAAGAACATGCTTCTTGCTCTAAAGCAGAGTGTGATCCGTGGATGAGAACTATGCTGTGTGTTTCCCTTCAGAAATGGAGTTAAATCCCAGGCTCTGTGTCTTCCTACAAGCAATACTTCGTTTCAGGTAAGGGCAGTCACTTTTCAGATCAAAAGAACTACATTGTTCACGAAGCTGACACGTTTCTCATCTTAACAGACAAGCATTGGATGTTAGAGGACCAGTGCTTTGTATCAATTTCAGAAGCAGAGTTGGACTAGATAAGGTCCGTATGTGTAGGAAACACCGTTCTTTTGTTCTCAGCACATTCAGTTTTCCTGCAGTATTAGAGACTCTAGAAAGCAACAGCATGCTTCTTGCTCTAAAGCAGAGTGTGATCCATGGATGAAAACTATGCTGTGTGTTTCCCTTTAGAAATGGAGTTAAATCCCAGGCTCTGTGTCTTCCTACAAGCAAGACTTCGTTTCAGGTAAGGGCAGACACTTTTCAGCTCAAACGAACTACATCGTTCACGAAGCTCACACGTTTCTCAACTTAACAGACAAGCATTGGATGTGAGAGGACCAGTGGTTTGTATGAGTTTCAGAAGCAGAGATGGACTGGATATGGTCCGTATGTGTAGGAAACACCGTTCTTTTGTTCTCAGCACACTGACGTTTCCTGTTGTGTTAGAGATACTAGAAAGCACGAGCGTGCTTCTTGTTCTAAAGCAGAGTGTGATCAATGGGTGAGAACAGTGCTCTGTGTTTCACTAAGAAATGGAATTAAATCCCAGGCTCTGAGTCTTCCTACAAGCAAGACTTCCTTTCAGGTAATTGCAGTTACTTTATCGCTCAAAGGAACTACATCATTGACGAAGATCACACGTTTCTCATCTTAACTGACAAGCATTGGATGTTAGAGGACCAGTGCTTTCTATCAGTTACAGAAGCAGATTTGGACTACATATGGTCAGTATGTGTAGGCAACATCGTTCTTTTGTTCTCAGCACACTCACGTTTCATGCTGTCTTAGAGCCTCTAGAAAGCAAGAGCGTGCTTCTTGCTCTAAAGCAGAGTTTGATCAATGGATGAGAACTCTGCTGTGTGTTTCACTTCATAAATGGAGTTAAATCCCAGGCTCTGAGTCTTCCTACATGCAAGACTTCATTTCAGGTAAAGGCAGTTTCTTTACACCTCAAACGAACTACATCGTTCACGAAACTCACACGTTTTGGATCTTACCTGACAAGCATTTGATGTTAGAGGACCTGTGGTTTGTTTCAGTATCAGAAGCAGAGTTAAACTAGATATGTTCCATATTTGTACGAACCACCGTTCTTTTGTACTGTGCACACTCAGGTTTCCTGCTGTATTAGAGACTGTAGAAAGCAAGAGCATGCTTCTTGGTCTACAGCAGATTGTGATCCATGGATGAGAACTATGCTGTGTGTTTCCCTTCAGAAATGGAGTAAAAACCCAGGCTCTGTGTCTTCCTACATGCAAGACTTCGTTTCAGGTAATGGCATTCACTTTTCAGATCAAACGAACTACATCGTTCACGAAGCTCACACGTTTCTCATCGTAACAGACAAGCATTGGATGTTAGAGGACCAGTGCTTTGTATCAGTTTCAGAAGCAGAGTTGGACTAGATATGGTCCGTATGCGTAGGAAACACCGTTCTTTTGTTCTCAGCACACTCACGTTTCCTGCTGTGTTAGAGACTCTAGAAAGCAAGAGCGTGCTTCGTGCTCTAAAGCAGAGCGTGATCAATAAATGAGAATTCTGCTGTGTGTTTCACTTCAGAAATGGAGTTAAATCCCAGGCTCTGAGGCTTCCTACATGCAAGAATTCATTTCAGGTAAGGGCAGTTACTTTACAGCTCAAACACCTAAATCGTTCACAAAGCTCACACGTTTCGGATCTTACCTGACAAGCATTGGATTTTAGAGAACCAGTGCTTTGTATCAGTTTCAGAAGCAGATTTGGACTACATATGGTTGGTCTGTGTAGGAAAAACCGTTCTTTGGTCTCGGCACACTCAAATTTCCTGCAGTATTAGAGACTCTATAAAGCAAGAGAGTGCATCTCGCTCTAAAGCAGAGTGTGATCCATGGACGAGAACTATGCTGTGTGTTTCCCTTCAGAAATGGAGTTAAATCCCAGGCTCTGTGTCTTCCTACAAGCAAGACTTCGTTTCAGGTAAGGGCAGTCACTTTTCAGCTCAAACGAACTACATAGTTCACGAAGCTCACACGTTTCAGATCTTACCTTACAAGCATTGGATGTTAGAGGACCTGTGGTTTGTTTCAGTTTCAGTTGCAGAGTTAAACTAGATATGTTCCATATTTGTAGGAAACACCGTTCATTTGTTCTGAGCACACTCATGTTTCCTGCTGTATTAGAGACTCTAGAAAGCAAGAGCATGCTTCTTGCTCTAAAGCAGAGTGTCATCCATTGATGAGAACTATGCTGTGTGTTTCCCTTCAGAAATGGTGATAAATCCCAGGCTCTGTGTCTTCCTACAAGCAAGCCTTCGTTTTAGGTAAGGGCAGTAACTTTTCAGCTCAAACGAACTACATCGTTCACGAAGCTCACACGTTTCTCATCTTAACAGACAAGCATTGGATCTTAGAGGACAAGTGCTTTGTATCAGTTTCAGAAGCAGAGTTGGACTAGATATGGTACATATGTGTAGGAAACACCGTTCTTTTGTTCTCAGCACACTCACGTTTCATGCTGTCTTAGAGACTCTAGAAAGCAAGAGCGTGCTTCTTGCTCTAAAGCAGAGCGTGATCAATAGATGAGATCTCTGCTGTGTGTTTCACTTCAGAAATGGAGTTAAATCCCAGGCTCTGAGGCTTCCTTCATGCAAGAATTCATTTCAGGTAAGGGCAATTACTTTACAGCTCAAACGACATAAATCGTTCACAAAGCACACACGTTTCGGATCTTACCTGACAAGCATTGGATGTTAGAGGACCAGTGCTTTGTATCAGTTTCAGAAGCAGATTTGGACTACATATGGTTGGTCTGTGTAGGAAAAACCATTCTTTGGTCTCGGCACACTCAAATTTCCTGCTGTATTAGAGACTCTATAAAGCAAGAGTGTGCATCTCGCTCTAAAGCAGAGTGTGATCCATGGATGAGAACTCTGCTGTGTGTTTCCCTTCAGAAATGGAGTTAAATCCCAGGCTCTGTGTCTTCCTACAAGCAAGCCTTCGTTTCAGGTAAGGGCAGTAACTTTTCAGCTCAAATGAACTACATCGTTCACGAAGCTCACACGTTTCTCATCTTAACTGACAAGCATTGGATGTTAGAGGACCAGTGCTTTGTATCAGTTTCAGAAGCAGAGTTGGACTAAATGTGGTCCGTATGTGTAGGAAACACCTTTTTTGTTCTCAGCACACTCACGTTTCATGCAGTCTTAGAGACTCTAGAGAGCAAGAGCGTGCTTCTTGCTCTAAAGCAGAGTGTGATCAATGGATGAGAACTCTGCTGTGTGTTTCACTTCAGAAATGGAATTAAATCCCAGGCTCTGAGTCTTCCTACATGCAAGACTTTATTTCAGGTAAGGGCAGTTACTTTACAGCTCAAACGAACTACATCGTTCACGAAACTCACACGTTTTTGATCTTACCTGACAAGGATTGGATGTTAGAGGAACAGTGCTTTGTATCAGTTTCAGAAGCAGATTTGGACTACATATGGTTAGTCTGTGTAGGAAACACCGTTCTTTTGTTCTGTGCACACTCAGGTTTCCTGCTGTATTAGAGACTCTAGAAAGCAAGAGTGTGCATCTCGCTCGAAACCAGAGTGTGATCCATGGATGAGAACTCTGCTGTGTGTTTCCCTTCAGAAATGGAGTTAAATCCCCAACTCTGTGTCTTCCTACAGCAAGACTTCGTTACAGGTAAGGGCAGTCACTTTTCAGCTCAAACGAACTACATCGTTCATGAAGCTCACACGTTTCTCATCTTAACTGACAAGCATTGGATGTTAGAGGACCAGTGCTTTGTATCAGTTTCAGAAGCAGAGTTGGACTAGATATGGTCCGTATGTGTAGGAAACACCGTTCTTTGTTCTCAGCACACTCAAGTTTCATGCTGTCTTAGAGACTCTCGAAAGCAAGAGCGTGCTTCTTGCTCTAAAGCTGAGTGTGATCAATGAATGAGAACTCTGCTGTGTGTTTCACTTCTGAAATGGAGTTAAATCCCAGGCTCTGAGTCTTCCTACAAGCAAGACTTCCTTTCAGGTAATTGCAGTTTCTTTATCGCTCAAAGGATCTACATCATTGACGAAGATCACACGTTTCTCATCTTAACTGACAAGCATTGGATGTTAGAGGACCAGTGCTTTCTATCAGTTACAGAAGCAGATTTGGACTACATATGGTCAGTATGTGTAGGCAACATCGTTCTTTTGTTCTCAGCACACTCACGTTTCATGCTGTCTTAGAGCCTCTAGAAAGCAAGAGCGTGCTTCTTGCTCTAAAGCAGAGTTTGATCAATGGATGAGAACTCTGCTGTGTGTTTCCCTTCAGAAATGGAGTTAAATCCCAGGCTCTGAGTCTTCCTACATGCAAGACATCATTTCAGGTAAAGGCAGTTTCTTTACAGCTCAAACGAACTACATCGTTCACAAAACTCACACGTTTTGGATCTTACCTGACAAGCATTGGATGTTAGAGTACCTGTGGTTTGTTTCAGTATCAGAAGCAGAGTTAAACTATATATGTTCCATATTTGTACGAACCACCGTTCTTTTGTACTGTGCACACTCAGGTTTCCTGCTGTATTGGAGACTGTAGAAAGCAAGAGCATGCTTCTTGGTCTACAGCAGATTGTGATCCATGGATGAGAACTATGCTGTGTGTTTCCCTTCAGAAATGGAGTAAAAACCCAGGCTCTGTGTCTTCCTACATGCAAGACTTCGTTTCAGGTAATGGCAGTCACTTTTCAGATCAAACGAACTACATCGTTCACGAAGCTCACACGTTTCTCATCTTAACAGACAAGCATTGGATGTTAGAGGACCAGTGCTTTGTATCAGTTTCAGAAGCAGAGTTGGACTAGATATGGTCTGTATGTGTAGGAAACACCGTTCTTTTGTTCTCAGCACACTCACGTTTCCTGCTGTGTTAGAGACTCTAGAAAGCAAGAGCGTGCTTCGTGCTCTAAAGCAGAGCGTGATCAATAAAGGAGAACTCTGCTGTGTGTTTCACTTCAGAAATGGAGTTAAATCCCAGGCTCTGAGGCTTCCTACATGCAAGAATTCATTTCAGGTAAGGGCAGTTACTTTACAGCTCAAACGACGTAAATTGTTCACAAAGCTCACACGTTTCGGATCTTACCTGACAAGCATTGGATTTTAGAGGACCAGTGCTTTGTATCAGTTTCAGAAGCAGATTTGGACTACATATGGTTGGTCTGTGTAGGAAAAACCGTTCTTTGGTCTCGGCACACTCAAATTTCCTGCTGTATTAGAGACTCTATAAAGCAAGAGAGTGCATCTCGCTCTAAAGCAGAGTGTGATCCATGGACGAGAACTCTGCTGTGTGTTTCCCTTCAGAAATGGAGTTAAATCCCAGGCTCTGTGTCTTCCTACAAGCAGGACTTCGTTTCAGGTAAGGGCAGTCACTTTTCAGCTCAAACGAACTACATCGTTCAGGAAGCTCACACGTTTAAGATCTTACCTGACAAGCATGGGATGTTAGAGGACCTGTGGTTTGTTTCAGTTTCAGATGCAGAGTTAAACTAGATATGTTCCATATTTGTAGGAAACACCGTTCTTTTGTTCTGAGCACACTCATGTTTCCTGCTGTAGTAGAGACTCTAGAAAGCAAGAGCATACTTCTTGCTCTAAAGCAGAGTGTGATCCATGGATGAGAACTATGCTGTGTGTTTCCCTTCAGAAATGGAGATAAATCCCAGGCTCTGTGTCTTCCTACAAGCAAGCCTTCGTTTCAGGTAAGGGCAGTAACTTTTCAGCTCAAACGAACTACATCATTCACGAAGCTAAGACGATTCTCATCTTAAGAGACAAGCATTGGATGTTAGAGGACCAGTGCTTTGTATCAGTTTCAGTAGCAGATTTGGACTAGATATGGTCCGTATGTGTGGGAAACACCATTCTTTTTTCTCAGCACACTCACGTTTCCTGCTGTGTTAGAGACTTTAGTAAGCAAGAGCGTGCCTCTTGCTCTAAAGCAGAGTTTGATCAATAGATGAGAATTCTGCTGTGTGTTTCACTTCAGAAATGGAGTTAAATCCCAGGCTCTGAGGCTTCCTACATGCAAGAATTCATTTCAGGTAAGGGCAGTTACTTTACAGATCAAACGACCTACATCGTTCACAAAGCTCACACGTTTTGGATCTTACCAGGCAAGCATTGGATGTTAGAGGACCAGTACTTTGTATCAGTTTCAGAAGCAGATTTGGACTACTTATGGTCCGTCTGTGTACGAAAAACCGTTCTATGGTCTTGGCACACTCAGATTTCCTGCTGTCTTAGAGACTCTAGAAAGCAAGAGCGTGCTTCTTGTTCTAAAGCAGAGTGTGATCAATGGATGAGAACACTGCTGTGTGTTTCATTTCAGAAATGGAGTTAAATCCCAGGCTCTGTGTCTTCCTACAAGCTAGACTTCCTTTCAGGTAAGGGCAGTTTCTTTATAGCTCAAAAAACTACATCGTTCAGGAAGCTCACACATTTCAGATCTTACCTGACAAGCATTGGATGTTAGAAGACCTGTGGTTTGTTTCAGTTTCAGAAGCAGAGTTAAACTAGATATGTTCCGTATTTGTAGGAAACACCATTCTTTTGTTCTGAGCACACACATGTTTCCCTCTGTATTAGAGACTCTAGAAAGCAAGAGCATGCTTCTTGCTCTAAAGCAGAGTGTGATCAATGGATGAGAACTCTGCTGTGTGTTTCACTTCAGAAATGGAGTTAAATCCCAGGCTATGAGTCTTCCTACATGCAAGACTTTATTTCAGGTAAGGGCAGTTACTTTACAGCTCAAACGAACTACATCGTTCACGAAACTCACACGTTTTTTATGTTACCTGACAAGCATTGGATGTTAGAGGACCTGTGGTTTGTTTCAGTTTCAGAAGCAGAGTTAAACTAGATATGTTCCATATTTGTAGGAAACACCATTCTTTTGTTCTGTGCACACTCAGTTTTCCTGTTGTATTAGAGACTGTGGATAGCAAGAACATGCTTCTTGCTCTAAAGCAGAGTGTGATCCGTGGATGAGAACTATGCTGTGTGTTTCCCTTCAGAAATGGAGTTAAATCCCAGGCTCTGTGTCTTCCTACAAGCAATACTTCGTTTCAGGTAAGGGCAGTCACTTTTCAGATCAAAAGAACTACGTTGTTCACGAAGCTGACACGTTTCTCATCTTAACAGACAAGCATTGGATGTTAGAGGACCAGTGCTTTGTATCAATTTCAGAAGCAGAGTTGGACTAGATAAGGTCCGTATGTGTAGGAAACACCGTTCTTTTGTTCTCAGCACATTCAGTTTTCCTGCAGTATTAGAGACTCTAGAAAGCAACAGCATGCTTCTTGCTCTAAAGCAGAGTGTGATCCATGGATGAAAACTATGCTGTGTGTTTCCCTTTAGAAATGGAGTTAAATCCCAGGCTCTGTGTCTTCCTACAAGCAAGACTTCGTTTCAGGTAAGGGCAGACACTTTTCAGCTCAAACGAACTACATCGTTCACGAAGCTCACACGTTTCTCAACTTAACAGACAAGCATTGGATGTGAGAGGACCAGTGGTTTGTATGAGTTTCAGAAGCAGAGATGGACTGGATATGGTCCGTATGTGTAGGAAACACCGTTCTTTTGTTCTCAGCACACTGACGTTTCCTGTTGTGTTAGAGATACTAGAAAGCACGAGCGTGCTTCTTGTTCTAAAGCAGAGTGTGATCAATGGGTGAGAACAGTGCTCTGTGTTTCACTAAGAAATGGAATTAAATCCCAGGCTCTGAGTCTTCCTACAAGCAAGACTTCCTTTCAGGTAATTGCAGTTACTTTATCGCTCAAAGGAACTACATCATTGACGAAGATCACACGTTTCTCATCTTAACTGACAAGCATTGGATGTTAGAGGACCAGTGCTTTCTATCAGTTACAGAAGCAGATTTGGACTACATATGGTCAGTATGTGTAGGCAACATCGTTCTTTTGTTCTCAGCACACTCACGTTTCATTCTGTCTTAGAGCCTCTAGAAAGCAAGAGCGTGCTTCTTGCTCTAAAGCAGAGTTTGATCAATGGATGAGAACTCTGCTGTGTGTTTCACTTCATAAATGGAGTTAAATCCCAGGCTCTGAGTCTTCCTACATGCAAGACTTCATTTCAGGTAAAGGCAGTTTCTTTACACCTCAAACGAACTACATCGTTCACGAAACTCACACGTTTTGGATCTTACCTGACAAGCATTGGATGTTAGAGGACCTGTGGTTTGTTTCAGTATCAGAAGCAGAGTTAAACTAGATATGTTCCATATTTGTACGAACCACCGTTCTTTTGTACTGTGCACACTCAGGTTTCCTGCTGTATTAGAGACTGTAGAAAGCAAGAGCATGCTTCTTGGTCTACAGCAGATTGTGATCCATGGATGAGAACTATGCTGTGTGTTTCCCTTCAGAAATGGAGTAAAAACCCAGGCTCTGTGTCTTCCTACATGCAAGACTTCGTTTCAGGTAATGGCAGTCACTTTTCAGATCAAACGAACTACATCGTTCACGAAGCTCACACGTTTCTCATCTTAACAGACAAGCATTGGATGTTAGAGGACCAGTGCTTTGTATCAGTTTCAGAAGCAGAGTTGCACTAGATATGGTCCGTATGCGTAGGAAACACCGTTCTTTTGTTCTCAGCACACTCACGTTTCCTGCTGTGTTAGAGACTCTAGAAAGCAAGAGCGTGCTTCGTGCTCTAAAGCAGAGCGTGATCAATAAATGAGAATTCTGCTGTGTGTTTCACTTCAGAAATGGAGTTAAATCCCAGGCTCTGAGGCTTCCTACATGCAAGAATTCATTTCAGGTAAGGGCAGTTACTTTACAGCTCAAACACCTAAATCGTTCACAAAGCTCACACGTTTCGGATCTTACCTGACAAGCATTGGATTTTAGAGAACCAGTGCTTTGTATCAGTTTCAGAAGCAGATTTGGACTACATATGGTTGGTCTGTGTAGGAAAAACCGTTCTTTGGTCTCGGCACACTCAAATTTCCTGCTGTATTAGAGACTCTATAAAGCAAGAGAGTGCATCTCGCTCTAAAGCAGAGTGTGATCCATGGACGAGAACTCTGCTGTGTGTTTCCCTTCAGAAATGGAGTTAAATCCCAGGCTCTGAGTCTTCCTACAAGCAAGACTTCGTTTCAGGTAAGGGCAGTCACTTTTCAGCTCAAACGAACTACATAGTTCACGAAGCTCACACGTTTCAGATCTTACCTTACAAGCATTGGATGTTAGAGGACCTGTGGTTTGTTTCAGTTTCAGTTGCAGAGTTAAACTAGATATGTTCCATATTTGTAGGAAACACCGTTCATTTGTTCTGAGCACACTCATGTTTCCTGCTGTATTAGAGACTCTAGAAAGCAAGAGCATGCTTCTTGCTCTAAAGCAGAGTGTCATCCATTGATGAGAACTATGCTGTGTGTTTCCCTTCAGAAATGGTGATAAATCCCAGGCTCTGTGTCTTCCTACAAGCAAGCCTTCGTTTTAGGTAAGGGCAGTAACTTTTCAGCTCAAACGAACTACATCGTTCACGAAGCTAACACGATTCTCATCTTAAGAGACAAGCATTGGATGTTAGAGGACCAGTGCTTTGTATCAGTTTCAGTAGCACATTTGGACTAGATATGGTCCGTATGTGTGGGAAACACCATTCTTTTGTTCTCAGCACACTCACGTTTCTTGCTGTGTTAGAGACTCTAGAAAGCAAGAGCGTGCTTCTTGCTCTAAAGCAGAGTTTGATCAATAGATGAGAATTCTGCTGTGTGTTTCACTTCAGAAATGTAGTTAAATCCCAGGCTCTGAAGCTTCCTACATGCAAGAATTAATTTCAGGTAAGGGCAGTTACTTTACAGCTCAAACGACCTACATCGTTCACAAAGCTCACACGTTTTGGATCTTACCAGGCAAGCATTGGATGTTAGAGGACCAGTACTTTGTATCAGTTTCAGAAGCAGATTTGGACTACATATGGTCCGTCTGTGTATGAAAAACCGTTCTATGGTCTTGGCACACTCAGATTTCCTGCTGTCTTGGAGACTCTAGAAAGCAAGAGCGTGCTTCTTGCTCTAAAGCAGAGTTTGATCAATAGATGAGAATTCTGCTTTGTGTTTCACTTCAGAAATGGAGTTAAATCCCAGGCTCTGAAGCTTACTACATGCAAGACTTCCTTTCAGGTAAGGGCAGTTTCTTTATAGCCCAAAAAACTACATCGTTCAGGAAGATCACACATTTCAGATCTTACCTGACAAGCATTGGATGTTAGAGGACCTGTGGTTTGTTTCAGTTTCAGAAGCAGAGTTAAACTAGATATGTTCCGTATTTGTAGGAAACACCATTCTTTTGTTCTGAGCACACACATGTTTCCTGCTGTATTAGAGACTCTAGAAAGCAAGAGCATGCTTCTTGCTCTAAAGCAGAGTGTGATCCATGGATGAGAATTCTGCTGTGTGTTTCACTTCAGAAATGGAGTTAAATCCCAGGCTCTGAGTCTTCCTACATGCAAGACTTCATTTCAGGTAAGGGCAGTTACTTTACAGCTCAAACGAACTACATTGTTCACAAAACTCACACGTTTTGGATCTTACCTGACAAGCATTGGATGTTAGAGGACCTGTGGTTTGTTTCAGTATCAGAAGCAGAGTTAAACTAGATATGTTCCATATTTGTACGAACCACCGTTCTTTTGTACTGTGCACACTCAGGTTTCCTGCTGTATTAGAGACTGTAGAAAGCAAGAGCATGCTTCTTGGTCTACAGCAGATTGTGATCCATGGATGAGAACTATGCTGTGTGTTTCCCTTCAGAAATGGAGTAAAAACCCAGGCTCTGTGTTTCCTACATGCAAGACTTCGTTTCAGGTAATGGCAGTCACTTTTCAGATCAAACGAACTACATCGTTCACGAAGCTCACACGTTTCTCATCTTAACAGACAAGCATTGGATGTTAGAGGACCAGTGCTTTGTATCAGTTTCAGAAGCAGAGTTGGACTAGATATGGTCCGTATGTGTAGGAAACACCGTTCTTTTGTTCTCAGCACACTCTCGTTTCCTGCTGTGTTAGAGACTCTAGAAAGCAAGAGCGTGCTTCGTGCTCTAAAGCAGAGCGTGATCAATAAATGAGAACTCTGCTGTGTGTTTCACTTCAGAAATGGAGTTAAATCCCAGGCTCTGAGGCTTCCTACATGCAAGAATTCATTTCAGGTAAGGGCAGTTACTTTACAGCTCAAACGACCTAAATCGTTCACAAAGCTCACACGTTTCGGATCTTACCTGACAAGCATTGGATTTTAGAGGACCAGTGCTTTGTATCAGTTTCAGAAGCAGATTTGGACTACATATGGTTGGTCTGTGTAGGAAAAACCGTTCTTTGGTCTCGGCACACTCAAATTTCCTGCTGTATTAGAGACTCTATAAAGCAAGAGAGTGCATCTCGCTCTAAAGCAGAGTGTGATCCATGGACGAGAACTCTGCTGTGTGTTTCCCTTCAGAAATGGAGTTAATTCCCAGGCTCTGTGTCTTCCTACAAGCAAGACTTCGTTTCAGGTAAGGGCAGTCACTTTTCAGCTCAAACGAACTACATAGTTCACGAAGCTCACACGTTTCAGATCTTACCTGACAAGCATTGGATGTTAGAGGACCTGTGGTTTGTTTCAGTTTCAGTTGCAGAGTTAAACTAGATATGTTCCATATTTGTAGGAAACACCGTTCCCGTTCATTTGTTCTGAGCACACTCATGTTTCCTGCTGTATTAGAGACTCTAGAAAGCAAGAGCATGCTTCTTGCTCTAAAGCAGAGTGTCATCCATTGATGAGAACTATGCTGTGTGTTTCCCTTCAGAATTGGTGATAAATCCCAGGCTCTGTGTCTTCCTACAAGCAAGCCTTCGTTTTAGGTAAGGGCAGTAACTTTTCAGCTCAAACGAACTACATCGTTCACGAAGCTAACACGATTCTCATCTTAAGAGACAAGCATTGGATGTTAGAGGACCAGTGCTTTGTATCAGTTTCAGTAGCAGATTTGGACTAGATATGGTCCGTATGTGTGGGAAACACCATTCTTTTGTTCTCAGCACACTCACGTTTCTTGCTGTGTTAGAGACTCTAGAAAGCAAGAGCGTGCTTCTTGCTCTAAAGCAGAGTTTGATCAATAGATGAGAATTCTGCTGTGTGTTTCACTTCAGAAATGTAGTTAAATCCCAGGCTCTGAGGCTTCCTACATGCAAGAATTAATTTCAGGTAAGGGCAGTTACTTTACAGCTCAAACGACCTACATCGTTCACAAAGCTCACACGTTTTGGATCTTACCAGGCAAGCATTGGATGTTAGAGGACCAGTACTTTGTATCAGTTTCAGAAGCAGATTTGGACTACATATGGTCCGTCTGTGTACGAAAAACCGTTCTATGGTCTTGGCACACTCAGATTTCCTGCTGTCTTGGAGACTCTAGAAAGCAAGAGCGTGCTTCTTGCTCTAAAGCAGAGTTTGATCAATAGATGAGAATTCTGCTTTGTGTTTCACTTCAGAAATGGAGTTAAATCCCAGGCTCTGAAGCTTACTACATGCAAGACTTCCTTTCAGGTAAGGGCAGTTTCTTTATAGCTCAAAAAACTACATCGTTCAGGAAGCTCACACATTTCAGATCTACCTGAAAAGCATTGGATGTTAGAGGACCTGTGGTTTGTTTCAGTTTCAGAAGCAGAGTTAAACTAGATATGTTCCGTATTTGTAGGAAACACCATTCTTTTGTTCTGAGCACACACATGTTTCCTGCTGTATTAGAGACTCTAGAAAGCAAGAGCTTGCTTCTTGCTCTAAAGCAGAGTGTGATCAATGGATGAGAACTCTGCTGTGTGTTTCACTTCAGATGGAGTTAAATCCCAGGCTATGAGTCTTCCTACATGCAAGAATTTATTTCAGGTAAGGGCAGTTACTTTACAGCTCAAACGAACTACATTGTTCACGAAACTCACACGTTTTTTATGTTACCTGAAAAGCATTGGATGTTAGAGGACCTGTGGTTTGTTTCAGTATCAGAAGCAGAGTAAAACTAGATATGTTCCATATTTGTAGGAAACACCGTTCTTTTGTTCTGAGCACACTCATGTTTCCTGCTGTAGTAGAGACTCTAGAAAGCAAGAGCATACTTCTTGCTCTAAAGCAGAGTGTGATCCATGGATGAGAACTATGCTGTGTGTTTCCCTTCAGAAATGGACATAAATCCCAGGCTCTGTGTCTTCCTACAAGCAAGCCTTCGTTTCAGGTAAGGGCAGTAACTTTTCAGCTCAAACGAACTACATCGTTCACGAAGCTAAGACGATTCTCATCTTAAGAGACAAGCATTGGATGTTAGAGGACCAGTGCTTTGTATCAGTTTCAGTAGCAGATTTGGACTAGATATGGTCCGTATGTGTGGGAAACACCATTCTTTTTTCTCAGCACACTCACGTTTCCTGCTGTGTTAGAGACTTTAGTAAGCAAGAGCGTGCCTCTTGCTCTAAAGCAGAGTTTGATCAATAGATGAGAATTCTGCTGTGTGTTTCACTTCAGAAATGGAGTTAAATCCCAGGCTCTGAGGCTTCCTACATGCAAGAATTCATTTCAGGTAAGGGCAGTTACTTTACAGCTCAAACGACCTACATCGTTCACAAAGCTCACACGTTTTGGATCTTACCAGGCAAGCATTGGATGTTAGAGGACCAGTACTTTGTATCAGTTTCAGAAGCAGATTTGGACTACATATGGTCCGTCTGTGTACGAAAAACCGTTCTATGGTCTTGGCACACTCAGATTTCCTGCTGTCTTAGAGACTCTAGAAAGCAAGAGCGTGCTTCTTGTTCTAAAGCAGAGTGTGATCAATGGATGAGAACACTGCTGTGTGTTTCACTTCAGATGGAGTTAAATCCCAGGCTATGTGTCTTCCTACAGGCAAGACTTTATTTCAGGTAAGGGCAGTTACTTTACAGCTCAAACGAACTACATCGTTCACGAAACTCACACGTTTTTTATGTTAACTGACAAACATTGGATGTTAGAGGACCTGTGGTTTGTTTCAGTTTCAGAAGCAGAGTTAAACTAGATATGTTCCATATTTGTAGGAAACACCATTCTTTTGTTTTGTGCACACTCAGTTTTCCTGCTGTATTAGAGACTGTGGAAAGCAAGAACATGCTTCTTGCTCTAAAGCAGAGTGTGATCCGTGGATGAGAACTATGCTGTGTGTTTCCCTTCAGAAATGGAGTTAAATCCCAGGCTCTGTGTCTTCCTACAAGCAATACTTCGTTTCAGGTAAGGGCAGTCACTTTTCAGAGCAAAAGAACTACATTGTTCACGAAGCTCACACGTTTCTCATCTTAACAGACAAGCATTGGATTTTAGAGGACCAGTGCTTTGTATCAATTTCAGAAGCAGAGTTGGACTAGATAAGGTCCGTATGTGTAGGAAACACCGTTCTTTTGTTCTCAGCACATTCAGTTTTCCTGCAGTATTAGAGACTCTAGAAAGCAACAGCATGCTTCTTGCTCTAAAGCAGAGTGTGATCCATGGATGAGAACTATGCTGTGTGTTTCCCTTTAGAAATGGAGTTAAATCCCAGGCTCTGTGTCTTCCTACAAGCAAGACTTCGTTTCAGGTAAGGGCAGACACTTTTCAGCTCAAAGGAACTACATCGTTCACGAAGCTCACACGTTTCTCAACTTAACAGACAAGCATTGGATGTGAGAGGACCAGTGGTTTGTATGAGTTTCAGAAGCAGAGATGGACTGGATATGGTCCGTATGTGAAGGAAACACCGTTCTTTTGTTCTCAGCACACTCACGTTTCCTGTTGTGTTAGAGATACTAGAAAGCAAGAGCGTGCTTCTTGTTCTAAAGCAGAGTGTGATCAATGGGTGAGAACAGTGCTCTGCGTTTCACTAAGAAATGGAATGAAATCCCAGGCTCTGAGTCTTCCTACACGCAAGACTTCCTTTCAGGTAATTGCAGTTTCTTTATCGCTCAAAGGAACTACATCATTGACGAAGATCACACGTTTCTCATCTTAACTGACAAGCATTGGATGTTAGAGGACCAGTGCTTTCTATCAGCTACAGAAGCAGATTTGGACTACATATGGTCAGTATGTGTAGGCAACATCGTTCTTTTGTTCTCAGCACACTCACGTTTCATGCTGTCTTAGAGCCTCTAGAAAGCAAGAGAGTGCTTCTTGCTCTAAAGCAGAGTTTGATCAATGGATGAGAACTCTGCTGTGTGTTTCACTTCATAAATGGAGTTAAATCCCAGGCTCTGAGTATTCCTACATGCAAGACTTCATTTCAGGTAAAGGCAGTTTCTTTACACCTCAAACGAACTACATCGTTCACGAAACTCACACGTTTTGGATCTTACCTGACAAGCATTGGATGTTAGAGGACCTCTGGTTTGTTTCAGTATCAGAAGCAGAGTTAAACTAGATATGTTCCATATTTGTACGAACCACCGTTCTTCTGTACTGTGCACACTCAGGTTTCCTGCTGTATTAGAGACTGTTGATAGCAAGAGCATGCTTCTTGCTCTAAAGCAGAGTGTGATCCATGGATGAGAACTATGCTGTGTGTTTCCCTTTAGAAATGGAGTTCAATCCCAGGCTCTGTGTCTTCCTACAAGCAATGCTTCGTTTCAGGTAAGGGCAGTCACTTTTCAGATCAAAAGAACTACATTGTTCACGAAGCTCACACGTTTGTCATCTTAACAGACAAGCATTGGATGTTAGAGGACCAGTGCTTTGTATCAGTTTCAGAAGCAGAGTTAAACTAGATATGTTCCATATTTGTAGGAAACACCGTTCTTTTGTTCTCAGCACATTCAGTTTTCCTGCATAATTAGAGACTCTAGAAAGCAACAGCATGCTTCTTGCTCTAAAGCAGAGTGTGATCCATGGATGAGAACTATGCTGTGTGTTTCCCTTCAGAAATAGAGGTAAATCCCAGGCTCTGTGTCTTCCTACAAGCAAGACTTTGTTTCAGGTAAGGGCAGTTACTTTACAGGTCAAACGACCTACATCATTCACGAAGCTCACACGTTTCTCATCTTAACAGGCAAGCTTTGGATGTTAGAGGACCAGGGCTTTGTATGAGTTTCAGAAGCAGAGTTGGACTAGATATGGTCAGTATGTGTAGGAAACACCGTTCTTTTGTTCTCAGCACACTCATGTTTCCTGCTGTCTTAGAGACTCTAGAAAGCAACAGCGTGCTTCTTGTTCTAAAGCAGAGTGTGATCAATGGGTGAGAACACTGCTGTGTGTTTCACTTCAGAAATGAAATTAAATCCCAGGCTCTGAGTCTTCCTACAAGCAAGACTTCATTTCAGGTAATTGCAGTTTCTTTAGAGCTCAAAGGAACTACATCGTTCACGAAGTTCACACTTTTCGGATCTTACCTGACAAGCATTAGATGTTAGAGGACCAGTGGTTTGTTTCAGTTTCAGAAGCAGAGTTAAACTAGATATGTTCTGTATTTGTAGGAAGCACCGTTCTTTTGTCCTGAGCACACTCATGTTTCCTGCTGTATTAGAGACTCTAGAAAGCAAGAGCATGCTTCTTGCTCTAAAGCAGAGTGTGATCAATGGATGAGAACTCTGCTGTGTGTTTCACTTCAGATGGAGTTAAATCCCAGGCTCTGAGTCTTCCTACATGCAGGACTTCATTTCAGGTAAGGGCAGTTACTTTACAGCTCAAATGAACTACATTATTCACGAAACTGACACGTTTTGGATTTTACCTGACAAGCATTGGATGTTAGAGGACCTGTGGTTTGTTTCAGTATCAAAAGCAGAGTTAAACTAGATATGTTCCAAATTTGTAGGAAACACCGTATTTTGTTCTGAGCACACTCACGTTTCCTACTCTATTAGAGACTCTAGAAAGCAAGAGCATGCTTCTTGCTTTAAAGCACAGT
The DNA here is from genome assembly GCA_949786385.1 of Onychomys leucogaster. Classification (NCBI taxonomy): domain Eukaryota; kingdom Metazoa; phylum Chordata; class Mammalia; order Rodentia; family Cricetidae; genus Onychomys; species Onychomys leucogaster. Next base: position 2,257,605 of record CATKUP010000025.1, read on the forward strand.
GTGATCCATGGATGAGAACTATGCTGTGTGTTTCCCTTCAGAAATGGAGGTAAATCCCAGGCTCTGTGTCTTCCTACAAGCAAGACTTCGTTTCAGGTAAGGGCAGTCACTTTTCAATACAAACGAACTACATCGTTCACGAAGCTCACACGTTTCTCAACTTAACAGACAAGCATTGGATATTAGAGGACCAGTGCTTTGTATGAGTTTCAGAAGCAGAGTTGGACTGGATATGGTCCGTATGTGTAGGAAACACCGTTCTTTTGTTCTCAGCACACTCACGTTTCATGCTCTCTTAGAGCCTCTAGAAAGCAAGAGCATGCTTCTTGCTCTAAAGCAGAGTGTGATCCATGGATGAGAATTCTGCTGTGTGTTTCACTTCAGAAATGGAGTTAAATCCCAGGCTCTGAGTCTTCCTACATGCAAGACTTCATTTCAGGTAAGGACAGTTACTTTACAGCTCAAACGAACTACATTGTTCACAAAACTCACACGTTTTGGATCTTACCTGACAAGCATTGGATGTTAGAGGACCTGTGGTTTGTTTCAGTATCAGAAGCAGAGTTGAACTAGATATGTTCCGAATTTGTAGGAAACACCGTTCTTTTGTTCTGAGCACACTCATGTTTCCTGATGTATAAGAGACTCTAGAAAGCAAGAGCATGCTTCTTGCTCTAAAGCAGAGTGTGATCCATGGATGAGAACTATGCTGTGTGTTTCCCTTCAGAAATGGAGGTAAATCCCAGGCTCTGTGTCTTCCTCTAAGCAAGACTTCATTTCAGGTAAGGGCAGTCACTTTTCAGCTCAAACGAACTACATCCTTCACGAAGCTCACACGTTTCGGATCTTACCTGACAAGCATTGGATGCTAGAGGAAATGTGGTTTGTTTCAGTTTCAGAAGCAGAGTTAAACTAGATATGTTCCATATGTGTAGGAAACACCATGCTTTTGTTCTGAGTACACTCATGTTTCCTGCTCTATTAGAGACCCTAGAAAGCAAGAGCATGCTTCTTGCTCTAAAGCAGAGTGTGATCCATGGATGAGAACTATGCTGTGTGTTTCCCTTCAGAAATGGAGTTAAATCCCAGGCTCTGTGTCTTCCTACAAGCAAGACTTCGTTTCAGGTAAGGGCAGTTACTTTTCAGATCAAACGAACTACATCGTTCACGAAGCTCACACGTTTCTCAACTTAACAGACAAGCATTGGATGTTAGAGGACCAGTGCTTTGTATGAGTTTCAGAAGCAGAGTTGGACTGGATATGGTCCGTATGTGTAGGAAACACCGTTCTTTTGTTCTCAGCACACTCACGTTTCCTGTTGTGTTAGAGACTCTAGAAAGCAAGAACGTGCTTCTTGTTCTAAAGCAGAGTATGATCAATGGGTGAGAACACTGCTGTGTGTTTCACTTAAGAAATGGAATTAAATCCCAGGCTCTGAGTCTTCCTACAAGCAAGACTTCCTGTCAGGTAATTGCAGTTTCTTTATCGCTCAAAGGAACTACATCATTGACAAAGCTCACACGTTTCTCATCTTATCTGAAAAGCATTGGATGTTAGAGGACCAGTGCTTTCTATCAGTTACAGAAGCAGATTTGGATTACATATGGTCAGTATGTGTAGGCAACATCGTTCTTTTATTCTCAGCACACTCACGTTTCATGCTTTCTTAGAGCCTCTAGAATGCAAGAGCGTGCTTTTTGCTCTAAAGCAGAGTTTGATCAATGGATGAGAACTATGCCGTGTGTTTCCCTTCAGAATTGGAGGTAAATCCCAGGCTCTGTGTCTTCCTACAAGCAAGACTTCGTTTCAGGTAAGGGCAGTCACTTTTCAGCTCAAACGTACTACATCCTTCACGAAGCTCACACGTTTCAGATCTTACCTGCAAAGCATTGGATGCTAGAGGACCTGTGGTTTGTTTCTGTTTCAGAAGCAGAGTTAAACTAGATATGTTCCGTATGTGTAGGAAACACCGTGCTTTTGTTCTGAGTACACTCATGTTTCCTGCTCTATTAGAGACTCTAGAAAGCAAGAGCATGCTTCTTGCTCTAAAGCAGAGTGTGATCCATGGATGAGAACTATGCTGTGTGTTTTTCCTTCAGAAATGGAGTTAAATCCCAGGCTCTGTGTCTTCCTACAAGCAAGACTTCGTTTCAGGATAGGGAAGTCACTTTTCAGCTCAAATGAACTACATCGTTCACGAAGCTCACACGTTTCGCAACTTAACACACAAGCATTGGATGTTAGAGGACCAGTGCTTTCTATCAGTTACAGAAGCAGATTTGGACTACATATGGTCAGTATGTGCAGGCAACATCGTTCTTTTGTTCTCAGCACACTCACGTTTCATGCTGTCTTAGAGCCTCTAGAAAGCAAGAGCGTGCTTCTTGCTCTAAAGCTGAGTTTGATCAATGGATGAGAACTTTGCTGTGTGTTTCAGTTCAGAAATGGAGTTAAATCCCAGGCTCTGAGTCTTCCTAAAATCAAGACTTCATTTCAGGTAAGGGCAGTTACTTTACAGCTCAAACGAACTACATTGTTCACGAAACTCACACGTTTTGGATCTTACCTGACAAGCATTGGATGTTAGAGGACCTGTGGTTTGTTTCAGTATCAGAAGCAGAGTTAAACTAGATATGTTCCGAATTTGTAGGAAACACCGTTCTTTTGTTCTGAGCACACTCATGTTTCCTGATGTATAAGAGACTCTAGAAAGCAAGAGCATGCTTCTTGCTCTAAAGCAGAATGTGATCCATGGATGACAACTCTGCTGTATGTTTCATTTCCGAAATGGAGTTAAATCCCAGGCTCTGAGTCTTCCTAGAATCAAGACTTCGTTTCAGGTGAGGGCAGTCCCTTTCCAGCTCAAACGAACTACATTGTTCACGAAGCTCACACGTTTCTCATCTTCACTGACAAGAATTAGATGTTAGAGGACCAGTGCTTTGTATCAGTTTCAGAAGCAGAGTTGGAATAGATATGGTCCGCATGTGTAGGAAACACCGTTCTTTTGTTCTCAGCACACTCACGTTTCCTGCTGTCTTAGAGACTCTAGATAGCAAGAGAATGCTTCTCGTTCTAAAGCAGATTGTGATCAATGGATGAGAACACTGCTGTGTGTTTCACTTCAGAAATGGAGTTAAATCCCAGGCTCTGAGTCTTCCTGCAAGCAAGACTTCGTTTCAGATAAGGGCAGTCTCTTTACAGCTCTAACGAACTGCATTATTCACGAAGCTCACACGTTTCCCATATTAACTGACAAGCATAGGATGTTAGAGGACCTTTGGTTTGTTTTAGTTTCAGAAGCAGAGTTGAACTAGATATGGTCCGTATGTGTAGGAAACACCGTTCCTTGGTCTCAGCGCACTCACATTTCCTGCTGTATTAGAGACTCTAGAAAGCAAGAGCGTGCTTCCCGCTCTAAAGCATATTTTGATCCATGGATGAGAACTATGCTGTGTGTTTCCCTTCAGAAATGGAGTTAAATCCCAGGCTCTGTGTCTTCCTATAAGCAAGACTTCGTGTCAGGTAAGGGGAGTCACTTTTCAGCTCAAACGAACTACATCGTTCACGAAGCTCACATGTTACACATCTTAACTGACAAGCATTGAATGTTAGAGGACCAGCGCTTTGTATCAGTTTCAGAAGCAGAGTTGGACTAGATATGGTCCGTATGTATAGGAAACACCATTCTTTTGTTCTGAGCACAATCACTTTTCCTACTTTATTAGAGATTCTAGAAAGCAAGAGCTTGCTTCTTGCTCTAAAGCAGAGTGTGGTCCATGGATGAGAACTCTGCTGTGTGTTTCACTTCAGAAATGGAGTTAAATCCCAGGCTGTGAGTCTTCCTCCAAGTAAGACTGCGTTTCAGATAAGGGCAGTTACTTTACAGCTCAAATGAACTACATTGTTCACGAAGCTCACACGTTTCTCATCTTAACTGAAAAGCATTGGATGTTAGAGGACCAATGCTTTGTATCAGTTTCAGAAGCAGAGTTGGACTAGATATGGTCCGTATATGTATGAAACACCGTTCTTTGGTCTCAGCACACTCACATTTCCTGCTGTGTTAGAGACTGTAGAAACCTAGAGCGTGCTTCTTGCTCTAAAGCAGAGAGTGTTTCATGGATGAGAAGTCTTTTGTGTGTTTCCCTCCAGACATGGAGTTAAATCTCAGGCTCTGAGTTTTCCTACAAGCAAGACTTGGTTTCAGGTAAGGGAAGTCACTTTTCAGCTCAAACGAACTACATCATTCGCGAAACTCACACGTTTCTCATCTTAACTGACAAGCATTGGATGTTAGAGGACCAGTGCTTGTATCAGTTTCAGAGGCAGGGTTGGACTAGATATGGTCCTTATGTGTAGGCAACACCATTCTATTGTTCTCAACACACTCCCGTTTCCCGCTGTCTTAGAGACTCTAGAAAGCAAGGGCGTGCTTCTTGCTCTAATGCAGAGTGTGATCAATGGATGAGAACACTGGTTTGTGTTTCACTTCAGAAATGGAGTTAAATCCCAGGCTCTGAGTCTTCCTAGAATCAAGACTTCGTTTCAGGTGAGGGCATTCCCTTTCCAGCTCATACGAACTACATTGTTCACGAAGCTCACACATTTCTCATCTTCACTGACAAGAATTAGATGTTAGAGGACCAGTGATTTGTGTCAGTTTCAGAAGCAGAGTTGAACTAGATATGGTCCCTATGTGTAGGAAACACCATTCTTTGGTCTGAGCACAATCACGTTTCCTCCTGTATTAGAGACTCTATAAAGCAAGAGCGTGCTGTTTGCTCTAAAGCAGAGTGTGATCAATGGATGAGATCTCTGCTGTGTGTTTCCCTTCAGAAATGGAGTTAAATCCCAAGCTCTGAGTCTTCCTACAAGCAAGACTTCGTTTCAGGTAAGGGCAGTTTCTTACAGCGCAAACGTACTACATCGTTTACGAAGTTCACACGTTTCTCATCTTAACTAACAAGCATTGGATGTTAGCGGACCTGTGGTTTGTTTCAGTTTCAGAAGGTTGTTGAACTAGATATGGTCCGTATGTGTTGGAAACACAGTTCATTTGTTCTGAGCACAATCACGTTTCCTGCTGTATTAGAGACTATAGAAAGCAAGAGCGTGCTTTTTGCTCTAATTCAGAGAGTGTTTCATGGATGAGAAGTGTGCGGTGTGTTTCCCTACAGAAATGGAGTTAAATCTCCGGGTCTGTGTCTTGCTACAAACAACACTTCGTTTCAGGAAAGTGCAGTCACTTTTCAGCTCAATGAACTACATTGTTCACGAAGCTCACACGTTTCTCATCTTAATTGCCAAGCATTAGATGTTAGAGGACCACTGCTTTGCATCATTTACAGAAACAGAGTTAGATTAGATGTGGTCCATATGTCTAGGAAACACCGTTCTTTTGTTCTCAGCATCCTCAAGTTTCCCTCGGTATTATAGTCTCTAGAAAGCTAGAGCGTGCTTCATGCTCTAAAGCAGAGTGTGACAATGGATGAGAACTCTTCTGTGTGTTTCATTTCAGAAATGGAGTTAAATCCCAGGCTCTGTGTCTTCCTATAAGCAAGACTTCGTTTCAGGTAAGGGCAGTCACTTTTCAGCTCAAACGAACTACATCGTTCACGAAGCTCACATGTTACTCATCTTAACTGACAAGCTTTGGATGTTAGAGGACCAGCGCTTTGTATCAGTTTCAGAAGCAGAGTTGGACTAGATATGGTCCGTATGTGTAGGAAACACAATTCTTTTGTTCTCAAAACACTCATGTTTCCTGCTGACTTAGAGACTCTAGAAAGCAAGAGCGCGCTGCTCGCTCTAAAGCAGATTGTGATCAATGGATGAGAACACTGCTGTGTGTTTCACTTCAGAAATGGAGTTAAATCCCAGGCTCTGAGTCTTCCTGCAAGCAAGACTTCGTTTCAGATAAGGGCAGTCTCTTTACAGCTCTAACGAACTGCATTATTCACGAAGCTCACACGTTTCCCATCTTAACTGACAAGCATAGGATGTTAGAGGACCTTTGGTTTGTTTTAGTTTCAGAAGCAGAGTTGAACTAGATATGGTCCGTATGTGTAGGAAACACCGTTCCTTGGTCTCAGCGCACTCACATTTCCTGCTGTATTAGAGACTCTAGAAAGCAAGAGCGTGCTTCCCGCTCTAAAGCATATTTTGATCCATGGATGAGAACTATGCTGTGTGTTTCCCTTCAGAAATGGAGTTAAATCCCAGGCTCTGTGTCTTCCTATAAGCAAGACTTCGTGTCAGGTAAGGGGAGTCACTTTTCAGCTCAAACGAACTACATCGTTCACGAAGCTCACACGTTACACATCTTAACTGACAAGCATTGGATGTTAGAGGACCAGCACTTTGTATCAGTTTCAGAAGCAGAGTTGGACTAGATATGGTCCGTATGTATAGGAAACACCATTCTTTTGTTCTGAGCACAATCACGTTTCCTACTTTATTAGAGATTCTAGGAAGCAAGAGCTTGCTTCTTGCTCTAAAGCAGAGTGTGATCCATGGATGAGAACTCTGCTGTGTGTTTCACTTCAGAAATGGAGTTAAATCCCAGGCTGTGAGTCTTCCTCCAAGTAAGACTGCGTTTCAGATAAGGGCAGTTACTTTACAGCTCAAATGAACTACATCGTTCACGAAGCTCACACATTTCTCATCTTAACTGACAAGCATTGGATGTTAGAGGACCTGTGGTTTGTTTCAGTTTCAGAAGGAGTGTTGAACTAGATATGGTCCGTATATGTAGGAAACACAATTCATTTGTTCTGAGCACAATCATGTTTCCTGCTGTATTAGAGACTCTTGAAAGCAAGTGCGTGCTTCTTGCTATAAAGCAGAGAGTGTTTAATGGATGAGAACTGTGCTCTGTGTTTCCCTATAGAAATGGAGTTAAATCTCATGCTCTGTGTCTTTCTACAAGCAAGACTTCGTTTCAGGTAAGGGAAGTCACTTTTCAACTCAAACGAACTACATCGTTCACAAAGCTCACACTTTTCTCATCTTAACTGATAAGCATAGGATTTTAGAGGACCAGTGTTTTGTTTCAGATTCAGAAGCAGAGTTGGACTAGATATGGTCCGTATGTGTAGGAAAAACCATTCGTTTGTTCTCAGCACACTCACGTTTCCAGCTGTCTTAGAGACTCTAGAAAGCAAGAGCATGCTTCTCCCTCTAGAGCAGAGTGTGTTCAATGGATGAGAACACTGCTGTGTGTTTCCTCTCAGAAATGGAGTTAAATCCCAGGCTCTGTGTCTTCCTACAAGGAAGAATCCATTTCAGGTAAGGGCAGTCACTTTTCAGCTCAAACGAACTACATTGTTCACGAAGTTCACACGTTTCTCATCTTAACTGAAAAGCATTGGATGTTAGAGGACCAATGCTTTGTATCAGTTTCAGAAGCAGAGTTGGACTAGATATGGTCCATATGTGTAGGAAACACCGTTCTTTGGTCTCAGCACACTCACATTTCCTGCTGTCTTAGAGACTGTAGAAAGCTAGAGCGTGCTTCTTGCTCTAAAGCAGAGTGTGATCAATGGATGAGAACTCTGCTGTGTGTTTCACTTCAGAAATGGAGTTAAATCCCAGGCTTTGAGTCTTCCTACAAGCAAGACTTCGCTTCAGGTAAGGGCAGTTTCTGTACAGCTCAAACGAATTATATCGTTCAGGAATTTCACACATTTCTCATCTTAACTGACAAGGATTGGATGTTAGAGGACCTGTGGTTTGTTTCAGTTTCAGAAGGTTGTTGAACTAGATATGGTCCGTGTGTGTAGGAAACACAGTTCATTTGTTCTGAGCACAATCACGTTTCCTGCTGTATTAGAGACTCTAGAAAGCAAGAGCGTGCTTCTTGCTCTAAAGCAGAAAGTGTTTCATGGATGAGAAGTCTTTTGTGTGTTTCCCTCCAGACATGGAGTTAAATCTCAGGCTCTGAGTTTTCCTACAAGCAAGACTTGGTTTCAGGTAAGGGAAGTCACTTTTCAGCTCAAACGAACTACATCATTCGCGAAACTCACACGTTTCTCATCTTAACTGACAAGCATTGGATGTTAGAGGACCAGTGCTTGTATCAGTTTCAGAAGCAGGGTTGGACTAGATATGGTCCTTATGTGTAGGCAACACCATTCTATTGTTCTCAACACACTCCCGTTTCCCGCTGTCTTAGAGACTCTAGAAAGCAAGGGCGTGCTTCTTGCTCTAATGCAGAGTGTGATCAATGGATGAGAACACTGGTTTGTGTTTCACTTCAGAAATGGAGTTAAATCCCAGGCTCTGAGTCTTCCTACAAGCAAGACTTCGTTTCAGGTAAGGGCAGTTTCTTTACAGCTCAAAAGAACTACATTGTTAACGAAGCTCACACGTTTCTCATCTTAACTGACAAGCATTGGATGTTAGAGCACCTGTGGTTTGGTTCAGTTTCAGAATGAGTGCTGAACTAGATATGGTCCGTATGGGTAGGAAACACAGTTCATGTGTTCTGAGCACAATCATATTTCCTGCTGTATTAGAGACTCTTGAAAGCAAGTGCGTGCTTCTTGCTATAAAGCAGAGAGTGTTTAATGGATGAGAAGTGTGCTCTCTGTTTCCCTACAGAAATGGAGTTAAATCTCATGCTCTGTGTCTTTCTACAAGCAAGACTTCGTTTCAGGTAATGGCAGTCACTTTTCAGCTCAATAATCTACATTGTTCACGAAGCTCACACGTTTCTCATCTTAACTGACAAGCATTGGATGTTAGAGGACAACTGCTTTGCATCAGTTACAGAAGCAGAGTTGGACTAGATATGGTCCGTATGTGTAGGAAACAACGTTCTTTTGTTCTCAGCATCCTCAAGTTTCCCTCTGTATTAGAGACTCTAGAAAGCTAGAGCATGCTTCTTGCTCTAAAGCAGAGTGTGATAATGAATGAGAACTCTTCTGTGTGTTTCATTTCAGTAATGGAGTTGAATCCCAGGCTCTGAGTCTTCCTAGAAGCAAGACTGCGTTTCAGGTAAGGGCAGTCACTTTCCAGCTCGAACGAACTACATCGTTCACGAAGCTCACAGGTTTCTCATCTTCACTGACAAGAATTAGATGTTAGAGGACCAGTGCTTTGTATCAGTTTCAGAAGCAGAGTTGGAATAGATATGGTCCTTATGTGTAGGAAACACCGTTCTTTTGTTCTCAGCACACTCACGTTTCCTGCTGTCTTAGAGACTCTAGATAGCAAGAGAATGCTTCTCGCTCTAAGGCAGAGTGTAATCAATGGATGAGAACACTGCTGTATGTTTCCCTTCAGAAATGGAGTTAAATCCCAGGATCTGAGTCTTCCTACAAGGAAGAATTCGTTTCAGGTAAGGGCAGTTTCTTTACAGCTCAAACGAACTAGTGTTCACAAAGCTCACACGGTTCTCATCTTAACTGACAAGCATAGGATGTTAGAGCACCTGTGGTTTGTTTCAGTTTCAGAAGCAGAGTTGAACTAGATATGGTCCGTATGTGTAGGAAACAACATTCTTTTGTTCTGAGCACAATCAAGTTTCCTCCTGTATTTGAGACTCTAGAAAGCAAGAGCGTGCTGTTTGCTCTAAAGCAGAGTGTGATCAATGGATGAGATCTCTGCAGTGTGTTTCCCTTCAGAAATCGAGTTAAATCCCAGGCTCTGAGTCTTCCTACAAGCAAGACTTCGTTTCAGGTAAGGCAGTTTCTTTACAGCGCAAACGTACTACATCGTTCACGAAGTTCACACGTTTCTCATCTTAACTGACAAGCATTGGATGTTAGCGGACCTGTGGTTTGTTTCAGTTTCAGAAAGTTGTTGAACTAGATTTGGTCCGTATGTGTTGGAAACACAGTTCAATTTTTCTGAGCACAATCACGTTTCCTGCTGTATTAGAGACTATAGAAAGCAAGAGCGTGCTTTTTCCTCTAATGCAGAGAGTGTTTCATGGATGAGAAGTGTGCAGTGTGTTTCCCTACAGAAATGGAGTTAAATCTCAGAGTCTGTGTCTTGCTACAAACAACACTTCGTTTCAGGTAAGTGCAGTCACTTTTCAGCTCAATGAACTTCATTGTTCACGAAGCTCACACGTTTCTCATCTTAATTGCCAAGCATTAGATGTTAGAGGACCACTGCTTTGCATCAGTTACAGAAGCAGAGTTAGACTAGATGTGGTCCGTATGTGTAGGAAACACCGTTCTTTTGTTCTCAGCATCCTCAAGTTTCCCTCGGTATTATATTCTCCAGAATGCTAGAACGTGCTTCATGCTCTAAAGCAGAGTGTGATAATGGATGAGAACTCTTCTGTGTGTTTCATTTCAGAAATGGAGTCAAATCCCAGGCTCTGAGTCTTCCTAGAAGCAAGACTTCGTTTCAGGTAAGGGCAGTCACTTTCTAGCTCAAATGAACTACATCGTTCACGAATTTCACACGTTTCTCATCTTAATTGACAAGCATAGGATGTTAGAGCACCTGTGGTTTATTTCAGTTTCAGAAGCAGAGTTGAACTAGATATGGTCCGTATGTTTAGGAAACACCGTTCTTTTGTTCTGAGCACACTCACGTTTCCTGCTGTATTAGAGACTCTAGAAAGCAAGAGCATGCTTCTCGCTCTAAAGCATATTGTGATCCATGGATGAGAACTATGCTGTGTGTTTCCCTTCCGAAATGGAGGTAAATCCCAGGCTCTGTGTCTTGCTATAAGCAAGACATCGTTTCAGGTAAGGGGAGTCACTTTTCAGCTCAAACGAACTACATCGTTCACGAAGCTCACAGGTTACTCATCTTAACTGACAAGCTTTGGATGTTAGAGGACCAGCGCTTTGTATCAGTTTCAGAAGCAGAGTTGGACTAGATATGGTCCGTATGTGTAGGAAACACCGTTCTTTTGTTCTGAGCACACTCACGTTTCCTGCTGTCTTAGAGACTCTAGATAGCAAGAGCGTGCTTCTCGCTCTAAAGCAGAGTGTAATCAATGGATGAGAACACTGCTGTATGTTTCCCCACAGAAATGGAATAAATCCCAGGATCTGAGTCTTCCTACAAGCAAGACTTCGTTTCAGGTAAGGGCAGTTTCTTTACAGCTCAAACGAACTAGTGTTCATGACGCTCACACGTTTCTCATCTTAACTGACAATCATAGGATTTTAGAGGACCAGTGGTTTGTTTCAGTTTCAGAAGCAGAGGTGAAATAGATATGGTCCATATGTTTAGGAAACACCGTTCTTTTTTTCTGAGCACACTCACATTTCCTGCTGTATTAGAGACTCTAGAAAGCAAGAGTGTGCTTTTTCTCTAAAGCAGAGTGTAATCCATTGATGAGAACTATTCTGTGTGTTTCCCTTCAGAAATGGAGTTAATTCCCAGGCTCTGTGTCTTCCTATAAGCAAGACTCGTTTCAGGTAAGGGCAGTTTCTTTACAGCTCAAAAGAATTACATCGTTCACGAAGTTCACACGTTTCTCATCTTAACTGACAAGCATTGGATGTTAGCGGACCTGTGGTTTGTTTCCGTTTCAGAAGTTTGTTGAACTAGATATGGTCCGTATGTGTAGGAAACATAGTTCATTTGCTCTGAGCACACTCATGTTTCTTGCTGTATTAGAGACTCTAGAAAGCAAGAGCCTGCTTTTTGCTCTAAAGCATAGAGTGTTTCATGGATGAGAAGTGTGTGGTGTGTTTCCCTACAGAAATGGTGTTAAAACTCAGGGTCTGTGTCTTCCTACAAACAACACTTCGTTTCAGGTAAGTGCAGTCACTTTTCAGCTCAATGAACTACATTGTTCACGAAGCTCACACGTTTCTCAACTTAACTGACAAGCAGTGGATGTTAGAGGACAACTGCTTTCCATCAGTTACAGAAGCAGAGTTGGAGGAGATATGGTCCATATGTGTAGGAAACACCATTCTTTTGTTCTCAGCGTCCTCAAGTTTCCCTCTGTATTAGAGAGTCTAGAAAGCTAGAGCATGCTTCTTGCTCTAAAGCAGAGTGTGATAATGAATGAGAACTGTTCTGTGTGTTTCATTTCAGAAATGGAGTTAAATCCCAGGCTCTGAGTCTTCCTAGATGCAAGACTGCCTTTCAGGTAAGGGCAGTCACTTTCCAGCTCAAACGAACTACATCGTTCACGAAGCTCACATGTTTCTCATCTTCACTGACAAGAATTAGATGTTAGAGGACCAGTGCTTTGTATCAGTTTCAGAAGCAGAGTTGGAATAGATATGGTCCGTATGTGTAGGAAACACCGTTCTCTTGTTCTCAGCACACTCACATTTCCTGCTGTATTAGAGACTCTAGATAGCAAGAGAATGCTTCTCGCTCTAAGTCAGTGTGTAATCAATGGATGAGAACACTGCTGTGTGTTTCTCTTCAGAAATGGAGTTAAATCCCAGGATCTGAGTCTTCCTACAAGCAAGACTTCGTTTCAGTTAAGGGCAGTTTCTTTACAGCTCAAACGAACTAGTGTTCACAAAGCTCACACGTTTCTCATCTTAACTGACAAGCATAGGATGTTAGAGCACCTGTGGTTTGTTTCAGTTTCAGAAGCAGAGTTGAACTAGATATGGTCCGTATGTGTAGGAAACACCATTCTTTTGTTCTGAGCACAATCAAGTTTCCTCCTGTATTAGAGACTCTAGAAAGCAAGAGCGTGCTTCTCGCTCTAAAGCATATTGTGATCCATGGATGAGAACTATGCTGTGTGTTTCCCTTCCGAAATGTAGTTAAATCCCAGGCTCTGTGTCTTCCTATAAGCAAGACTTCGTTTCAGGTAAGGGGAGTCACTTTTCAGCTCAAACGAACTACATTGTTCACGAAGCTCACACGTTACTCATCTTAACTGACAAGCTTTGGATGTTAGAGGACCAGCTCTTTGTATCAGTTTCAGAAGCAGAGTTGGACTAGATATGGTCCGTATGTGTAGGAAACACCGTTCTTTTGTTCTGAGCACACTCACGTTTCCTGCTGTCTTCGAGACTCTAGATAGCAAGAGCGTGCTTCTCGCTCTAAAGCAGAGTGTAATCAATGGATGAGTACACTGCTGTATGTTTCCCTACAGAAATGGAATAAATCCCAGGATCTGAGTCTTCCTACCAGCAAGACTTCGTTTCAGGTAAGGGCAGGTTCTTTAAAGCTCAAACGAACTTCATTGTTCATGAAGCTTACACGTTTCTCATCTTAACTGACAACCATAGGATGTTAGAGCACCTGTGGTTTGTTTCAGTTTCAGAAGCAGAGTTGAACTAGATATGGTCGGTATGTTTAGGAATCACCGTTCTTTTGTTCTGAGCACACTCACGTTTCCTGCTGTATTAGAGACTCTAGAAAGCAAGAGCGTGCTTTTTGGTCTAAAGCAGATTGTGATCCATGGATAAGAACTATGCTGTGTGTTTCCCTTCCGAAATGGAGTTAAATCCCAGGCTCTGTGTCTTCCTATAAGCAAGACTTCTTTTCAGGTAAGGGGAGTCACTTTTCATCTCAAAAGAACTACTTTGTTCACGAAGCTCACACGTTGCTCATCTTAAATGACAAGCTTTGGATGTTAGAGGACCAGCGCTTTGTATCAGTTTCCGAAGCAGAGTTGGACTAGATATGGTCCATATGTGTAGGAAACACCATTCTTTTGTTCTGAGCACACTCACGTTTCCTGCTGTCTTAGAGACTCTAGATAGCAAGAGCGTGCTTCTCGCTCTAAATCAGAGTGTAATCAATGGATGAGTACACTGCTGTATGTTTCCCTACAGAAATGGAATAAATCCCAGGATATGAGTCTTCCTACAAGCAAGACTTCGTTTCAGGTAAGGGCAGTTTCTTTACAGCTCAAACGAACTAGTGTTCACGAAGCTCACACGTTTCTCATCTTAACTGACAAGCATAGGATTTTAGAGGACCAGTGGTTTGTTTCAGTTTCAGAAGCAGAGTTGGACTAGATATGGTCCGTATGTGTAGGAAACACCATTCTTTTGTTCTAAGCACACTCACGTTTCCTGCTGTCTTAGAGTCTCTAGAAAGCAAGTGCGTGCTTCTCGCTCTAAAGCAGAGTATGATCAATGGATGAGAACACTGCTGTATGATTCCCGTCAGAAATGGAGTTATATCCCAGGATCTGAGTCTTCCTACCAGCAAGACTTCGTTTCACGTAAGGGCAGGTTCTTTACAGCTCAAACGAACTACATTGTTCATGAAGCCTACACGTTTCTCATCTTAACTGAAAACCATAGGATGTTAGAGCACCTGTGGTTTGTTTCAGTTTCAGAAGCAGAGTTGAACTAGATATGGTCCGTATGTTTAGGAAACACCGTGCTTTTGTTCTGAGCACACTCACGTTTCCTGCTGTATTAGAGACTCTAGAAAGCAAGAGCGTGCTTTTTGCTCTAAAGCAGAGTGTGATCCATGGATGAGAACTATGCTGTGTGTTTCCCTTCCGAAATGGAGTTAAATCCCAGGCTCTGTGTCTTCCTATAAGCAAGACTTCGTTTCAGGTAAGGGGAGTCACTTTTCAGCTCAAACGAACTACATTGTTTACGAAGCTCACACGTTACTCATCTTAACTGACAAGCTTTGGATGTTAGAGGACCAGCGCTTTTTATCAGTTTCAGAAGCAGAGTTGGACTAGATATGGTCCGTATGTGTAGGAAACACCGTTCTTTTGTTCTGAGCACACTCACGTTTCCTGCTGTCTTAGAGTCTCTAGAAAGCAAGTGCGTGCTTCTCGCTCTAAAGCAGAGTGTGATCAATGGATGAGAACACTGCTGTATGATTCCCGTCAGAAATGGAGTTAAATCCCAGGATCTGAGTCTTCCTACCAGCAAGACTTCGTTTCAGGTAAGGGCAGGTTCTTTACAGCTCAAATGAACTACATTGTTCATGAAGCCTACACGTTTCTCATCTTAACTGACAACCATAGGATGTTAGAGCACCTGTGGTTTGTTTCAGTTTCAGAAGCAGAGTTGAACTAGATATGGTCCGTATGTTTAGGAAACACCGTTCTTTTGTTCTGAGCACACTCACGTTTCCTGCTGTATTAGAGACTCTAGAAAGCAAGAGCGTGCTTTTTGCTCTAAAGCAGAGTGTGATCCATGGATGAGAACTATGCTGTGTGTTTCCCTTCAGAAATGGAGTTAATTCCCAGGCTAGGTGTCTTCCTATAAGCAAGATTTCGTTTCAGGTAAGGGCAGTTTATTTACAGCTCAAAAGAATTACATCGTTCACGAAGTTCACACGTTTCTCATCTTAACTGACAAGCATTGGATGTTAGAGGACAACTGCTTTGCATCAGTTACAGAAGCAGAGTTGGACTAGATATGGTCCATATGTGTAGGAAACACCGTTCTTTTGTTCTCAGCATCCTCAAGTTTCCCTCTGTATTAGAGACTCTAGAAAGCTAGAGCATGCTACTTGGTCTAAAGCAGAGTGTGATAATGAATGAGAACTCTTCTGTGTGTTTCATTTCAGAAATGGAGTTAAATCCCAGGCTCTGAGTCTTCCTAGAAGCAAGACTGCGTTTCAGGTAAGGGCAGTCACTTTTCAGCTCAAACGAACTACATCGTTCATGAAGCTCACAGGTTTCTCATCTTCACTGTCAAGAATTAGATGTTAGAGGACCAGTGCTTTGTAACAGTTTCAGAAGCAGAGTTGGAATAGATATGGTCCGTATGTGTAGGAAACACCGTTCTTTTGTTCTCAGCACACTCACGTTTCCTGCTGTCTTAGAGACTCTAGATAGCAAGAGAATGCTTCTCGCTCTAAGGCAGAGTGTAATCAATTGATGAGAACACTGCTGTATGATTCCCGTCAGAAATGGAGTTAAATCCCAGGATCAGAGTCTTCCTACAAGCAAGACTTCATTTCAGGTAAGGGCAGGTTCTTTACAGCTCAAACGAACTACATTGTTCATGAAGCCTACACATTTCTCATCTTAACTGACAACCATAGGATGTAAGAGGACCTGTGGTTTGTTTCAGTTTCAGAAGCAGAGTTGAACTAGATATGGTCCGTATGTTTAGGAAACACCGTTCTTTTGTTCTGAGCACACTCACGTTTCCTGCTGTATTAGAGACTCTAGAAAGCAAGAGCGTGCTTTTTGCTCTAAAGCAGAGTGTGATCCATGGATGAGAACTATGCTGTGTGTTTCCCTTCAGAAATGGAGTTAATTCCCAGGCTCTGTGTGTTCCTATAAGCAAGACTTCGTTTCAGGTAAGGGCAGTTTCTCTACAGCTGAAAAGAATTACATAGTTCACGAAGTTCACACGTTTCTCATCTTAACTGACAAGCATTGGATGTTAGCGGACCTGTGGTTTGTTTCAGTTTCAGAAAGTTGTTGAACTAGATATGGTCCGTATGTGTTGGAAACACAGTTCAATTTTTCTGAACACAATCACGTTTCCTGCTGTATTAGAGACTATAAAAAGCAAGAGCGTGCTTTTTGCTCTAATGCAGAGAGTGTTTCATGGATGAGAAGTGTGCAGTGTGTTTCCCTACAGAAATGGAGTTAAATCTCAGGGTCTGTGTCTTGCTACAAACAACACTTCGTTTCTGGTAAGTGCAGTCACATTTCAGCTCAATGAACTTCATTGTTCACGAAGCTCACACGTTTCTCATCTTAATTGCCAAGCATTAGATGTTAGAGGACCACTGCTTTGCATCAGTTACAGAAGCAGAGTTAGACTAGATGTGGTCCTTATGTGTAGGTAACACCGTTCTTTTGTTCTCAGCATCCTCAAGTTTCCCTCGGTATTATAGTCTCCAGAATGCTAGAGCGTGCTTCATGTTCTAAAGCAGAGTGTGATAATGCATGAGAACTCTTCTGTGTGTTTCATTTCAGAAATGGAATTAAATCCCAGGCTCTGAGTCTTCCTAGAAGCAAGACTTCGTTTCAGGTAAGGGCAGTCACTTTCTAGCTCAAATGAACTACATCGTTCTCGAAGCTCACACGTTTCTCATCTTAACTGACAAGCATTGGATGTTAGAGGACCTGTGGTTTGTTTCAGTTTCAGAAGGAGTGTTGAACTACATATGGTCCGTATGTGTAGGAAACACCGTTCTTTTGTTCTGAGCACACTAACTTTTCCTGCTGTCTTAGAGACTCTAGATAGCAAGAGCATGCTTCTCGCTCTAAAGCAGAGTGTAATCAACGGATGAGAACACTGCTGTATGTTTCCCTACAGAAATGGAATAAATCCCGGGATCTGAGTCTTCCTACAAGCAAGACTTCGTTTCAGGTAAGGGCAGTTTCTTTACACCTCAAACGAACTAGTGTTCACGAAGCTCACACGTTTCTCATCTTAACTGACAAGCATAGGATTTTAGAGGACCAGTGGTTTGTTTCAGTTTCAGAAGCAGAGTTGAAGTAGATATGGTCCATATGTTTAGGAAACACCGTTCTTTTGTTCTGAGCACACTCACGTTTCCTGCTGTATTAGAGACTCTAGAAAGCAAGAGCATGCTTTTTGCTCTAAAGCAGAGTGTGATCCATGGATGAGAACTATGCTGTGTGTTTCCCTTCAGAAATGGAGTTAATTCCCAGGCTCTGTGTCTTCCTATAAGCAAGACTCGTTTCAGGTAAGGGCAGTTTCTTTACAGCTCAAAAGAATTACATCTTTCACGAAGTTCACACGTTTCTCATCTTAACTGACAAGCATTGGATGTTAGCGGACCTGTGGTTTGTTTCCGTTTTAGAAGTTTGTTGAACTAGATATGGTCTGTATGTGTAGGAAACATAGTTCATTTGCTCTGAGCACAATCATGTTTCCTGCTGTATTAGAGACTCTAGAAAGCAAGAGCCTGCTTTTTGCTCTGAAGCAGAGAGTGTTTCATGGATGAGAAGTGTGCGGTGTGTTTCCCTACAGAAATGGAGTTAAATCTCAGGGTCTGTGTCTTTCTACAAACAACACTTCGTTTCAGGTAAGTGCAGTCACTTTTCAGCTCAATGATCTACATTGTTCACGAAGCTCATACGTTTCTCATCTTAACTGACAAGCAGTGGATGTTAGAGGACAACTGCTTTGCATCAGTTACAGAAGCAGAGTTGGAGGAGATATGGTCCATATGTGTAGGAAACACCATTCTTTTGTTCTCAGCGTCCTCAAGTTTCCCTCTGTATTAGAGAGTCTAGAAAGCTAGAGCATGCTTCTTGCTCTAAAGCAGAGTGTGATAATGAATGAGAACTCTTCTGTGTGTTTCATTTCAGAAATGGAGTTAAATCCCAGGCTCTGAGTCTTCCTAGAAGCAAGACTGCGTTTCAGGTAAGGGCAGTCACTTTCCAGCTCAAACGAACTACATCGTTCACGAAGCTCACAGGTTTCCCATCTTCACTGACAAGAATTAGATGTTAGAGGACCAGAGCTTTGTATCAGTTTCAGAAGCAGAGTTGGAATAGATATGGTCCGTATGTGTAGGAAACACCGTTCTTTTGTTCTCAGCACACTCACGTTTCCTGCTGTCTTAGAGACTCTAGATAGCAAGAGAATGCTTCTCGATCTAAGGCAGAGTGTAATCAATGGATGAGAACACTGCTGTATGTTTCCCTTCAGAAATGGAGTTAAATCCCAGGATCTGAGTCTTCCTACAAGCAAGACTTCGTTTCAGGTAAGGGCAGTTTCTTTACAGCTCAAACGAACTAATGTTCACGAAGCTCACACGTTTCTCATCTTAACTGACAAGCATAGGATTTTAGAGGACCAGTAGTTTGTTTCAGTTTCAGAAGCAGAGTTGGACTAGATATGGTCCATATGTGTATGAAACACCATTCTTTTGTTCTAAGCACACTCACGTTTCCTGCTGTCCTAGAGTCTCTAGAAAGCAAGTGCGTGCTTCTCGCTCTAAAGCAGAGTGTGATCAATGGATGAGAACACTGCTGTATGATTCCCGTCAGAAATGGAGTTAAATCCCAGGATCTGAGTCTTCCTACCAGCAAGATTTCGTTTCAGGTAAGGGCAGGTTCTTTACAGCTCAAACTAACTATATTGTTCATGAAGCCTACACGTTTCTCATCTTAACTGACAACCATAGGATGTTAGAGCACCTGTGGTTTGTTTCAGTTTCAGAAGCAGAGTTGAAGTAGATATGGTCCGTATGTTTAGGAATCACCGTTCTTTTGTTCTGAGCACACTCACGTTTCCTGCTGTATTAGAGACTCTAGAAAGCAAAGGCATGCTTCTCGCTCTAAAGCATATTGTGATCCATGGATGAGAACTATGCTGTGTGTTTCCCTTCCGAAATGGAGTTAAATCCCAGGCTCTGTGTCTTCCTATAAGCAAGACTTCGTTTCAGGTAAGGGGAGTCACTTTTCAGCTCAAACGAACTACATTGTTTACGAAGCTCACACGTTACTCATCTTAACTGACAAGCTTTGGATGTTAGAGGACCAGCGCTTTGTATCAGTTTCAGAAGCAGAGTTGGACTAGATATGGTCCATATGTGTAGGAAACACCGTTCTTTTGTTCTGAGCACACTCACGTTTCCTGCTGTCTTAGAGTCTCTAGAAAGCAAGTGCGTGCTTCTCGCTCTAAAGCAGAGTGTGATCAATGGATGAGAACACTGCTGTATGATTCCCGTCAGAAATGGAGTTAAATCCCAGGATCTGAGTCTTCCTACCAGCAAGACTTCGTTTCACGTAAGGGCAGGTTCTTTACAGCTCAAACGAACTACATTGTTCATGAAGCCTACACGTTTCTCATCTTAACTGACAACCATAGGATGTTAGAGCACCTGTGGTTTGTTTCAGTTTCAGAAGCAGAGTTCAACTAGATATGGTCCGTATGTTTAGGAAACACCGTTCTTTTGTTCTGAGCACACTCACGTTTCCTGCTGTATTAGAGACTCTAGAAAGCAAGAGCGTGCTTTTTGCTCTAAAGCAGAGTGTGATCCATGGATGAGAACTATGCTGTGTGTTTCCCTTCAGAAATGGAGTTAATTCCCAGGCTCTGTGTCTTCCTATAAGCAAGACTTCGTTTCAGGTAAGGGCAGTTTCTTTACAGCTCAAAAGAATCACATCGTTCACGAAGTTCACACGTTTCTCATCTTAACTGACAAGCATTGGATGTTAGAGGACAACTGCTTTGCATCAGTTACAGAAGCAGAGTTGGACTAGATATGGTCCATATGTGTAGGAAACACCGTTCTTTTGTTCTCAGCATCCTCAAGTTTCCCTCTGTATTAGAGACTCTAGAAAGCTAGAGCATGCTTCTTGCTCTAAAGCAGAGTGTGATAATGAATGAGAACTCTTCTGTGTGTTTCATTTCAGAAATGGAGTTAAATCCCCGGCTCTGAGTCTTCCTAGAAGCAAGACTGCGTTTCAGGTAAGGGCAGTCACTTTTCAGCTCAAACGAACTACATCGTTCACGAAGCTCACAGGTTTCTCATCTTCACTGTCAAGAATTAGATGTTAGAGGACCAGTGCTTTGTAACAGTTTCAGAAGCAGAGTTGGAATAGATATGGTCCGTATGTTTAGGAAACACCGTTCTTTTGTTCTGAGCACACTCACGTTTCCTGCTGTATTAGAGACTCTAGAAAGCAAGAGCATGCTTTTTGCTCTAAAGCAGAGTGTGATCCATGGATGAGAACTATGCTGTGTGTTTCCCTTCAGAAATGGAGTTAATTCCCAGGCTCTGTGTCTTCCTATAAGCAAGACTCGTTTCAGGTAAGGGCAGTTTCTTTACAGCTCAAAAGATTTACATCTTTCACGAAGTTCACACGTTTCTCATCTTAACTGACAAGCATTGGATGTTAGCGGACCTGTGGTTTGTTTCCGTTTTAGAAGTTTGTTGAACTAGATATGGTCTGTATGTGTAGGAAACATAGTTCATTTGCTCTGAGCACAATCATGTTTCCTGCTGTATTAGAGACTCTAGAAAGCAAGAGCCTGCTTTTTGCTCTGAAGCAGAGAGTGTTTCATGGATGAGAAGTGTGCGGTGTGTTTCCCTACAGAAATGGAGTTAAATCTCAGGGTCTGTGTCTTTCTACAAACAACACTTCGTTTCAGGTAAGTGCAGTCACTTTTCAGCTCAATGATCTACATTGTTCACGAAGCTCATACGTTTCTCATCTTAACTGACAAGCAGTGGATGTTAGAGGACAACTGCTTTGCATCAGTTACAGAAGCAGAGTTGGAGGAGATATGGTCCATATGTGTAGGAAACACCATTCTTTTGTTCTCAGCGTCCTCAAGTTTCCCTCTGTATTAGAGAGTCTAGAAAGCTAGAGCATGCTTCTTGCTCTAAAGCAGAGTGTGATAATGAATGAGAACTCTTCTGTGTGTTTCATTTCAGAAATGGAGTTAAATCCCAGGCTCTGAGTCTTCCTAGAAGCAAGACTGCGTTTCAGGTAAGGGCAGTCACTTTCCAGCTCAAACGAACTACATCCTTCACGAAGCTCACAGGTTTCCCATCTTCACTGACAAGAATTAGATGTTAGAGGACCAGAGCTTTGTATCAGTTTCAGAAGCAGAGTTGGAATAGATATGGTCCGTATGTGTAGGAAACACCGTTCTTTTGTTCTCAGCACACTCACGTTTCCTGCTGTCTTAGAGACTCTAGATAGCAAGAGAATGCTTCTCGATCTAAGGCAGAGTGTAATCAATGGATGAGAACACTGCTGTATGTTTCCCTTCAGAAATGGAGTTAAGTCCCAGGATCTGAGTCTTCCTACAAGCAAGACTTCGTTTCAGGTAAGGGCAGTTTCTTTACAGCTCAAACGAACTACATCGTTCACGAAGTTCACACGTTTCTCATCTTAACTGACAAGCATAGGATGTTAGAGCACCTGTGGTTTATTTCAGTTTCAGAAGCAGAGTTGAACTAGATATGGTCCGTATGTGTAGGAAACACCGTTCTTTTGTTCTGAGCACACTCACGTTTCCTGCTGTATTAGAGACTCTAGAAAGCAAGATCGTGCTTCTCGCTCTAAAGCATATTGTGATCCATGGATGAGAACTATGCTGTGTGTTTCCCTTCCGAAATGGAGTTAAATCCCAGGCTCTGTGTCTTCCTATAAGCAAGACTTCGTTTCAGGTAAGGGGAGTCACTTTTCAGCTCAAAAGAACTACATTGTTCACGAAGCTCACACGTTACTCATCTTAACTGACAAGCTTTGGATGTTAGAGGACCAGTGCTTTGTAACAGTTTCAGAAGCAGAGTTGGAATAGATATGGTCCGTATGTGTAGGAAACACCGTTCTTTTGTTCTCAGCACACTCACGTTTCCTGCTGTCTTAGAGACTCTAGATAGCAAGAGAATGCTTCTCGCTCTAAGGCAGAGTGTAATCAATTGATGAGAACACTGCTGTATGATTCCCGTCAGAAATGGAGTTAAATCCCAGGATCAGAGTCTTCCTACAAGCAAGACTTCATTTCAGGTAAGGGCAGGTTCTTTACAGCTCAAACGAACTACATTGTTCATGAAGCCTACACATTTCTCATCTTAACTGACAACCATAGGATGTTAGAGGACCTGTGGTTTGTTTCAGTTTCAGAAGCAGAGTTGAACTAGATATGGTCCGTATGTTTAGGAAACACCGTTCTTTTGTTCTGAGCACACTCACGTTTCCTGCTGTATTAGAGACTCTAGAAAGCAAGAGCGTGCTTTTTGCTCTAAAGCAGAGTGTGATCCATGGATGAGAACTATGCTGTGTGTTTCCCTTCAGAAATGGAGTTAATTCCCAGGCTCTGTGTGTTCCTATAAGCAAGACTTCGTTTCAGGTAAGGGCAGTTTCTCTACAGCTGAAAAGAATTACATAGTTCACGAAGTTCACACGTTTCTCATCTTAACTGACAAGCATTGGATGTTAGCGGACCTGTGGTTTGTTTCAGTTTCAGAAAGTTGTTGAACTAGATATGGTCCGCATGTGTTGGAAACACAGTTCAATTTTTCTGAACACAATCACGTTTCCTGCTGTATTAGAGACTATAAAAAGCAAGAGCGTGCTTTTTGCTCTAATGCAGAGAGTGTTTCATGGATGAGAAGTGTGCAGTGTGTTTCCCTACAGAAATGGAGTTAAATCTCAGGGTCTGTGTCTTGCTACAAACAACACTTCGTTTCTGGTAAGTGCAGTCACTTTTCAGCTCAATGAACTTCATTGTTCACGAAGCTCACACGTTTCTCATCTTAATTGCCAAGCATTAGATGTTAGAGGACCACTGCTTTGCATCAGTTACAGAAGCAGAGTTAGACTAGATGTGGTCCTTATGTGTAGGTAACACCGTTCTTTTGTTCTCAGCATCCTCAAGTTTCCCTCGGTATTATAGTCTCCAGAATGCTAGAGCGTGCTTCATGCTCTAAAGCAGAGTGTGATAATGCATGAGAACTCTTCTGTGTGTTTCATTTCAGAAATGGAATTAAATCCCAGGCTCTGAGTCTTCCTAGAAGCAAGACTTCGTTTCAGGTAAGGGCAGTCACTTTCTAGCTCAAATGAACTACATCGTTCTCGAAGCTCACACGTTTCTCATCTTAACTGACAAGCATTGGATGTTAGAGGACCTGTGGTTTGTTTCAGTTTCAGAAGGAGTGTTGAACTACATATGGTCCGTATGTGTAGGAAACACCGTTCTTTTGTTCTGAGCACACTAACGTTTCCTGCTGTCTTAGAGACTCTAGATAGCAAGAGCATGCTTCTCGCTCTAAAGCAGAGTGTAATCAACGGATGAGAACACTGCTGTATGTTTCCCTACAGAAATGGAATGAATCCCGGGATCTGAGTCTTCCTACAAGCAAGACTTCGTTTCAGGTAAGGGCAGTTTCTTTACAGCTCAAACGAACTAGTGTTCACGAAGCTCACACGTTTCTCATCTTAACTGACAAGCATAGGATTTTAGAGGACCAGTGGTTTGTTTCAGTTTCAGAAGCAGAGTTGAAGTAGATATGGTCCATATGTTTAGGAAACACCGTTCTTTTGTTCTGAGCACACTCACGTTTCCTGCTGTATTAGAGACTCTAGAAAGCAAGAGCATGCTTTTTGCTCTAAAGCAGAGTGTGATCCATGGATGAGAACTATGCTGTGTGTTTCCCTTCAGAAATGGAGTTAATTCCCAGGCTCTGTGTCTTCCTATAAGCAAGACTCGTTTCAGGTAAGGGCAGTTTCTTTACAGCTCAAAAGAATTACATCTTTCACGAAGTTCACACGTTTCTCATCTTAACTGACAAGCATTGGATGTTAGCGGACCTGTGGTTTGTTTCCGTTTTAGAAGTTTGTTGAACTAGATATGGTCTGTATGTGTAGGAAACATAGTTCATTTGCTCTGAGCACAATCATGTTTCCTGCTGTATTAGAGACTCTAGAAAGCAAGAGCCTGCTTTTTGCTCTGAAGCAGAGAGTGTTTCATGGATGAGAAGTGTGCGGTGTGTTTCCCTACAGAAATGGAGTTAAATCTCAGGGTCTGTGTCTTTCTACAAACAACACTTCGTTTCAGGTAAGTGCAGTCACTTTTCAGCTCAATGATCTACATTGTTCACGAAGCTCATACGTTTCTCATCTTAACTGACAAGCAGTGGATGTTAGAGGACAACTGCTTTGCATCAGTTACAGAAGCAGAGTTGGAGGAGATATGGTCCATATGTGTAGGAAACACCATTCTTTTGTTCTCAGCGTCCTCAAGTTTCCCTCTGTATTAGAGAGTCTAGAAAGCTAGAGCATGCTTCTTGCTCTAAAGCAGAGTGTGATAATGAATGAGAACTCTTCTGTGTGTTTCATTTCAGAAATGGAGTTAAATCCCAGGCTCTGAGTCTTCCTAGAAGCAAGACTGCGTTTCAGGTAAGGGCAGTCACTTTCCAGCTCAAACGAACTACATCGTTCACGAAGCTCACAGGTTTCCCATCTTCAATGACAAGAATTAGATGTTAGAGGACCAGAGCTTTGTATCAGTTTCAGAAGCAGAGTTGGAATAGATATGGTCCGTATGTGTAGGAAACACCCATCTTTTGTTCTCAGCACACTCACGTTTCCTGCTGTCTTAGAGACTCTAGATAGCAAGAGAATGCTTCTCGATCTAAGGCAGAGTGTAATCAATGGATGAGAACACTGCTGTATGTTTCCCTTCAGAAATGGAGTTAAATCCCAGGATCTGAGTCTTCCTACAAGCAAGACTTCGTTTCAGGTAAGGGCAGTTTCTTTACAGCTCAAACGAACTACATCGTTCACGAAGTTCACACGTTTCTCATCTTAACTGACAAGCATAGGATGTTAGAGCACCTGTGGTTTATTTCAGTTTCAGAAGCAGAGTTGAACTAGATATGGTCCGTATGTGTAGGAAACACCGTTCTTTTGTTCTGAGCACACTCACGTTTCCTGCTGTATTAGAGACTCTAGAAAGCAAGATCGTGCTTCTCGCTCTAAAGCATATTGTGATCCATGGATGAGAACTATGCTGTGTGTTTCCCTTCCGAAATGGAGTTAAATCCCAGGCTCTGTGTCTTCCTATAAGCAAGACTTCGTTTCAGGTAAGGGGAGTCACTTTTCAGCTCAAACAAACTACATTGTTCACGAAGCTCACACGTTACTCATCTTAACTGACAAGCTTTGGATGTTAGAGGACCAGCGCTTTGTATCAGTTTCAGAAGCAGAGTTGGACTAGATATGGTCCGTATGTGTAGGAAACACCATTCTTTTGTTCTGAGCACACTCACGTTTCCTGCTGTCTTAGAGACTCTAGATAGCAAGAGCATGCTTCTCGCTCTAAAGCAGAGTGTAATCAATGGATGAGTACACTGCTGTATGTTTCCCTACAGAAATGGAATAAATCCCAGAATCTGAGTCTTCCTACAAGCAAGACTTCGTTTCAGGTAAGGGCAGTTTCTTTACAGCTCAAACGAACTAGTGTTCACGAAGCTCACACGTTTCTCATCTTAACTGACAAGCATAGGATTTTAGAGGACCAGTAGTTTGTTTCAGTTTCAGAAGCAGAGTTGGACTAGATATGGTCCATATGTGTAGGAAACACCATTCTTTTGTTCTAAGCACACTCACGTTTCCTGCTGTCCTAGAGTCTCTAGAAAGCAAGTGCGTGCTTCTCGCTCTAAAGCAGAGTGTGATCAATGGATGAGAACACTGCTGTATGATTCCCGTCAGAAATGCAGTTAAATCCCAGGATCTGAGTCTTCCTACCAGCAAGATTTATTTCAGGTAAGGGCAGGTTCTTTACAGCTCAAACGAACTACATTGTTCATGAAGCCTACACGTTTCTCATCTTAACTGACAACCATAGGATGTTAGAGCACCTGTGGTTTGTTTCAGTTTCAGAAGCAGAGTTGAAGTAGATATGGTCCGTATGTTTAGGAATCACCGTTCTTTTGTTCTGAGCACACTCACGTTTCCTGCTGTATTAGAGACTCTAGAAAGCAAAGGCATGCTTCTCGCTCTAAAGCATATTGTGATCCATGGATGAGAACTATGCTGTGTGTTTCCCTTCCGAAATGGAGTTAAATCCCAGGCTCTGTGTCTTCCTATAAGCAAGACTTCGTTTCAGGTAAGGGGAGTCACTTTTCAGCTCAAACGAACTACAATGTTTACGAAGCTCACACGTTACTCATCTTAACTGACAAGCTTTGGATGTTAGAGGACCAGCGCTTTGTATAAGTTTCAGAAGCAGAGTTGGACTAGATATGGTCCGTATGTGTAGGAAACACCGTTCTTTTGTTCTGAGCACACTCACGTTTCCTGCTGTCTTAGAGTCTCTAGAAAGCAAGTGCGTGCTTCTCGCTCTAAAGCAGAGTGTGATCAATGGATGAGAACACTGCTGTATGATTCCCGTCAGAAATGGAGTTAAATCCCAGGATCTGAGTCTTCCTACCAGCAAGACTTCGTTTCACGTAAGGGCAGGTTCTTTACAGCTCAAACGAATTACATTGTTCATGAAGCCTACACGTTTCTCATCTTAACTGACAACCATAGGATGTTAGAGCACCTGTGGTTTGTTTCAGTTTCAGAAGCAGAGTTGAACTAGATATGGTCCGTATGTTTAGGAAACACCGTTCTTTTGTTCTGAGCACACTCACGTTTCCTGCTGTATTAGAGACTCTAGAAAGCAAGAGCGTGCTTTTTGCTCTAAAGCAGAGTGTGATCCATGGATGAGAACTATGCTGTGTGTTTCCCTTCAGAAATGGAGTTAATTCCCAGGCTCTGTGTCTTCCTATAAGCAAGACTTCGTTTCAGGTAAGGGCAGTTTCTTTACAGCTCAAAAGAATTACATCGTTCACGAAGTTCACACGTTTCTCATCTTAACTGACAAGCATTGGATGTTAGAGGACAACTGCTTTGCATCAGTTACAGAAGCAGAGTTGGACTAGATATGGTCCATATGTGTAGGAAACACCGTTCTTTTGTTCTCAGCATCCTCAAGTTTCCCTCTGTATTAGAGACTCTAGAAAGCTAGAGCATGCTTCTTGGTCTAAAGCAGAGTGTGATAATGAATGAGAACTCTTCTGTGTGTTTCATTTCAGAAATGGAGTTAAATCCCCGGCTCTGAGTCTTCCTAGAAGCAAGACTGCGTTTCAGGTAAGGGCAGTCACTTTTCAGCTCAAACGAACTACATCGTTCACGAAGCTCACAGGTTTCTCATCTTCACTGTCAAGAATTAGATGTTAGAGGACCAGTGCTTTGTAACAGTTTCAGAAGCAGAGTTGGAATAGATATGGTCCGTATGTGTAGGAAACACCGTTCTTTTGTTCTCAGCACACTCACGTTTCCTGCTGTCTTAGAGACTCTAGATAGCAAGAGAATGCTTCTCGCTCTAAGGCAGAGTGTAATCAATTGATGAGAACACTGCTGTATGATTCCCGTCAGAAATGGAGTTAAATCCCAGGATCAGAGTCTTCCTACAAGCAAGACTTCATTTCAGGTAAGGGCAGGTTCTTTACAGCTAAAACGAACTACATTGTTCATGAAGCCTACACATTTCTCATCTTAACTGACAACCATAGGATGTTAGAGGACCTGTGGTTTGTTTCAGTTTCAGAAGCAGAGTTGAACTAGATATGGTCCGTATGTTTAGGAAACACCGTTCTTTTGTTCTGAGCACACTCACGTTTCCTGCTCTATTAGAGACTCTAGAAAGCAAGAGCGTGCTTTTTGCTCTAAAGCAGAGTGTGATCCATGGCTGAGAACTATGCTGTGTGTTTCCCTTCAGAAATGGAGTTAATTCCCAGGCTCTGTGTGTTCCTATAAGCAAGACTTCGTTTCAGGTAAGGGCAGTTTCTCTACAGCTGAAAAGAATTACATAGTTCACGAAGTTCACACGTTTCTCATCTTAACTGAGAAGCATTGGATGTTAGCGGACCTGTGGTTTGTTTCAGTTTCAGAAAGTTGTTGTACTAGATATGGTCCGTATGTGTTGGAAACACAGTTCAATTTTTCTGAACACAATCACGTTTCCTGCTGTATTAGAGACTATAAAAAGCAAGAGCGTGCTTTTTGCTCTAATGCAGAGAGTGTTTCATGGATGAGAAGTGTGCAGTGTGTTTCCCTACAGAAATGGAGTTAAATCTCAGGGTCTGTGTCTTCCTACAAACAACACTTCGTTTCTGGTAAGTGCAGTCACTTTTCAGCTCAATGAACTTCATTGTTCACGAAGCTCACACGTTTCTCATCTTAATTGCCAAGCATTAGATGTTAGAGGACCACTGCTTTGCATCAGTTACAGAAGCAGAGTTAGACTAGATGTGGTCCTTATGTGTAGGTAACACCGTTCTTTTGTTCTCAGCATCCTCAAGTTTCCCTCGGTATTATAGTCTCCAGAATGCTAGAGCGTGCTTCATGCTCTAAAGCAGAGTGTGATAATGCATGAGAACTCTTCTGTGTGTTTCATTTCAGAAATGGAATTAAATCCCAGGCTCTGAGTCTTCCTAGAAGCAAGACTTCGTTTCAGGTAAGGGCAGTCACTTTCTAGCTCAAATGAACTACATAGTTCTCGAAGCTCACACGTTTCTCATCTTAACTGACAAGCATTGGATGTTAGAGGACCTGTGGTTTGTTTCAGTTTCAGAAGGAGTGTTGAACTACATATGGTCCGTATGTGTAGGAAACACCGTTCTTTTGTTCTGAGCACACTAACGTTTCCTGCTGTCTTAGAGACTCTAGATAGCAAGAGCATGCTTCTCGCTCTAAAGCAGAGTGTAATCAACGGATGAAAACACTGCTGTATGTTTCCCTACAGAAATGGAATAAATCCCGGGATCTGAGTCTTCCTACAAGCAAGACTTCGTTTCAGGTAAGGGCAGTTTCTTTACAGCTCAAACGAACTAGTGTTCACGAAGCTCACACGTTTCTCATCTTAACTGACAAGCATAGGATTTTAGAGGACCAGTGGTTTGTTTCAGTTTCAGAAGCAGAGTTGAAGTAGATATGGTCCATATGTTTAGGAAACACCGTTCTTTTGTTCTGAGCACACTCACGTTTCCTGCTGTATTAGAGACTCTAGAAAGCAAGAGCATGCTTTTTGCTCTAAAGCAGAGTGTGATCCATGGATGAGAACTATGCTGTGTGTTTCCCTTCAGAAATGGAGTTAATTCCCAGGCTCTGTGTCTTCCTATAAGCAAGACTCGTTTCAGGTAAGGGCAGTTTCTTTACAGCTCAAAAGAATTACATCTTTCACGAAGTTCACACGTTTCTCATCTTAACTGACAAGCATTGGATGTTAGCGGACCTGTGGTTTGTTTCAGTTTTAGAAGTTTGTTGAACTAGATATGGTCTGTATGTGTAGGAAACATAGTTCATTTGCTCTGAGCACAATCATGTTTCCTGCTGTATTAGAGACTCTAGAAAGCAAGAGCCTGCTTTTTGCTCTGAAGCAGAGAGTGTTTCATGGATGAGAAGTGTGCGGTGTGTTTCCCTACAGAAATGGAGTTAAATCTCAGGATCTGTGTCTTTCTACAAACAACACTTCGTTTCAGGTAAGTGCAGTCACTTTTCAGCTCAATGATCTACATTGTTCACGAAGCTCATACATTTCTCATCTTAACTGACAAGCAGTGGATGTTAGAGGACAACTGCTTTGCATCAGTTACAGAAGCAGAGTTGGAGGAGATATGGTCCATATGTGTAGGAAACACCATTCTTTTGTTCTCAGCGTCCTCAAGTTTCCCTCTGTATTAGAGAGTCTAGAAAGCTAGAGCATGCTTCTTGCTCTAAAGCAGAGTGTGATAATGAATGAGAACTCTTCTGTGTGTTTCATTTCAGAAATGGAGTTAAATCCCAGGCTCTGAGTCTTCCTAGAAGCAAGACTGCGTTTCAGGTAAGGGCAGTCACTTTCCAGCTCAAACGAACTACATCGTTCACGAAGCTCACAGGTTTCCCATCTTCACTGACAAGAATTAGATGTTAGAGGACCAGAGCTTTGTATCAGTTTCAGAAGCAGAGTTGGAATAGATATGGTCCGTATGTGTAGGAAACACCGTTCTTTTGTTCTCAGCACACTCACGTTTCCTGCTGTCTTAGAGACTCTAGATAGCAAGAGAATGCTTCTCGATCTAAGGCAGAGTGTAATCAATGGATGAGAACACTGCTGTATGTTTCCCTTCAGAAATGGAGTTAAGTCCCAGGATCTGAGTCTTCCTACAAGCAAGACTTCGTTTCAGGTAAGGGCAGTTTCTTTACAGCTCAAACGAACTACATCGTTCACGAAGTTCACACGTTTCTCATCTTAACTGACAAGCATAGGATGTTAGAGCACCTGTGGTTTATTTCAGTTTCAGAAGCAGAGTTGAACTAGATATGGTCCGTATGTGTAGGAAACACCGTTCTTTTGTTCTGAGCACACTCACGTTTCCTGCTGTATTAGAGACTCTAGAAAGCAAGATCGTGCTTCTCACTCTAAAGCATATTGTGATCCATGGATGAGAACTATGCTGTGTGTTTCCCTTCCGAAATGGAGTTAAATCCCAGGCTCTGTGTCTTCCTATAAGCAAGACTTCGTTTCAGGTAAGGGGAGTCACTTTTCAGCTCAAAAGAACTACATTGTTCACGAAGCTCACACGTTACTCATCTTAACTGACAAGCTTTGGATGTTAGAGGACCAGCGCTTTGTATCAGTTTCAGAAGCAGAGTTGGACTAGATATGGTCCGTATGTGTAGGAAACACCATTCTTTTGTTCTGAGCACACTCACGTTTCCTGCTGTCTTAGAGACTCTAGATAGCAAGAGCGTGCTTCTCGCTCTAAAGCAGAGTGTAATCAATGGATGAGTACACTGCTGTATGTTTCCCTACAGAAATGGAATAAATCCCAGAATCTGAGTCTTCCTACAAGCAAGACTTCGTTTCAGGTAAGGGCAGTTTCTTTACAGCTCAAACGAACTAGTGTTCACGAAGCTCACACGTTTCTCATCTTAACTGACAAGCATAGGATTTTAGAGGACCAGTAGTTTGTTTCAGTTTCAGAAGCAGAGTTGGACTAGATATGGTCCATATGTGTAGGAAACACCATTCTTTTGTTCTAAGCACACTCACGTTTCCTGCTGTCCTAGAGTCTCTAGAAAGCAAGTGCGTGCTTCTCGCTCTAAAGCAGAGTGTGATCAATGGATGAGAACACTGCTGTATGATTCCCGTCAGAAATGGAGTTAAATCCCAGGATCTGAGTCTTCCTACCAGCAAGATTTCGTTTCAGGTAAGGGCAGGATCTTTACAGCTCAAACGAACTACATTGTTCATGAAGCCTACACGTTTCTCATCTTAACTGACAACCATAGGATGTTAGAGCACCTGTGGTTTGTTTCAGTTTCAGAAGCAGAGTTGAAGTAGATATGGTCCGTATGTTTAGGAATCACCGTTCTTTTGTTCTGAGCACACTCACGTTTCCTGCTGTATTAGAGACTCTAGAAAGCAAAGGCATGCTTCTCGCTCTAAAGCATATTGTGATCCATGGATGAGAACTATGCTGTGTGTTTCCCTTCCGAAATGGAGTTAAATCCCAGGCTCTGTGTCTTCCTATAAGCAAGACTTCGTTTCAGGTAAGGGGAGTCACTTTTCAGCTCAAACAAACTACATTGTTCACGAAGCTCACACGTTACTCATCTTAACTGACAAGCTTTGGATGTTAGAGGACCAGCGCTTTGTATCAGTTTCAGAAGCAGAGTTGGACTAGATATGGTCCGTATGTGTAGGAAACACCGTTCTTTTGTTCTGAGCACACTCAAGTTTCCTGCTGTCTTAGAGTCTCTAGAAAGCAAGTGCGTGCTTCTCGCTCTAAAGCAGAGTGTGATCAATGGATGAGAACACTGCTGTATGATTCCCGTCAGAAATGGAGTTAAATCCCAGGATCTGAGTCTTCCTACCAGCAAGACTTCGTTTCACGTAAGGGCAGGTTCTTTACAGCTCAAACGAACTACATTGTTCATGAAGCCTACACGTTTCTCATCTTAACTGACAACCATAGGATGTTAGAGCACCTGTGGTTTGTTTCAGTTTCAGAAGCAGAGTTGAACTAGATATGGTCCGTATGTTTAGGAATCACCGTTCTTTTGTTCTGAGCACACTCACGTTTCCTGCAGTATTAGAGACTCTAGAAAGCAAGAGTGTGCTTTTTGGTCTAAAGCAGAGTGTGATCCATGGATGTGAACTATGCTGTGTGTTTCCCTTCAGAAATGGTGTTAATTGCCAGGCTCTGTGTCTTCCTATAAGCAAGACTTCGTTTCAGGTAAGGGCAGTTTCTTTACAGCTCAAAAGAATTACATCGTTCACGAAGTTCACACGTTTCTCATCTTAACTGACAAGCATTGGATGTTAGCGGACCTGTGGTTTGTTTCAGTTTCAGAAGCAGAGTTGAACTAGATATGGTCCGTATGTGTAGGAAACACCATTCTTATGTTCTGAGCACAATAACGTTTCCTCCTGTATTAGAGACTCTAGAAAGCAAGAGCGTGCTGTTTGCTCTAAAGCAGAGTGTGATCAAGGATGAGATCTCTGCTGTGTGTTTCCCTTCAGAAATGGAGTTAAATCCCAGGCTCTGAGTCTTGCTACAAGCAAGACTTCGTTTCAGGTAAGGGCAGTTTCTTTACAGCGCAAACGTACTACATCGTTCACGAAGTACACACGTTTCTCATCTTAACTGACAAGCATTGGATATTAGCGGACCTTTGGTTTGTTTCAGTTTCAGAAGCAGAGTTGAACTAGATATGGTCCGTATGTGTAGGAAACACCATTCTTTTGTTCTGAGCACTATCATGTTTCCTGCTGTATTAGAGACTATAGAAAGCAAGAGCGTGCTTTTTGCTCTAATGCAGAGAGTGTTTCATGGATGAGAAGTGTGCAGTGTGTTTCCCTACAGAAATGGAGTTAAATCTCAGGGTCTGTGTCTTCCTACAAACAACACTTCGTTTCAGGAAAGTGCAGTCACTTTTCAGCTCAATGAACTACATTGTTCACGAAGCTAACACGTTTCTCATCTTAATTGCCAAGCATTAGATGGTAGAGGACCACTGCTTTGCATCAGTTACAGAAGCAGAGTTAGACTAGATGTGGTCCGTATGTGTAGGAAACACCGTTCTTTTGTTCTCAGCATCCTCAAGTTTCCCTCGGTATTATAGTCTCTAGAAAGCTAGAGCGTGCTTCCCGCTCTAAAGCATATTGTGATCCATGAATGAGGACTGTGCTGTGTGTTTCCCTTCAGAAATGGAGATAAATCCCAGGCTCTGTGTCTTCCTATAAGCAAGACTTCGTTTCAGGTAAGGGGAGTCACTTTTCAGCTCAAACGAACTACATCGTTCACGAAGCTCACACGTTACTCATCTTAACTGACAAGCTTTGGATGTTAGAGGACCAGCGCTTTGTATCAGTTTCAGAAGCAGAGTTGGACTAGATATGGTCCGTATGTGTAGGAAACACCGTTCTTTTGTTCTGAGCACACTCACGTTTCCTGCTGTCTTAGAGACTCTAGATAGCAAGAGCGTGCTTCTCGCTCTAAAGCAGAGTGTAATCAATGGATGAGTACACTGCTGTATGTTTCCCTACAGAAATGGAATAAATCCCAGGATCTGAGTCTTCCTACAAGCAAGACTTCGTTTCAGGTAAGGGCAGTTTCTTTACAGCTCAAACGAACTAGTGTTCACGAAGCTCACACGTTTCTCATCTTAACTGACAAGCATAGGATTTTAGAGGACCAGTGGTTTGTTTCAGTTTCAGAAGCAGAGTTGGACTAGATATGGTCCATATGTGTAGGAAACACCATTCTTTTGTTCTAAGCACACTCACGTTTCCTGATGTCTTAGAGTCTCTAGAAAGCAAGTGCATGCTTCTCGCTCTAAAGCAGAGTGTGATCAATGGATGAGAACACTGCTGTATGATTCCCGTCAGAAATGGAGTTAAATCCCAGGATCTGAGTCTTCCTACCAGCAAGACTTCATTTCAGGTAAGGGCAGGTTCTTTACAGCTCAAACGAACTACATTGTTCATGAAGCCTACACGTTTCTCATCTTAACTGACAACGATAGGATGTTAGAGCACCTGTGGTTTGTTTCAGTTTCAGAAGCAGAGTTGAACTAGATATGGTCCGTATGTTTAGGAAACACCGTTCTTTTGTTCTGAGCACACTCACGTTTCCTGCTGTATTAGAGACTCTAGAAAGCAAGAGCGTGCTTTTTGGTCTAAAGCAGAGTGTGATCCATGGATGTGAACTATGCTGTGTGTTTCCCTTCAGAAATGGAGTTAATTCCCAGGCTCTGTGTCTTCCTATAAGCAAGAATTCGTTTCAGGTAAGGGCAGTTTCTTTACAGCTCAAAAGAATTACATCGTTCACGAAGTTCACACATTTCTCATCTTAACTGACAAGCATTGGATGTTAGCGGACCTGTGGTTTGTTTCAGTTTCAGAAGTTTGTTGAACTAGATATGGTCTGTATGTGTAGGAAACACAGTTCATTTGCTCTGAGCACAATCATGTTTCCTGCTGTATTAGAGACTCTAGAAAGCAAGAGCCTGCTTTTTGCTCTAAAGCAGAGAGTGTTTCATGGATGAGAAGTGTGCGGTGTGTTTCCCTACAGAAATGGAGTTAAATCTCAGGGTCTGTGTCTTCCTACAAACAACACTTCGTTTCAGGTAAGTGCAGTCACTTTTCAGCTCAATGAACTACATTGTTCACGAAGCTCACACGTTTCTCATCTTAACTGACAAGCATT
Source organism: Onychomys leucogaster (assembly GCA_949786385.1). NCBI lineage: Eukaryota > Metazoa > Chordata > Mammalia > Rodentia > Cricetidae > Onychomys > Onychomys leucogaster. The sequence continues at coordinate 2,292,682 of CATKUP010000025.1, forward strand.
GGATGTTAGAGGACAACTGCTTTGCATCAGTTACATAAGCAGAGTTGGACTAGATATGGTCCATATGTGTAGGAAACACCGTTCTTTTGTTCTCAGCATCCTCAAGTTTCCCTCTGTATTAGAGACTCTAGAAAGCTAGAGCATGCTTCTTGCTCTAAAGCAGAGTGTGATAATGAATGAGAACTCTTCTGTGTGTTTCATTTCAGAAATGGAGTTAAATCCCAGGCTCTGAGTCTTCCTAGAAGCAAGACTGCGTTTCAGGTAAGGGCAGTCACTTTCCAGCTCAAACGAACTACATCCTTCACGAAGCTCACAGGTTTCTCATCTTCACTGACAAGAATTAGATGTTAGAGGACCAGTGCTTTGTATCAGTTTCAGAAGCAGAGTTGGAATAGATATGGTCCGTATTTGTAGGAAACACCGTTCTTTTGTTCTCAGCACACTCACGTTTCCTGCTGTCTTAGAGACTCTAGATAGCAAGAGAATGCTTCTCACTCTAAGGCAGAGTGTAATCAATGGATGAGAACACTGCTGTATGTTTCCCTTCAGAAATGGAGTTAAATCCCAGGATCTGAGTCTTCCAACAAGCAAGACTTCGTTTCAGGTAAGGGCAGTTTCTTTACAGCTCAAACGAACTAGTGTTCACGAAGCTCACACGTTTCCCATCTTAACTGACAAGCATTGGATATTAGCGGACCTGTGGTTTGTTTCAGTTTCAGAAGGTTGTTGAACTAGATATGGTCCGTATGTGTTGGAAACACAATTCATTTGTTCTGAGCACAATCATGTTTCCTGATGTATTAGAGACTATAGAAAGCAAGAGCGTGCTTTTTGCTCTAATGCAGAGAGTGTTTCATGGATGAGAAGTGTGCGGTGTGTTTCCCTACAGAAATGGAGTTAAATCTCAGGGTCTGTGTCTTGCTACAAACAACACTTCGTTTCAGTAAATTGCAGTCACTTTTCAGCTCAATGAACTACATTGTTCACGAAGCTCACACGTTTCTCATCTTAACTGTCAAGCAGTGGATGTTAGAGGACAACTGCTTTGCATCAGTTACAGAAGCAGAGTTGGACGAGATATGGTCCATATGTGTAGGAAACACCGTTCTTTTGTTCTCAGCATCCTCAAGTTTCCCTCTGTATTAGAGACTCTAGAAAGCTAGAGCATGCTTCTTGCTCTAAAGCATATTGTGATCCATGGATGAGAACTATGCTGTGTGTTTCCCTTCCGAAATGGAGTTAAATCCCAGGCTCTGTGTCTTCCTATAAGCAAGACTTCGTTTCAGGTAAGGGGAGTCACTTTTCAGCTCAAACAAACTACATTGTTCACGAAGCTCACACGTTACTCATCTTAACTGACAAGCTTTGGATGTTAGAGGACCAGCGCTTTGTATCAGTTTCAGAAGCAGAGTTGGACTAGATATGGTCCGTATGTGTAGGAAACACCGTTCTTTTGTTCTGAGCACACTCAAGTTTCCTGCTGTCTTAGAGTCTCTAGAAAGCAAGTGCGTGCTTCTCGCTCTAAAGCAGAGTGTGATCAATGGATGAGAACACTGCTGTATGATTCCCGTCAGAAATGGAGTTAAATCCCAGGTTCTGAGTCTTCCTACCAGCAAGACTTCGTTTCACGTAAGGGCAGGTTCTTTACAGCTCAAACGAACTACATTGTTCATGAAGCCTACACGTTTCTCATCTTAACTGACAACCATAGGATGTTAGAGCACCTGTGGTTTGTTTCAGTTTCAGAAGCAGAGTTGAACTAGATATGGTCCGTATGTTTAGGAATCACCGTTCTTTTGTTCTGAGCACACTCACGTTTCCTGCTGTATTAGAGACTCTAGAAAGCAAGAGTGTGCTTTTTGGTCTAAAGCAGAGTGTGATCCATGGATGTGAACTATGCTGTGTGTTTCCCTTCAGAAATGGTGTTAATTGCCAGGCTCTGTGTCTTCCTATAAGCAAGACTTCGTTTCAGGTAAGGGCAGTTTCTTTACAGCTCAAAAGAATTACATCGTTCACGAAGTTCACACGTTTCTCATCTTAACTGACAAGCATTGGATGTTAGCGGACCTGTGGTTTGTTTCAGTTTCAGAAGCAGAGTTGAACTAGATATGGTCCGTATGTGTAGGAAACACCATTCTTTTGTTCTGAGCACAATAACGTTTCCTCCTGTATTAGAGACTCTAGAAAGCAAGAGCGTGCTGTTTGCTCTAAAGCAGAGTGTGATCAAGGATGAGATCTCTGCTGTGTGTTTCCCTTCAGAAATGGAGTTAAATCCCAGGCTCTGAGTCTTGCTACAAGCAAGACTTCGTTTCAGGTAAGGGCAGTTTCTTTACAGCGCAAACGTACTACATCGTTCACGAAGTACACACGTTTCTCATCTTAACTGACAAGCATTGGATATTAGCGGACCTTTGGTTTGTTTCAGTTTCAGAAGCAGAGTTGAACTAGATATGGTCCGTATGTGTAGGAAACACCATTCTTTTGTTCTGAGCACAATCATGTTTCCTGCTGTATTAGAGACTATAGAAAGCAAGAGCGTGCTTTTTGCTCTAATGCAGAGAGTGTTTCATGGATGAGAAGTGTGCAGTGTGTTTCCCTACAGAAATGGAGTTAAATCTCAGGGTCTGTGTCTTCCTACAAACAACACTTCGTTTCAGGAAAGTGCAGTCACTTTTCAGCTCAATGAACTACATTGTTCACGAAGCTCACACGTTTCTCATCTTAATTGCCAAGCATTAGATGGTAGAGGACCACTGCTTTGCATCAGTTACAGAAGCAGAGTTAGACTAGATGTGGTCCGTATGTGTAGGAAACACCGTTCTTTTGTTCTCAGCATCCTCAAGTTTCCCTCGGTATTATAGTCTCTAGAAAGCTAGAGCGTGCTTCCCGCTCTAAAGCATATTGTGATCCATGAATGAGGACTGTGCTGTGTGTTTCCCTTCAGAAATGGAGATAAATCCCAGGCTCTGTGTCTTCCTATAAGCAAGACTTCGTTTCAGGTAAGGGCAGTTTCTTTACAGCTCAAACGAACTAGTGTTCACAAAGCTCACACGTTTCTCATCTTAACTGACAAGCATAGGATTTTAGAGGACCAGTGGTTTGTTTCAGTTTCAGAAGCAGAGTTGGACTAGATATGGTCCGTATGTGTAGGAAACACCATTCTTTTGTTCTAAGCACACTCACATTTCCTGATGTCTTAGAGTCTCTAGAAAGCAAGTGCGTGCTTCTCGCTCTAAAGCAGAGTGTGATCAATGGATGAGAACACTGCTGTATGATTCCCGTCAGAAATGGTGTTAAATCCCAGGATCTGAGTCTTCCTACCAGCAAGACTTCATTTCAGGTAAGGGCAGGTTCTTTACAGCTCAAACGAACTACATTGTTCATGAAGCCTACACGTTTCTCATCTTAACTGACAACGATAGGATGTTAGAGCACCTGTGGTTTGTTTCAGTTTCAGAAGCAGAGTTGAACTAGATATGGTCCGTATGTTTAGGAAACACCGTTCTTTTGTTCTGAGCACACTCACGTTTCCTGCTGTATTAGAGACTCTAGAAAGCAAGAGCGTGCTTTTTGGTCTAAAGCAGAGTGTGATCCATGGATGTGAACTATGCTGTGTGTTTCCCTTCAGAAATGGAGTTAATTCCCAGGCTCTGTGTCTTCCTATAAGCAAGACTTCGTTTCAGGTAAGGGCAGTTTCTTTACAGCTCAAAAGAATTACATCGTTCACGAAGTTCACACATTTCTCATCTTAACTGACAAGCATTGGATGTTAGCGGACCTGTGGTTTGTTTCAGTTTCAGAAGTTTGTTGAACTAGATATGGTCTGTATGTGTAGGAAACACAGTTCATTTGCTCTGAGCACAATCATGTTTCCTGCTGTATTAGAGACTCTAGAAAGCAAGAGCCTGCTTTTTGCTCTAAAGCAGAGAGTGTTTCATGGATGAGAAGTGTGCGGTGTGTTTCCCTACAGAAATGGAGTTAAATCTCAGGGTCTGTGTCTTCCTACAAACAACACTTCGTTTCAGGTAAGTGCAGTCACTTTTCAGCTCAATGAACTACATTGTTCACGAAGCTCACACGTTTCTCATCTTAACTGACAAGCATTGGATGTTAGAGGACAACTGTTTTGCATCAGTTACAGAAGCAGAGTTGGACTAGATATGGTCCATATGTGTAGGAAACACCGTTCTTTTGTTCTCAGCATCCTCAAGTTTCCCTCTGTATTAGAGACTCTAGAAAGCTAGAGCATGCTTCTTGCTCTAAAGCAGAGTGTGATAATGAATGAGAACTCTTCTGTGTGTTTCATTTCAGAAATGGAGTTAAATCCCAGGCTCTGAGTCTTCCTAGAAGCAAGACTGCGTTTCAGGTAAGGGCAGTCACTTTCCAGCTCAAACGAACTACATCCTTCACGAAGCTCACAGGTTTCTCATCTTCACTGACAAGAATTAGATGTTAGAGGACCAGTGCTTTGTATCAGTTTCAGAAGCAGAGTTGGAATAGATATGGTCCGTATTTGTAGGAAACACCGTTCTTTTGTTCTCAGCACACTCACGTTTCCTGCTGTCTTAGAGACTCTAGATAGCAAGAGAATGCTTCTCACTCTAAGGCAGAGTGTAATCAATGGATGAGAACACTGCTGTATGTTTCCCTTCAGAAATGGAGTTAAATCCCAGGATCTGAGTCTTCCAACAAGCAAGACTTCGTTTCAGGTAAGGGCAGTTTCTTTACAGCTCAAACGAACTAGTGTTCACGAAGCTCACACGTTTCCCATCTTAACTGACAAGCATTGGATATTAGCGGACCTGTGGTTTGTTTCAGTTTCAGAAGGTTGTTGAACTAGATATGGTCCGTATGTGTTGGAAACACAATTCATTTGTTCTGAGCACAATCATGTTTCCTGCTGTATTAGAGACTATAGAAAGCAAGAGCGTGCTTTTTGCTCTAATGCAGAGAGTGTTTCATGGATGAGAAGTGTGCGGTGTGTTTCCCTACAGAAATGGAGTTAAATCTCAGGGTCTGTGTCTTGCTACAAACAACACTTCGTTTCAGTAAATTGCAGTCACTTTTCAGCTCAATGAACTACATTGTTCACGAAGCTCACACGTTTCTCATCTTAACTGTCAAGCAGTGGATGTTAGAGGACAACTGCTTTGCATCAGTTAGAGAAGCAGAGTTGGACGAGATATGGTCCATATGTGTAGGAAACACCGTTCTTTTGTTCTCAGCATCCTCAAGTTTCCCTCTGTATTAGAGACTCTAGAAAGCTAGAGCATGCTTCTTGCTCTAAAGCATATTGTGATCCATGGATGAGAACTATGCTGTGTGTTTCCCTTCCGAAATGGAGTTAAATCCCAGCCTCTGTGTCTTCCTATAAGCAAGACTTCGTTTCAGGTAAGGGGAGTCACTTTTCAGCTCAAAAGAACTATATTGTTCACGAAGCTCGCACGTTACTCATCTTAACTGAGAAGCTTTGGATGTTAGAGGACCAGTGATTTGTATCAGTTTCAGAAGCAGAGTTGGACTAGATATGGTCCGTGTGTGTAGGAAACACCGTTCTTTTGTTCTGAGCACACTCACGTTTCCTGCTGTCTTAGAGACTCTAGATAGCAAGAGCGTGCTTCTCGCTCTAAAGCAGAGTGTAATCAATGGATGAGTACACTGCTGTATGTTTCCCTACAGAAATGGAATAAATCCCAGGATCTGAGTCTTCCTAAAAGCAAGACTTTGTTTCAGGTAAGGGCAGTTTCTTTACAGCTCAAACGATCTAGTGTTCACGAAGCTCACACGTTTCTCATCTTAACTGACAAGCATAGGATTTTAGAGGACCAGTGGTTTGTTTCAGTTTCAGAAGCAGAGTTGGACTAGATATGGTCCGTATGTGTATGAAACACCATTCTTTTGTTCTAAGCACACTCACGTTCCCTGCTCTCTTAGAGTCTCTAGAAAGCAAGAGCGTATTCTCACTCTAAAGCAGAGTTTGATCAATGGATGAGAACACTGCTGTATGATTCCCGTCAGAAATGGAGTTAAATCCCAGGATCTGAGTCTTCCTACAAGCAAGTCTTCATTTCAGGTAAGGGCAGGTTCTTTACAGCTAAAACGAACTACATTGTTCATGAAGCCTACAAGTTTCTCATCACAACTGACAACCATAGGATGTTAGAGCACCTGTGGTTTGTTTCAGTTTCAGAAGCAGAGTTGAACTAGATATGGTCCGTATGTTTAGGAAACACCGTTCTTTTGTTCTGAGCACACTCACGTTTCCTGCTGTATTAGAGACTCTAGAAAGCAAGAGCCTGCTTTTTGCTCTAAAGCAGAGAGTGTTTCATGGATGAGAAGTGTGCGGTGTGTTTCCCTACAGAAATGGAGTTAAATCTCAGGGTCTGTGTCTTCCTACAAACAACACTTCGTTTCAGGTAAGTGCAGTCACTTTTCAGCTCAATGAACTACATTGTTCACGAAGCTCACATGTTTCTCATCTTAACTGACAAGCAGTGGATGTTAGAGGACAACTGATTTGCATCAGTTACAGAAGCAGAGTTGGACGAGATATGGTCCATATGTGTAGGAAACACCATTCTTTTGTTCTCAGCATCCTCAAGTTTCCCTATGTATTAGAGACTCTAGAAAGCTAGAGCATGCTTCTTGCTCTAAAGCAGAGTGTGATAATGAATGAGAACTCTTCTGTGTGTTTCATTTCAGAAATGGAGTTAAATCCCAGGCTCTGAGTCTTCCTAGAAGCAAGACTGCGTTTCCAGTAAGGGCAGTCACTTTCCAGCTCAAACGAACTACATCGTTCACGAAGCTCACAGGTTTCTCATCTTCACTGACAAGAATTAGATGTTAGAGGACCAGTGCTTTGTATCAGTTTCAGAAGCAGAGTTGGAATAGATATGGTCCATATGTGTAGGAAACACCGTACTTTTGTTCTCAGCACACTCACGTTTCCTGCTGTCTTAGAGACTCTAGATAGCAAGAGAATGCTTCTCGCTCTAAGGCAGAGTGTAATCCATGGATGAGAACACTGCTGTATGTTTCCCTACAGAAATGGAGTTAAATCCCAGGATCTGAGTCTTCCTACAAGCAAGACTTCGTATCAGGTAAGGGCAGTTTCTTCACAGCTCAAACGAACTAGTGTTCACGAAGCACACACGTTTCTCATCTTAAGTGACAAGCATAGGATGTTAGAGCACCTGTGGTTTGTTTCAGTTTCAGAAGCAGAGTTGAGCTAGATATGGTCCGTATGTGTAGGAAACACGATTCTTTTGTTCTGAGCACAATCACGTTTCCTCCTGTATTAGAGACTCTAGAAAGCAAGAGCGTGCTGTTTTCTCTAAAGCAGAGTGTGATCAAGGATGAGATCTCTGCTGTGTGTTTCCCTTCAGAAATGGAGTTAAATCCCAGGCTCTGAGTCTTGCTACAAGCATGACTTCATTTCAGGTAAGGGCAGTTTCTTTACAGCGCAAACGTACTACATCGTTCACGAAGTTCACACGTTTCTCATCTTAACTGACAAGCATTGGATATTAGCGGACCTGTGGTTTGTTTCAGTTTCAGAAGGTTGTTGAACTAGATATGGTCCGTATGTGTTGGAAACACAGTTCATTTGTTCTGAGCACAATCATGTATCCTGCTGTATTAGAGACTATAGAAAGCAAGAGCGTGCTTTTTGCTCTAATGCAGAGAGTGTTTCATGGATGAGAAGTGTGCAGTGTGTTTCCCTACAGAAATGGAGTTAAATCTCAGGGTCCATGTCTTGCTACAAACAACACTTCATTTCAGGAAAGTGCAGTCACTTTACAGCTCAATGAACTTCATTGTTCACGAAGCTCACACGTTTCTCATCTTAATTCCCAAGCATTAGATGTTAGAGGACCACTGCTTTGCATCAGTTACAGAAGCAGAGTTAGACTAGATGTGGTCCGTATGTGTAGGAAACACCGTTCTTTTGTTCTCAGCATCCTCAAGTTTCCCTCGGTATTATAGTCTCTAGAAAGCTAGAGCGTGCTTCCCGCTCTAAAGCATATTGTGATCCATGAATGAGAACTGTGCTGTGTGTTTCCCTTCAGAAATGGAGTTAAATCCCAGGCTCTGTGTCTTCCTATAAACAAGACTTCGTTTCAGGTAAGGGGAGTCACTTTTCAGCTCAAACGAACTACATCGTTCACGAAGCTCACACGTTACTCATCTTAACTGACAAGCTTTGGATGTTAGAGGATCAGCGCTTTGTATCAGTTTCAGAAGCAGAGTTGGAATAGATATGGTCCGTATGTGTAGGAAACACCGTTCTTTTGTTCTGAGCACACTCACGTTTCCTGCTGTCTTAGAGACTCTAGATAGCAAGAGCGTGCTTCTCGCTCTAAAGCAGAGTGTAATCAATGGATGAGAACACTGCTGTATGTTTCCCTACAGAAATGGAATAAATCAAAGGATCTGAGTCTTCCTACAAGCAAGACTTCGTTTCAGGTAAGGGCAGTTTCTTTACAGCTCAAACGAACTACTGTTCACGAAGCTCACACGTTTCTCATCTTAATTGACAAGCATAGGATTTTAGAGGACCAGTGGTTTGTTTCAGTGTCAGAAGCAGAGTTGGACTAGATATGGTCCATATGTGTAGGAAACACCATTCTTTTGTTCTAAGCACACTCACGTTTCCTGCTGTCTTAGAGTCTCTAGAATGCAAGTGCGTGCTTCTCGCTCTAAAGCAGAGTGTGATCAATGGATGAGAACACTGCTGTATGATTCCCGTCAGAAATGGAGTTAAATCCCAGGATCTGAGTCTTCCTACCAGCAAGACTTCGTTTTAGGTAAGGGCAGGTTCTTTACAGCTCAAACGAACTACATTGTTCATGAAGCCTACACGTTTCTCATCTTAACTGACAACCATAGGATGTTAGAGCACCTGTGGTTTGTTTCAGTTTCAGAAGCAGAGTTGAACTAGATATGGTCCATATGTTTAGGAATCACCGTTCTTTTGTTCTGAGCACACTCACGTTTCCTGCTGTATTAGAGACTCTAGAAAGCAAGAGCGTGCTTTTTGGTCTAAAGCAGAGTGTGATCCATGGATGTGAACTATGCTGTGTGTTTCCCTTCAGAAATGGAGTTAATTCCCAGGCTCTGTGTCTTCCTATAAGCAAGACTTCGTTTCAGGTAAGGGCAGTTTCTTTACAGCTCAAAAGAATTACATCGTTCACGAAGTTCACACGTTTCTCATCTTAACTGACAAGCATTGGATGTTAGCGGACCTGTGGTTTGTTTCAGTTTCAGAAGTTTGTTGAACTAGATATGGTCTGTATGTGTAGGAAACACAGTTCATTTGCTCTGAGCACAATCATGTTTCCTGCTGTATTAGAGACTCTAGAAAGCAAGAGCCTGCTTTTTGCTCTAAAGCAGAGAGTGTTTAATGGATGAGAAGTGTGCGGTGTGTTTCCCTACAGAAATGGAGTTAAATCTCAGGGTCTGTGTCTTCCTACAAACAACACTTCGTTTCAGGTAAGTGCAGTCACTTTTCAGCTCAATGAACTACATTGTTCACGAAGCTCACATGTTTCTCATCTTAACTGACAAGCATTGGATGTTAGAGGACTACTGCTGTGCATCAGTTACAGAAGCAGAGTTGGACTAGATATGGTCCATATGTGTAGGAAACACCGTTCTTTTGTTCTCAGCATCCTCAAGTTTCCCTCTGTATTAGAGACTCTAGAAAGCTAGAGCATGCTTCTTGGTCTAAAGCAGAGTGTGATAATGAATGAGAACTCTTCTGTGTGTTTCATTTCAGAAATGGAGTTAAATCCCCGGCTCTGAGTCTTCCTAGAAGCAAGACTGCGTTTCAGGTAAGGGCAGTCACTTTCCAGCTCAAACGAACTACATCGTTCACGAAGCTCACAGGTTTCTCATCTTCACTGACAAGAATTAGATGTTAGAGGACCAGTGCTTTGTATCAGTTTCAGAAGCAGAGTTGGAATAGATATGGTCCGTATGTGTAGGAAACTCCGTTCTTTTGTTCTCAGCACACTCACGTTTCCTGCTGTCTTAGAGACTCTACATAGCAAGAGAATGCTTTTCGCTCTAAGGCAGAGTGTAATCAATGGATGAGAACACTGCTGTATGTTTCCCTTCAGAAATGGACTTAAATCCCAGGATCTGAATCTTCCTACAAGCAAGACTTCGTTTCAGGTTAGGGCAGTTTCTTTACAGCTCAAACGAACTACATCGTTCACGAAGTTCACACGTTTCTCATCTTAACTGACAAGCATAGGATGTTAGAGCACCTGTGGTTTATTTCAGTTTCAGAAGCAGAGTTGAACTAGATATGATCCGTATATTTAGGAAACACCGTTCATTTGTTCTGAGCACACTCACGTTTCCTTCTGTATTAGAGACTCTAGAAAGCAAGAGTGTGCTTCTCGCTCTAAAGCATATTGTGATCCATGGATGAGAACTATGCTGTGTGTTTCCCTTCCGAAATGGAGTTAAATCCCAGGCTCTGTGTCTTCCTATAAGCAAGACTTCGTTTCAGGTAAGGGGAGTCACTTTTCAGCTCAAACGAACTACATTGTTCACGAAGCTCACACGTTACTCAGCTAAACTGACAAGCTTTGGATGTTAGAGGACCAGCGCTTTGTATCAGTTTCAGAAGCAGAGTTGGACTAGATATGGTCCGTATGTGTAGGAAACACCGTTCTTTTGTTCTGAGCACACTTAGGTTTCCTGCTGTCTTAGAGACTCTAGATAGCAAGAGCATGCTTCTCGCTCTAAAGCAGAGTGTAATCAATGGATGAGTACACTGCTGTATGTTTCCCTACAGAAATGGAATAAATCCCAGGATCTGAGTCTTCCTACAAGCAAGACTTCGTTTCAGGTAAGGGCAGTTTCTTTACAGCTCAAACGAACTAGTGTTCACGAAGCTTACACATTTCTCATCTTAACTGACAAGCATAGGATTTTAGAGGACCAGTGGTTTGTTTCAGTTTCAGAAGCAGATTTGGACTAGATATGGTCCATATGTGTAGGAAACACCATTCTTTTGTTCTAAGCACACTCACGTTTCCTGCTGTCTTAGAGTCTCTAGAAAGCAAGTGCGTGCTTCTCGCTCTAAAGCAGAGTGTGATCAATGGATGAGAACACTGCTGTATGATTCCCGTCAGAAATGGAGTTAAATCCCAGGATCTGAGTCTTCCTACCAGCAAGACTTCGTTTCAGGTAAGGGCAGGTTCTTTACAGCTCAAACAAACTACATTGTTCATGAAGCCTACACGTTTCTCATCTTAACTGACAACCATAGGATGTTAGAGCACCTGTGGTTTGTTTCAGTTTCAGAAATAGATTTGAACTAGATATGGTCCGTATGTTTAGGAATCACCGTTCTTTTGTTCTGAGCACACTCACGTTTCCTGCTGTATTAGAGACTCTAGAAAGCAAGAGCGTGCTTTTTGGTCTAAAGCAGAGTGTGATCCATGGATGTGAACTATGCTGTGTGTTTCCCTTCAGAAATGGAGTTAATTCCCAGGCTCTGTGTCTTCCTATAAGCAAGACTTCGTTTCAGGTAAGGGCAGTTTCTTTACAGCTCAAAAGAATTACATCGTTCACGAAGTTCACACGTTTCTCATCTTAACTGACAAGCATTGGATGTTAGCGGACCTGTGGTTTGTTTCAGTTTCAGAAGTTTGTTGACCTAGATATGGTCTGTATGTGTAGGAAACACAGTTCATTTGCTCTGAGCACAATCATGTTTCCTGCTGTATTAGAGACTCTAGAAAGCAAGAGCCTGCTTTTTGCTCTAAAGCAGAGAGTGTTTCATGGATGAGAAGTGTGCGGTGTGTTTCCCTACAGAAATGGAGTTAAATGTCAGGGTCTGTGTCTTCCTACAAACAACACTTCGTTTCAGGTAAGTGCAGTCACTTTTCAGCTCAATGAACTACATTGTTCACGAAGCTCACACGTTTCTCATCTTAACTGACAAGCATTGGATGTTAGAGGACAATTGCTTTGCATCAGTTTCAGAAGCAGAGTTGGAAGAGATATGGTTCGTATGTGTAGGAAACACCATTCTTTTGTTCTCAGCACACTCACGTTTCCTACTGTCTTAGAGACTCTAGATAGCAAGAGAATGCTTCTCGCTCTAAGGCAGAGTGTAATCAATGGATGAGAACACTGCTGTATGTTTCCCTACAGAAATGGAGTTAAATCCCAGGATCTGAGTCTTCCTACAAGCAAGACTTCGTATCAGGTAAGGGCAGTTTCTTCACAGCTCAAACGAACTAGTGTTCACGAAGCTCACACGTTTCTCATCTTAAGTGACAAGCATAGGATGTTAGAGCACCTGTGGTTTGTTTCAGTTTCAGAAGCAGAGTTGAGCTAGATATGGTCCGTATGTGTAGGAAACACGATTCTTTTGTTCTGAGCACAATCACGTTTCCTCCTGTATTAGAGACTCTAGAAAGCAAGAGCGTGCTGTTTTCTCTAAAGCAGAGTGTGATCAAGGATGAGATCTCTGCTGTGTGTTTCCCTTCAGAAATGGAGTTAAATCCCAGGCTCTGAGTCTTGCTACAAGCAAGACTTCATTTCAGGTAAGGGCAGTTTCTTTACAGCGCAAACGTACTACATCGTTCACGAAGTTCACACGTTTCTCATCTTAACTGACAAGCATTGGATATTAGCGGACCTGTGGTTTGTTTCAGTTTCAGAAGGTTGTTGAACTAGATATGGTCCGTATGTGTTGGAAACACAGTTCATTTGTTCTGAGCACAATCATGTATCCTGCTGTATTAGAGACTATAGAAAGCAAGAGCGTGCTTTTTGCTCTAATGCAGAGAGTGTTTCATGGATGAGAAGTGTGCAGTGTGTTTCCCTACAGAAATGGAGTTAAATCTCAGGGTCCATGTCTTGCTACAAACAACACTTCATTTCAGGAAAGTGCAGTCACTTTACAGCTCAATGAACTTCATTGTTCACGAAGCTCACACGTTTCTCATCTTAATTGCCAAGCATTAGATGTTAGAGGACCACTGCTTTGCATCAGTTACAGAAGCAGAGTTAGACTAGATGTGGTCCGTATGTGTAGGAAACACCGTTCTTTTGTTCTCAGCATCCTCAAGTTTCCCTCGGTATTATAGTCTCTAGAAAGCTAGAGCATGCTTCCCGCTCTAAAGCATATTGTGATCCATGAATGAGAACTGTGCTGTGTGTTTCCCTTCAGAAATGGAGTTAAATCCCAGGCTCTGTGTCTTCCTATAAACAAGACTTCGTTTCAGGTAAGGGGAGTCACTTTTCAGCTCAAACAAACTACATCGTTCACGAAGCTCACACGTTACTCATCTTAACTGACAAGCTTTGGATGTTAGAGGATCAGCGCTTTGTATCAGTTTCAGAAGCAGAGTTGGAATAGATATGGTCCGTATGTGTAGGAAACACCGTTCTTTTGTTCTGAGCACACTCACGTTTCCTGCTGTCTTAGAGACTCTAGATAGCAAGAGCGTGCTTCTCGCTCTAAAGCAGAGTGTAATCAATGGATGAGAACACTGCTGTATGTTTCCCTACAGAAATGGAATAAATCAAAGGATCTGAGTCTTCCTACAAGCAAGACTTCGTTTCAGGTAAGGGCAGTTTCTTTACAGCTCAAACGAACTAGTGTTCACGAAGCTTACACATTTCTCATCTTAACTGACAAGCATAGGATTTTAGAGGACCAGTGGTTTGTTTCAGTTTCAGAAGCAGATTTGGACTAGATATGGTCCATATGTGTAGGAAACACCATTCTTTTGTTCTAAGCACACTCACGTTTCCTGCTGTCTTAGAGTCTCTAGAAAGCAAGTGCGTGGTTCTCGCTCTAAAGCAGAGTGTGATCAATGGATGAGAACACTGCTGTATGATTCCCGTCAGAAATGGAGTTAAATCCCAGGATCTGAGTCTTCCTACCAGCAAGACTTCGTTTCAGGTAAGGGCAGGTTCTTTACAGCTCAAACAAACTACATTGTTCATGAAGCCTACACGTTTCTCATCTTAACTGACAACCATAGGATGTTAGAGCACCTGTGGTTTGTTTCAGTTTCAGAAATAGATTTGAACTAGATATGGTCCGTATGTTTAGGAATCACCGTTCTTTTGTTCTGAGCACACTCACGTTTCCTGCTGTATTAGAGACTCTAGAAAGCAAGAGCGTGCTTTTTGGTCTAAAGCAGAGTGTGATCCATGGATGTGAACTATGCTGTGTGTTTCCCTTCAGAAATGGAGTTAATTCCCAGGCTCTGTGTCTTCCTATAAGCAAGACTTCGTTTCAGGTAAGGGCAGTTTCTTTACAGCTCAAAAGAATTACATCGTTCACGAAGTTCACACGTTTCTCATCTTAACTGACAAGCATTGGATGTTAGCGGACCTGTGGTTTGTTTCAGTTTCAGAAGTTTGTTGACCTAGATATGGTCTGTATGTGTAGGAAACACAGTTCATTTGCCCTGAGCACAATCATGTTTCCTGCTGTATTAGAGACTCTAGAAAGCAAGAGCCTGCTTTTTGCTCTAAAGCAGAGAGTGTTTCATGGATGAGAAGTGTGCGGTGTGTTTCCCTACAGAAATGGAGTTAAATGTCAGGGTCTGTGTCTTCCTACAAACAACACTTCGTTTCAGGTAAGTGCCGTCACTTTTCAGCTCAATGAACTACATTGTTCACGAAGCTCACACGTTTCTCATCTTAACTGACAAGCATTGGATGTTAGAGGACAATTGCTTTGCATCAGTTTCAGAAGCAGAGTTGGAAGAGATATGGTTCGTATGTGTAGGAAACACCATTCTTTTGTTCTCAGCACACTCACGTTTCCTACTGTCTTAGAGACTCTAGATAGCAAGAGAATGCTTCTCGCTCTAAGGCAGAGTGTAATCAATGGATGAGAACACTGCTGTATGTTTCCCTACAGAAATGGAGTTAAATCCCAGGATCTGAGTCTTCCTACAAGCAAGACTTCGTATCAGGTAAGGGCAGTTTCTTCACAGCTCAAACGAACTAGTGTTCACGAAGCTCACACGTTTCTCATCTTAAGTGACAAGCATAGGATGTTAGAGCACCTGTGGTTTGTTTCAGTTTCAGAAGCAGAGTTGAGCTAGATATGGTCCGTATGTGTAGGAAACACGATTCTTTTGTTCTGAGCACAATCACGTTTCCTCCTGTATTAGAGACTCTAGAAAGCAAGAGCGTGCTGTTTTCTCTAAAGCAGAGTGTGATCAAGGATGAGATCTCTGCTGTGTGTTTCCCTTCAGAAATGGAGTTAAATCCCAGGCTCTGAGTCTTGCTACAAGCAAGACTTCATTTCAGGTAAGGGCAGTTTCTTTACAGCGCAAACGTACTACATCGTTCACGAAGTTCACACGTTTCTCATCTTAACTGACAAGCATTGGATATTAGCGGACCTGTGGTTTGTTTCAGTTTCAGAAGGTTGTTGAACTAGATATGGTCCGTATGTGTTGGAAACACAGTTCATTTGTTCTGAGCACAATCATGTATCCTGCTGTATTAGAGACTATAGAAAGCAAGAGCGTGCTTTTTGCTCTAATGCAGAGAGTGTTTCATGGATGAGAAGTGTGCAGTGTGTTTCCCTACAGAAATGGAGTTAAATCTCAGGGTCCATGTCTTGCTACAAACAACACTTCATTTCAGGAAAGTGCAGTCACTTTACAGCTCAATGAACTACATTGTTCACGAAGCTCACACGTTTCTCATCTTAATTGCCAAGCATTAGATGTTAGAGGACCACTGCTTTGCATCAGTTACAGAAGCAGAGTTAGACTAGATGTGGTCCGTATGTGTAGGAAACACCGTTCTTTTGTTCTCAGCATCCTCAAGTTTCCCTCGGTATTATAGTCTCTAGAAAGCTAGAGCGTGCTTCCCGCTCTAAAGCATATTGTGATCCATGAATGAGAACTGTGCTGTGTGTTTCCCTTCAGAAATGGAGTTAAATCCCAGGCTCTGTGTCTTCCTATAAACAAGACTTCGTTTCAGGTAAGGGGAGTCACTTTTCAGCTCAAACGAACTACATCGTTCACGAAGCTCACACGTTACTCATCTTAACTGACAAGCTTTGGATGTTAGAGGATCAGCGCTTTGTATCAGTTTCAGAAGCAGAGTTGGAATAGATATGGTCCGTATGTGTAGGAAACACCGTTCTTTTGTTCTGAGCACACTCACGTTTCCTGCTGTCTTAGAGACTCTAGATAGCAAGAGCGTGCTTCTCGCTCTAAAGCAGAGTGTAATCAATGGATGAGAACACTGCTGTATGTTTCCCTACAGAAATGGAATAAATCAAAGGATCTGAGTCTTCCTACAAGCAAGACTTCGTTTCAGGTAAGGGCAGTTTCTTTACAGCTCAAACGAACTACTGTTCACGAAGCTCACACGTTTCTCATCTTAACTGACAAGCATAGGATTTTAGAGGACCAGTGGTTTGTTTCAGTGTCAGAAGCAGAGTTGGACTAGATATGGTCCATATGTGTAGGAAACACCATTCTTTTGTTCTAAGCACACTCACGTTTCCTGCTGTCTTAGAGTCTCTAGAATGCAAGTGCGTGCTTCTCGCTCTAAAGCAGAGTGTGATCAATGGATGAGAACACTGCTGTATGATTCCCGTCAGAAATGGAGTTAAATCCCAGGATCTGAGTCTTCCTACCAGCAAGACTTCGTTTTAGGTAAGGGCAGGTTCTTTACAGCTCAAACGAACTACATTGTTCATGAAGCCTACACGTTTCTCATCTTAACTGACAACCATAGGATGTTAGAGCACCTGTGGTTTGTTTCAGTTTCAGAAGCAGAGTTGAACTAGATATGGTCCATATGTTTAGGAATCACCGTTCTTTTGTTCTGAGCACACTCACGTTTCCTGCTGTATTAGAGACTCTAGAAAGCAAGAGCGTGCTTTTTGGTCTAAAGCAGAGTGTGATCCATGGATGTGAACTATGCTGTGTGTTTCCCTTCAGAAATGGAGTTAATTCCCAGGCTCTGTGTCTTCCTATAAGCAAGACTTCGTTTCAGGGAAGGGCATTTTCTTTACAGCTCAAAAGAATTACATCGTTCACGAAGTTCACACGTTTCTCATCTTAACTGACAAGCATTGGATGTTAGCGGACCTGTGGTTTGTTTCAGTTTCAGAAGTTTGTTGACCTAGATATGGTCTGTATGTGTAGGAAACACAGTTCATTTGCTCTGAGCACAATCATGTTTCCTGCTGTATTAGAGACTCTAGAAAGCAAGAGCCTGCTTTTTGCTCTAAAGCAGAGAGTGTTTAATGGATGAGAAGTGTGCGGTGTGTTTCCCTACAGAAATGGAGTTAAATCTCAGGGTCTGTGTCTTCCTACAAACAACACTTCGTTTCAGGTAAGTGCAGTCACTTTTCAGCTCAATGAACTACATTGTTCACGAAGCTCACATGTTTCTCATCTTAACTGACAAGCATTGGATGTTAGAGGACTACTGCTGTGCATCAGTTACAGAAGCAGAGTTGGACTAGATATGGTCCATATGTGTAGGAAACACCGTTCTTTTGTTCTCAGCATCCTCAAGTTTCCCTCTGTATTAGAGACTCTAGAAAGCTAGAGCATGCTTCTTGGTCTAAAGCAGAGTGTGATAATGAATGAGAACTCTTCTGTGTGTTTCATTTCAGAAATGGAGTTAAATCCCCGGCTCTGAGTCTTCCTAGAAGCAAGACTGCGTTTCAGGTAAGGGGAGTCACTTTTCAGCTCAAAAGAACTATATTGTTCACGAAGCTCACACGTTACTCATCTTAACTGAGAAGCTTTGGATGTTAGAGGACCAGTGATTTGTATCAGTTTCAGAAGCAGATTTGGACTAGTTATGGTCCGTGTGTGTAGGAAACACCGTTCTTTTGTTCTGAGCACACTCACGTTTCCTGCTGTCTTAGAGACTCTAGATAGCAAGAGCGTGCTTCTCGCTCTAAAGCAGAGTGTAATCAATGGATGAGTACACTGCTGTATGTTTCCCTACAGAAATGGAATAAATCCCAGGATCTGAGTCATCCTAAAAGCAAGACTTTGTTTCAGGTAAGGGCAGTTTCTTTACAGCTCAAACGATCTAGTGTTCACGAAGCTCACACGTTTCTCATCTTAACTGACAAGCATAGGATTTTAGAGGACCAGTGGTTTGTTTCAGTTTCAGAAGC
This sequence comes from Onychomys leucogaster, assembly GCA_949786385.1. Classification (NCBI taxonomy): domain Eukaryota; kingdom Metazoa; phylum Chordata; class Mammalia; order Rodentia; family Cricetidae; genus Onychomys; species Onychomys leucogaster. Next base: position 2,310,839 of record CATKUP010000025.1, read on the forward strand.
AGAGTTGGACTAGATATGGTCCGTATGTGTAGGAAACACCATTCTTTTGTTCTAAGCACCCTCACGTTTCCTGCTCTCTTAGAGTCTCTAGAAAGCAAGAGCGTATTCTCACTCTAAAGCAGAGTGTGATCAATGGATGAGAACACTGCTGTATGATTCCCGTCAGAAATGGAGTTAAATCCCAGGATCTGAGTCTTCCTACAAGCAAGTCTTCATTTCAGTTAAGGGCAGGTTCTTTACAGCTAAAACGAACTACATTGTTCATGAAGCCTACAAGTTTCTCATCACAACTGACAACCATAGGATGTTAGAGCACCTGTGGTTTGTTTCAGTTTCAGAAGCAGAGTTGAACTAGATATGGTCCGTATGTTTAGGAAACACCGTTCTTTTGTTCTGAGCACACTCACGTTTCCTGCTGTATTAGAGACTCTAGAAAGCAAGAGCCTGCTTTTTGCTCTAAAGCAGAGAGTGTTTCATGGATGAGAAGTGTGCGGTGTGTTTCCCTACAGAAATGGAGTTAAATCTCAGGGTCTGTGTCTTCCTACAAACAACACTTCGTTTCAAGTAAGTGCAGTCACTTTTCAGCTCAATGAACTACATTGTTCACGAAGCTCACACGTTTCTCATCTTAACTGACAAGCAGTGGATGTTAGAGGACAACTGATTTGCATCAGTTACAGAAGCAGAGTTGGACGAGATATGGTCCATATGTGTAGGAAACACCATTCTTTTGTTCTCAGCATCCTCAAGTTTCCCTCTGTATTAGAGACTCTAGAAAGCTAGAGCATGCTTCTTGCTCTAAAGCAGAGTGTGATAATGAATGAGAACTCTTCTGTGTGTTTCATTTCAGAAATGGAGTTAAATCCCAGGCTCTGAGTCTTCCTAGAAGCAAGACTGCGTTTCCAGTAAGGGCAGTCACTTTCCAGCTCAAACGAACTACATCGTTCACGAAGCTCACAGGTTTCTCATCTTCACTGACAAGAATTAGATGTTAGAGGACCAGTGCTTTGTATCAGTTTCAGAAGCAGAGTTGGAATAGATATGGTCCATATGTGTAGGAAACACCGTACTTTTGTTCTCAGCACACTCACGTTTCCTGCTGTCTTAGAGACTCTAGATAGCAAGAGAATGCTTCTCGCTCTAAGGCAGAGTGTAATCCATGGATGAGAACACTGCTGTATGTTTCCCTTCAGAAATGGAGTTAAATCCCAGGATCTGAGTCTTCCTACAAGCAAGAGTTCGTTTCAGGTTAGGGCAGTTTCTTTACAGCTCAAACGAACTACATCCTTCACGAAGTTCACACGTTTCTCATCTTAACTGACAAGCATAGGATGTTAGAGCACCTGTGGTTTATTTCAGTTTTAGAAGCAGAGTTGAACTAGATATGGTCCGTATGTTTAGGAAACACCGTTCTTTTGTTCTGAGCACACTCACGTTTCCTGCTGTATTAGAGACTCTAGAAAGCAAGAGCGTGCTTCTCGCTCTAAAGCATATTGTGATCCATGGATGAGAACTATGCTGTGTGTTTCCCTTCCGAAATGGAGTTAAATCCCAGGCTCTGTGTCTTCCTATAAGCAAGACTTCGTTTCAGGTAAGGGGAGTCACTTTTCAGCTCAAACGAACTACATTGTTCACGAAGCTCACACGTTACTCAGCTTAACTGACAAGCTTTGGATGTTAGAGGACCAGCGCTTTGTATCAGTTTCAGAAGCAGAGTTGGACTAGATATGGTCCGTATGTGTAGGAAACACCGTTCTTTTGTTCTGAGCACACTCACGTTTCCTGCTGTCTTAGAGACTCTAGATAGCAAGAGCGTGCTTCTCGCTCTAAAGCAGAGTGTAATCAATGGATGAGTACACTGCTGTATGTTTCCCTACAGAAATGGAATAAACCCAGGATCTGAGTCTTCCTACAAGCAAGACTTCATTCAGGTAAGGGCAGTTTCTTTACAGCTCAAACGAACTAGTGTTCACAAAGCTCACACGTTTCTCATCTTAACTGACAAGCATAGGATTTTAGAGGACCAGTGGTTTGTTTCAGTGTCAGAAGCAGAGTTGGACTAGATATGGTCCATATGTGTAGGAAACACCATTCTTTTGTTCTAAGCACACTCACGTTTCCTGCTGTCTTAGAGTCTCTAGAATGCAAGTGCGTGCTTCTCGCTCTAAAGCAGAGTGTGATCAATGGATGAGAACACTGCTGTATGATTCCCGTCAGAAATGGAGTTAAATCCCAGGATCTGAGTCTTCCTACCAGCAAGACTTCGTTTTAGGTAAGGGCAGGTTCTTTACAGCTCAAACGAACTACATTGTTCATGAAGCCTACACGTTTCTCATCTTAACTGACAACCATAGGATGTTAGAGCACCTGTGGTTTGTTTCAGTTTCAGAAGCAGAGTTGAACTAGATATGGTCCATATGTTTAGGAATCACCGTTCTTTTGTTCTGAGCACACTCACGTTTCCTGCTGTATTAGAGACTCTAGAAAGCAAGAGCGTGCTTTTTGGTCTAAAGCAGAGTGTGATCCATGGATGTGAACTATGCTGTGTGTTTCCCTTCAGAAATGGAGTTAATTCCCAGGCTCTGTGTCTTCCTATAAGCAAGACTTCGTTTCAGGTAAGGGCATTTTCTTTACAGCTCAAAAGAATTACATCGTTCACGAAGTTCACACGTTTCTCATCTTAACTGACAAGCATTGGATGTTAGCGGACCTGTGGTTTGTTTCAGTTTCAGAAGTTTGTTGACCTAGATATGGTCTGTATGTGTAGGAAACACAGTTCATTTGCTCTGAGCACAATCATGTTTCCTGCTGTATTAGAGACTCTAGAAAGCAAGAGCCTGCTTTTTGCTCTAAAGCAGAGAGTGTTTAATGGATGAGAAGTGTGCGGTGTGTTTCCCTACAGAAATGGAGTTAAATCTCAGAGTCTGTGTCTTCCTACAAACAACACTTCGTTTCAGGTAAGTGCAGTCACTTTTCAGCTCAATGAACTACATTGTTCACGAAGCTCACATGTTTCTCATCTTAACTGACAAGCATTGGATGTTAGAGGACTACTGCTGTGCATCAGTTACAGAAGCAGAGTTGGACTAGATATGGTCCATATGTGTAGGAAACACCGTTCTTTTGTTCTCAGCATCCTCAAGTTTCCCTCTGTATTAGAGACTCTAGAAAGCTAGAGCATGCTTCTTGCTCTAAAGCAGAGTGTGATAATGAATGAGAACTCTTCTGTGTGTTTCATTTCAGAAATGGAGTTAAATCCCCGGCTCTGAGTCTTCCTAGAAGCAAGACTGCGTTTCAGGTAAGGGCAGTCACTTTCCAGCTCAAACGAACTACATCGTTCACGAAGCTCACAGGTTTCTCATCTTCACTGACAAGAATTAGATGTTAGAGGACCAGTGCTTTTTATCAGTTTCAGAAGCAGAGTTGGAATAGATATGGTCCGTATGTGTAGGAAACACCGTTCTTTTGTTCTCAGCACACTCACGTTTCCTGCTGTCTTAGAGACTCTAGATAGCAAGAGAATGCTTCTCGCTCTAAGGCAGAGTGTAATCAATGGATGAGAACACTGCTGTATGTTTCCCTTCAGAAATGGACTTAAATCCCAGAATCTGAATCTTCCTACAAGCAAGACTTCGTTTCAGGTTAGGGCAGTTTCTTTACAGCTCAAACGAACTACATCGTTCACGAAGTTCACACGTTTCTCATCTTAACTGACAAGCATAGGATGTTAGAGCACCTGTGGTTTATTTCAGTTTCAGAAGCAGAGTTGAACTAGATATGATCCGTATATTTAGGAAACACCGTTCTTTTGTTCTGAGCACACTCACGTTTCCTGCTGTATTAGAGACTCTAGAAAGCAAGAGTGTGCTTCTCGCTCTAAAGCATATTGTGATCCATGGATGAGAACTATGCTGTGTGTTTCCCTTCCGAAATGGAGTTAAATCCCAGGCTCTGTGTCTTCCTATAAGCAAGACTTCGTTTCAGGTAAGGGGAGTCACTTTTCAGCTCAAACGAACTACATTGTTCACGAAGCTCACACGTTACTCAGCTAAACTGACAAGCTTTGGATGTTAGAGGACCAGCGCTTTGTATCAGTTTCAGAAGCAGAGTTGGACTAGATATGGTCCGTATGTGTAGGAAACACCGTTCTTTTGTTCTGAGCACACTTAGGTTTCCTGCTGTCTTAGAGACTCTAGATAGCAAGAGCGTGCTTCTCGCTCTAAAGCAGAGTGTAATCAATGGATGAGTACACTGCTGTATGTTTCCCTACAGAAATGGAATAAATCCCAGGATCTGAGTCTTCCTACAAGCAAGACTTCGTTTCAGGTAAGGGCAGTTTCTTTACAGCTCAAACGAACTAGTGTTCACGAAGCTTACACATTTCTCATCTTAACTGACAAGCATAGGATTTTAGAGGACCAGTGGTTTGTTTCAGTGTCAGAAGCAGATTTGGACTAGATATGGTCCATATGTGTAGGAAACACCATTCTTTTGTTCTAAGCACACTCACGTTTCCTGCTGTCTTAGAGTCTCTAGAAAGCAAGTGCGTGCTTCTCGCTCTAAAGCAGAGTGTGATCAATGGATGAGAACACTGCTGTATGATTCCCGTCAGAAATGGAGTTAAATCCCAGGATCTGAGTCTTCCTACCAGCAAGACTTCGTTTCAGGTAAGGGCAGGTTCTTTACAGCTCAAACAAACTACATTGTTCATGAAGCCTACACGTTTCTCATCTTAACTGACAACCATAGGATGTTAGAGCACCTGTGGTTTGTTTCAGTTTCAGAAATAGATTTGAACTAGATATGGTCCGTATGTTTAGGAATCACCGTTCTTTTGTTCTGAGCACACTCACGTTTCCTGCTGTATTAGAGACTCTAGAAACAAGAGCGTGCTTTTTGGTCTAAAGCAGAGTGTGATCCATGGATGTGAACTATGCTGTGTGTTTCCCTTCAGAAATGGAGTTAATTCCCAGGCTCTGTGTCTTCCTATAAGCAAGACTTCGTTTCAGGTAAGGGCAGTTTCTTTACAGCTCAAAAGAATTACATCGTTCACGAAGTTCACACGTTTCTCATCTTAACTGACAAGCATTGGATGTTAGCGGACCTGTGGTTTGTTTCAGTTTCAGAAGTTTGTTGACCTAGATATGGTCTGTATGTGTAGGAAACACAGTTCATTTGCTCTGAGCACAATCATGTTTCCTGCTGTATTAGAGACTCTAGAAAGCAAGAGCCTGCTTTTTGCTCTAAAGCAGAGAGTGTTTAATGGATGAGAAGTGTGCGGTGTGTTTCCCTACAGAAATGGAGTTAAATCTCAGGGTCTGTGTCTTCCTACAAACAACACTTCGTTTCAGGTAAGTGCAGTCACTTTTCAGCTCAATGAACTACATTGTTCACGAAGCTCACACGTTTCTCATCTTAACTGACAAGCATTGGATGTTAGAGGACAATTGCTTTGCATCAGTTTCAGAAGCAGAGTTGGAAGAGATATGGTTCGTATGTGTAGGAAACACCATTCTTTTGTTCTCAGCACACTCACGTTTCCTACTGTCTTAGAGACTCTAGATAGCAAGAGAATGCTTCTCGCTCTAAGGCAGAGTGTAATCAATGGATGAGAACACTGCTGTATGTTTCCCTACAGAAATGGAGTTAAATCCCAGGATCTGAGTCTTCCTACAAGCAAGACTTCGTATCAGGTAAGGGCAGTTTCTTCACAGCTCAAACGAACTAGTGTTCACGAAGCACACACGTTTCTCATCTTAAGTGACAAGCATAGGATGTTAGAGCACCTGTGGTTTGTTTCAGTTTCAGAAGCAGAGTTGAGCTAGATATGGTCCGTATGTGTAGGAAACACAATTCTTTTGTTCTGAGCACAATCACGTTTCCTCCTGTATTAGAGACTCTAGAAAGCAAGAGCGTGCTGTTTTCTCTAAAGCAGAGTGTGATCAAGGATGAGATCTCTGCTGTGTGTTTCCCTTCAGAAATGGAGTTAAATCCCAGGCTCTGAGTCTTGCTACAAGCATGACTTCATTTCAGGTAAGGGCAGTTTCTTTACAGCGCAAACGTACTACATCGTTCACGAAGTTCACACGTTTCTCATCTTAACTGACAAGCATTGGATATTAGCGGACCTGTGGTTTGTTTCAGTTTCAGAAGGTTGTTGAACTAGATATGGTCCGTATGTGTTGGAAACACAGTTCATTTGTTCTGAGCACAATCATGTATCCTGCTGTATTAGAGACTATAGAAAGCAAGAGCGTGCTTTTTGCTCTAATGCAGAGAGTGTTTCATGGATGAGAAGTGTGCAGTGTGTTTCCCTACAGAAATGGAGTTAAATCTCAGGGTCCATGTCTTGCTACAAACAACACTTCATTTCAGGAAAGTGCAGTCACTTTACAGCTCAATGAACTACATTGTTCACGAAGCTCACACGTTTCTCATCTTAATTGCCAAGCATTAGATGTTAGAGGACCACTGCTTTGCATCAGTTACAGAAGCAGAGTTAGACTAGATGTGGTCCGTATGTGTAGGAAACACCGTTCTTTTGTTCTCAGCATCCTCAAGTTTCCCTCGGTATTATAGTCTCTAGAAAGCTAGAGCGTGCTTCCCGCTCTAAAGCATATTGTGATCCATGAATGAGAACTGTGCTGTGTGTTTCCCTTCAGAAATGGAGTTAAATCCCAGGCTCTGTGTCTTCCTATAAACAAGACTTCGTTTCAGGTAAGGGGAGTCACTTTTCAGCTCAAACGAACTACATCGTTCACGAAGCTCACACGTTACTCATCTTAACTGACAAGCTTTGGATGTTAGAGGATCAGCGCTTTGTATCAGTTTCAGAAGCAGAGTTGGAATAGATATGGTCCGTATGTGTAGGAAACACCGTTCTTTTGTTCTGAGCACACTCACGTTTCCTGCTGTCTTAGAGACTCTAGATAGCAAGAGCGTGCTTCTCGCTCTAAAGCAGAGTGTAATCAATGGATGAGAACACTGCTGTATGTTTCCCTACAGAAATGGAATAAATCAAAGGATCTGAGTCTTCCTACAAGCAAGACTTCGTTTCAGGTAAGGGCAGTTTCTTTACAGCTCAAACGAACTACTGTTCACGAAGCTCACACGTTTCTCATCTTAACTGACAAGCATAGGATTTTAGAGGACCAGTGGTTTGTTTCAGTGTCAGAAGCAGAGTTGGACTAGATATGGTCCATATGTGTAGGAAACACCATTCTTTTGTTCTAAGCACACTCACGTTTCCTGCTGTCTTAGAGTCTCTAGAATGCAAGTGCGTGCTTCTCGCTCTAAAGCAGAGTGTGATCAATGGATGAGAACACTGCTGTATGATTCCCGTCAGAAATGGAGTTAAATCCCAGGATCTGAGTCTTCCTACCAGCAAGACTTCGTTTTAGGTAAGGGCAGGTTCTTTACAGCTCAAACGAACTACATTGTTCATGAAGCCTACACGTTTCTCATCTTAACTGACAACCATAGGATGTTAGAGCACCTGTGGTTTGTTTCAGTTTCAGAAGCAGAGTTGAACTAGATATGGTCCATATGTTTAGGAATCACCGTTCTTTTGTTCTGAGCACACTCACGTTTCCTGCTGTATTAGAGACTCTAGAAAGCAAGAGCGTGCTTTTTGGTCTAAAGCAGAGTGTGATCCATGGATGTGAACTATGCTGTGTGTTTCCCTTCAGAAATGGAGTTAATTCCCAGGCTCTGTGTCTTCCTATAAGCAAGACTTCGTTTCAGGTAAGGGCAGTTTCTTTACAGCTCAAAAGAATTACATCGTTCACGAAGTTCACACGTTTCTCATCTTAACTGACAAGCATTGGATGTTAGCGGACCTGTGGTTTGTTTCAGTTTCAGAAGTTTGTTGACCTAGATATGGTCTGTATGTGTAGGAAACACAGTTCATTTGCTCTGAGCACAATCATGTTTCCTGCTGTATTAGAGACTCTAGAAAGCAAGAGCCTGCTTTTTGCTCTAAAGCAGAGAGTGTTTAATGGATGAGAAGTGTGCGGTGTGTTTCCCTACAGAAATGGAGTTAAATCTCAGGGTCTGTGTCTTCCTACAAACAACACTTCGTTTCAGGTAAGTGCAGTCACTTTTCAGCTCAATGAACTACATTGTTCACGAAGCTCACATGTTTCTCATCTTAACTGACAAGCATTGGATGTTAGAGGACTACTGCTGTGCATCAGTTACAGAAGCAGAGTTGGACTAGATATGGTCCATATGTGTAGGAAACACCGTTCTTTTGTTCTCAGCATCCTCAAGTTTCCCTCTGTATTAGAGACTCTAGAAAGCTAGAGCATGCTTCTTGGTCTAAAGCAGAGTGTGATAATGAATGAGAACTCTTCTGTGTGTTTCATTTCAGAAATGGAGTTAAATCCCCGGCTCTGAGTCTTCCTAGAAGCAAGACTGCGTTTCAGGTAAGGGCAGTCACTTTCCAGCTCAAACGAACTACATCGTTCACGAAGCTCACAGGTTTCTCATCTTCACTGACAAGAATTAGATGTTAGAGGACCAGTGCTTTGTATCAGTTTCAGAAGCAGAGTTGGAATAGATATGGTCCGTATGTGTAGGAAACACCGTTCTTTTGTTCTCAGCACACTCACGTTTCCTGCTGTCTTAGAGACTCTAGATAGCAAGAGAATGCTTCTCGCTCTAAGGCAGAGTGTAATCAATGGATGAGAACACTGCTGTATGTTTCCCTTCAGAAATGGACTTAAATCCCAGAATCTGAATCTTCCTACAAGCAAGACTTCGTTTCAGGTTAGGGCAGTTTCTTTACAGCTCAAACGAACTACATCGTTCACGAAGTTCACACGTTTCTCATCTTAACTGACAATCATAGGATGTTAGAGCACCTGTGGTTTATTTCAGTTTCAGAAGCAGAGTTGAACTAGATATGGTCCGTATGTGTAGGAAACACCGTTCTTTTGTTCTGAGCACACTTAGGTTTCCTGCTGTCTTAGAGACTCTAGATAGCAAGAGCATGCTTCTCGCTCTAAAGCAGAGTGTAATCAATGGATGAGTACACTGCTGTATGTTTCCCTACAGAAATGGAATAAATCCCAGGATCTGAGTCTTCCTACAAGCAAGACTTCGTTTCAGGTAAGGGCAGTTTCTTTACAGCTCAAACGAACTAGTGTTCACGAAGCTTACACATTTCTCATCTTAACTGACAAGCATAGGATTTTAGAGGACCAGTGGTTTGTTTCAGTTTCAGAAGCAGATTTGGACTAGATATGGTCCATATGTGTAGGAAACACCATTCTTTTGTTCTAAGCACACTCACGTTTCCTGCTGTCTTAGAGTCTCTAGAAAGCAAGTGCGTGCTTCTCGCTCTAAAGCAGAGTGTGATCAATGGATGAGAACACTGCTGTATGATTCCCGTCAGAAATGGAGTTAAATCCCAGGATCTGAGTCTTCCTACCAGCAAGACTTCGTTTCAGGTAAGGGCAGGTTCTTTACAGCTCAAACAAACTACATTGTTCATGAAGCCTACACGTTTCTCATCTTAACTGACAACCATAGGATGTTAGAGCACCTGTGGTTTGTTTCAGTTTCAGAAATAGATTTGAACTAGATATGGTCCGTATGTTTAGGAATCACCGTTCTTTTGTTCTGAGCACACTCACGTTTCCTGCTGTATTAGAGACTCTAGAAAGCAAGAGCGTGCTTTTTGGTCTAAAGCAGAGTGTGATCCATGGATGTGAACTATGCTGTGTGTTTCCCTTCAGAAATGGAGTTAATTCCCAGGCTCTGTGTCTTCCTATAAGCAAGACTTCGTTTCAGGTAAGGGCAGTTTCTTTACAGCTCAAAAGAATTACATCGTTCACGAAGTTCACACGTTTCTCATCTTAACTGACAAGCATTGGATGTTAGCGGACCTGTGGTTTGTTTCAGTTTCAGAAGTTTGTTGACCTAGATATGGTCTGTATGTGTAGGAAACACAGTTCATTTGCTCTGAGCACAATCATGTTTCCTGCTGTATTAGAGACTCTAGAAAGCAAGACCCTGCTTTTTGCTCTAAAGCAGAGAGTGTTTCATGGATGAGAAGTGTGCGGTGTGTTTCCCTACAGAAATGGAGTTAAATGTCAGGGTCTGTGTCTTCCTACAAACAACACTTCGTTTCAGGTAAGTGCAGTCACTTTTCAGCTCAATGAACTACATTGTTCACGAAGCTCACACGTTTCTCATCTTAACTGACAAGCATTGGATGTTAGAGGACAATTGCTTTGCATCAGTTTCAGAAGCAGAGTTGGAAGAGATATGGTTCGTATGTGTAGGAAACACCGTTCTTTTGTTCTCAGCACACTCACGTTTCCTACTGTCTTAGAGATTCTAGATAGCAAGAGAATGCTTCTCGCTCTAAGGCAGAGTGTAATCAATGGATGAGAACACTGCTGTATGTTTCCCTACAGAAATGGAGTTAAATCCCAGGATCTGAGTCTTCCTACAAGCAAGACTTCGTATCAGGTAAGGGCAGTTTCTTCACAGCTCAAACGAACTAGTGTTCACGAAGCTCACACGTTTCTCATCTTAAGTGACAAGCATAGGATGTTAGAGCACCTGTGGTTTGTTTCAGTTTCAGAAGCAGAGTTGAGCTAGATATGGTCCGTATGTGTAGGAAACATGATTCTTTTGTTCTGAGCACAATCACGTTTCCTCCTGTATTAGAGACTCTAGAAAGCAAGAGCGTGCTGTTTTCTCTAAAGCAGAGTGTGATCAAGGATGAGATCTCTGCTGTGTGTTTCCCTTCAGAAATGGAGTTAAATCCCAGGCTCTGAGTCTTGCTACAAGCAAGACTTCATTTCAGGTAAGGGCAGTTTCTTTACAGCGCAAACGTACTACATCGTTCACGAAGTTCACACGTTTCTCATCTTAACTGACAAGCATTGGATATTAGCGGACCTGTGGTTTGTTTCAGTTTCAGAAGGTTGTTGAACTAGATATGGTCCGTATGTGTTGGAAACACAGTTCATTTGTTCTGAGCACAATCATGTATCCTGCTGTATTAGAGACTATAGAAAGCAAGAGCGTGCTTTTTGCTCTAATGCAGAGAGTGTTTCATGGATGAGAAGTGTGCAGTGTGTTTCCCTACAGAAATGGAGTTAAATCTCAGGGTCCATGTCTTGCTACAAACAACACTTCATTTCAGGAAAGTGCAGTCACTTTACAGCTCAATGAACTACATTGTTCACGAAGCTCACACGTTTCTCATCTTAATTGCCAAGCATTAGATGTTAGAGGACCACTGCTTTGCATCAGTTACAGAAGCAGAGTTAGACTAGATGTGGTCCGTATGTGTAGGAAACACCGTTCTTTTGTTCTCAGCATCCTCAAGTTTCCCTCGGTATTATAGTCTCTAGAAAGCTAGAGCGTGCTTCCCGCTCTAAAGCATATTGTGATCCATGAATGAGAACTGTGCTGTGTGTTTCACTTCAGAAATGGAGTTAAATCCCAGGCTCTGTGTCTTCCTATAAACAAGACTTCGTTTCAGGTAAGGGGAGTCACTTTTCAGCTCAAACGAACTACATCGTTCACGAAGCTCACACGTTACTCATCTTAACTGACAAGCTTTGGATGTTAGAGGATCAGCGCTTTGTATCAGTTTCAGAAGCAGAGTTGGAATAGATATGGTCCGTATGTGTAGGAAACACCGTTCTTTTGTTCTGAGCACACTCACGTTTCCTGCTGTCTTAGAGACTCTAGATAGCAAGAGCGTGCTTCTCGCTCTAAAGCAGAGTGTAATCAATGGATGAGAACACTGCTGTATGTTTCCCTACAGAAATGGAATAAATCAAAGGATCTGAGTCTTCCTACAAGCAAGACTTCGTTTCAGGTAAGGGCAGTTTCTTTACAGCTCAAACGAACTACTGTTCACGAAGCTCACACGTTTCTCATCTTAACTGTCAAGAATAGGATTTTAGAGGACCAGTGGTTTGTTTCAGTTTCAGAAGCAGAGTTGAACTAGATATGTTCCGTATGTTTAGGAAACAACGTTCTTTTGTTCTGAGCACACTCACGTTTCCTGCTGTATTAGAGACTCTAGAAAGCAAGAGCCTGCTTTTTGCTCTAAAGCATATTGTGATCCATGGATGAGAACTATGCTGTGTGTTTCCCTTCCGAAATGGAGTTAAATCCCAGGCTCTGTGTCTTCCTATAAGCAAGACTTCGTTTCAGGTAAGGGGAGTCACTTTTCAGCTCAAACAAACTACATTGTTCACGAAGCTCACACGTTACTCAGCTTAACTGACAAGCTTTGGATGTTAGAGGACCAGCGCTTTGTATCAGTTTCAGAAGGAGAGTTGGACTAGATATGGTCCGTATGTGTAGGTAACACCGTTCTTTTGTTCTGAGCACACTCACGTTTCCTGCTGTCTTAGAGACTCTAGATAGCAAGAGCGTGCTTCTCGCTCTAAAGCAGAGTGTAATCAATGGATGAGTACACTGCTGTATGTTTCCCTACAGAAATGGAATAAATCCCAGGATCTGAGTCTTCCTACAAGCAAGACTTCGTTCAGGTAAGGGCAGTTTCTTTACAGCTCAAACGAACTAGTGTTCACGAAGCTCACACGTTTCTCATCTTAACTGACAAGCATAGGATTTTAGAGGACCAGTGGTTTGTTTCAGTGTCAGAAGCAGAGTTGGACTAGATATGGTCCATATGTGTAGGAAACACCGTTCTTTTGTTCTAAGCACACTCACGTTTCCTGCTGTCTTAGAGTCTCTAGAAAGCAAGTGCGTGCTTCTCGCTCTAAAGCAGAGTGTATCAATGGATGAGAACACTGCTGTATGATTCCCGTCAGAAATGGAGTTAAATCCCAGGATCTGAGTCTTCCTACCAGCAAGACTTCGTTTCAGGTAAGGGCAGGTTCTTTACAGCTCAAACGAACTACATTGTTCATGAAGCCTACACGTTTCTCATCTTAACTGACAACCATAGGATGTTAGAGCACCTGTGGTTTGTTTCAGTTTCAGAAGCAGAGTTGAACTAGATATGGTCCATATGTTTAGGAATCACCGTTCTTTTGTTCTGAGCACACTCACGTTTCCTGCTGTATTAGAGACTCTAGAAAGCAAGAGCGTGCTTTTTGGTCTAAAGCAGAGTGTGATCCATGGATGTGAACTATGCTGTGTGTTTCCCTTCAGAAATGGAGTTAATTCCCAGGCTCTGTGTCTTCCTATAAGCAAGACTTCGTTTCAGGTAAGGGCAGTTTCTTTACAGCTCAAAAGAATTACATCGTTCACGAAGTTCACACGTTTCTCATCTTAACTGACAAGCATTGGATGTTAGCGGACCTGTGGTTTGTTTCAGTTTCAGAAGTTTGTTGAACTAGATATGGTCAGTATGTGTAGGAAACACAGTTCATTTGCTCTGAGCACAATCATGTTTCCTGCTGTATTAGAGACTCTAGAAAGCAAGAGCCTGCTTTTTGCTCTAAAGCAGAGAGAGTTTCATGGATGAGAAGTGTGCGGTTTGTTTCCATACAGAAATGGAGTAAAATCTCAGGGTTTGTGTCTTCCTACAAACAACACTTCGTTTCAGGTAAGTGCAGTCACTTTTCAGCACAATGAACTACATTGTTCACGAAGCTCACATGTTTCTCATCTTAACTGACAAGCATTGGATGTTAGAGGACTACTGCTTTGCATCAGTTACAGAAGCAGAGTTGGACTAGATATGGTCCATATGTGTAGGAAACACCGTTCTTTTGTTCTCAGCATCCTCAAGTTTCCCTCTGTATTAGAGACTCTAGAAAGCTAGAGCATGCTTCTTGCTCTAAAGCAGAGTGTGATAATGAATGAGAACTCTTCTGTGTGTTTCATTTCAGAAATGGAGTTAAATCCCAGGCTCTGAGTCTTCCTAGAAGCAAGACTGCGTTTCAGGTAAGGGCAGTCACTTTCCAGCTCAAACAAACTACATCGTTCACGAAGCTCACAGGTTTCTCATCTTCACTGACAAGAATTAGATGTTAGAGGACCAGTGCTTTGTATCAGTTTCAGAAGCAGAGTTGGAATAGATATGGTCCGTATGTGTAGGAAACACCATTCTTTTGTTCTCAGCACACTCACGTTTCCTGCTGTCTTAGAGACTCTAGATAGCAAGAGAATGCTTCTCGCTCTAAGGCAGAGTGTAATCAATGGATGAGAACACTGCTGTATGTTTCCCTTCAGAAATGGACTTAAATCCCAGGATCTGAGTCTTCCTACAAGCAAGACTTCGTTTCAGGTAAGGGCAGTTTCTTTACAGCTCAAAGGAACTAGTGTTCACGAAGCTCACACGTTTCTCATCTTAACTGACAAGCATAGGATTTTAGAGGACCAGTGGTTTGTTTCAGTTTCAGAAGCAGATTTGGACTAGATATGGTCCATATGTGTAGGAAACACCATTCTTTTGTTCTAAGCACACTCACGTTTCCTGCTGTCTTAGAGTCTCTAGAAAGCAAGTGCGTGCTTCTCGCTCTAAAGCAGAGTGTGATCAATGGATGAGAACACTGCTGTATGATTCCCGTCAGAAATGGAGTTAGATCCCAGGATCTGAGTCTTCCTACCAGCAAGACTTCGTTTCAGGTAAGGGCAGGTTCTTTACAGCTCAAACAAACTACATTGTTCATGAAGCCTACACGTTTCTCATCTTAACTGACAACCATAGGATGTTAGAGCACCTGTGGTTTGTTTCAGTTTCAGAAGCAGAGTTGAACTAGATATGGTCCGTATGTTTAGGAATCACCGTTCTTTTGTTCTGAGCACACTCACGTTTCCTGCTGTATTAGAGACTCTAGAAAGCAAGAGCGTGCTTTTTGGTCTAAAGCAGAGTGTGATCCATGGATGTGAACTATGCTGTGTGTTTCCCTTCAGAAATGGAGTTAATTCCCAGGCTTTGTGTCTTCCTATAAGCAAGACTTCGTTTCAGGTAAGGGCAGTTTCTTTACAGCTCAAAAGAATTACATCGTTCACGAAGTTCACACGTTTCTCATCTTAACTGACAAGCATTGGATGTTAGCGGACCTGTGGTTTGTTTCAGTTTCAGAAGTTTGTTGACCTAGATATTGTCTGTATGTGTAGGAAACACAGTTCATTTGCTCTGAGCACAATCATGTTTCCTGCTGTATTAGAGACTCTAGAAAGCAAGAGCCTGCTTTTTGCTCTAAAGCAGAGAGTGTTTCATGGATGAGAAGTGTGCGGTGTGTTTCCCTACAGAAATGGAGTTAAATCTCAGGGTCTGTGTCTTCCTACAAACAACACTTCGTTTCAGGTAAGTGCAGTCACTTTTCAGCTCAATGAACTACATTGTTCACGAAGCTCATACGTTTCTCATCTTAACTGACAAGCAGTGGGTGTTAGAGGACAACTGCTTTGCATCAGTTACAGAAGCAGAGTTGGACTAGATATGGTCCGTATGTTTAGGAAACACCGTTCTTTTGTTCTGAGCACACTCACGTTTCCTGCTGTATTAGAGACTCTAGAAAGCAAGAGCGTGCTTCTTGCTCTAAAGCATATTGTGATCCATGGATGAGAACTATGCTGTGTGTTTCCCTTCCGAAATGGAGTTAAATCCCAGGCTCTGTGTCTTCCTATAAGCAAGACTTCGTTTCAGGTAAGGGGAGTCACTTTTCAGCTCAAACGAACTACAATGTTCACGAAGCTCACACGTTACTCAGCTTAACTGACAAGATTTGGATGATAGAGGACCAGCGCTTTGTATCAGTTTAAGAAGCAGAGTTGGACTAGATATGGTCCGTGTGTGTAGGAAACACCGTTATTTTGTTCTGAGCACACTCACGTTTCCTGCTGTCTTAGAGACTCTAGATAGCAAGAGCGTGCTTCTCGCTCTAAAGCAGAGTGTAAACAATGGATGAGTACACTGCTGTATGTTTCCCTACAGAAATGGAATAAATCCCAGGATCTGAGTCTTCTACAAGCAAGACTTCGTTTCAGGTAAGGGCAGTTTCTTTACAGCTCAAACGAACTAGTGTTCACGAAGCTCACACGTTTCTCATCTTAACTGACAAGCATAGGATTTTAGAGGACCAGTGGTTTGTTTCAGTTTCAGAAGCAGAGTTGGACTAGATATGGTCCGTATGTGTAGGAAACACCATTCTTTTGTTCTAAGCACACTCACTTTTCCTGCTGTCTTAGAGTCTCTAGAAATCAAGTGTGTATTCTCACTCTAAAGCAGAGTGTGATCCATGGATGAGAACACTGCTGTATGTTTCCCTTCAGAAATGGAGTTAATTCCCAGGCTCTGTGTCTTCCTATAAGCAAGACTTCGTTTCAGGTAAGGGAAGTTTCTTTACAGCTCAAAAGAATTACATCGTTCACGAAGTTAACACGTTTCTCATCTTAACTGACAAGCATTGGATGTTAGCGGACCTGTGGTTTGTTTCAGTTTCAGAAGTTTGTTGAACTAGATATGGTCCGTATGTGTAGGAAACACCGGTCTTTTGTTCTCAGCACACTCACGTTTCCTGCTGTCTTAGAGACTCTAGATAGCAACAGAATGCTTCTGGCTCTAAGGCAGAGTGTAATCAATGGATGAGAACACTGCTGTATGTTTCCCTTCAGAAATGGAGTTAAATCCCAGGATCTGAGTCTTCCTACAAGCAAGACTTCGTATCAGGTAAGGGCAGTTTCTTTACAGCTCAAATGAACTAGTGTTCACGAAGCTCACACGTTTCTGATCTTAACTGACAAGCATATGCTGTTAGAGCACCTGTGGTGTGTTTCAGTTTCAGAAGCATAGTTGAACTAGATATGGTCCGTATGTGTAGGAAACACCATTCTTTTGTTCTGAGCACAATCATGTTTCCTCCTGTATTAGAGACTCTAGAAAGCAAGAGCGTGCTGTTTGCTCTAAAGCAGAGTGTGATCAATGGATGAGATCTCTGCTGTGTGTTTCCCTTCAGAAATGGAGTTTAATCCCAGGATCTGAGTCTTCCTACCAGCAAGACTTCGTTTCACGTAAGGGCAGGTTCTTTACAGTGCAAACGTACTACATCGTTCACGAAGTTCACACGTTTCTCATCTTAACTGACAAGCATTGGATGTTAGCGGACCTGTGGTTTGTTTCAGTTTCAGAAGGTTGTTGAACTAGATATGGTCCGTATGTGTTGGAAACACAGTTCATTTGTTCTGAGCACAATCACTTCTACTGCTGTATTAGAGACTATAGAAAGCAAGAGCGTGCTTTTTGCTCTAATGCAGAGAGTGTTTCATGGATGAGAAGTGTGCGGTGTGTTTCCCTACAGAAATGGAGTTAAATCTCAGGGTCTGTGTCTTGCTACAAACAACACTTCGTTTCAGGAAAGTGAAGTCACTTTTCAGCTCAATGAACTACATTGTTCACGAAGCTCACACGTTTCTCTTCTTAATTGCCAAGCATTAGATGTTAGAGGACCACTGCTTTGCATCAGTTACAGAAGCAGAGTTAGACTAGATGTGGTCCATATGTGTAGGAAACACCGTTCTTTTGTTCTGAGCACACTAAAGTTTCCTGCTGTCTTAGAGACTCTAGATAGCAAGAGCATGCTTCTCGCTCTAAAGCAGAGTGTAATCAATGGATGAGAACACTGCTGTATGTTTCCATTCAGAAATGGAGTAAATCCCAGGATCTGAGTCTTCCTACAAGCAAGACTTCGTTTAAGGTAAGGGCAGCTTCTTTACAGCTCAAACGAACTACATCGTTCACGTATTTCACACGTTTCTCATCTTAACTGACAAGCATTAGATGTTAGAGGACCACTGCTTTGCATCAGATACAGAAGCAGAGTTAGACTAGATGTGGTCCATATGTGTAGGAAACACCGTTCTTTTGTTCTGAGCACACTAAAGTTTCCTGCTGTCTTAGAGACTCTAGATAGCAAGAGCATGCTTCTCGCTCTAAAGCAGAGTGTGATCAATGGATGAGAACACTGCTGTATGTTTCCATTCAGAAATGGAGTTAAATCCCAGGATCTGAGTCTTCGTACAAGCAAGAATTCTTTTCATGTAAGGTCAGGTTCTTTACAGCTCAAACGAACTACATTGTTCACGAATCTCACACGTTACTCATCTTAAGTGACAACCATAGTATGTTAGAGCACCTGTGGTTTGTTTCAGTTTCAGAAGCAGAGTTGAACTAGATATGGTCCGTATGTTTAGGAAACACCGTTCTTTTGTTCTGAGCACACTCACTTTTCCTGCTTTATTACAGACTCTAGAAAGCAAGAGCGTGCTTCTTGCTCTAAAGCATATTGTGATCCATGGATGCGAACTATGCTCTGTGTTTCCCCTCAGAAATGCAGTTAAATCCCAGGCTCTGTGTCTTCCTATAAGCAAGACTTTGTTTCAGGTAAGGGCAGTCACTTTTCAGCTCAAAAAAACTACATCGTTCACGAAGCTCACACGTTACTCATCTTAACTGACAAGCATTGGATGTTAGAGGACCTGTGGTTTGTTTCAGTTTCAGAAGGTTGTTGAACTAGATCTGGTCCGTATGTGTAGGAAAAACAGTTCATTTTTTCTAAGCACAATCATGTTTCCTTCTGTATTAGAGACTCTAGAAAGCAATATCGTGATTCTCTCTCTAAAGCAGAGCCTGATCCATGGATGAGAACTCTGCTGTGTGTTTCATTGCAGAAATGGAGTTAAATCCCAGGCTCTAAGTCTTCCTACAAGCAAGACTTCGTTTCAGGTAAGGGCAGTTACTTTACAGCTCAAACAAACTACATCGTTCACGAAGCTCACACGTTACCCATCTTAACTGACAAGCATTGGATGTTAGAGGACATGTGGTTTGTTTTAGTTTCAGAAGGAGTGTTGAACTAGATATGGTCCGTATGTGTAGGACACACAATTCATTTGTTCTGATCACAATCATGATTCCTGTTGTATTAGAGACTCTAGAAAGCAAGAGCGTGCTACTTGCTATAAAGCAGAACGTGTTTCATAGATGAGAAGTGTGCGGTGTGTTTCCCTACAGAAATGGAGTTAAATCTCAGGCTCTGTGTCTTCCTACAAGCAAGACTTAGTTTCAGGTATGGGCAGTCACTTTTCATCTCTAACGAACTACGTCGTTCACGAAGCTCCCACTTTTCTCAACTTAACTGACAAGCATTGGATGTTAGAGGACATGTGGTTTGTTTCAGTTTCAGAAGCAGAGTTGAACTAGATATGGTCCGTATGTTTAGGAAACACTGTTCTTTTCTTCTGAGCACACTCATGTTTCCTCTGTATTAGAGATTCTAGAAAGCAAGAGCGTGCTTCTTGCTCTAAAGCAGAGTGTGATCAATGGATGAGAACTCTGCTGTGTATTTCGCATCACAAGTGGAGTTATATCCCAGGCTCTGAGTCTTCATACAATCAAGATTCGTTTCACGTAAGTGCAGTCACTTTTCAGCTCAAACGAACTACATTGTTCACAAAGCTCACACGTTACTCATCTTAACTGACAAGCATTGGATGTTAGCGGACCTGTGGTTTGTTTCAGTTTAAGAAGGTTGTTGAACTAGATATGATCGGTATGTGTAGGAAACACAGTTCATTTGTTCTGAGCACAATCACGTTTCCTGCTGTATTAGAGACTCTAGAAAGCAAGTGCGTGCTTTTTGCTCTAAAGCAGAGAGTGTTTCATGGATGAGAAGTGTGCGGTGTGTTTCCCAACAGAAATGGAGTTAAATCTCAGGGTCTGTGTCTTCCTACAAACAACATTTCGTTTCAGGTAAGTGCAGTCACTTTTCAGCTCAATGAACTGCATTGTTCACGAAGCTCACACGTTTCTCATGTTAATTGACATGCATTAGATGTTAGAGGACCACTGCTTTCCATCAGTTACAGAAGCAGTGTTGGACTAGATATGGTCCTTATGTGTAGGAATCACAGTTCATTTGTTCTGAGCACAATCACGTTTCCTGCTGTATTAGAGACTCTAGAAAGCAAGAGCGTGCTTCTTGCTCTAAAGCAGAGTGTGATCCATGGATGAGAAATCTGCTGTGTGTTTCAATTCAGAAATGGAGTTAAATCTCAGGCTCTGTGTCTTCCTACAAGCAATACTTCATTTCAGGAAAGGGCAGTCACTTTTCAGCTCAAACGAATTACATCATTCACGAAGCTCACACGTTTCTCATCTTAACGGACAAGCATTGCATGTTAGAGGACCAGTGCTTTGTATCAGTTTCAGGAGCAGAGTTGGACTAGATATGGTCCGTATCTGTAGGAAACCCCATTCTTTTTTTCTCAGTATCCTCAAGTTTCCCTCTGTATTAATGACTCTAGAAAGCAAGAGCGTGATTCTTGCTCTACAGCAGAGTGTGATCAATGGATGAGAACTCTGCTGTGTGTTTCATTTCAGAAATGGAGTTAAATCCTAGGCTCTGAGTCTTCCTACAAGCAAGACTTCATTTCAGGTACGTGCAGTCACTTTTCAGCTCAATGAACTACATTGTTCACAAAGCTCACACGTTGCTCATCTTAACTGACAAGCATTGGATGTTAGAGGACCAGTGCTTTGCATCAGTTTCAGAAGCAGTGTTGGACTAGATATGGTCCGTATGTGTAGGAAACACCTTTCTTTTGTTCTCAGCATCCTCAAGTTTCCCTCTGTATTAGAGACTCTACAAAGCTAGAGCGTGCTTCTTGCTCTACAGCAGAATGTGACCAATGGATGAGAACTATGCTGTATGTTTCCCTTCAGTAATGGAGTTAAATACCAGGCTCTGAGTCTTCCTACAAGCAAGATGTCGTTTCAGGTAAGGGCAGTTTCTTACAGCTCAAAGTAACTACATCGTTCACGAAGTTCAAACGTTTCTCATCTTAAATGACAAGCATTGGATGTTAGAATACCTGTGGTTTGTTTCAGTTTCAGAAGATTGCTGAACTAGATATAGACCGTATGTGTAGGAAAAACAGTTCAATTGTTAGCACAATCACGTTTCCTGCTGTTTTAGAGACTCTAGAAAGCAAGAGCGTGCTTCTCGCTCTAAAGCAGATTGTGATCCATGGATGATAAGTATGCTGTGTGTTTCCCTTCAGAAATGGAGTTAATTCCCAGGCTCTGAGTCTTCCTCCAAGCAAGACTTAGGTTCAGGTAAGGGCAGTAACTTTACAGCTCAAAAGAACTACATCGTTCACGAAGCTCACACGTTTCTCATCTTAACTGACAACATTGGATGTTAGAGGACCTGTGGTTTGTTTCAGTTTCAGAAAGTTTTTGAACTAGATATGGTCCATATGTGTAGGAAAACAGTTCATTTGTTCTGAGCACACTCATGTTTCCTGCTGTTTTAGAGACTCTAGAATGCAAGAGCGTGCCTTTTGCTCTAAAGCCGAGAGTGTTTCATGGATGAGAAGTGTGCTGTGTGTATCCCTCCAGAAATGGAGTTAAATCTCAGGATCTGTGTCTTCCTACAAGCAAGACTTCGTTTCAGGTAAGGGCAGTCACTTTTCAGCTCAAACGAACTACATCCTTCACGAAGCTCACAAGTTTCTCATCTTAACTGACAAGCATTGGATGTTATAGGACCTGTGGTTTGTTTCAGTTTCAGAAGGAGTGTTGAACTTTATGGTCCCTTTGTGTAGGAAACACAGTTCATTTGTTCTGAGCACAATCATGTTTCCTGCTGTAATAGAGACTCGAGAAAGCAAGAGCCTGCTTCTTGCTATAAAACAGAGAGTGTTTCATGGATGAGAAGTGTGCGGTATGTTTCACTACAGAAGTGGAGGTAAATCTATGGCTCTGTGTCTTCCTATACTCAAGACTTCGTTTCAGGTAAGGGCAGTCACTTTTCAACTCAAACGAACTACATCGTTCACAAAGCTCACACGTTTCTCATCTTAACTGACAAGCATAGGATGTTAGAGCACCTGTGGTTTGTTTCAGTTTCAGAATCAGAGTTGAACTAGATATGGTCCGTATGTTTAGGAAACACCGATCTTTTGTTCTGAGTACACTCATGTTTCCTGCTGTATTAGAGACTCTAGAAAGCAAGAGCGTGCTTCTCGCTCTAAAGCCTATTGTGATCCATGGATGAGAACTATACTGTGTGTTTCCCTTCAGAAATGAAGTTAAATTCCAGGCTCTGTGTCTTCCTATAAGCAAGAGTTCTTTTCAGGTAAGGGCAGTCACTTTTCAGCTCAGTGAACTACATTGTTCACGAAGCTCACACGTTTCTCATCTTAACTGACAAGCATAGGACGATAGAGCACCTTTGGTTTGTTTCAGTTTAAGAATCAGAGTTGAAGTAGATATGGTCCGTATGTTTAGGAGGCACCGTTCTTTTGTTCTGAGCACACTCACATTTCCTGCTCTATTAGAGAATCTAGAAAGCAAGAGCGTGCATCTTGCTCTAGGGCAGAGTGTGATCCATGGATGAGAACTCTGCTGTGTGTTTCCCTTCAGAAATGGAGTTAAATCCCAGGCTCTGTGTCTTCCTATAAGCAAGACTTCGTTTCAGGTAAGGGCAGTCACTTTTCAGCTCAAATGAACTACATCGTTCACGATGCTCACACGTTTCTCACCTTAACTGACAAGCATTGGATGTTAGATGACGTGTGGTTTGTTTCCGTTTCAGAAGGAGTGTTGAACTAGATATGGTCCCTTTGTGTAGGAAACACAGTTCATTTATTCTGAGCACAAATATGTTTCCTGCTGTATTAGAGACTCTAGAAAGCAAGAGCCTGCTTCTTGCTATAAAGCAGAGAGTGTTTCAAGGATGAGAAGTGTGCTGTGTGTTTCCCTACAGAAATGGAGTTAAATCTCAGGCTCTGTGTTTTCCTACATCAAGAATTCATTTCACGTAAGGGCAGTCACTTTTCAGCTCAAACGAACTACATCGTTCAAGATGCTCACACGTTTCTCACCTTAAATGACAAGCATTGGATGTTAGAGGACCTGTGGTTTGTTTCAGTTTCAGAAGGTTGTTGAACTAGATATTTTCCATATGTGTAGGAAACTCAGTTCATTTGTTCTGAGCACAATCATGTTTCTTGATGTATTAGAGACTCTAGAAAGCAAGAGCGTGCTTCTCGCTCTAAAGCAGATTGTGATCAATGGATGAGAACTATGCTGTGTGTTTTCCTTCAGAAATGGAGTTAAATCCCAGGCTCTGTGTCTTCCTATGAGCAAGACTTCGTTTCAGATATGGGCAGTCACTTTTCAGCTCAAACGAACTACATCGTTCACGATGCTCACACGTTTCTCACCTTAACTGACAAGCATTGGATGTTAGATGACCTGTGGTTTGTTTCAGTTTCAGAAGGAGTGTTGAACTAGATATGGTCCCTTTGTGTAGGAAACACAGTTTATTTGTTCTGAGCACAATCATGTTTCCTGCTGTATTAGAGACTCTAGAAAGCAAGAGCCTGCTTCTTGCTATAAAGCAGAGAGTATTTCAAGGATGAGAAGTTTTCAGTGTTTTTCCCTACAGAAATGGAGTTAAATCCCAGGCTCTGAGTCTTCCTCCAAGCAAGACTTAGGTTCAGGTAAGGGCAGTTACTTTACAGCTCAAACGAACTACATCGTTCACGAAGCTCACACGTTTCTCATCTTAACTGACAACATTGGATGTTAGAGGACCTGTGGTTTGTTTCAGTTTCAGAAAGTTGTTGAACTAGATATGGTCCATATGTGTAGGAAACTCAGTTCATTTGTTCTGAGCACAATCATGTTTCCAGCTGTATTAGAGACGCTAGACAGCAAGAGCGTGTTTCTCGCTCTAAAGCAGATTGTGATCCATGGATGAGAACTATGCTGTGTGTTTCCCTTCAGAAATGGAGTTAAATCCCAGGCTCTGTGTCTTCCTATAAGCAAGACTTCGTTTCAGGTGAGGGCAGTCACTTTTCAGCTCAAACGAACTACATCGTTCACGATGCTCACACGTTTCTCACCTTAACTGACAAGCATTGGATGTTAGATGACGTGTGGTTTGTTTCAGTTTCAGAAGGAGTGTTGAACTAGATATGGTCCCTTTGTGTAGGAAACACAGTTCATTTGTTCTGAGCACAAATATGTTTCCTGCTGTATTAGAGATTCTAGAAAGCAAGAGCCTGCTTCTTGCTATAAAGCAGAGAGTGTTTCAAGGATGAGAAGTGTGCTGTGTGTTTCCCTACAGAAATGGAGTTAAATCTCAGGCTCTGTGTTTTCCTACATCAAGAATTCGTTTCACGTAAGGGCAGTCACTTTTCAGCTCAAACGAAGTACATCGTTCACGATGCTCACACGTTTCTCATCTTAACTGACAAGCATAGGATGTTAGTGGACCTCTGGTTTGTTTCAGGTTCAGAAGCAGAGTTGAACTATATATGGTCCGTATATTTAGTAAACACCGTTCTTTTGCTCTGAGCACACTCATGTTTCCTGCTGTATTAGAGACTCTAGAAAGAAAGAGCGTGCTTCTCGCTCTAAAGCAGATTGTGATCCATGGATAAGAACTATGCTGTGTGTTTCCCTTCGGAAATGGAGTTAAATCCCAGGCTCTGAGTCTTCCTCCAAGCAAGACTTAATTTCAGGTAATGGCATTTACTTTACAGCTCAAACGAACTACATCGTTCACTTAGCTCACACGTTTCTCATCTTAACTGACAAGCATTGGATGTTAGAGGACCAGCGCTTTGTTTCAGTTTCATAAGCAGAGTTGGAATACATATGGTCCGCATGTGTAGGAAACACCGTCCTTTTGTTCTGAGCACAATCACGTTTCCTACTCATTAGAGACTACAGAAAGCAAGAGCGTGCTTCTTGCTCTAAAGCAGAGTGTGATCTATGGATGAGAACTCTGCTGTGTGTTTCACTTCAGAAATGGAGTTAAATCCCAGGCTCTGAGTCTTCCTACAAGCAAGACTTCGTTTCAGGTAAGTGCAGTCCCTTTTCAGCTCAATGAACTACATTGTTCACGAAGCTCACACGTTTCTAATCTTAAGTGACAAGCATTGGATGTTAGAGGACCTGTGGTTTGTTTCAGTTTTAGAAGTAGTGTTGATCAGGATATGGTACGTATATGTAGGAAACACAGTTCAATTGTTCTGACCACAATCATATTTCCTGCTGTATTAGAGACTCTAGAAAGCAAGAGTCTGCTTCTTGCTATAAAACAGAGAGTGTTTCATGGATGAGAAGTGTGCGGTGTGTTTCCCTACAGAAATGGAGTTAAATCTCTGGCTCTGTGTCTTCCTATAAGCAAGACTTCAATTCAGGTAAGGGCAGTCACTTTTCAGCTCAATGAACTACATCGTTCACGAAGTTCACACGTTTCTCATCTTAACTGACAAGCATTGGATGCTAGAGGACCTGTGGTTTGTTTCAGTTTTAGAAGGTTGTTGAACTTGATAGGGTCCATATGTGTAGGAAAAACAGTTCATTTGTTCTGAGCCCACTCACATTTCCTACTGATTAGAGACTCTAGAAAGCAAGAGCATGCTTCTTGCTCTAAAGCAGAGTGTGATCAATGAATGACAAATCTGCTTTTTATTTCGCATCAGAAATGGAGTTATATTCCTGGCTCTGAGTCTTCCTACAAGCAAGACTTCGTTTCAGGTAAGTGCAGTCCCTTTTCAACTCAATGAACTACATTGTTCACGAAGCTCACACGTTTCTAATCTTAACTGACAAGCATTGGATGTTAGAGGACCAGTGCTTTGCATCAGTAACAGAAGCAGAATTGGACTAGATATGGTCCGTAAGTGTAGGAAACACCGTTCTTTTGGTCTCAGCATCCTCAAGTTTCCCTCTGTATTAGAGACTCTAGAAAGCTAGAGCGTGCTTCTTGCTCTAAAGCAGAGTGTGGTCAATGGATGAAAACTCTGCTGTGTATTTCGGTTCACAAATGGAGTTATATCCCAGGCTCTGAGTCTTCCTACAATCAAAACTTCGTTTCAGGTAAGTGCAGTCACTTTTCAGCTCAATGAACTACATTGTTCACGAAGCTCACATGTTTCTAATCTTAACTGACAAGCATTGGATGTTAGAGGACCAGTGCTTTGCATCAGTTACAGAAGCAGAGTTGGACTAGATATGGTCCGTATGTGTAGGAAACACCGTTCTTTTGTTCTGAGCACACTCACGTTTCCTGATGTATTAGAGAATCTAGAAAGCAAGAGCGTGCTTTTGCTCTAAAGCAGAGTGTTATCCATGGATGAGAACTCTGCGGTGTGTTTCCCTTCTGAAATGGAGATAAATCCAAGGCTCTGAGTCTTCCTACGAGCAAGACTTCGTTTCAGGTAAGGGCATTTTCTTTACAGCTCAAACGACCTACATCGTTGACGTAGTTCACACGTTTCTCACCTTAACTGACAAGCATTGGATGTTAGAGGACCTGTGGTTTGTTTCAGTTTCAGAAGGTTGTTGAACTAGATATGGTCCATATGTGCAGGAAATACAGTTCATTTCGTCTGAGCATAATCATGTTTCCTGCTGTATTAGAGACTCTAGAAAGCAAGAGCATGCTTCTTGCTATAAAGCAGAGAGTGTTTCAAAGATAAGAAGTATGCGGTGTGTTTCCCTACAGAAAGGGAGTTAAATCTCAGGCTCTGTGTTTTCCTACATCAAGAATTCGTTTCAGGTAAGGGCAGTCACTTTTCAGCTCAAAGGAACTACATCTTTCACGAAGCTCACACGTTTCTCATATTAACTGACAAGCATAGGATGTTAGAGGACCTGTTGTTTGTTTCAGTTTCAGAAGCAGAGTTGAACTAGATATGGTCCGTATGTTTAGGAAACACCGTTCTTTTGTTCTGAACACACTCACGTTTTCTGCTGTTTTAGACACTCTAGAAAGCAAGAGCATGCTTCTCGCTCTAAAGCATATTATGATCCATAGATGAAAACTATGCTGTGTGTTTCCCTTCAGAAATGGAGTTAAATACCAGGCTCTGTTTCTTCCTATAAGCAAGACTTCATTTCAGGTAAGGGCAGTCACTTTTGAGCTCAAACGAACTACATCGTTTACGAAACTCACAGGTTACTCATCTTAACTGACAAGCATTGGATGTTAGAGGACCAGTGCTTTGTATCAGTTTCAGAAGCAGAGTTGGACTAGATATGGTCCGTATGTGTAGGAAACACCATTCTTTATTTTGGGCACAATCACGTTTCCTACTGTGTTAGAGAATCTAGAAAGAAATAGCGTGCTTTTGCTCTAAAGCAGAGTGTGATCCATGGATGAGAACTCTGCTGTGTGTTTCACTTCAGAAATGATGTTAAATCTCAGGTTCTGTGTCTTCCTACTACCAAGACTTCGTTTCAGGTAAGGGCAGTTTCTTTACAGCCCAAAGGAACTACATCGTTCACGAAGTTCACACATTTCTCATCTTAACTGACTAGCATTGGATGTTAGAGGACCTGTGGATTGTTTCAGTTTCAGAAAGTTGTTGAACTAGATATGGTCCATATGTGTATGAAAAACAGTTCATTTGTTCTGAGCCCAATCATGTTTTCTGCTGTATTAGAGGCTCTAGAAAGAAAGAGCGTGCTTTTTGCTCTAAAGCAGAGTGTGATCAATGGATGAGAACTCTGCTGTGTATTTCACATCACAAATGGAGTTATATCCCAGACTCTGAGTCTTCCTACAAGCAAGACTTCGTTTCAGCTAAGTGCAGTCACTTTTCAGCTCAATGAACTACATTGTTCATGATGCTCACACGTTTCTAATCTTAACTGACAAGCATTGGATGTTAGAGGACCAGTTCTTTGCATCAGTTACAGAAGCAGAGTTGGACTAGATAAGGTCTGTATGTGGAGGAAACACCGTTCTTTTATTCTGAGCACACTCACGTTTCCTGCTATATTAGAGAATCTAGAAAGCAAGAGCGTGCTTCTTGCTCTAAAACAGAGTGTGATTCATGGATGCGAACTCTGCTGTGTGTTTCCCTTCAGAAGTGGAGTTAAATCCCAGGCTCTGAGTCTTCCTACAAGCAAGACTTCGTTTCAGGTAAGGGCAGTTTCTTTACAGCTCAAACGAACTACATTGTTCAAGAAGCTCACACGTTTCTCATCTTAACTGACAAGCATTGGATGTTAGAGGACCTGTGGTTGGTTTCAGTTTCAGAAGGTTGTTGAACTAGATATGGTCCATATGTGTAGGAAAAACAGTTCATTTCTTCTGAGCACAATCACGTTTCCTGCTGTATTAGAGACTCTAGAAAGCAAGAGCGTGCTTCTTGCTATAAAGCAGAGAGTGTTTCATGGATGAGAAGTGTGCGGTGTGTTTCACTACAGAAGTGGAGGTAAATCTCTGGCTCTGTGTCTTCCTACAAGCAAGATTTCATTTCAGATAAGGGCAGTCACTTTTCAGCTCAAACCAACTACATCGTTCACGAAGCTCACACGTTTCTCATCTTAACTGACAAGCATAGGATGTTAGAGGACCTGTGGTTTGTTTCAGTTTCAGAAGGAGAGTTGAACTAGATATGGTCCGTATGTTTAGGAAACACCGTTCTTTTGTTCTGAGCACACTCATGTTTCCTGGTGTATTGGAGACTCTAGAAAGCAGGAGATTGCTTCTCGCTCTAAAGCCGATTATGATCCATCGTTGAGAAATATGCTGTGTTTTTAACTTCAGAAATGAAGTTAAATTCCAGGCTCTGTGTCTTCCTATAAGCAAGACTTGGTTTCAGGTAAGGGCAGTCACTTTTAAGCTCAAACGAACTACATCTTTCACGAAGCTCACACATTTCTCATCTTAAGTGACAAGCATTGGATGTTAGAGGACCTGTGGTTTGTATCAGTTTCAGAAGCAGAGTTGGAATAGATATGGTCCTTATGTGTAGAAAACACCGTTGTTTTGTTCTGAACACAATCACATTTCCTACTCATTAGAGACACTAGAAAGCAAGAGCGTGCTTCTTGCTCTAAAGCAGAGTGTCATCAATGGATGAGAACTCTGCTGTGTATTTCGCATCACAAATGGAGTTATATCCCAGGCTCTGAGCCTTCATACAAGCAAAACTTCGTTTCAGGTAAGTGCAGTCACTTTTCAGTACAATGAACTACATTGTTCACGAAGCTCACAAGTTTCTAATCTTAACTGACAAGCATTGGATGTTAGAGGACCAGTGCTTTGCATCAGTTACAGAAGCAGAGTTGGACTAGATATGGTCTGTATGTGTAGGACACACCGTTCCTTTGTTCTGAGCACACTCACGTTTCCTGATGTATTAGAGAATCTAGAAAGCAAGAGCGTGCTTTTGCTCTAAAGCAGAGTGTTATCCATGGATGAGAACTCTGCTGTGTGTTTCATTTCAGAAATGGAGTTAAATCCTAGGCTCTGAGTCTTCCTACAAGCAAGACTTCATTTCAGGTATGTGCAGTCACTTTTCAGCTCAATGAACTACATTGTTCACAAAGCTCACACGTTGCTCATCTTAACTGACAAGCATTGGATGTTAGAGGACCAGTGCTTTGCATCAGTTTCAGAAGCAGTGTTGGACTAGATATGGTCCGTATGTGTAGGAAACACCTTTCTTTTCTTCTCAGCATCCTCAAGTTTCCCTCTGTATTAGAGACTCTACAAAGCTAGAGCGTGCTTCTTGCTCTACAGCAGAATGTGACCAATGGATGAGAAATATGCTGTATGTTTCCCTTCAGAAATGGAGTTAAATCCCAGGCTCTGAGTCTTCCTACAAGCAAGATGTCGTTTCAGGTAAGGGCAGTTTCTTACAGCTCAAAGGAACTACATCGTTCACGAAGTTCAAACGTTTCTCATCTTAAATGACAAGCATTGGATGTTAGAATACCTGTGGTTTGTTTCAGTTTCAGAAGATTGCTGAACTAGATATAGACCGTATGTGTAGGAAAAACAGTTCAATTGTTAGCACAATCACGTTTCCTGCTGTTTTAGAGACTCTAGAAAGCAAGAGCGTGCTTCTCGCTCTAAAGCATATTGTGATCCATGGATGAGAAGTATGCTGTGTGTTTCCCTTCAGAAATGGAGTTAATTCCCAGGCTCTGAGTCTTCCTCCAAGCAAGACTTAGGTTCAGGTAAGGGCAGTTACTTTACAGCTCAAACGAACTACATCGTTCACGAAGCTCACACGTTTCTCATCTTAACTGACAACATTGGATGTCAGAGGACCTGTGGTTTGTTTCAGTTTCAGAAAGTTTTTGAACTAGATATGGTCCATATGTGTAGGAAAAACAGTTCATTTGTTCTGAGCACACTCATGTTTCCTGCTGTTTTAGAGACTCTAGAAAGCAAGAGCGTGCCTTTTGCTCTAAAGCCGAGAGTGTTTCATGGATGAGAAGTGTGCTGTGTGTATCCCTCCAGAAATGGAGTTAAATCTCAGGGTCTGTGTCTTCCTACAAGCAAGACTTCGTTTCAGGTAAGGGCAGTCACTTTTCAGCTCAAACGAACTACATCCTTCACGAAGCTCACAAGTTTCTCATCTTAACTGACAAGCATTGGATGTTATAGGACCGGTGGTTTGTTTCAGTTTCAGAAGGAGTGTTGAACTTTATGGTCCCTTTGTGTAGGAAACACAGTTCATTTGTTCTGAGCACAATCATGTTTCCTGCTGTAATAGAGACTCTAGAAAGCAAGAGCCTGCTTCTTGCTATAAAACAGAGAGTGTTTCATGGATGAGAAGTGTGCGGTGTGTTTCACTACAGAAGTGGAGGTAAATCTCTGGCTCTGTGTCTTCCTATACTCAAGACTTCGTTTCAGGTAAGGGCAGTCACTTTTCAACTCAAACGAACTACATTGTTCACAAAGCTCACACGTTTCTCATCTTAACTGACAAGCATAGGATGTTAGAGCACCTGTGGTTTGTTTCAGTTTCAGAATCAGAGTTGAAATAGATATGGTCCGTATGTTTAGGAAACACCGAACTTTTGTTCTGAGTACACTCATGTTTCCTGCTGTATTAGAGACTCTAGAAAGCAAGAGCGTGCTTCTCGCTCTAAAGCCTATTGTGATCCATGGATGAGAACTATACTGTGTGTTTCCCTTCAGAAATGAAGTTAAATTCCAGGCTCTGTGTCTTCCTATAAGCAAGACTTCTTTTCAGGTAAGGACAGTCACTTTTCAGCTCAGTGAACTACATTGTTCACGAAGATCACACCTTTCTAATCTTAACTGACAAGCATTGGATGTTAGAGGACCAGTGCTTTCCATCAGTTCCAGAAGCAGAGTTGGACTAGATATGGTCCCTATGTGTAGGAAACACCGTTCTTTGGTTCTGTGCACACTCAGATTTCCTCCTGTATTAGAGACACTAGAAAGCAGGAGCGAGCTTCTTGCGCTAAAGCACAGTGTGATCAATGGATGAGAACTCTGCTGTGTTTTTCATTTCAGAAATGGAGTTAAATCCCAGGCTCTGAGTCTTCCTACAAACAAGACTTCATTTCAGGTAAGAGCAGTTTCTTTACAGCTCAAACAAACTACATTGTTCACGAAGCTCACACGTTTCTCATCTTAACTGACAAGCATAGGACGATAGAGCACCTGTGGTTTGTTTCAGTTTAAGAATCAGAGTTGAAGTAGATATGGTCAGTATGTTTAGGAGGCACTGTTCTTTTGTTCTGAGCACACTCACGTTTCCTGCTCTATTAGAGAATCTAGAAAGCAAGAGCGTGCATCTTGCTCTAGGGCAGAGTGTGATCCATGGATGAGAACTCTGCTGTGTGTTTCCCTTCAGAAATGGAGTTAAATCCCAGGCTCTGTGTCTTCCTATAAGCAAGACTTCGTTTCAGGTGAGGGCAGTCACTTTTCAGCTCAAACGAACTACATCGTTCACGATGCTCACACGTTTTTCACCTTAACTGACAAGCATTGGATGTTAGATGACGTGTGGTTTGTTTCCGTTTCAGAAGGAGTGTTGAACTAGATATGGTCCCTTTGTGTAGGAAACACAGTTCATTTATTCTGAGCACAAATATGTTTCCTGCTGTATTAGAGACTCTAGAAAGCAAGAGCCTGCTTCTTGCTATAAAGCAGAGAGTGTTTCAAGGATGAGAAGTGTGTTGTGTGTTTCCCTACAGAAATGGAGTTAAATCTCAGGCTCTGTGTTTTCCTACATCAAGAATTCATTTCACGTAAGGGCAGTCACTTTTCAGCTCAAACGAACTACATCGTTCACGATGCTCACACGTTTCTCACCTTAACTGACAAGCATTGGATGTTAGAGGACCTGTGGTTTGTTTCAGTTTCAGAAGGTTGTTGAACTAGATATGGTCCATATGTGTAGGAAACTCAGTTCATTTGTTCTGAGCACAATCATGTTTCTTGATGTATTAGAGACTCTAGAAAGCAAGAGCGTGCTTCTCGCTCTAAAGCAGATTGTGATCAATGGATGAGAACTCTGCTGTGTGTTTCACTTCAGAAATGGAGCTAAATCCCAGGCTCTGAATCTTCCTCCAAGCAAGACTTAGGTTCAGGTAAGGGCAGTTACTTTACAGCTCAAACGAACTACATCGTTCACGAAGCTCACACGTTTCTCATCTTAACTGACAACATTGGATGTTAGAGGACCTGTGGTTTGTTTCAGTTTCAGAAAGTTGTTGAACTAGATATGGTCCATATGTGTAGGAAACTCAGTTCATTTGTTCTGAGCACAATCATGTTTCTTGATGTATTAGAGACTCTAGAAAGCAAGAGCGTGCTTCTCGCTCTAAAGCAGATTGTGATCAATGGATGAGAACTCTGCTGTGTGTTTCCCTTCAGAAATGGAGTTAAATCCCAGGCTCTGTGTCTTCCTATAAGCAAGACTTCGTTTCAGGTGAGGGCAGTCACTTTTCAGCTCAAACGAACTACATCATTCACGATGCTCACACGTTTCTCACCTTAACTGACAAGCATTGGATGTTAGATGACGTGTGGTTTGTTTCCGTTTCAGAAGGAGTGTTGAACTAGATATGGTCCCTTTGTGTAGGAAACACAGTTCATTTATTCTGAGCACAAATATGTTTCCTGCTGTATTAGAGACTCTAGAAAGCAAGAGCCTGCTTCTTGCTATAAAGCAGAGAGTATTTCAAGGATGAGAAGTTTTCAGTGTTTTTCCCTACAGAAATGGAGTTAAATCTCAGGCTCTGTGTTTTCCTGCATAAAGAATTCGTTTAAGGTAAGGGCAGTCACTTTTCAGCTCAAACGAACTACATCGTTCACGATGCTCACACGTTTCTCATCCTAACTGACAAGCATAGGATGTTAGTGGACCTGTGGTTTGTTTCAGTTTCAGAAGCAGAGTTGAACTAGATATGGTCCGTATGTTTAGTAAACACCGTTCTTTTGCTCTGAGCACACTCATGTTTCCTGCTGTATTAGAGACTCTAGAAAGTAAGAGCGTGCTTCTCGCTCTAAAGCAGATTGTGATCCATGGATGAGAACTATGCCGTGTGTTTCCCTTCAGAAATGGAGTTAAATCCCAGGCTCTGAGTCTTCCTCCAAGCAAGACTTATTTTCAGGTAATGGCAGTTACTTTACAGCTCAAACGAACTACATCGTTCACGAAGCTCACACGTTTCTCCTCTTAACTGACAAGCATTGGATGTTAGAGGCTCTGTGGTTTGTTTCAGTTTCAAAAGGAGTGTTGAACTAGATATGGTCCCTTTGTGTAGGAAACACAGTTCATTTGTTCTGAGCACAATCATTTTTCCTGCTGGATTAGAGACTCTAGAAAGCAAGAGCCTGCTTCTTGCTATAAAGCAGAGAGAGTTTCATGGATGAGAAGTGTGCGGTGTGTTTCCCTACAGAAATGGAGTTAAATCTCTGGCTCTGTGTCTTCCTATAAGCAAGACTTCGTTTGAGGTAAGGGCAGTCACTTTTAAGCTCAAACAAAATACATCGATCACGAAGCTCACACGTTTCTCATCTTAACTGACAGGCATTGGATGTTAGAGGACCAGTGCTTTGTATCAGTTCAGAAGCAGAGTTGGAATACATATGGTCTGTATGTGAAGGAAACACCGTTCTTATGTTCTGAGCACAATCACGTTTCCTACTCATTAGAGACTATAGAAAGCAAGAGCGTGCTTCTCGCTCTAAAGCAGAGTGTGATCCATGGATGAGAACTCTGCTGTGTGTTTCACTTCAGAAATGGAGTTAAATCCCAGGCTCTGAATCTTCCTCCAAGCAAGACTTAGGTTCAGGTAAGGGCAGTTACTTTACAGCTCAAACGAACTACATCGTTCACGAAGCTCACACGTTTCTCATCTTAACTGACAACATTGGATGTTAGAGGACCTGTGGTTTGTTTCAGTTTCAGAAAGTTGTTGAACTAGATATGGTCCATATGTGTAGGAAACTCAGTTCATTTGTTCTGAGCACAATCATTTTTCCAGCTGTATTAGAGACTCTAGACAGCAAGAGCGTGCTTCTCGCTCTAAAGCAGATTGTGATCCATGGATGAGAACTATGCTGTGTGTTTCCCTTCAGAAATGGAGTTAAATCCCAGGCTCTGTGTCTTCCTATAAGCAAGACTTCGTTTCAGGTGAGGGCAGTCACTTTTCAGCTCAAACGAACTACATCGTTCACGATGCTCACACGTTTCTCACCTTAACTGACAAGCATTGGATGTTAGATGACGTGTGGTTTGTTTCCGTTTCAGAAGGAGTGTTGAACTAGATATGGTCCCTTTGTGTAGGAAACACAGTTCATTTATTCTGAGCACAAATATGTTTCCTGCTGTATTAGAGACTCTAGAAAGCAAGAGCCTGCTTCTTGCTATAAAGCAGAGAGTGTTTCAAGGATGAGAAGTGTGCTGTGTGTTTCCCTACAGAAATGGAGTTAAATCTCAGGCTCTGTGTTTTCCTACATCAAGAATTCATTTCACGTAAGGGCAGTCACTTTTCAGCTCAAACGAACTACATCGTTCACGATGCTCACACGTTTCTCACCTTAACTGACAAGCATTGGATGTTAGAGGACCTGTGGTTTGTTTCAGTTTCAGAAGGTTGTTGAACGAGATATGGTCCATATGTGTAGGAAACTCAGTTCACTTGTTCTGAGCACAATCATGTTTCTTGATGTATTAGAGACTCTAGATGCAAGAGCGTGCTTCTCGCTCGAAAGCAGATTGTGATCAATGGATGAGAACTATGCTGTGTGTTTCCCTTCAGAAATGGAGTTAAATCCCAGGCTCTGTGACTTCCTATGAGCAAGACTTCGTTTCAGATATGGGCAGTCACTTTTCAGCTCAAACGAACTACATCATTCACGATGCTCACACGTTTCTCACCTTAACTGACAAGCATTGGATGTTAGATGACCTGTGGTTTGTTTCAGTTTCAGAAGGAGTGTTGAACTAGATATCGTCCCTTTGTGTAGGAAACACAGTTTATTTGTTCTGAGCACAATCATGTTTCCTGCTGTATTAGAGACTCTAGAAAGCAAGAGCCTGCTTCTTGCTGTAAAGCAGAGAGTATTTCAAGGATGAGAAGTTTTCAGTGTTTTTCCCTACAGAAATGGAGTTAAATCTCAGGCTCTGTGTTTTCCTGCATAAAGAATTCGTTTAAGGTAAGGGCAGTCACTTTTCAGCTCAAACGAACTACATCGTTCACGATGCTCACACGTTTCTCATCCTAACTGACAAGCATAGGATGTTAGTGGACTTGTGGTTTGTTTCAGTTTTAGAAGCAGAGTTGAACTAGATATGGACCGTATGTTTAGTAAACACCGTTCTTTTGCTCTGAGCACACTCATGTTTCCTGCTGTATTAGAGACTCTAGAAAGTAAGAGCGTGCTTCTCGCTCTAAAGCAGATTGTGATCCATGGATGAGAACTATGCCGTGTGTTTCCCTTCAGAAATGGAGTTAAATCCCAGGCTCTGAGTCTTCCTCCAATCAAGACTTAGTTTCAGGTAATGGCAGTTACTTTACAGCTCAAACGAACTACATCGTTCACGATGCTCACACGTTTCTCCTCTTAACTGACAAGCATTGGATGTTAGAGGCTCTGTGGTTTGTTTCAGTTTCAAAAGGAGTGTTGAACTAGATATGGTCCCTTTGTGTAGGAAACACAGTTCATTTGTTCTGAGCACAATCATTTTTCCTGCTGGATTAGAGACTCTAGAAAGCAAGAGCCTGCTTCTTGCTATAAAGCAGAGAGAGTTTCATGGATGAGAAGTGTGCGGTGTGTTTCCCTACAGAAATGGAGTTAAATCTCTGGCTCTGTGTCTTCCTATAAGCAAGACTTCGTTTGAGGTAAGGGCAGTCACTTTTAAGCTCAAACAAAATACATCGTTCACGAAGCTCACACGTTTCTCATCTTAACTGACAGGCATTGGATGTTAGAGGACCAGTGCTTTGTATCAGTTCAGAAGCAGAGTTGGAATACATATGGTCTGTATGTGAAGGAAACACCGTTCTTATGTTCTGAGCACAATCACGTTTCCTACTCATTAGAGACTATAGAAAGCAAGAGCATGCTTCTTGTTCTAAAGCAGAGTGTGATCCATGGATGAGAACTCTGTTGTGTGTTTCACTTCAGAAATGGAGTTAAATCCCAGGCTCTGAATCTTCCTCCAAGCAAGACTTAGGTTCAGGTAAGGGCAGTTACTTTACAGCTCAAACGAACTACATCGTTCACGAAGCTCACACGTTTCTCATCTTAACTGACAACATTGGATGTTAGAGGACCTGTGGTTTGTTTCAGTTTCAGAAAGTTGTTGAACTAGATATGGTCCATATGTGTAGGAAACTCAGTTCATTTGTTCTGAGCACAATCATGTTTCCAGCTGTATTAGAGACTCTAGACAGCAAGAGCGTGCTTCTCGCTCTAAAGCAGATTGTGATCCATGGATGAGAACTCTGCTGTGTGTTTCCCTTCAGAAATGGAGTTAAATCCCAGGCTCTGTGTCTTCCTATAAGCAAGACTTCGTTTCAGGTGAGGGCAGTCACTTTTCAGCTCAAACGAACTACATCGTTCACGATGCTCACACGTTTCTCACCTTAACTGACAAGCATTGGATGTTAGATGACGTGTGGTTTGTTTCCGTTTCAGAAGGAGTGTTGAACTAGATATGGTCCCTTTGTGTAGGAAACACAGTTCATTTATTCTGAGCACAAATATGTTTCCTGCTGTATTAGAGACTCTAGAAAGCAAGAGCCTGCTTCTTGCTATAAAGCAGAGAGTGTTTCAAGGATGAGAAGTGTGCTGTGTGTTTCCCTACAGAAATGGAGTTAAATCTCAGGCTCTGTGTTTTCCTACATCAAGAATTCATTTCACGTAAGGGCAGTCACTTTTCAGCTCAAACGAACTACATCGTTCACGATGCTCACACGTTTCTCACCTTAACTGACAAGCATTGGATGTTAGAGGACCTGTGGTTTGTTTCAGTTTCAGAAGGTTGTTGAACTAGATATGGTCCATATGTGTAGGAAACTCAGTTCATTTGTTCTGAGCACAATCATGTTTCTTGATGTATTAGAGACTCTAGAAAGCAAGAGCGTGCTTCTCGCTCTAAAGCAGATTGTGATCAATGGATGAGAACTATGCTGTGTGTTTCCCTTCAGAAATGGAGTTAAATCCCAGGCTCTGTGTCTTCCTATGAGCAAGACTTCGTTTCAGATATGGGCAGTCACTTTTCAGCTCAAACGAACTACATCGTTCACGATGCTCACACGTTTCTCACCTTAACTGACAAGCATTGGATGTTAGATGACCTGTGGTTTGTTTCAGTTTCAGAAGGAGTGTTGAACTAGATATCGTCCCTTTGTGTAGGAAACACAGTTTATTTGTTCTGAGCACAATCATGTTTCCTGCTGTATTAGAGACTCTAGAAAGCAAGAGCCTGCTTCTTGCTATAAAGCAGAGAGTATTTCAAGGATGAGAAGTTTTCAGTGTTTTTCCCTACAGAAATGGAGTTAAATCTCAGGCTCTGTGTTTTCCTGCATAAAGAATTCGTTTAAGGTAAGGGCAGTCACTTTTCAGCTCAAACGAACTACATCGTTCACGATGCTCACACGTTTCTCATCCTAACTGACAAGCATAGGATGTTAGTGGACCTGTGGTTTGTTTCAGTTTCAGAAGCAGAGTTGAACTAGATATGGTCCGTATGTTTAGTAAACACCGTTCTTTTGCTCTGAGCACACTCATGTTTCCTGCTGTAATAGAGACTCTAGAAAGTAAGAGCGTGCTTCTCGCTCTAAAGCAGATTGTGATCCATGGATGAGAACTATGCCGTGTGTTTCCCTTCAGAAATGGAGTTAAATCCCAGGCTCTGAGTCTTCCTCCAAGCAAGACTTAGTTTCAGGTAATGGCAGTTACTTTACAGCTCAAACGAACTACATCGTTCACGATGCTCACACGTTTCTCCTCTTAACTGACAAGCATTGGATGTTAGAGGCTCTGTGGTTTGTTTCAGTTTCAAAAGGAGTGTTGAACTAGATATGGTCCCTTTGTGTAGGAAACACAGTTCATTTGTTCTGAGCACAATCATTTTTCCTGCTGGATTAGAGACTCTAGAAAGCAAGAGCCTGCTTCTTGCTATAAAGTAGAGAGAGTTTCATGGATGAGAAGTGTGCGGTGTGTTTCCCTACAGAAATGGAGTTAAATCTCTGGCTCTGTGTCTTCCTATAAGCAAGACTTCGTTTGAGGTAAGGGCAGTCACTTTTAAGCTCAAACAAAATACATCGTTCACGAAGCTCACACGTTTCTCATCTTAACTGACAGGCATTGGATGTTAGAGGACCAGTGCTTTGTATCAGTTCAGAAGCAGAGTTGGAATACATATGGTCTGTATGTGAAGGAAACACCGTTCTTATGTTCTGAGCACAATCACGTTTCCTACTCATTAGAGACTATAGAAAGCAAGAGCATGCTTCTTGCTCTAAAGCAGAGTGTGATCCATGGATGAGAACTCTGCTGTGTGTTTCCCTTCAGAAATGGAGTTAAATCCCAGGCTCTGAATCTTCCTCCAAGCAAGACTTAGGTTCAGGTAAGGGCAGTTACTTTACAGCTCAAACGAACTACATCGTTCACGAAGCTCACACGTTTCTCATCTTAACTGACAACATTGGATGTTAGAGGACCTGTGGTTTGTTTCAGTTTCAGAAAGTTGTAGAACTAGATATGGTCCATATGTGTAGGAAACTCAGTTCATTTGTTCTGAGCACAATCATGTTTCTTGATGTATTAGAGACTCTAGAAAGCAAGAGCGTGCTTCTCGCTCTAAAGCAGATTGTGATCAATGGATGAGAACTATGCTGTGTGTTTCCCTTCAGAAATGGAGTTAAATCCCAGGCTCTGTGTCTTCCTATGAGCAAGACTTCGTTTCAGATATGGGCAGTCACTTTTCAGCTCAAACGAACTACATCGTTCACGATGCTCACACGTTTCTCACCTTAACTGACAAGCATTGGATGTTAGATGACCTGTGGTTTGTTTCAGTTTCAGAAGGAGTGTTGAACTAGATATCGTCCCTTTGTGTAGGAAACACAGTTTATTTATTCTGAGCACAATCATGTTTCCTGCTGTATTAGAGACTCTAGAAAGCAAGAGCCTGCTTCTTGCTATAAAGCAGAGAGTATTTCAAGGATGAGAAGTTTTCAGTGTTTTTCCCTACAGAAATGGAGTTAAATCTCAGGCTCTGTGTTTTCCTGCATAAAGAATTCGTTTAAGGTAAGGGCAGTCACTTTTCAGCTCAAACGAACTACATCGTTCACGATGCTCACACGATTCTCATCCTAACTGACAAGCATAGGATGTTAGTGGACCTATGGTTTGTTTCAGTTTCAGAAGCAGAGTTGAACTAGATATGGTCCGTATGTTTAGTAAACACCGTTCTTTTGCTCTGAGCACACTCATGTTTCCTGCTGTATTAGAGACTCTAGAAAGTAAGAGCGTGCTTCTCGCTCTAAAGCAGATTGTGATCCATGGATGAGAACTATGCCGTGTGTTTCCCTTCAGAAATGGAGTTAAATCCCAGGCCCTGAGTCTTCCTCCAAGCAAGACTTAGTTTCAGGTAATGGCAGTTACTTTACAGCTCAAACGAACTACATCGTTCACGATGCTCACACGTTTCTCCTCTTAACTGACAAGCATTGGATGTTAGAGGCTCTGTGGTTTGTTTCAGTTTCAAAAGGAGTGTTGAACTAGATATGGTCCCTTTGTGTAGGAAACACAGTTCATTTGTTCTGAGCACAATCATTTTTCCTGCTGGATTAGAGACTCTAGAAAGCAAGAGCCTGCTTCTTGCTATAAAGCAGAGAGAGTTTCATGGATGAGAAGTGTGCGGTGTGTTTCCCTACAGAAATGGAGTTAAATCTCTGGCTCTGTGTCTTCCTATAAGCAAGACTTCGTTTGAGGTAAGGGCAGTCACTTTTAAGCTCAAACAAAATACATCGTTCACGAAGCTCACACGTTTCTCATCTTAACTGACAGGCATTGGATGTTAGAGGACCAGTGCTTTGTATCAGTTCAGAAGCAGAGTTGGAATACATATGGTCTGTATGTGAAGGAAACACCGTTCTTATGTTCTGAGCACAATCACGTTTCCTACTCATTAGAGACTATAGAAAGCAAGAGCATGCTTCTTGCTCTAAAGCAGAGTGTGATCCATGGATGAGAACTCTGTTGTGTGTTTCACTTCAGAAATGGAGTTAAATCCCAGGCTCTGAATCTTCCTCCAAGCAAGACTTAGGTTCAGGTAAGGGCAGTTACTTTACAGCTCAAACGAACTACATCGTTCACGAAGCTCACACGTTTCTCATCTTAACTGACAACATTGGATGTTAGAGGACCTGTGGTTTGTTTCAGTTTCAGAAAGTTGTTGAACTAGATATGGTCCATATGTGTAGGAAACTCAGTTCATTTGTTCTGAGCACAATCATGTTTCCAGCTGTATTAGAGACTCTAGACAGCAAGAGCGTGCTTCTCGCTCTAAAGCAGATTGTGATCCATGGATGAGAACTCTGCTGTGTGTTTCCCTTCAGAAATGGAGTTAAATCCCAGGCTCTGTGTCTTCCTATAAGCAAGACTTCGTTTCAGGTGAGGGCAGTCACTTTTCAGCTCAAACGAACTACATCGTTCACGATGCTCACACGTTTCTCACCTTAACTGACAAGCATTGGATGTTAGATGACGTGTGGTTTGTTTCCGTTTCAGAAGGAGTGTTGAACTAGATATGGTCCCTTTGTGTAGGAAACACAGTTCATTTATTCTGAGCACAAATATGTTTCCTGCTGTATTAGAGACTCTAGAAAGCAAGAGCCTGCTTCTTGCTATAAAGCAGAGAGTGTTTCAAGGATGAGAAGTGTGCTGTGTGTTTCCCTACAGAAATGGAGTTAAATCTCAGGCTCTGTGTTTTCCTACATCAAGAATTCATTTCACGTAAGGGCAGTCACTTTTCAGCTCAAACGAACTACATCGTTCACGATGCTCACACGTTTCTCACCTTAACTGACAAGCATTGGATGTTAGAGGACCTGTGGTTTGTTTCAGTTTCAGAAGGTTGTTGAACTAGATATGGTCCATATGTGTAGGAAACTCAGTTCATTTGTTCTGAGCACAATCATGTTTCTTGATGTATTAGAGACTCTAGAAAGCAAGAGCGTGCTTCTCGCTCTAAAGCAGATTGTGATCAATGGATGAGAACTATGCTGTGTGTTTCCCTTCAGAA
Source organism: Onychomys leucogaster (assembly GCA_949786385.1). Classification (NCBI taxonomy): domain Eukaryota; kingdom Metazoa; phylum Chordata; class Mammalia; order Rodentia; family Cricetidae; genus Onychomys; species Onychomys leucogaster. Next base: position 2,352,365 of record CATKUP010000025.1, read on the forward strand.
ATGGAGTTAAATCCCAGGCTCTGTGTCTTCCTATGAGCAAGACTTCGTTTCAGATATGGGCAGTCACTTTTCAGCTCAAACGAACTACATCGTTCACGATGCTCACACGTTTCTCACCTTAACTGACAAGCATTGGATGTTAGATGACCTGTGGTTTGTTTCAGTTTCAGAAGGAGTGTTGAACTAGATATCGTCCCTTTGTGTAGGAAACACAGTTTATTTGTTCTGAGCACAATCATGTTTCCTGCTGTATTAGAGACTCTAGAAAGCAAGAGCCTGCTTCTTGCTATAAAGCAGAGAGTATTTCAAGGATGAGAAGTTTTCAGTGTTTTTCCCTACAGAAATGGAGTTAAATCTCAGGCTCTGTGTTTTCCTGCATAAAGAATTCGTTTAAGGTAAGGGCAGTCACTTTTCAGCTCAAACGAACTACATCGTTCACGATGCTCACACGTTTCTCATCCTAACTGACAAGCATAGGATGTTAGTGGACCTGTGGTTTGTTTCAGTTTCAGAAGCAGAGTTGAACTAGATATGGTCCGTATGTTTAGTAAACACCGTTCTTTTGCTCTGAGCACACTCATGTTTCCTGCTGTATTAGAGACTCTAGAAAGTAAGAGCGTGCTTCTCGCTCTAAAGCAGATTGTGATCCATGGATGAGAACTATGCCGTGTGTTTCCCTTCAGAAATGGAGTTAAATCCCAGGCCCTGAGTCTTCCTCCAAGCAAGACTTAGTTTCAGGTAATGGCAGTTACTTTACAGCTCAAACGAACTACATCGTTCACGATGCTCACACGTTTCTCCTCTTAACTGACAAGCATTGGATGTTAGAGGCTCTGTGGTTTGTTTCAGTTTCAAAAGGAGTGTTGAACTAGATATGGTCCCTTTGTGTAGGAAACACAGTTCATTTGTTCTGAGCACAATCATTTTTCCTGCTGGATTAGAGACTCTAGAAAGCAAGAGCCTGCTTCTTGCTATAAAGCAGAGAGAGTTTCATGGATGAGAAGTGTGCGGTGTGTTTCCCTACAGAAATGGAGTTAAATCTCTGGCTCTGTGTCTTCCTATAAGCAAGACTTCGTTTGAGGTAAGGGCAGTCACTTTTAAGCTCAAACAAAATACATCGTTCATGAAGCTCACACGTTTCTCATCTTAACTGACAGGCATTGGATGTTAGAGGACCAGTGCTTTGTATCAGTTCAGAAGCAGAGTTGGAATACATATGGTCTGTATGTGAAGGAAACACCGTTCTTATGTTCTGAGCACAATCACGTTTCCTACTCATTAGAGACTATAGAAAGCAAGAGCATGCTTCTTGCTCTAAAGCAGAGTGTGATCCATGGATGAGAACTCTGTTGTGTGTTTCACTTCAGAAATGGAGTTAAATCCCAGGCTCTGAATCTTCCTCCAAGCAAGACTTAGGTTCAGGTAAGGGCAGTTACTTTACAGCTCAAACGAACTACATCGTTCACGAAGCTCACACGTTTCTCATCTTAACTGACAACATTGGATGTTAGAGGACCTGTGGTTTGTTTCAGTTTCAGAAAGTTGTTGAACTAGATATGGTCCATATGTGTAGGAAACTCAGTTCATTTGTTCTGAGCACAATCATTTTTCCAGCTGTATTAGAGACTCTAGACAGCAAGAGCGTGCTTCTCGCTCTAAAGCAGATTGTGATCCATGGATGAGAACTATGCTGTGTGTTTCCCTTCAGAAATGGAGTTAAATCCCAGGCTCTGTGTCTTCCTATAAGCAAGACTTCGTTTCAGGTGAGGGCAGTCACTTTTCAGCTCAAACGAACTACATCGTTCACGATGCTCACACGTTTCTCACCTTAACTGACAAGCATTGGATGTTAGATGACGTGTGGTTTGTTTCCGTTTCAGAAGGAGTGTTGAACTAGATATGGTCCCTTTGTGTAGGAAACACAGTTCATTTATTCTGAGCACAAATATGTTTCCTGCTGTATTAGAGACTCTAGAAAGCAAGAGCCTGCTTCTGGCTATAAAGCAGAGAGTGTTTCAAGGATGAGAAGTGTGCTGTGTGTTTCCCTACAGAAAAGGAGTTAAATCTCAGGCTCTGTGTTTTCCTACATCAAGAATTCATTTCACGTAAGGGCAGTCACTTTTCAGCTCAAACGAACTACATCGTTCACGATGCTCACACTTTTCTCACCTTAACTGACAAGCATTGGATGTTAGAGGACCTGTGGTTTGTTTCAGTTTCAGAAGGTTGTTGAACGAGATATGGTCCATATGTGTAGGAAACTCAGTTCACTTGTTCTGAGCACAATCATGTTTCTTGATGTATTAGAGACTCTAGATGCAAGAGCGTGCTTCTCGCTCGAAAGCAGATTGTGATCAATGGATGAGAACTATGCTGTGTGTTTCCCTTCAGAAATGGAGTTAAATCCCAGGCTCTGTGACTTCCTATGAGCAAGACTTCGTTTCAGATATGGGCAGTCACTTTTCAGCTCAAACGAACTACATCATTCACGATGCTCACACGTTTCTCACCTTAACTGACAAGCATTGGATGTTAGATGACCTGTGGTTTGTTTCAGTTTCAGAAGGAGTGTTGAACTAGATATCGTCCCTTTGTGTAGGAAACACAGTTTATTTGTTCTGAGCACAATCATGTTTCCTGCTGTATTAGAGACTCTAGAAAGCAAGAGCCTGCTTCTTGCTGTAAAGCAGAGAGTATTTCAAGGATGAGAAGTTTTCAGTGTTTTTCCCTACAGAAATGGAGTTAAATCTCAGGCTCTGTGTTTTCCTGCATAAAGAATTCGTTTAAGGTAAGGGCAGTCACTTTTCAGCTCAAACGAACTACATCGTTCACGATGCTCACACGTTTCTCATCCTAACTGACAAGCATAGGATGTTAGTGGACCTGTGGTTTGTTTCAGTTTCAGAAGCAGAGTTGAACTAGATATGGACCGTATGTTTAGTAAACACCGTTCTTTTGCTCTGAGCACACTCATGTTTCCTGCTGTATTAGAGACTCTAGAAAGTAAGGGCGTGCTTCTCGCTCTAAAGCAGATTGTGATCCATGGATGAGAACTATGCCGTGTGTTTCCCTTCAGAAATGGAGTTAAATCCCAGGCTCTGAGTCTTCCTCCAATCAAGACTTAGTTTCAGGTAATGGCAGTTACTTTACAGCTCAAACGAACTACATCGTTCACGATGCTCACACGTTTCTCCTCTTAACTGACAAGCATTGGATGTTAGAGGCTCTGTGGTTTGTTTCAGTTTCAAAAGGAGTGTTGAACTAGATATGGTCCCTTTGTGTAGGAAACACAGTTCATTTGTTCTGAGCACAATCATTTTTCCTGCTGGATTAGAGACTCTAGAAAGCAAGAGCCTGCTTCTTGCTATAAAGCAGAGAGAGTTTCATGGATGAGAAGTGTGCGGTGTGTTTCCCTACAGAAATGGAGTTAAATCTCTGGCTCTGTGTCTTCCTATAAGCAAGACTTCGTTTGAGGTAAGGGCAGTCACTTTTAAGCTCAAACAAAATACATCGTTCACGAAGCTCACACGTTTCTCATCTTAACTGACAGGCATTGGATGTTAGAGGACCAGTGCTTTGTATCAGTTCAGAAGCAGAGTTGGAATACATATGGTCTGTATGTGAAGGAAACACCGTTCTTATGTTCTGAGCACAATCACGTTTCCTACTCATTAGAGACTATAGAAAGCAAGAGCATGCTTCTTGCTCTAAAGCAGAGTGTGATCCATGGATGAGAACTCTGTTGTGTGTTTCACTTCAGAAATGGAGTTAAATCCCAGGCTCTGAATCTTCCTCCAAGCAAGACTTAGGTTCAGGTAAGGGCAGTTACTTTACAGCTCAAACGAACTACATCGTTCACGAAGCTCACACGTTTCTCATCTTAACTGACAACATTGGATGTTAGAGGACCTGTGGTTTGTTTCAGTTTCAGAAAGTTGTTGAACTAGATATGGTCCATATGTGTAGGAAACTCAGTTCATTTGTTCTGAGCACAATCATGTTTCCAGCTGTATTAGAGACTCTAGACAGCAAGAGCGTGCTTCTCGCTCTAAAGCAGATTGTGATCCATGGATGAGAACTCTGCTGTGTGTTTCCCTTCAGAAATGGAGTTAAATCCCAGGCTCTGTGTCTTCCTATAAGCAAGACTTCGTTTCAGGTGAGGGCAGTCACTTTTCAGCTCAAACGAACTACATCGTTCACGATGCTCACACGTTTCTCACCTTATCTGACAAGCATTGGATGTTAGATGACGTGTGGTTTGTTTCCGTTTCAGAAGGAGTGTTGAACTAGATATGGTCCCTTTGTGTAGGAAACACAGTTCATTTATTCTGAGCACAAATATGTTTCCTGCTGTATTAGAGACTCTAGAAAGCAAGAGCCTGCTTCTTGCTATAAAGCAGAGAGTGTTTCAAGGATGAGAAGTGTGCTGTGTGTTTCCCTACAGAAATGGAGTTAAATCTCAGGCTCTGTGTTTTCCTACATCAAGAATTCATTTCACGTAAGGGCAGTCACTTTTCAGCTCAAACGAACTACATCGTTCACGATGCTCACACTTTTCTCACCTTAACTGACAAGCATTGGATGTTAGAGGACCTGTGGTTTGTTTCAGTTTCAGAAGGTTGTTGAACGAGATATGGTCCATATGTGTAGGAAACTCAGTTCACTTGTTCTGAGCACAATCATGTTTCTTGATGTATTAGAGACTCTAGATGCAAGAGCGTGCTTCTCGCTCGAAAGCAGATTGTGATCAATGGATGAGAACTATGCTGTGTGTTTCCCTTCAGAAATGGAGTTAAATCCCAGGCTCTGTGACTTCCTATGAGCAAGACTTCGTTTCAGATATGGGCAGTCACTTTTCAGCTCAAACGAACTACATCATTCACGATGCTCACACGTTTCTCACCTTAACTGACAAGCATTGGATGTTAGATGACCTGTGGTTTGTTTCAGTTTCAGAAGGAGTGTTGAACTAGATATCGTCCCTTTGTGTAGGAAACACAGTTTATTTGTTCTGAGCACAATCATGTTTCCTGCTGTATTAGAGACTCTAGAAAGCAAGAGCCTGCTTCTTGCTGTAAAGCAGAGAGTATTTCAAGGATGAGAAGTTTTCAGTGTTTTTCCCTACAGAAATGGAGTTAAATCTCAGGCTCTGTGTTTTCCTGCATAAAGAATTCGTTTAAGGTAAGGGCAGTCACTTTTCAGCTCAAACGAACTACATCGTTCACGATGCTCACACGTTTCTCATCCTAACTGACAAGCATAGGATGTTAGTGGACCTGTGGTTTGTTTCAGTTTCAGAAGCAGAGTTGAACTAGATATGGACCGTATGTTTAGTAAACACCGTTCTTTTGCTCTGAGCACACTCATGTTTCCTGCTGTATTAGAGACTCTAGAAAGTAAGGGCGTGCTTCTCGCTCTAAAGCAGATTGTGATCCATGGATGAGAACTATGCCGTGTGTTTCCCTTCAGAAATGGAGTTAAATCCCAGGCTCTGAGTCTTCCTCCAATCAAGACTTAGTTTCAGGTAATGGCAGTTACTTTACAGCTCAAACGAACTACATCGTTCACGATGCTCACACGTTTCTCCTCTTAACTGACAAGCATTGGATGTTAGAGGCTCTGTGGTTTGTTTCAGTTTCAAAAGGAGTGTTGAACTAGATATGGTCCCTTTGTGTAGGAAACACAGTTCATTTGTTCTGAGCACAATCATTTTTCCTGCTGGATTAGAGACTCTAGAAAGCAAGAGCCTGCTTCTTGCTATAAAGCAGAGAGAGTTTCATGGATGAGAAGTGTGCGGTGTGTTTCCCTACAGAAATGGAGTTAAATCTCTGGCTCTGTGTCTTCCTATAAGCAAGACTTCGTTTGAGGTAAGGGCAGTCACTTTTAAGCTCAAACAAAATACATCGTTCACGAAGCTCACACGTTTCTCATCTTAACTGACAGGCATTGGATGTTAGAGGACCAGTGCTTTGTATCAGTTCAGAAGCAGAGTTGGAATACATATGGTCTGTATGTGAAGGAAACACCGTTCTTATGTTCTGAGCACAATCACGTTTCCTACTCATTAGAGACTATAGAAAGCAAGAGCATGCTTCTTGCTCTAAAGCAGAGTGTGATCCATGGATGAGAACTCTGTTGTGTGTTTCACTTCAGAAATGGAGTTAAATCCCAGGCTCTGAATCTTCCTCCAAGCAAGACTTAGGTTCAGGTAAGGGCAGTTACTTTACAGCTCAAACGAACTACATCGTTCACGAAGCTCACACGTTTCTCATCTTAACTGACAACATTGGATGTTAGAGGACCTGTGGTTTGTTTCAGTTTCAGAAAGTTGTTGAACTAGATATGGTCCATATGTGTAGGAAACTCAGTTCATTTGTTCTGAGCACAATCATGTTTCCAGCTGTATTAGAGACTCTAGACAGCAAGAGCGTGCTTCTCGCTCTAAAGCAGATTGTGATCCATGGATGAGAACTCTGCTGTGTGTTTCCCTTCAGAAATGGAGTTAAATCCCAGGCTCTGTGTCTTCCTATAAGCAAGACTTCGTTTCAGGTGAGGGCAGTCACTTTTCAGCTCAAACGAACTACATCGTTCACGATGCTCACACGTTTCTCACCTTATCTGACAAGCATTGGATGTTAGATGACGTGTGGTTTGTTTCCGTTTCAGAAGGAGTGTTGAACTAGATATGGTCCCTTTGTGTAGGAAACACAGTTCATTTATTCTGAGCACAAATATGTTTCCTGCTGTATTAGAGACTCTAGAAAGCAAGAGCCTGCTTCTTGCTATAAAGCAGAGAGTGTTTCAAGGATGAGAAGTGTGCTGTGTGTTTCCCTACAGAAATGGAGTTAAATCTCAGGCTCTGTGTTTTCCTACATCAAGAATTCATTTCACGTAAGGGCAGTCACTTTTCAGCTCAAACGAACTACATCGTTCACGATGCTCACACGTTTCTCACCTTAACTGACAAGCATTGGATGTTAGAGGACCTGTGGTTTGTTTCAGTTTCAGAAGGTTGTTGAACTAGATATGGTCCATATGTGTAGGAAACTCAGTTCATTTGTTCTGAGCACAATCATGTTTCTTGATGTATTAGAGACTCTAGAAAGCAAGAGCGTGCTTCTCGCTCTAAAGCAGATTGTGATCAATGGATGAGAACTATGCTGTGTGTTTCCCTTCAGAAATGGAGTTAAATCCCAGGCTCTGTGTCTTCCTATGTGCAAGACTTCGTTTCAGATATGGGCAGTCACTTTTCAGCTCAAACGAACTACATCGTTCACGATGCTCACACGTTTCTCACCTTAACTGACAAGCATTGGATGTTAGATGACCTGTGGTTTGTTTCAGTTTCAGAAGGAGTGTTGAACTAGATATCGTCCCTTTGTGTAGGAAACACAGTTTATTTGTTCTGAGCACAATCATGTTTCCTGCTGTATTAGAGACTCTAGAAAGCAAGAGCCTGCTTCTTGCTATAAAGCAGAGAGTATTTCAAGGATGAGAAGTTTTCAGTGTTTTTCCCTACAGAAATGGAGTTAAATCTCAGGCTCTGTGTTTTCCTGCATAAAGAATTCGTTTAAGGTAAGGGCAGTCACTTTTCAGCTCAAACGAACTACATCGTTTACGATGCTCACACGTTTCTCATCCTAACTGACAAGCATAGGATGTTAGTGGACCTGTGGTTTGTTTCAGTTTCAGAAGCAGAGTTGAACTAGATATGGTCCGTATGTTTAGTAAACACCGTTCTTTTGCTCTGAGCACACTCATGTTTCCTGCTGTATTAGAGACTCTAGAAAGTAAGAGCGTGCTTCTCGCTCTAAAGCAGATTGTGATCCATGGATGAGAACTATGCCGTGTGTTTCCCTTCAGAAATGGAGTTAAATCCCAGGCTCTGAGTCTTCCTCCAAGCAAGACTTAGTTTCAGGTAATGGCAGTTACTTTACAGCTCAAACGAACTACATCGTTCACGATGCTCACACGTTTCTCCTCTTAACTGACAAGCATTGGATGTTAGAGGCTCTGTGGTTTGTTTCAGTTTCAAAAGGAGTGTTGAACTAGATATGGTCCCTTTGTGTAGGAAACACAGTTCATTTGTTCTGAGCACAATCATTTTTCCTGCTGGATTAGAGACTCTAGAAAGCAAGAGCCTGCTTCTTGCTATAAAGCAGAGAGAGTTTCATGGATGAGAAGTGTGCGGTGTGTTTCCCTACAGAAATGGAGTTAAATCTCTGGCTCTGTGTCTTCCTATAAGCAAGACTTCGTTTGAGGTAAGGGCAGTCACTTTTAAGCTCAAACAAAATACATCGTTCACGAAGCTCACACGTTTCTCATCTTAACTGACAGGCATTGGATGTTAGAGGACCAGTGCTTTGTATCAGTTCAGAAGCAGAGTTGGAATACATATGGTCTGTATGTGAAGGAAACACCGTTCTTATGTTCTGAGCACAATCACGTTTCCTACTCATTAGAGACTATAGAAAGCAAGAGCGTGCTTCTTGCTCTAAAGCAGAGTGTGATCCATGGATGAGAACTCTGCTGTGTGTTTCCCTTCAGAAATGGAGTTAAATCCCAGGCTCTGAATCTTCCTCCAAGCAAGACTTAGGTTCAGGTAAGGGCAGTTACTTTACAGCTCAAACGAACTACATCGTTCACGAAGCTCACACGTTTCTCATCTTAACTGACAACATTGGATGTTAGAGGACCTGTGGTTTGTTTCAGTTTCAGAAAGTTGTTGAACTAGATATGGTCCATATGTGTAGGAAACTCAGTTCATTTGTTCTGAGCACAATCATGTTTCTTGATGTATTAGAGACTCTAGAAAGCAAGAGCGTGCTTCTCGCTCTAAAGCAGATTGTGATCAATGGATGAGAACTATGCTGTGTGTTTCCCTTCAGAAATGGAGTTAAATCCCAGGCTCTGTGTCTTCCTATGAGCAAGACTTCGTTTCAGATATGGGCAGTCACTTTTCAGCTCAAACGAACTACATCGTTCACGATGCTCACACGTTTCTCACCTTAACTGACAAGCATTGGATGTTAGATGACCTGTGGTTTGTTTCAGTTTCAGAAGGAGTGTTGAACTAGATATCGTCCCTTTGTGTAGGAAACACAGTTTATTTGTTCTGAGCACAATCATGTTTCCTGCTGTATTAGAGACTCTAGAAAGCAAGAGCCTGCTTCTTGCTATAAAGCAGAGAGTATTTCAAGGATGAGAAGTTTTCAGTGTTTTTCCCTACAGAAATGGAGTTAAATCTCAGGCTCTGTGTTTTCCTGCATAAAGAATTCGTTTAAGGTAAGGGCAGTCACTTTTCAGCTCAAACGAACTACATCGTTCACGATGCTCACACGTTTCTCATCCTAACTGACAAGCATAGGATGTTAGTGGACCTATGGTTTGTTTCAGTTTCAGAAGCAGAGTTGAACTAGATATGGTCCGTATGTTTAGTAAACACTGTTCTTTTGCTCTGAGCACACTCATGTTTCCTGCTGTATTAGAGACTCTAGAAAGTAAGAGCGTGCTTCTCGCTCTAAAGCAGATTGTGATCCATGGATGAGAACTATGCCGTGTGTTTCCCTTCAGAAATGGAGTTAAATCCCAGGCCCTGAGTCTTCCTCCAAGCAAGACTTAGTTTCAGGTAATGGCAGTTACTTTACAGCTCAAACGAACTACATCGTTCACGATGCTCACACGTTTCTCCTCTTAACTGACAAGCATTGGATGTTAGAGGCTCTGTGGTTTGTTTCAGTTTCAAAAGGAGTGTTGAACTAGATATGGTCCCTTTGTGTAGGAAACACAGTTCATTTGTTCTGAGCACAATCATTTTTCCTGCTGGATTAGAGACTCTAGAAAGCAAGAGCCTGCTTCTTGCTATAAAGCAGAGAGAGTTTCATGGATGAGAAGTGTGCGGTGTGTTTCCCTACAGAAATGGAGTTAAATCTCTGGCTCTGTGTCTTCCTATAAGCAAGACTTCGTTTGAGGTAAGGGCAGTCACTTTTAAGCTCAAACAAAATACATCGTTCACGAAGCTCACACGTTTCTCATCTTAACTGACAGGCATTGGATGTTAGAGGACCAGTGCTTTGTATCAGTTCAGAAGCAGAGTTGGAATACATATGGTCTGTATGTGAAGGAAACACCGTTCTTATGTTCTGAGCACAATCACGTTTCCTACTCATTAGAGACTATAGAAAGCAAGAGCGTGCTTCTTGCTCTAAAGCAGAGTGTGATCCATGGATGAGAACTCTGCTGTGTGTTTCCCTTCAGAAATGGAGTTAAATCCCAGGCTCTGAATCTTCCTCCAAGCAAGACTTAGGTTCAGGTAAGGGCAGTTACTTTACAGATCAAACGAACTACATCATTCACGAAGCTCACACGTTTCTCATCTTAACTGACAACATTGGATGTTAGAGGACCTGTGGTTTGTTTCAGTTTCAGAAAGTTGTTGAAGTAGATATGGTCCATATGTGTAGGAAACTCAGTTTATTTGTTCTGAGCACAATCATGTTTCCAGCTGTATTAGAGACTCTAGACAGCAAGAGCGTGCTTCTCGCTCTAAAGCAGATTGTGATCCATGGATGAGAACTCTGCTGTGTGTTTCCCTTCAGAAATGGAGTTAAATCCCAGGCTCTGTGTCTTCCTATAAGCAAGACTTCGTTTCAGGTGAGGGCAGTCACTTTTCAGCTCAAACGGACTACATCGTTCAAGATGCTCACACGTTTCTCACCTTAACTGACAAGCATTGGATGTTAGATGACGTGTGGTTTGTTTCCGTTTCAGAAGGAGTGTTGAACTAGATATGGTCCCTTTGTGTAGGAAACACAGTTCATTTATTCTGAGCACAAATATGTTTCCTGCTGTATTAGAGACACTAGAAAGCAAGAGCCTGCTTCTTGCTATAAAGCAGAGAGTGTTTCAAGGATGAGAAGTGTGCTGTGTGTTTCCCTACAGAAATGGAGTTAAATCTCAGGCTCTGTGTTTTCCTACATCAAGAATTCATTTCACGTAAGGGCAGTCACTTTTCAGCTCAAACGAACTACATCGTTCACGATGCTCACACGTTTCTCACCTTAACTGACAAGCATTGGATGTTAGAGGACCTGTGGTTTGTTTCAGTTTCAGAAGGTTGTTGAACTAGATATGGTCCATATGTGTAGGAAACTCAGTTCATTTGTTCTGAGCACAATCATGTTTCTTGATGTATTAGAGACTCTAGAAAGCAACAGCGTGCTTCTCGCTCTAAAGCAGATTGTGATCAATGGATGAGAACTATGCTGTGTGTTTCCCTTCAGAAATGGAGTTAAATCCCAGGCTCTGTGTCTTCCTATGAGCAAGACTTCGTTTCAGATATGGGCAGTCACTTTTCAGCTCAAACGAACTACATCGTTCACGATGCTCACACGTTTCTCACCTTAACTGACAAGCATTGGATGTTAGATGACCTGTGGTTTGTTTCAGTTTCAGAAGGAGTGTTGAACTAGATATCGTCCCTTTGTGTAGGAAACACAGTTTATTTGTTCTGAGCACAATCATGTTTCCTGCTGTATTAGAGACTCTAGAAAGCAAGAGCCTGCTTCTTGCTATAAAGCAGAGAGAGTTTCATGGATGAGAAGTGTGCGGTGTGTTTCCCTACAGAAATGGAGTTAAATCTCAGGCTCTGTGTTTTCCTGCATAAAGAATTCGTTTAAGGTAAGGGCAGTCACTTTTCAGCTCAAACGAACTACATCGTTCACGATGCTCACACGTTTCTCATCCTAACTGACAAGCATAGGATGTTAGTGGACCTGTGGTTTGTTTCAGTTTCAGAAGCAGAGTTGAACTAGATATGGTCCGTATGTTTAGTAAACACCGTTCTTTTGCTCTGAGCACACTCATGTTTCCTGCTGTATTAGAGACTCTAGAAAGTAAGAGCGTGCTTCTCGCTCTAAAGCAGATTGTGATCCATGGATGAGAACTATGCCGTGTGTTTCCCTTCAGAAATGGAGTTAAATCCCAGGCTCTGAGTCTTCCTACAAGCAAGACTTACTTTCAGGTAATGGCAGTTACTTTACAGCTCAAACGAACTACATCGTTCACGAAGCTCACACGTTTCTCCTCTTAACTGACAAGCATTGGATGTTAGAGGCTCTGTGGTTTGTTTCAGTTTCAAAAGGAGTGTTGAACTAGATATGGTCCCTTTGTGTAGGAAACACAGTTCATTTGTTCTGAGCACAATCATTTTTCCTGCTGGATTAGAGACTCTAGAAAGCAAGAGCCTGCTTCTTGCTATAAAGCAGAGAGAGTTTCATGGATGAGAAGTGTGCGGTGTGTTTCCCTACAGAAATGGAGTTAAATCTCTGGCTCTGTGTCTTCCTATAAGCAAGACTTCGTTTGAGGTAAGGGCAGTCACTTTTAAGCTCAAACAAAATACATCGTTCACGAAGCTCACACGTTTCTCATCTTAACTGACAGGCATTGGATGTTAGAGGACCAGTGCTTTGTATCAGTTCAGAAGCAGAGTTGGAATACATATGGTCTGTATGTGAAGGAAACACCGTTCTTATGTTCTGAGCACAATCACGTTTCCTACTCATTAGAGACTATAGAAAGCAAGAGCGTGCTTCTTGCTCTAAAGCAGAGTGTGATCCATGGATGAGAACTCTGCTGTGTGTTTCCCTTCAGAAATGGAGTTAAATCCCAGGCTCTGAATCTTCCTCCAAGCAAGACTTAGGTTCAGGTAAGGGCAGTTACTTTACAGATCAAACGAACTACATCATTCACGAAGCTCACACGTTTCTCATCTTAACTGACAACATTGGATGTTAGAGGACCTGTGGTTTGTTTCAGTTTCAGAAAGTTGTTGAAGTAGATATGGTCCATATGTGTAGGAAACTCAGTTTATTTGTTCTGAGCACAATCATGTTTCCAGCTGTATTAGAGACTCTAGACAGCAAGAGCGTGCTTCTCGCTCTAAAGCAGATTGTGATCCATGGATGAGAACTCTGCTGTGTGTTTCCCTTCAGAAATGGAGTTAAATCCCAGGCTCTGTGTCTTCCTATAAGCAAGACTTCGTTTCAGGTGAGGGCAGTCACTTTTCAGCTCAAACGGACTACATCGTTCACGATGCTCACACGTTTCTCACCTTAACTGACAAGCATTGGATGTTAGATGACGTGTGGTTTGTTTCCGTTTCAGAAGGAGTGTTGAACTAGATATGGTCCCTTTGTGTAGGAAACACAGTTCATTTATTCTGAGCACAAATATGTTTCCTGCTGTATTAGAGACACTAGAAAGCAAGAGCCTGCTTCTTGCTATAAAGCAGAGAGTGTTTCAAGGATGAGAAGTGTGCTGTGTGTTTCCCTACAGAAATGGAGTTAAATCTCAGGCTCTGTGTTTTCCTACATCAAGAATTCATTTCACGTAAGGGCAGTCACTTTTCAGCTCAAACGAACTACATCGTTCACGATGCTCACACGTTTCTCACCTTAACTGACAAGCATTGGATGTTAGAGGACCTGTGGTTTGTTTCAGTTTCAGAAGGTTGTTGAACTAGATATGGTCCATATGTGTAGGAAACTCAGTTCATTTGTTCTGAGCACAATCATGTTTCTTGATGTATTAGAGACTCTAGAAAGCAACAGCGTGCTTCTCGCTCTAAAGCAGATTGTGATCAATGGATGAGAACTATGCTGTGTGTTTCCCTTCAGAAATGGAGTTAAATCCCAGGCTCTGTGTCTTCCTATGAGCAAGACTTCGTTTCAGATATGGGCAGTCACTTTTCAGCTCAAACGAACTACATCGTTCACGATGCTCACACGTTTCTCACCTTAACTGACAAGCATTGGATGTTAGATGACCTGTGGTTTGTTTCAGTTTCAGAAGGAGTGTTGAACTAGATATCGTCCCTTTGTGTAGGAAACACAGTTTATTTGTTCTGAGCACAATCATGTTTCCTGCTGTATTAGAGACTCTAGAAAGCAAGAGCCTGCTTCTTGCTATAAAGCAGAGAGAGTTTCATGGATGAGAAGTGTGCGGTGTGTTTCCCTACAGAAATGGAGTTAAATCTCAGGCTCTGTGTTTTCCTGCATAAAGAATTCGTTTAAGGTAAGGGCAGTCACTTTTCAGCTCAAACGAACTACATCGTTCACGATGCTCACACGTTTCTCATCCTAACTGACAAGCATAGGATGTTAGTGGACCTGTGGTTTGTTTCAGTTTCAGAAGCAGAGTTGAACTAGATATGGTCCGTATGTTTAGTAAACACCGTTCTTTTGCTCTGAGCACACTCATGTTTCCTGCTGTATTAGAGACTCTAGAAAGTAAGAGCGTGCTTCTCGCTCTAAAGCAGATTGTGATCCATGGATGAGAACTATGCCGTGTGTTTCCCTTCAGAAATGGAGTTAAATCCCAGGCTCTGAGTCTTCCTACAAGCAAGACTTACTTTCAGGTAATGGCAGTTACTTTACAGCTCAAACGAACTACATCGTTCACGAAGCTCACACGTTTCTCCTCTTAACTGACAAGCATTGGATGTTAGAGGCTCTGTGGTTTGTTTCAGTTTCAAAAGGAGTGTTGAACTAGATATGGTCCCTTTGTGTAGGAAACACAGTTCATTTGTTCTGAGCACAATCATTTTTCCTGCTGGATTAGAGACTCTAGAAAGCAAGAGCCTGCTTCTTGCTATAAAGCAGAGAGAGTTTCATGGATGAGAAGTGTGCGGTGTGTTTCCCTACAGAAATGGAGTTAAATCTCTGGCTCTGTGTCTTCCTATAAGCAAGACTTCGTTTGAGGTAAGGGCAGTCACTTTTAAGCTCAAACAAAATACATCGTTCACGAAGCTCACACGTTTCTCATCTTAACTGACAGGCATTGGATGTTAGAGGACCAGTGCTTTGTATCAGTTCAGAAGCAGAGTTGGAATACATATGGTCTGTATGTGAAAGAAACACCGTTCTTATGTTCTGAGCACAATCACGTTTCCTACTCATTAGAGACTATAGAAAGCAAGAGCGTGCTTCTTGCTCTAAAGCAGAGTGTGATCCATGGATGAGAACTCTGCTGTGTGTTTCCCTTCAGAAATGGAGTTAAATCCCAGGCTCTGAATCTTCCTCCAAGCAAGACTTAGGTTCAGGTAAGGGCAGTTACTTTACAGTGCAAACGAACTACATCGTTCACGAAGCTCACACGTTTCTCATCTTAACTGACAACATTGGATGTTAGAGGACCTGTGGTTTGTTTCAGTTTCAGAAAGTTGTTGAACTAGATATGGTCCATATGTGTAGGAAACTCAGTTCATTTGTTCTGAGCACAATCATGTTTCCAGCTGTATTAGAGACTCTAGACAGCAAGAGCGTGCTTCTCGCTCTAAAGCAGATTGTGATCCATGGATGAGAACTCTGCTGTGTGTTTCCCTTCAGAAATGGAGTTAAATCCCAGGCTCTGTGTCTTCCTATAAGCAAGACTTCGTTTCAGGTGAGGGCAGTCACTTTTCAGCTCAAACGAACTACATCGTTCACGATGCTCACACGTTTCTCACCTTATCTGACAAGCATTGGATGTTAGATGACGTGTGGTTTGTTTCCGTTTCAGAAGGAGTGTTGAACTAGATATGGTCCCTTTGTGTAGGAAACACAGTTCATTTATTCTGAGCACAAATATGTTTCCTGCTGTATTAGAGACTCTAGAAAGCAAGAGCCTGCTTCTTGCTATAAAGCAGAGAGTGTTTCAAGGATGAGAAGTGTGCTGTGTGTTTCCCTACAGAAATGGAGTTAAATCTCAGGCTCTGTGTTTTCCTACATCAAGAATTCATTTCACGTAAGGGCAGTCACTTTTCAGCTCAAACGAACTACATCGTTCACGATGCTCACACGTTTCTCACCTTAACTGACAAGCATTGGATGTTAGAGGACCTGTGGTTTGTTTCAGTTTCAGAAGGTTGTTGAACTAGATATGGTCCATATGTGTAGGAAACTCAGTTCATTTGTTCTGAGCACAATCATGTTTCTTGATGTA
The DNA here is from genome assembly GCA_949786385.1 of Onychomys leucogaster. NCBI lineage: Eukaryota > Metazoa > Chordata > Mammalia > Rodentia > Cricetidae > Onychomys > Onychomys leucogaster. Next base: position 2,368,346 of record CATKUP010000025.1, read on the forward strand.
TTAGAGACTCTAGAAAGCAAGAGCGTGCTTCTCGCTCTAAAGCAGATTGTGATCAATGGATGAGAACTATGCTGTGTGTTTCCCTTCAGAAATGGAGTTAAATCCCAGGCTCTGTGTCTTCCTATGAGCAAGACTTCGTTTCAGATATGGGCAGTCACTTTTCAGCTCAAACGAACTACATCGTTCACGATGCTCACACGTTTCTCACCTTAACTGACAAGCATTGGATGTTAGATGACCTGTGGTTTGTTTCAGTTTCAGAAGGAGTGTTGAACTAGATATCGTCCCTTTGTGTAGGAAACACAGTTTATTTGTTCTGAGCACAATCATGTTTCCTGCTGTATTAGAGACTCTAGAAAGCAAGAGCCTGCTTCTTGCTATAAAGCAGAGAGTATTTCAAGGATGAGAAGTTTTCAGTGTTTTTCCCTACAGAAATGGAGTTAAATCTCAGGCTCTGTGTTTTCCTGCATAAAGAATTCGTTTAAGGTAAGGGCAGTCACTTTTCAGCTCAAACGAACTACATCGTTCATGATGCTCACACGTTTCTCATCCTAACTGACAAGCATAGGATGTTAGTGGACCTGTGGTTTGTTTCAGTTTCAGAAGCAGAGTTGAACTAGATATGGTCCGTATGTTTAGTAAACACCGTTCTTTTGCTCTGAGCACACTCATGTTTCCTGCTGTATTAGAGACTCTAGAAAGTAAGAGCGTGCTTCTCGCTCTAAAGCAGATTGTGATCCATGGATGAGAACTATGCCGTGTGTTTCCCTTCAGAAATGGAGTTAAATCCCAGGCTCTGAGTCTTCCTCCAAGCAAGACTTATTTTCAGGTAATGGCAGTTACTTTACAGCTCAAACGAACTACATCGTTCACGAAGCTCACACGTTTCTCCTCTTAACTGACAAGCATTGGATGTTAGAGGCTCTGTGGTTTGTTTCAGTTTCAAAAGGAGTGTTGAACTAGATATGGTCCCTTTGTGTAGGAAACACAGTTCATTTGTTCTGAGCACAATCATTTTTCCTGCTGGATTAGAGACTCTAGAAAGCAAGAGCCTGCTTCTTGCTATAAAGCAGAGAGAGTTTCATGGATGAGAAGTGTGCGGTGTGTTTCCCTACAGAAATGGAGTTAAATCTCTGGCTCTGTGTCTTCCTATAAGCAAGACTTCGTTTGAGGTAAGGGCAGTCACTTTTAAGCTCAAACAAAATACATCGTTCACGAAGCTCACACGTTTCTCATCTTAACTGACAGGCATTGGATGTTAGAGGACCAGTGCTTTGTATCAGTTCAGAAGCAGAGTTGGAATACATATGGTCTGTATGTGAAGGAAACACCGTTCTTATGTTCTGAGCACAATCACGTTTCCTACTCATTAGAGACTATAGAAAGCAAGAGCGTGCTTCTTGCTCTAAAGCAGAGTGTGATCCATGGATGAGAACTCTGCTGTGTGTTTCCCTTCAGAAATGGAGTTAAATCCCAGGCTCTGAATCTTCCTCCAAGCAAGACTTAGGTTCAGGTAAGGGCAGTTACTTTACAGCTCAAACGAACTACATCGTTCACGAAGCTCACACGTTTCTCATCTTAACTGACAACATTGGATGTTAGAGGACCTGTGGTTTGTTTCAGTTTCAGAAAGTTGTTGAACTAGATATGGTCCATATGTGTAGGAAACTCAGTTCATTTGTTCTGAGCACAATCATGTTTCCAGCTGTATTAGAGACTCTAGACAGCAAGAGCGTGCTTCTCGCTCTAAAGCAGATTGTGATCCATGGATGAGAACTCTGCTGTGTGTTTCCCTTCAGAAATGGAGTTAAATCCCAGGCTCTGTGTCTTCCTATAAGCAAGACTTCGTTTCAGGTGAGGGCAGTCACTTTTCAGCTCAAACGAACTACATCGTTCACGATGCTCACACGTTTCTCACCTTAACTGACAAGCATTGGATGTTAGATGACGTGTGGTTTGTTTCCGTTTCAGAAGGAGTGTTGAACTAGATATGGTCCCTTTGTGTAGGAAACACAGTTCATTTATTCTGAGCACAAATATGTTTCCTGCTGTATTAGAGACTCTAGAAAGCAAGAGCCTGCTTCTTGCTATAAAGCAGAGAGTGTTTCAAGGATGAGAAGTGTGCTGTGTGTTTCCCTACAGAAATGGAGTTAAATCTCAGGCTCTGTGTTTTCCTACATCAAGAATTCATTTCACGTAAGGGCAGTCACTTTTCAGCTCAAACGAACTACATCGTTCACGATGCTCACACGTTTCTCACCTTAACTGACAAGCATTGGATGTTAGAGGACCTGTGGTTTGTTTCAGTTTCAGAAGGTTGTTGAACTAGATATGGTCCATATGTGTAGGAAACTCAGTTCATTTGTTCTGAGCACAATCATGTTTCTTGATGTATTAGAGACTCTAGAAAGCAAGAGCGTGCTTCTCGCTCTAAAGCAGATTGTGATCAATGGATGAGAACTATGCTGTGTGTTTCCCTTCAGAAATGGAGTTAAATCCCAGGCTCTGTGTCTTCCTATGAGCAAGACTTCGTTTCAGATATGGGCAGTCACTTTTCAGCTCAAACGAACTACATCGTTCACGATGCTCACACGTTTCTCACCTTAACTGACAAGCATCGGATGTTAGATGACCTGTGGTTTGTTTCAGTTTCAGAAGGAGTGTTGAACTAGATATCGTCCCTTTGTGTAGGAAACACAGTTTATTTGTTCTGAGCACAATCATGTTTCCTGCTGTATTAGAGACTCTAGAAAGCAAGAGCCTGCTTCTTGCTATAAAGCAGAGAGTATTTCAAGGATGAGAAGTTTTCAGTGTTTTTCCCTACAGAAATGGAGTTAAATCTCAGGCTCTGTGTTTTCCTGCATAAAGAATTCGTTTAAGGTAAGGGCAGTCACTTTTCAGCTCAAACGAACTACATCGTTCACGATGCTCACACGTTTCTCATCCTAACTGACAAGCATAGGATGTTAGTGGACCTGTGGTTTGTTTCAGTTTCAGAAGCAGAGTTGAACTAGATATGGTCCGTATGTTTAGTAAACACCGTTCTTTTGCTCTGAGCACACTCATGTTTCCTGCTGTATTAGAGACTCTAGAAAGTAAGAGCGTGCTTCTCGCTCTAAAGCAGATTGTGATCCATGGATGAGAACTATGCCGTGTGTTTCCCTTCAGAAATGGAGTTAAATCCCAGGCTCTGAGTCTTCCTCCAAGCAAGACTTATTTTCAGGTAATGGCAGTTACTTTACAGCTCAAACGAACTACATCGTTCACGAAGCTCACACGTTTCTCCTCTTAACTGACAAGCATTGGATGTTAGAGGCTCTGTGGTTTGTTTCAGTTTCAAAAGGAGTGTTGAACTAGATATGGTCCCTTTGTGTAGGAAACACAGTTCATTTGTTCTGAGCACAATCATTTTTCCTGCTGGATTAGAGACTCTAGAAAGCAAGAGCCTGCTTCTTGCTATAAAGCAGAGAGAGTTTCATGGATGAGAAGTGTGCGGTGTGTTTCCCTACAGAAATGGAGTTAAATCTCTGGCTCTGTGTCTTCCTATAAGCAAGACTTCGTTTGAGGTAAGGGCAGTCACTTTTAAGCTCAAACAAAATACATCGTTCACGAAGCTCACACGTTTCTCATCTTAACTGACAGGCATTGGATGTTAGAGGACCAGTGCTTTGTATCAGTTCAGAAGCAGAGTTGGAATACATATGGTCTGTATGTGAAGGAAACACCGTTCTTATGTTCTGAGCACAATCACGTTTCCTACTCATTAGAGACTATAGAAAGCAAGAGCGTGCTTCTTGCTCTAAAGCAGAGTGTGATCCATGGATGAGAACTCTGCTGTGTGTTTCCCTTCAGAAATGGAGTTAAATCCCAGGCTCTGAATCTTCCTCCAAGCAAGACTTAGGTTCAGGTAAGGGCAGTTACTTTACAGCGCAAACGAACTACATCGTTCACGAAGCTCACACGTTTCTCATCTTAACTGACAACATTGGATGTTAGAGGACCTGTGGTTTGTTTCAGTTTCAGAAAGTTGTTGAACTAGATATGGTCCATATGTGTAGGAAACTCAGTTCATTTGTTCTGAGCACAATCATGTTTCCAGCTGTATTAGAGACTCTAGAAAGCAAGAGCCTGCTTCTTGCTATAAAGCAGAGAGTGTTTCAAGGATGAGAAGTGTGCTGTGTGTTTCCCTACAGAAATGGAGTTAAATCTCAGGCTCTGTGTTTTCCTACATCAAGAATTCATTTCACGTAAGGGCAGTCACTTTTTAGCTCAAACGAACTACATCGTTCACGATGCTCACACGTTTCTCACCTTAACTGACAAGCATTGGATGTTAGAGGACCTGTGGTTTGTTTCAGTTTCAGAAGGTTGTTGAACTAGATATGGTCCATATGTGTAGGAAACTCAGTTCATTTGTTCTGAGCACAATCATGTTTCTTGATGTATTAGAGACTCTAGAAAGCAACAGCGTGCTTCTCGCTCTAAAGCAGATTGTGATCAATGGATGAGAACTATGCTGTGTGTTTCCCTTCAGAAATGGAGTTAAATCCCAGGCTCTGTGTCTTCCTATGAGCAAGACTTCGTTTCAGATATGGGCAGTCACTTTTCAGCTCAAACGAACTACATCGTTCACGATGCTCACACGTTTCTCACCTTAACTGACAAGCATTGGATGTTAGATGACCTGTGGTTTGTTTCAGTTTCAGAAGGAGTGTTGAACTAGATATCGTCCCTTTGTGTAGGAAACACAGTTTATTTGTTCTGAGCACAATCATGTTTCCTGCTGTATTAGAGAATCTAGAAAGCAAGAGCCTGCTTCTTGCTATAAAGCAGAGAGTATTTCAAGGATGAGAAGTTTTCAGTGTTTTTCCCTACAGAAATGGAGTTAAATCTCAGGCTCTGTGTTTTCCTGCATAAAGAATTCGTTTAAGGTAAGGGCAGTCACTTTTCAGCTCAAACGAACTACATCGTTCATGATGCTCACACGTTTCTCATCCTAACTGACAAGCATAGGATGTTAGTGGACCTGTGGTTTGTTTCAGTTTCAGAAGCAGAGTTGAACTAGATATGGTCCGTATGTTTAGTAAACACCGTTCTTTTGCTCTGAGCACACTCATGTTTCCTGCTGTATTAGAGACTCTAGAAAGTAAGAGCGTGCTTCTCGCTCTAAAGCAGATTGTGATCCATGGATGAGAACTATGCCGTGTGTTTCCCTTCAGAAATGGAGTTAAATCCCAGGCTCTGAGTCTTCCTCCAAGCAAGACTTATTTTCAGGTAATGGCAGTTACTTTACAGCTCAAACGAACTACATCGTTCACGAAGCTCACACGTTTCTCCTCTTAACTGACAAGCATTGGATGTTAGAGGCTCTGTGGTTTGTTTCAGTTTCAAAAGGAGTGTTGAACTAGATATGGTCCCTTTGTGTAGGAAACACAGTTCATTTGTTCTGAGCACAATCATTTTTCCTGCTGGATTAGAGACTCTAGAAAGCAAGAGCCTGCTTCTTGCTATAAAGCAGAGAGAGTTTCATGGATGAGAAGTGTGCGGTGTGTTTCCCTACAGAAATGGAGTTAAATCTCTGGCTCTGTGTCTTCCTATAAGCAAGACTTCGTTTGAGGTAAGGGCAGTCACTTTTAAGCTCAAACAAAATACATCGTTCTCGAAGCTCACACGTTTCTCATCTTAACTGACAGGCATTGGATGTTAGAGGACCAGTGCTTTGTATCAGTTCAGAAGCAGAGTTGGAATACATATGGTCTGTATGTGAAGGAAACACCGTTCTTATGTTCTGAGCACAATCACGTTTCCTACTCATTAGAGACTATAGAAAGCAAGAGCGTGCTTCTTGCTCTAAAGCAGAGTGTGATCCATGGATGAGAACTCTGCTGTGTGTTTCCCTTCAGAAATGGAGTTAAATCCCAGGCTCTGAATCTTCCTCCAAGCAAGACTTAGGTTCAGGTAAGGGCAGTTACTTTACAGCGCAAACGAACTACATCGTTCACGAAGCTCACACGTTTCTCATCTTAACTGACAACATTGGATGTTAGAGGACCTGTGGTTTGTTTCAGTTTCAGAAAGTTGTTGAACTAGATATGGTCCATATGTGTAGGAAACTCAGTTCATTTGTTCTGAGCACAATCATGTTTCCAGCTGTATTAGAGACTCTAGACAGCAAGAGCGTGCTTCTCGCTCTAAAGCAGATTGTGATCCATGGATGAGAACTCTGCTGTGTGTTTCCCTTCAGAAATGGAGTTAAATCCCAGGCTCTGTGTCTTCCTATAAGCAAGACTTCGTTTCAGGTGAGGGCAGTCACTTTTCAGCTCAAACGAACTACATCGTTCACGATGCTCACACGTTTCTCACCTTAACTGACAAGCATTGGATGTTAGATGACGTGTGGTTTGTTTCCGTTTCAGAAGGAGTGTTGAACTAGATATGGTCCCTTTGTGTAGGAAACACAGTTCATTTATTCTGAGCACAAATATGTTTCCTGCTGTATTAGAGACTCTAGAAAGCAAGAGCCTGCTTCTTGCTATAAAGCAGAGAGTGTTTCAAGGATGAGAAGTGTGCTGTGTGTTTCCCTACAGAAATGGAGTTAAATCTCAGGCTCTGTGTTTTCCTACATCAAGAATTCATTTCACGTAAGGGCAGTCACTTTTCAGCTCAAACGAACTACATCGTTCACGATGCTCACACGTTTCTCACCTTAACTGACAAGCATTGGATGTTAGAGGACCTGTGGTTTGTTTCAGTTTCAGAAGGTTGTTGAACTAGATATGGTCCATATGTGTAGGAAACTCAGTTCATTTGTTCTGAGCACAATCATGTTTCTTGATGTATTAGAGTCTCTAGAAAGCAAGAGCGTGCTTCTCGCTCTAAAGCAGATTGTGATCAATGGATGAGAACTATGCTGTGTGTTTCCCTTCAGAAATGGAGTTAAATCCCAGGCTCTGTGTCTTCCTATGAGCAAGACTTCGTTTCAGATATGGGCAGTCACTTTTCAGCTCAAACGAACTACATCGTTCACGATGCTCACACGTTTCTCACCTTAACTGACAAGCATTGGATGTTAGATGACCTGTGGTTTGTTTCAGTTTCAGAAGGAGTGTTGAACTAGATATCGTCCCTTTGTGTAGGAAACACAGTTTATTTGTTCTGAGCACAATCATGTTTCCTGCTGTATTAGAGACTCTAGAAAGCAAGAGCCTGCTTCTTGCTATAAAGCAGAGAGTATTTCAAGGATGAGAAGTTTTCAGTGTTTTTCCCTACAGAAATGGAGTTAAATCTCAGGCTCTGTGTTTTCCTGCATAAAGAATTCGTTTAAGGTAAGGGCAGTCACTTTTCAGCTCAAACGAACTACATCGTTCATGATGCTCACACGTTTCTCATCCTAACTGACAAGCATAGGATGTTAGTGGACCTGTGGTTTGTTTCAGTTTCAGAAGCAGAGTTGAACTAGATATGGTCCGTATGTTTAGTAAACACCGTTCTTTTGCTCTGAGCACACTCATGTTTCCTGCTGTATTAGAGACTCTAGAAAGTAAGAGCGTGCTTCTCGCTCTAAAGCAGATTGTGATCCATGGATGAGAACTATGCCGTGTGTTTCCCTTCAGAAATGGAGTTAAATCCCAGGCTCTGAGTCTTCCTCCAAGCAAGACTTATTTTCAGGTAATGGCAGTTACTTTACAGCTCAAACGAACTACATCGTTCACGAAGCTCACACGTTTCTCCTCTTAACTGACAAGCATTGGATGTTAGAGGCTCTGTGGTTTGTTTCAGTTTCAAAAGGAGTGTTGAACTAGATATGGTCCCTTTGTGTAGGAAACACAGTTCATTTGTTCTGAGCACAATCATTTTTCCTGCTGGATTAGAGACTCTAGAAAGCAAGAGCCTGCTTCTTGCTATAAAGCAGAGAGAGTTTCATGGATGAGAAGTGTGCGGTGTGTTTCCCTACAGAAATGGAGTTAAATCTCTGGCTCTGTGTCTTCCTATAAGCAAGACTTCGTTTGAGGTAAGGGCAGTCACTTTTAAGCTCAAACAAAATACATCGTTCACGAAGCTCACACGTTTCTCATCTTAACTGACAGGCATTGGATGTTAGAGGACCAGTGCTTTGTATCAGTTCAGAAGCAGAGTTGGAATACATATGGTCTGTATGTGAAAGAAACACCGTTCTTATGTTCTGAGCACAATCACGTTTCCTACTCATTAGAGACTATAGAAAGCAAGAGCGTGCTTCTTGCTCTAAAGCAGAGTGTGATCCATGGATGAGAACTCTGCTGTGTGTTTCCCTTCAGAAATGGAGTTAAATCCCAGGCTCTGAATCTTCCTCCAAGCAAGACTTAGGTTCAGGTAAGGGCAGTTACTTTACAGCGCAAACGAACTACATCGTTCACGAAGCTCACACGTTTCTCATCTTAACTGACAACATTGGATGTTAGAGGACCTGTGGTTTGTTTCAGTTTCAGAAAGTTGTTGAACTAGATATGGTCCATATGTGTAGGAAACTCAGTTCATTTGTTCTGAGCACAATCATGTTTCCAGCTGTATTAGAGACTCTAGACAGCAAGAGCCTGCTTCTTGCTATAAAGCAGAGAGTGTTTCAAGGATGAGAAGTGTGCGGTGTGTTTCCCTACAGAAATGGAGTTAAATCTCTGGCTCTGTGTCTTCCTATAAGCAAGACTTCAATTCAGGTAAGGGCAGTCACTTTTCAGCTCAAACTACATCGTTCACGAAGCTCACACGTTTCTCCTCTTAACTGACAAGCATTGGATGCTAGAGGACCTGTGGTTTGTTTCAGTTTCAGAAAGTTGTTGAACGAGATATGGTCAATATGTGTACGAAAAACAGTTCATTTGTTCTGAGCCCAATCATGTTTCCTGCTGTATTAGAGGCTCTAGAAAGCAAGAGCGTGCTTCTCTCTCTAAAGCAGAGTGTGATCCATGGATGAGAACTCTGCTGTGTGTTTCCCTTCAGAACTGGAGTTAAATCCCAGGCTCTGAGTCTTCCTACAAGCAAGACATCGTTTCAGGTAAGGGCAGTTACTTTACAGCTCAAACGAACTACATCCTTCACGAAGCTCACACGTTTCTCATCTTAACTGACAAGCATTGGATGTTAGAGGACCTGTGGTTTGTTTCAGTTACAGAAGGAGTGTTGAACTAGATATGGTCTGTATGTGTAGGAAACACAGTTCATTTGTTCTGAGCACAATCACGTTTCCAGCTGTATTAGAGACTCTAGAAAGCAAGAGCCTGCTTCTTGCTCTAAAGCAGAGTGTGATCAATGGATGAGAACTCTGCTGTGTATTTCACATCACAAATGGAGTTATATCCCAGACTCTGAGTCTTCCTAAAAGCAAGACTTCGTTTCATGTAAGTGCAGTCACTTTACAGCTCAATGAACTACATTGTTCACGATGCTCACACGTTTCTAATCTTAACTGACAAGCATTGGATGTTAGAGGACCAGTTCTTTGCATCAGTTACAGAAGCAGAGTTGGACTAGATATGGTCTGTATGTGGAGGAAACACCGTTCTTTTGTTCTCAGCATCCTCAAGTTTCCCTCTGTATTAGAGACTCTAGAAAGCTAGAGCGTGCTTCTTGCTCTAAAGCAGAGTGTGATCAATGGATGAGAACTCTGCTGTGTATTTCACATCACAAATGGAGTTATATCCCAGACTCTGAGGCTTCCTACAAGCAAGACTTCGTTTCAGGTAAGGGCAGTTTCTTTACAACTCAAAGGAACTACATTGTTCACGAAGCTCACACGTTTCTCACCTTAACTGACAAGCATAGGATGTTATAGTACCTGTGGTTAGTTTCAGTTTCAGAAGCAGAGTTGAAATAGATATGGTTCGTATGTGTAGGAAACACCATTCTTTTATTCTGAGCACACTCACGTTTCCTGCTATATTAGAGAATCTAGAAAGCAAGAGCGTGCTTCTTGCTCTAAAACAGAGTGTGATCCATGGATGAGAACTCTGCTGTGTGTTTCCCTTCAGAAGTGGAGTTAAATCCCAGGCTCTGAGTCTTCCTACAAGCAAGACTTCATTTCAGGTAAGGGCAGTTTCTTTACAGCTCAAACGAACTACATTGTTCACGAAGCTCACACGTTTCTCATCTTAACTGACAAGCATTGGATGTTAGAGGACCTGTGGTTTGTTTCAGTTTCAGAAGGTTGTTGAACTAGATATGGGCCATATGTGTAGGAAAAACAGTTCATTTCTTCTGAGCACAATCACGTTTCCTGGTGTATTAGAGACTCTAGAAAGCAGGACAGTGCTTCTCGCTCTAAAGCCGGTTGTGATCCATCGTTAAGAACTATGCTGTGTTTTTAACTTCAGAAATGAAGTTAAATTCCAGGCTCTGTGTCTTCCTATAAGCAAGACTTCATTTCAGGTAAGGGCAGTCACTTTTAAGCTCAAACGAACTACATCGTTCACGAAGCTCACACGTTTCTCATCTTAACTGACAAGCATTGGATGTTAGAGGACCAGTCCTTTGTATCAGTTTCAGAAGCAGAGTTGGAATAGATATGGTCCTTTTGTGTAGGAAACACCGTTCTTTTGTTCTGAACACAATCACATTTCCTACTCATTAGAGACTCTAGAAAGCAAGAGCGTGCTTCTTGGTCTATAGCAGAGTGTGATCAATGGATGAGAACTCTGCTGTGTATTTCGCATCACAAATGGAGTTATATCCCAGGCTCTGAGTCTTCCTACAAGCAAAACTTCGTTTCAGGTAAGTGCAGTCACTTTTCAGCCTAATGAACTACATTGTTCACGAAGCTCAGAAGTTTCTCATCTTAACTGACAAGCATTGGATGTTAGAGGAACAGAGCATTGTATCAGTTTCAGAAGCAGAGTTGGTCTAGATATGGCCTGTATGTGTAGGAAACACTGTTCTTTGTTCTCAGCACACTCACGTTTCCTGCTGTCTTAGAGACTCTAGAAAGCAAGAGCGTGCTTCTTGCTCTAAAGCAGAGTGTGATCCAGGGATGAGAACTATGCTGTGTTTTTCCCTTCATAAATGGAGTTACTCCCAGGCTCTGTGTCTTCCTACAAGCAAGACTTCGTTTCAGGTAAGGGCAGTCACTTTTCAGCTCAAACGAACTACATCATTCACGGAGCTCACACGTTTCTCATCTCAACAGGCAAGCATTGGATGTTAGAGGACCAGTGCTTTGTATCAGTTTGAGAAGCAGAGTTGGACTAGATATGGTCATTATGTGTAGGAACCACCTTTCTTTGGTCTCAGCACACTCACGTTTCCTGCTGTCTTAGAGACTCTAGAAAGCAAGAGCATGCTTCTTGCTCTAAAGCAGATTGTGATCATGTATGAGAACTATGCTGTGTGTCTCTCTTCAGAAATGGAGTTAAATCACAGGCTCTGTGTCTTCCTACAAGCAAGACTTCGTTTCAGGTAAGGGCAGTCATTTTTCGGCTCAAACGAACTACATTGTTCACGGAGCTCACACATTTCTCATCTTAACTGACAAGCATTGGATGTTAGAGGAACAGTGCATTGTATCAGTTTCAGAAGCAGAGTTGGACTAGATATGGTCTGTATGTGTAGGAAACACTGTTCTTTGTTCTCAGCACACTCACATTTCCTGCTGTCTTAGAGACTCTAGAAAGCAAGAGCGTGCTTCTCACTCTAAAGCAGAGTGTGATACAGGGATGAGAACTATGCTGTGTGTTTCCCTTCAGAAATGGAGTTAAATCCCAGGCTCTGTGTCTTCCTACAAGCAAGACTTCGTTTCAGGTGAGGTCAGTCATTTTTCTGCTCAAACGAACAACATCGTTCATGAAGCTCACACGTTTCTCATCTCAACAGACAAGCATTGGATGTTAGAGGGCCAGTGCTTTGTATCAGTTTAAGAAGCAGAGTTGGACTAGATATGGTCCGTATGTGTAGGAAACACCGTTCTTTGGTCTCAGCACACTCACGTTTCCTGCTGTCTTAGAGACTCTAGAAAGGAAGAGCATGCTTCTCGCTCTAAAGCAGAGTGTGATCCATGGATGTGAACTATGCTGTGTGTTTCCCTACAGAAATGGAGTTAAATCCCAGGCTCTGTGTCTTCCTACAAGCAAGACTTCGTACAGGTAAGGGCAGTCACTTTTCAGCTCAAACGAACTACATCATTCACGGAGCTCACACGATTCTCATCTCAACAGAAAAGCATTGGATGTTAGAGGACCAGTGCTTTGTATCAGTTTAAGAAGCAGAGTTGGACTAGATATGGTCCGTATGTGTAGGAAACACCGTTCTTTTGTTCTCAGGACACTCACGTTTCCTGCTGTCTTAGAGACTCTAGAAAGCAAGAGCATGCTTCTTGCTCTAAAGCAGAGTGTGATCCATGGATGAGAACTATGCTGTGTGTTTCCCTTCAGAAATGGAGTTAAATCACAGGCTCTGTGTCTTCCTACAAGCAAGACTTCGTTTCAGGTAAGGGCAGTCATTTTTCGGCTCAAACGAACTACATCATTCACGGAGCTCAAACGTTCCTCATCTTAACTGACAAGCATTGGATGATAGAGGACCAGAGCTTTGTATCAGTTTCAGAAGCAGATTTGGACTACATATGGTCTGTATGTGTAGGAAACTCCGTTCTTTTGTTCTGGGCACACTCAGATTTCCTGCTGTATTAGAGATTCTAGAAAGCAAGAGTGTACTTCTTGCTGTTAAGCAGAGTGTGATCCATGGGTGAGAACTATGCTGTGTGTTTCCCTTCAGAAATGGAGTTAAATCCCAGGCTCTGTGAACCCTACAAGCAAGACTTCATTTCATGTAAGGGCAGTCATTTTTCGGCTAAAACGAACTACATCGTTCACGGAGCTCACACGTTTCTCATCTCTACAGACAAGCACTGGATGTTAGAGGACCAGTGCTTTGTATCAGTTTAAGAAGCAGAGTTGGACTAGATATGGTCTGTATGTGTAGGAACCACCGTTCTTTGGTCTCAGCACACTCACGTTTCTGGCTGTCTTAGAGACTCTAGAAAACAAGAGCATGCTTCTTGCTCTAAAGCAGAGTGTGATACATGGATGAGAACTATGCTGTGTGTTTCCCTTCAGAAATGGAGTTAAATCCCAGGCTCTGTGTCTTCCTACAAGCAAGACTACATTTCAGGTAAGGGCAGTCACTTTTCAGCTCAAACGAACTACATCGTTCACTGAGCTCACACGTTTCTCATCTTAACTGCCAAGCATTGGATGTTAGAGGACCAGTGCATTGTATCAGTTTCAGAAGCAGATTTGGACTACATATGGTCCGTATGTGTAGGAAACACCCTTCTTTTGTTCTGGGCACGCTCAGATTTCCTGCTGTATTAGAGACTCTAGAAAGGAAGAGCGTGCTTCTTGCTATAAAGCAGAGCGTGATGCATGGATGAGAACTATGCTGTGTGTTTCCCTTCAGAAATAGAGTTAAATCCCTAGCTCTGTGTCTTCCTACAAGCAAGCCTTCGTTTCAGGTAATGGCAGTCACTTTTCAACTCAAAGGAACTACATCGTTCACGGAGCTCACACGTTTCTAATCTTAACAGACAAGCATTGGATGTTAGAGAACCAGTGCCTTGGTATCAGTTTCAGAAGCAGATTTGGACTAGATATGGTGTGTATGTGTAGGAAACACCCTTCTTTGTTCTCAGCACACTCACGTTTCCTGCTGTCTTAGAGACTCTAGAAAGGAAGAGCAAGCTTCTCGCTCTAAAGCAGAGTGAGATCCATGGATGTGAACTATGCTGTGTGTTTCCCTACAGAAATGGAGTTAAATCCCAAGCTCTGTGTCTTCCTACAAGCAAGACTTCGTTTCAGGTAAGGGCAGTCACTTTGCAGCTCAAACGAACTACATCGTTCATGGAGCTCACACGATTCTCATCTCAACAGAAAAGCATTGGATGTTAGAGGACCAGTGCTTTGTATCAGTTTAAGAAGCAGAGTTGGACTAGATATGGTCCGTATGTGTAGGAAACACCGTTCTTTTGTTCTCAGGACACCCACGTTTCCTGCTGTCTTAGAGACTCTAGAAAGCAAGAGCGTGCTTCTCGCTCTAAAGCAGAGTGTGATCCAGGAATGAGAACTATGCTGTGTGTTTCCCTTCAGAAATGGAGTTAAATCCCATGCGCTGTGTCTTCCTACAAGCAAGACTTCGTTTCAGGTAAGGGCAGTCACTTTTCAGCTCAAATGAACTTCATCGTTCACGGAGCTCAAACGTTTCTCATCTCAAGAGACAAGCATTGGATGTTAGAGGACCAGTGCTTTGTATCAGTTTAAGAAGCAGAGTTGGACTAGATATGGTCTGTATGTGTAGGAAACACCGTTCTTTAGTCTCAGCACACTCACGTTTCCTGCTGTCTTAGAGACTCTAGAAAGCAAGAGCATGCTTCTTGCTCTAAAGCAGAGTGTGATCCATGGATGAGAACTATGCTGTGTGTTTCCCTTCAGAAATGGAGTTAAATCCCAGGCTCTGTGTCTTCCTACAAGCAAGACTTCGTTTCAGGTAAGGGCAGTCACGTTTCAGCTCAAACGAACTACATCATTCACTGAGCTCACACGTTTCTCATCTTAACTGACAAGCATTGGATGTTAGAGGACCAGTGCTTTGTATCAGTTTCAGAAGCAGAGTTGGACTATATAATGTCTGTATGTGTAGGAAACACTGTTCTTTGTTCTCAGCACACTCACATTTCCTGCTGTCTTAGAGACTCTAGAAAGAAGGAGCGTGCTTCTCTCTCTAAAGCAGAGTGTGATCCAGGGATGAGAACTATGCTGTGTGTTTTCCTTCAGAAATGGAGTTAAATCCCAGGCTCTGTGTCTTCCTACAAGCCAGACTTCGTTTCAGGTAAGGGCAGTCACTTTTCAGCTCAAACGAACTACATCGTTCACAAAGCTCACACGTTTCTCATCTTAACAGACAAGCATTGGATGTTAGAGGACCAGTGCTTTGTATCAGTTTAAGAAGCAGAGTTGGACTAGATATGGTCCATATGTGTAGGAAACACCGTTCTTTTGTTCTCAGCAAACTCACGTTTCCTGCTGTCTTAGAGACCCTAGAAAGCAAGAGCGTGCTTCTTGTTCTAAAGCAGATGTGATCAATGGATGAGAACACTGCTGTGTATTCCACTTCAGAAATGGAGTTAAATCCCAGGCTCTTTGTCTTCCTAGAGGCAAGACTTCGTTTCAGGTAAGGGCAGTCACTTTTCAGCTCAAACGAACTACATCGTTCATGAAGCTCACACGTTTCTCATCTTAACAGACAAGCATTGGATGTTAGAGGACCAGTGCTATGTATCAGTTTCAGAAGCAGATTTGGACTACATATGGTCCGTATTTGTAGGAAACACCTTTCTTTTGTTCTGGGCACGCTCAGATTTCCTGCTGTATTAGAGACTCTAGAAAGCAAGCGGGTGCTTCTTGCTATAAAGCAGAGCGTGATGCATGGATGAGAATTATGCTGTGTGTTTCCCATCAGAAATAGAGTTAAATCCCTGGCTCTGTGTCTTCCTACAAGCAAGCCTTCGTTTCAGGTAATGGCAGTAACTTTTCAACTCAAAGGAACTACATCATTCACGGAGCTCACACGTTTCTAATCTTAACAGACAAGCATTGGATGTTAGAGAACCAGTGCCTTGGTATCAGTTTCAGAAGCAGATTTGGACTAGAAATGGTCTGTATGTGTAGGAAACACCCTTCTTTGTTCTCAGCACACTCACGTTTCCTGCTGTCTTAGAGACTCTAGAAAGGAAGAGCATGCTTCTCGCTCTAAAGCAGAGTGTGATCCATGGATGTGAACTATGCTGTGTGTTTCCCTACAGAAATGGAGTTAAATCCCAGGCTCTGTGTCTTCCTACAAGCAAGACTTCGTACAGGTAAGGGCAGTCACTTTTCAGCTCAAACGAACTACATCGTTCACGGAGCTCACACGATTCTCATCTCAACAGAAAAGCATTGGATGTTAGAGGACCAGTGCTTTGTATCAGTTTAAGAAGCAGAGTTGGACTAGATATGGTCCGTATGTGTAGGAAACTCCGTTCTTTTGTTCTGGGCACACTCAGATTTCCTGCTGTATTAGAGATTCTAGAAAGCAAGAGTGTACTTCTTGCTGTTAAGCAGAGTGTGATCCATGGGTGAGCACTATGCTGTGTGTTTCCCTTCAGAAATGGAGTTAAATCCCATGCTCTGTGAACCCTACAAGCAAGACTTCATTTCATGTAAGGGCAGTCATTTTTCGGCTAAAACGAACTACATCGTTCACGGAGCTCACACGTTTCTCATCTCTACAGACAAGCACTGGATGTTAGAGGACCAGTGCTTTGTATCAGTTTAAGAAGCAGAGTTGGACTAGATATGGTCTGTATGTGTAGGAACCACCGTTCTTTGGTCTCAGCACACTCACGTTTCCTGCTGTCTTAGAGACTCTAGAAAACAAGAGCATGCTTCTTGCTCTAAAGCAGAGTGTGATACATGGATGAGAACTATGCTGTGTGTTTCCCTTCAGAAATGGAGTTAAATCCCAGGCTCTGTGTCTTCCTACAAGCAAGACTACATTTCAGGTAAGGGCAGTCACTTTTCAGCTCAAACGAACTACATCGTTCACTGAGCTCACACGTTTCTCATCTTAACTGCCAAGCATTGGATGTTAGAGGACCAGTGCATTGTATCAGTTTCAGAAGCAGATTTGGAGTACATATGGTCTGTATGTGTAGGAAACACCCTTCTTTTGTTCTGGGCACGCTCAGATTTCCTGCTGTATTAGAGACTCTAGAAAGCAAGAGCGTGCTTCTTGCTATAAAGCAGAGCGTGATGCATGGATGAGAACTATGCTGTGTATTTCCCTTCAGAAATAGAGTTAAATCCCTGGCTCTGTGTCTTCCTAAAAGCAAAACTTCGTTTCAGGTAATGGCAGTCACTTTTCAACTCAAAGGAACTACATCGTTCACGGAGCTCACACGTTTCTAATCTTAACAGACAAGCATTGGATGTTAGAGAACCAGTTCCTTGGTATCAGTTTCAGAAGCAGATTTCGACTAGATGTGGTCTGTATGTGTAGGAAACACCCTTCTTTGTTCTCAGCACACTCACGTTTCCTGCTGTCTTAGAGACTCTAGAAAGGAAGCGCATGCTTCTCGCTCTAAAGCAGAGTGAGATCCATGGATGTGAACTATGCTGTGTGTTTCCCTACAAAAATGGAGTTAAATCCCAGGCTCTGTGTCTTCCTACAAGCAAGACTTCGTTTCAGGTAAGGGCAGTCACTTTTCAGCTCAAAGGAACTACATTGTTCACGGAGCTCACACGTTTCTCATCTCAACAGACAAGCATTGGATGTTAGAGGACCAGTGTTTTGTATCAGTTTAAGAAGCAGAGTTGGACTAGATATGGTCCGTATGTGTAGGAACCACCATTCTTTGGTCTCAGCACACTCACGTTTCCTGCTGTCTTAGAGACTATAGAAAGCAAGAGCGTGCTTCTTGCTCTAAAGCAGAGTGTGATCCATGGATGAGAACTATGCTGTGTGTTTCCCTTCATAAATGGAGTTAAATCCCAGGTTCTGTGTCTTCCTACATGCAAGACTTCGTTTCAGGTAAGGGCAGTCACTTTTCAGCTCAAACGAACTACATCGTTCACGAAGCTCACACGTTTCTCATCTTAACAGAAAAGCATTGGATGTTAGAGGACCAGTGCTTTGTATCAGTTTCAGAAGCAGAGTTGGACTATATAATGTCTGTATGTGTAGGAAACACTGTTCTTTGTTCTCAGCACACTCACGTTTCCTGCTGTCTTAGAGACTCTAGAAAGCAAGAGCGTGCTTCTTGTTCTAACGCAGAGTGTGATCAATGGATGAGAACACTGCTGTATGTTTTACTTCAGAAATGGTGTTAAATCCCAGGCTCTGTGTCTTCCTACAGGCAAGACTTCATTTCAGGTAAGGGCAGTCACTTTTCAGCTCAAAGGAACTACATCGTTCACGGAGCTCACACGTTTCTAATCTTAACAGACAAGCATTGGATGTTAGAGGACCAGTGCTTTGTATCAGTTTCAGAAGCAGAGTTGGACTAGATATGGTCTGTATGTGTAGGAAACACTGTTCTTTGTTCTCAGCACACTCACGTTTCCTGCTGTCTTAGAAACTCTAGAAATGAAAAGCATGCTTCTCGCTCTAAAGCAGGGTGTGATCCATGGATGTGAACTATGCTGTGTGTTTCTCTACAGAAATGGAGTTAAATCCCAGGCTCTGTGTCTTCCTACAAGCAGACTTCGTTTCAGGTAAGGGCAGTCACTTTTCAGCTCAAACGAACTACATCGTTCACGGAGCTCACACGATTCTCATCTCAACAGAAAAGCATTGGATGTTAGAGGACCAGTGTTTTGTATCAGTTTAAGAAGCAGAGTTGGACTAGATATGGTCCGTATGTGTAGGAAACACCGTTCTTTTGTTCTCAGGACACTCACGTTTCCTGCTGTCTTAGAGACTCTAGAAAGCAAGAGCATGCTTCTTGCTCTAAAGCAGAGTGTGATCCATGGATGAGAACTATGCTGTGTGATTCCCTTCAGAAATGGAGTTAAATCCCAGGCACTGTGTCTTCCTACAAGCAATACTTCGTTTCAGGTAAGGGCAGTCATTTTTCAGCTCAATCGAACTACATCGTTCACTGAGCTCACACGTTTCTCATCTTAACAGACAAGCATTGGATGTTAGAGGACCAGTGCTTTGGATCAGTTTAAGAAGCAGAGTTGGACTAGATATGGTCCGTATGTGTAGGAAACACCGTTCTTTTGTTCTCAGCACACTCACGTTTCCTGCTGTCTTAGAGACTCTAGAAAGCAAGAGCGTGCTTCTTGTTCTAAGCCAGAGTGTGATCAATGGATGAGAACACTGCTGTATGTTTTACTTCAGAAATGGTGTTAAATCCCAGGCTCTGAGTCTTCCTACAAGCAAGACTTCGTTTCAGGTAAGGTCAGTCATTTTTCTGCTCAAACGAACTACATCGTTCACGAAGCTCACACGTTTCTCATCTTAACTGACAAGCATTGGATATTAGAGGACCAGTGCCTTGTATCAGTTTCAGAAGCAGATTTGGACTACATATGGTCCGTATGTGTAGGAAACTCCGTTCTTTTGTTCTGGGCACACTCAGATTTCCTGCTGTATTAGAGACTCTAGAAAGCAAGAGCGTGCTTTTTGCTGTTAAGCAGAGTGTGATCCATGGGGGAGAACTATGCTGTGTGTTTCCCTTCAGAAATGGAGTTAAATCCCTGGCTCTGTGTCTTCCTACAAGAAAGACTTCGTTTCAGGTAAGAGTAGTCACTTTTCAGCTCAAAGAAACTACATCGTTCACGGAGCTCACACGTTTCTCATCTTAACAGACAAGCATTGGATGTTAGAGGACCAGTGCTTTGTATCAGTTTAAGAAGCAGAGTTGGACTATATAATATCCGTATGTGTAGCAAACACCGTTCTTTTGTTCTCAGCACACTCACGTTTCCTGCTGTCTTAGAGTCTCTAGAAAGCAAGAGCGTGCTTCTTGTTCTAAAGCAGAGTGTGATCAATGGATCAGAACACTGCTGTATGTTTCACTTCAGATATGGTGTTAAATCCCAGGCTCTGAATCTTCCTACAAGCAAGACTTCGTTTCAGGTAAGGTCAGTCATTTTTCTGCTCAAACGAACTACATCGTTCACGAAGCTCACACGTTTCTCATCTTAACTGACAAGCATTGGATGTTAGAGGACAAGTGCATTGTATCAGTTTCAGGAGCAGATTTGGACTACATATGGTCCGTATGTGTAGGAAACACCCTTTTTTTGTTCTGGGCACACTCAGATTTCCTGCCGTATTAGAGAATCTAGAAAGCAAGAGCGTGCTTTTTGGTATAATGCAGAGCGTGATGCATGGATGAGATTTATGCTGTGTGTTTCCCTTCAGAAATGGAGATAAATCCCAGGCTCTGTGTCTTCCTACAAGCAAGAATTCGTTTCAGGTAAGGGCAGTCACTTTTCAGCTCAAACGACTACATCGTTCATGAAGCTCACACGTTTCTCATCTTAACAGACAAGCATTGGATATTAGAGGACCAGTGCTTTGTATCAGTTTCAGAAGCAGATTTGGACTACATATGGTCCGTATGTGTAGGAAACACCATTCTTTTGTTCTCAGCACACTCAAGTTTCCTGCTGTCTTAGAGACTCTAGAAAGCAAGAGCGTGCTTCTTGTTCTAAAGCAGAGTGTGATCAATGGATGAGAACACTGCTGTGTGTTTCACTTTAGAAATGGAGTTAAATCCCAGGCTCTGTGTCTTCCTACAAGGAAGACTTCGTTTCATGTATGGGCAGTCACCTTTCTGCTCAAACAAACTACATTGTTCATGAAGCTCACACGTTCCTTATCTTAAGTGACAAGCATTGGATGTTAGAGGACAAGAGCTTTGTATCAGTTTCAGAAGCAGATTTGGACTACATATGGTCCGTATGTGTAGGAAACTCCGTTCTTTGGTTCTGGGCACACTAAGATTTCCCGCTGTATTAGAGACTCTAGAAAGCAAGAGCATGCTTCTTGCTGTTAAGCAGAGTGTGATCCATGGGTGAGAACTATGCTGTGTGTTTCCCTTCAGAAATGGAGTTAAATCCCTGGCTCTGTGTCGTCCTACAAGCAAGACTTCGTTTCAGGTAAGGGCAGTCACTTTTCAGCTCAAACGAACTACATCGTTCACGGAGCTCACACGTTTCTAATCTTAACAGACAAGCATTGGATGTTAGAGGACCAGTGCTTTGTATCAGTTTCAGAAGCAGATTTGGACTAGATATGGTCTGTATGTGTAGGAAACACTGTTCTTTGTTCTCAGCACACTCACGTTTCCTGCTGTCTTAGAGACTCTAGAAAGCAAGAGCATGCTTCTCGCTCTAAAGCAGAGTGTGTTCCATGGATGAAAACTATGCTGTGTGTTTCCCTTCAGAAATGGAGTTAAATCCCAGGCTCTGTGTCTTCCTACAAGCAAGACTTCGTTTCAGGTAAGGGCAGTCACTTTTCAGCTCAAACGAACTACATCGTTCACGGAGCTCACACGATTCTCATCTCAACAGACAAGCATTGGATGTTAGAGGACCAGTGCTGTGTATCAGTTTAAGAAGCACAGTTGGACTAGATATGGTCCGTATGTGTAGGAAACACCGTTCATTTGTTCTCAGCACACTCACGTTTCCTGCTGACTTAGAGACTCTAGAAAGCAAGAGCATGCTTCTTGCTCTAAAGCAGAGTGTGATCCATGGATAAGAACTATGATGTGTGTTGCCCTTCTGAAATGGAGTTAAATCCCACGCTCTGTGTCTTCCTATAAGCAAGACTTCGTTTCAGGTAAGGGCAGTCATTTTTCTGCTCAAACGAACTACATCGTTCACGAAGCTCACACGTTTCTCATCTTATCTGACAAGCATTGGATGTTAGAGGAACAGTGCATTGTATCAGTTTCAGAAGCAGATTTGGACTACATATGGTCCATATGTGTAGGAAACACCGTTATTTTGTTCTGGGCACACTCAGATTTCCTGCTGTGTTAGAGACTATAGAAAGCAAGAGCGTGCTTCTTGCTCTAAAGCAGAGTGTGATCCATGGATGAGAACTATGCTGTGTGTTTCCCTTCAGAAATGGAGTTAAATCCCAGGGTCTGTGTGTTCCTACATGCAAGACTTCGTTTCAGGTAAGGGCAGTCACTTTTCAGCTCAAACGAACTACATCGTTCACGGAGCGCACACGTTTCTCATCTCAAGAGACAAGCATTGGATGATAGAGGACCAGGGTTTTGTATCAGTTTAAGAAGCAGAGTTGGACTAGATATGGTCCGTATGTGTAGGAAACTCCGTTCTTTGGACTCAGCACACTCACCTGTCCTGCTGTCTTAGAAACTCTAGAAAGCAAGAGCATGCTTCTTGCTCTAAAGCAGAGTGTGATCCATGGATGAGAACTATGCTGTGTGTTTCCCTTCAGAAATGGAGTTAAATCCCTGGCTCTGTGTCTTCCTACAAGAAAGAATTCGTTTCAGGTAAGAGCAGTCACTTTTCAGCTCAAAGAATCTACATCGTTCACGGAGCTCACACGTTTCTCATCTTAACAGACAAGCATTGGATGTTAGAGGACCAGTGCTTTGTATCAGTTTAAGAAGCAGAGTTGGACTATATAATATCCGTATGTGTAGGAAACACCGTTCTTTAGTTCTCAGCACACTCACGTTTCCTGCTGTCTTAGAGTCTCTAGAAAGCAAGAGCGTGCTTCTTGTTCTAAAGCAGAGTGTGATCAATGGATCAGAACACTGCTGTATGTTTCACTTCAGATATGGTGTTAAATCCCAGGCTCTGTGTCTTCCTACAAGCAAGACTTCGTTTCAGGTAAGGGCAGTCACTTTTCAGCTCAAAGGAACTACATTGTTCACGGAGCTCACACGTTTCTCATCTCAACAGACAAGCATTGGATGTTAGAGGACCAGTGTTTTGTATCAGTTTAAGAAGCAGAGTTGGACTAGATATGGTCCGTATGTGTAGGAACCACCATTCTTTGGTCTCAGCACACTCACGTTTCCTGCTGTCTTAGAGACTATAGAAAGCAAGAGCGTGCTTCTTGCTCTAAAGCAGAGTGTGATCCATGGATGAGAACTATGCTGTGTGTTTCCCTTCATAAATGGAGTTAAATCCCAGTTTCTGTGTCTTCCTACATGCAAGACTTCGTTTCAGGTAAGGGCAGTCACTTTTCAGCTCAAACGAACTACATCGTTCACAAAGCTCACACGTTTCTCATCTTAACAGAAAAGCATTGGATGTTAGAGCACCAGTGCTTTGTATCAGTTTCAGAAGCAGAGTTGGACTATATAATGTCTGTATGTGTAGGAAACACTGTTCTTTGTTCTCAGCACACTCACGTTTCCTGCTGTCTTAGAGACTCTAGAAAGCAAGAGCGTGCTTCTTGTTCTAACGCAGAGTGTGATCAATGGATGAGAACACTGCTGTATGTTTTACTTAAGAAATGGTGTTAAATACCAGGCTCTGTGTCTTCCTACAGGCAAGACTTCGTTTCAGGTAAGGGCAGTCACTTTTCAGCTCAAACGAACTACATCGTTCATGAAGCTCACACGTTTCTCACCTTAACAGACAAGCATTGGATGTTAGAGGACCAGTGCTTTGTATCAGTTTCAGAAGCAGATTTGGACTACATATGGTCCGTATGTGTAGGAAACTGCGTTCTTTTGTTCTGGGCACACTCAGATTTCATGCTGTATTAGAGACTCTAGAAAGCAAGAGCGTGCTTTTTGCTGTTAAGCAGAGTGTGATCCATGGGTGAGAACTATGCTGTGTGTTTCCCTTCAGAAATGGAGTTAAATCCCTGGCTCTGTGTCGTCCTACAAGCAAGACTTCGTTTCAGGTAAGGGCAGTCACTTTTCAGCTCAAACGAACTACATCGTTCACGGAGCTCACACGTTTCTAATCTTAACAGACAAGCATTGGATGTTAGAGGACCAGTGCTTTGTATCAGTTTCAGAAGCAGATTTGGACTAGATATGGTCTGTATGTGTAGGAAACACTGTTCTTTGTTCTCAGCACACTCACGTTTCCTGCTGTCTTAGAGACTCTAGAAAGCAAGAGCATGCTTCTCGCTCTAAAGCAGAGTGTGTTCCATGGATGAGAACTATGCTGTGTGTTTCCCTTCAGAAATGGAGTTAAATCCCAGGCTCTGTGTCTTCCTACAAGCAAGACTTCGTTTCAGGTAAGGGCAGTCACTTTTCAGCTCAAACGAACTACATCGTTCACGGAGCTCACACGATTCTCATCTCAACAGACAAGCATTGGATGTTAGAGGACTAGTGCTGTGTATCAGGTTAAGAAGCAGAGTTGGACTACATATGGTCCGTATGTGTAGGAAACACTGTTCTTTGTTCTCAGCACACTCACGTTTCCTGCTGTCTTAGAGACTCTAGAAAGCAAGAGCATGCTTCTCGCTCTAAAGCAGAGTGTGTTCCATGGATGAGAAATATGCTGTGTGTTTCCCTTCAGAAATGGAGTTAAATCCCAGGCTCTGTGAACCCTACAAGCAAGACTTCATTTCAGGTAAGGGCAGTCACTTTTCAGCTCAAAGGAACTGCATCGTTCACGGAGCTCACACGTTTCTAATCTTAACAGACAAGCATTGGATGTTAGAGGACCAGTGCTTTGTATCAGTTTCAGAAGCAGAGTTGGACTAGATATGGTCTGTATGTGTAGGAAACACTGTTCTTTGTTCTCAGCACACTCACGTTTCCTGCTGTCTTAGAAACTCTAGAAATGAAAAGCATGCTTCTCGCTCTAAAGCAGAGTGTGATCCATGGATGTGAACTATGCTGTGTGTTTCTCTACAGAAATGGAGTTAAATCCCAGGCTCTGTGTCTTCCTACAAGCAAGACTTCGTTTCAGGTAAGGGCAGTCACTTTTCAGCTCAAACGAACTACATCGTTCACGGAGCTCACACGATTCTCATCTCAACAGAAAAGCATTGGATGTTAGAGGACCAGTGCTTTGTATCAGTTTAAGAAGCAGAGTTGGACTAGATATGGTCCGTATGTGTAGGAAACACCGTTCTTTTGTTCTCAGGACACTCACGTTTCCTGCTGTCTTAGAGACTCTAGAAAGCAAGAGCATGCTTCTTGCTCTAAAGCAGAGTGTGATCCCTGGATGAGAACTATGCTGTGTGATTCCCTTCAGAAATGGAGTTAAATCCCAGGCACTGTGTCTTCCTACAAGCAATACTTCGTTTCAGGTAAGGGCAGTCATTTTTCAGCTCAATCGAACTACATCGTTCACTGAGCTCACACGTTTCTCATCTTAACAGACAAGCATTGGATGTTAGAGGACCAGTGCTTTGGATCAGTTTAAGAAGCAGAGTTGGACTAGATATGGTCCATATGTGTAGGAAACACCGTTCTTTTGTTCTCAGCACACTCACGTTTCCTGCTGTCTTAGAGACTCTAGAAAGCAAGAGCGTGCTTCTTGTTCTAAGCCAGAGTGTGATCAATGGATGAGAACACTGCTGTATGTTTTACTTCAGAAATGGTGTTAAATCCCAGGCTCTGAGTCTTCCTACAAGCAAGACTTCGTTTCAGGTAAGGTCAGTCATTTTTCTGCTCAAACGAACTACATCGTTCACGAAGCTCACACGTTTCTCATCTTAACTGACAAGCATTGGATATTAGAGGACCAGTGCCTTGTATCAGTTTCAGAAGCAGATTTGGACTACATATGGTCCGTATGTGTAGGAAACTCCGTTCTTTTGTTCTGGGCACACTCAGATTTCCTGCTGTATTAGAGACTCTAGAAAGCAAGAGCGTGCTTTTTGCTGTTAAGCAGAGTGTGATCCATGGGGGAGAACTATGCTGTGTGTTTCCCTTCAGAAATGGAGTTAAATCCCTGGCTCTGTGTCTTCCTACAAGAAAGACTTCGTTTCAGGTAAGAGCAGTCACTTTTCAGCTCAAAGAAACTACATCGTTCACGGAGCTCACACGTTTCTCATCTTAACAGACAAGCATTGGATGTTAGAGGACCAGTGCTTTGTATCAGTTTAAGAAGCAGAGTTGGACTATATAATATCCGTATGTGTAGGAAACACCGTTCTTTTGTTCTCAGCACACTCACGTTTCCTGCTGTCTTAGAGTCTCTAGAAAGCAAGAGCGTGCTTCTTGTTCTAAAGCAGAGTGTGATCAATGGATCAGAACACTGCTGTATGTTTCACTTCAGATATGGTGTTAAATCCCAGGCTCTGAATCTTCCTACAAGCAAGACTTCGTTTCAGGTAAGGTCAGTCATTTTTCTGCTCAAACGAACTACATCGTTCACGAAGCTCACACGTTTCTCATCTTAACTGACAAGCATTGGATGTTAGAGGACAAGTGCATTGTATCAGTTTCAGGAGCAGATTTGGACTACATATGGTCCGTATGTGTAGGAAACACCCTTCTTTTGTTCTGGGCACACTCAGATTTCCTGCCGTATTAGAGAATCTAGAAAGCAAGAGCGTGCTTTTTGGTATAATGCAGAGCGTGATGCATGGATGAGATTTATGCTGTGTGTTTCCCTTCAGAAATGGAGTTAAATCCCAGGCTCTGTGTCTTCCTACAAGCAAGAATTCGTTTCAGGTAAGGGCAGTCACTTTTCAGCTCAAACGACTACATCGTTCATGAAGCTCACACGTTTCTCATCTTAACAGACAAGCATTGGATATTAGAGGACCAGTGCTTTGTATCAGTTTCAGAAGCAGATTTGGACTACATATGGTCCGTATGTGTAGGAAACACCATTCTTTTGTTCTCAGCACACTCACGTTTCCTGCTGTCTTAGAGACTCTAGAAAGCAAGAGCGTGCTTCTTGTTCTAAAGCAGAGTGTGATCAATGGATGAGAACACTGCTGTGTGTTTCACTTCAGAAATGGAGTTAAATCCCAGGCTCTGTGTCTTCCTACAAGGAAGACTTCGTTTCATGTATGGGCAGTCACCTTTCTGCTCAAACAAACTACATTGTTCATGAAGCTCACACGTTCCTTATCTTAAGTGACAAGCATTGGATGTTAGAGGACAAGAGCTTTGTATCAGTTTCAGAAGCAGATTTGGACTACATATGGTCCGTATGTGTAGGAAACTCCGTTCTTTGGTTCTGGGCACACTAAGATTTCCCGCTGTATTAGAGACTCTAGAAAGCAAGAGCATGCTTCTTGCTGTTAAGCAGAGTGTGATCCATGGGTGAGAACTATGCTGTGTGTTTCCCTTCAGAAATGGAGTTAAATCCCTGGCTCTGTGTCGTCCTACAAGCAAGACTTCGTTTCAGGTAAGGGCAGTCACTTTTCAGCTCAAACGAACTACATCGTTCACGGAGCTCACACGTTTCTAATCTTAACAGACAAGCATTGGATGTTAGAGGACCAGTGCTTTGTATCAGTTTCAGAAGCAGATTTGGACTAGATATGGTCTGTATGTGTAGGAAACACTGTTCTTTGTTCTCAGCACACTCACGTTTCCTGCTGTCTTAGAGACTCTAGAAAGCAAGAGCATGCTTCTCGCTCTAAAGCAGAGTGTGTTCCATGGATGAAAACTATGCTGTGTGTTTCCCTTCAGAAATGGAGTTAAATCCCAGGCTCTGTGTCTTCCTACAAGCAAGACTTCGTTTCAGGTAAGGGCAGTCACTTTTCAGCTCAAACGAACTACATCGTTCACGGAGCTCACACGATTCTCATCTCAACAGACAAGCATTGGATGTTAGAGGACCAGTGCTGTGTATCAGTTTAAGAAGCACAGTTGGACTAGATATGGTCCGTATGTGTAGGAAACACCGTTCATTTGTTCTCAGCACACTCACGTTTCCTGCTGACTTAGAGACTCTAGAAAGCAAGAGCATGCTTCTTGCTCTAAAGCAGAGTGTGATCCATGGATGAGAACTATGATGTGTGTTGCCCTTCTGAAATGGAGTTAAATCCCACGCTCTGTGTCTTCCTATAAGCAAGACTTCGTTTCAGGTAAGGGCAGTCATTTTTCTGCTCAAAAGAACTACATCGTTCACGAAGCTCACACGTTTCTCATCTTATCTGACAAGCATTGGATGTTAGAGGAACAGTGCATTGTATCAGTTTCAGAAGCAGATTTGGACTACATATGGTCCATATGTGTAGGAAACACCGTTATTTTGTTCTGGGCACACTCAGATTTCCTGCTTTGTTAGAGACTATAGAAAGCAAGAGCGTGCTTCTTGCTCTAAAGCAGAGTGTGATCCATGGATGAGAACTATGCTGTGTGTTTCCCTTCAGAAATGGAGTTAAATCCCAGGGTCTGTGTCTTCCTACATGCAAGACTTCGTTTCAGGTAAGGGCAGTCACTTTTCAGCTCAAACGAACTACATCGTTCACGGAGCGCACACGTTTCTCATCTCAAGAGACAAGCATTGGATGATAGAGGACCAGGGTTTTGTATCAGTTTAAGAAGCAGAGTTGGACTAGATATGGTCCGTATGTGTAGGAAACTCCGTTCCTTGGACTCAGCACACTCACCTGTCCTGCTGTCTTAGAAACTCTAGAAAGCAAGAGCATGCTTCTTGCTCTAAAGCAGAGTGTGATCCATGGATGAGAACTATGCTGTGTGTTTCCCTTCAGAAATGGAGTTACATCCCAGGCTCTGTGTCTTATTACAGACAAGACTTCGTTTCAGGTAAGGGCAGTCACTTTTCAGCTCAAACGAACTACATCCTCAGGAAGCTCACACGATTCTCATCTTAACAGACAAGCATTGGATGTTAGAGGACCAGTGCTTTGTATCAGTTTCAGAAGCAGATTTGGACTACATATGGTCTGTATGTGTAGGAAACTCCGTTCTTTTTTTCTGGGCACACTCAGATTTCCTGCTGTATTAGAGACTCTAGAAAGAAAGAGTGTACTTCTTGCTGTTAAGCAGAGTGTGATCCATGGGTGAGAACTATGCTGTGTGTTTCCCTTCAGAAATGGAGTTAAATCTCAGGCTCTGTGTCTTCCTACAAGCAAGACTTCGTTTCAGGTAAGTGCAGTCACTTTTTAGCTCAAAGGAACTACATCGTTCACGGAGTTCACACGTTTCTAATCTTAACAGAAAAGCATTGGATATTAGAGGACCAGTGCTTTGTATCAGTTTCAGAAGCAGAGTTGGAGTAGATATGGTCTGTATGTGTAGGAAACACCGTTCTTTAGTCTCAGCACACTCACGTTTCATGCTGTCTTAGAGACTCTAGAAAGCAAGAGCATGCTTCTTGCTCTAAAGCAGAGTGTGATACATGGATGAGAACTATGCTGTGTGTTTCCCTTCAGAAATGGAGTTAAATCCCAGGCTCTGTGTCTTCCTACAAGCAAGACTTCCTTTCAGGTAAGGGCAGTCAATTTTCAGCTCAAACGAACAACATCGTTCACTGAGCTCACACGTTTCTCATCTTAACAGACAAGCATTTGATGTTAGAGGACCAGTGCTTTGTATCAGTTTCAGAAGCAGAGTTGGACTATATAATGTCCGTATGTGTAGGAAACACCGTTCTTTTGTTCTCAGCACACTCACGTTTCCTGCTGTCTTAGAGACTCTAGAAAGCAAGAGCATGCTTCTTGCTCTAAAGCAGAGTGTGATCCATGGATGAGAACTATGATGTGTGTTTCCCTTCAGAAATGGAGTTAAATCCCACGCTCTGTGTCTTCCTGCAAGCAAGACTTCGTTTCAGGTAAGGGCAGTCATTTTTCGGCTGAAATGAACTACATCGTGCACGAAGCTCACACGTTTCTCATCTTAACTGACAAGCATTGGATGTTAGAGGAACAGTGAATTGTATCAGTTTCAGAAGGAGATTTGGACTACATATGGTCCGTATGTGTAGGAAACACCGTTCTTTTGTTCTGGGCACACTCAGATTTACTGCTCTATTAGAGACTTTGGAAAGCAAGAGCGTGCTTCTTGCTCTAAAGCAGAGTGTGATCCATGGATGAGAACTATGCTGTGTGTTTTCCTTCAGAAATGGAGTTAAATCCCAGGGTCTGTGTCTTCCTACATGCAAGACTTCGTTTCAGGTGAGGGCAGTCACTTTTCAGCTCAAACGAACTACATCGTTCACGAAGCTCACACGTTTCTCATCTTAACAGAAAAGCATTGGATGTTAGAGGACCAGTGCTTTGTATCAGTTTCAGAAGCAGAGTTGGACTATACAATGTCTGTATGTGTAGGAAAAAACCGTTCTTTTGTTCTCAGCACACTCACGTTTCCTGCTGTCTTAGAGACCCTAGAAAGCAAGAGCATGCTTCTTGTTCTAAAGCAGAGTGTGATCAATGGATGAGAACACTGCTGTGTGTTTCACTTCAGAAATGGAGTTAAATCCCAGGCTCTGTGTCTTCCTACAATCAAACTTCCTTTCAGGTAAGGGCAGTCACTTTTCAGCTCAAACGAACTACATCATTCACGGAGCTCACACGTTTTTCATCTCAACAGACAAGCATTGGATGTTAGAGGGCCAGTGCTTTGTATCAGTTTAAGAAGCAGAGTTGGAGTAGATATGGTCCGTATGTGTAGGAAACACCGTTCTTTGGTCTCAGCACACTCACGTGTCCTGCTGTCTTAGAGACTCTAGAAAGCAAGAGCATGCTTCTTGCTCTAAAGCAGAGTGTGATCCATGGATGAGAACTATGCTGTGTGTTTCCCTTCATAAATGGAGTTAATTCCCAGGCTCTGTGTCTTCCTAAAAGCAAGACTTCGTTTCATGTAAGGGCAGTCATTTTTCGGCTCAATCGAACTACATCGATCACGAAGCTCATACGTTTCTCATCTTTACTGACAAGCATTGGATGTTAGAGGAACAGTGCATTGTATCAGTTTCAGAAGCAGAGTTGGACTATATAATGTCCGTATGTGTAGGAAACACTGTTCTTTTGTTCTCAGCACACTCACGTTTCCTGCTGTCTTAGAGACTCTAGAAAGCAAGAGCGTGCTTCTTGTTCTAAATCAGAGTGTGATCAATGGATGAGAACACTGCTGTGTGTTTCACTTCAGAAATGGAGTTAAATCGCAGGCTCTGTGTCTTCCTACAAGGAAGACTTCGTTTCAGGTAAGGGCAGTCACTTTTCTGCTCAAACAAACTACATTGTTCATGAAGCTCACGCGTTTCTTATTTTAACTGACAAGCATTGGATGTTAGAGGACAAGAGCTTTGTATCAGTTTCAGAAGCAGATTTGGACTACATATGGTCCGTATGTGTAGGAAACTCCGTTCTTTTGTTCTGGGCCCACTCAGATTTCCTGCTGTATTAGAGACTCTAGAAAGCAAGAGCGTGCTTCTTGCTGATAAGCAGAGTGTGATCCATGGGTGAGAACTATGCTGTGTGTTTCCCTTCAGAAATGGAGTTAAATCCGGAGCTCTGTGTCTTCCTACAAACAAGAATTCGTTTCAGGTAATGGCAGTCACTTTTCAGCTCAAAGGAACTACATCGTTCACGGAGCTCACACGTTTCTAATCTTAACAGACAAGCATTGGATGTTAGAGGGCCAGTGCTTTGTATCAGTATCATAAGCAGAGTTGGACTAGATATGGTCTGTATGTGTAGGAAACACCGTTCTGTGTTCTCAGCACACTCACGTTTCCTGCTGTCTTAGAGACCCTAGAAAGCAAGAGCATGCTTCTTGCTCTAAAGCAGAGTGTGATCCATGGATGAGAACTATGCTGTGTGTTTCCCTTCAGAAATGGAGTTAAATCCCAGGCTCTGTGTCTTCCTACAAGCAAGACTTCGTTTCAGGTGAGGGCAGTCACTTTTCAGCTCAAAGGAACTACATTGTTCACGTAGCTCACACGTTTCTCATCTTAACAGAAAAGCATTGGATGTTAGAGGACCAGTGCTTTGTATCAGTTTCAGAAGCAGAGTTGGACTATATAATGTCTGTATGTGTAGGAAAAAACCGTTCTTTTGTTCTCAGCACACTCACGTTTCCTGCTGTCTTAGAGATCCTAGAAAGCAAGAGCGTGCTTCTTCTCTAAAGCAGAGTGTGATCAATGGATGAGAACACTGCTGTGTGTTTCACTTCAGAAATGGAGTTAAATCCCAGGCTCTGTGTCTTCCTACAAGCAAGACTTCGTTTCAGGTAAGGGCAGTCACTTTTCTGCTCCAATGAACTACATTGTTCATGAAGCTCACACGTTTCTTATGTTAACTGACAAGCATTGGATGTTAGAGGACCAGAGCTTTGTATCAGTTTCAGAAGCAGATTTGGACTACATATGGTCTGTATGTGTAGGAAACTCCATTGTTTTGTTCTGGGCACACTCAGATTTCCTGCTGTATTAGAGACTCTAGAAAGCAAGAGCGTGCTTCTTGCTCTAAAGCAGAGTGTGATCCATGGATGAGAACTATGCTGTGTGTTTTCCTTCAGAAATGGAGTTAAATCCCAGCGTCTGTGTCTTCCTACATGCAATACTTCGTTTCAGGTGAGGGCAGTCACTTTTCAGCTCAAACGAACTACATCGTTCACGAAGCTCACACGTTTCTCATCTTAACAGAAAATCATTGGATGTTAGAGGACCAGTGCTTTGTATCAGTTTCAGAAGCAGAGTTGGACTATATAATGTCTGTATGTGTAGGAAAAAACCGTTCTTTTGTTCTCAGCACACTCACGTTTCCTGCTGTCTTAGAGACCCTAGAAAGCAAGAGCGTGCTTCTTTTCTAAAGCAGAGTGTGATCAATGGATGAGAACACTGCTGTGTGTTTCACTTCAGAAATGGAGTTAAATCCCAGGCTCTGTGTCTTCCTACAAGCAAGACTTCGTTTCAGGTAAGGGCAGTCACTTTTCTGCTCCAATGAACTACATTGTTCATGAAGCTCACACGTTTCTTATGTTAACTGACAAGCATTGGATGTTAGAGGACCAGAGCTTTGTATCAGTTTCAGAAGCAGATTTGGACTACATATGGTCTGTATGTGTAGGAAACTCCATTCTTTTGTTCTGGGCACACTCAGATTTCCTGCTGTATTAGAGACTCTAGAAAGCAAGAGTGTACTTCTTGCTGTTAAGCAGAGTGTGATCCATGGGTGAGAACTATGCTGTGTGTTTCCCATCAGAAATGGAGTAAAATCCCAGGCTCTGTGTCTTCCTACAAGCAAGACTTCGTTTCAGGTAAGGGCAGTCACTTTTCAGCTCAAAGGAACTACATCGTTCACGGAGCTCACACGTTTCTAATCTTAACAGAAAAGCATTGGATGTTAGAGGACCAGTGCTTTGTATCAGTTTCAGAAGCAGAGTTGGACTAGATATGGTCTGTATGTGTAGGAAACACTGTTCTTTGGTCTCAGCACACTCACGTTTCCTGCTGTCTTAGAGACTCTAGAAAGCAAGAGCGTGCTTCTCTCTCTAAAGCAGAGTGTGATCCAGGGATGAGAACTATGCTGTGTGTTTCCCTTCAGAATGGAGTTAAATCACAGGCTCTGTGTCTTCCTACAAGCAAGACATCGTTTCAGGTAAGGGCAGTCACTTTTCAGCTCAAACGAACTACATCGTTCACGGAGCTCACACGTTTCTCATCTCAACAGACAAGCATTGGATGTTAGAGGACCAGTGCTTTGTATCAGTTTAAGAAGCAGAGTTGGACTAGATATGGTCTGTATGTGTAGGAACCACCGTTATTTGGTCTCAGCACACTAACGTTTCCTGCTGTCTTAGAGACTCTAGAAAGCAAGAGCATGCTTCTTGCTCTAAAGCAGAGTGTGATGCATGGATGAGAACTATGCTGTGTGTTTCCCTTCAGAAATGGAGTTAAATCCCAGGCTCTGTGTCTTCCTACAAGCAAGACTTCGGTTCAGGTAAGGGCAGTCATTTTTCGGCTCAAACGAACTACATCGTTCATGGAGCTCACACGTTACTCATCTTAACTGACAAGCCTTGGATGTTAGAGGAACAGTGCATTGTATCAGTTTCAGAAGCAGAGTTGGTCTAGATATGGTCTGTATGTGTAAGAAACACTGTTCTTTGTTCTCAGCACACTCATGTTTCCTGCTGTCTTAGAGACTCTAGAAAGCAAGAGCGTGCTTCTCGCTCTAAAGCAGAGTGTGATCCAGGGTTGAGAACTCTGCTGTGTGTTTCCCTTCAGAAATGGAGTTAAATCCCAGGCTCTGTGTCTTCCTACAAGCAAGACTTCGTTTCAGGTAAGGGCAGTCACTTTTCAGCTCAAACGAACTACATCGTTCACGGAGCTCACACGTTTCTCATCTCAACAGACAAGCATTGGATGTTAGAGGACCAGTGCTTTGTATCAGTTTAAGAAGCAGAGTTGGACTAGATATGGTCTGTATGTGTAGGAAAACCTGTTCTTTGTTCTCAGCACACTCACGTTTCCTGATGTCTTAGAGACTCTAGAAAGCAAGAGCGTGCTTCTTGTTCTAAAGCAGAGTGTGATCAATGGATGAGAACTATGCTGTGTGTTTCCCTTCATAAATGGAGTTAATTCCCAGGCTCTGTGTCTTCCTAAAAGCAAGACTTCGTTTCATGTAAGGGCAGTCATTTTTCGGCTCAATCGAACTACATCGATCACGAAGCTCATACGTTTCTCATCTTTACTGACAAGCATTGGATTTTAGAGGAACAGTGCATTGTATCAGTTTCAGAAGCAGAGTTGGACTATATAATGTCCGTATGTGTAGGAAACACTGTTCTTTTGTTCTCAGCACACTCACGTTTCCTGCTGTCTTAGAGACTCTAGAAAGCAAGAGCGTGCTTCTTGGTCTAAAGCAGAGTGTGATCAATGGATGAGAACACTGCTGTGTGTTTCACTTCAGAAATGGAGTTAAATCGCAGGCTCTGTGTCTTCCTACAAGCAAGACTTCGTTTCAGGTAAGGGCAGTCACTTTTCAGCTCAAAGGAACTACATCGTTCACGGAGCTCACACGTTTCTAATCTTAACAGAAAAGCATTGGATGTTAGAGGACCAGTGCTTTGTATCAGTTTCAGAAGCAGAGTTGGACTAGATATGGTCTGTATGTGTAGGAAACACTGTTCTTTGTTCTCAGCACACTCACGTTTCCTGCTGTCTTAGAGACTCTAGAAAGCAAGAGCGTGCTTCTCTCTCTAAAGCAGAGTGTGATCCAGGGATGAGAACTATGCTGTGTGTTTCCCTTCAGAAATGGAGTTAAATCACAGGCTCTGTGTCTTCCTACAAGGAAGACATCGTTTCAGGTAAGGGAAGTCACTTTTCAGCTCAAACAAACTACATCGTTCACGGAGCTCACACGTTTCTCATCTCAACAGACAAGCATTGGATGTTAGAGGACCAGTGCTTTGTATCAGTTTAAGAAGCAGAGTTGGACTAGATATGGTGCGTATGTGTAGGAAACACCGTTCTTTAGTCTCAGCACACTCACTTTTCATGCTGTCTTAGAGACTCTAGAAAGCAAGAGCATGCTTCTTGCTCTAAAGCAGAGTGTGATCCATGGATGAGAACTATGCTGTGTGTTTCCCTTCAGAAATGGAGTTAAATCCCAGGCTCTGTGTCTTCCTACAAGCAAGACTTCGTTTCATGTAAGGGCAGTCATTTTTCGACTCAAACAAACTACATCGCTCATGAAGCTCACACGTTTCTCATCTTAACTGACAAGCCTTGGATGTTAGAGTAACGTGCATTGTATCAGTTTCAGAAGCAGAGTTGGTCTAGATATGGTCTGTATGTGTAGGAAACACTGTTCTTTGTTCTCAGCACACTCATGTTTCCTGCTGTCTTAGAGACTCTAGAAAGCAAGAGCGTGCTTCTCACTCTAAAGCAGAGTGTGATGCAGGGTTGAGAACTATGCTGTGTGTTTCCCTTCAGAAATGGAGTTAAATCCCAGGCTCTGTGTCTTCCTACAAGCAAGACTTCGTTTCAGGTAAGGGCAGTCACTTTTCAGCTCAAACGAACTACATCGTTCACGGAGCTCACACGTTTCTCATCTCAACAGACAAGCATTGGATGTTAGAGGACCAGTGCTTTGTATCAGTTTAAGAAGCAGAGTTGGACTAGATATGGTCTGTATGTGTAGGAAAACCTGTTCTTTGTTCTCAGCACACTCACGTTTCCTGATGTCTTAGAGACTCTAGAAAGCAAAAGCGTGCTTCTTGTTCTAAAGCAGAGTGTGATCAATGGATGAGAACTATGCTGTGTGTTTCCCTTCATAAATGGAGTTAATTCCCAGGCTCTGTGTCTTCCTAAAAGCAAGACTTCGTTTCATGTAAGGGCAGTCACTTTTCAGCTCAAAGGAACTACATCGTTCACGGAGCTCACACGTTTCTAATCTTAACAGAAAAGCATTGGATGTTAGAGGACCAGTGCTTTGTATCAGTTTCAGAAGCAGAGTTGGACTAGATATGGTCTGTATGTGTAGGAAACACTGTTCTTTGTTCTCAGCACACTCACGTTTCCTGCTGTCTTAGAGACTCTAGAAAGCAAGAGCGTGCTTCTCTCTCTAAAGCAGAGTGTGATCCAGGGATGAGAACTATGCTGTGTGTTTCCCTTCAGAAATGGAGTTAAATCACAGGCTCTGTGTCTTCCTACAAGGAAGACATCGTTTCAGGTAAGGGAAGTCACTTTTCAGCTCAAACAAACTACATCGTTCACGGAGCTCACACGTTTCTCATCTCAACAGACAAGCATTGGATGTTAGAGGACCAGTGCTTTGTATCAGTTTAAGAAGCAGAGTTGGACTAGATATGGTGCGTATGTGTAGGAAACACCGTTCTTTAGTCTCAGCACACTCACTTTTCATGCTGTCTTAGAGACTCTAGAAAGCAAGAGCATGCTTCTTGCTCTAAAGCAGAGTGTGATCCATGGATGAGAACTATGCTGTGTGTTTCCCTTCAGAAATGGAGTTAAATCCCAGGCTCTGTGTCTTCCTACAAGCAAGACTTCGTTTCATGTAAGGGCAGTCATTTTTCGACTCAAACAAACTACATCGCTCATGAAGCTCACACGTTTCTCATCTTAACTGACAAGCCTTGGATGTTAGAGTAACGTGCATTGTATCAGTTTCAGAAGCAGAGTTGGTCTAGATATGGTCTGTATGTGTAGGAAACACTGTTCTTTGTTCTCAGCACACTCATGTTTCCTGATGTCTTAGAGACTCTAGAAAGCAAAAGCGTGCTTCTTGTTCTAAAGCAGAGTGTGATCAATGGATGAGAACTATGCTGTGTGTTTCCCTTCATAAATGGAGTTAATTCCCAGGCTCTGTGTCTTCCTAAAAGCAAGACTTCGTTTCATGTAAGGGCAGTCACTTTTCAGCTCAAAGGAACTACATCGTTCACGGAGCTCACACGTTTCTCATCTCAACAGACAAGCATTGGATGTTAGTTTCAGAAGCAGAGTTGGACTAGATATGGTCTGTATGTGTAGGAAACACTGTTCTTTGTTCTCAGCACACTCACGTTTCCTGCTGTCTTAGAGACTCTAGAAAGCAAGAGCGTGCTTCTCTCTCTAAAGCAGAGTGTGATCCAGGGATGAGAACTATGCTGTGTGTTTCCCTTCAGAATGGAGTTAAATCACAGGCTCTGTGTCTTCCTACAAGCAAGACATCGTTTCAGGTAAGGGCAGTCACTTTTCAGCTCAAACGAACTACATCGTTCACGGAGCTCACACGTTTCTCATCTCAACAGACAAGCATTGGATGTTAGAGGACCAGTGCTTTGTATCAGTTTAAGAAGCAGAGTTGGACTAGATATGGTCTGTATGTGTAGGAACCACCGTTATTTGGTCTCAGCACACTAACGTTTCCTGCTGTCTTAGAGACTCTAGAAAGCAAGAGCATGCTTCTTGCTCTAAAGCAGAGTGTGATGCATGGATGAGAACTATGCTGTGTGTTTCCCTTCAGAAATGGAGTTAAATCCCAGGCTCTGTGTCTTCCTACAAGCAAGACTTCGTTTCAGGTAAGGGCAGTCATTTTTCGGCTCAAACGAACTACATCGTTCATGGAGCTCACACGTTACTCATCTTAACTGACAAGCCTTGGATGTTAGAGGAACAGTGCATTGTATCAGTTTCAGAAGCAGAGTTGGTCTAGATATGGTCTGTATGTGTAAGAAACACTGTTCTTTGTTCTCAGCACACTCATGTTTCCTGCTGTCTTAGAGACTCTAGAAAGCAAGAGCGTGCTTCTCGCTCTAAAGCAGAGTGTGATCCAGGGTTGAGAACTCTGCTGTGTGTTTCCCTTCAGAAATGGAGTTAAATCCCAGGCTCTGTGTCTTCCTACAAGCAAGACTTCGTTTCAGGTAAGGGCAGTCACTTTTCAGCTCAAACGAACTACATCGTTCACGGAGCTCACACGTTTCTCATCTCAACAGACAAGCATTGGATGTTAGAGGACCAGTGCTTTGTATCAGTTTAAGAAGCAGAGTTGGACTAGATATGGTCTGTATGTGTAGGAAAACCTGTTCTTTGTTCTCAGCACACTCACGTTTCCTGATGTCTTAGAGACTCTAGAAAGCAAGAGCGTGCTTCTTGTTCTAAAGCAGAGTGTGATCAATGGATGAGAACTATGCTGTGTGTTTCCCTTCATAAATGGAGTTAATTCCCAGGCTCTGTGTCTTCCTAAAAGCAAGACTTCGTTTCATGTAAGGGCAGTCATTTTTCGGCTCAATCGAACTACATCGATCACGAAGCTCATACGTTTCTCATCTTTACTGACAAGCATTGGATTTTAGAGGAACAGTGCATTGTATCAGTTTCAGAAGCAGAGTTGGACTATATAATGTCCGTATGTGTAGGAAACACTGTTCTTTTGTTCTCAGCACACTCACGTTTCCTGCTGTCTTAGAGACTCTAGAAAGCAAGAGCGTGCTTCTTGGTCTAAAGCAGAGTGTGATCAATGGATGAGAACACTGCTGTGTGTTTCACTTCAGAAATGGAGTTAAATCGCAGGCTCTGTGTCTTCCTACAAGCAAGACTTCGTTTCAGGTAAGGGCAGTCACTTTTCAGCTCAAAGGAACTACATCGTTCACGGAGCTCACACGTTTCTAATCTTAACAGAAAAGCATTGGATGTTAGAGGACCAGTGCTTTGTATCAGTTTCAGAAGCAGAGTTGGACTAGATATGGTCTGTATGTGTAGGAAACACTGTTCTTTGTTCTCAGCACACTCACGTTTCCTGCTGTCTTAGAGACTCTAGAAAGCAAGAGCGTGCTTCTCTCTCTAAAGCAGAGTGTGATCCAGGGATGAGAACTATGCTGTGTGTTTCCCTTCAGAAATGGAGTTAAATCACAGGCTCTGTGTCTTCCTACAAGGAAGACATCGTTTCAGGTAAGGGAAGTCACTTTTCAGCTCAAACAAACTACATCGTTCACGGAGCTCACACGTTTCTCATCTCAACAGACAAGCATTGGATGTTAGAGGACCAGTGCTTTGTATCAGTTTAAGAAGCAGAGTTGGACTAGATATGGTGCGTATGTGTAGGAAACACCGTTCTTTAGTCTCAGCACACTCACTTTTCATGCTGTCTTAGAGACTCTAGAAAGCAAGAGCATGCTTCTTGCTCTAAAGCAGAGTGTGATCCATGGATGAGAACTATGCTGTGTGTTTCCCTTCAGAAATGGAGTTAAATCCCAGGCTCTGTGTCTTCCTACAAGCAAGACTTCGTTTCATGTAAGGGCAGTCATTTTTCGACTCAAACAAACTACATCGCTCATGAAGCTCACACGTTTCTCATCTTAACTGACAAGCCTTGGATGTTAGAGTAACGTGCATTGTATCAGTTTCAGAAGCAGAGTTGGTCTAGATATGGTCTGTATGTGTAGGAAACACTGTTCTTTGTTCTCAGCACACTCATGTTTCCTGCTGTCTTAGAGACTCTAGAAAGCAAGAGCGTGCTTCTCACTCTAAAGCAGAGTGTGATGCAGGGTTGAGAACTATGCTGTGTGTTTCCCTTCAGAAATGGAGTTAAATCCCAGGCTCTGTGTCTTCCTACAAGCAAGACTTCGTTTCAGGTAAGGGCAGTCACTTTTCAGCTCAAACGAACTACATCGTTCACGGAGCTCACACGTTTCTCATCTCAACAGACAAGCATTGGATGTTAGAGGACCAGTGCTTTGTATCAGTTTAAGAAGCAGAGTTGGACTAGATATGGTCTGTATGTGTAGGAAAACCTGTTCTTTGTTCTCAGCACACTCACGTTTCCTGATGTCTTAGAGACTCTAGAAAGCAAAAGCGTGCTTCTTGTTCTAAAGCAGAGTGTGATCAATGGATGAGAACTATGCTGTGTGTTTCCCTTCATAAATGGAGTTAATTCCCAGGCTCTGTGTCTTCCTAAAAGCAAGACTTCGTTTCATGTAAGGGCAGTCACTTTTCAGCTCAAAGGAACTACATCGTTCACGGAGCTCACACGTTTCTAATCTTAACAGAAAAGCATTGGATGTTAGAGGACCAGTGCTTTGTATCAGTTTCAGAAGCAGAGTTGGACTAGATATGGTCTGTATGTGTAGGAAACACTGTTCTTTGTTCTCAGCACACTCACGTTTCCT
This sequence comes from Onychomys leucogaster, assembly GCA_949786385.1. Lineage (NCBI taxonomy): Eukaryota > Metazoa > Chordata > Mammalia > Rodentia > Cricetidae > Onychomys > Onychomys leucogaster. The sequence goes on from CATKUP010000025.1 coordinate 2,408,355, forward strand.
GCTGTCTTAGAGACTCTAGAAAGCAAGAGCGTGCTTCTCTCTCTAAAGCAGAGTGTGATCCAGGGATGAGAACTATGCTGTGTGTTTCCCTTCAGAAATGGAGTTAAATCACAGGCTCTGTGTCTTCCTACAAGGAAGACATCGTTTCAGGTAAGGGAAGTCACTTTTCAGCTCAAACAAACTACATCGTTCACGGAGCTCACACGTTTCTCATCTCAACAGACAAGCATTGGATGTTAGAGGACCAGTGCTTTGTATCAGTTTAAGAAGCAGAGTTGGACTAGATATGGTGCGTATGTGTAGGAAACACCGTTCTTTAGTCTCAGCACACTCACTTTTCATGCTGTCTTAGAGACTCTAGAAAGCAAGAGCATGCTTCTTGCTCTAAAGCAGAGTGTGATCCATGGATGAGAACTATGCTGTGTGTTTCCCTTCAGAAATGGAGTTAAATCCCAGGCTCTGTGTCTTCCTACAAGCAAGACTTCGTTTCATGTAAGGGCAGTCATTTTTCGACTCAAACAAACTACATCGCTCATGAAGCTCACACGTTTCTCATCTTAACTGACAAGCCTTGGATGTTAGAGTAACGTGCATTGTATCAGTTTCAGAAGCAGAGTTGGTCTAGATATGGTCTGTATGTGTAGGAAACACTGTTCTTTGTTCTCAGCACACTCATGTTTCCTGATGTCTTAGAGACTCTAGAAAGCAAAAGCGTGCTTCTTGTTCTAAAGCAGAGTGTGATCAATGGATGAGAACTATGCTGTGTGTTTCCCTTCATAAATGGAGTTAATTCCCAGGCTCTGTGTCTTCCTAAAAGCAAGACTTCGTTTCATGTAAGGGCAGTCACTTTTCAGCTCAAAGGAACTACATCGTTCACGGAGCTCACACGTTTCTCATCTCAACAGACAAGCATTGGATGTTAGTTTCAGAAGCAGAGTTGGACTAGATATGGTCTGTATGTGTAGGAAACACTGTTCTTTGTTCTCAGCACACTCACGTTTCCTGCTGTCTTAGAGACTCTAGAAAGCAAGAGCGTGCTTCTCTCTCTAAAGCAGAGTGTGATCCAGGGATGAGAACTATGCTGTGTGTTTCCCTTCAGAATGGAGTTAAATCACAGGCTCTGTGTCTTCCTACAAGCAAGACATCGTTTCAGGTAAGGGCAGTCACTTTTCAGCTCAAACGAACTACATCGTTCACGGAGCTCACACGTTTCTCATCTCAACAGACAAGCATTGGATGTTAGAGGACCAGTGCTTTGTATCAGTTTAAGAAGCAGAGTTGGACTAGATATGGTCTGTATGTGTAGGAACCACCGTTATTTGGTCTCAGCACACTAACGTTTCCTGCTGTCTTAGAGACTCTAGAAAGCAAGAGCATGCTTCTTGCTCTAAAGCAGAGTGTGATGCATGGATGAGAACTATGCTGTGTGTTTCCCTTCAGAAATGGAGTTAAATCCCAGGCTCTGTGTCTTCCTACAAGCAAGACTTCGGTTCAGGTAAGGGCAGTCATTTTTCGGCTCAAACGAACTACATCGTTCATGGAGCTCACACGTTACTCATCTTAACTGACAAGCCTTGGATGTTAGAGGAACAGTGCATTGTATCAGTTTCAGAAGCAGAGTTGGTCTAGATATGGTCTGTATGTGTAAGAAACACTGTTCTTTGTTCTCAGCACACTCATGTTTCCTGCTGTCTTAGAGACTCTAGAAAGCAAGAGCGTGCTTCTCGCTCTAAAGCAGAGTGTGATCCAGGGTTGAGAACTCTGCTGTGTGTTTCCCTTCAGAAATGGAGTTAAATCCCAGGCTCTGTGTCTTCCTACAAGCAAGACTTCGTTTCAGGTAAGGGCAGTCACTTTTCAGCTCAAACGAACTACATCGTTCACGGAGCTCACACGTTTCTCATCTCAACAGACAAGCATTGGATGTTAGAGGACCAGTGCTTTGTATCAGTTTAAGAAGCAGAGTTGGACTAGATATGGTCTGTATGTGTAGGAAAACCTGTTCTTTGTTCTCAGCACACTCACGTTTCCTGATGTCTTAGAGACTCTAGAAAGCAAGAGCGTGCTTCTTGTTCTAAAGCAGAGTGTGATCAATGGATGAGAACTATGCTGTGTGTTTCCCTTCATAAATGGAGTTAATTCCCAGGCTCTGTGTCTTCCTAAAAGCAAGACTTCGTTTCATGTAAGGGCAGTCATTTTTCGGCTCAATCGAACTACATCGATCACGAAGCTCATACGTTTCTCATCTTTACTGACAAGCATTGGATTTTAGAGGAACAGTGCATTGTATCAGTTTCAGAAGCAGAGTTGGACTATATAATGTCCGTATGTGTAGGAAACACTGTTCTTTTGTTCTCAGCACACTCACGTTTCCTGCTGTCTTAGAGACTCTAGAAAGCAAGAGCGTGCTTCTTGGTCTAAAGCAGAGTGTGATCAATGGATGAGAACACTGCTGTGTGTTTCACTTCAGAAATGGAGTTAAATCGCAGGCTCTGTGTCTTCCTACAAGCAAGACTTCGTTTCAGGTAAGGGCAGTCACTTTTCAGCTCAAAGGAACTACATCGTTCACGGAGCTCACACGTTTCTAATCTTAACAGAAAAGCATTGGATGTTAGAGGACCAGTGCTTTGTATCAGTTTCAGAAGCAGAGTTGGACTAGATATGGTCTGTATGTGTAGGAAACACTGTTCTTTGTTCTCAGCACACTCACGTTTCCTGCTGTCTTAGAGACTCTAGAAAGCAAGAGCGTGCTTCTCTCTCTAAAGCAGAGTGTGATCCAGGGATGAGAACTATGCTGTGTGTTTCCCTTCAGAAATGGAGTTAAATCACAGGCTCTGTGTCTTCCTACAAGGAAGACATCGTTTCAGGTAAGGGAAGTCACTTTTCAGCTCAAACAAACTACATCGTTCACGGAGCTCACACGTTTCTCATCTCAACAGACAAGCATTGGATGTTAGAGGACCAGTGCTTTGTATCAGTTTAAGAAGCAGAGTTGGACTAGATATGGTGCGTATGTGTAGGAAACACCGTTCTTTAGTCTCAGCACACTCACTTTTCATGCTGTCTTAGAGACTCTAGAAAGCAAGAGCATGCTTCTTGCTCTAAAGCAGAGTGTGATCCATGGATGAGAACTATGCTGTGTGTTTCCCTTCAGAAATGGAGTTAAATCCCAGGCTCTGTGTCTTCCTACAAGCAAGACTTCGTTTCATGTAAGGGCAGTCATTTTTCGACTCAAACAAACTACATCGCTCATGAAGCTCACACGTTTCTCATCTTAACTGACAAGCCTTGGATGTTAGAGTAACGTGCATTGTATCAGTTTCAGAAGCAGAGTTGGTCTAGATATGGTCTGTATGTGTAGGAAACACTGTTCTTTGTTCTCAGCACACTCATGTTTCCTGCTGTCTTAGAGACTCTAGAAAGCAAGAGCGTGCTTCTCACTCTAAAGCAGAGTGTGATGCAGGGTTGAGAACTATGCTGTGTGTTTCCCTTCAGAAATGGAGTTAAATCCCAGGCTCTGTGTCTTCCTACAAGCAAGACTTCGTTTCAGGTAAGGGCAGTCACTTTTCAGCTCAAACGAACTACATCGTTCACGGAGCTCACACGTTTCTCATCTCAACAGACAAGCATTGGATGTTAGAGGACCAGTGCTTTGTATCAGTTTAAGAAGCAGAGTTGGACTAGATACGGTCTGTATGTGTAGGAAAACCTGTTCTTTGTTCTCAGCACACTCACGTTTCCTGATGTCTTAGAGACTCTAGAAAGCAAAAGCGTGCTTCTTGTTCTAAAGCAGAGTGTGATCAATGGATGAGAACTATGCTGTGTGTTTCCCTTCATAAATGGAGTTAATTCCCAGGCTCTGTGTCTTCCTAAAAGCAAGACTTCGTTTCATGTAAGGGCAGTCACTTTTCAGCTCAAAGGAACTACATCGTTCACGGAGCTCACACGTTTCTAATCTTAACAGAAAAGCATTGGATGTTAGAGGACCAGTGCTTTGTATCAGTTTCAGAAGCAGAGTTGGACTAGATATGGTCTGTATGTGTAGGAAACACTGTTCTTTGTTCTCAGCACACTCACGTTTCCTGCTGTCTTAGAGACTCTAGAAAGCAAGAGCGTGCTTCTCTCTCTAAAGCAGAGTGTGATCCAGGGATGAGAACTATGCTGTGTGTTTCCCTTCAGAAATGGAGTTAAATCACAGGCTCTGTGTCTTCCTACAAGGAAGACATCGTTTCAGGTAAGGGAAGTCACTTTTCAGCTCAAACAAACTACATCGTTCACGGAGCTCACACGTTTCTCATCTCAACAGACAAGCATTGGATGTTAGAGGACCAGTGCTTTGTATCAGTTTAAGAAGCAGAGTTGGACTAGATATGGTGCGTATGTGTAGGAAACACCGTTCTTTAGTCTCAGCACACTCACTTTTCATGCTGTCTTAGAGACTCTAGAAAGCAAGAGCATGCTTCTTGCTCTAAAGCAGAGTGTGATCCATGGATGAGAACTATGCTGTGTGTTTCCCTTCAGAAATGGAGTTAAATCCCAGGCTCTGTGTCTTCCTACAAGCAAGACTTCGTTTCATGTAAGGGCAGTCATTTTTCGACTCAAACAAACTACATCGCTCATGAAGCTCACACGTTTCTCATCTTAACTGACAAGCCTTGGATGTTAGAGTAACGTGCATTGTATCAGTTTCAGAAGCAGAGTTGGTCTAGATATGGTCTCTATGTGTAGGAAACACTGTTCTTTGTTCTCAGCACACTCATGTTTCCTGCTGTCTTAGAGACTCTAGAAAGCAAGAGCGTGCTTCTCACTCTAAAGCAGAGTGTGATGCAGGGTTGAGAACTATGCTGTGTGTTTCCCTTCAGAAATGGAGTTAAATCCCAGGCTCTGTGTCTTCCTACAAGCAAGACTTCGTTTCAGGTAAGGGCAGTCACTTTTCAGCTCAAACGAACTACATCGTTCACGGAGCTCACACGTTTCTCATCTCAACAGACAAGCATTGGATGTTAGAGGACCAGTGCTTTGTATCAGTTTAAGAAGCAGAGTTGGACTAGATATGGTCTGTATGTGTAGGAAAACCTGTTCTTTGTTCTCAGCACACTCACGTTTCCTGATGTCTTAGAGACTCTAGAAAGCAAAAGCGTGCTTCTTGTTCTAAAGCAGAGTGTGATCAATGGATGAGAACTATGCTGTGTGTTTCCCTTCATAAATGGAGTTAATTCCCAGGCTCTGTGTCTTCCTAAAAGCAAGACTTCGTTTCATGTAAGGGCAGTCATTTTTCGGCTCAATCGAACTACATCGATCACGAAGCTCATACGTTTCTCATCTTTACTGACAAGCATTGGATGTTAGAGGAACAGTGCATTGTATCAGTTTCAGAAGCAGAGTTGGACTATATAATGTCCGTATGTGTAGGAAACACTGTTCTTTTGTTCTCAGCACACTCACGTTTCCTGCTGTCTTAGAGACTCTGGAAAGCAAGAGCGTGCTTCTTGGTCTAAAGCAGAGTGTGATCAATGGATGAGAACACTGCTGTGTGTTTCACTTCAGAAATGGAGTTAAATCGCAGGCTCTGTGTCTTCCTACAAGCAAGACTTCGTTTCAGGTAAGGGCAGTCACTTTTCAGCTCAAAGGAACTACATCGTTCACGGAGCTCACACGTTTCTAATCTTAACAGAAAAGCATTGGATGTTAGAGGACCAGTGCTTTGTATCAGTTTCAGAAGCAGAGTTGGACTAGATATGGTCTGTATGTGTAGGAAACACTGTTCTTTGTTCTCAGCACACTCACGTTTCCTGCTGTCTTAGAGACTCTAGAAAGCAAGAGCGTGCTTCTCTCTCTAAAGCAGAGTGTGATCCAGGGATGAGAACTATGCTGTGTGTTTCCCTTCAGAAATGGAGTTAAATCACAGGCTCTGTGTCTTCCTACAAGCAAGACATCGTTTCAGGTAAGGGAAGTCACTTTTCAGCTCAAACGAACTACATCGTTCACGGAGCTCACACGTTTCTCATCTCAACAGACAAGCATTGGATGTTAGAGGACCAGTGCTTTGTATCAGTTTAAGAAGCAGAGTTGGACTAGATATGGTGCGTATGTGTAGGAAACACCGTTCTTTAGTCTCAGCACACTCACTTTTCATGCTGTCTTAGAGACTCTAGAAAGCAAGAGCATGCTTCTTGCTCTAAAGCAGAGTGTGATCCATGGATGAGAACTATGCTGTGTGTTTCCCTTCAGAAATGGAGTTAAATCCCAGGCTCTGTGTCTTCTTACAAGCAAAACTTCGTTTCATGTAAGGGCAGTCATTTTTCGACTCAAACAAACTACATCGCTCATGAAGCTCACACGTTTCTCATCTTAACTGACAAGCCTTGGATGTTAGAGTAACGTGCATTGTATCAGTTTCAGAAGCAGAGTTGGTCTAGATATGGTCTCTATGTGTAGGAAACACTGTTCTTTGTTCTCAGCACACTCATGTTTCCTGCTGTCTTAGAGACTCTAGAAAGCAAGAGCGTGCTTCTCGCTCTAAAGCAGAGTGTGATGCAGGGTTGAGAACTATGCTGTGTGTTTCCCTTCAGAAATGGAGTTAAATCCCAGGCTCTGTGTCTTCCTACAAGCAAGACTTCGTTTCAGGTAAGGGCAGTCACTTTTCAGCTCAAACGAACTACATCGTTCACGGAGCTCACACGTTTCTCATCTCAACAGACAAGCATTGGATGTTAGAGGACCAGTGCTTTGTATCAGTTTAAGAAGCAGAGTTGGACTAGATATGGTCTGTATGTGTAGGAACCACCGTTATTTGGTCTCAGCACACTAACGTTTCCTGCTGTCTTAGAGACTCTAGAAAGCAAGAGCATGCTTCTTGCTCTAAAGCAGAGTGTGATGCATGGATGAGAACTATGCTGTGTGTTTCCCTTCATAAATGGAGTTAAATCCCAGGCTCTGTGTCTTCCTACAAGCAAGACTTCGTTTCAGGTAAGGGCAGTCATTTTTCGGCTCAAACGAACTACATCGTTCATGGAGCTCACACGTTACTCATCTTAACTGACAAGCCTTGGATGTTAGAGGAACAGTGCATTGTATCAGTTTCAGAAGCAGAGTTGGTCTAGATATGGTCTGTATGTTTAAGAAACACTGTTCTTTGTTCTCAGCACACTCATGTTTCCTGCTGTCTTAGAGACTCTAGAAAGCAAGAGCGTGCTTCTCGCTCTAAAGCAGAGTGTGATCCAGGGTTGAGAACTCTGCTGTGTGTTTCCCTTCAGAAATGGAGTTAAATCTGGGGCTCTGTGTCTTCCTACAAACAAGAATTCGTTTCAGGTAATGGCAGTCACTTTTCAGCTCAAAGGAACTACATCGTTCACGGAGCTCACACGTTTCTAATCTTAACAGACAAGCATTGGATGTTAGAGGGCCAGTGCTTTGTATCAGTATCATAAGCAGAGTTGGACTAGATATGGTCTGTATGTGTAGGAAATACCGTTCTTTGTTCTCAGCACACTCACGTTTCCTGCTGTCTTAGAGACCCTAGAAAGCAAGAGCATGCTTCTTGCTCTAAAGCAGAGTGTGATCCATGGATGAGAACTATGCTGTGTGTTTCCCTTCAGAAATGGAGTTAAATCCCAGGCTCTGTGTCTTCCTACAAGCAAGACTTCGTTTCATGTAAAGGCAGTCACTTTTCAGCTCAAACGAACTACATCGTTCACGGAGCTCACACGATTCTCATCTCAACAGACAAGCAATGGATGTTAGAGGACCAGTGCTTTGTATCAGTTTAAGAAGCAGAGTTGGACTAGATATGGTCCCTATGTGTAGGAAACACCGTTCTTTTGTTCTCAACACATTCACGTTTCCTGCTGTCTTAGAGAATCTAGAAAGCAAGAGCATGCTTGTTGCTCTAAAGCAGAGTGTGATCCATGGATGAGAACTATGATGTGTGTTTCCCTTCAGAAATGGAGTTAAATCCCACGCTCTGTGTCTTCCTACAAGCAAGACTTCGTTTCAGGTAAGTGAAGTCATTTTTCGGCTCAAACGAACTACATTGTTCATGAAGCTCACACGTTTCTTATGTTAACTGACAAGCATTGGATGTTAGAGGACCAGAGCTTTGTATCAGTTTCAGAAGCAGATTTGGACTACATATGGTCTGTATGTGTAGGAAACTCCATTCTTTTGTTCTGGGCACACTCAGATTTCCTGCTATTAGAGACTCTAGAAAGCAAGAGTGTACTTCTTGCTGTTAAGCAGAGTGTGATCCATGGGTGAGAACTATGCTGTGTGTTTCCCTTCAGAAATGGAGTAAAATCCCAGGCTCTGTGTCTTCCTACAAGCAAGACTTCGTTTCAGGAAAGTGAAGTCATTTTTCGGCTCAAACGAACTACATCGTTCACGAAGCTCACACGTTTCTCATCTTAACTGACAAGCATTGGATGTTAGTGGAACAGTGCATTGTATCAGTTTCAGAAGCAGATTTGGACTACATATGGTCCGTATTTGTAGGAAATACCGTTCTTTTGTTCTGGGCACACTCAGATTTCCTGCTGTATTAGAGACTCTAGAAAGCAAGAGCGTGCTTCTTGCTCTAAAGCAGAGTGTGATCCATGGATGAGAACTATGCTGTGTGTTTTCCTTCAGAAATGGAGTTAAATCCCAGCGTCTATGTCTTCCTACATGCAAGACTTCTTTTCAGGTGAGGGCAGTCACTTTTCAGCTCAAACGAACTACATCGTTCACAAAGCTCACACGTTTCTCATCTTAACAGAAAAGCATTGGATGTTAGAGGACCAGTGCTTTGTATCAGTTTCAGATGCAGAGTTGGACTATATAATGTCTGTATGTGTAGGAAAAAACCGTTCTTTTGTTCTCAGCACACTCACGTTTCCTGCTGTCTTAGAGACCCTAGAAAGCAAGAGCGTGCTTCTTTTCTAAAGCAGAGTGTGAACAATGGATGAGAACACTGCTGTGTGTTTCACTTCAGAAATGGAGTTAAATCCCAGGCTCTGTGTCTTCCTACAAGCAAGACTTCGTTTCAGGTAAGGGCAGTCACTTTTCTGCTCCAATGAACTACATTGTTCATGAAGCTCACACGTTTCTTATGTTAACTGACAAGCATTGGATGTTAGAGGACCAGAGCTTTGTATCAGTTTCAGAAGCAGATTTGGACTACATATGGTCTGTATGTGTAGGAAACTCCATTCTTTTGTTCTGGGCACACTCAGATTTCCTGCTATTAGAGACGCTAGAAAGCAAGAGTGTACTTCTTGCTGTTAAGCAGAGTGTGATCCATGGGTGAGAACTATGCTGTGTGTTTCCCTTCAATAATGGAGTTAATTCCCAGGCTCTGTGTCTTCCTAAAAGCAAGACTTCGTTTCATGTAAGGGCAGTCATTTTTCGGCTCAATCGAACTACATCGATCACGAAGCTCATACGTTTCTCATCTTTACTGACAAGCATTGGATGTTAGAGGAACAGTGCTTTGTATCAGTTTCAGAAGCATAGTTGGACTATATAATGTCTGTATGTGTAGGAAAAAACCGTTCTTTTGTTCTCAGCACACTCACGTTTCCTGCTGTCTTAGAGACCCTAGAAAGCAAGAGCATGCTTCTTGTTCTAAAGCAGAGTGTGATCAATGGATGAGAACACTGCTGTGTGTTTCACTTCAGAAATGGAGTTAAATCCCAGGCTCTGTGTCTTCCTACAAGGAAGACTTCGTTTCAGGTAAGGGCAGTCACTTTTCTGCTCAAACAAACTACATTGTTCATGAAGCTCACATGTTTCTTATCTTAACTGACAAGCATTGGATGTTAGAGGACAAGAGCTTTGTATCAGTTTCAGAAGCAGATTTGGACTACATATGGTCCGTATGTGTAGGAAACTCCGTTCTTTTGTTCTGGGCACACTCAGATTTCCTGCTGTATTAGAGACTCTAGAAAGCAAGAGCATGCTTCTTGCTGATAAGCAGAGTGTGATCCATGGGTGAGAACTATGCTGTGTGTTTCCCTTCAGAAATGGAGTTAAATCCGGGGCTCTGTGTCTTCCTACAAACAAGAATTCGTTTCAGTTAATTGCAGTCACTTTTCAGCTCAAAGGAACTACATCGTTCACGGAGCTCACACGTTTCTAATCTTAACAGACAAGCATTGGATGTTAGAGGGCCAGTGCTTTGTATCAGTATCATAAGCAGAGTTGGACTAGATATGGTCTGTATGTGTAGGAAACACCGTTCTTTGTTCTCAGCACACTCACGTTTCCTGCTGTCTTAGAGACCCTAGAAAGCAAGAGCATGCTTCTTGCTCTAAAGCAGAGTGTGATCCATGGATGAGAACTATGCTGTGTGTTTCCCTTCAGAAATGGAGTTAAATCCCAGGCTCTGTGTCTTCCTACAAGCAAGACTTCGTTTCATGTAAGGGCAGTCACTTTTCAGCTCAAACGAACTACATCGTTCACGGAGCTCACACGATTCTCATCTCAACAGACAAGCAATGGATGTTAGAGGACCAGTGCTTTGTATCAGTTTAAGAAGCAGAGTTGGACTAGATATGGTCCGTATGTGTAGGAAACACCGTTCTTTTGTTCTCAACACATTCACGTTTCCTGCTGTCTTAGAGAATCTAGAAAGCAAGAGCATGCTTGTTGCTCTAAAGCAGAGTGTGATCCATGGATGAGAACTATGATGTGTGTTTCCCTTCAGAAATGGAGTTAAATCCCACGCTCTGTGTCTTCCTACAAGCAAGAATTCGTTTCAGGTAAGGTCAGTCATTTTTCGGCTCAAACGAATTACATCGTTCACGAAGCTCACACGTTTCTCATCTTAACTGACAAGCATTGGATGTTAGTGGAACAGTGCATTGTATCAGTTTCAGAAGCAGATTTGGACTACATATGGTCCGTATTTGTAGGAAATACCGTTCTTTTGTTCTGGGCACACTCAGATTTCCTGCTGTATTAGAGACTGTAGAAAGCAAGAGCATGCTTCTTGCTCTAAAGCAGAGTGTGATCCATGGATGAGAACTATGCTGTGTGTTTTCCTTCAGAAATGGAGTTAAATCCCAGCGTCTATGTCTTCCTACATGCAAGACTTCGTTTCAGGTGAGGGCAGTCACTTTTCAGCTCAAACGAACTACATCGTTCACGAAGCTCACACGTTTCTCATCTTAACAGAAAAGCATTGGATGTTAGAGGACCAGTACTTTGTATCAGTTTCAGAAGCAGAGTTGGACTATATAATGTCTGTATGTGTAGGAAAAAACCGTTCTTTTGTTCTCAGCACACTCACGTTTCCTGTTGTCTTAGAGACCCTAGAAAGCAAGAGCGTGCTTCTTTTCTAAAGCAGAGTGTGATCAATGGATGAGAACACTGCTGTGTGTTTCACTTCAGAAATGGAGTTAAATCCCAGGCTCTGTGTCTTCCTACAAGCAAGACTTCGTTTCTGGTAAGGGCAGTCACTTTTCTGCTCCAATGAACTACATTGTTCATGAAGCTCACACGTTTCTTATGTTAACTGACAAGCATTGGATGTTAGAGGACCAGAGCTTTGTATCAGTTTCAGAAGCAGATTTGGACTACATATGGTCTGTATGTGTAGGAAACTCCATTCTTTTGTTCTGGGCACACTCAGATTTCCTGCTATTAGAGACTCTAGAAAGCAAGAGTGTACTTCTTGCTGTTAAGCAGAGTGTGATCCATGGGTGAGAACTATGCTGTGTGTTTCCCTTCAGAAATGGAGTAAAATCCCAGGCTCTGTGTCTTCCTACAAGCAAGACTTCGTTTCAGGAAAGTGAAGTCATTTTTCGGCTCAAACGAACTACATCGTTCACGAAGCTCACACGTTTCTCATCTTAACTGACAAGCATTGGATGTTAGTGGAACAGTGCATTGTATCAGTTTCAGAAGCAGATTTGGACTACATATGGTCCGTATTTGTAGGAAATACCGTTCTTTTGTTCTGGGCACACTCAGATTTCCTGCTGTATTAGAGACTCTAGAAAGCAAGAGCGTGCTTCTTGCTCTAAAGCAGAGTGTGATCCATGGATGAGAACTATGCTGTGTGTTTTCCTTCAGAAATGGAGTTAAATCCCAGCGTCTATGTCTTCCTACATGCAAGACTTCGTTTCAGGTGAGGGCAGTCACTTTTCAGCTCAAACGAACTACATCGTTCACAAAGCTCACACGTTTCTCATCTTAACAGAAAAGCATTGGATGTTAGAGGACCAGTGCTTTGTATCAGTTTCAGAAGCAGAGTTGGACTATATAATGTCTGTATGTGTAGGAAAAAACCGTTCTTTTGTTCTCAGCACACTCACGTTTCCTGCTGTCTTAGAGACCCTAGAAAGCAAGAGCGTGCTTCTTTTCTAAAGCAGAGTGTGATCAATGGATGAGAACACTGCTGTGTGTTTCACTTCAGAAATGGAGTTAAATCCCAGGCTCTGTGTCTTCCTACAAGCAAGACTTCGTTTCAGGTAAGGGCAGTCACTTTTCTGCTCCAATGAACTACATTGTTCATGAAGCTCACACGTTTCTTATGTTAACTGACAAGCATTGGATGTTAGAGGACCAGAGCTTTGTATCAGTTTCAGAAGCAGATTTGGACTACATATGGTCTGTATGTGTAGGAAACTCCATTCTTTTGTTCTGGGCACACTCAGATTTCCTGCTATTAGAGACTCTAGAAAGCAAGAGTGTACTTCTTGCTGTTAAGCAGAGTGTGATCCATGGGTGAGAACTATGCTGTGTGTTTCCCTTCAGAAATGGAGTAAAATCCCAGGCTCTGTGTCTTCCTACAAGCAAGACTTCGTTTCAGGTAAGGGCAGTCACTTTTCAGCTCAAAGGAACTACATCGTTCACGGAGCTCACACGTTTCTAATCTTAACAGAAAAGCATTGGATGTTAGAGGACCAGTGCTTTGTATCAGTTTCAGAAGCAGAGTTGGACTAGATATGGTCTGTATGTGTAGGAAACACTGTTCTTTGTTCTCAGCACACTCACGTTTCCTGCTGTCTTAGAGACTCTAGAAAGCAAGAGCGTGCTTCTCTCTCTAAAGCAGAGTGTGATCCAGGGATGAGAACTATGCTGTGTGTTTCCCTTCAGAAATGGAGTTAAATCACAGGCTCTGTGTCTTCCTACAAGCAAGACATCGTTTCAGGTAAGGGAAGTCACTTTTCAGCTCAAACGAACTACATCGTTCACGGAGCTCACACGTTTCTCATCTCAACAGACAAGCATTGGATGTTAGAGGACCAGTGCTTTGTATCAGTTTAAGAAGCAGAGTTGGACTAGATATGGTGCGTATGTGTAGGAAACACCGTTCTTTAGTCTCAGCACACTCACTTTTCATGCTGTCTTAGAGACTCTAGAAAGCAAGAGCATGCTTCTTGCTCTAAAGCAGAGTGTGATCCATGGATGAGAACTATGCTGTGTGTTTCCCTTCAGAAATGGAGTTAAATCCCAGGCTCTGTGTCTTCCTACAAGCAAGACTTCGTTTCATGTAAGGGCAGTCATTTTTCGACTCAAACAAACTACATCGCTCATGAAGCTCACACGTTTCTCATCTTAACTGACAAGCCTTGGATGTTAGAGTAACGTGCATTGTATCAGTTTCAGAAGCAGAGTTGGTCTAGATATGGTCTGTATGTGTAGGAAACACTGTTCTTTGTTCTCAGCACACTCATGTTTCCTGCTGTCTTAGAGACTCTAGAAAGCAAGAGCGTGCTTCTCGCTCTAAAGCAGAGTGTGATGCAGGGTTGAGAACTATGCTGTGTGTTTCCCTTCAGAAATGGAGTTAAATCCCAGGCTCTGTGTCTTCCTACAAGCAAGACTTCGTTTCAGGTAAGGGCAGTCACTTTTCAGCTCAAACGAACTACATCGTTCACGGAGCTCACACGTTTCTCATCTCAACAGACAAGCATTGGATGTTAGAGGACCAGTGCTTTGTATCAGTTTAAGAAGCAGAGTTGGACTAGATATGGTCTGTATGTGTAGGAACCACCGTTATTTGGTCTCAGCACACTAACGTTTCCTGCTGTCTTAGAGACTCTAGAAAGCAAGAGCATGCTTCTTGCTCTAAAGCAGAGTGTGATGCCTGGATGAGAACTATGCTGTGTGTTTCCCTTCAGAAATGGAGTTAAATCCCAGGCTCTGTGTCTTCCTACAAGCAAGACTTCGTTTCAGGTAAGGGCAGTCATTTTTCAGCTCAAACGAACTACATCGTTCATGGAGCTCACACGTTACTCATCTTAACTGACAAGCCTTGGATGTTAGAGGAACAGTGCATTGTATCAGTTTCAGAAGCAGAGTTGGTCTAGATATGGTCTGTATGTGTAAGAAACACTGTTCTTTGTTCTCAGCACACTCATGTTTCCTGCTGTCTTAGAGACTCTAGAAAGCAAGAGTGTGCTTCTCGCTCTAAAGCAGAGTGTGATCCAGGGTTGAGAACTCTGCTGTGTGTTTCCCTTCAGAAATGGAGTTAAATCCCAGGCTCTGTGTCTTCCTACAAGCAATACTTCGTTTCAGGTAAGGGCAGTCACTTTTCAGCTCAAACGAACTACATCGTTCACGGAGCTCACACGTTTCTCATCTCAACAGACAAGCATTGGATGTTAGAGGACCAGTGCTTTGTATCAGTTTAAGAAGCAGAGTTGGACTAGATATGGTCTGTATGTGTAGGAAAACCTGTTCTTTGTTCTCAGCACACTCACGTTTCCTGATGTCTTAGAGACTCTAGAAAGCAAAAGCGTGCTTCTTGTTCTAAAGCAGAGTGTGATCAATGGATGAGAACTATGCTGTGTGTTTCCCTTCATAAATGGAGTTAATTCCCAGGCTCTGTGTCTTCCTAAAAGCAAGACTTCGTTTCATGTAAGGGCAGTCATTTTTCGGCTCAATCGAACTACATCGATCACGAAGCTCATACGTTTCTCATCTTTACTGACAAGCATTGGATGTTAGAGGAACAGTGCATTGTATCAGTTTCAGAAGCAGAGTTGGACTATATAATGTCCGTATGTGTAGGAAACACTGTTCTTTTGTTCTCAGCACACTCACGTTTCCTGCTGTCTTAGAGACTCTGGAAAGCAAGAGCGTGCTTCTTGGTCTAAAGCAGAGTGTGATCAATGGATGAGAACACTGCTGTGTGTTTCACTTCAGAAATGGAGTTAAATCGCAGGCTCTGTGTCTTCCTACAAGCAAGACTTCGTTTCAGGTAAGGGCAGTCACTTTTCAGCTCAAAGGAACTACATCGTTCACGGAGCTCACACGTTTCTAATCTTAACAGAAAAGCATTGGATGTTAGAGGACCAGTGCTTTGTATCAGTTTCAGAAGCAGAGTTGGACTAGATATGGTCTGTATGTGTAGGAAACACTGTTCTTTGTTCTCAGCACACTCACGTTTCCTGCTGTCTTAGAGACTCTAGAAAGCAAGAGCGTGCTTCTCTCTCTAAAGCAGAGTGTGATCCAGGGATGAGAACTATGCTGTGTGTTTCCCTTCAGAAATGGAGTTAAATCACAGGCTCTGTGTCTTCCTACAAGCAAGACATCGTTTCAGGTAAGGGAAGTCACTTTTCAGCTCAAACGAACTACATCGTTCACGGAGCTCACACGTTTCTCATCTCAACAGACAAGCATTGGATGTTAGAGGACCAGTGCTTTGTATCAGTTTAAGAAGCAGAGTTGGACTAGATATGGTGCGTATGTGTAGGAAACACCGTTCTTTAGTCTCAGCACACTCACTTTTCATGCTGTCTTAGAGACTCTAGAAAGCAAGAGCATGCTTCTTGCTCTAAAGCAGAGTGTGATCCATGGATGAGAACTATGCTGTGTGTTTCCCTTCAGAAATGGAGTTAAATCCCAGGCTCTGTGTCTTCCTACAAGCAAGACTTCGTTTCAGGTAAGGGCAGTCACTTTTCAGCTCAAACGAACTACATCGTTCACGGAGCTCACACGTTTCTCATCTCAACAGACAAGCATTGGATGTTAGAGGACCAGTGCTTTGTTTCAGTTTAAGAAGCAGAGTTGGACTAGATATGGTCTGTATGTGTAGGAACCACCGTTATTTGGTCTCAGCACACTAACGTTTCCTGCTGTCTTAGAGACTCTAGAAAGCAAGAGCATGCTTCTTGCTCTAAAGCAGAGTGTGATGCCTGGATGAGAACTATGCTGTGTGTTTCCCTTCAGAAATGGAGTTAAATCCCAGGCTCTGTGTCTTCCTACAAGCAAGACTTCGTTTCAGGTAAGGGCAGTCATTTTTCAGCTCAAACGAACTACATCGTTCATGGAGCTCACACGTTACTCATCTTAACTGACAAGCCTTGGATGTTAGAGGAACAGTGCATTGTATCAGTTTCAGAAGCAGAGTTGGTCTAGATATGGTCTGTATGTGTAAGAAACACTGTTCTTTGTTCTCAGCACACTCATGTTTCCTGCTGTCTTAGAGACTCTAGAAAGCAAGAGTGTGCTTCTCGCTCTAAAGCAGAGTGTGATCCAGGGTTGAGAACTCTGCTGTGTGTTTCCCTTCAGAAATGGAGTTAAATCCCAGGCTCTGTGTCTTCCTACAAGCAAGACTTCGTTTCAGGTAAGGGCAGTCACTTTTCAGCTCAAACGAACTACATCGTTCACGGAGCTCACACGTTTCTCATCTCAACAGACAAGCATTGGATGTTAGAGGACCAGTGCTTTGTATCAGTTTAAGAAGCAGAGTTGGACTAGATATGGTCTGTATGTGTAGGAAAACCTGTTCTTTGTTCTCAGCACACTCACGTTTCCTGATGTCTTAGAGACTCTAGAAAGCAAAAGCGTGCTTCTTGTTCTAAAGCAGAGTGTGATCAATGGATGAGAACTATGCTGTGTGTTTCCCTTCATAAATGGAGTTAATTCCCAGGCTCTGTGTCTTCCTAAAAGCAAGACTTCGTTTCATGTAAGGGCAGTCATTTTTCGGCTCAATCGAACTACATCGATCACGAAGCTCATACGTTTCTCATCTTTACTGACAAGCATTGGATGTTAGAGGAACAGTGCATTGTATCAGTTTCAGAAGCAGAGTTGGACTATATAATGTCCGTATGTGTAGGAAACACTGTTCTTTTGTTCTCAGCACACTCACGTTTCCTGCTGTCTTAGAGACTCTGGAAAGCAAGAGCGTGCTTCTTGGTCTAAAGCAGAGTGTGATCAATGGATGAGAACACTGCTGTGTGTTTCACTTCAGAAATGGAGTTAAATCGCAGGCTCTGTGTCTTCCTACAAGCAAGACTTCGTTTCAGGTAAGGGCAGTCACTTTTCAGCTCAAAGGAACTACATCGTTCACGGAGCTCACACGTTTCTAATCTTAACAGAAAAGCATTGGATGTTAGAGGACCAGTGCTTTGTATCAGTTTCAGAAGCAGAGTTGGACTAGATATGGTCTGTATGTGTAGGAAACACTGTTCTTTGTTCTCAGCACACTCACGTTTCCTGCTGTCTTAGAGACTCTAGAAAGCAAGAGCGTGCTTCTCTCTCTAAAGCAGAGTGTGATCCAGGGATGAGAACTATGCTGTGTGTTTCCCTTCAGAAATGGAGTTAAATCACAGGCTCTGTGTCTTCCTACAAGCAAGACATCGTTTCAGGTAAGGGAAGTCACTTTTCAGCTCAAACGAACTACATCGTTCACGGAGCTCACACGTTTCTCATCTCAACAGACAAGCATTGGATGTTAGAGGACCAGTGCTTTGTATCAGTTTAAGAAGCAGAGTTGGACTAGATATGGTGCGTATGTGTAGGAAACACCGTTCTTTAGTCTCAGCACACTCACTTTTCATGCTGTCTTAGAGACTCTAGAAAGCAAGAGCATGCTTCTTGCTCTAAAGCAGAGTGTGATCCATGGATGAGAACTATGCTGTGTGTTTCCCTTCAGAAATGGAGTTAAATCCCAGGCTCTGTGTCTTCCTACAAGCAAGACTTCGTTTCATGTAAGGGCAGTCATTTTTCGACTCAAACAAACTACATCGCTCATGAAGCTCACACGTTTCTCATCTTAACTGACAAGCCTTGGATGTTAGAGTAACGTGCATTGTATCAGTTTCAGAAGCAGAGTTGGTCTAGATATGGTCTCTATGTGTAGGAAACACTGTTCTTTGTTCTCAGCACACTCATGTTTCCTGCTGTCTTAGAGACTCTAGAAAGCAAGAGCGTGCTTCTCGCTCTAAAGCAGAGTGTGATGCAGGGTTGAGAACTATGCTGTGTGTTTCCCTTCAGAAATGGAGTTAAATCCCAGGCTCTGTGTCTTCCTACAAGCAAGACTTCGTTTCAGGTAAGGGCAGTCACTTTTCAGCTCAAACGAACTACATCGTTCACGGAGCTCACACGTTTCTCATCTCAACAGACAAGCATTGGATGTTAGAGGACCAGTGCTTTGTATCAGTTTAAGAAGCAGAGTTGGACTAGATATGGTCTGTATGTGTAGGAACCACCGTTATTTGGTCTCAGCACACTAACGTTTCCTGCTGTCTTAGAGACTCTAGAAAGCAAGAGCATGCTTCTTGCTCTAAAGCAGAGTGTGATGCATGGATGAGAACTATGCTGTGTGTTTCCCTTCATAAATGGAGTTAAATCCCAGGCTCTGTGTCTTCCTACAAGCAAGACTTCGTTTCAGGTAAGGGCAGTCATTTTTCGGCTCAAACGAACTACATCGTTCATGGAGCTCACACGTTACTCATCTTAACTGACAAGCCTTGGATGTTAGAGGAACAGTGCATTGTATCAGTTTCAGAAGCAGAGTTGGTCTAGATATGGTCTGTATGTGTAAGAAACACTGTTCTTTGTTCTCAGCACACTCATGTTTCCTGCTGTCTTAGAGACTCTAGAAAGCAAGAGCGTGCTTCTCGCTCTAAAGCAGAGTGTGATCCAGGGTTGAGAACTCTGCTGTGTGTTTCCCTTCAGAAATGGAGTTAAATCTGGGGCTCTGTGTCTTCCTACAAACAAGAATTCGTTTCAGGTAATGGCAGTCACTTTTCAGCTCAAAGGAACTACATCGTTCACGGAGCTCACACGTTTCTAATCTTAACAGACAAGCATTGGATGTTAGAGGGCCAGTGCTTTGTATCAGTATCATAAGCAGAGTTGGACTAGATATGGTCTGTATGTGTAGGAAATACCGTTCTTTGTTCTCAGCACACTCACGTTTCCTGCTGTCTTAGAGACCCTAGAAAGCAAGAGCATGCTTCTTGCTCTAAAGCAGAGTGTGATCCATGGATGAGAACTATGCTGTGTGTTTCCCTTCAGAAATGGAGTTAAATCCCAGGCTCTGTGTCTTCCTACAAGCAAGACTTCGTTTCATGTAAAGGCAGTCACTTTTCAGCTCAAACGAACTACATCGTTCACGGAGCTCACACGATTCTCATCTCAACAGACAAGCAATGGATGTTAGAGGACCAGTGCTTTGTATCAGTTTAAGAAGCAGAGTTGGACTAGATATGGTCCCTATGTGTAGGAAACACCGTTCTTTTGTTCTCAACACATTCACGTTTCCTGCTGTCTTAGAGAATCTAGAAAGCAAGAGCATGCTTGTTGCTCTAAAGCAGAGTGTGATCCATGGATGAGAACTATGATGTGTGTTTCCCTTCAGAAATGGAGTTAAATCCCACGCTCTGTGTCTTCCTACAAGCAAGACTTCGTTTCAGGTAAGTGAAGTCATTTTTCGGCTCAAACGAACTACATTGTTCATGAAGCTCACACGTTTCTTATGTTAACTGACAAGCATTGGATGTTAGAGGACCAGAGCTTTGTATCAGTTTCAGAAGCAGATTTGGACTACATATGGTCTGTATGTGTAGGAAACTCCATTCTTTTGTTCTGGGCACACTCAGATTTCCTGCTATTAGAGACTCTAGAAAGCAAGAGTGTACTTCTTGCTGTTAAGCAGAGTGTGATCCATGGGTGAGAACTATGCTGTGTGTTTCCCTTCAGAAATGGAGTAAAATCCCAGGCTCTGTGTCTTCCTACAAGCAAGACTTCGTTTCAGGAAAGTGAAGTCATTTTTCGGCTCAAACGAACTACATCGTTCACGAAGCTCACACGTTTCTCATCTTAACTGACAAGCATTGGATGTTAGTGGAACAGTGCATTGTATCAGTTTCAGAAGCAGATTTGGACTACATATGGTCCATATTTGTAGGAAATACCGTTCTTTTGTTCTGGGCACACTCAGATTTCCTGCTGTATTAGAGACTCTAGAAAGCAAGAGCGTGCTTCTTGCTCTAAAGCAGAGTGTGATCCATGGATGAGAACTATGCTGTGTGTTTTCCTTCAGAAATGGAGTTAAATCCCAGCGTCTATGTCTTCCTACATGCAAGACTTCTTTTCAGGTGAGGGCAGTCACTTTTCAGCTCAAACGAACTACATCGTTCACGAAGCTCACACGTTTCTCATCTTAACAGAAAAGCATTGGATGTTAGAGGACCAGTGCTTTGTATCAGTTTCAGAAGCAGAGTTGGACTATATAATGTCTGTATGTGTAGGAAAAAACCGTTCTTTTGTTCTCAGCACACTCACGTTTCCTGCTGTCTTAGAGACCCTAGAAAGCAAGAGCGTGCTTCTTTTCTAAAGCAGAGTGTGAACAATGGATGAGAACACTGCTGTGTGTTTCACTTCAGAAATGGAGTTAAATCCCAGGCTCTGTGTCTTCCTACAAGCAAGACTTCGTTTCAGGTAAGGGCAGTCACTTTTCTGCTCCAATGAACTACATTGTTCATGAAGCTCACACGTTTCTTATGTTAACTGACAAGCATTGGATGTTAGAGGACCAGAGCTTTGTATCAGTTTCAGAAGCAGATTTGGACTACATATGGTCTGTATGTGTAGGAAACTCCATTCTTTTGTTCTGGGCACACTCAGATTTCCTGCTATTAGAGACGCTAGAAAGCAAGAGTGTACTTCTTGCTGTTAAGCAGAGTGTGATCCATGGGTGAGAACTATGCTGTGTGTTTCCCTTCAATAATGGAGTTAATTCCCAGGCTCTGTGTCTTCCTAAAAGCAAGACTTCGTTTCATGTAAGGGCAGTCATTTTTCGGCTCAATCGAACTACATCGATCACGAAGCTCATACGTTTCTCATCTTTACTGACAAGCATTGGATTATAGAGGAACAGTGCTTTGTATCAGTTTCAGAAGCATAGTTGGACTATATAATGTCTGTATGTGTAGGAAAAAACCGTTCTTTTGTTCTCAGCACACTCACGTTTCCTGCTGTCTTAGAGACCCTAGAAAGCAAGAGCATGCTTCTTGTTCTAAAGCAGAGTGTGATCAATGGATGAGAACACTGCTGTGTGTTTCACTTCAGAAATGGAGTTAAATCCCAGGCTCTGTGTATTCCTACAAGGAAGACTTCGTTTCAGGTAAGGGCAGTCACTTTTCTGCTCAAACAAACTACATTGTTCATGAAGCTCACATGTTTCTTATCTTAACTGACAAGCATTGGATGTTAGAGGACAAGAGCTTTGTATCAGTTTCAGAAGCAGATTTGGACTACATATGGTCCGTATGTGTAGGAAACTCCGTTCTTTTGTTCTGGGCACACTCAGATTTCCTGCTGTATTAGAGACTCTAGAAAGCAAGAGCGTGCTTCTTGCTGATAAGCAGAGTGTGATCCATGGGTGAGAACTATGCTGTGTGTTTCCCTTCAGAAATGGAGTTAAATCCGGGGCTCTGTGTCTTCCTACAAACAAGAATTCGTTTCAGTTAATGGCAGTCACTTTTCAGCTCAAAGGAACTACATCGTTCACGGAGCTCACACGTTTCTAATCTTAACAGACAAGCATTGGATGTTAGAGGGCCAGTGCTTTGTATCAGTATCATAAGCAGAGTTGGACTAGATATGGTCTGTATGTGTAGGAAACACCGTTCTTTGTTCTCAACACACTCACGTTTCCTGCTGTCTTAGAGACCCTAGAAAGCAAGAGCATGCTTCTTGCTCTAAAGCAGAGTGTGATCCATGGATGAGAACTATGCTGTGTGTTTCCCTTCAGAAATGGAGTTAAATCCCAGGCTCTGTGTCTTCCTACAAGCAAGACTTCGTTTCATGTAAGGGCAGTCACTTTTCAGCTCAAACGAACTACATCGTTCACGGAGCTCACACGATTCTCATCTCAACAGACAAGCAATGGATGTTAGAGGACCAGTGCTTTGTATCAGTTTAAGAAGCAGAGTTGGACTAGATATGGTCCGTATGTGTAGGAAACACCGTTCTTTTGTTCTCAACACATTCACGTTTCCTGCTGTCTTAGAGAATCTAGAAAGCAAGAGCATGCTTGTTGCTCTAAAGCAGAGTGTGATCCCTGGATGAGAACTATGATGTGTGTTTCCCTTCAGAAATGGAGTTAAATCCCACGCTCTGTGTCTTCCTACAAGCAAGACTTCGTTTCAGGTAAGGTCAGTCATTTTTCGGCTCAAACGAATTACATCGTTCACGAAGCTCACACGTTTCTCATCTTAACTGACAAGCATTGGATGTTAGTGGAACAGTGCATTGTATCAGTTTCAGAAGCAGATTTGGACTACATATGGTCCGTATTTGTAGGAAATACCGTTCTTTTGTTCTGGGCACACTCAGATTTCCTGCTGTATTAGAGACTGTAGAAAGCAAGAGCATGCTTCTTGCTCTAAAGCAGAGTGTGATCCATGGATGAGAACTATGCTGTGTGTTTTCCTTCAGAAATGGAGTTAAATCCCAGCGTCTATGTCTTCCTACATGCAAGACTTCGTTTCAGGTGAGGGCAGTCACTTTTCAGCTCAAACGAACTACATCGTTCACGAAGCTCACACGTTTCTCATCTTAACAGAAAAGCATTGGATGTTAGAGGACCAGTACTTTGTATCAGTTTCAGAAGCAGAGTTGGACTATATAATGTCTGTATGTGTAGGAAAAAACCGTTCTTTTGTTCTCAGCACACTCACGTTTCCTGTTGTCTTAGAGACCCTAGAAAGCAAGAGCGTGCTTCTTTTCTAAAGCAGAGTGATATCAATGGATGAGAACACTGCTGTGTGTTTCACTTCAGAAATGGAGTTAAATCCCAGGCTCTGTGTCTTCCTACAAGCAAGACTTCGTTTCTGGTAAGGGCAGTCACTTTTCTGCTCCAATGAACTACATTGTTCATGAAGCTCACACGTTTCTTATGTTAACTGACAAGCATTGGATGTTAGAGGACCAGAGCTTTGTATCAGTTTCAGAAGCAGATTTGGACTACATATGGTCTGTATGTGTAGGAAACTCCATTCTTTTGTTCTGGGCACACTCAGATTTCCTGCTATTAGAGACTCTAGAAAGCAAGAGTGTACTTCTTGCTGTTAAGCAGAGTGTGATCCATGGGTGAGAACTATGCTGTGTGTTTCCCTTCAGAAATGGAGTAAAATCCCAGGCTCTGTGTCTTCCTACAAGCAAGACTTCGTTTCAGGAAAGTGAAGTCATTTTTCGGCTCAAACGAACTACATCGTTCACGAAGCTCACACGTTTCTCATCTTAACTGACAAGCATTGGATGTTAGTGGAACAGTGCATTGTATCAGTTTCAGAAGCAGATTTGGACTACATATGGTCCGTATTTGTAGGAAATACCGTTCTTTTGTTCTGGGCACACTCAGATTTCCTGCTGTATTAGAGACTCTAGAAAGCAAGAGCGTGCTTCTTGCTCTAAAGCAGAGTGTGATCCATGGATGAGAACTATGCTGTGTGTTTTCCTTCAGAAATGGAGTTAAATCCCAGCGTCTATGTCTTCCTACATGCAAGACTTCGTTTCAGGTGAGGGCAGTCACTTTTCAGCTCAAACGAACTACATCGTTCACAAAGCTCACACGTTTCTCATCTTAACAGAAAAGCATTGGATGTTAGAGGACCAGTGCTTTGTATCAGTTTCAGAAGCAGAGTTGGACTATATAATGTCTGTATGTGTAGGAAAAAACCGTTCTTTTGTTCTCAGCACACTCACGTTTCCTGCTGTCTTAGAGACCCTAGAAAGCAAGAGCGTGCTTCTTTTCTAAAGCACAGTGTGATCAATGGATGAGAACACTGCTGTGTGTTTCACTTCAGAAATGGAGTTAAATCCCAGGCTCTGTGTCTTCCTACAAGCAAGACTTCGTTTCAGGTAAGGGCAGTCACTTTTCTGCTCCAATGAACTACATTGTTCATGAAGCTCACACGTTTCTTATGTTAACTGACAAGCATTGGATGTTAGAGGACCAGAGCTTTGTATCAGTTTCAGAAGCAGATTTGGACTACATATGGTCTGTATGTGTAGGAAACTCCATTCTTTTGTTCTGGGCACACTCAGATTTCCTGCTATTAGAGACTCTAGGAAGCAAGAGTGTACTTCTTGCTGTTAAGCAGAGTGTGATCCATGGGTGAGAACTATGCTGTGTGTTTCCCTTCAGAAATGGAGTAAAATCCCAGGCTCTGTGTCTTCCTACAAGCAAGACTTCGTTTCAGGTAAGGGCAGTCACTTTTCAGCTCAAAGGAACTACATCGTTCACGGAGCTCACACGTTTCTAATCTTAACAGAAAAGCATTGGATGTTAGAGGACCAGTGCTTTGTATCAGTTTCAGAAGCAGAGTTGGACTAGATATGGTCTGTATGTGTAGGAAACACTGTTCTTTGTTCTCAGCACACTCACGTTTCCTGCTGTCTTAGAGACTCTAGAAAGCAAGAGCGTGCTTCTCTCTCTAAAGCAGAGTGTGATCCAGGGATGAGAACTATGCTGTGTGTTTCCCTTCAGAAATGGAGTTAAATCACAGGCTCTGTGTCTTCCTACAAGCAAGACATCGTTTCAGGTAAGGGAAGTCACTTTTCAGCTCAAACGAACTACATCGTTCACGGAGCTCACACGTTTCTCATCTCAACAGACAAGCATTGGATGTTAGAGGACCAGTGCTTTGTATCAGTTTAAGAAGCAGAGTTGGACTAGATATGGTGCGTATGTGTAGGAAACACCGTTCTTTAGTCTCAGCACACTCACTTTTCATGCTGTCTTAGAGACTCTAGAAAGCAAGAGCATGCTTCTTGCTCTAAAGCAGAGTGTGATCCATGGATGAGAACTATGCTGTGTGTTTCCCTTCAGAAATGGAGTTAAATCCCAGGCTCTGTGTCTTCCTACAAGCAAGACTTCGTTTCATGTAAGGGCAGTCATTTTTCGACTCAAACAAACTACATCGCTCATGAAGCTCACACGTTTCTCATCTTAACTGACAAGCCTTGGATGTTAGAGTAACGTGCATTGTATCAGTTTCAGAAGCAGAGTTGGTCTAGATATGGTCTGTATGTGTAGGAAACACTGTTCTTTGTTCTCAGCACACTCATGTTTCCTGCTGTCTTAGAGACTCTAGAAAGCAAGAGCGTGCTTCTCGCTCTAAAGCAGAGTGTGATGCAGGGTTGAGAACTATGCTGTGTGTTTCCCTTCAGAAATGGAGTTAAATCCCAGGCTCTGTGTCTTCCTACAAGCAAGACTTCGTTTCAGGTAAGGGCAGTCACTTTTCAGCTCAAACGAACTACATCGTTCACGGAGCTCACACGTTTCTCATCTCAACAGACAAGCATTGGATGTTAGAGGACCAGTGCTTTGTATCAGTTTAAGAAGCAGAGTTGGACTAGATATGGTCTGTATGTGTAGGAACCACCGTTATTTGGTCTCAGCACACTAACGTTTCCTGATGTCTTAGAGACTCTAGAAAGCAAGAGCATGCTTCTTGCTCTAAAGCAGAGTGTGATGCCTGGATGAGAACTATGCTGTGTGTTTCCCTTCAGAAATGGAGTTAAATCCCAGGCTCTGTGTCTTCCTACAAGCAAGACTTCGTTTCAGGTAAGGGCAGTCATTTTTCAGCTCAAACGAACTACATCGTTCATGGAGCTCACACGTTACTCATCTTAACTGACAAGCCTTGGATGTTAGAGGAACAGTGCATTGTATCAGTTTCAGAAGCAGAGTTGGTCTAGATATGGTCTGTATGTGTAAGAAACACTGTTCTTTGTTCTCAGCACACTCATGTTTCCTGCTGTCTTAGAGACTCTAGAAAGCAAGAGTGTGCTTCTCGCTCTAAAGCAGAGTGTGATCCAGGGTTGAGAACTCTGCTGTGTGTTTCCCTTCAGAAATGGAGTTAAATCCCAGGCTCTGTGTCTTCCTACAAGCAATACTTCGTTTCAGGTAAGGGCAGTCACTTTTCAGCTCAAACGAACTACATCGTTCACGGAGCTCACACGTTTCTCATCTCAACAGACAAGCATTGGATGTTAGAGGACCAGTGCTTTGTATCAGTTTAAGAAGCAGAGTTAGACTAGATATGTTCTGTATGTGTAGGTAAACCTGTTCTTTGTTCTCAGCACACTCACGTTTCCTGATGTCTTAGAGACTCTAGAAAGCAAAAGCGTGCTTCTTGTTCTAAAGCAGAGTGTGATCAATGGATGAGAACTATGCTGTGTGTTTCCCTTCATAAATGGAGTTAATTCCCAGGCTCTGTGTCTTCCTAAAAGCAAGACTTCGTTTCATGTAAGGGCAGTCATTTTTCGGCTCAATCGAACTACATCGATCACGAAGCTCATACGTTTCTCATCTTTACTGACAAGCATTGGATGTTAGAGGAACAGTGCATTGTATCAGTTTCAGAAGCAGAGTTGGACTATATAATGTCCGTATGTGTAGGAAACACTGTTCTTTTGTTCTCAGCACACTCACGTTTCCTGCTGTCTTAGAGACTCTGGAAAGCAAGAGCGTGCTTCTTGGTCTAAAGCAGAGTGTGATCAATGGATGAGAACACTGCTGTGTGTTTCACTTCAGAAATGGAGTTAAATCGCAGGCTCTGTGTCTTCCTACAAGCAAGACTTCGTTTCAGGTAAGGGCAGTCACTTTTCAGCTCAAAGGAACTACATCGTTCACGGAGCTCACACGTTTCTAATCTTAACAGAAAAGCATTGGATGTTAGAGGACCAGTGCTTTGTATCAGTTTCAGAAGCAGAGTTGGACTAGATATGGTCTGTATGTGTAGGAAACACTGTTCTTTGTTCTCAGCACACTCACGTTTCCTGCTGTCTTAGAGACTCTAGAAAGCAAGAGCGTGCTTCTCTCTCTAAAGCAGAGTGTGATCCAGGGATGAGAACTATGCTGTGTGTTTCCCTTCAGAAATGGAGTTAAATCACAGGCTCTGTGTCTTCCTACAAGCAAGACATCGTTTCAGGTAAGGGAAGTCACTTTTCAGCTCAAACGAACTACATCGTTCACGGAGCTCACACGTTTATCATCTCAACAGACAAGCATTGGATGTTAGAGGACCAGTGCTTTGTATCAGTTTAAGAAGCAGAGTTGGACTAGATATGGTGCGTATGTGTAGGAAACACCGTTCTTTAGTCTCAGCACACTCACTTTTCATGCTGTCTTAGAGACTCTAGAAAGCAAGAGCATGCTTCTTGCTCTAAAGCAGAGTGTGATCCATGGATGAGAACTATGCTGTGTGTTTCCCTTCAGAAATGGAGTTAAATCCCAGGCTCTGTGTCTTCCTACAAGCAAGACTTCGTTTCAGGTAAGGGCAGTCACTTTTCAGCTCAAACGAACTACATCGTTCACGGAGCTCACACGTTTCTCATCTCAACAGACAAGCATTGGATGTTAGAGGACCAGTGCTTTGTATCAGTTTAAGAAGCAGAGTTGGACTAGATATGGTCTGTATGTGTAGGAACCACCGTTATTTGGTCTCAGCACACTAACGTTTCCTGCTGTCTTAGAGACTCTAGAAAGCAAGAGCATGCTTCTTGCTCTAAAGCAGAGTGTGATGCCTGGATGAGAACTATGCTGTGTGTTTCCCTTCAGAAATGGAGTTAAATCCCAGGCTCTGTGTCTTCCTACAAGCAAGACTTCGTTTCAGGTAAGGGCAGTCATTTTTCAGCTCAAACGAACTACATCGTTCATGGAGCTCACACGTTACTCATCTTAACTGACAAGCCTTGGATGTTAGAGGAACAGTGCATTGTATCAGTTTCAGAAGCAGAGTTGGTCTAGATATGGTCTGTATGTGTAAGAAACACTGTTCTTTGTTCTCAGCACACTCATGTTTCCTGCTGTCTTAGAGACTCTAGAAAGCAAGAGTGTGCTTCTCGCTCTAAAGCAGAGTGTGATCCAGGGTTGAGAACTCTGCTGTGTGTTTCCCTTCAGAAATGGAGTTAAATCCCAGGCTCTGTGTCTTCCTACAAGCAATACTTCGTTTCAGGTAAGGGCAGTCACTTTTCAGCTCAAACGAACTACATCGTTCACGGAGCTCACACGTTTCTCATCTCAACAGACAAGCATTGGATGTTAGAGGACCAGTGCTTTGTATCAGTTTAAGAAGCAGAGTTGGACTAGATATGGTCTGTATGTGTAGGAAAACCTGTTCTTTGTTCTCAGCACACTCACGTTTCCTGATGTCTTAGAGACTCTAGAAAGCAAAAGCGTGCTTCTTGTTCTAAAGCAGAGTGTGATCAATGGATGAGAACTATGCTGTGTGTTTCCCTTCATAAATGGAGTTAATTCCCAGGCTCTGTGTCTTCCTAAAAGCAAGACTTCGTTTCATGTAAGGGCAGTCATTTTTCGGCTCAATCGAACTACATCGATCACGAAGCTCATACGTTTCTCATCTTTACTGACAAGCATTGGATGTTAGAGGAACAGTGCATTGTATCAGTTTCAGAAGCAGAGTTGGACTATATAATGTCCGTATGTGTAGGAAACACTGTTCTTTTGTTCTCAGCACACTCACGTTTCCTGCTGTCTTAGAGACTCTGGAAAGCAAGAGCGTGCTTCTTGGTCTAAAGCAGAGTGTGATCAATGGATGAGAACACTGCTGTGTGTTTCACTTCAGAAATGGAGTTAAATCGCAGGCTCTGTGTCTTCCTACAAGCAAGACTTCGTTTCAGGTAAGGGCAGTCACTTTTCAGCTCAAAGGAACTACATCGTTCACGGAGCTCACACGTTTCTAATCTTAACAGAAAAGCATTGGATGTTAGAGGACCAGTGCTTTGTATCAGTTTCAGAAGCAGAGTTGGACTAGATATGGTCTGTATGTGTAGGAAACACTGTTCTTTGTTCTCAGCACACTCACGTTTCCTGCTGTCTTAGAGACTCTAGAAAGCAAGAGCGTGCTTCTCTCTCTAAAGCAGAGTGTGATCCAGGGATGAGAACTATGCTGTGTGTTTCCCTTCAGAAATGGAGTTAAATCACAGGCTCTGTGTCTTCCTACAAGCAAGACATCGTTTCAGGTAAGGGAAGTCACTTTTCAGCTCAAACGAACTACATCGTTCACGGAGCTCACACGTTTCTCATCTCAACAGACAAGCATTGGATGTTAGAGGACCAGTGCTTTGTATCAGTTTAAGAAGCAGAGTTGGACTAGATATGGTGCGTATGTGTAGGAAACACCGTTCTTTAGTCTCAGCACACTCACTTTTCATGCTGTCTTAGAGACTCTAGAAAGCAAGAGCATGCTTCTTGCTCTAAAGCAGAGTGTGATCCATGGATGAGAACTATGCTGTGTGTTTCCCTTCAGAAATGGAGTTAAATCCCAGGCTCTGTGTCTTCCTACAAGCAAGACTTCGTTTCATGTAAGGGCAGTCATTTTTCGACTCAAACAAACTACATCGCTCATGAAGCTCACACGTTTCTCATCTTAACTGACAAGCCTTGGATGTTAGAGTAACGTGCATTGTATCAGTTTCAGAAGCAGAGTTGGTCTAGATATGGTCTCTATGTGTAGGAAACACTGTTCTTTGTTCTCAGCACACTCATGTTTCCTGCTGTCTTAGAGACTCTAGAAAGCAAGAGCGTGCTTCTCGCTCTAAAGCAGAGTGTGATGCAGGGTTGAGAACTATGCTGTGTGTTTCCCTTCAGAAATGGAGTTAAATCCCAGGCTCTGTGTCTTCCTACAAGCAAGACTTCGTTTCAGGTAAGGGCAGTCACTTTTCAGCTCAAACGAACTACATCGTTCACGGAGCTCACACGTTTCTCATCTCAACAGACAAGCATTGGATGTTAGAGGACCAGTGCTTTGTATCAGTTTAAGAAGCAGAGTTGGACTAGATATGGTCTGTATGTGTAGGAACCACCGTTATTTGGTCTCAGCACACTAACGTTTCCTGCTGTCTTAGAGACTCTAGAAAGCAAGAGCATGCTTCTTGCTCTAAAGCAGAGTGTGATGCATGGATGAGAACTATGCTGTGTGTTTCCCTTCATAAATGGAGTTAAATCCCAGGCTCTGTGTCTTCCTACAAGCAAGACTTCGTTTCAGGTAAGGGCAGTCATTTTTCGGCTCAAACGAACTACATCGTTCATGGAGCTCACACGTTACTCATCTTAACTGACAAGCCTTGGATGTTAGAGGAACAGTGCATTGTATCAGTTTCAGAAGCAGAGTTGGTCTAGATATGGTCTGTATGTGTAAGAAACACTGTTCTTTGTTCTCAGCACACTCATGTTTCCTGCTGTCTTAGAGACTCTAGAAAGCAAGAGCGTGCTTCTCGCTCTAAAGCAGAGTGTGATCCAGGGTTGAGAACTCTGCTGTGTGTTTCCCTTCAGAAATGGAGTTAAATCTGGGGCTCTGTGTCTTCCTACAAACAAGAATTCGTTTCAGGTAATGGCAGTCACTTTTCAGCTCAAAGGAACTACATCGTTCACGGAGCTCACACGTTTCTAATCTTAACAGACAAGCATTGGATGTTAGAGGGCCAGTGCTTTGTATCAGTATCATAAGCAGAGTTGGACTAGATATGGTCTGTATGTGTAGGAAATACCGTTCTTTGTTCTCAGCACACTCACGTTTCCTGCTGTCTTAGAGACCCTAGAAAGCAAGAGCATGCTTCTTGCTCTAAAGCAGAGTGTGATCCATGGATGAGAACTATGCTGTGTGTTTCCCTTCAGAAATGGAGTTAAATCCCAGGCTCTGTGTCTTCCTACAAGCAAGACTTCGTTTCATGTAAAGGCAGTCACTTTTCAGCTCAAACGAACTACATCGTTCACGGAGCTCACACGATTCTCATCTCAACAGACAAGCAATGGATGTTAGAGGACCAGTGCTTTGTATCAGTTTAAGAAGCAGAGTTGGACTAGATATGGTCCCTATGTGTAGGAAACACCGTTCTTTTGTTCTCAACACATTCACGTTTCCTGCTGTCTTAGAGAATCTAGAAAGCAAGAGCATGCTTGTTGCTCTAAAGCAGAGTGTGATCCATGGATGAGAACTATGATGTGTGTTTCCCTTCAGAAATGGAGTTAAATCCCACGCTCTGTGTCTTCCTACAAGCAAGACTTCGTTTCAGGTAAGTGAAGTCATTTTTCGGCTCAAACGAACTACATTGTTCATGAAGCTCACACGTTTCTTATGTTAACTGACAAGCATTGGATGTTAGAGGACCAGAGCTTTGTATCAGTTTCAGAAGCAGATTTGGACTACATATGGTCTGTATGTGTAGGAAACTCCATTCTTTTGTTCTGGGCACATTCAGATTTCCTGCTATTAGAGACTCTAGAAAGCAAGAGTGTACTTCTTGCTGTTAAGCAGAGTGTGATCCATGGGTGAGAACTATGCTGTGTGTTTCCCTTCAGAAATGGAGTAAAATCCCAGGCTCTGTGTCTTCCTACAAGCAAGACTTCGTTTCAGGAAAGTGAAGTCATTTTTCGGCTCAAACGAACTACATCGTTCACGAAGCTCACACGTTTCTCATCTTAACTGACAAGCATTGGATGTTAGTGGAACAGTGCATTGTATCAGTTTCAGAAGCAGATTTGGACTACATATGGTCCGTATTTGTAGGAAATACCGTTCTTTTGTTCTGGGCACACTCAGATTTCCTGCTGTATTAGAGACTCTAGAAAGCAAGAGCGTGCTTCTTGCTCTAAAGCAGAGTGTGATCCATGGATGAGAACTATGCTGTGTGTTTTCCTTCAGAAATGGAGTTAAATCCCAGCGTCTATGTCTTCCTACATGCAAGACTTCTTTTCAGGTGAGGGCAGTCACTTTTCAGCTCAAACGAACTACATCGTTCACGAAGCTCACACGTTTCTCATCTTAACAGAAAAGCATTGGATGTTAGAGGACCAGTGCTTTGTATCAGTTTCAGAAGCAGAGTTGGACTATATAATGTCTGTATGTGTAGGAAAAAACCGTTCTTTTGTTCTCAGCACACTCACGTTTCCTGCTGTCTTAGAGACCCTAGAAAGCAAGAGCGTGCTTCTTTTCTAAAGCAGAGTGTGAACAATGGATGAGAACACTGCTGTGTGTTTCACTTCAGAAATGGAGTTAAATCCCAGGCTCTGTGTCTTCCTACAAGCAAGACTTCGTTTCAGGTAAGGGCAGTCACTTTTCTGCTCCAATGAACTACATTGTTCATGAAGCTCACACGTTTCTTATGTTAACTGACAAGCATTGGATGTTAGAGGACCAGAGCTTTGTATCAGTTTCAGAAGCAGATTTGGACTACATATGGTCTGTATGTGTAGGAAACTCCATTCTTTTGTTCTGGGCACACTCAGATTTCCTGCTATTAGAGACGCTAGAAAGCAAGAGTGTACTTCTTGCTGTTAAGCAGAGTGTGATCCATGGGTGAGAACTATGCTGTGTGTTTCCCTTCAATAATGGAGTTAATTCCCAGGCTCTGTGTCTTCCTAAAAGCCAGACTTCGTTTCATGTAAGGGCAGTCATTTTTCGGCTCAATCGAACTACATCGATCACGAAGCTCATACGTTTCTCATCTTTACTGACAAGCATTGGATGTTAGAGGAACAGTGCTTTGTATCAGTTTCAGAAGCATAGTTGGACTATATAATGTCTGTATGTGTAGGAAAAAACCGTTCTTTTGTTCTCAGCACACTCACGTTTCCTGCTGTCTTAGAGACCCTAGAAAGCAAGAGCATGCTTCTTGTTCTAAAGCAGAGTGTGATCAATGGATGAGAACACTGCTGTGTGTTTCACTTCAGAAATGGAGTTAAATCCCAGGCTCTGTGTCTTCCTACAAGGAAGACTTCGTTTCAGGTAAGGGCAGTCACTTTTCTGCTCAAACAAACTACATTGTTCATGAAGCTCACATGTTTCTTATCTTAACTGACAAGCATTGGATGTTAGAGGACAAGAGCTTTGTATCAGTTTCAGAAGCAGATTTGGACTACATATGGTCCGTATGTGTAGGAAACTCTGTTCTTTTGTTCTGGGCACACTCAGATTTCCTGCTGTATTAGAGACTCTAGAAAGCAAGAGCGTGCTTCTTGCTGATAAGCAGAGTGTGATCCATGGGTGAGAACTATGCTGTGTGTTTCCCTTCAGAAATGGAGTTAAATCCGGGGCTCTGTGTCTTCCTACAAACAAGAATTCGTTTCAGTTAATGGCAGTCACTTTTCAGCTCAAAGGAACTACATCGTTCACGGAGCTCACACGTTTCTAATCTTAACAGACAAGCATTGGATGTTAGAGGGCCAGTGCTTTGTATCAGTATCATAAGCAGAGTTGGACTAGATATGGTCTGTATGTGTAGGAAACACCGTTCTTTGTTCTCAGCACACTCACGTTTCCTGCTGTCTTAGAGACCCTAGAAAGCAAGAGCATGCTTCTTGCTCTAAAGCAGAGTGTGATCCATGGATGAGAACTATGCTGTGTGTTTCCCTTCAGAAATGGAGTTAAATCCCAGGCTCTGTGTCTTCCTACAAGCAAGACTTCGTTTCATGTAAGGGCAGTCACTTTTCAGCTCAAACGAACTACATCGTTCACGGAGCTCACACGATTCTCATCTCAACAGACAAGCAATGGATGTTAGAGGACCAGTGCTTTGTATCAGTTTAAGAAGCAGAGTTGGACTAGATATGGTCCGTATGTGTAGGAAACACCGTTCTTTTGTTCTCAACACATTCACGTTTCCTGCTGTCTTAGAGAATCTAGAAAGCAAGAGCATGCTTGTTGCTCTAAAGCAGAGTGTGATCCCTGGATGAGAACTATGATGTGTGTTTCCCTTCAGAAATGGAGTTAAATCCCACGCTCTGTGTCTTCCTACAAGCAAGACTTCGTTTCAGGTAAGGTCAGTCATTTTTCGGCTCAAACGAATTACATCGTTCACGAAGCTCACACGTTTCTCATCTTAACTGACAAGCATTGGATGTTAGTGGAACAGTGCATTGTATCAGTTTCAGAAGCAGATTTGGACTACATATGGTCCGTATTTGTAGGAAATACCGTTCTTTTGTTCTGGGCACACTCAGATTTCCTGCTGTATTAGAGACTGTAGAAAGCAAGAGCATGCTTCTTGCTCTAAAGCAGAGTGTGATCCATGGATGAGAACTATGCTGTGTGTTTTCCTTCAGAAATGGAGTTAAATCCCAGCGTCTATGTCTTCCTACATGCAAGACTTCGTTTCAGGTGAGGGCAGTCACTTTTCAGCTCAAACGAACTACATCGTTCACGAAGCTCACACGTTTCTCATCTTAACAGAAAAGCATTGGATGTTAGAGGACCAGTACTTTGTATCAGTTTCAGAAGCAGAGTTGGACTATATAATGTCTGTATGTGTAGGAAAAAACCGTTCTTTTGTTCTCAGCACACTCACGTTTCCTGTTGTCTTAGAGACCCTAGAAAGCAAGAGCGTGCTTCTTTTCTAAAGCAGAGTGTGATCAATGGATGAGAACACTGCTGTGTGTTTCACTTCAGAAATGGAGTTAAATCCCAGGCTCTGTGTCTTCCTACAAGCAAGACTTCGTTTCTGGTAAGGGCAGTCACTTTTCTGCTCCAATGAACTACATTGTTCATGAAGCTCACACGTTTCTTATGTTAACTGACAAGCATTGGATGTTAGAGGACCAGAGCTTTGTATCAGTTTCAGAAGCAGATTTGGACTACATATGGTCTGTATGTGTAGGAAACTCCATTCTTTTGTTCTGGGCACACTCAGATTTCCTGCTATTAGAGACTCTAGAAAGCAAGAGTGTACTTCTTGCTGTTAAGCAGAGTGTGATCCATGGGTGAGAACTATGCTGTGTGTTTCCCTTCAGAAATGGAGTAAAATCCCAGGCTCTGTGTCTTCCTACAAGCAAGACTTCGTTTCAGGAAAGTGAAGTCATTTTTCGGCTCAAACGAACTACATCGTTCACGAAGCTCACACGTTTCTCATCTTAACTGACAAGCATTGGATGTTAGTGGAACAGTGCATTGTATCAGTTTCAGAAGCAGATTTGGACTACATATGGTCCGTATTTGTAGGAAATACCGTTCTTTTGTTCTGGGCACACTCAGATTTCCTGCTGTATTAGAGACTCTAGAAAGCAAGAGCGTGCTTCTTGCTCTAAAGCAGAGTGTGATCCATGGATGAGAACTATGCTGTGTGTTTTCCTTCAGAAATGGAGTTAAATCCCAGCGTCTATGTCTTCCTACATGCAAGACTTCGTTTCAGGTGAGGGCAGTCACTTTTCAGCTCAAACGAACTACATCGTTCACAAAGCTCACACGTTTCTCATCTTAACAGAAAAGCATTGGATGTTAGAGGACCAGTGCTTTGTATCAGTTTCAGAAGCAGAGTTGGACTATATAATGTCTGTATGTGTAGGAAAAAACCGTTCTTTTGTTCTCAGCACACTCACGTTTCCTGCTGTCTTAGAGACCCTAGAAAGCAAGAGCGTGCTTCTTTTCTAAAGCACAGTGTGATCAATGGATGAGAACACTGCTGTGTGTTTCACTTCAGAAATGGAGTTAAATCCCAGGCTCTGTGTCTTCCTACAAGCAAGACTTCGTTTCAGGTAAGGGCAGTCACTTTTCTGCTCCAATGAACTACATTGTTCATGAAGCTCACACGTTTCTTATGTTAACTGACAAGCATTGGATGTTAGAGGACCAGAGCTTTGTATCAGTTTCAGAAGCAGATTTGGACTACATATGGTCTGTATGTGTAGGAAACTCCATTCTTTTGTTCTGGGCACACTCAGATTTCCTGCTATTAGAGACTCTAGGAAGCAAGAGTGTACTTCTTGCTGTTAAGCAGAGTGTGATCCATGGGTGAGAACTATGCTGTGTGTTTCCCTTCAGAAATGGAGTAAAATCCCAGGCTCTGTGTCTTCCTACAAGCAAGACTTCGTTTCAGGTAAGGGCAGTCACTTTTCAGCTCAAAGGAACTACATCGTTCACGGAGCTCACACGTTTCTAATCTTAACAGAAAAGCATTGGATGTTAGAGGACCAGTGCTTTGTATCAGTTTCAGAAGCAGAGTTGGACTAGATATGGTCTGTATGTGTAGGAAACACTGTTCTTTGTTCTCAGCACACTCACGTTTCCTGCTGTCTTAGAGACTCTAGAAAGCAAGAGCGTGCTTCTCTCTCTAAAGCAGAGTGTGATCCAGGGATGAGAACTATGCTGTGTGTTTCCCTTCAGAAATGGAGTTAAATCACAGGCTCTGTGTCTTCCTACAAGCAAGACATCGTTTCAGGTAAGGGAAGTCACTTTTCAGCTCAAACGAACTACATCGTTCACGGAGCTCACACGTTTCTCATCTCAACAGACAAGCATTGGATGTTAGAGGACCAGTGCTTTGTATCAGTTTAAGAAGCAGAGTTGGACTAGATATGGTGCGTATGTGTAGGAAACACCGTTCTTTAGTCTCAGCACACTCACTTTTCATGCTGTCTTAGAGACTCTAGAAAGCAAGAGCATGCTTCTTGCTCTAAAGCAGAGTGTGATCCATGGATGAGAACTATGCTGTGTGTTTCCCTTCAGAAATGGAGTTAAATCCCAGGCTCTGTGTCTTCCTACAAGCAAGACTTCGTTTCATGTAAGGGCAGTCATTTTTCGACTCAAACAAACTACATCGCTCATGAAGCTCACACGTTTCTCATCTTAACTGACAAGCCTTGGATGTTAGAGTAACGTGCATTGTATCAGTTTCAGAAGCAGAGTTGGTCTAGATATGGTCTGTATGTGTAGGAAACACTGTTCTTTGTTCTCAGCACACTCATGTTTCCTGCTGTCTTAGAGACTCTAGAAAGCAAGAGCGTGCTTCTCGCTCTAAAGCAGAGTGTGATGCAGGGTTGAGAACTATGCTGTGTGTTTCCCTTCAGAAATGGAGTTAAATCCCAGGCTCTGTGTCTTCCTACAAGCAAGACTTCGTTTCAGGTAAGGGCAGTCACTTTTCAGCTCAAACGAACTACATCGTTCACGGAGCTCACACGTTTCTCATCTCAACAGACAAGCATTGGATGTTAGAGGACCAGTGCTTTGTATCAGTTTAAGAAGCAGAGTTGGACTAGATATGGTCTGTATGTGTAGGAACCACCGTTATTTGGTCTCAGCACACTAACGTTTCCTGCTGTCTTAGAGACTCTAGAAAGCAAGAGCATGCTTCTTGCTCTAAAGCAGAGTGTGATGCCTGGATGAGAACTATGCTGTGTGTTTCCCTTCAGAAATGGAGTTAAATCCCAGGCTCTGTGTCTTCCTACAAGCAAGACTTCGTTTCAGGTAAGGGCAGTCATTTTTCAGCTCAAACGAACTACATCGTTCATGGAGCTCACACGTTACTCATCTTAACTGACAAGCCTTGGATGTTAGAGGAACAGTGCATTGTATCAGTTTCAGAAGCAGAGTTGGTCTAGATATGGTCTGTATGTGTAAGAAACACTGTTCTTTGTTCTCAGCACACTCATGTTTCCTGCTGTCTTAGAGACTCTAGAAAGCAAGAGTGTGCTTCTCGCTCTAAAGCAGAGTGTGATCCAGGGTTGAGAACTCTGCTGTGTGTTTCCCTTCAGAAATGGAGTTAAATCCCAGGCTCTGTGTCTTCCTACAAGCAATACTTCGTTTCAGGTAAGGGCAGTCACTTTTCAGCTCAAACGAACTACATCGTTCACGGAGCTCACACGTTTCTCATCTCAACAGACAAGCATTGGATGTTAGAGGACCAGTGCTTTGTATCAGTTTAAGAAGCAGAGTTGGACTAGATATGGTCTGTATGTGTAGGAAAACCTGTTCTTTGTTCTCAGCACACTCACGTTTCCTGATGTCTTAGAGACTCTAGAAAGCAAAAGCGTGCTTCTTGTTCTAAAGCAGAGTGTGATCAATGGATGAGAACTATGCTGTGTGTTTCCCTTCATAAATGGAGTTAATTCCCAGGCTCTGTGTCTTCCTAAAAGCAAGACTTCGTTTCATGTAAGGGCAGTCATTTTTCGGCTCAATCGAACTACATCGATCACGAAGCTCATACGTTTCTCATCTTTACTGACAAGCATTGGATGTTAGAGGAACAGTGCATTGTATCAGTTTCAGAAGCAGAGTTGGACTATATAATGTCCGTATGTGTAGGAAACACTGTTCTTTTGTTCTCAGCACACTCACGTTTCCTGCTGTCTTAGAGACTCTGGAAAGCAAGAGCGTGCTTCTTGGTCTAAAGCAGAGTGTGATCAATGGATGAGAACACTGCTGTGTGTTTCACTTCAGAAATGGAGTTAAATCGCAGGCTCTGTGTCTTCCTACAAGCAAGACTTCGTTTCAGGTAAGGGCAGTCACTTTTCAGCTCAAAGGAACTACATCGTTCACGGAGCTCACACGTTTCTAATCTTAACAGAAAAGCATTGGATGTTAGAGGACCAGTGCTTTGTATCAGTTTCAGAAGCAGAGTTGGACTAGATATGGTCTGTATGTGTAGGAAACACTGTTCTTTGTTCTCAGCACACTCACGTTTCCTGCTGTCTTAGAGACTCTAGAAAGCAAGAGCGTGCTTCTCTCTCTAAAGCAGAGTGTGATCCAGGGATGAGAACTATGCTGTGTGTTTCCCTTCAGAAATGGAGTTAAATCACAGGCTCTGTGTCTTCCTACAAGCAAGACATCGTTTCAGGTAAGGGAAGTCACTTTTCAGCTCAAACGAACTACATCGTTCACGGAGCTCACACGTTTCTCATCTCAACAGACAAGCATTGGATGTTAGAGGACCAGTGCTTTGTATCAGTTTAAGAAGCAGAGTTGGACTAGATATGGTGCGTATGTGTAGGAAACACCGTTCTTTAGTCTCAGCACACTCACTTTTCATGCTGTCTTAGAGACTCTAGAAAGCAAGAGCATGCTTCTTGCTCTAAAGCAGAGTGTGATCCATGGATGAGAACTATGCTGTGTGTTTCCCTTCAGAAATGGAGTTAAATCCCAGGCTCTGTGTCTTCCTACAAGCAAGACTTCGTTTCAGGTAAGGGCAGTCACTTTTCAGCTCAAACGAACTACATCGTTCACGGAGCTCACACGTTTCTCATCTCAACAGACAAGCATTGGATGTTAGAGGACCAGTGCTTTGTATCAGTTTAAGAAGCAGAGTTGGACTAGATATGGTCTGTATGTGTAGGAACCACCGTTATTTGGTCTCAGCACACTAACGTTTCCTGCTGTCTTAGAGACTCTAGAAAGCAAGAGCATGCTTCTTGCTCTAAAGCAGAGTGTGATGCCTGGATGAGAACTATGCTGTGTGTTTCCCTTCAGAAATGGAGTTAAATCCCAGGCTCTGTGTCTTCCTACAAGCAAGACTTCGTTTCAGGTAAGGGCAGTCATTTTTCAGCTCAAACGAACTACATCGTTCATGGAGCTCACACGTTACTCATCTTAACTGACAAGCCTTGGATGTTAGAGGAACAGTGCATTGTATCAGTTTCAGAAGCAGAGTTGGTCTAGATATGGTCTGTATGTGTAAGAAACACTGTTCTTTGTTCTCAGCACACTCATGTTTCCTGCTGTCTTAGAGACTCTAGAAAGCAAGAGTGTGCTTCTCGCTCTAAAGCAGAGTGTGATCCAGGGTTGAGAACTCTGCTGTGTGTTTCCCTTCAGAAATGGAGTTAAATCCCAGGCTCTGTGTCTTCCTACAAGCAATACTTCGTTTCAGGTAAGGGCAGTCACTTTTCAGCTCAAACGAACTACATCGTTCACGGAGCTCACACGTTTCTCATCTCAACAGACAAGCATTGGATGTTAGAGGACCAGTGCTTTGTATCAGTTTAAGAAGCAGAGTTGGACTAGATATGGTCTGTATGTGTAGGAAAACCTGTTCTTTGTTCTCAGCACACTCACGTTTCCTGATGTCTTAGAGACTCTAGAAAGCAAAAGCGTGCTTCTTGTTCTAAAGCAGAGTGTGATCAATGGATGAGAACTATGCTGTGTGTTTCCCTTCATAAATGGAGTTAATTCCCAGGCTCTGTGTCTTCCTAAAAGCAAGACTTCGTTTCATGTAA
Organism: Onychomys leucogaster; assembly: GCA_949786385.1. Taxonomy (NCBI): domain Eukaryota; kingdom Metazoa; phylum Chordata; class Mammalia; order Rodentia; family Cricetidae; genus Onychomys; species Onychomys leucogaster. Next base: position 2,448,520 of record CATKUP010000025.1, read on the forward strand.
GGGCAGTCATTTTTCGGCTCAATCGAACTACATCAATCACGAAGCTCATACGTTTCTCATCTTTACTGACAAGCATTGGATGTTAGAGGAACAGTGCATTGTATCAGTTTCAGAAGCAGAGTTGGACTATATAATGTCCGTATGTGTAGGAAACACTGTTCTTTTGTTCTCAGCACACTCACGTTTCCTGCTGTCTTAGAGACTCTGGAAAGCAAGAGCGTGCTTCTTGGTCTAAAGCAGAGTGTGATCAATGGATGAGAACACTGCTGTGTGTTTCACTTCAGAAATGGAGTTAAATCGCAGGCTCTGTGTCTTCCTACAAGCAAGACTTCGTTTCAGGTAAGGGCAGTCACTTTTCAGCTCAAAGGAACTACATCGTTCACGGAGCTCACACGTTTCTAATCTTAACAGAAAAGCATTGGATGTTAGAGGACCAGTGCTTTGTATCAGTTTCAGAAGCAGAGTTGGACTAGATATGGTCTGTATGTGTAGGAAACACTGTTCTTTGTTCTCAGCACACTCACGTTTCCTGCTGTCTTAGAGACTCTAGAAAGCAAGAGCGTGCTTCTCTCTCTAAAGCAGAGTGTGATCCAGGGATGAGAACTATGCTGTGTGTTTCCCTTCAGAAATGGAGTTAAATCACAGGCTCTGTGTCTTCCTACAAGCAAGACATCGTTTCAGGTAAGGGAAGTCACTTTTCAGCTCAAACGAACTACATCGTTCACGGAGCTCACACGTTTCTCATCTCAACAGACAAGCATTGGATGTTAGAGGACCAGTGCTTTGTATCAGTTTAAGAAGCAGAGTTGGACTAGATATGGTGCGTATGTGTAGGAAACACCGTTCTTTAGTCTCAGCACACTCACTTTTCATGCTGTCTTAGAGACTCTAGAAAGCAAGAGCATGCTTCTTGCTCTAAAGCAGAGTGTGATCCATGGATGAGAACTATGCTGTGTGTTTCCCTTCAGAAATGGAGTTAAATCCCAGGCTCTGTGTCTTCCTACAAGCAAGACTTCGTTTCATGTAAGGGCAGTCATTTTTCGACTCAAACAAACTACATCGCTCATGAAGCTCACACGTTTCTCATCTTAACTGACAAGCCTTGGATGTTAGAGTAACGTGCATTGTATCAGTTTCAGAAGCAGAGTTGGTCTAGATATGGTCTCTATGTGTAGGAAACACTGTTCTTTGTTCTCAGCACACTCATGTTTCCTGCTGTCTTAGAGACTCTAGAAAGCAAGAGCGTGCTTCTCGCTCTAAAGCAGAGTGTGATGCAGGGTTGAGAACTATGCTGTGTGTTTCCCTTCAGAAATGGAGTTAAATCCCAGGCTCTGTGTCTTCCTACAAGCAAGACTTCGTTTCAGGTAAGGGCAGTCACTTTTCAGCTCAAACGAACTACATCGTTCACGGAGCTCACACGTTTCTCATCTCAACAGACAAGCATTGGATGTTAGAGGACCAGTGCTTTGTATCAGTTTAAGAAGCAGAGTTGGACTAGATATGGTCTGTATGTGTAGGAACCACCGTTATTTGGTCTCAGCACACTAACGTTTCCTGCTGTCTTAGAGACTCTAGAAAGCAAGAGCATGCTTCTTGCTCTAAAGCAGAGTGTGATGCATGGATGAGAACTATGCTGTGTGTTTCCCTTCATAAATGGAGTTAAATCCCAGGCTCTGTGTCTTCCTACAAGCAAGACTTCGTTTCAGGTAAGGGCAGTCATTTTTCGGCTCAAACGAACTACATCGTTCATGGAGCTCACACGTTACTCATCTTAACTGACAAGCCTTGGATGTTAGAGGAACAGTGCATTGTATCAGTTTCAGAAGCAGAGTTGGTCTAGATATGGTCTGTATGTGTAAGAAACACTGTTCTTTGTTCTCAGCACACTCATGTTTCCTGCTGTCTTAGAGACTCTAGAAAGCAAGAGCGTGCTTCTCGCTCTAAAGCAGAGTGTGATCCAGGGTTGAGAACTCTGCTGTGTGTTTCCCTTCAGAAATGGAGTTAAATCTGGGGCTCTGTGTCTTCCTACAAACAAGAATTCGTTTCAGGTAATGGCAGTCACTTTTCAGCTCAAAGGAACTACATCGTTCACGGAGCTCACACGTTTCTAATCTTAACAGACAAGCATTGGATGTTAGAGGGCCAGTGCTTTGTATCAGTATCATAAGCAGAGTTGGACTAGATATGGTCTGTATGTGTAGGAAATACCGTTCTTTGTTCTCAGCACACTCACGTTTCCTGCTGTCTTAGAGACCCTAGAAAGCAAGAGCATGCTTCTTGCTCTAAAGCAGAGTGTGATCCATGGATGAGAACTATGCTGTGTGTTTCCCTTCAGAAATGGAGTTAAATCCCAGGCTCTGTGTCTTCCTACAAGCAAGACTTCGTTTCATGTAAAGGCAGTCACTTTTCAGCTCAAACGAACTACATCGTTCACGGAGCTCACACGATTCTCATCTCAACAGACAAGCAATGGATGTTAGAGGACCAGTGCTTTGTATCAGTTTAAGAAGCAGAGTTGGACTAGATATGGTCCCTATGTGTAGGAAACACCGTTCTTTTGTTCTCAACACATTCACGTTTCCTGCTGTCTTAGAGAATCTAGAAAGCAAGAGCATGCTTGTTGCTCTAAAGCAGAGTGTGATCCATGGATGAGAACTATGATGTGTGTTTCCCTTCAGAAATGGAGTTAAATCCCACGCTCTGTGTCTTCCTACAAGCAAGACTTCGTTTCAGGTAAGTGAAGTCATTTTTCGGCTCAAACGAACTACATTGTTCATGAAGCTCACACGTTTCTTATGTTAACTGACAAGCATTGGATGTTAGAGGACCAGAGCTTTGTATCAGTTTCAGAAGCAGATTTGGACTACATATGGTCTGTATGTGTAGGAAACTCCATTCTTTTGTTCTGGGCACACTCAGATTTCCTGCTATTAGAGACTCTAGAAAGCAAGAGTGTACTTCTTGCTGTTAAGCAGAGTGTGATCCATGGGTGAGAACTATGCTGTGTGTTTCCCTTCAGAAATGGAGTAAAATCCCAGGCTCTGTGTCTTCCTACAAGCAAGACTTCGTTTCAGGAAAGTGAAGTCATTTTTCGGCTCAAACGAACTACATCGTTCACGAAGCTCACACGTTTCTCATCTTAACTGACAAGCATTGGATGTTAGTGGAACAGTGCATTGTATCAGTTTCAGAAGCAGATTTGGACTACATATGGTCCGTATTTGTAGGAAATACCGTTCTTTTGTTCTGGGCACACTCAGATTTCCTGCTGTATTAGAGACTCTAGAAAGCAAGAGCGTGCTTCTTGCTCTAAAGCAGAGTGTGATCCATGGATGAGAACTATGCTGTGTGTTTTCCTTCAGAAATGGAGTTAAATCCCAGCGTCTATGTCTTCCTACATGCAAGACTTCTTTTCAGGTGAGGGCAGTCACTTTTCAGCTCAAACGAACTACATCGTTCACGAAGCTCACACGTTTCTCATCTTAACAGAAAAGCATTGGATGTTAGAGGACCAGTGCTTTGTATCAGTTTCAGAAGCAGAGTTGGACTATATAATGTCTGTATGTGTAGGAAAAAACCGTTCTTTTGTTCTCAGCACACTCACGTTTCCTGCTGTCTTAGAGACCCTAGAAAGCAAGAGCGTGCTTCTTTTCTAAAGCAGAGTGTGAACAATGGATGAGAACACTGCTGTGTGTTTCACTTCAGAAATGGAGTTAAATCCCAGGCTCTGTGTCTTCCTACAAGCAAGAATTCGTTTCAGGTAAGGGCAGTCACTTTTCTGCTCCAATGAACTACATTGTTCATGAAGCTCACACGTTTCTTATGTTAACTGACAAGCATTGGATGTTAGAGGACCAGAGCTTTGTATCAGTTTCAGAAGCAGATTTGGACTACATATGGTCTGTATGTGTAGGAAACTCCATTCTTTTGTTCTGGGCACACTCAGATTTCCTGCTATTAGAGACGCTAGAAAGCAAGAGTGTACTTCTTGCTGTTAAGCAGAGTGTGATCCATGGGTGAGAACTATGCTGTGTGTTTCCCTTCAATAATGGAGTTAATTCCCAGGCTCTGTGTCTTCCTAAAAGCAAGACTTCGTTTCATGTAAGGGCAGTCATTTTTCGGCTCAATCGAACTACATCGATCACGAAGCTCATACGTTTCTCATCTTTACTGACAAGCATTGGATGTTAGAGGAACAGTGCTTTGTATCAGTTTCAGAAGCATAGTTGGACTATATAATGTCTGTATGTGTAGGAAAAAACCGTTCTTTTGTTCTCAGCACACTCACGTTTCCTGCTGTCTTAGAGACCCTAGAAAGCAAGAGCATGCTTCTTGTTCTAAAGCAGAGTGTGATCAATGGATGAGAACACTGCTGTGTGTTTCACTTCAGAAATGGAGTTAAATCCCAGGCTCTGTGTCTTCCTACAAGCAAGACTTCGTTTCAGGTAAGGTCAGTCATTTTTCGGCTCAAACGAATTACATCGTTCACGAAGCTCACACGTTTCTCATCTTAACTGACAAGCATTGGATGTTAGTGGAACAGTGCATTGTATCAGTTTCAGAAGCAGATTTGGACTACATATGGTCCGTATTTGTAGGAAATACCGTTCTTTTGTTCTGGGCACACTCAGATTTCCTGCTGTATTAGAGACTGTAGAAAGCAAGAGCATGCTTCTTGCTCTAAAGCAGAGTGTGATCCATGGATGAGAACTATGCTGTGTGTTTTCCTTCAGAAATGGAGTTAAATCCCAGCGTCTATGTCTTCCTACATGCAAGACTTCGTTTCAGGTGAGGGCAGTCACTTTTCAGCTCAAACGAACTACATCGTTCACGAAGCTCACACGTTTCTCATCTTAACAGAAAAGCATTGGATGTTAGAGGACCAGTACTTTGTATCAGTTTCAGAAGCAGAGTTGGACTATATAATGTCTGTATGTGTAGGAAAAAACCGTTCTTTTGTTCTCAGCACACTCACGTTTCCTGTTGTCTTAGAGACCCTAGAAAGCAAGAGCGTGCTTCTTTTCTAAAGCAGAGTGTGATCAATGGATGAGAACACTGCTGTGTGTTTCACTTCAGAAATGGAGTTAAATCCCAGGCTCTGTGTCTTCCTACAAGCAAGACTTCGTTTCTGGTAAGGGCAGTCACTTTTCTGCTCCAATGAACTACATTGTTCATGAAGCTCACACGTTTCTTATGTTAACTGACAAGCATTGGATGTTAGAGGACCAGAGCTTTGTATCAGTTTCAGAAGCAGATTTGGACTACATATGGTCTGTATGTGTAGGAAACTCCATTCTTTTGTTCTGGGCACACTCAGATTTCCTGCTATTAGAGACTCTAGAAAGCAAGAGTGTACTTCTTGCTGTTAAGCAGAGTGTGATCCATGGGTGAGAACTATGCTGTGTGTTTCCCTTCAGAAATGGAGTAAAATCCCAGGCTCTGTGTCTTCCTACAAGCAAGACTTCGTTTCAGGAAAGTGAAGTCATTTTTCGGCTCAAACGAACTACATCGTTCACGAAGCTCACACGTTTCTCATCTTAACTGACAAGCATTGGATGTTAGTGGAACAGTGCATTGTATCAGTTTCAGAAGCAGATTTGGACTACATATGGTCCGTATTTGTAGGAAATACCGTTCTTTTGTTCTGGGCACACTCAGATTTCCTGCTGTATTAGAGACTCTAGAAAGCAAGAGCGTGCTTCTTGCTCTAAAGCAGAGTGTGATCCATGGATGAGAACTATGCTGTGTGTTTTCCTTCAGAAATGGAGTTAAATCCCAGCGTCTATGTCTTCCTACATGCAAGACTTCGTTTCAGGTGAGGGCAGTCACTTTTCAGCTCAAACGAACTACATCGTTCACAAAGCTCACACGTTTCTCATCTTAACAGAAAAGCATTGGATGTTAGAGGACCAGTGCTTTGTATCAGTTTCAGAAGCAGAGTTGGACTATATAATGTCTGTATGTGTAGGAAAAAACCGTTCTTTTGTTCTCAGCACACTCACGTTTCCTGCTGTCTTAGAGACCCTAGAAAGCAAGAGCGTGCTTCTTTTCTAAAGCACAGTGTGATCAATGGATGAGAACACTGCTGTGTGTTTCACTTCAGAAATGGAGTTAAATCCCAGGCTCTGTGTCTTCCTACAAGCAAGACTTCGTTTCAGGTAAGGGCAGTCACTTTTCTGCTCCAATGAACTACATTGTTCATGAAGCTCACACGTTTCTTATGTTAACTGACAAGCATTGGATGTTAGAGGACCAGAGCTTTGTATCAGTTTCAGAAGCAGATTTGGACTACATATGGTCTGTATGTGTAGGAAACTCCATTCTTTTGTTCTGGGCACACTCAGATTTCCTGCTATTAGAGACTCTAGGAAGCAAGAGTGTACTTCTTGCTGTTAAGCAGAGTGTGATCCATGGGTGAGAACTATGCTGTGTGTTTCCCTTCAGAAATGGAGTAAAATCCCAGGCTCTGTGTCTTCCTACAAGCAAGACTTCGTTTCAGGTAAGGGCAGTCACTTTTCAGCTCAAAGGAACTACATCGTTCACGGAGCTCACACGTTTCTAATCTTAACAGAAAAGCATTGGATGTTAGAGGACCAGTGCTTTGTATCAGTTTCAGAAGCAGAGTTGGACTAGATATGGTCTGTATGTGTAGGAAACACTGTTCTTTGTTCTCAGCACACTCACGTTTCCTGCTGTCTTAGAGACTCTAGAAAGCAAGAGCGTGCTTCTCTCTCTAAAGCAGAGTGTGATCCAGGGATGAGAACTATGCTGTGTGTTTCCCTTCAGAAATGGAGTTAAATCACAGGCTCTGTGTCTTCCTACAAGCAAGACATCGTTTCAGGTAAGGGAAGTCACTTTTCAGCTCAAACGAACTACATCGTTCACGGAGCTCACACGTTTCTCATCTCAACAGACAAGCATTGGATGTTAGAGGACCAGTGCTTTGTATCAGTTTAAGAAGCAGAGTTGGACTAGATATGGTGCGTATGTGTAGGAAACACCGTTCTTTAGTCTCAGCACACTCACTTTTCATGCTGTCTTAGAGACTCTAGAAAGCAAGAGCATGCTTCTTGCTCTAAAGCAGAGTGTGATCCATGGATGAGAACTATGCTGTGTGTTTCCCTTCAGAAATGGAGTTAAATCCCAGGCTCTGTGTCTTCCTACAAGCAAGACTTCGTTTCATGTAAGGGCAGTCATTTTTCGACTCAAACAAACTACATCGCTCATGAAGCTCACACGTTTCTCATCTTAACTGACAAGCCTTGGATGTTAGAGTAACGTGCATTGTATCAGTTTCAGAAGCAGAGTTGGTCTAGATATGGTCTGTATGTGTAGGAAACACTGTTCTTTGTTCTCAGCACACTCATGTTTCCTGCTGTCTTAGAGACTCTAGAAAGCAAGAGCGTGCTTCTCGCTCTAAAGCAGAGTGTGATGCAGGGTTGAGAACTATGCTGTGTGTTTCCCTTCAGAAATGGAGTTAAATCCCAGGCTCTGTGTCTTCCTACAAGCAAGACTTCGTTTCAGGTAAGGGCAGTCACTTTTCAGCTCAAACGAACTACATCGTTCACGGAGCTCACACGTTTCTCATCTCAACAGACAAGCATTGGATGTTAGAGGACCAGTGCTTTGTATCAGTTTAAGAAGCAGAGTTGGACTAGATATGGTCTGTATGTGTAGGAACCACCGTTATTTGGTCTCAGCACACTAACGTTTCCTGCTGTCTTAGAGACTCTAGAAAGCAAGAGCATGCTTCTTGCTCTAAAGCAGAGTGTGATGCCTGGATGAGAACTATGCTGTGTGTTTCCCTTCAGAAATGGAGTTAAATCCCAGGCTCTGTGTCTTCCTACAAGCAAGACTTCGTTTCAGGTAAGGGCAGTCATTTTTCAGCTCAAACGAACTACATCGTTCATGGAGCTCACACGTTACTCATCTTAACTGACAAGCCTTGGATGTTAGAGGAACAGTGCATTGTATCAGTTTCAGAAGCAGAGTTGGTCTAGATATGGTCTGTATGTGTAAGAAACACTGTTCTTTGTTCTCAGCACACTCATGTTTCCTGCTGTCTTAGAGACTCTAGAAAGCAAGAGTGTGCTTCTCGCTCTAAAGCAGAGTGTGATCCAGGGTTGAGAACTCTGCTGTGTGTTTCCCTTCAGAAATGGAGTTAAATCCCAGGCTCTGTGTCTTCCTACAAGCAATACTTCGTTTCAGGTAAGGGCAGTCACTTTTCAGCTCAAACGAACTACATCGTTCACGGAGCTCACACGTTTCTCATCTCAACAGACAAGCATTGGATGTTAGAGGACCAGTGCTTTGTATCAGTTTAAGAAGCAGAGTTGGACTAGATATGGTCTGTATGTGTAGGAAACACTGTTCTTTGTTCTCAGCACACTCACGTTTCCTGCTGTCTTAGAGACTCTAGAAAGCAAGAGCGTGCTTCTCTCTCTAAAGCAGAGTGTGATCCAGGGATGAGAACTATGCTGTGTGTTTCCCTTCAGAAATGGAGTTAAATCACACGCTCTGTGTCTTCCTACAAGCAAGACATCTTTTCAGGTAAGGGAAGTCACTTTTCAGCTCAAACGAACTACATCGTTCACGGAGCTCACACGTTTCTCATCTCAACAGACAAGCATTGGATGTTAGAGGACCAGTGCTTTGTATCAGTTTAAGAAGCAGAGTTGGACTAGATATGGTGCGTATGTGTAGGAAACACCGTTCTTTAGTCTCAGCACACTCACTTTTCATGCTGTCTTAGAGACTCTAGAAAGCAAGAGCATGCTTCTTGCTCTAAAGCAGAGTGTGATCCATGGATGAGAACTATGCTGTGTGTTTCCCTTCAGAAATGGAGTTAAATCCCAGGCTCTGTGTCTTCCTACAAGCAAGACTTCGTTTCATGTAAGGGCAGTCATTTTTCGACTCAAACAAACTACATCGCTCATGAAGCTCACACGTTTCTCATCTTAACTGACAAGCCTTGGATGTTAGAGTAACGTGCATTGTATCAGTTTCAGAAGCAGAGTTGGTCTAGATATGGTCTCTATGTGTAGGAAACACTGTTCTTTGTTCTCAGCACACTCATGTTTCCTGCTGTCTTAGAGACTCTAGAAAGCAAGAGCGTGCTTCTCGCTCTAAAGCAGAGTGTGATGCAGGGTTGAGAACTATGCTGTGTGTTTCCCTTCAGAAATGGAGTTAAATCCCAGGCTCTGTGTCTTCCTACAAGCAAGACTTCGTTTCAGGTAAGGGCAGTCACTTTTCAGCTCAAACGAACTACATCGTTCACGGAGCTCACACGTTTCTCATCTCAACAGACAAGCATTGGATGTTAGAGGACCAGTGCTTTGTATCAGTTTAAGAAGCAGAGTTGGACTAGATATGGTCTGTATGTGTAGGAACCACCGTTATTTGGTCTCAGCACACTAACGTTTCCTGCTGTCTTAGAGACTCTAGAAAGCAAGAGCATGCTTCTTGCTCTAAAGCAGAGTGTGATGCATGGATGAGAACTATGCTGTGTGTTTCCCTTCATAAATGGAGTTAAATCCCAGGCTCTGTGTCTTCCTACAAGCAAGACTTCGTTTCAGGTAAGGGCAGTCATTTTTCGGCTCAAACGAACTACATCGTTCATGGAGCTCACACGTTACTCATCTTAACTGACAAGCCTTGGATGTTAGAGGAACAGTGCATTGTATCAGTTTCAGAAGCAGAGTTGGTCTAGATATGGTCTGTATGTGTAAGAAACACTGTTCTTTGTTCTCAGCACACTCATGTTTCCTGCTGTCTTAGAGACTCTAGAAAGCAAGAGCGTGCTTCTCGCTCTAAAGCAGAGTGTGATCCAGGGTTGAGAACTCTGCTGTGTGTTTCCCTTCAGAAATGGAGTTAAATCTGGGGCTCTGTGTCTTCCTACAAACAAGAATTCGTTTCAGGTAATGGCAGTCACTTTTCAGCTCAAAGGAACTACATCGTTCACGGAGCTCACACGTTTCTAATCTTAACAGACAAGCATTGGATGTTAGAGGGCCAGTGCTTTGTATCAGTATCATAAGCAGAGTTGGACTAGATATGGTCTGTATGTGTAGGAAATACCGTTCTTTGTTCTCAGCACACTCACGTTTCCTGCTGTCTTAGAGACCCTAGAAAGCAAGAGCATGCTTCTTGCTCTAAAGCAGAGTGTGATCCATGGATGAGAACTATGCTGTGTGTTTCCCTTCAGAAATGGAGTTAAATCCCAGGCTCTGTGTCTTCCTACAAGCAAGACTTCGTTTCAGGTAAGTGAAGTCATTTTTCGGCTCAAACGAACTACATTGTTCATGAAGCTCACACGTTTCTTATGTTAACTGACAAGCATTGGATGTTAGAGGACCAGAGCTTTGTATCAGTTTCAGAAGCAGATTTGGACTACATATGGTCTGTATGTGTAGGAAACTCCATTCTTTTGTTCTGGGCACACTCAGATTTCCTGCTATTAGAGACTCTAGAAAGCAAGAGTGTACTTCTTGCTGTTAAGCAGAGTGTGATCCATGGGTGAGAACTATGCTGTGTGTTTCCCTTCAGAAATGGAGTAAAATCCCAGGCTCTGTGTCTTCCTACAAGCAAGACTTCGTTTCAGGAAAGTGAAGTCATTTTTCGGCTCAAACGAACTACATCGTTCACGAAGCTCACACGTTTCTCATCTTAACTGACAAGCATTGGATGTTAGTGGAACAGTGCATTGTATCAGTTTCAGAAGCAGATTTGGACTACATATGGTCCGTATTTGTAGGAAATACCGTTCTTTTGTTCTGGGCACACTCAGATTTCCTGCTGTATTAGAGACTCTAGAAAGCAAGAGCGTGCTTCTTGCTCTAAAGCAGAGTGTGATCCATGGATGAGAACTATGCTGTGTGTTTTCCTTCAGAAATGGAGTTAAATCCCAGCGTCTATGTCTTCCTACATGCAAGACTTCGTTTCAGGTGAGGGCAGTCACTTTTCAGCTCAAATGAACTACATCGTTCACGAAGCTCACACGTTTCTCATCTTAACAGAAAAGCATTGGATGTTAGAGGACCAGTGCTTTGTATCAGTTTCAGAAGCAGAGTTGGACTATATAATGTCTGTATGTGTAGGAAAAAACCGTTCTTTTGTTCTCAGCACACTCACGTTTCCTGCTGTCTTAGAGACCCTAGAAAGCAAGAGCGTGCTTCTTTTCTAAAGCAGAGTGTGAACAATGGATGAGAACACTGCTGTGTGTTTCACTTCAGAAATGGAGTTAAATCCCAGGCTCTGTGTCTTCCTACAAGCAAGACTTCGTTTCAGGTAAGGGCAGTCACTTTTCTGCTCCAATGAACTACATTGTTCATGAAGCTCACACGTTTCTTATGTTAACTGACAAGCATTGGATGTTAGAGGACCAGAGCTTTGTATCAGTTTCAGAAGCAGATTTGGACTACATATGGTCTGTATGTGTAGGAAACTCCATTCTTTTGTTCTGGGCACACTCAGATTTCCTGCTATTAGAGACGCTAGAAAGCAAGAGTGTACTTCTTGCTGTTAAGCAGAGTGTGATCCATGGGTGAGAACTATGCTGTGTGTTTCCCTTCAATAATGGAGTTAATTCCCAGGCTCTGTGTCTTCCTAAAAGCAAGACTTCGTTTCATGTAAGGGCAGTCATTTTTCGGCTCAATCGAACTACATCGATCACGAAGCTCATACGTTTCTCATCTTTACTGACAAGCATTGGATGTTAGAGGAACAGTGCTTTGTATCAGTTTCAGAAGCATAGTTGGACTATATAATGTCTGTATGTGTAGGAAAAAACCGTTCTTTTGTTCTCAGCACACTCACGTTTCCTGCTGTCTTAGAGACCCTAGAAAGCAAGAGCATGCTTCTTGTTCTAAAGCAGAGTGTGATCAATGGATGAGAACACTGCTGTGTGTTTCACTTCAGAAATGGAGTTAAATCCCAGGCTCTGTGTCTTCCTACAAGGAAGACTTCGTTTCAGGTAAGGGCAGTCACTTTTCTGCTCAAACAAACTACATTGTTCATGAAGCTCACATGTTTCTTATCTTAACTGACAAGCATTGGATGTTAGAGGACAAGAGCTTTGTATCAGTTTCAGAAGCAGATTTGGACTACATATGGTCCGTATGTGTAGGAAACTCCGTTCTTTTGTTCTGGGCACACTCAGATTTCCTGCTGTATTAGAGACTCTAGAAAGCAAGAGCGTGCTTCTTGCTGATAAGCAGAGTGTGATCCATGGGTGAGAACTATGCTGTGTGTTTCCCTTCAGAAATGGAGTTAAATCCGGGGCTCTGTGTCTTCCTACAAACAAGAATTCGTTTCAGTTAATGGCAGTCACTTTTCAGCTCAAAGGAACTACATCGTTCACGGAGCTCACACGTTTCTAATCTTAACAGACAAGCATTGGATGTTAGAGGGCCAGTGCTTTGTATCAGTATCATAAGCAGAGTTGGACTAGATATGGTCTGTATGTGTAGGAAACACCGTTCTTTGTTCTCAGCACACTCACGTTTCCTGCTGTCTTAGAGACCCTAGAAAGCAAGAGCATGCTTCTTGCTCTAAAGCAGAGTGTGATCCATGGATGAGAACTATGCTGTGTGTTTCCCTTCAGAAATGGAGTTAAATCCCAGGCTCTGTGTCTTCCTACAAGCAAGACTTCGTTTCATGTAAGGGCAGTCACTTTTCAGCTCAAACGAACTACATCGTTCACGGAGCTCACACGATTCTCATCTCAACAGACAAGCAATGGATGTTAGAGGACCAGTGCTTTGTATCAGTTTAAGAAGCAGAGTTGGACTAGATATGGTCCGTATGTGTAGGAAACACCGTTCTTTTGTTCTCAACACATTCACGTTTCCTCCTGTCTTAGAGAATCTAGAAAGCAAGAGCATGCTTGTTGCTCTAAAGCAGAGTGTGATCCATGGATGAGAACTATGATGTGTGTTTCCCTTCAGAAATGGAGTTAAATCCCACGCTCTGTGTCTTCCTACAAGCAAGACTTCGTTTCAGGTAAGGTCAGTCATTTTTCGGCTCAAACGAATTACATCGTTCACGAAGCTCACACGTTTCTCATCTTAACTGACAAGCATTGGATGTTAGTGGAACAGTGCATTGTATCAGATTCAGAAGCAGATTTGGACTACATATGGTCCGTATTTGTAGGAAATACCGTTCTTTTGTTCTGGGCACACTCAGATTTCCTGCTGTATTAGAGACTGTAGAAAACAAGAGCATGCTTCTTGCTCTAAAGCAGAGTGTGATCCATGGATGAGAACTATGCTGTGTGTTTTCCTTCAGAAATGGAGTTAAATCCCAGCGTCTATGTCTTCCTACATGCAAGACTTCGTTTCAGGTGAGGGCAGTCACTTTTCAGCTCAAACAAACTACATCGTTCACGAAGCTCACACGTTTCTCATCTTAACAGAAAAGCATTGGATGTTAGAGGACCAGTACTTTGTATCAATTTCAGAAGCAGAGTTGGACTATATAATGTCTGTATGTGTAGGAAAAAACCGTTCTTTTGTTCTCAGCACACTCACGTTTCCTGTTGTCTTAGAGACCCTAGAAAGCAAGAGCGTGCTTCTTTTCTAAAGCAGAGTGTGATCAATGGATGAGAACACTGCTGTGTGTTTCACTTCAGAAATGGAGTTAAATCCCAGGCTCTGTGTCTTCCTACAAGCAAGACTTCGTTTCTGGTAAGGGCAGTCACTTTTCTGCTCCAATGAACTACATTGTTCATGAAGCTCACACGTTTCTTATGTTAACTGACAAGCATTGGATGTTAGAGGACCAGAGCTTTGTATCAGTTTCAGAAGCAGATTTGGACTACATATGGTCTGTATGTGTAGGAAACTCCATTCTTTTGTTCTGGGCACACTCAGATTTCCTGCTATTAGAGACTCTAGAAAGCAAGAGTGTACTTCTTGCTGTTAAGCAGAGTGTGATCCATGGGTGAGAACTATGCTGTGTGTTTCCCTTCAGAAATGGAGTAAAATCCCAGGCTCTGTGTCTTCCTACAAGCAAGACTTCGTTTCAGGAAAGTGAAGTCATTTTTCGGCTCAAACGAACTACATCGTTCACGAAGCTCACACGTTTCTCATCTTAACTGACAAGCATTGGATGTTAGTGGAACAGTGCATTGTATCAGTTTCAGAAGCAGATTTGGACTACATATGGTCCGTATTTGTAGGAAATACCGTTCTTTTGTTCTGGGCACACTCAGATTTCCTGCTGTATTAGAGACTCTAGAAAGCAAGAGCGTGCTTCTTGCTCTAAAGAGGAGTGTGATCCATGGATGAGAACTATGCTGTGTGTTTTCCTTCAGAAATGGAGTTAAATCCCAGCGTCTATGTCTTCCTACATGCAAGACTTCGTTTCAGGTGAGGGCAGTCACTTTTCAGCTCAAACGAACTACATCGTTCACAAAGCTCACACGTTTCTCATCTTAACAGAAAAGCATTGGATGTTAGAGGACCAGTGCTTTGTATCAGTTTCAGAAGCAGAGTTGGACTATATAATGTCTGTATGTGTAGGAAAAAACCGTTCTTTTGTTCTCAGCACACTCACGTTTCCTGCTGTCTTAGAGACCCTAGAAAGCAAGAGCGTGCTTCTTTTCTAAAGCAGAGTGTGATCAATGGATGAGAACACTGCTGTGTGTTTCACTTCAGAAATGGAGTTAAATCCCAGGCTCTGTGTCTTCCTACAAGCAAGACTTCGTTTCAGGTAAGGGCAGTCACTTTTCTGCTCCAATGAACTACATTGTTCATGAAGCTCACACGTTTCTTATGTTAACTGACAAGCATTGGATGTTAGAGGACCAGAGCTTTGTATCAGTTTCAGAAGCAGATTTGGACTACATATGGTCTGTATGTGTAGGAAACTCCATTCTTTTGTTCTGGGCACACTCAGATTTCCTGCTATTAGAGACTCTAGAAAGCAAGAGTGTACTTCTTGCTGTTAAGCAGAGTGTGATCCATGGGTGAGAACTATGCTGTGTGTTTCCCTTCAGAAATGGAGTAAAATCCCAGGCTCTGTGTCTTCCTACAAGCAAGACTTCGTTTCAGGTAAGGGCAGTCACTTTTCAGCTCAAAGGAACTACATCGTTCACGGAGCTCACACGTTTCTAATCTTAACAGAAAAGCATTGGATGTTAGAGGACCAGTGCTTTGTATCAGTTTCAGAAGCAGAGTTGGACTAGATATGGTCTGTATGTGTAGGAAACACTGTTCTTTGTTCTCAGCACACTCACGTTTCCTGCTGTCTTAGAGACTCTAGAAAGCAAGAGCGTGCTTCTCTCTCTAAAGCAGAGTGTGATCCAGAGATGAGAACTATGCTGTGTGTTTCCCTTCAGAAATGGAGTTAAATCACAGGCTCTGTGTCTTCCTACAAGCAAGACATCGTTTCAGGTAAGGGAAGTCACTTTTCAGCTCAAACGAACTACATCGTTCACGGAGCTCACACGTTTCTCCTCTCAACAGACAAGCATTGGATGTTAGAGGACCAGTGCTTTGTATCAGTTTAAGAAGCAGAGTTGGACTAGATATGGTGCGTATGTGTAGGAAACACCGTTCTTTAGTCTCAGCACACTCACTTTTCATGCTGTCTTAGAGACTCTAGAAAGCAAGAGCATGCTTCTTGCTCTAAAGCAGAGTGTGATCCATGGATGAGAACTATGCTGTGTGTTTCCCTTCAGAAATGGAGTTAAATCCCAGGCTCTGTGTCTTCCTACAAGCAAGACTTCGTTTCATGTAAGGGCAGTCATTTTTCGACTCAAACAAACTACATCGCTCATGAAGCTCACACGTTTCTCATCTTAACTGACAAGCCTTGGATGTTAGAGTAACGTGCATTGTATCAGTTTCAGAAGCAGAGTTGGTCTAGATATGGTCTGTATGTGTAGGAAACACTGTTCTTTGTTCTCAGCACACTCATGTTTCCTGCTGTCTTAGAGACTCTAGAAAGCAAGAGCGTGCTTCTCGCTCTAAAGCAGAGTGTGATGCAGGGTTGAGAACTATGCTGTGTGTTTCCCTTCAGAAATGGAGTTAAATCCCAGGCTCTGTGTCTTCCTACAAGCAAGACTTCGTTTCAGGTAAGGGCAGTCACTTTTCAGCTCAAACGAACTACATCGTTCACGGAGCTCACACGTTTCTCATCTCAACAGACAAGCATTGGATGTTAGAGGAACAGTGCTTTGTATCAGTTTAAGAAGCAGAGTTGGACTAGATATGGTCTGTATGTGTAGGAACCACCGTTATTTGGTCTCAGCACACTAACGTTTCCTGCTGTCTTAGAGACTCTAGAAAGCAAGAGCATGCTTCTTGCTCTAAAGCAGAGTGTGATGCCTGGATGAGAACTATGCTGTGTGTTTCCCTTCAGAAATGGAGTTAAATCCCAGGCTCTGTGTCTTCCTACAAGCAAGACTTCGTTTCAGGTAAGGGCAGTCATTTTTCAGCTCAAACGAACTACATCGTTCATGGAGCTCACACGTTACTCATCTTAACTGACAAGCCTTGGATGTTAGAGGAACAGTGCATTGTATCAGTTTCAGAAGCAGAGTTGGTCTAGATATGGTCTGTATGTGTAAGAAACACTGTTCTTTGTTCTCAGCACACTCATGTTTCCTGCTGTCTTAGAGACTCTAGAAAGCAAGAGTGTGCTTCTCGCTCTAAAGCAGAGTGTGATCCAGGGTTGAGAACTCTGCTGTGTGTTTCCCTTCAGAAATGGAGTTAAATCCCAGGCTCTGTGTCTTCCTACAAGCAAGACTTCGTTTCAGGTAAGGGCAGTCACTTTTCAGCTCAAAGGAACTACATTGTTCACGGAGCTCACACGTTTCTTATGTTAACTGACAAGCATTGGATGTTAGAGGACCAGAGCTTTGTATCAGTTTCAGAAGCAGATTTGGACTACATATGGTCTGTATGTGTAGGAAACTCCATTCTTTTGTTCTGGGCACACTCAGATTTCCTGCTATTAGAGACTCTAGAAAGCAAGAGTGTACTTCTTGCTGTTAAGCAGAGTGTGATCCATGGGTGAGAACTATGCTGTGTGTTTCCCTTCAGAAATGGAGTAAAATCCCAGGCTCTGTGTCTTCCTACAAGCAAGACTTCGTTTCAGGAAAGTGAAGTCATTTTTCGGCTCAAACGAACTACATCGTTCACGAAGCTCACACGTTTCTCATCTTAACTGACAAGCATTGGATGTTAGTGGAACAGTGCATTGTATCAGTTTCAGAAGCAGATTTGGACTACATATGGTCCGTATTTGTAGGAAATACCGTTCTTTTGTTCTGGGCACACTCAGATTTCCTGCTGTATTAGAGACTCTAGAAAGCAAGAGCGTGCTTCTTGCTCTAAAGCAGAGTGTGATCCATGGATGAGAACTATGCTGTGTGTTTTCCTTCAGAAATGGAGTTAAATCCCAGCGTCTATGTCTTCCTACATGCAAGACTTCTTTTCAGGTGAGGGCAGTCACTTTTCAGCTCAAACGAACTACATCGTTCACGAAGCTCACACGTTTCTCATCTTAACAGAAAAGCATTGGATGTTAGAGGACCAGTGCTTTGTATCAGTTTCAGAAGCAGAGTTGGACTATATAACGTCTGTATGTGTAGGAAAAAACCGTTCTTTTGTTCTCAGCACACTCACGTTTCCTGCTGTCTTAGAGACCCTAGAAAGCAAGAGCGTGCTTCTTTTCTAAAGCAGAGTGTGAACAATGGATGAGAACACTGCTGTGTGTTTCACTTCAGAAATGGAGTTAAATCCCAGGCTCTGTGTCTTCCTACAAGCAAGACTTCGTTTCAGGTAAGGGCAGTCACTTTTCTGCTCCAATGAACTACATTGTTCATGAAGCTCACACGTTTCTTATGTTAACTGACAAGCATTGGATGTTAGAGGACCAGAGCTTTGTATCAGTTTCAGAAGCAGATTTGGACTACATATGGTCTGTATGTGTAGGAAACTCCATTCTTTTGTTCTGGGCACACTCAGATTTCCTGCTATTAGAGACGCTAGAAAGCAAGAGTGTACTTCTTGCTGTTAAGCAGAGTGTGATCCATGGGTGAGAACTATGCTGTGTGTTTCCCTTCAATAATGGAGTTAATTCCCAGGCTCTGTGTCTTCCTAAAAGCAAGACTTCGTTTCATGTAAGGGCAGTCTTTTTTCGGCTCAATCGAACTACATCGATCACGAAGCTCATACGTTTCTCATCTTTACTGACAAGCATTGGATGTTAGAGGAACAGTGCTTTGTATCAGTTTCAGAAGCATAGTTGGACTATATAATGTCTGTATGTGTAGGAAAAAACCGTTCTTTTGTTCTCAGCACACTCACGTTTCCTGCTGTCTTAGAGACCCTAGAAAGCAAGAGCATGCTTCTTGTTCTAAAGCAGAGTGTGATCAATGGATGAGAACACTGCTGTGTGTTTCACTTCAGAAATGGAGTTAAATCCCAGGCTCTGTGTCTTCCTACAAGGAAGACTTCGTTTCAGGTAAGGGCAGTCACTTTTCTGCTCAAACAAACTACATTGTTCATGAAGCTCACATGTTTCTTATCTTAACTGACAAGCATTGGATGTTAGAGGACAAGAGCTTTGTATCAGTTTCAGAAGCAGATTTGGACTACATATGGTCCGTATGTGTAGGAAACTCCGTTCTTTTGTTCTGGGCACACTCAGATTTCCTGCTGTATTAGAGACTCTAGAAAGCAAGAGCGTGCTTCTTGCTGATAAGCAGAGTGTGATCCATGGGTGAGAACTATGCTGTGTGTTTCCCTTCAGAAATGGAGTTAAATCCGGGGCTCTGTGTCTTCCTACAAACAAGAATTCGTTTCAGTTAATGGCAGTCACTTTTCAGCTCAAAGGAACTACATCGTTCACGGAGCTCACACGTTTCTAATCTTAACAGACAAGCATTGGATGTTAGAGGGCCAGTGCTTTGTATCAGTATCATAAGCAGAGTTGGACTAGATATGGTCTGTATGTGTAGGAAACACCGTTCTTTGTTCTCAGCACACTCACGTTTCCTGCTGTCTTAGAGACCCTAGAAAGCAAGAGCATGCTTCTTGCTCTAAAGCAGAGTGTGATCCATGGATGAGAACTATGCTGTGTGTTTCCCTTCAGAAATGGAGTTAAATCCCAGGCTCTGTGTCTTCCTACAAGCAAGACTTCGTTTCATGTAAGGGCAGTCACTTTTCAGCTCAAACGAACTACATCGTTCACGGAGCTCACACGATTCTCATCTCAACAGACAAGCAATGGATGTTAGAGGACCAGTGCTTTGTATCAGTTTAAGAAGCAGAGTTGGACTAGATATGGTCCGTATGTGTAGGAAACACCGTTCTTTTGTTCTCAACACATTCACGTTTCCTGCTGTCTTAGAGAATCTAGAAAGCAAGAGCATGCTTGTTGCTCTAAAGCAGAGTGTGATCCATGGATGAGAACTATGATGTGTGTTTCCCTTCAGAAATGGAGTTAAATCCCACGCTCTGTGTCTTCCTACAAGCAAGACTTCGTTTCAGGTAAGGTCAGTCATTTTTCGGCTCAAACGAATTACATCGTTCACGAAGCTCACACGTTTCTCATCTTAACTGACAAGCATTGGATGTTAGTGGAACAGTGCATTGTATCAGTTTCAGAAGCAGATTTGGACTACATATGGTCCGTATTTGTAGGAAATACCGTTCTTTTGTTCTGGGCACACTCAGATTTCCTGCTGTATTAGAGACTGTAGAAAACAAGAGCATGCTTCTTGCTCTAAAGCAGAGTGTGATCCATGGATGAGAACTATGCTGTGTGTTTTCCTTCAGAAATGGAGTTAAATCCCAGCGTCTATGTCTTCCTACATGCAAGACTTCGTTTCAGGTGAGGGCAGTCACTTTTCAGCTCAAACAAACTACATCGTTCACGAAGCTCACACGTTTCTCATCTTAACAGAAAAGCATTGGATGTTAGAGGACCAGTGCTTTGTATCAGTTTCAGAAGCAGAGTTGGACTATATAATGTCTGTATGTGTAGGAAAAAACCGTTCTTTTGTTCTCAGCACACTCACGTTTCCTGCTGTCTTAGAGACCCTAGAAAGCAAGAGCGTGCTTCTTTTCTAAAGCAGAGTGTGATCAATGGATGAGAACACTGCTGTGTGTTTCACTTCAGAAATGGATTTAAATCCCAGGCTCTGTGTCTTCCTACAAGCAAGACTTCGTTTCAGGTAAGGGCAGTCACTTTTCTGCTCCAATGAACTACATTGTTCATGAAGCTCACACGTTTCTTATGTTAACTGACAAGCATTGGATGTTAGAGGACCAGAGCTTTGTATCAGTTTCAGAAGCAGATTTGGACTACATATGGTCTGTATGTGTAGGAAACTCCATTCTTTTGTTCTGGGCACACTCAGATTTCCTGCTATTAGAGACTCTAGAAAGCAAGAGTGTACTTCTTGCTGTTAAGCAGAGTGTGATCCATGGGTGAGAACTATGCTGTGTGTTTCCCTTCAGAAATGGAGTAAAATCCCAGGCTCTGTGTCTTCCTACAAGCAAGACTTCGTTTCAGGTAAGGGCAGTCACTTTTCAGCTCAAAGGAACTACATCGTTCACGGAGCTCACACGTTTCTAATCTTAACAGAAAAGCATTGGATGTTAGAGGACCAGTGCTTTGTATCAGTTTCAGAAGCAGAGTTGGACTAGATATGGTCTGTATGTGTAGGAAACACTGTTCTTTGTTCTCAGCACACTCACGTTTCCTGCTGTCTTAGAGACTCTAGAAAGCAAGAGCGTGCTTCTCTCTCTAAAGCAGAGTGTGATCCAGAGATGAGAACTATGCTGTGTGTTTCCCTTCAGAAATGGAGTTAAATCACAGGCTCTGTGTCTTCCTACAAGCAAGACATCGTTTCAGGTAAGGGAAGTCACTTTTCAGCTCAAACGAACTACATCGTTCACGGAGCTCACACGTTTCTCCTCTCAACAGACAAGCATTGGATGTTAGAGGACCAGTGCTTTGTATCAGTTTAAGAAGCAGAGTTGGACTAGATATGGTGCGTATGTGTAGGAAACACCGTTCTTTAGTCTCAGCACACTCACTTTTCATGCTGTCTTAGAGACTCTAGAAAGCAAGAGCATGCTTCTTGCTCTAAAGCAGAGTGTGATCCATGGATGAGAACTATGCTGTGTGTTTCCCTTCAGAAATGGAGTTAAATCCCAGGCTCTGTGTCTTCCTACAAGCAAGACTTCGTTTCATGTAAGGGCAGTCATTTTTCGACTCAAACAAACTACATCGCTCATGAAGCTCACACGTTTCTCATCTTAACTGACAAGCCTTGGATGTTAGAGTAACGTGCATTGTATCAGTTTCAGAAGCAGAGTTGGTCTAGATATGGTCTGTATGTGTAGGAAACACTGTTCTTTGTTCTCAGCACACTCATGTTTCCTGCTGTCTTAGAGACTCTAGAAAGCAAGAGCGTGCTTCTCGCTCTAAAGCAGAGTGTGATGCAGGGTTGAGAACTATGCTGTGTGTTTCCCTTCAGAAATGGAGTTAAATCCCAGGCTCTGTGTCTTCCTACAAGCAAGACTTCGTTTCAGGTAAGGGCAGTCACTTTTCAGCTCAAACGAACTACATCGTTCACGGAGCTCACACGTTTCTCATCTCAACAGACAAGCATTGGATGTTAGAGGAACAGTGCTTTGTATCAGTTTAAGAAGCAGAGTTGGACTAGATATGGTCTGTATGTGTAGGAACCACCGTTATTTGGTCTCAGCACACTAACGTTTCCTGCTGTCTTAGAGACTCTAGAAAGCAAGAGCATGCTTCTTGCTCTAAAGCAGAGTGTGATGCCTGGATGAGAACTATGCTGTGTGTTTCCCTTCAGAAATGGAGTTAAATCCCAGGCTCTGTGTCTTCCTACAAGCAAGACTTCGTTTCAGGTAAGGGCAGTCATTTTTCAGCTCAAACGAACTACATCGTTCATGGAGCTCACACGTTACTCATCTTAACTGACAAGCCTTGGATGTTAGAGGAACAGTGCATTGTATCAGTTTCAGAAGCAGAGTTGGTCTAGATATGGTCTGTATGTGTAAGAAACACTGTTCTTTGTTCTCAGCACACTCATGTTTCCTGCTGTCTTAGAGACTCTAGAAAGCAAGAGTGTGCTTCTCGCTCTAAAGCAGAGTGTGATCCAGGGTTGAGAACTCTGCTGTGTGTTTCCCTTCAGAAATGGAGTTAAATCCCAGGCTCTGTGTCTTCCTACAAGCAAGACTTCGTTTCAGGTAAGGGCAGTCACTTTTCAGCTCAAAGGAACTACATTGTTCACGGAGCTCACACGTTTCTTATGTTAACTGACAAGCATTGGATGTTAGAGGACCAGAGCTTTGTATCAGTTTCAGAAGCAGATTTGGACTACATATGGTCTGTATGTGTAGGAAACTCCATTCTTTTGTTCTGGGCACACTCAGATTTCCTGCTATTAGAGACTCTAGAAAGCAAGAGTGTACTTCTTGCTGTTAAGCAGAGTGTGATCCATGGGTGAGAACTATGCTGTGTGTTTCCCTTCAGAAATGGAGTAAAATCCCAGGCTCTGTGTCTTCCTACAAGCAAGACTTCGTTTCAGGAAAGTGAAGTCATTTTTCGGCTCAAACGAACTACATCGTTCACGAAGCTCACACGTTTCTCATCTTAACTGACAAGCATTGGATGTTAGTGGAACAGTGCATTGTATCAGTTTCAGAAGCAGATTTGGACTACATATGGTCCGTATTTGTAGGAAATACCGTTCTTTTGTTCTGGGCACACTCAGATTTCCTGCTGTATTAGAGACTCTAGAAAGCAAGAGCGTGCTTCTTGCTCTAAAGCAGAGTGTGATCCATGGATGAGAACTATGCTGTGTGTTTTCCTTCAGAAATGGAGTTAAATCCCAGCGTCTATGTCTTCCTACATGCAAGACTTCTTTTCAGGTGAGGGCAGTCACTTTTCAGCTCAAACGAACTACATCGTTCACGAAGCTCACACGTTTCTCATCTTAACAGAAAAGCATTGGATGTTAGAGGACCAGTGCTTTGTATCAGTTTCAGAAGCAGAGTTGGACTATATAACGTCTGTATGTGTAGGAAAAAACCGTTCTTTTGTTCTCAGCACACTCACGTTTCCTGCTGTCTTAGAGACCCTAGAAAGCAAGAGCGTGCTTCTTTTCTAAAGCAGAGTGTGAACAATGGATGAGAACACTGCTGTGTGTTTCACTTCAGAAATGGAGTTAAATCCCAGGCTCTGTGTCTTCCTACAAGCAAGACTTCGTTTCAGGTAAGGGCAGTCACTTTTCTGCTCCAATGAACTACATTGTTCATGAAGCTCACACGTTTCTTATGTTAACTGACAAGCATTGGATGTTAGAGGACCAGAGCTTTGTATCAGTTTCAGAAGCAGATTTGGACTACATATGGTCTGTATGTGTAGGAAACTCCATTCTTTTGTTCTGGGCACACTCAGATTTCCTGCTATTAGAGACGCTAGAAAGCAAGAGTGTACTTCTTGCTGTTAAGCAGAGTGTGATCCATGGGTGAGAACTATGCTGTGTGTTTCCCTTCAATAATGGAGTTAATTCCCAGGCTCTGTGTCTTCCTAAAAGCAAGACTTCGTTTCATGTAAGGGCAGTCTTTTTTCGGCTCAATCGAACTACATCGATCACGAAGCTCATACGTTTCTCATCTTTACTGACAAGCATTGGATGTTAGAGGAACAGTGCTTTGTATCAGTTTCAGAAGCATAGTTGGACTATATAATGTCTGTATGTGTAGGAAAAAACCGTTCTTTTGTTCTCAGCACACTCACGTTTCCTGCTGTCTTAGAGACCCTAGAAAGCAAGAGCATGCTTCTTGTTCTAAAGCAGAGTGTGATCAATGGATGAGAACACTGCTGTGTGTTTCACTTCAGAAATGGAGTTAAATCCCAGGCTCTGTGTCTTCCTACAAGGAAGACTTCGTTTCAGGTAAGGGCAGTCACTTTTCTGCTCAAACAAACTACATTGTTCATGAAGCTCACATGTTTCTTATCTTAACTGACAAGCATTGGATGTTAGAGGACAAGAGCTTTGTATCAGTTTCAGAAGCAGATTTGGACTACATATGGTCCGTATGTGTAGGAAACTCCGTTCTTTTGTTCTGGGCACACTCAGATTTCCTGCTGTATTAGAGACTCTAGAAAGCAAGAGCGTGCTTCTTGCTGATAAGCAGAGTGTGATCCATGGGTGAGAACTATGCTGTGTGTTTCCCTTCAGAAATGGAGTTAAATCCGGGGCTCTGTGTCTTCCTACAAACAAGAATTCGTTTCAGTTAATGGCAGTCACTTTTCAGCTCAAAGGAACTACATCGTTCACGGAGCTCACACGTTTCTAATCTTAACAGACAAGCATTGGATGTTAGAGGGCCAGTGCTTTGTATCAGTATCATAAGCAGAGTTGGACTAGATATGGTCTGTATGTGTAGGAAACACCGTTCTTTGTTCTCAGCACACTCACGTTTCCTGCTGTCTTAGAGACCCTAGAAAGCAAGAGCATGCTTCTTGCTCTAAAGCAGAGTGTGATCCATGGATGAGAACTATGCTGTGTGTTTCCCTTCAGAAATGGAGTTAAATCCCAGGCTCTGTGTCTTCCTACAAGCAAGACTTCGTTTCATGTAAGGGCAGTCACTTTTCAGCTCAAACGAACTACATCGTTCACGGAGCTCACACGATTCTCATCTCAACAGACAAGCAATGGATGTTAGAGGACCAGTGCTTTGTATCAGTTTAAGAAGCAGAGTTGGACTAGATATGGTCCGTATGTGTAGGAAACACCGTTCTTTTGTTCTCAACACATTCACGTTTCCTGCTGTCTTAGAGAATCTAGAAAGCAAGAGCATGCTTGTTGCTCTAAAGCAGAGTGTGATCCATGGATGAGAACTATGATGTGTGTTTCCCTTCAGAAATGGAGTTAAATCCCACGCTCTGTGTCTTCCTACAAGCAAGACTTCGTTTCAGGTAAGGTCAGTCATTTTTCGGCTCAAACGAATTACATCGTTCACGAAGCTCACACGTTTCTCATCTTAACTGACAAGCATTGGATGTTAGTGGAACAGTGCATTGTATCAGTTTCAGAAGCAGATTTGGACTACATATGGTCCGTATTTGTAGGAAATACCGTTCTTTTGTTCTGGGCACACTCAGATTTCCTGCTGTATTAGAGACTGTAGAAAGCAAGAGCATGCTTCTTGCTCTAAAGCAGAGTGTGATCCATGGATGAGAACTATGCTGTGTGTTTTCCTTCAGAAATGGAGTTAAATCCCAGCGTCTATGTCTTCCTACATGCAAGACTTCGTTTCAGGTGAGGGCAGTCACTTTTCAGCTCAAACGAACTACATCGTTCACGAAGCTCACACGTTTCTCATCTTAACAGAAAAGCATTGGATGTTAGAGGACCAGTACTTTGTATCAG
The DNA here is from genome assembly GCA_949786385.1 of Onychomys leucogaster. Classification (NCBI taxonomy): domain Eukaryota; kingdom Metazoa; phylum Chordata; class Mammalia; order Rodentia; family Cricetidae; genus Onychomys; species Onychomys leucogaster. The sequence goes on from CATKUP010000025.1 coordinate 2,473,952, forward strand.
TTTCAGAAGCAGAGTTGGACTATATAATGTCTGTATGTGTAGGAAAAAACCGTTCTTTTGTTCTCAGCACACTCACGTTTCCTGTTGTCTTAGAGACCCTAGAAAGCAAGAGCGTGCTTCTTTTCTAAAGCAGAGTGTGATCAATGGATGAGAACACTGCTGTGTGTTTCACTTCAGAAATGGAGTTAAATCCCAGGCTCTGTGTCTTCCTACAAGCAAGACTTCGTTTCTGGTAAGGGCAGTCACTTTTCTGCTCCAATGAACTACATTGTTCATGAAGCTCACACGTTTCTTATGTTAACTGACAAGCATTGGATGTTAGAGGACCAGAGCTTTGTATCAGTTTCAGAAGCAGATTTGGACTACATATGGTCTGTATGTGTAGGAAACTCCATTCTTTTGTTCTGGGCACACTCAGATTTCCTGCTATTAGAGACTCTAGAAAGCAAGAGTGTACTTCTTGCTGTTAAGCAGAGTGTGATCCATGGGTGAGAACTATGCTGTGTGTTTCCCTTCAGAAATGGAGTAAAATCCCAGGCTCTGTGTCTTCCTACAAGCAAGACTTCGTTTCAGGAAAGTGAAGTCATTTTTCGGCTCAAACGAACTACATCGTTCACGAAGCTCACACGTTTCTCATCTTAACTGACAAGCATTGGATGTTAGTGGAACAGTGCATTGTATCAGTTTCAGAAGCAGATTTGGACTACATATGGTCCGTATTTGTAGGAAATACCGTTCTTTTGTTCTGGGCACACTCAGATTTCCTGCTGTATTAGAGACTCTAGAAAGCAAGAGCGTGCTTCTTGCTCTAAAGCAGAGTGTGATCCATGGATGAGAACTATGCTGTGTGTTTTCCTTCAGAAATGGAGTTAAATCCCAGCGTCTATGTCTTCCTACATGCAAGACTTCGTTTCAGGTGAGGGCAGTCACTTTTCAGCTCAAACGAACTACATCGTTCACAAAGCTCACACGTTTCTCATCTTAACAGAAAAGCATTGGATGTTAGAGGACCAGTGCTTTGTATCAGTTTCAGAAGCAGAGTTGGACTATATAATGTCTGTATGTGTAGGAAAAAACCGTTCTTTTGTTCTCAGCACACTCACGTTTCCTGCTGTCTTAGAGACCCTAGAAAGCAAGAGCGTGCTTCTTTTCTAAAGCAGAGTGTGATCAATGGATGAGAACACTGCTGTGTGTTTCACTTCAGAAATGGAGTTAAATCCCAGGCTCTGTGTCTTCCTACAAGCAAGACTTCGTTTCAGGTAAGGGCAGTCACTTTTCTGCTCCAATGAACTACATTGTTCATGAAGCTCACACGTTTCTTATGTTAACTGACAAGCATTGGATGTTAGAGGACCAGAGCTTTGTATCAGTTTCAGAAGCAGATTTGGACTACATATGGTCTGTATGTGTAGGAAACTCCATTCTTTTGTTCTGGGCACACTCAGATTTCCTGCTATTAGAGACTCTAGAAAGCAAGAGTGTACTTCTTGCTGTTAAGCAGAGTGTGATCCATGGGTGAGAACTATGCTGTGTGTTTCCCTTCAGAAATGGAGTAAAATCCCAGGCTCTGTGTCTTCCTACAAGCAAGACTTCGTTTCAGGTAAGGGCAGTCACTTTTCAGCTCAAAGGAACTACATCGTTCACGGAGCTCACACGTTTCTAATCTTAACAGAAAAGCATTGGATGTTAGAGGACCAGTGCTTTGTATCAGTTTCAGAAGCAGAGTTGGACTAGATATGGTCTGTATGTGTAGGAAACACTGTTCTTTGTTCTCAGCACACTCACGTTTCCTGCTGTCTTAGAGACTCTAGAAAGCAAGAGCGTGCTTCTCTCTCTAAAGCAGAGTGTGATCCAGGGATGAGAACTATGCTGTGTGTTTCCCTTCAGAAATGGAGTTAAATCACAGGCTCTGTGTCTTCCTACAAGCAAGACATCGTTTCAGGTAAGGGAAGTCACTTTTCAGCTCAAACGAACTACATCGTTCACGGAGCTCACACGTTTCTCATCTCAACAGACAAGCATTGGATGTTAGAGGACCAGTGCTTTGTATCAGTTTAAGAAGCAGAGTTGGACTAGATATGGTGCGTATGTGTAGGAAACACCGTTCTTTAGTCTCAGCACACTCACTTTTCATGCTGTCTTAGAGACTCTAGAAAGCAAGAGCATGCTTCTTGCTCTAAAGCAGAGTGTGATCCATGGATGAGAACAATGCTGTGTGTTTCCCTTCAGAAATGGAGTTAAATCCCAGGCTCTGTGTCTTCCTACAAGCAAGACTTCGTTTCATGTAAGGGCAGTCATTTTTCGACTCAAACAAACTACATCGCTCATGAAGCTCACACGTTTCTCATCTTAACTGACAAGCCTTGGATGTTAGAGTAACGTGCATTGTATCAGTTTCAGAAGCAGAGTTGGTCTAGATATGGTCTGTATGTGTAGGAAACACTGTTCTTTGTTCTCAGCACACTCATGTTTCCTGCTGTCTTAGAGACTCTAGAAAGCAAGAGCGTGCTTCTCGCTCTAAAGCAGAGTGTGATGCAGGGTTGAGAACTATGCTGTGTGTTTCCCTTCAGAAATGGAGTTAAATCCCAGGCTCTGTGTCTTCCTACAAGCAAGACTTCGTTTCAGGTAAGGGCAGTCACTTTTCAGCTCAAAGGAACTACATTGTTCACGGAGCTCACACGTTTCTAATTTTAACAGAAAAGCATTGGATGTTAGAGGACCAGTGCTTTGTATCAGTTTCAGAAGCAGAGTTGGACTAGATATGGATGTATGTGTAGGAAACACTGTTCTTTGTTCTGAGCACACTCACGTTTCCTGCTGTCTTAGAGACTCTAGAAAGCAAGAGCATGCTTCTCTCTCTAAAGCAGAGTGTGATCCAGGGATGAGACCTATGCTGTGTGTTTCCTTTCAGAAATGGAGTTGAATCCCAGGCTCTGTGTCTTCCTACAAGCAAGACTTCCTTTCAGGTAAGGGCAGTCACTTTTCAGCTCAAACGAACTACATCGTTCACTGAGCTCACACGTTTCTCATATTAACAGACAAGCATTGGATGTTAGAGGACCAGTGCAATGTATCAGTTTAAGAAGCAGAGTTGGACTAAATATGGTCCATATGTGTAGGAAACACCGTTCTTTTGTTCTCAGCACACTCACGTTTCCTGCTGTCTTAGAGACTCTAGAAAGCAAGAGCGTGCTTCTTGTTCTAAAGCAGAGTGTGATCAATGGATGAGAACACTGCTGTATGTTTCACTTCAGAAATGGTGTTAAATCCCAGGCTCTGAGTCTTCCTACAAGCAAGACATCATTTCAGGTAAGGTCAGTCCTTTTTCTGCTCAAACGAACTACATCGTTCACGAAGCTCACACGTTTCTCATCTTAACTGACAAGCATTGGATGTTAGAGGACCAGTGCATTGTATCAGTTTCAGAAGCAGATTTGGACTACATATGGTCCGTATGTGTAGGAAACACCCTTCTTTTGTTCTGGGCACACTCAGATTTCCTGCTGTATTAGAGACTCTAGAAAGCAAGAGCGTGCTTCTTGCTATAAAGCAGAGCGTGATGCATGGATGAGAACTATGCTGTGTGTTTCCCTTCAGAAATGGAGTTAAATCCCAGGCTCTGTGTCTTCCTACAGGCAAGACTTCGTTTCAGGTAAGGGCAGTCACTTTTCAGCTCCAACGAACTACATCGTTCAAGAAGCTCCCACGTTTCTCATCTTAACAGACAAGTATTGGATGTTAGAGGACCAGTGCTTTGTATCAGTTTCAGAAGAAGAAATGTTGGACTATATAATGTCCGTATGTGTAGGAAACACCGTTCTTTTGTTCTCAGCACACTCACGTTTCCTGCTGTCTTAGAGACTCTAGAAAGCAAGAGCTTGCCTCTTGTTCTAAAGCAGAGTGTGATCAATGGATGAGAACACTGCTGTGTGTTTCACTTCAGAAATGGAGTTAAATCCCAAGCTCTGTGTCTTCCTACAAGGAAGACTTCGTTTCAGGTAAGGGCAGTCACTTTTCTGCTCAAACAAACTACATTGTTCATGAAGCTCACACGTTTCTTATCTTAACTGACAAGCATTGGATGTTAGAGGACAAGAGCTTTGTATCAGTTTAAGAAGCAAATTTGGGCTACATATGGTCTGTATGTGTAGGAAACTCCGTTCTTTTGTTCTGGGCACACTCAGATTTCCTGCTGTATTAGAGACTCTAGAAAGCAAGAGCATGCTTCTTGCTCTAAAGCAGAGTGTGATCCATGGATGAGAACTATGCTGTGTGTTTCCCTTCAGAAATGGAGTTAAATCCCAGGCTCTGTGTCTTCCTACAAGCTAGAATTCCTTTCAGGTAAGGGCAGTCACTTTTCAGCTCAAACGAACTACATCGTTCACTGAGCTCACACGTTTCTCATCTTAACAGACAAGCATTGGATGTTAGAGGACCAGTGCAATGTATCAGTTTAAGAAGCAGAGTTGGACTAGATATGGTCCGTATGTGTAGGAAACACCGTTCTTTTTTTCTCAGGACACTCACGTTTCCTGCTGTCTTAGAGACTCTAGAAAGCAAGAGCGTGCTTCTTGGTCTAAAGCAGAGTGTGATCAATGGATGAGAACACTGCTGTGTGTTCCACTTCAGAAATGGAGTTAAATCCCAGGCTCTGTGTCTTCCTACAAGCAAGACTTCGTTTCAGGTACGGGCAGTCACTTTTCAGCTTAAACTAACTACATCCTTCACGGAGCTCACACGTTTCTCATCTCAACAGACAAGCATTGGATGTTAGAGGACCAGTGCTTTGTATCAGTTTAAGAAGCAGAGTTGGACTAGATATGGTCCGTATGTGTAGGAAACTCTGTTCTTTTGTTCTAGGCACACTCAGATTTCCTGCTGTATTAGAGAGTCTAGATAGCAAGAGCGTGCTTCTTGCTGTTAAGCAGAGTGTGATCCATGGGTGAGAACTATGCTGTGTGTTTCCCTTCAGAAATGGAGTTAAATCCCTGGCTCTGTGTCTTCCTACAAGCAAGACTTCGTTTCAGGTAAGGGCAGTCACTTTTCAGCTCAAACGAACTACATCGTTCACTGAGCTCACACGTTTCTCATCTTAACAGACAAGCATTGGATGTTAGAGGACCAGTGCAATGTATCAGTTTAAGAAGCAGAATTGGAGTAGATATGGTCCGTATGTGTAGGAAACACCGTTCTTTTTTTCTCAGGACACTCACGTTTCCTGCTGTATTAGAGACTCTAGAAAGCAAGAGCGTGCTTCTTGGTCTAAAGCAGAGTGTGATCAATGGATGAGAACACTGCTGTGTGTTCCACTTCAGAAATGGAGTTAAATCCCAGGCTCTGTGTCTTCCTACAAGCAAGACTTCGTTTCAGGTAAGGGCAGTCACTTTTCTGCTCCAACGAACTACATTGTTCATGAAGCTCACACGTTTCTTATGTTAACTGACAAGCATTGGATGTTAGAGGACCAGAGCTTTGTATCAGTTTCAGAAGCAGATTTGGACTACATATGGTCTGTATGTGTAGGAAACTCTGTTCGTTTGTTCTGGGCACACTCAAATTTCCTGCTGTATTAGAGAGTCTAGAAAGCAAGAGCGTGCTTCTTGCTGTTAAGCAGAGTGTGATCCATGGGTGAGAACTATGCTGTGTGTTTCCCTTCAGAAATGGAGTTAAATCCCAGGCTCTGTGTCTTCCTACAAGCAAGACTTCGTTTCAGGTAAGGGCAGTCACTTTTCAGCTCAAAGGAACTACATTGTTCACGGAGCTCACACGTTTCTAATCTTAACAGAAAAGCATTGGATGTTAGAGGACCAGTGCTTTGTATCAGTTTCAGAAGCAGAGTTGGACTAGATATGGATGTATGTGTAGGAAACACTGTTCTTTGTTCTCAGCACACTCACATTTCCTGCTGTCTTAGAGACTCTAGAAAGCAAGAGCGTGCTTCTCTCTCTAAAGCAGAGTGTGATCCAGGGATGAGAACTATGCTGTGTGTTTCCCTTCAGAAATGGAGTTAAATCCCAGGCTCTGTGTCTTCCTACAAGCAAGACTTCGTTTCAGGTACGGGCAGTCACTTTTCAGCTTAAACTAACTACATCCTTCACGGAGCTCACACGTTTCTCATCTTAACAGAAAAGCATTGGATGTTAGAGGACCAGTGCTTTGTATCAGTTTCAGAAGCAGAGTTGGACTAGATATGGTCTGTATGTGTAGGAAACACTGTTCTTTGTTCTCAGCACACTCACGTTTCCTGCTGTCTTAGAGACTCTAGAAAGCAATAGCGTGCTTCTCTCTCTAAAGCAGAGTGTGATCCAGGGATGAGAACTATGCTGTGTGTTTCCCTTCAGAAATGGAGTTAAATCACAGGCTCTGTGTCTTCCTACAAGCAAGACATCGTTTCAGGTAAGGGAAGTCACTTTTCAGCTCAAACGAACTACATCGTTCACGGAGCTCACACGTTTCTCATCTCAACAGACAAGCATTGGATGTTAGAGGACCAGTGCTTTGTATCAGTTTAAGAAGCAGAGTTGGACTAGATATGGTGCGTATGTGTAGGAAACACCGTTCTTTGGTCTCAGCACACTCACTTTTCATGCTGTCTTAGAGACTCTAGAAAGCAAGAGCATGCTTCTTGCTCTAAAGCAGAGTGTGATCCATGGATGAGAACTATGCTGTGTGTTTCCCTTCAGAAATGGAGTTAAATCCCAGGCTCTGTGTCTTCCTACAAGCAAGACTTCTTTTCAGGTAAGGGCAGTCATTTTACAGCTCAAATGAACTACATCGCTCATGGAGCTCACACGTTACTCATCTTAACTGACAAGCCTTGGATGTTAGAGGAACAGTGCATTGTATCAGTTTCAGAAGCAGAGTTGGTCTAGATATGGTCTGTATGTGTAAGAAACACTGTTCTTTGTTCTCAGCACACTCATGTTTCCTGCTGTCTTAGAGACTCTAGAAAGCAAGAGCGTGCTTCTCGCTCTAAAGCAGAGTGTGATCCAGGGTTGAGAACTCTGCTGTGTGTTTCCCTTCAGAAATGGAGTTAAATCCCAGGCTCTGTGTCTTCCTACAAGCAAGACTTCGTTTCAGGTAAGGGCAGTCACTTTTCAGCTCAAACGAACTACATCGTTCACGGAGCTCACACGTTTCTCATCTCAACAGACAAGCATTGGATGTTAGATGACCAGTGCTTTGTATCAGTTTAAGAAGCAGAGTTGGACTAGATATGGTCTGTATGTGTAGGAAAACCTGTTCTTTGTTCTCAGCACACTCACGTTTCCTGATGTCTTAGAGACTCTAGAAAACAAGAGCGTGCTTCTCGCTCTAAAGCAGAGTGTGCTCCAGGGATGAGAACTATGCTCTGTGTTTCCTTTCAGAAATGGAGTTGAATCCCAGGCTCTGTGTCTTCCTACAAGCAAGACTTCCTTTCAGGTAAGGGCAGTCACTTTTCAGCTCAAACGAACTACATCGTTCACTGAGCTCACACGTTTCTCATCTTAACAGACAAGCATTGGATGTTAGAGGACCAGTGCAATGTATCAGTTTAAGAAGCAGAGTTGGACTAAATATGGTCCGTATGTGTAGGAAACACCGTTCTTTTGTTCTCAGCACACTCACGTTTCCTGCTGTCTTAGAGACTCTAGAAAGCAAGAGCGTGCTTCTTGTTCTAAAGCAGAGTGTGATCAATGGATGAGAACACTGCTGTATGTTTCACTTCAGAAATGGTGTTAAATCCCAGGCTCTGAGTCTTCCTACAAGCAAGACATCATTTCAGGTAAGGTCAGTCCTTTTTCTGCTCAAACGAACTACATTGTTCACGAAGCTCACACGTTTCTCATCTTAACTGACAAGCATTGGATGTTAGAGGACCAGTGCATTGTATCAGTTTCAGAAGCAGATTTGGACTACATATGGTCCGTATGTGTAGGAAACACCCTTCTTTTGTTCTGGGCACACTCAGATTTCCTGCTGTATTAGAGACTCTAGAAAGCAAGAGCGTGCTTCTTGCTATAAAGCAGAGCGTGATGCATGGATGAGAACAATGCTGTGTGTTTCCCTTCAGAAATGGAGTTAAATCCCAGGCTCTGTGTCTTCCTACAGGCAAGACTTCGTTTCAGGTAAGGGCAGTCACTTTTCAGCTCAAACGAACTACATCGTTCAAGAAGCTCCCACGTTTCTCATCTTAACAGACAAGTATTGGATGTTAGAGGACCAGTGCTTTGTATCAGTTTCAGAAGAAGAAATGTTGGACTATATAATGTCCGTATGTGTAGGAAACACCGTTCTTTTGTTTCAGCACACTCACGTTTCCTGCTGTCTTAGAGACTCTAGAAAGCAAGAGCTTGCCTCTTGTTCTAAAGCAGAGTGTGATCAATGGATGAGAACACTGCTGTGTGTTTCACTTCAGAAATGGAGTTAATCCCAGGCTCTGTGTCTTCCTACAAGCAAGACTTCGTTTCAGGTAAGGGCAGTCACTTTTCAGCTCAAACGAACTACATCGTTCACGGAGCTCACACGTTTCTCATCTCAACAGACAAGCATTGGATGTTAGAGGACCAGTGCTTTGTATCAGTTTAAGAAGCAGAGTTGGACTAGATATGGTCTGTATGTGTAGGAACCACCGTTATTTGGTCTCAGCACACTAACGTTTCCTGCTGTCTTAGAGACTCTAGAAAGCAAGAGCATGCTTCTTGCTCTAAAGCAGAGTGTGATGCATGGATGAGAACTATGCTGTGTGTTTCCCTTCAGAAATGGAGTTAAATCCCAGGCTCTGTGTCTTCCTAAAAGCAAGAATTCGTTTCAGGTAAGGGCAGTCATTTTTTGGCTCAAACGAACTACATCGTTCATGGAGCTCACACGTTACTCATCTTAACTGACAAGCCTTGGATGTTACAGGAACAGTGCATTGTATCAGTTTCAGAAGCAGAGTTGGTCTAGATATGGTCTGTATGTGTAAGAAACACTGTTCTTTGTTCTCAGCACACTCATGGTTCCTGCTGTCTTAGAGACTCTAGAAAGCAAGAGTGTGCTTCTCGCTCTAAAGCAGAGTGTGATCCAGGGTTGAGAACTCTGCTGTGTGTTTTCCTTCAGAAATGGAGTTAAATCCCAGGCTCTGTGTCTTCCTACAAGCAAGACTTTGTTTCAGGTAAGGGCAGTCACTTTTCAGCTCAAACGAACTACATCGTTCACGGAGCTCACACGTTTCTCATCTCAACAGACAAGCATTGGATGTTAGAGGACCAGTGCTTTGTATCAGTTTAAGAAGCAGAGTTGGACTAGATATGGTCTGTATGTGTAGGAAAACCTGTTCTTTGTTCTCAGCACACTCACGTGTCCTGATGTCTTAGAGACTCTAGAAAACAAGAGCGTGCTTCTCGCTCTAAAGCAGAGTGTGATCCAGGGATGAGAACTATGCTGTGTGTTTCCTTTCAGAAATGGAGTTAAATCACAGGCTCTGTGTCTTCCTACAAGCAAGACATCGTTTCAGGTAAGGGAAGTCACTTTTCAGCTCAAACGAACTACATCGTTTCACGGAGCTCACACGTTTCTCATCTCAACAGACAAGCATTGGATGTTAGAGGACCAGTGCTTTGTATCAGTTTAAGAAGCAGAGTTGGACTAGATATGGTGCGTATGTGTAGGAAACACCGTTCTTTAGTCTCAGCACACTCACTTTTCATGCTGTCTTAGAGACTCTAGAAAGCAAGAGCATGCTTCTTGCTCTAAAGCAGAGTGTGATCCATGGATGAGAACTATGCTGTGTGTTTCCCTTCAGAAATGGAGTTAAATCCCAGGCTCTGTGTCTTCCTACAAGCAAGACTTCGTTTCATGTAAGGGCAGTCATTTTTCGACTCAAACAAACTACATCGCTCATGAAGCTCACACGTTTCTCATCTTAACTGACAAGCCTTGGATGTTAGAGTAACGTGCATTGTATCAGTTTCAGAAGCAGAGTTGGTCTAGATATGGTCTCTATGTGTAGGAAACACTGTTCTTTGTTCTCAGCACACTCATGTTTCCTGCTGTCTTAGAGACTCTAGAAAGCAAGAGCGTGCTTCTCGCTCTAAAGCAGAGAGTGATGCAGGGTTGAGAACTATGCTGTGTGTTTCCCTTCAGAAATGGAGTTAAATCCCAGGATCTGTGTCTTCCTACAAGCAAGACTTCGTTTCAGGTAAGGGCAGTCACTTTTCAGCTCAAACGAACTACATCGTTCACGGAGCTCACACGTTTCTCATCTCAACAGACAAGCATTGGATGTTAGAGGACCAGTGCTTTGTATCAGTTTAAGAAGCAGAGTTGGACTAGATATGGTCTGTATGTGTAGGAACCACCGTTATTTGGTCTCAGCACACTAACGTTTCCTGCTGTCTTAGAGACTCTAGAAAGCAAGAGCATGCTTCTTGCTCTAAAGCAGAGTGTGATGCATGGATGAGAACTATGCTGTGTGTTTCCCTTCAGAAATGGAGTTAAATCCCAGGCTCTGTGTCTTCCTACAAGCAAGACTTCGTTTCAGGTAAGGGCAGTCATTTTTCGGCTCAAACGAACTACATCGTTCATGGAGCTCACACGTTACTCATCTTAACTGACAAGCCTTGGATGTTAGAGGAACAGTGCATTGTATCAGTTTCAGAAGCAGAGTTGGTCTAGATATGGTCTGTATGTGTAAGAAACACTGTTCTTTGTTCTCAGCACACTCATGTTTCCTGCTGTCTTAGAGACTCTAGAAAGCAAGAGCGTGCTTCTCGCTCTAAAGCAGAGTGTGATCCAGGGTTGAGAACTCTGCTGTGTGTTTCCCTTCAGAAATGGAGTTAAATCTGGGGCTCTGTGTCTTCCTACAAACAAGAATTCGTTTCAGGTAATGGCAGTCACTTTTCAGCTCAAAGGAACTACATCGTTCACGGAGCTCACACGTTTCTAATCTTAACAGACAAGCATTGGATGTTAGAGGGCCAGTGCTTTGTATCAGTATCATAAGCAGAGTTGGACTAGATATGGTCTGTATGTGTAGGAAACACCGTTCTTTGTTCTCAGCACACTCACGTTTCCTGCTGTCTTAGAGACCCTAGAAAGCAAGAGCATGCTTCTTGCTCTAAAGCAGAGTGTGATCCATGGATGAGAACTATGCTGTGTGTTTCCCTTCAGAAATGGAGTTAAATCCCAGGCTCTGTGTCTTCCTACAAGCAAGACTTCGTTTCATGTAAAGGCAGTCACTTTTCAGCTCAAACGAACTACATCGTTCACGGAGCTCACACGATTCTCATCTCAACAGACAAGCAATGGATGTTAGAGGACCAGTGCTTTGTATCAGTTTAAGAAGCAGAGTTGGACTAGATATGGTCCCTATGTGTAGGAAACACCGTTCTTTTGTTCTCAACACATTCACGTTTCCTGCTGTCTTAGAGAATCTAGAAAGCAAGAGCATGCTTGTTGCTCTAAAGCAGAGTGTGATCCATGGATGAGAACTATGATGTGTGTTTCCCTTCAGAAATGGAGTTAAATCCCACGCTCTGTGTCTTCCTACAAGCAAGACTTCGTTTCAGGTAAGTGAAGTCATTTTTCGGCTCAAACGAACTACATCGTTCACGAAGCTCACACGTTTCTCATCTTAACTGACAAGCATTGGATGTTAGTGGAACAGTGCATTTTATCAGTTTCAGAAGCAGATTTGGACTACATATGGTCCGTATTTGTAGGAAATACCGTTCTTTTGTTCTGGGCACACTCAGATTTCCTGCTGTATTAGAGACTCTAGAAAGCAAGAGCGTGCTTCTTGCTCTAAAGCAGAGTGTGATCCATGGATGAGAACTATGCTGTGTGTTTTCCTTCAGAAATGGAGTTAAATCCCAGCGTCTATGTCTTCCTACATGCAAGACTTCGTTTCAGGTGAGGGCAGTCACTTTTCAGCTCAAACGAACTACATCGTTCACGAAGCTCACACGTTTCTCATCTTAACAGAAAAGCATTGGATTTTAGAGGACCAGTGCTTTGTATCAGTTTCAGAAGCAGAGTTGGACTATATAATGTCTGTATGTGTAGGAAAAAACCGTTCTTTTGTTCTCAGCACACTCACGTTTCCTGCTGTCTTAGAGACCCTAGAAAGCAAGAGCGTGCTTCTTTTCTAAAGCAGAGTGTGATAAATGGATGAGAACACTGCTGTGTGTTTCACTTCAGAAATGGAGTTAAATCCCAGGCTCTGTGTCTTCCTACAAGCAAGACTTCGTTTCAGGTAAGGGCAGTCACTTTTCTGCTCCAATGAACTACATTGTTCATGAAGCTCACACGTTTCTTATGTTAACTGACAAGCATTGGATGTTAGAGGACCAGAGCTTTGTATCTGTTTCAGAAGCAGATTTGGACTACATATGGTCTGTATGTGTAGGAAACTCCATTCTTTTGTTCTGGGCACACTCAGATTTCCTGCTATTAGAGACTCTAGAAAGCAAGAGTGTACTTCTTGCTGTTAAGCAGAGTGTGATCCATGGGTGAGAACTATGCTGTGTGTTTCCCTTCAGAAATGGAGTAAAATCCCAGGCTCTGTGTCTTCCTACAAGCAAGACTTCGTTTCAGGAAAGTGAAGTCATTTTTCGGCTCAAACGAACTACATCGTTCACGAAGCTCACACGTTTCTCATCTTAACTGACAAGCATTGGATGTTAGTGGAACAGTGCATTGTATCAGTTTCAGAAGCAGATTTGGACTACATATGGTCCGTATTTGTAGGAAATACCGTTCTTTTGTTCTGGGCACACTCAGATTTCCTGCTGTATTAGAGACTCTAGAAAGCAAGAGCGTGCTTCTTGCTCTAAAGCAGAGTGTGATCCATGGATGAGAACTATGCTGTGTGTTTTCCTTCAGAAATGGAGTTAAATCCCAGCGTCTATGTCTTCCTACATGCAAGACTTCTTTTCAGGTGAGGGCAGTCACTTTTCAGCTCAAACGAACTACATCGTTCACGAAGCTCACACGTTTCTCATCTTAACAGAAAAGCATTGGATGTTAGAGGACCAGTGCTTTGTATCAGTTTCAGAAGCAGAGTTGGACTATATAATGTCTGTATGTGTAGGAAAAAACCGTTCTTTTGTTCTCAGCACACTCACGTTTCCTGCTGTCTTAGAGACCCTAGAAAGCAAGAGCGTGCTTCTTTTCTAAAGCAGAGTGTGATCAATGGATGAGAACACTGCTGTGTGTTTCACTTTAGAAATGGAGTTAAATCCCAGGCTCTGTGTCTTCCTACAAGCAAGACTTCGTTTCAGGTAAGGGCAGTCACTTTTCTGCTCCAATGAACTACATTGTTCATGAAGCTCACACGTTTCTTATGTTAACTGACAAGCATTGGATGTTAGAGGACCAGAGCTTTGTATCAGTTTCAGAAGCAGATTTGGACTACATATGGTCTGTATGTGTAGGAAACTCCATTCTTTTGTTCTGGGCACACTCAGATTTCCTGCTATTAGAGACGCTAGAAAGCAAGAGTGTACTTCTTGCTGTTAAGCAGAGTGTGATCCATGGGTGAGAACTATGCTGTGTGTTTCCCTTCAATAATGGAGTTAATTCCCAGGCTCTGTGTCTTCCTAAAAGCAAGACTTCGTTTCATGTAAGGGCAGTCATTTTTCGGCTCAATCGAACTACATCGATCACGAAGCTCATACGTTTCTCATCTTTACTGACAAGCATTGGATGTTAGAGGAACAGTGCTTTGTATCAGTTTCAGAAGCATAGTTGGATTATATAATGTCTGTATGTGTAGGAAAAAACCGTTCTTTTGTTCTCAGCACACTCACGTTTCCTGCTGTCTTAGAGACCCTAGAAAGCAAGAGCATGCTTCTTGTTCTAAAGCAGAGTGTGATCAATGGATGAGAACACTGCTGTGTGTTTCACTTCAGAAATGGAGTTAAATCCCAGGCTCTGTGTCTTCCTACAAGGAAGACTTCGTTTCAGGTAAGGGCAGTCACTTTTCTGCTCAAACAAACTACATTGTTCATGAAGCTCACATGTTTCTTATCTTAACTGACAAGCATTGGATGTTAGAGGACAAGAGCTTTGTATCAGTTTCAGAAGCAGATTTGGACTACATATGGTCCGTATGTGTAGGAAACTCCGTTCTTTTGTTCTGGGCACACTCAGATTTCCTGCTGTATTAGAGACTCTAGAAAGCAAGAGCGTGCTTCTTGCTGATAAGCAGAGTGTGATCCATGGGTGAGAACTATGCTGTGTGTTTCCCTTCAGAAATGGAGTTAAATCCGGGGCTCTGTGTCTTCCTACAAACAAGAATTCGTTTCAGTTAATGGCAGTCACTTTTCAGCTCAAAGGAACTACATCGTTCACGGAGCTCACACGTTTCTAATCTTAACAGACAAGCATTGGATGTTAGAGGGCCAGTGCTTTGTATCAGTATCATAAGCAGAGTTGGACTAGATATGGTCTGTATGTGTAGGAAACACCGTTCTTTGTTCTCAGCACACTCACGTTTCCTGCTGTCTTAGAGACCCTAGAAAGCAAGAGCATGCTTCTTGCTCTAAAGCAGAGTGTGATCCATGGGTGAGAACTATGCTGTGTGTTTCCCTTCAGAAATGGAGTAAAATCCCAGGCTCTGTGTCTTCCTACAAGCAAGACTTCGTTTCAGGTAAGGGCAGTCACTTTTCAGCTCAAAGGAACTACATCGTTCACGGAGCTCACACGTTTCTAATCTTAACAGAAAAGCATTGGATGTTAGAGGACCAGTGCTTTGTATCAGTTTCAGAAGCAGAGTTGGACTAGATATGGTCTGTATGTGTAGGAAACACTGTTCTTTGTTCTCAGCACACTCACGTTTCCTGCTGTCTTAGAGACTCTAGAAAGCAAGAGCGTGCTTCTCTCTCTAAAGCAGAGTGTGATCCAGGGATGAGAACTATGCTGTGTGTTTCCCTTCAGAAATGGAGTTAAATCACAGGCTCTGTGTCTTCCTACAAGCAAGACATCGTTTCAGGTAAGGGAAGTCACTTTTCAGCTCAAACGAACTACATCGTTCACGGAGCTCACACGTTTCTCATCTCAACAGACAAGCATTGGATGTTAGAGGACCAGTGCTTTGTATCAGTTTAAGAAGCAGAGTTGGACTAGATATGGTGCGTATGTGTAGGAAACACCGTTCTTTAGTCTCAGCACACTCACTTTTCATGCTGTCTTAGAGACTCTAGAAAGCAAGAGCATGCTTCTTGCTCTAAAGCAGAGTGTGATCCATGGATGAGAACTATGCTGTGTGTTTCCCTTCAGAAATGGAGTTAAATCCCAGGCTCTGTGTCTTCCTACAAGCAAGACTTCGTTTCATGTAAGGGCAGTCATTTTTCGACTCAAACAAACTACATCGCTCATGAAGCTCACACGTTTCTCATCTTAACTGACAAGCCTTGGATGTTAGAGTAACGTGCATTGTATCAGTTTCAGAAGCAGAGTTGGTCTAGATATGGTCTGTATGTGTAGGAAACACTGTTCTTTGTTCTCAGCACACTCATGTTTCCTGCTGTCTTAGAGACTCTAGAAAGCAAGAGCGTGCTTCTCGCTCTAAAGCAGAGTGTGATGCAGGGTTGAGAACTATGCTGTGTGTTTCCCTTCAGAAATGGAGTTAAATCCCAGGCTCTGTGTCTTCCTACAAGCAAGACTTCGTTTCAGGTAAGGGCAGTCACTTTTCAGCTCAAACGAACTACATCGTTCACGGAGCTCACACGTTTCTCATCTCAACAGACAAGCATTGGATGTTAGAGGACCAGTGCTTTGTATCAGTTTAAGAAGCAGAGTTGGACTAGATATGGTCTGTATGTGTAGGAACCACCGTTATTTGGTCTCAGCACACTAACGTTTCCTGCTGTCTTAGAGACTCTAGAAAGCAAGAGCATGCTTCTTGCTCTAAAGCAGAGTGTGATCCAGGGTTGAGAACTCTGCTGTGTGTTTCCCTTCAGAAATGGAGTTAAATCCCAGGCTCTGTGTCTTCCTACAAGCAAGACTTCGTTTCAGGTAAGGGCAGTCACTTTTCAGCTCAAAGGAACTACATTGTTCACGGAGCTCACACGATTCTAATTTTAACAGAAAAGCATTGGATGTTAGAGGACCAGTGCTTTGTATCAGTTTCAGAAGCAGAGTTGGACTAGATATGGATGTATGTGTAGGAAACACTGTTCTTTGTTCTGAGCACACTCACGTTTCCTGCTGTCTTAGAGACTCTAGAAAGCAAGAGCGCGCTTCTCTCTCTAAAGCAGAGTGTGATCCAGGGATGAGAACTATGCTGTGTGTTTCCTTTCAGAAATGGAGTTGAATACCAGGCTCTGTGTCTTCCTACAAGCAAGACTTCCTTTCAGGTAAGGGCAGTCACTTTTCAGCTCAAACGAACTACATCGTTCACTGAGCTCACACGTTTCTCATATTAACAGACAAGCATTGGATGTTAGAGGACCAGTGCAATGTATCAGTTTAAGAAGCAGAGTTGGACTAAATATGGTCCGTATGTGTAGGAAACACCATTCTTTTGTTCTCAGCACACTTACGTTTCCTGCTGTCTTAGAGACTCTAGAAAGCAAGAGCGTGCTTATTGTTCTAAAGCAGAGTGTGATCAATGGATGAGAACACTGCTGTATGTTTCACTTCAGAAATGGTGTTAAATCCCAGGCTCTGAGTCTTCCTACAAGCAAGACATCATTTCAGGTAAGGTCAGTCCTTTTTCTGCTCAAACGAACTACATCGTTCACGAAGCTCACACGTTTCTCATCTTAACTGACAAGCATTGGATGTTAGAGGACCAGTGCATTGTATCAGTTTCAGAAGCAGATTTGGACTACATATGGTCCGTATGTGTAGGAAACACCCTTCTTTTGTTCTGGGCACACTCAGATTTCCTGCTGTATTAGAGACTCTAGAAAGCAAGAGCGTGCTTCTTGCTATAAAGCAGAGCGTGATGCATGGATGAGAACTATGCTGTGTGTTTCCCTTCAGAAATGGAGTTAAATCCCAGGCTCTGTGTCTTCCTACAGGCAAGACTTCGTTTCAGGTAAGGGCAGTCACTTTTCAGCTCCAACGAACTACATCGTTCAAGAAGCTCCCACGTTTCTCATCTTAACAGACAAGTATTGGATGTTAGAGGACCAGTGCTTTGTATCAGTTTCAGAAGAAGAAATGTTGGACTATATAATGTCCGTATGTGTAGGAAACACCGTTCTTTTGTTCTCAGCACACTCACGTTTCCTGCTGTCTTAGAGACTCTAGAAAGCAAGAGCTTGCCTCTTGTTCTAAAGCAGAGTGTGATCAATGGATGAGAACACTGCTGTGTGTTTCACTTCAGAAATGGAGTTAAATCCCAAGCTCTGTGTCTTCCTACAAGGAAGACTTCGTTTCAGGTAAGGGCAGTCACTTTTCTGCTCAAACAAACTACATTGTTCATGAAGCTCACACGTTTCTTATCTTAACTGACAAGCATTGGATGTTAGAGGACAAGAGCTTTGTATCAGTTTAAGAAGCAAATTTGGGCTACATATGGTCTGTATGTGTAGGAAACTCCGTTCTTTTGTTCTGGGCACACTCAGATTTCCTGCTGTATTAGAGACTCTAGAAAGCAAGAGCATGCTTCTTGCTCTAAAGCAGAGTGTGATCCATGGATGAGAACTATGCTGTGTGTTTCCCTTCAGAAATGGAGTTAAATCCCAGGCTCTGTGTCTTCCTACAAGCTAGACTTCCTTTCAGGTAAGGGCAGTCACTTTTCAGCTCAAACGAACTACATCGTTCACTGAGCTCACACGTTTCTCATCTTAACAGACAAGCATTGGATGTTAGAGGACCAGTGCAATGTATCAGTTTAAGAAGCAGAGTTGGACTAGATATGGTCCGTATGTGTAGGAAACACCGTTCTTTTTTTCTCAGGACACTCACGTTTCCTGCTGTCTTAGAGACTCTAGAAAGCAAGAGCGTGCTTCTTGGTCTAAAGCATAGTGTGATCAATGGATGAGAACACTGCTGTGTGTTCCACTTCAGAAATGGAGTTAAATCCCAGGCTCTGTGTCTTCCTACAAGCAAGACTTCGTTTCAGGTACGGGCAGTCACTTTTCAGCTTAAACTAACTACATCCTTCACGGAGCTCACACGTTTCTCATCTCAACAGACAAGCATTGGATGTTAGAGGACCAGTGCTTTGTATCAGTTTAAGAAGCAGAGTTGGACTAGATATGGTCCGTATGTGTAGGAAACTCTGTTCTTTTGTTCTAGGCACACTCAGATTTCCTGCTGTATTAGAGAGTCTAGATAGCAAGAGCGTGCTTCTTGCTGTTAAGCAGAGTGTGATCCATGGGTGAGAACTATGCTGTGTGTTTCCCTTCAGAAATGGAGTTAAATCCCTGGCTCTGTGTCTTCCTACAAGCAAGACTTCGTTTCAGGTAAGGGCAGTCACTTTTCTGCTCCAACGAACTACATTGTTCATGAAGCTCACACGTTTCTTATGTTAACTGACAAGCATTGGATGTTAGAGGACCAGAGCTTTGTATCAGTTTCAGAAGCAGATTTGGACTACATATGGTCTGTATGTGTAGGAAACTCTGTTCTTTTGTTCTGGGCACACTCAAATTTCCTGCTGTATTAGAGAGTCTAGAAAGCAAGAGCGTGCTTCTTGCTGTTAAGCAGAGTGTGATCCATGGGTGAGAACTATGCTGTGTGTTTCCCTTCAGAAATGGAGTTAAATCCGGGGCTCTGTGTCTTCCTACAAGCAAGACTTCGTTTCAGGTAAGGGCAGTCACTTTTCAGCTCAAAGGAACTACATTGTTCACGGAGCTCACACGTTTCTAATCTTAACAGAAAAGCATTGGATGTTAGAGGACCAGTGCTTTGTATCAGTTTCAGAAGCAGAGTTGGACTAGATATGGATGTATGTGTAGGAAACACTGTTCTTTGTTCTCAGCACACTCACATTTCCTGCTGTCTTAGAGACTCTAGAAAGCAAGAGCGTGCTTCTCTCTCTAAAGCAGAGTGTGATCCAGGGATGAGAACTATGCTGTGTGTTTCCCTTCAGAAATGGAGTTAAATCCCAGGCTCTGTGTCTTCCTACAAGCAAGACTTCGTTTCAGGTACGGGCAGTCACTTTTCAGCTTAAACTAACTACATCCTTCACGGAGCTCACACGTTTCTCATCTCAACAGACAAGCATTGGATGTTAGAGGACCAGTGCTTTGTATCAGTTTAAGAAGCAGAGTTGGACTAGATATGGTCCGTATGTGTAGGAAACTCCGTTCTTTTGTTCTAGGCACACTCAGATTTCCTGCTGTATTAGACAGTCTAGATAGCAAGAGCGTGCTTCTTGCTGTTAAGCAGAGTGTGATCCATGGGTGAGAACTATGCTGTGTGTTTCCCTTCAGAAATGGAGTTAAATCCCTGGCTCTGTGTCTTCCTACAAGCAAGACTTCGTTTCAGGTAAGGGCAGTCACTTTTCAGGTCAAAGGAACTACATAGTTCACGGAGCTCGCACGTTTCTAATCTTAACAGACAAGCATTGGATGTTAGAGGACCAGTGCTTTGTATCAGTTTAAGAAGCAGAGTTGGACTAGATATGGTCCGTATGTGTAGGAACGACCGTTATTTGGTCTCAGCACACTCACGTTTCCTGCTGTCTTAGAGTCTCTAGAAAGCAAGAGCATCCTTCTTGCTCTAAAGCAGAGTGTGAGACATGGATGAGAACTATGCTGTGTGTTTCCCTTCAGAAATGGAGTTAAATCCCAGGCTCTGTGTCTTCCTACAAGAAAGACTTCGTTTCAGGTAAGGGCAGTCATTTTTCGGCTCAAACGAACTACATCGTTCATGGAGCTCACACGTTTCTCATCTTAACTGACAAGCCTTGGATGTTAGAGGAACAGTGCATTGTATCAGTTTCAGAAGCAGAGTTGGTCTAGATATGGTCTGTATGTGTAAGAAACACTGTTCTTTGTTCTCAGCACACTCATGTTTCCTGCTGTCTTAGAGACTCTAGAAAGCAAGAGCGTGCTTCTCGCTCTAAAGCAGAGTGTGATCCAGGGTTGAGAACTCTGCTGTGTGTTTCCCTTCAGAAATGGAGTTAAATCCCAGGCTCTGTGTCTTCCTACAAGCAAGACTTCGTTTCAGGTAAGGGCAGTCACTTTTCAGCTCAAACGAACTACATCGTTCACGGAGCTCACACGTTTCTCATCTCAACAGACAAGCATTGGATGTTAGAGGACCAGTGCTTTGTATCAGTTTAAGAAGCAGAGTTGGACTAGATATGGTCTGTATGTGTAGGAAAACCTGTTCTTTGTTCTCAGCACACTCACGTTTCCTGATGTCTTAGAGACTCTAGAAAACAAGAGCGTGCTTCTCGCTCTAAAGCAGAGTGTGCTCCAGGGATGAGAACTATGCTCTGTGTTTCCTTTCAGAAATGGAGTTGAATCCCAGGCTCTGTGTCTTCCTACAAGCAAGACATCATTTCAGGTAAGGTCAGTCCTTTTTCTGCTCAAACGAACTACATTGTTCACGAAGCTCACACGTTTCTCATCTTAACTGACAAGCATTGGATGTTAGAGGACCAGTGCATTGTATCAGTTTCAGAAGCAGATTTGGACTACATATGGTCCGTATGTGTAGGAAACACCCTTCTTTTGTTCTGGGCACACTCAGATTTCCTGCTGTATTAGAGACTCTAGAAAGCAAGAGCGTGCTTCTTGCTATAAAGCAGAGCGTGATGCATGGATGAGAACAATGCTGTGTGTTTCCCTTCAGAAATGGAGTTAAATCCCAGGCTCTGTGTCTTCCTACAGGCAAGACTTCGTTTCAGGTAAGGGCAGTCACTTTTCAGCTCAAACGAACTACATCGTTCAAGAAGCTCCCACGTTTCTCATCTTAACAGACAAGTATTGGATGTTAGAGGACCAGTGCTTTGTATCAGTTTCAGAAGAAGAAATGTTGGACTATATAATGTCCGTATGTGTAGGAAACACCGTTCTTTTGTTCTCAGCACACTCACGTTTCCTGCTGTCTTAGAGACTCTAGAAAGCAAGAGCTTGCCTCTTGTTCTAAAGCAGAGTGTGATCAATGGATGAGAACACTGCTGTGTGTTTCACTTCAGAAATGGAGTTAAATCCCAGGCTCTGTGTCTTCCTACAAGCAAGACTTCGTTTCAGGTAAGGGCAGTCACTTTTCAGCTCAAACGAACTACATCGTTCACGGAGCTCACACGTTTCTCATCTCAACAGACAAGCATTGGATGTTAGAGGACCAGTGCTTTGTATCAGTTTAAGAAGCAGAGTTGGACTAGATATGGTCTGTATGTGTAGGAACCACCGTTATTTGGTCTCAGCACACTAACGTTTCCTGCTGTCTTAGAGACTCTAGAAAGCAAGAGCATGCTTCTTGCTCTAAAGCAGAGTGTGATGCATGGATGAGAACTATGCTGTGTGTTTCCCTTCAGAAATGGAGTTAAATCCCAGGCTCTGTGTCTTCCTAAAAGCAAGAATTCGTTTCAGGTAAGGGCAGTCATTTTTTGGCTCAAACGAACTACATCGTTCATGGAGCTCACACGTTACTCATCTTAACTGACAAGCCTTGGATGTTACAGGAACAGTGCATTGTATCAGTTTCAGAAGCAGAGTTGGTCTAGATATGGTCTGTATGTGTAAGAAACACTGTTCTTTGTTCTCAGCACACTCATGTTTCCTGCTGTCTTAGAGACTCTAGAAAGCAAGAGTGTGCTTCTCGCTCTAAAGCAGAGTGTGATCCAGGGTTGAGAACTCTGCTGTGTGTTTTCCTTCAGAAATGGAGTTAAATCCCAGGCTCTGTGTCTTCCTACAAGCAAGACTTTGTTTCAGGTAAGGGCAGTCACTTTTCAGCTCAAACGAACTACATCGTTCACGGAGCTCACACGTTTCTCATCTCAACAGACAAGCATTGGATGTTAGAGGACCAGTGCTTTGTATCAGTTTAAGAAGCAGAGTTGGACTAGATATGGTCTGTATGTGTAGGAAAACCTGTTCTTTGTTCTCAGCACACTCACGTTTCCTGATGTCTTAGAGACTCTAGAAAACAAGAGCGTGCTTCTCGCTCTAAAGCAGAGTGTGATCCAGCGATGAGAACTATGCTGTGTGTTTCCTTTCAGAAATGGAGTTAAATCCCAGGCTCTGTGTCTTCCTACAAGCAAGACTTCCTTTCAGGTAAGGGCAGTCACTTTTCAGCTCAAACGAACTACATCGTTCACTGAGCTCACACGTTTCTCATCTTAACAGACAAGCATTGGATGTTAGAGGACCAGTGCAATGTATCAGTTTAAGAAGCAGATTTGGACTACATATGGTCCGTATGTGTAGGAAACACCCTTCTTTTGTTCTGGTCACACTCAGATTTCCTGCTGTATTAGAGACTCTAGAAAGCAAGAGCGTGCTTCTTGCTATAAAGCAGAGTGTGATCCATGGATGAGAACTATGCTGTGTGTTTCCCTTCAGAAATGGAGTTAAATCCCAGGCTCTGTGTCTTCCTACAAGCAAGACTTCGTTTCAGGTAAGGGCAGTCATTTTTCGGCTCAAACGAACTACATAGTTCATGGAGCTCACACGTTTCTCATCTTAACTGACAAGCATTGGATGTTAGAGGAACAGTGCATTGTATCAGTTTCAGAAGCAGAGTTGGTCTAGATATGGTCTGTATGTGTAGGAAACACTGTTCTTTGTTCTCAGCACACTCACGTTTCCTGCTGTCTTAGAGACTCTAGAAAGCAAGAGCGTGCTTCTCGCTCAAAAGCAGAGTGTGATCCAGGGATGAGAACTATGCTGTGAGTTTCCCTTCAGAAATGGAGTTAAATCCCAGGCTCTGTGTCTTCCTACAAGCAAGACTTCGTTTCAGGTAAGGGCAGTCACTTTTCAGGTCAAAGGAACTACATCATTCACGGAGCTCGCACGTTTCTAATCTTAACAGACAAGCATTGGATGTTAGAGGACCAGTGCTTTGTATCAGTTTAAGAAGCAGAGTTGGACTAGATATGGTCCGTATGTGTAGGAACGACCGTTATTTGTTCTCAGCACACTCACGTTTCCTGCTGTCTTAGAGTCTCTAGAAAGCAAGAGCATGTTTCTTGCTCTAAAGCAGAGTGTGAGACATGGATGAGAACTATGCTGTGTGTTTCCCTTCAGAAATGGAGTTAAATCCCAGGCTCTGTGTCTTCCTACAAGAAAGACTTCGTTTCAGGTAAGGGCAGTCATTTTTCGGCTCAAACGAACTACATCGTTCATGGAGCTCACACGTTTCTCATCTTAACTGACAAGCATTGGATGTTAGTGGAACAGTGCATTGTATCAGTTTCAGAAGCAGATTTGGACTACATATGGTCCGTATTTGTAGGAAATACCGTTCTTTTGTTCTGGGCACACTCAGATTTCCTGCTGTATTAGAGACTCTAGAAAGCAAGAGCGTGCTTCTTGCTCTAAAGCAGAGTGTGATCCATGGATGAGAACTATGCTGTGTGTTTTCCTTCAGAAATGGAGTTAAATCCCAGCGTCTAAGTCTTCCTACATGCAAGACTTCGTTTCAGGTGAGGGCAGTCACTTTTCAGCTCAAACTAACTACATCGTTCACGAAGCTCACACGTTTCTCATCTTAACAGAAAAGCATTGGATGTTAGAGGACCAGTGCTTTGTATCAGTTTCAGAAGCAGAGTTGGACTATATAATGTCTGTATGTGTAGGAAAAAACTGTTCTTTTGTTCTCAGCACACTCACGTTTCCTGCTGTCTTAGAGACCCTAGAAAGCAAGAGCGTGCTTCTTTTCTAAAGCAGAGTGTGATCAATGGATGAGAACACTGCTGTGTGTTTCACTTCAGAAATGGAGTTAAATCCCAGGCTCTGTGTCTTCCTACAAGCAAGACTTCGTTTCAGGTAAGGGCAGTCACTTTTCTGCTCCAATGAACTACATTGTTCATGAAGCTCACACGTTTCTTATGTTAACTGACAAGCATTGGATGTTAGAGGACCAGAGCTTTGTATCAGTTTCAGAAGCAGATTTGGACTACATATGGTCTGTATGTGTAGGAAACTCCATTCTTTTGCTCTGGGCACACTCAGATTTCCTGCTGTATTAGAGACTCTAGAAAGCAAGAGTGTACTTCTTGCTGTTAAGCAAAGTGTGATCCATGGGTGAGAACTATGCTGTGTGTTTCCCTTCAGAAATGGAGTAAAATCCCAGGCTCTGTATCTTCCTACAAGCAAGACTTCGTTTCAGGTAAGGGCAGTCTCTTTTCAGCTCAAAGGAACTACATCGTTCACGGAGCTCACACGTTTCTAATCTTAACAGAAAACCCTTGGATGTTAGAGGACCAGTGCTTTGTATCAGTTTCAGAAGCAGAGTTGGACTAGATATGGTCTGTATGTGTAGGAAACACTGTTCTTTGTTCTCAGCACACTCACGTTTCCTGCTGTCTTAGAGACTCTAGAAAGCAAGAGCGTGCTTCTCTCTCTAAAGCAGAGTGTGATCCAGGGATGAGAACTATGCTGTGTGTTTCCCTTCAGAAATGGAGTTAAATCACAGGCTCTGTGTCTTCCTACAAGCAAGACATCGTTTCAGGTAAGGGAAGTCACTTTTCAGCTCAAACGAACTACATCGTTCACGGAGCTCACACGTTTCTCATCTCAACAGACAAGCATTGGATGTTAGAGGACCAGTGCTTTGTATCAGTTTAAGAAGCAGAGTTGGACTAGATATGGTGCGTATGTGTAGGAAACACCGTTCTTTAGTCTCAGCACACTCACTTTTCATGCTGTCTTAGAGACTCTAGAAAGCAAGAGCATGCTTCTTGCTCTAAAGCAGAGTGTGATCCATGGATGAGAACTATGCTGTGTGTTTCCCTTCAGAAATGGAGTTAAATCCCAGGCTCTGTGTCTTCCTACAAGCAAGACTTCGTTTCATGTAAGGGCAGTCATTTTTCGACTCAAACAAACTACATCGCTCATGAAGCTCACACGTTTCTCATCTTAACTGACAAGCCTTGGATGTTAGAGTAACGTGCATTGTATCAGTTTCAGAAGCAGAGTTGGTATAGATATGGTCTGTATGTGTAGGAAACACTGTTCTTTGTTCTCAGCACACTCATGTTTCCTGCTGTCTTAGAGACTCTAGAAAGCAAGAGCGTGCTTCTCGCTCTAAAGCAGAGTGTGATGCAGGGTTGAGAACTATGCTGTGTGTTTCCCTTCAGAAATGGAGTTAAATCCCAGGCTCTGTGTCTTCCTACAAGCAAGACTTCGTTTCAGGTAAGGGCAGTCACTTTTCAGCTCAAACGAACTACATCATTCACGGAGCTCACACGTTTCTCATCTCAACAGACAAGCATTGGATGTTAGAGGACCAGTGCTTTGTATCAGTTTAAGAAGCAGAGTTGGACTAGATATGGTCTGTATGTGTAGGAACCACCGTTATTTGGTCTCAGCACACTAACTTTTCCTGCTGTCTTAGAGACTCTAGAAAGCAAGAGCATGCTTCTTGCTCTAAAGCAGAGTGTGATCCATGGATGAGAACTATGCTGTGTGTTTCCCTTCAGAAATGGAGTTAAATCCCAGGCTCTGTGTCTTCCTACAAGCAAGAATTCGTTTCAGGTAAGGGCAGTCATTTTTTGGCTCAAACGAACTACATCGTTCATGGAGCTCACACGTTACTCATCTTAACTGACAAGCCTTGGATGTTAGAGGAAGAGTGCATTGTATCAGTTTCAGAAGCAGAGTTGGTCTAGATATGGTCTGTATGTGTAAGAAACACTGTTCTTTGTTCTCAGCACACTCATGTTTCCTGCTGTCTTAGAGACTCTAGAAAGCAAGAGCGTGCTTCTCGCTCTAAAGCAGAGTGTGATCCAGGGTTGAGAACTCTGCTGTGTGTTTCCCTTCAGAAATGGAGTTAAATCCCAGGCTCTGTGTCTTCCTACAAGCAAGACTTTGTTTCAGGTAAGGGCAGTCACTTTTCAGCTCAAACGAACTACATCATTCACGGAGCTCACACGTTTCTCATCTCAACAGACAAGCATTGGATGTTAGAGGACCAGTGCTTTGTATCAGTTTAAGAAGCAGAGTTGGACTAGATATGGTCTGTATGTGTAGGAAAACCTGTTCTTTGTTCTCAGCACACTCACGTTTCCTGATGTCTTAGAGACTCTAGAAAACAAGAGCGTGCTTCTCGCTCTAAAGCAGAGTGTGATCCAGGGATGAGAACTATGCTGTGTGTTTCCCTTCAGAAATGGAGTTAAATCCCAGGCTCTGAGTCTTCCTACAAGCAAGACATCATTTCAGGTAAGGTCAGGCTTTTTTCTGCTCAAACGAACTACATTGTTCACGAAGCTCACAAGTTTCTCATCTTAACTGACAAGCATTGGATGTTAGAGGACCAGTGCATTGTATCAGTTTCAGAAGCAGATTTGGACTACATATTGTCCGTATGTGTAGGAAACACCCTTCTTTTGTTCTGGGCACACTCAGGTTTCCTGCTGTCTTAGAGACTCTAGAAAGCAAGAGCTTGCCTCTTGTTCTAAAGCAGAGAGTGATCAATGGATGAGAACACTGCTGTGTGTTTCACTTCAGAAATGGAGTTAAATCCCAGGCTCTGTGTCTTCCTACAAGGAAGACTTCGTTTCAGGTAAGGGCAGTCACTTTTCTGCTCAAACAAACTACATTGTTCATGAAGCTCACACGTTTCTTATCTTAACTGACAAGCATTATATGTTAGAGGACAAGAGCTTTGTATCAGTTTAAGAAGCAAATTTGGGCTACATATGGTCTGTATGTGTAGGAAACTCCGTTCTTTGTTCTGGGCACACTCAGATTTCCTGCTGTATTAGAGACTCTAGAAAGCAAGAGCATGCTTCTTGATCTAAAGCAGAGTGTGATCCATGGATGAGAACTATGCTGTGTGTTTCCCTTCAGAAATGGAGTTAAATCCCAGGCTCTGTGTCTTCCTACAAGCAAGACTTCGTTTCAGGTAAGGGCAGTCATTTTTCGGCTCAAACGAACTACATCGTTCATGGAGCTCACACGTTTCTCATCTTAACTGACAAGCATTGGATGTTAGAGGAACAGTGCATTGTATCAGTTTCAGAAGCAGAGTTGGTCTAGATATGGTCTGTATGTGTAGGAAACACTGTTCTTTGTTCTCAGCACACTCACGTTTCCTGCTGTCTTAGAGACTCTAGAAAGAAAGAGCGTGCTTCTCGCTCTAAAGCAGAGTGTGATCCAGGGATGAGAACTATGCTGTGAGTTTCCCTTCAGAAATGGAGTTAAATCCCAGGCTCTGTGTCTTCCTACAAGCAAGACTTCGTTTCAGGTAAGGGCAGTCACTTTTCAGCTCAAACGAACTACATCGTTCACGGAGCTCACACGTTTCGCATCTCTACAGACAAGCATTGGATGTTAGAGGACCAGTGCTTTGTATCAGTTTAAGAAGCAGAGTTTGACTAGATATGGTCCGTATGTGTAGGAACCACCGTTCCTTGGTCTCAACACACTCACGTTTCCTGCTGTCTTAGAGACTCTAGTTAGCAAGAGCATGCTTCTTGCTCTAAAGCAGAGTGTGATACATGGATGAGAACTATGCTGTGTGTTTCCCTTCAGAAATGGAGTTAAATCCCAGGCTCTGTGTCTTCCTACAAGCAAGACTTCCTTTCAGGTAAGGGCAGTCACTTTTCAGCTCAAACGAACTACATCGTTCACTGAGCTCACACGTTTCTCATCTTAACAGACAAGCATTGGATGTTAGAGGACCAGTGCAATGTATCAGTTTAAGAAGCAGATTTGGACTACATATGGTCCGTATGTGTAGGAAACACCCTTCTTTTGTTCTGGTCACACTCAGATTTCCTGCTCTATTAGAGACTCTAGAAAGCAAGAGCGTGCTTCTTGCTCTAAAGCAGAGTGTGATCCATGGATGAGAACTATGCTGTGTGTTTCCCTTCAGAAATGGAGTTAAATCCCAGGCTCTGTGTCTTCCTACAAGCAAGACTTCGTTTCAGGTAAGGGCAGTCATTTTTCGGCTCAAACGAACTACATAGTTCATGGAGCTCACACGTTTCTCATCTTAACTGACAAGCATTGGATGTTAGAGGAACAGTGCATTGTATCAGTTTCAGAAGCAGAGTTGGTCTAGATATGGTCTGTATGTGTAGGAAACACTGTTCTTTGTTCTCAGCACACTCACGTTTCCTGCTGTCTTAGAGACTCTAGAAAGCAAGAGCGTGCTTCTCGCTCAAAAGCAGAGTGTGATCCAGGGATGAGAACTATGCTGTGAGTTTCCCTTCAGAAATGGAGTTAAATCCCAGGCTCTGTGTCTTCCTACAAGAAAGACTTCGTTTCAGGTACGGGCAGTCACTTTTCAGCTTAAACTAACTACATCCTTCACGGAGCTCACACGTTTCTCATCTCAACAGACAAGCATTGGATGTTAGAGGACCAGTGCTTTGTATCAGTTTAAGAAGCAGAGTTGGACTAGATATGGTCCGTATGTGTAGGAAACTCCGTTCTTTTGTTCTAGGCACACTCAGATTTCCTGCTGTATTAGAGAGTCTAGATAGCAAGAGCGTGCTTCTTGCTGTTAAGCAGAGTGTGATCCATGGGTGAGAACTATGCTGTGTGTTTCCCTTCAGAAATGGAGTTAAATCCCTGGCTCTGTGTCTTCCTACAAGCAAGACTTCGTTTCAGGTAAGGGCAGTCACTTTTCAGGTCAAAGGAACTACATCGTTCACGGAGCTCGCACGTTTCTAATCTTAACAGACAAGCATTGGATGTTAGAGGACCAGTGCTTTGTATCAGTTTAAGAAGCAGAGTTGGACTAGATATGGTCCGTATGTGTAGGAACGACCGTTATTTGGTCTCAGCACACTCACGTTTCCTGCTGTCTTAGAGTCTCTAGAAAGCAAGAGCATGCTTCTTGCTCTAAAGCAGAGTGTGAGACATGGATGAGAACTATGCTGTGTGTTTCCCTTCAGAAATGGAGTTAAATCCCAGGCTCTGTGTCTTCCTACAAGAAAGACTTCGTTTCAGGTAAGGGCAGTCATTTTTCGGCTCAAACGAACTACATCGTTCATGGAGCTCACACGTTTCTCATCTTAACTGACAAGCATTGGATGTTAGTGGAACAGTGCATTGTATCAGTTTCAGAAGCAGATTTGGACTACATATGGTCCGTATTTGTAGGAAATACCGTTCTTTTGTTCTGGGCACACTCAGATTTCCTGCTGTATTAGAGACTCTAGAAAGCAAGAGCGTGCTTCTTGCTCTAAAGCAGAGTGTGATCCATGGATGAGAACTATGCTGTGTGTTTTCCTTCAGAAATGGAGTTAAATCCCAGCGTCTATGTCTTCCTACATGCAAGACTTCGTTTCAGGTGAGGGCAGTCACTTTTCAGCTCAAACTAACTACATCGTTCACGAAGCTCACACGTTTCTCATCTTAACAGAAAAGCATTGGATGTTAGAGGACCAGTGCTTTGTATCAGTTTCAGAAGCAGAGTTGGACTATATAATGTCTGTATGTGTAGGAAAAAACTGTTCTTTTGTTCTCAGCACACTCACGTTTCCTGCTGTCTTAGAGACCCTAGAAAGCAAGAGCGTGCTTCTTTTCTAAAGCAGAGTGTGATCAATGGATGAGAACACTGCTGTGTGTTTCACTTCAGAAATGGAGTTAAATCCCAGGCTCTGTGTCTTCCTACAAGCAAGACTTCGTTTCAGGTAAGGGCAGTCACTTTTCTGCTCCAATGAACTACATTGTTCATGAAGCTCACACGTTTCTTATGTTAACTGACAAGCATTGGATGTTAGAGGACCAGAGCTTTGTATCAGTTTCAGAAGCAGATTTGGACTACATATGGTCTGTATGTGTAGGAAACTCCATTCTTTTGTTCTGGGCACACTCAGATTTCCTGCTGTATTAGAGACTCTAGAAAGCAAGAGTGTACTTCTTGCTGTTAAGCAGAGTGTGATCCATGGGTGAGAACTATGCTGTGTGTTTCCCTTCAGAAATGGAGTAAAATCCCAGGCTCTGTGTCTTCCTACAAGCAAGACTTCGTTTCAGGTAAGGGCAGTCACTTTTCAGCTCAAAGGAACTACATCGTTCACGGAGCTCACATGTTTCTAATCTTAACAGAAAAGCGTTGGATGTTAGAGGACCAGTGCTTTGTATCAGTTTCAGAAGCAGAGTTGGACTAGATATGGTCTGTATGTGTAGGAAACACTGTTCTTTGTTCTCAGCACACTCACGTTTCCTGCTGTCTTAGAGACTCTAGAAAGCAAGAGCGTGCTTCTCTCTTTAAAGCAGAGTGTGATCCAGGGATGAGAACTATGCTGTGTGTTTCCCTTCAGAAATGGAGTTAAATCACAGGCTCTGTGTCTTCCTACAAGCAAGACATCGTTTCAGGTAAGGGAAGTCACTTTTCAGCTCAAACGAACTACATCGTTCACGGAGCTCACACGTTTCTCATCTCAACAGACAAGCATTGGATGTTAGAGGACCAGTGCTTTGTATCAGTTTAAGAAGCAGAGTTGGACTAGATATGGTGCGTATGTGTAGGAAACACCGTTCTTTAGTCTCAGCACACTCACTTTTCATGCTGTCTTAGAGACTCTAGAAAGCAAGAGCATGCTTCTTGCTCTAAAGCAGAGTGTGATCCATGGATGAGAACTATGCTGTGTGTTTCCCTTCAGAAATGGAGTTAAATCCCAGGCTCTGTGTCTTCCTACAAGCAAGAATTCGTTTCAGGTAAGGGCAGTCATTTTTTGGCTCAAAGGAACTACATCGTTCATGGAGCTCACACGTTACTCATCTTAACTGACAAGCCTTGGATGTTAGAGGAACAGTGCATTGTATCAGTTTCAGAAGCAGAGTTGGTCTAGATATGGTCTGTATGTATAAGAAACACTGTTCTTTGTTCTCAGCACACTCATGTTTCCTGCTGTCTTAGAGACTCTAGAAAGCAAGAGCGTGCTTCTCGCTCTAAAGCAGAGTGTGATCCAGGGTTGAGAACTCTGCTGTGTGTTTCCCTTCAGAAATGGAGTTAAATCCCAGGCTCTGTGTCTTCCTACAAGCAAGACTTTGTTTCAGGTAAGGGCAGTCACTTTTCAGCTCAAACGAACTACATCGTTCACGGAGCTCACACGTTTCTCATCTCAACAGACAAGCATTGGATGTTAGAGGACCAGTGCTTTGTATCAGTTTAAGAAGCAGAGTTGGACTAGATATGGTCTGTATGTGTAGGAAAACCTGTTCTTTGTTCTCAGCACACTCACGTTTCCTGATGTCTTAGAGACTCTAGAAAACAAGAGCGTGCTTCTCGCTCTAAAGCAGAGTGTGATCCAGGGATGAGAACTATGCTGTGTGTTTCCCTTCAGAAATGGAGTTAAATCCCAGGCTCTGAGTCTTCCTACAAGCAAGACATCATTTCAGGTAAGGTCAGTCCTTTTTCTGCTCAAACGAACTACATTGTTCACGAAGCTCACAAGTTTCTCATCTTAACTGACAAGCATTGGATGTTAGAGGACCAGTGCATTGTATCAGTTTCAGAAGCAGATTTGGACTACATATTGTCCGTATGTGTAGGAAACACCCTTCTTTTGTTCTGGGCACACTCACGTTTCCTGCTGTCTTAGAGACTCTAGAAAGCAAGAGCTTGCCTCTTGTTCTAAAGCAGAGTGTGATCCAGGGTTGAGAACTCTGCTGTGTGTTTCCCTTCAGAAATGGAGTTAAATCCCAGGCTCTGTGTCTTCCTACAAGCAAGACTTCGTTTCAGGTAAGGGCAGTCACTTTTCTGCTCAAACAAACTACATTGTTCATGAAGCTCACACGTTTCTTATCTTAACTGACAAGCATTATATGTTAGAGGACAAGAGCTTTGTATCAGTTTAAGAAGCAAATTTGGGCTACATATGGGCTGTATGTGTAGGAAACTCCGTTCTTTGTTCTGGGCACACTCAGATTTCCTGCTGTATTAGAGACTCTAGAAAGCAAGAGCATGCTTCTTGCTCTAAAGCAGAGTGTGATCCATGGATGAGAACTATGCTGTGTGTTTCCCTTCAGAAATGGAGTTAAATCCCAGGCTCTGTGTCTTCCTACAAGCAAGACTTCGTTTCAGGTAAGGGCAGTCATTTTTCGGCTCAAACGAACTACATCGTTCATGGAGCTCACACGTTTCTCATCTTAACTGACAAGCATTGGATGTTAGAGGAACAGTGCATTGTATCAGTTTCAGAAGCAGAGTTGGTCTAGATATGGTCTGTATGTGTAGGAAACACTGTTCTTTGTTCTCAGCACACTCACGTTTCCTGCTGTCTTAGAGACTCTAGAAAGAAAGAGCGTGCTTCTCGCTCTAAAGCAGAGTGTGATCCAGGGATGAGAACTATGCTGTGAGTTTCCCTTCAGAAATGGAGTTAAATCCCAGGCTCTGTGTCTTCCTACAAGCAAGACTTCGTTTCAGGTAAGGGCAGTCACTTTTCAGCTCAAACGAACTACATCGTTCACGGAGCTCACACGTTTCGCATCTCTACAGACAAGCATTGGATGTTAGAGGACCAGTGCTTTGTATCAGTTTAAGAAGCAGAGTTTGACTAGATATGGTCCGTATGTGTAGGAACCACCGTTCCTTGGTCTCAACACACTCACGTTTCCTGCTGTCTTAGAGACTCTAGTAAGCAAGAGCATGCTTCTTGCTCTAAAGCAGAGTGTGATACATGGATGAGAACTATGCTGTGTGTTTCCCTTCAGAAATGGAGTTAAATCCCAGGCTCTGTGTCTTCCTACAAGCAAGACTTCCTTTCAGGTAAGGGCAGTCACTTTTCAGCTCAAACGAACTACATCGTTCACTGAGCTCACACGTTTCTCATCTTAACAGACAAGCATTGGATGTTAGAGGACCAGTGCAATGTATCAGTTTAAGAAGCAGAGTTGGACTAGATATGGTCCGTATGTGTAGGAAACACCGTTCTTTTTTTCTCAGGACACTCACGTTTCCTGCTGTCTTAGAGACTCTAGAAAGCAAGAGCGTGCTTCTTGGTCTAAAGCAGAGTGTGATCAATGGATGAGAACACTGCTGTGTGTTCCACTTCAGAAATGGAGTTAAATCCCAGGCTCTGTGTCTTCCTACAAGCAAGACTTCGTTTCAGGTACGGGCAGTCACTTTTCAGCTTAAACTAACTACATCCTTCACGGAGCTCACACGTTTCTCATCTCAACAGACAAGCATTGGATGTTAGAGGACCAGTGCTTTGTATCAGTTTAAGAAGCAGAGTTGGACTAGATATGGTCCGTTGTGTAGGAAACTCCGTTCTTTTGTTCTAGGCACACTCAGATTTCCTGCTGTATTAGAGAGTCTAGATAGCAAGAGCGTGCTTCTTGCTGTTAAGCAGAGTGTGATCCATGGGTGAGAACTATGCTGTGTGTTTCCCTTCAGAAATGGAGTTAAATCCCAGGCTCTGTGTCTTCCTACAAGCAAGACTTCGTTTCAGGTAAGGGCAGTCACTTTTCAGGTCAAAGGAACTACATCATTCACGGGGCTCGCACGTTTCTAATCTTAACAGACAAGCATTGGATGTTAGAGGACCAGTGCTTTGTATCAGTTTAAGAAGCAGAGTTGGTCTAGATATGGTCCGTATGTGTAGGAAAGACCGTTATTTGGTCTCAGCACACTCACGTTTCCTGCTGTCTTAGAGTCTCTAGAAAGCAAGAGCATGCTTCTTGCTCTGAAGCAGAGTGTGAGACATGGATGAGAACTATGCTGTGTGTTTCCCTTCAGAAATGGAGTTAAATCCCAGGCTCTGTGTCTTCCTACAAGCAAGACTTCGTTTCAGGTAAGGGCAGTCATTTTTCGGCTCAAACGAACTACATCGTTCATGGAGCTCACACGTTTCTCATCGTAACTGACAAGCATTGGATGTTAGAGGAACATTGCATTGTATCAGTTTCAGAAGCAGAGATGGCCTAGATATGGTCTGTATGTGTAGGAAACACTGTTCTTTGTTCTCAGCACACTCACGTTTCCTGCTGTCTTAGAGACTCTAGAAAGCAAGAGCGTGCTTCTCGCTCTAAAGCAGAGTGTGATCCAGGGATGAGAACTAGCTGTGTGTTTCCCTTCAGAAATGGAGTTAAATCCCAGGCTCTGTGTCTTCCTACAAGCAAGACTTCGTTTCAGGTACGGGCAGTCACTTTTCAGCTCAAACTAACTACATACTTCACGGAGCTCACACGTTTCTCATCTCAACAGACAAGCATTGGATGTTAGAGGACCAGTGCTTTGTATCAGTTTAAGAAGCAGAGTTGGACTAGATATGGTCCGTATGTGTAGGAAACTCCGTTCTTTTGTTCTGGCCACACTCAGATTTCCTGCTGTATTAGAGAGTCTAGAAAGCAAAAGCGTGCTTCTTGCTGTTATGCAGAGTGTGATCCATGGGTGAGAACTATGCTGTGTGTTTCCCTTCAGAAATGGAGTTAAATCCCTGGCTCTGTGTCTTCCTACAAGCAAGACTTCGTTTCAAGTAAGGGCAGTCACTTTTCAGCTCAAAGGAACTACATCGTTCACGGAGCTCACA
This sequence comes from Onychomys leucogaster, assembly GCA_949786385.1. Lineage (NCBI taxonomy): Eukaryota > Metazoa > Chordata > Mammalia > Rodentia > Cricetidae > Onychomys > Onychomys leucogaster. The sequence goes on from CATKUP010000025.1 coordinate 2,508,480, forward strand.
CGTTTCTCATCTCAACAGACAAGCATTGGATGTTAGAGGACCAGTGCTTTGTATCAGTTTAAGAAGCAGAGTTGGACTAGATATGGTCCTATGTGTAGGAACCACCATTCTTTGGTATCAGCACACTCACGTTTCCTGCTGTCTTAGAGACTCTAGAAAGCAAGAGCATGCTTCTTGCTCTAAAGCAGAGTGTGATACATGGATGAGAACTATGCTGTGTGTTTCCCTTCAGAAATGGAGTTAAATCCCAGGATCTGCGTCTTCCTACATGCAAGACTTCGTTTCAGGTAAGGGCAGTCATTTTTCGGCTCAAAGGAACTACATCGTTCATGGAGCTCACACGTTTCTCCTCTTAACTGACAAGCATTGGATGTTAGAGGAACAGTGCATTGTATCAGTTTCAGAAGCAGAGTTGGCCTAGATATGGTCTGTATGTGTAGGAAACACTGTTCTTTGTTCTCAGCACACTCACCTTTCCTGCTGTCTTAGAGACTCTAGAAAGCAAGAGCGTGCTTCTCGCTCTAAAGCAGAGTGTGATCCAGGGATGAGAACTATGCTTTGTGTTTCCCTTTAGAAATGGAGTTAAATCCCAGGCTCTGTGTCTTCCTACAAGAAAGACTTCGTTTCAGGTAAGGGCAGTCACTTTTCAGCTCAAACAAACTACATCGTTCACGGTGCTCACACGTTTCTCATCTCAACAGACAAGCATTGGATGTTAGAGAACCAGTGCTTTGTATCAGTTCAAGAAGCAGAGTTGGATTAGATATGGTCCGTATGTGTAGGAAACACCGTTCTTTGGTCTCAGCACAATCAAGTTTCCTGCTGTATTAGAGACCCTAGAAAGCAAGAGCGTGCTTCTTTTTCTAAAGCAGAGTGTGATCAATGGATGAGAACACTGCTGTGTGTTCCACTTCAGAAATGGAGTTAAATCCCAGGCTCTGTGTCTTCCTACAAGGAAGACTTCGTTTCAGGTAAGGGCAGTCACTTTTCTGCTCCAACGAACTACATTGTTCATGAAGCTCACACGTTTCTTATGTAACCTGACAAGCATTGGATGTTAGAGGACCAGAGCTTTGTATCAGTTTCAGAAGCAGATTTGGACTACATATGGTCTGTATGTGTAGGAAACTCCATTCTTTTGTTCTGGGCACACTCAGATTTCCTGCTGTATTAGAGACTCTAGAAAGCAAGAGTGTACTTCTTGCTGTTAAGCAGAGTGTGATCCATGGGTGAGAACTATGCTGAGTGTTTCCCTTCAGAAATGGAGTTAAATCCCAGGCTCTGTGTCTTCCTACAAGCAAGACTTCGTTTCAGGAAAGGGCAGTCACTTTTCGGCTCAAAGGAACTACATCATTCACGGAGCTCACACGTTTCTAATCTTAACAGACAAGCATTGGATGTTAGAGGACCAGTGCTTTGTATCAGTTTCAGAAGCAGAGTTAGACTAGATATGGTCTATATGTGTAGGAAACACTGTTCTTTGTTCTCAGCACACTCACGTTTCCTGCTGTCTTAGAGACTCTAGAAAGCAAGAGCGTGCTTCTCGCTCTAAAGCAGAGTGTGATCCAGGGATGAGAACTATGCTTTGTGTTTCCCTTCAGTAATGGAGTTAAATCCCAGGCTCTGTGTCTTCCTACAAGCAAGACTTCGTTTCAGGTACGGGCAGTCACTTTTCAGCTCAAACTAACTACATCGTTCATGGAGCTCACACGTTTCTCATCTCAACAGACAAGCATTGGATGTTAGAGGACCAGTGCCTTGTATCAATTTAAGAAGCAGAGTTGGTATAGATATGGTCCGTATGTGTAGGAAACACCATTCTTTAGTCTCAGCACACTCACGTTTTCTGCTGTCTTAGAGACTCTAGAAAGCAAGAGCATGCTTCTCGCTCTAAAGCAGAGTGTGATACATGGATGAGAACTATGCTGTGTGTTTCCCTTCAGAAATGGAGTTAAATCCCAGGCTCTGTGTCTTCCTACAAGCAAGACTTCATTTCAGGTAAGGGCAGTCACTTTTCAGCTCAAACGAATTACATCGTTCACTGAGCTCACACGTTTCTCATATTAACAGAAAAGCATTGGATGTTAGAGGACCAGTGCTATGTATCAGTTTAAGAAGCAGAGTTGGACTAGATATGGTCCGTATGTGTAGGAAACACCGTTCTTTTGTTCTCAGCACACTCACGTTTCCTGCTGTCTTAGAGACTCTAGAAAGCAAGAGCGTGCTTCTTGCTATAAAGCAGAGGGTGATGCATGGATGAGAACTAGCTGTGTGTTTCCCTTCAGAAATGGAGTTAAATCCCAGGCTCTGTGTCTTCCTACAAGCAAGACTTCGTTTCAGGTACGGGCAGTCACTTTTCAGCTCAAACTAACTACATCCTTCACGGAGCTCACACGTTTCTCATCTCAACAGACAAGCATTGGATGTTAGAGGACCAGTGCTTTGTATCAGTTTAAGAAGCAGAGTTGGACAAGATATGGTCCGTATGTGTAGGAAACTCCGTTCTTTTGTTCTGGGCACACTCAGATTTCCTGCTGTATTAGAGAGTCTAGAAAGCAGGAGCGTGTTTCTTGCTGTTATGCAGAGTGTGATCCATGGGTGAGAACTATGCTGTGTGTTTCCCTGCAGAAATGGAGTAAAATCCCTGGCTCTGTGTCTTCCTACAAGCAAGACTTCGTTTCAGGTAAGGGCAGTCACTTTTCAGCTCAAAGGAACTACATCGTTCACGGAGCTCACACGTTTCTAATCTTAACAGACAAGCATTGGATGTTAGAGGACCAGTGCTTTGTATCAGTTTAAGAAGCAGAGTTGGACTAGATATGGTCCGTATGTGTAGGAACCACCGTTCTTTGGTCTCAGCAGACTCACGTTTCCTGCTGTCTTAGAGACTCTAGAAAGCAAGAGCATGCTTCTTGCTCTAAAGCAGAGTGTGATACATGGATGAGAACCATGCTGTGTGTTTCCCTTCAGAAATGGAGTTAAATCCCAGGCTCTGTGTCTTCCTACAAGCAAGACTTCGTTTCAGGTAAGGGCAGTCATTTTTCGGCTCAAATGAACTACATCGTTCATGAAGCTCACACGTTTCTTATGTAACCTGACAAGCATTGGCTGTTAGAGGACCAGAGCTTTGTATCTGTTTCAGAAGCAGATTTGGACTACATATGGTCTGTATGTGTAGGAAACTCCATTCTTTTGTTCTGGGCACACGCAGATTTCCTGCTGTATTAGAGACTCTAGAAAGCAAGAGTGTACTTCTGGCTGTTAAGCAGAGTGTGATCCATGGGTGAGAACTATGCTGAGTGTTTCCCTTCAGAAATGGAGTTAAATCCCAGGCTCTGTGTCTTCCTACAAGCAAGACTTCGTTTCAGGTAAGGGCAGTCACTTTTCGGCTCAAAGGAACTACATCATTCACGGAGCTCACATGTTTCTAAACTTAACAGACAAGCATTGGATGTTAGAGGACCAGTGCTTTGTATTAGTTTCATAAGCAGAGTTGACTAGATATGGTCTGTATGTGTAGGAAACACTGTTCTTTGTTCTCAGCACACTCACGTTTCCTGCTGTCTTAGAGACTCTAGAAAGCAAGAGCGTGCTTCTCGCTCTAAAGCAGAGTGTGATGCAGGGATGAGAACTATGCTGTGTGTTTCCCTTCAGTAATGGAGTTAAATCCCAGGCTCTGTGTCTTCCTACAAGCAAGACTTCGTTTCAGGTACGGGCAGTCACTTTTCAGCTCAAACGAAGCTACATCGTTCACGGAGCTCACACGTTTCTCATCTCAACAGACAAGCATTGGATGTTAGAGGACCAGTGCTTTGTATCAGTTTAAGATGCAGAGTTGGACTAGATATGTTCCGTATGTGTAGGAAACACCATTCTTTAGTCTCAGCACACTCACGTTTCCTGCTGTCTTAGAGACTCTAGAAAGCAAGAGCATGCTTCTCGCTCTAAAGCGGAGTTTGATCCAGGGATGAGAACTATGCTGTTAGTTTCCCTTCAGAAATGGAGTTAAATCCCAGGCTTTGTGTCTTCCTACAAGCAAGACTTCGTTTCAGGTAAGGGCAGTCACTTTTCAGCTCAAACGAACTACATCGTTCACGGAGCTCACACGTTTCTCATCTCTACAGACAAGCATTGGATGTTAGAGGACCAGTGCTTTGTATCTGTTTAAGAAGTTGAGTTGGACTAGATATGGTCCGTATGTGTAGGAACCACCGTTCCTTGGTCTCAGCACACTCAATTTTCCTGCTGTCTTAGAGACTCTAGAAAGCAAGGGCATGCTTCTTGCTCTAAAGCAGAGTGTGATACATGGATGAGAACTATGCTGTGTGTTTCCCTTCAGAAATGGAGTTAAATCCCAGGCTCTGTGTCTTCCTACAAGCAAGACTTCGTTTCAGGTAAGGGCAGTCACTTTTCAGCTCAAACGAATTACATCGTTCACTGAGCTCACACGTTTCTCATATTAACAGACAAGCATTGGATGTTAGAGGACCAGTGCTATGTATCAGTTTCAGAAGCAGAGTTGGACTAGATATGGTCCGTATGTGTAGGAAACACTGTTCTTTTGTTCTCAGCACACTCACGTTTCCTGCTGTCTTAGAGACTCTAGAAAGCAAGAGCGTGCTTCTTGTTCTAAAGCAGAGTGTGATCAATGGATGAGAACACTGCTGTATGTTTCACTTCAGAAATGGAGTTAAATCCCAGGCTCTGTGTCTTCCTACAGGCAAGACTTCGTTTCAGGTAAGGGCAGTCACTTTTCAGCTCAAACGAACTACATCGTTCACGAAGCTCACACGTTTCTCATCTTAACTGACAAGCATTGGATGTTAGAGGACCAGTGCATTGTATCAGTTTCAGAAGCAGATTTGGACTACATATGGTCTGTATGTGTAGGAAACACCCTTCTCTTGTTCTGGGCACACTCAGATTTCCTGCTGTATTAGAGACTCTAGAAAGCAAGAGCGTGCTTCTTGCTATAAAGCAGAGCGTGATGCATGGATGAGAACTATGCTGTGTGTTTTCCTTCAGAAATGGAGTTAAATCCCAGGGTCTGTGTCTTCCTACATGCAAGACTTCGTTTCAGGTGATGGCAGTCACTTTTCAGCTCAAACGAACTACATCGTTCACAAAGCTCACACGTTTCTCATCTTAACAGAAAAGCATTGGATGTTAGAGGACCAGTGCTTTGTATCAGTTTCAGAAGCAGAGTTGGACTATATAATGTCTGTATGTGTAGGAAAAAACCGTTCTTTTGTTCTCAGCACACTCACGTTTCCTGCTGTCTTAGAGACCCTAGAAAGCAAGAGCTTGCTTCTTGTTGTAAAGCAGAGTGTGATCAATGGATGAGAACACTGCTGTGTGTTTCACTTCAGAAATGGAGTTAAATCCAAGGCTCTGTGTCTTCCTACAAGCAAACTTTCGTTTCAGGTAAGGGCAGTCACTTTTCTGCTCCAACGAACTACATTGTTCACGAAGCTCACACGTTTCTTATGTTAACTGACAAGCATTGGATGTTAGAGGACAAGAGCTTTGTATCAGTTTCAGAAGCAGATTTGGACTACATATGTTCTGTATGTGTAGGAAACTCCGTTCATTTGTTCTGGGCACACTCAGATTTCCTGCTGTATTAGAGACTCTAGAAAGCAAGAGTGTACTTCTTGCTGTTAAGCAGAGTGTGATCCATGGGTGAGAACTATGCTGTGTGTTTCCCTTCAGAAATGGAGTTAAATCCCAGGCTCTGTGTCTTCCTACAAGCAAGACTTCGTTTCAGGTAAGGGCAGTCATTTTTCGGCTCAAACGAACTACATCGTTCATGGAGCTCACACGATTCTCATCTTAACTGACAAGCATTGGATGTTAGAGGAACAGTGCATTGTATCAGTTTCAGAAGCAGAGATGGCCTAGATATGGTCTGTATGTGTAGGAAACACTGTTCTTTGTTCTCAGCACACTCACGTTTCCTGCTGTCTTAGAGACTCTAGAAAGCAAGAGTGTGCTTCTCGCTCTAAAGCAGAGTGTGATCCAGGGATGAGAACTAGCTGTGTGTTTCCCTTCAGAAATGGAGTTAAATCCCAGGCTCTGTGTCTTCCTACAAGCAAGACTTCGTTTCAGGTATGGGCAGTCACTTTTCAGCTCAAACTAACTACATCCTTCACGGAGCTCACACGTTTCTCATCTCAACAGACAAGCATTGGATGTTAGAGGACCAGTGCTTTCTATCAGTTTAAGAAGCAGAGTTGGACTAGATATGGTCTGTATGTGTAGGAAACTCCGTTCTTTTGTTCTGGCCACACTCAGATTTCCTGCTGTATTAGAGAGTCTAGAAAGCAAGAGCGTGCTTCTTGCTGTTATGCAGAGTGTGATCCATGGGTGAGAACTATGCTGTGTGTTTCCCTTCAGAAATGGTGTTAAATCCCTCGCTCTGTGTCTTCCTACAAGCAAGACTTCGTTTCAGGTAAGGGGAGTCACTTTTCAGCTCAGAGGAACTACATCGTTCACGAAGCTCACACGTTTCTCATCTCAACAGACAAGCATTGGATGTTAGAGGACCAGTGCTTTGTATCAGTTTAAGAAGCAGAGTTGGACTAGATATGGTCCGTATATGTAGGAACCACCATTCTTTGGTATCAGCACACTCACGTTTCCTGCTGTCTTAGAGACTCTAGAAAGCAAGAGCATGCTTCTTGCTCTAAAGCAGAGTGTGATACATGGATGAGAACTATGCTGTGTGTTTCCCTTCAGAAATGGAGTTAAATCCCAGGCTCTGTGTCTTCCTACAAGCAAGACTTCGTTTCAGGTAAGGGCAGTCACTTTTCAGCTCAAACGAACTACATCGTTCATGGAGCTCACACGTTTCTCATCTCTACAGACAAGCATTGGATGTTAGAGGACCAGTGCTTTGTATCTGTTTAAGAAGTTGAGTTGGACTAGATATGGTCCGTATGTGTAGGAACCACCGTTCCTTGGTCTCAGCACACTCAATTTTCCTGCTGTCTTAGAGACTCTAGAAAGCAAGGGCATGCTTCTTGCTCTAAAGCAGAGTGTGATACATGGATGAGAACTATGCTCTGTGTTTCCCTTCAGAAATGGAGTTAAATCCCAGGCTCTGTGTCTTCCTACAAGCAAGACTTCGTTTCAGGTAAGGGCAGTCACTTTTCAGCTCAAACGAATTACATCGTTCACTGAGCTCACACGTTTCTCATATTAACAGACAAGCATTGGATGTTAGAGGACCAGTGCTATGTATCAGTTTAAGAAGCAGAGTTGGACTAGATATGGTCCGTATGTGTAGGAAACACTGTTCTTTTGTTCTCAGCACACTCACGTTTCCTGCTGTCTTAGAGACTCTAGAAAGCAAGAGCGTGCTTCTTGTTCTAAAGCAGAGTGTGATCAATGGATGAGAACACTGCTGTATGTTTCACTTCAGAAATGGAGTTAAATCCCAGGCTCTGTGTCTTCCTACAGGCAAGACTTCGTTTCAGGTAAGGGCAGTCACTTTTCAGCTCAAACGAACTACATCGTTCACGAAGCTCACACGTTTCTCATCTTAACTGACAAGCATTGGATGTTAGAGGACCAGTGCATTGTATCAGTTTCAGAAGCAGATTTGGACTACATATGGTCTGTATGTGTAGGAAACACCCTTCTCTTGTTCTGGGCACACTCAGATTTCCTGCTGTATTAGAGACTCTAGAAAGCAAGAGCGTGCTTCTTGCTATAAAGCAGAGCGTGATGCATGGATGAGAACTATGCTGTGTGTTTTCCTTCAGAAATGGAGTTAAATCCCAGGGTCTGTGTCTTCCTACATGCAAGACTTCGTTTCAGGTGATGGCAGTCACTTTTCAGCTCAAACGAACTACATCGTTCACAAAGCTCACACGTTTCTCATCTTAACAGAAAAGCATTGGATGTTAGAGGACCAGTGCTTTGTATCAGTTTCAGAAGCAGAGTTGGACTATATAATGTCTGTATGTGTAGGAAAAAACCGTTCTTTTGTTCTCAGCACACTCACGTTTCCTGCTGTCTTAGAGACCCTAGAAAGCAAGAGCTTGCTTCTTGTTGTAAAGCAGAGTGTGATCAATGGATGAGAACACTGCTGTGTGTTTCACTTCAGAAATGGAGTTAAATCCAAGGCTCTGTGTCTTCCTACAAGCAAACTTTCGTTTCAGGTAAGGGCAGTCACTTTTCTGCTCCAACGAACTACATTGTTCACGAAGCTCACACGTTTCTTATGTTAACTGACAAGCATTGGATGTTAGAGGACAAGAGCTTTGTATCAGTTTCAGAAGCAGATTTGGACTACATATGGTCTGTATGTGTAGGAAACTCCGTTCATTTGTTCTGGGCACACTCAGATTTCCTGCTGTATTAGAGACTCTAGAAAGCAAGAGTGTACTTCTTGCTGTTAAGCAGAGTGTGATCCATGGGTGAGAACTATGCTGTGTGTTTCCCTTCAGAAATGGAGTTAAATCCCAGGCTCTGTGTCTTCCTACAAGCAAGACTTCGTTTCAGGTAAGGGCAGTCACTTTTCGGCTCAAAGGAACTACATCATTCACGGAGCTCACACGTTTCTATTCTTAACAGACAAGCATTGGATGTCAGAGGACCAGTGCTTTGTATCAGTTTCAGAAGCAGAGTTAGACTAGATATGGTCTGTATGTGTAGGAAACACTGTTCTTTGTTCTCAGCACACTCACGTTTCCTGCTGTCTTAGAGACTCTAGAAAGCAAGAGCGTGCTTCTCGCTCTAAAGCAGAGTGTGATCCAGGGATGAGAACTATGCTTTGTGTTTCCCTTCAGTAATGGAGTTAAATCCCAGGCTCTGTGTCTTCCTACAAGCAAGACTTCGTTTCAGGTACGGGCAGTCACTTTTCAGCTCAAACTAACTACATCGTTCATGGAGCTCACACGTTTCTCATCTCAACAGACAAGCATTGGATGTTAGAGGACCAGTGCCTTGTATCAGTTTAAGAAGCAGAGTTGGACTAGATATGGTCCGTATGTGTAGGAAACACCATTCTTTAGTCTCAGCACACTCACGTTTCCTGCTGTCTTAGAGACTCTAGAAAGCAAGAGCATGCTTCTTGCTCTAAAGCAGAGTGTGATCCAGGGATGAGAACTATGCTGTGAGTTTCCCTTCAGAAATGGAGTTAAATCCCAGGCTCTGTGTCTTCCTACAAGCAAGACTTCATTTCAGGTAAGGGCAGTCACTTTTCAGCTCAAACGAACTACATCGTTCACGGAGCTCACACGTTTCTCATCTCCACAGACAAGCATTGGATGTTAGAGGACCAGTGCTTTGTATCAGTTTAAGAAGTAGAGTTGGACTAGATATGGTCCGTATGTGTAGGAACCACCGTTCCTTGGTCTCAGCACACTGACGTTTCCTGCTGTCTTAGAGACTCTAGAAAGCAAGAGCATGCTTCTTGCTCTAAAGCAGAGTGTGATACATGGATGAGAACTATACTGTGTGTTTTCCGTCAGAAATGGAGTTAAAGCCCAGGCTCTGTGTCTTCCTACAAGCAAGACTTCCTTTCAGGTAAGGGCAGTCACTTTTCAGCTCAAACGAATTACATCGTTCACTGAGCTCACACGTTTCTCATATTAACAGAAAAGCATTGGATGTTAGAGGACCAGTGCTATGTATCAGTTTAAGAAGCAGAGTTGGACTAGATATGGTCCGTATGTGTAGGAAACACCGTTCTTTTGTTCTCAGCACACTCACGTTTCCTGCTGTCTTAGAGACTCTACAAAGCAAGAGCGTGTTTCTTGCTATAAAGCAGAGCGTGATGCATGGATGAGAACTAGCTGTGTGTTTCCCTTCAGAAATGGAGTTAAATCCCAGGCTCTGTGTCTTCTTACAAGCAAGACTTCGTTTCAGGTACGGGCAGTCACTTTTCAGCTCAAACTAACTACATCCTTCACGGAGCTCACACGTTTCTCATCTCAACAGACAAGCATTGGATGTTAGAGGACCAGTGCTTTGTATCAGTTTAAGAAGCAGAGTTGGACTAGATATGGTCCGTATGTGTAGGAAACTCCGTTCTTTTGTTCTGGGCACACTCAGATTTCCTGCTGTATTAGAGAGTCTAGAAAGCAAGAGCGTGCTTCTTGCTGTTATGTAGAGTGTGATCCATGGGTGAGAACTATGCTGTGTGTTTCCCTTCAGAAATGGAGTAAAATCCCTGGCTCTGTGTCTTCCTACAAGCAAGACTTCGTTTCAGGTAAGGGCAGTCACTTTTCAGCTCAAAGGAACTACATCGTTCACGGAGCTCACACGTTTCTAATCTCAACAGACAAGCATTGGATGTTAGAGGACCAGTGCTTTGTATCAGTTTAAGAAGCAGAGTTGGACTAGATATGGTCCGTATGTGTAGGAACCACCGTTCTTTGGTCTCAGCAGACTCACGTTTTCTGCTATCTTAGAGACTCTAGAAAGCAAGAGCATGCTTCTTGCTCTAAAGCAGAGTGTGATACATGGATGAGAACCATGCTGTGTGTTTCCCTTCAGAAATGGAGTTAAATCCCAGGCTCTGTGTCTTCCTACAAGCAAGACTTCGTTTCAGGTAAGGGCAGTCATTTTTCGGCTCAAATGAACTACATCGTTCATGGAGCTCACATATTTCTCCTCTTAAGTGACAAGCATTGGATGTTAGAGGAACAGTGCATTGTATCAGTTTAAGAAGCAGAGTTGGACTAGATATGGTCCGTATGTGTAGGAAATACCGTTCTTTGGTCTCAGCACAATCACGTTTCCTGCTGTATTAGAGACCCTAGAAAGCAAGAGCGTGCTTCTTGTTCTAAAGCAGAGTGTGATCAATGGATGAGAACACTGCTGTGTGTTCCACTTCAGAAATGGAGTTAAATCCCAGGCTCTGTGTCTTCCTACAAGGAAGACTTCGTTTCAGGTAAGGGCAGTCACTTTTCTGCTCCAACGAACTACATTGTTCATGAAGCTCACACGTTTCTTATGTAACCTGACAAGCATTGGATGTTAGAGGACCAGAGCTTTGTATCAGTTTCAGAAGCAGATTTGGACTACATATGGTCTGTATGTGTAGGAAACTCCATTCTTTTGTTCTGGGCACACTCAGATTTCCTGGTGTATTAGAGACTCTAGAAAGCAAGAGTGTACTTCTTGCTTTTAAGCAGAGTGTGATCCATGGGTGAGAACTATGCTGAGTGTTTCCCTTCAGAAATGGAGTTAAATCCCAGGCTCTGTGTCTTCCTACAAGCAAGACTTCGTTTCAGGTAAGGGCAGTCACTTTTCGGCTCAAAGGAACTACATCATTCACGGAGCTCACACGTTTCTAATCTTAACAGACAAGCATTGGATGTTAGAGGACCAGTGCTTTGTATCAGTTTCATAAGCAGAGTTGGACTAGATATGGTCTGTATGTGTAGGAAACACTGTTCTTTGTTCTCAGCACACTCACGTTTCCTGCTGTCTTAGAGACTCTATAAAGCAAGAGCGTGCTTCTCGCTCTAAAGCAGAGTGTGATCCAGGGATGAGAACTATGCTGTGTGTTTCCCTTCAGTAATGGAGTTAAATCCCAGGCTTTGTGTCTTCCTACAAGCAAGACTTCGTTTCAGGTAAGGGCAGTCACTTTTCAGCTCAAACGAACTACATCGTTCACGGAGCTCACACGTTTCTCATCTCTACAGACAAGCATTGGATGTTAGAGGACCAGTGCTATGTATCAGTTTAAGAAACAGAGTTGGACTAGATATGGTCCATATGTGTAGGAAACACCGTTCTTTTGTTCTCAGCACACTCACGTTTCCTGCTGTCTTAGAGACTCTAGAAAGCAAAAGCGTGCTTCTTGTTCTAAAGCAGAGTGCGATCAAAGGATGAGAACACTGCTGTATGTTTCACTTCAGAAATGGTGTTAAATCCCAGGCTCTGAGTCTTCCTACAAGCAAGATTTCGTTTCAGGTAAGGTCAGTCATTTTTTTGCTGAAACGAACTACATCGTTCACGAAGCTCACACGTTTCTCATCTTATCTGACAAGCATTGGAAGTTAGAGGACCATTGCATTGTATCAGTTTCAGAAGCAGATTTGGACTACATATGGTCCGTATGTGTAGGAAACACCCTTCTCTTGTTCTGGGCACACTCAGATTTCCTGCTGTATTAGAGACTCTAGAAAGCAAGAGCGTGCTTCTTGCTATAAAGCAGAGCGTGATGCATGGATGAGAACTATGCTGTGTGTTTACCTTCAGAAATGGAGTTAAATCCCAGGCTCTGTGTCTTCCTACAGGCAAGACTTCGTTTCACATAAGGGCAGTCACTTTTCAGCTCAAACGAACTACATCGTTCAAAAAGCTCACACCTTTCTCATCTTAATAGACAAGCATTGGATGTTAGAGGACCAGTGCTTTGTATCAGTTTAAGAAGCAGAGTTGGACTATATAATGTTCGTATGTGTAGGAACCACCATTCTTTGTTCTCAGCACACTCACGTTTCCTGCTGTCTTAGAGACTCTAGAAAGCAAGAGCATGCTTCTCGCTCTAAAGCAGAGTGTGATCAATGGATGAGAACACTGCTGTGTGTTCCACTTCAGAAATGGAGTTAAATCCCAGGCTCTGTGTCTTCCTACAAGGAAGACTTCGTTTCAGGTAAGGGCAGTCACTTTTCTGCTCCAACGAACTACATTGTTCATGAAGCTCACACGTTTCTTATGTAACCTGACAAGCATTGGATGTTAGAGGACCAGAGCTTTGTATCAGTTTCAGAAGCAGATTTGGACTACATATGGTCTGTATGTGTAGGAAACTCCATTCTTTTGTTCTGGGCACACTCAGATTTCCTGGTGTATTAGAGACTCTAGAAAGCAAGAGTGTACTTCTTGCTTTTAAGCAGAGTGTGATCCATGGGTGAGAACTATGCTGAGTGTTTCCCTTCAGAAATGGAGTTAAATCCCAGGCTCTGTGTCTTCCTACAAGCAAGACTTCGTTTCAGGTAAGGGCAGTCACTTTTCGGCTCAAAGGAATTACATCATTCACGGAGCTCACACGTTTCTAATCTTAACAGACAAGCATTGGATGTTAGAGGACCAGTGCTTTGTATCAGTTTCATAAGCAGAGTTGGACTAGATATGGTCTGTATGTGTAGGAAACACTGTTCTTTGTTCTCAGCACACTCACGTTTCCTGCTGTCTTAGAGACTCTATAAAGCAAGAGCGTGCTTCTCGCTCTAAAGCAGAGTGTGATCCAGGGATGAGAACTATGCTGTGTGTTTCCCTTCAGTAATGGAGTTAAATCCCAGGCTTTGTGTCTTCCTACAAGCAAGACTTCGTTTCAGGTAAGGGCAGTCACTTTTCAGCTCAAACGAACTACATCGTTCACGGAGCTCACACGTTTCTCATCTCTACAGACAAGCATTGGATGTTAGAGGACCAGTGCTATGTATCAGTTTAAGAAACAGAGTTGGACTAGATATGGTCCATATGTGTAGGAAACACCGTTCTTTTGTTCTCAGCACACTCACGTTTCCTGCTGTCTTAGAGACTCTAGAAAGCAAAAGCGTGCTTCTTGTTCTAAAGCAGAGTGCGATCAAAGGATGAGAACACTGCTGTATGTTTCACTTCAGAAATGGTGTTAAATCCCAGGCTCTGAGTCTTCCTACAAGCAAGATTTCGTTTCAGGTAAGGTCAGTCATTTTTTTGCTGAAACGAACTACATCGTTCACGAAGCTCACACGTTTCTCATCTTATCTGACAAGCATTGGAAGTTAGAGGACCATTGCATTGTATCAGTTTCAGAAGCAGATTTGGACTACATATGGTCCGTATGTGTAGGAAACACCCTTCTCTTGTTCTGGGCACACTCAGATTTCCTGCTGTATTAGAGACTCTAGAAAGCAAGAGCGTGCTTCTTGCTATAAAGCAGAGCGTGATGCATGGATGAGAACTATGCTGTGTGTTTACCTTCAGAAATGGAGTTAAATCCCAGGCTCTGTGTCTTCCTACAGGCAAGACTTCGTTTCACATAAGGGCAGTCACTTTTCAGCTCAAACGAACTACATCGTTCAAAAAGCTCACACCTTTCTCATCTTAATAGACAAGCATTGGATGTTAGAGGACCAGTGCTTTGTATCAGTTTAAGAAGCAGAGTTGGACTATATAATGTTCGTATGTGTAGGAACCACCATTCTTTGTTCTCAGCACACTCACGTTTCCTGCTGTCTTAGAGACTCTAGAAAGCAAGAGCATGCTTCTCGCTCTAAAGCAGAGTGTGATCCATGGATGAGAACTATGCTGTGTGTTTCCCTTCAGAAATGGAGTTAAATCCCTGGCTCTGTGTCTTCCTACAAGCAAGACTTCGTTTCAGGTAAGGGCAGTCACTTTTCAGCTCAAACGAACTACATCGTTCACGGAGCTCACACGATTCTCATCTCAACAGACAAGCATTGGATGTTAGAGGACCAGTGCTTTGTATCAGTTTAAGAAGCAGAGTTGGACTAGATATGGTCCGTATGTGTAGGAAACACCGTTCTTTTGTTCTCAGCACACTCACGTTTCCTGCTGTCTTAGAGACTCTAGAAAGCCAGAGCATGCTTCTTGCTCTAAAGCAGAGTGTGATCCATGGATGAGAACTATGATGTGTGTTTCCCTTCAGTAATGGAGTTTAATCCCATGCTCTGTGTCTTCCTACAAGCAAGACTTCGTTTCAGGTAAGGGCAGTCATTTTTCGGCTCAAACGAACTACATCGTTCACGAAGCTCACACGTTTCTCATCTTAACTGACAAGCATTGGATGTTAGAGGAACAGTGCATTTTATCAGTTTCAGAAGCAGATTTGGACTACATATGGTCCGTATGTGTAGGAAACACCGTTCTTTTTTTCTGGGCACACTCAGATTTCCTGCTGTATTAGAGACTCTAGAAAGCATGAGCGTGCTTCTTGCTCTAAAGCAGAGTGTGATCCATGGGTGAGAACTATGCTGTGTGTTTTCCTTCAGAAATGGAGTTAAATCCCAGGGTCTGTGTCTTCCTACATGCAAGACTTCGTTTCAGGTGAGGGCAGTCACTTTTCAGCTCAAACGAACTACATCGTTCACAAAGCTCACACGTTTCTCATCTTAAAAGAAAAGCATTGGATGTTAGAGGACCAGTGCTTTGTATCAGTTTCAGAAGCAGAGTTGGACTATATAATGTCTGTATGTGTAGGAAAAAACCGTTCTTTTGTTCTCAGCACACTCACGTTTCCTGATGTCTTAGAGACCCTAGAAAGCAAGAGCGTGCTTCTTGTTCTAAAGCAGAGTGTGATCAATGGATGAGAACACTGCTGTGTGTTTCACTTCAGAAATGGAGTTAAATCCCAGGCTCTGTGTCTTCCTACAAGCAAGA
Organism: Onychomys leucogaster; assembly: GCA_949786385.1. Classification (NCBI taxonomy): domain Eukaryota; kingdom Metazoa; phylum Chordata; class Mammalia; order Rodentia; family Cricetidae; genus Onychomys; species Onychomys leucogaster. The sequence goes on from CATKUP010000025.1 coordinate 2,523,828, forward strand.
TTTCGTTTCAGGTAAGGGCAGTCACTTTTCTGCTCCAACGAACTACATTGTTCACGAAGCTCACACGTTTCTTATGTTAACTGACAAGCATTGGATGTTAGAGGACAAGAGCTTTGTATCAGTTTCAGAAGCAGATTTGGACTACATATGGTCTGTATGTGTAGGAAACTCCGTTCATTTGTTCTGGGCACACTCAGATTTCCTGCTGTATTAGAGACTCTAGAAAGCCAGAGCATGCTTCTTGCTCTAAAGCAGAGTGTGATCCATGGATGAGAACTATGATGTGTGTTTCCCTTCAGTAATGGAGTTTAATCCCATGCTCTGTGTCTTCCTACAAGCAAGACTTCGTTTCAGGTAAGGGCAGTCATTTTTCGGCTCAAACGAACTACATCGTTCACGAAGCTCACACGTTTCTCATCTTAACTGACAAGCATTGGATGTTAGAGGAACAGTGCATTGTATCAGTTTCAGAAGCAGAGTTGGCCTAAATATGGTCTGTATGTGTAGGAAACACTGTTCTTTGTTCTCAGCACACTCACGTTTCCTGCTGTCTTAGAGACTCTAGAAAGCAAGAGCGTGCTTCTCGCTCTAAAGCAGAGTGTGATCCAGGGATGAGAACTAGCTGTGTGTTTACCTTCCGAAATGGACTTAAATCCCAGTCTCTGTGTCTTCCTACAAGCAAGACTTCGTTTCAGGTACGGGCAGTCACTTTTCAGCTCAAACTAACTACATCCTTCATGGAGCTCACACGTTTCTCATCTCAACAGACAAGCATTGGATGTTAGAGGACCAGTGCTTTGTATCAGTTTAAGAAGCAGAGTTGGACTAGATATGGTCTGTATGTGTAGGAAACTCCGTTCTTTTGTTTTGGGCACACTCAGATTTCCTGCTGTATTAGAGAGTCTAGAAAGCAAGAGCGTGCTTCTTGCTGTTATGCAGAGTGTGATCCATGGGTGAGAACTATGCTGTGTGTTTCCCTTCAGAAATGGAGTTAAATCCCTGGCTCTGTGTCTTCCTACAAGCAAGACTTCGTTTCAGGTAAGGGCAGTCACTTTTCAGCTCAAAGGAACTACATCGTTCACGGAGCTCACACGTTTCTAATCTTAACAGACAAGCATTGGATGTTAGAGGACCAGTGCTTTGTATCAGTTTAAGAAGCAGAGTTGGACTAGATATGGTCCGTATGTGTAGGAACCACCGTTCTTTGGTCTCCGCACACTCACGTTTCCTGCTGTCTTACAGACTCTAGAAAGAAAGAGCATGCTTCTTGCTCTAAAGCAGAGTGTGATACATGGATGAGAACTATGCTGTGTGTTTCCCTTCAGATATGGAGTTAAATCCCAAGCTCTGTGTCTTCCTACAAGCAAGACTTCGTTTCAGGTAAGGGCAGTCATTTCGTTTCAGGTAAGGGCAGTCATTTTTCGGCTCAAAAGAACTACATCGTTCATGGAGCTCACACGTTTCTACTCTTAACTGACAAGCATTGGATGTTAGAGGAACAGTGCATTGTATCAGTTTCAGAAGCAGAGTTGGCCTAGATATGGTCTGTATGTGTAGGAAACACTGTTCTTTGTTCTCAGCACACTCACGTTTCCTGCTGTCTTAGAGACTCTAGAAAGCAAGAGCGTGCTTCTTGTTCTAAAGCAGAGTGTGATCAATGGATGAGAACACTGCTGTATGTTTCACTTCAGAAATTGTGTTAAATCCCAGGCTCTGAGTCTTCCTACAAGCAAGACTTCGTTTCAGGTAAGGTCAGTCATTTTTTTGCTCAAACGAAGTACATCGTTCATGAAGCTCACACGTTTCTCATCTTAACTGTCAAGCATTGGATGTTAGAGGACCATTGCATTGTATCAGTTTCAGAAGCAGATTTGGACTACATATGGTCCGTATGTGTAGGAAACACCGTTCTTTTGTTCTGGGCACACTCAGATTTCCTGCTGTATTAGAGACTCTAGAAAGCAAGAGCGTGCTTCTTGCTATAAAGCACAGCGTGATGCATGGATGAGAACTATGCTGTGTGTTTACCTTCAGAAATGGAGTTAAATCCCAGGCTCTGTGTCTTCCTACAGGTAAGACTTCGTTTCAGGTAAGGGCAGTCACTTTTCAGCTCAAACCAACTACATCGTTCAAAAAGCTCACAGGTTTCTCATCTTAACAGACAAGCATTGGATGTTAGAGGACCAGTGCTTTGTATCAGTTTAAGACGCAGAGTTGGACTAGATATGGTCCGTATGTGTAGGAACCACCATTCTTTGGTATCAGCACACTCACGTTTCCTGCTGTCTTAGAGACTCTAGAAAGCAAGAGCATGCTTCTTGCTCTAAAGCAGAGTGTGATACATGGATGAGAACTATGCTGTGTGTTTCCCTTCAGAAATGGAGTTAAATCCCAGGCTCTGTGTCTTCCTACAAGCAAGACTTCGTTTCAGGTAAGGGCAGTCACTTTTCGGCTCAAAGGAACTACATCATTCACGGAGCTCACACGTTTCTAATCTTAACAGACAAGCATTGGATGTTAGAGGACCAGTGCTTTGTATCAGTTTCATAAGCAGAGTTGGACTAGATATGGTCTGTATGTGTAGGAAACTCCATTCTTTTGTTCTGGGCACACTCAGATTTCCTGGTGTATTAGAGACTCTAGAAAGCAAGAGTGTACTTCTTGCTTTTAAGCAGAGTGTGATCCATGGGTGAGAACTATGCTGAGTGTTTCCCTTCAGAAATGGAGTTAAATCCCAGGCTCTGTGTCTTCCTACAAGCAAGACTTCGTTTCAGGTAAGGGCAGTCACTTTTCGGCTCAAAGGAACTACATCATTCACGGAGCTCACACGTTTCTAATCTTAACAGACAAGCATTGGATGTTAGAGGACCAGTGCTTTGTATCAGTTTCATAAGCAGAGTTGGACTAGATATGGTCTGTATGTGTAGGAAACACTGTTCTTTGTTCTCAGCACACTCACGTTTCCTGCTGTCTTAGAGACTCTATAAAGCAAGAGCGTGCTTCTCGCTCTAAAGCAGAGTGTGATCCAGGGATGAGAACTATGCTGTGTGTTTCCCTTCAGTAATGGAGTTAAATCCCAGGCTTTGTGTCTTCCTACAAGCAAGACTTCGTTTCAGGTAAGGGCAGTCACTTTTCAGCTCAAACGAACTACATCGTTCACGGAGCTCACACGTTTCTCATCTCTACAGACAAGCATTGGATGTTAGAGGACCAGTGCTATGTATCAGTTTAAGAAACAGAGTTGGACTAGATATGGTCCATATGTGTAGGAAACACCGTTCTTTTGTTCTCAGCACACTCACGTTTCCTGCTGTCTTAGAGACTCTAGAAAGCAAAAGCGTGCTTCTTGTTCTAAAGCAGAGTGCGATCAAAGGATGAGAACACTGCTGTATGTTTCACTTCAGAAATGGTGTTAAATCCCAGGCTCTGAGTCTTCCTACAAGCAAGATTTCGTTTCAGGTAAGGTCAGTCATTTTTTTGCTGAAACGAACTACATCGTTCACGAAGCTCACACGTTTCTCATCTTATCTGACAAGCATTGGAAGTTAGAGGACCATTGCATTGTATCAGTTTCAGAAGCAGATTTGGACTACATATGGTCCGTATGTGTAGGAAACACCCTTCTCTTGTTCTGGGCACACTCAGATTTCCTGCTGTATTAGAGACTCTAGAAAGCAAGAGCGTGCTTCTTGCTATAAAGCAGAGCGTGATGCATGGATGAGAACTATGCTGTGTGTTTACCTTCAGAAATGGAGTTAAATCCCAGGCTCTGTGTCTTCCTACAGGCAAGACTTCGTTTCACATAAGGGCAGTCACTTTTCAGCTCAAACGAACTACATCGTTCAAAAAGCTCACACCTTTCTCATCTTAATAGACAAGCATTGGATGTTAGAGGACCAGTGCTTTGTATCAGTTTAAGAAGCAGAGTTGGACTATATAATGTTCGTATGTGTAGGAACCACCATTCTTTGTTCTCAGCACACTCACGTTTCCTGCTGTCTTAGAGACTCTAGAAAGCAAGAGCATGCTTCTCGCTCTAAAGCAGAGTGTGATCCATGGATGAGAACTATGCTGTGTGTTTCCCTTCAGAAATGGAGTTAAATCCCTGGCTCTGTGTCTTCCTACAAGCAAGACTTCGTTTCAGGTAAGGGCAGTCACTTTTCAGCTCAAACGAACTACATCGTTCACGGAGCTCACACGATTCTCATCTCAACAGACAAGCATTGGATGTTAGAGGACCAGTGCTTTGTATCAGTTTAAGAAGCAGAGTTGGACTAGATATGGTCCGTATGTGTAGGAAACACCGTTCTTTTGTTCTCAGCACACTCACGTTTCCTGCTGTCTTAGAGACTCTAGAAAGCCAGAGCATGCTTCTTGCTCTAAAGCAGAGTGTGATCCATGGATGAGAACTATGATGTGTGTTTCCCTTCAGTAATGGAGTTTAATCCCATGCTCTGTGTCTTCCTACAAGCAAGACTTCGTTTCAGGTAAGGGCAGTCATTTTTCGGCTCAAACGAACTACATCGTTCACGAAGCTCACACGTTTCTCATCTTAACTGACAAGCATTGGATGTTAGAGGAACAGTGCATTGTATCAGTTTCAGAAGCAGAGTTGGCCTAAATATGGTCTGTATGTGTAGGAAACACTGTTCTTTGTTCTCAGCACACTCACGTTTCCTGCTGTCTTAGAGACTCTAGAAAGCAAGAGCGTGCTTCTCGCTCTAAAGCAGAGTGTGATCCAGGGATGAGAACTAGCTGTGTGTTTACCTTCCGAAATGGACTTAAATCCCAGTCTCTGTGTCTTCCTACAAGCAAGACTTCGTTTCAGGTACGGGCAGTCACTTTTCAGCTCAAACTAACTACATCCTTCATGGAGCTCACACGTTTCTCATCTCAACAGACAAGCATTGGATGTTAGAGGACCAGTGCTTTGTATCAGTTTAAGAAGCAGAGTTGGACTAGATATGGTCTGTATGTGTAGGAAACTCCGTTCTTTTGTTTTGGGCACACTCAGATTTCCTGCTGTATTAGAGAGTCTAGAAAGCAAGAGCGTGCTTCTTGCTGTTATGCAGAGTGTGATCCATGGGTGAGAACTATGCTGTGTGTTTCCCTTCAGAAATGGAGTTAAATCCCTGGCTCTGTGTCTTCCTACAAGCAAGACTTCGTTTCAGGTAAGGGCAGTCACTTTTCAGCTCAAAGGAACTACATCGTTCACGGAGCTCACACGTTTCTAATCTTAACAGACAAGCATTGGATGTTAGAGGACCAGTGCTTTGTATCAGTTTAAGAAGCAGAGTTGGACTAGATATGGTCCGTATGTGTAGGAACCACCGTTCTTTGGTCTCCGCACACTCACGTTTCCTGCTGTCTTACAGACTCTAGAAAGAAAGAGCATGCTTCTTGCTCTAAAGCAGAGTGTGATACATGGATGAGAACTATGCTGTGTGTTTCCCTTCAGATATGGAGTTAAATCCCAAGCTCTGTGTCTTCCTACAAGCAAGACTTCGTTTCAGGTAAGGGCAGTCATTTCGTTTCAGGTAAGGGCAGTCATTTTTCGGCTCAAAAGAACTACATCGTTCATGGAGCTCACACGTTTCTACTCTTAACTGACAAGCATTGGATGTTAGAGGAACAGTGCATTGTATCAGTTTCAGAAGCAGAGTTGGCCTAGATATGGTCTGTATGTGTAGGAAACACTGTTCTTTGTTCTCAGCACACTCACGTTTCCTGCTGTCTTAGAGACTCTAGAAAGCAAGAGCGTGCTTCTTGTTCTAAAGCAGAGTGTGATCAATGGATGAGAACACTGCTGTATGTTTCACTTCAGAAATTGTGTTAAATCCCAGGCTCTGAGTCTTCCTACAAGCAAGACTTCGTTTCAGGTAAGGTCAGTCATTTTTTTGCTCAAACGAAGTACATCGTTCATGAAGCTCACACGTTTCTCATCTTAACTGTCAAGCATTGGATGTTAGAGGACCATTGCATTGTATCAGTTTCAGAAGCAGATTTGGACTACATATGGTCCGTATGTGTAGGAAACACCGTTCTTTTGTTCTGGGCACACTCAGATTTCCTGCTGTATTAGAGACTCTAGAAAGCAAGAGCGTGCTTCTTGCTATAAAGCACAGCGTGATGCATGGATGAGAACTATGCTGTGTGTTTACCTTCAGAAATGGAGTTAAATCCCAGGCTCTGTGTCTTCCTACAGGTAAGACTTCGTTTCAGGTAAGGGCAGTCACTTTTCAGCTCAAACCAACTACATCGTTCAAAAAGCTCACAGGTTTCTCATCTTAACAGACAAGCATTGGATGTTAGAGGACCAGTGCTTTGTATCAGTTTAAGACGCAGAGTTGGACTAGATATGGTCCGTATGTGTAGGAACCACCATTCTTTGGTATCAGCACACTCACGTTTCCTGCTGTCTTAGAGACTCTAGAAAGCAAGAGCATGCTTCTTGCTCTAAAGCAGAGTGTGATACATGGATGAGAACTATGCTGTGTGTTTCCCTTCAGAAATGGAGTTAAATCCCAGGCTCTGTGTCTTCCTACAAGCAAGACTTCCTTTCAGGTAAGGGCAGTCACTTTTCGGCTCAAAGGAACTACATCATTCACGGAGCTCACACGTTTCTAATCTTAACAGACAAGCATTGGATGTTAGAGGACCAGTGCTTTGTATCAGTTTCATAAGCAGAGTTGGACTAGATATGGTCTGTATGTGTAGGAAACTCCATTCTTTTGTTCTGGGCACACTCAGATTTCCTGGTGTATTAGAGACTCTAGAAAGCAAGAGTGTACTTCTTGCTTTTAAGCAGAGTGTGATCCATGGGTGAGAACTATGCTGAGTGTTTCCCTTCAGAAATGGAGTTAAATCCCAGGCTCTGTGTCTTCCTACAAGCAAGACTTCGTTTCAGGTAAGGGCAGTCACTTTTCGGCTCAAAGGAACTACATCATTCACGGAGCTCACACGTTTCTAATCTTAACAGACAAGCATTGGATGTTAGAGGACCAGTGCTTTGTATCAGTTTCATAAGCAGAGTTGGACTAGATATGGTCTGTATGTGTAGGAAACACTGTTCTTTGTTCTCAGCACACTCACGTTTCCTGCTGTCTTAGAGACTCTATAAAGCAAGAGCGTGCTTCTCGCTCTAAAGCAGAGTGTGATCCAGGGATGAGAACTATGCTGTGTGTTTCCCTTCAGTAATGGAGTTAAATTCCAGGCTTTGTGTCTTCCTACAAGCAAGACTTCGTTTCAGGTAAGGGCAGTCACTTTTCAGCTCAAACGAACTACATCGTTCACGGAGCTCACACGTTTCTCATCTCTACAGACAAGCATTGGATGTTAGAGGACCAGTGCTATGTATCAGTTTAAGAAACAGAGTTGGACTAGATATGGTCCATATGTGTAGGAAACACCGTTCTTTTGTTCTCAGCACACTCACGTTTCCTGCTGTCTTAGAGACTCTAGAAAGCAAAAGCGTGCTTCTTGTTCTAAAGCAGAGTGCGATCAAAGGATGAGAACACTGCTGTATGTTTCACTTCAGAAATGGTGTTAAATCCCAGGCTCTGAGTCTTCCTACAAGCAAGATTTCGTTTCAGGTAAGGTCAGTCATTTTTTTGCTGAAACGAACTACATCGTTCACGAAGCTCACACGTTTCTCATCTTATCTGACAAGCATTGGAAGTTAGAGGACCATTGCATTGTATCAGTTTCAGAAGCAGATTTGGACTACATATGGTCCGTATGTGTAGGAAACACCCTTCTCTTGTTCTGGGCACACTCAGATTTCCTGCTGTATTAGAGACTCTAGAAAGCAAGAGCGTGCTTCTTGCTATAAAGCAGAGCGTGATGCATGGATGAGAACTATGCTGTGTGTTTACCTTCAGAAATGGAGTTAAATCCCAGGCTCTGTGTCTTCCTACAGGCAAGACTTCGTTTCACATAAGGGCAGTCACTTTTCAGCTCAAACGAACTACATCGTTCAAAAAGCTCACACCTTTCTCATCTTAATAGACAAGCATTGGATGTTAGAGGACCAGTGCTTTGTATCAGTTTAAGAAGCAGAGTTGGACTATATAATGTTCGTATGTGTAGGAACCACCATTCTTTGTTCTCAGCACACTCACGTTTCCTGCTGTCTTAGAGACTCTAGAAAGCAAGAGCATGCTTCTCGCTCTAAAGCAGAGTGTGATCCATGGATGAGAACTATGCTGTGTGTTTCCCTTCAGAAATGGAGTTAAATCCCTGGCTCTGTGTCTTCCTACAAGCAAGACTTCGTTTCAGGTAAGGGCAGTCACTTTTCAGCTCAAACGAACTACATCGTTCACGGAGCTCACACGATTCTCATCTCAACAGACAAGCATTGGATGTTAGAGGACCAGTGCTTTGTATCAGTTTAAGAAGCAGAGTTGGACTAGATATGGTCCGTATGTGTAGGAAACACCGTTCTTTTGTTCTCAGCACACTCACGTTTCCTGCTGTCTTAGAGACTCTAGAAAGCCAGAGCATGCTTCTTGCTCTAAAGCAGAGTGTGATCCATGGATGAGAACTATGATGTGTGTTTCCCTTCAGTAATGGAGTTTAATCCCATGCTCTGTGTCTTCCTACAAGCAAGACTTCGTTTCAGGTAAGGGCAGTCATTTTTCGGCTCAAACGAACTACATCGTTCACGAAGCTCACACGTTTCTCATCTTAACTGACAAGCATTGGATGTTAGAGGAACAGTGCATTGTATCAGTTTCAGAAGCAGAGTTGGCCTAAATATGGTCTGTATGTGTAGGAAACACTGTTCTTTGTTCTCAGCACACTCACGTTTCCTGCTGTCTTAGAGACTCTAGAAAGCAAGAGCGTGCTTCTCGCTCTAAAGCAGAGTGTGATCCAGGGATGAGAACTAGCTGTGTGTTTACCTTCCGAAATGGACTTAAATCCCAGTCTCTGTGTCTTCCTACAAGCAAGACTTCGTTTCAGGTACGGGCAGTCACTTTTCAGCTCAAACTAACTACATCCTTCATGGAGCTCACACGTTTCTCATCTCAACAGACAAGCATTGGATGTTAGAGGACCAGTGCTTTGTATCAGTTTAAGAAGCAGAGTTGGACTAGATATGGTCTGTATGTGTAGGAAACTCCGTTCTTTTGTTTTGGGCACACTCAGATTTCCTGCTGTATTAGAGAGTCTAGAAAGCAAGAGCGTGCTTCTTGCTGTTATGCAGAGTGTGATCCATGGGTGAGAACTATGCTGTGTGTTTCCCTTCAGAAATGGAGTTAAATCCCTGGCTCTGTGTCTTCCTACAAGCAAGACTTCGTTTCAGGTAAGGGCAGTCACTTTTCAGCTCAAAGGAACTACATCGTTCACGGAGCTCACACGTTTCTAATCTTAACAGACAAGCATTGGATGTTAGAGGACCAGTGCTTTGTATCAGTTTAAGAAGCAGAGTTGGACTAGATATGGTCCGTATGTGTAGGAACCACCGTTCTTTGGTCTCCGCACACTCACGTTTCCTGCTGTCTTACAGACTCTAGAAAGAAAGAGCATGCTTCTTGCTCTAAAGCAGAGTGTGATACATGGATGAGAACTATGCTGTGTGTTTCCCTTCAGATATGGAGTTAAATCCCAAGCTCTGTGTCTTCCTACAAGCAAGACTTCGTTTCAGGTAAGGGCAGTCATTTCGTTTCAGGTAAGGGCAGTCATTTTTCGGCTCAAAAGAACTACATCGTTCATGGAGCTCACACGTTTCTACTCTTAACTGACAAGCATTGGATGTTAGAGGAACAGTGCATTGTATCAGTTTCAGAAGCAGAGTTGGCCTAGATATGGTCTGTATGTGTAGGAAACACTGTTCTTTGTTCTCAGCACACTCACGTTTCCTGCTGTCTTAGAGACTCTAGAAAGCAAGAGCGTGCTTCTTGTTCTAAAGCAGAGTGTGATCAATGGATGAGAACACTGCTGTATGTTTCACTTCAGAAATTGTGTTAAATCCCAGGCTCTGAGTCTTCCTACAAGCAAGACTTCGTTTCAGGTAAGGTCAGTCATTTTTTTGCTCAAACGAAGTACATCGTTCATGAAGCTCACACGTTTCTCATCTTAACTGTCAAGCATTGGATGTTAGAGGACCATTGCATTGTATCAGTTTCAGAAGCAGATTTGGACTACATATGGTCCGTATGTGTAGGAAACACCGTTCTTTTGTTCTGGGCACACTCAGATTTCCTGCTGTATTAGAGACTCTAGAAAGCAAGAGCGTGCTTCTTGCTATAAAGCACAGCGTGATGCATGGATGAGAACTATGCTGTGTGTTTACCTTCAGAAATGGAGTTAAATCCCAGGCTCTGTGTCTTCCTACAGGTAAGACTTCGTTTCAGGTAAGGGCAGTCACTTTTCAGCTCAAACCAACTACATCGTTCAAAAAGCTCACAGGTTTCTCATCTTAACAGACAAGCATTGGATGTTAGAGGACCAGTGCTTTGTATCAGTTTAAGACGCAGAGTTGGACTAGATATGGTCCGTATGTGTAGGAACCACCATTCTTTGGTATCAGCACACTCACGTTTCCTGCTGTCTTAGAGACTCTAGAAAGCAAGAGCATGCTTCTTGCTCTAAAGCAGAGTGTGATACATGGATGAGAACTATGCTGTGTGTTTCCCTTCAGAAATGGAGTTAAATCCCAGGCTCTGTGTCTTCCTACAAGCAAGACTTCCTTTCAGGTAAGGGCAGTCACTTTTCGGCTCAAAGGAACTACATCATTCACGGAGCTCACACGTTTCTAATCTTAACAGACAAGCATTGGATGTTAGAGGACCAGTGCTTTGTATCAGTTTCATAAGCAGAGTTGGACTAGATATGGTCTGTATGTGTAGGAAACTCCATTCTTTTGTTCTGGGCACACTCAGATTTCCTGGTGTATTAGAGACTCTAGAAAGCAAGAGTGTACTTCTTGCTTTTAAGCAGAGTGTGATCCATGGGTGAGAACTATGCTGAGTGTTTCCCTTCAGAAATGGAGTTAAATCCCAGGCTCTGTGTCTTCCTACAAGCAAGACTTCGTTTCAGGTAAGGGCAGTCACTTTTCGGCTCAAAGGAACTACATCATTCACGGAGCTCACACGTTTCTAATCTTAACAGACAAGCATTGGATGTTAGAGGACCAGTGCTTTGTATCAGTTTCATAAGCAGAGTTGGACTAGATATGGTCTGTATGTGTAGGAAACACTGTTCTTTGTTCTCAGCACACTCACGTTTCCTGCTGTCTTAGAGACTCTATAAAGCAAGAGCGTGCTTCTCGCTCTAAAGCAGAGTGTGATCCAGGGATGAGAACTATGCTGTGTGTTTCCCTTCAGTAATGGAGTTAAATCCCAGGCTTTGTGTCTTCCTACAAGCAAGACTTCGTTTCAGGTAAGGGCAGTCACTTTTCAGCTCAAACGAACTACATCGTTCACGGAGCTCACACGTTTCTCATCTCTACAGACAAGCATTGGATGTTAGAGGACCAGTGCTATGTATCAGTTTAAGAAACAGAGTTGGACTAGATATGGTCCATATGTGTAGGAAACACCGTTCTTTTGTTCTCAGCACACTCACGTTTCCTGCTGTCTTAGAGACTCTAGAAAGCAAAAGCGTGCTTCTTGTTCTAAAGCAGAGTGCGATCAAAGGATGAGAACACTGCTGTATGTTTCACTTCAGAAATGGTGTTAAATCCCAGGCTCTGAGTCTTCCTACAAGCAAGATTTCGTTTCAGGTAAGGTCAGTCATTTTTTTGCTGAAACGAACTACATCGTTCACGAAGCTCACACGTTTCTCATCTTAATAGACAAGCATTGGATGTTAGAGGACCAGTGCTTTGTATCAGTTTAAGAAGCAGAGTTGGACTATATAATGTTCGTATGTGTAGGAACCACCATTCTTTGTTCTCAGCACACTCACGTTTCCTGCTGTCTTAGAGACTCTAGAAAGCAAGAGCATGCTTCTCGCTCTAAAGCAGAGTGTGATCCATGGATGAGAACTATGCTGTGTGTTTCCCTTCAGAAATGGAGTTAAATCCCTGGCTCTGTGTCTTCCTACAAGCAAGACTTCGTTTCAGGTAAGGGCAGTCACTTTTCAGCTCAAACGAACTACATCGTTCACGGAGCTCACACGATTCTCATCTCAACAGACAAGCATTGGATGTTAGAGGACCAGTGCTTTGTATCAGTTTAAGAAGCAGAGTTGGACTAGATATGGTCCGTATGTGTAGGAAACACCGTTCTTTTGTTCTCAGCACACTCACGTTTCCTGCTGTCTTAGAGACTCTAGAAAGCCAGAGCATGCTTCTTGCTCTAAAGCAGAGTGTGATCCATGGATGAGAACTATGATGTGTGTTTCCCTTCAGTAATGGAGTTTAATCCCATGCTCTGTGTCTTCCTACAAGCAAGACTTCGTTTCAGGTAAGGGCAGTCATTTTTCGGCTCAAACGAACTACATCGTTCACGAAGCTCACACGTTTCTCATCTTAACTGACAAGCATTGGATGTTAGAGGAACAGTGCATTTTATCAGTTTCAGAAGCAGATTTGGACTACATATGGTCCGTATGTGTAGGAAACACCGTTCTTTTTTTCTGGGCACACTCAGATTTCCTGCTGTATTAGAGACTCTAGAAAGCATGAGCGTGCTTCTTGCTCTAAAGCAGAGTGTGATCCATGGGTGAGAACTATGCTGTGTGTTTTCCTTCAGAAATGGAGTTAAATCCCAGGGTCTGTGTCTTCCTACATGCAAGACTTCGTTTCAGGTGAGGGCAGTCACTTTTCAGCTCAAACGAACTACATCGTTCACAAAGCTCACACGTTTCTCATCTTAAAAGAAAAGCATTGGATGTTAGAGGACCAGTGCTTTGTATCAGTTTCAGAAGCAGAGTTGGACTATATAATGTCTGTATGTGTAGGAAAAAACCGTTCTTTTGTTCTCAGCACACTCACGTTTCCTGATGTCTTAGAGACCCTAGAAAGCAAGAGCGTGCTTCTTGTTCTAAAGCAGAGTGTGATAAATGGATGAGAACACTGCTGTGTGTTTCACTTCAGAAATGGAGTTAAATCCCAGGCTCTGTGTCTTCCTACAAGCAAGATTTCGTTTCAGGTAAGGGCAGTCACTTTTCTGCTCCAACGAACTACATTGTTCACGAAGCTCACACGTTTCTTATGTTAACTGACAAGCATTGGATGTTAGAGGACAAGAGCTTTGTATCAGTTTCAGAAGCAGATTTGGACTACATATGGTCTGTATGTGTAGGAAACTCCGTTCATTTGTTCTGGGCACACTCAGATTTCCTGCTGTATTAGAGACTCTAGAAAGCAAGAGTGTACTTCTTGCTGTTAAGCAGAGTGTGATCCATGGGTGAGAACTATGCTGTGTGTTTCCCTTCAGAATGGAGTTAAATCCCAGGCTCTGTGTCTTCCTACAAGCAAGACTTCGTTTCAGGTAAGGGCAGTCACTTTTCAGCTCAAAGGAACTACATCGTTCATGGAGCTCACACGTTTCTCATCTTAACTGACAAGCATTGGATGTTAGAGGAACAGTGCATTGTATCAGTTTCAGAAGCAGAGTTGGCCTAAATATGGTCTGTATGTGTAGGAAACACTGTTCTTTGTTCTCAGCACACTCACGTTTCCTGCTGTCTTAGAGACTCTAGAAAGCAAGAGCGTGCTTCTCGCTCTAAAGCAGAGTGTGATCCAGGGATGAGAACTAGCTGTGTGTTTACCTTCAGAAATGGACTTAAATCCCAGTCTCTGTGTCTTCCTACAAGCAAGACTTCGTTTCAGGTACGGGCAGTCACTTTTCAGCTCAAACTAACTACATCCTTCATGGAGCTCACACGTTTCTCATCTCAACAGACAAGCATTGGATGTTAGAGGACCAGTGCTTTGTATCAGTTTAAGAAGCAGAGTTGGACTAGATATGGTCTGTATGTGTAGGAAACTCCGTTCTTTTGTTTTGGGCACACTCAGATTTCCTGCTGTATTAGAGAGTCTAGAAAGCAAGAGCGTGCTTCTTGCTGTTATGCAGAGTGTGATCCATGGGTGAGAACTATGCTGTGTGTTTCCCTTCAGAAATGGAGTTAAATCCCTGGCTCTGTGTCTTCCTACAAGCAAGACTTCGTTTCAGGTAAGGGCAGTCACTTTTCAGCTCAAAGGAACTACATCGTTCACGGAGCTCACACGTTTCTAATCTTAAGAGACAAGCATTGGATGTTAGAGGACCAGTGCTTTGTATCAGTTTAAGAAGCAGAGTTGGACTAGATATGGTCCGTATGTGTAGGAACCACCGTTCTTTGGTCTCCGCACACTCACGTTTCCTGCTGTCTTACAGACTCTAGAAAGAAAGAGCATGCTTCTTGCTCTAAAGCAGAGTGTGATACATGGATGAGAACTATGCTGTGTGTTTCCCTTCAGATATGGAGTTAAATCCCAAGCTCTGTGTCTTCCTACAAGCAAGACTTCGTTTCAGGTAAGGGCAGTCATTTCGTTTCAGGTAAGGGCAGTCATTTTTCGGCTCAAAAGAACTACATCGTTCATGGAGCTCACACGTTTCTCCTCTTAACTGACAAGCATTGGATGTTAGAGGAACAGTGCATTGTATCAGTTTCAGAAGCAGAGTTGGCCTAGATATGGTCTGTATGTGTAGGAAACACTGTTCTTTGTTCTCAGCACACTCACGTTTCCTGCTGTCTTAGAGACTCTAGAAAGCAAGAGCGTGCTTCTTGTTCTAAAGCAGAGTGTGATCAATGGATGAGAACACTGCTGTATGTTTCACTTCAGAAATTGTGTTAAATCCCAGGCTCTGAGTCTTCCTACAAGCAAGACTTCGTTTCAGGTAAGGTCAGTCATTTTTTTGCTCAAACGAAGTACATCGTTCATGAAGCTCACACGTTTCTCATCTTAACTGTCAAGCATTGGATGTTAGAGGACCATTGCATTGTATCAGTTTCAGAAGCAGATTTGGACTACATATGGTCCGTATGTGTAGGAAACACCGTTCTTTTGTTCTGGGCACACTCAGATTTCCTGCTGTATTAGAGACTCTAGAAAGCAAGAGCGTGCTTCTTGCTATAAAGCACAGCGTGATGCATGGATGAGAACTATGCTGTGTGTTTACCTTCAGAAATGGAGTTAAATCCCAGGCTCTGTGTCTTCCTACAGGTAAGACTTCGTTTCAGGTAAGGGCAGTCACTTTTCAGCTCAAACCAACTACATCGTTCAAAAAGCTCACAGGTTTCTCATCTTAACAGACAAGCATTGGATGTTAGAGGACCAGTGCTTTGTATCAGTTTAAGATGCAGAGTTGGACTAGATATGGTCCGTATGTGTAGGAACCACCATTCTTTGGTATCAGCACACTCACGTTTCCTGCTGTCTTAGAGACTCTAGAAAGCAAGAGCATGCTTCTTGCTCTAAAGCAGAGTGTGATACATGGATGAGAACTATGCTGTGTGTTTCCCTTCAGAAATGGAGTTAAATCCCAGGCTCTGTGTCTTCCTACAAGCAAGACTTCGTTTCAGGTAAGGGCAGTCATTTTTCGGCTCAAACGAACTACATCGTTCACGAAGATCACACGTTTCTCATCTTAACTGACAAGCATTGGATGTTAGAGGAACAGTGCATTGTATCAGTTTCAGAAGCAGAGTTGTCCTAGATATGGTCTTTATGTGTAGGAAACATTGTTCTTTGTTCTCAGCACACTCACTTTTCCTGCTGTCTTAGAGACTCTAGAAAGCAAGAGCGTGCTTCTCGCTCTAAAGCAGAGTGTGATCCAGGGATGAGAACTATGCTTTGTGTTTCCCTTTAGAAATGGAATTAAATCCCAGGCTCTGTGTCTTCCTACAAGCAAGACTTCGTTTCAGGTAAGGGCAGTCACTTTTCAGCTCAAACAAACTACATCGTTCACGGAGCTCACACGTTTCTCATCTCAACAGACAAGCATTGGATGTTAGAGAACCAGTGCTTTGTATCAGTTCAAGAAGCAGAGTTGGACTAGATATGGTCCGTATTTGTAGGAAACACCGTTCTTTGGTCTCAGCACAATCACGTTTCCTGCTGTATTAGAGACCCTAGAAAGCAAGAGCGTGCTTCTTGTTCTAAAGCAGAGTGTGATCAATGGATGAGAACACTGCTGTGTGTTCCACTTCAGAAATGGAGTTAAATCCCAGGCTCTGTGTCTTCCTACAAGGAAGACTTCGTTTCAGGTAAGGGCAGTCACTTTTCTGCTCCAACGAACTACATTGTTCAGGAAGCTCACACGTTTCTTATGTAACCTGACAAGCATTGGATGTTAGAGGACCAGTGCTTTGTATCAGTTTAAGAAGCAGAGTTGGACTAGATATGGTCCGTATGTGT
Source organism: Onychomys leucogaster (assembly GCA_949786385.1). NCBI lineage: Eukaryota > Metazoa > Chordata > Mammalia > Rodentia > Cricetidae > Onychomys > Onychomys leucogaster. The sequence continues at coordinate 2,540,179 of CATKUP010000025.1, forward strand.
AGGAACCACCGTTCTTTGGTCTCAGCAGACTCACGTTTTCTGCTATCTTAGAGACTCTAGAAAGCAAGAGCATGCTTCTTGCTCTAAAGCAGAGTGTGATACATGGATGAGAACCATGCTGTGTGTTTCCCTTCAGAAATGGAGTTAAATCCCAGGCTCTGTGTCTTCCTACAAGCAAGACTTCGTTTCAGGTAAGGGCAGTCATTTTTCGGCTCAAATGAACTACATCGTTCATGGAGCTCACATATTTCTCCTCTTAACTGACAAGCATTGGATGTTAGAGGAACAGTGCATTGTATCAGTTTAAGAAGCAGAGTTGGACTAGATATGGTCCGTATGTGTAGGAAATACCGTTCTTTGGTCTCAGCACAATCACGTTTCCTGCTTTATTAGAGACCCTAGAAAGCAAGAGCGTGCTTCTTGTTCTAAAGCAGAGTGTGATCAATGGATGAGAACACTGCTGTGTGTTCCACTTCAGAAATGGAGTTAAATCCCAGGCTCTGTGTCTTCCTACAAGGAAGACTTCGTTTCAGGTAAGGGCAGTCACTTTTCTGCTCCAACGAACTACATTGTTCATGAAGCTCACACGTTTCTTATGTAACCTGACAAGCATTGGATGTTAGAGGACCAGAGCTTTGTATCAGTTTCAGAAGCAGATTTGGACTACATATGGTCTGTATGTGTAGGAAACTCCATTCTTTTGTTCTGGGCACACTCAGATTTCCTGGTGTATTAGAGACTCTAGAAAGCAAGAGTGTACTTCTTGCTTTTAAGCAGAGTGTGATCCATGGGTGAGAACTATGCTGAGTGTTTCCCTTCAGAAATGGAGTTAAATCCCAGGCTCTGTGTCTTCCTACAAGCAAGACTTCGTTTCAGGTAAGGGCAGTCACTTTTCGGCTCAAAGGAACTACATCATTCACGGAGCTCACACGTTTCTAATCTTAACAGACAAGCATTGGATGTTAGAGGACCAGTGCTTTGTATCAGTTTCATAAGCAGAGTTGGACTAGATATGGTCTGTATGTGTAGGAAACACTGTTCTTTGTTCTCAGCACACTCACGTTTCCTGCTGTCTTAGAGACTCTATAAAGCAAGAGCGTGCTTCTCGCTCTAAAGCAGAGTGTGATCCAGGGATGAGAACTATGCTGTGTGTTTCCCTTCAGTAATGGAGTTAAATCCCAGGCTTTGTGTCTTCCTACAAGCAAGACTTCGTTTCAGGTAAGGGCAGTCACTTTTCAGCTCAAACGAACTACATCGTTCACGGAGCTCACACGTTTCTCATCTCTACAGACAAGCATTGGATGTTAGAGGACCAGTGCTATGTATCAGTTTAAGAAGCAGAGTTGGACTAGATATGGTCCGTATGTGTAGGAAACACCGTTCTTTTGTTCTCAGCACACTCACGTTTCCTGCTGTCTTAGAGACTCTAGAAAGCAAAAGCGTGCTTCTTGTTCTAAAGCAGAGTGTGATCAATGGATGAGAACACTGCTGTATGTTTCACTTCAGAAATGGTGTTAAATCCCAGGCTCTGAGTCTTCCTACAAGCAAGACTTCGTTTCAGGTAAGGTCAGTCATTTTTTTGCTCAAACGAACTACATCGTTCACGAAGCTCACACGTTTCTCATCTTATCTGACAAGCATTGGAAGTTAGAGGACCATTGCATTGTATCAGTTTCAGAAGCAGATTTGGACTACATATGGTCCGTATGTGTAGGAAACACCCTTCTCTTGTTCTGGGCACACTCAGATTTCCTGCTGTATTAGAGACTCTAGAAAGCAAGAGCGTGCTTCTTGCTATAAAGCAGAGCGTGATGCATGGATGAGAACTATGCTGTGTGTTTACCTTCAGAAATGGAGTTAAATCCCAGGCTCTGTGTCTTCCTACAGGCAAGACTTCGTTTCACATAAGGGCAGTCACTTTTCAGCTCAAACGAACTACATCGTTCAAAAAGCTCACACGTTTCTCATCTTAATAGACAAGCATTGGATGTTAGAGGACCAGTGCTTTGTAACAGTTTAAGAAGCAGAGTTGGACTATATAATGTTCATATGTGTAGGAACCACCATTCTTTGTTCTCAGCACACTCACGTTTCCTGCTGTCTTAGAGACTCTAGAAAGCAAGAGCATGCTTCTCGCTCTAAAGCAGAGTGTGATCCATGGATGAGAACTATGCTGTGTGTTTCCCTTCAGAAATGGAGTTAAATCCCTGGCTCTGTGTCTTCCTACAAGCAAGACTTCGTTTCAGGTAAGGGCAGTCACTTTTCAGCTCAAATGAACTACATCGTTCACGGAGCTCACACGATTCTCATCTCAACAGACAAGCATTGGATGTTAGAGGACCAGTGCTTTGTATCAGTTTAAGAAGCAGAGTTGGACTAGATATGGTCCGTATGTGTAGGAAACACCGTTCTTTTGTTCTCAGCACACTCACGTTTCCTGCTGTCTTAGAGACTCTAGAAAGCCAGAGCATGCTTCTTGCTCTAAAGCAGAGCGTGATCCATGGATGAGAACTATGATGTGTGTTTCCCTTCAGAAATGGAGTTTAATCCCATGCTCTGTGTCTTCCTACAAGCAAGACTTCGTTTCAGGTAAGGGCAGTCATTTTTCGGCTCTAACGAACTACATCGTTCACGAAGCTCACACGTTTCTCATCTTAACTGACAAGCATTGGATGTTAGAGGAACAGTGCATTTTATCAGTTTCAGAAGCAGATTTGGACTACATATGGTCCGTATGTGTAGGAAACACCGTTCTTTTGTTCTGGGCACACTCAGATTTCCTGCTGTATTAGAGACTCTAGAAAGCATGAGCGTGCTTCTTGCTCTAAAGCAGAGTGTGATCCATGGGTGAGAACTATGCTGTGTGTTTTCCTTCAGAAATGGAGTTAAATCCCAGCGTCTGTGTCTTCCTACATGCAAGACTTCGTTTCAGGTGAGGGCAGTCACTTTTCAGCTCAAACGAACTACATCGTTCACAAAGCTCACACGTTTCTCATCTTAAAAGAAAAGCATTGGATGTTAGAGGACCAGTGCTTTGTATCAGTTTCAGAAGCAGAGTTGGACTATATAATGTCTGTATGTGTAGGAAAAAACCGTTCTTTTGTTCTCAGCACACTCACGTTTCCTGATGTCTTAGAGACCCTAGAAAGCAAGAGCGTGCTTCTTGTTCTAAAGCAGAGTGTGATCAATGGATGAGAACACTGCTGTGTGTTTCACTTCAGAAATGGAGTTAAATCCCAGGCTCTGTGTCTTCCTACAAGCAAGATTTCGTTTCAGGTAAGGGCAGTCACTTTTCTGCTCCAACGAACTACATTGTTCACGAAGCTCACACGTTTCTTATGTTAACTGACAAGCATTGGATGTTAGAGGACAAGAGCTTTGTATCAGTTTCAGAAGCAGATTTGGACTACATATGGTCTGTATGTGTAGGAAACTCCGTTCATTTGTTCTGGGCACACTCAGATTTCCTGCTGTATTAGAGACTCTAGAAAGCAAGAGTGTACTTCTTGCGTTAAGCAGAGTGTGATCCATGGGTGAGAACTATGCTGTGTGTTTCCCTTCAGAATGGAGTTAAATCCCAGGCTCTGTGTCTTCCTACAAGCAAGACTTCGTTTCAGGTAAGGGCAGTCACTTTTCAGCTCAAACGAACTACATCGTTCATGGAGCTCACACGTTTCTCATCTTAACTGACAAGCATTGGATGTTAGAGGAACAGTGCATTGTATCAGTTTCAGAAGCAGAGTTGGCCTAAATATGGTCTGTATGTGTAGGAAACACTGTTCTTTGTTCTCAGCACACTCACGTTTCCTGCTGTCTTAGAGACTCTAGAAAGCAAGAGCGTGCTTCTTGCTGTTATGCAGAGTGTGATCCATGGGTGAGAACTATGCTGTGTGTTTCCCTTCAGAAATGGAGTTAAATCCTTGGCTCTGTGTCTTCCTACAAGCAAGACTTCGTTTCAGGTAAGGGCAGTCACTTTTCAGCTCAAAGGAACTACATCGTTCACGGAGCTCACACGTTTCTAATCTTAACAGACAAGCATTGGATGTTAGAGGACCAGTGCTTTGTATCAGTTTAAGAAGCAGAGTTGGACTAGATATGGTCCGTATGTGTAGGAACCACCGTTCTTTGGTCTCCGCACACTCACGTTTCCTGCTGTCTTACAGACTCTAGAAAGAAAGAGCATGCTTCTTGCTCTAAAGCAGAGTGTGATACATGGATGAGAACTATGCTGTGTGTTTCCCTTCAGAAATGGAGTTAAATCCCAAGCTCTGTGTCTTCCTACAAGCAAGACTTCGTTTCAGGTAAGGGCAGTCATTTCGTTTCAGGTAAGGGCAGTCATTTTTCGGCTCAAAAGAACTACATTGTTCATGGAGCTCACACGTTTCTCCTCTTAACTGACAAGCATTGGATGTTAGAGGAACAGTGCATTGTATCAGTTTCAGAAGCAGAGTTGGCCTAGATATGGTCTGTATGTGTAGGAAACACTGTTCTTTGTTCTCAGCACACTCACGTTTCCTGCTGTCTTAGAGACTCTAGAAAGCAAGAGCGTGCTTCTTGTTCTAAAGCAGAGTGTGATCAATGGATGAGAACACTGCTGTATGTTTCACTTCAGAAATTGTGTTAAATCCCAGGCTCTGAGTCTTCCTACAAGCAAGACTTCGTTTCAGGTAAGGGCAGTCATTTTTTTGCTCAAACGAAGTACATCGTTCATGAAGCTCACACGTTTCTCATCTTAACTGTCAAGCATTGGATGTTAGAGGACCATTGCATTGTATCAGTTTCAGAAGCAGATTTGGACTACATATGGTCCGTATGTGTAGGAAACACCGTTCTTTTGTTCTGGGCACACTCAGATTTCCTGCTCTATTAGAGACTCTAGAAAGCATGAGCGAGCTTCTTGCTATAAAGCAAAGCGTGATGCATGGATGAGAACTATGCTGTGTGTTTACCTTCAGAAATGGAGTTAAATCCCAGGCTCTGTGTCTTCCTACAGGTAAGACTTCGTTTCAGGTAAGGGCAGTCACTTTTCAGCTCAAACCAACTACATCGTTCAAAAAGCTCACAGGTTTCTCATCTTAACAGACAAGCATTGGATGTTAGAGAACTAGTGCTTTGTATCAGTTTAAGAAGCAGAGTTGGACTAGATATGGTCCGTATGTGTAGGAACCACCATTCTTTGGTATCAGCACACTCACGTTTCCTGCTGTCTTAGAGACTCTAGAAAGCAAGAGCATGCTTCTTGCTCTAAAGCAGAGTGTGATACATGGATGGGAACTATGCTGTGTGTTTCCCTTCAGTAATGGAGTTAAATCCCAGGCTCTGTGTCTTCCTACAAGCAAGACTTCGTTTCAGGTAAGGGCAGTCATTTTTCGGCTCAAACGAACTACATCGTTCACGAAGATCACACGTTTCTCATCTTAACTGACAAGCATTGGATGTTAGAGGAACAGTGCATTGTATCAGTTTCAGAAGCAGAGTTGGCCTAGATATGGTCTTTATGTGTAGGAAACATTGTTCTTTGTTCTCAGCACACTTACTTTTCCTGCTGTCTTAGAGACTCTAGAAAGCAAGAGCGTGCTTCTCGCTCTAAAGCAGAGTGTGATCCAGGGATGAGAACTATGCTTTGTGTTTCCCTTTAGAAATGGAGTTAAATCCCAGGCTCTATGTCTTCCTACAAGCAAGACTTCGTTTCAGGTAAGGGCAGTCACTTTTCAGCTCAAACAAACTACATCGTTCACGGAGCTCACACGTTTCTCATATCAACAGACAAGCATTGGATGTTAGAGAACCAGTGCTTTGTATCAGTTCAAGAAGCAGAGTTGGACTAGATATGGTCCGTATTTGTAGGAAACACCGTTCTTTGGTCTCAGCACAATCACGTTTCCTGCTGTATTAGAGACCCTAGAAAGCAAGAGCGTGCTTCTTGTTCTAAAGCAGAGTGTGATCAATGGATGAGAACACTGCTGTGTGTTCCACTTCAGAAATGGAGTTAAATCCCAGGCTCTGTGTCTTCCTACAAGGAAGACTTCGTTTCAGGTAAGGGCAGTCACTTTTCTGCTCCAACGAACTACATTGTTCATGAAGCTCACACGTTTCTTATGTAACCTGACAAGCATTGGATGTTAGAGGACCAGAGCTTTGTATCAGTTTCAGAAGCAGATTTGGACTACATATGGTCTGTATGTGTAGGAAACTCCATTCTTTTGTTCTGGGCACACTCAGATTTCCTTCTGTATTAGAGACTCTAGAAAGCAAGAGTGTACTTCTTGCTGTTAAGCAGAGTGTGATCCATGGGTGAGAACTATGCTGAGTGTTTCCCTTCAGAAATGGAGTTAAATCCCAGGCTCTGTGTCTTCCTACAAGCAAGACTTCGTTTCAGGTAAGGGCAGTCACTTTTCGGCTCAAAGGAACTACATCATTCACGGAGCTCACACGTTTCTAATCTTAACAGACAAGCATTGGATGTTAGAGGACCAGTGCTTTGTATCAGTTTCAGAAGCAGAGTTAGACTAGATATGGTCTGTATGTGTAGGAAACACTGTTCTTTGTTCTCAGCACACTCACGTTTCCTGCTGTCTTAGAGACTCTAGAAAGCAAGAGCGTGCTTCTCGCTCTAAAGCAGAGTGTGATCCAGGGATGAGAACTATGCTTTGTGTTTCCCTTCAGTAATGGAGTTAAATCCCAGGCTCTGTGTCTTCCTACAAGCAAGACTTCGTTTCAGGTACGGGCAGTCACTTTTCAGCTCAAACTAACTACATCGTTCATGGAGCTCACACGTTTCTCATCTCTACAGACAAGCATTGGATGTTAGAGGACCAGTGCTTTGTATCAGTTTAAGAAGTAGAGTTGGACTAGATATGGTCCGTATGTGTAGGAACCACCGTTCCTTGGTCTCAGCACACTGACATTTCCTGCTGTCTTAGAGACTCTAGAAAGCAAGAGCATGCTTCTTGCTCTAAAGCAGAGTGTGATACATGGATGAGAACTATACTGTGTGTTTACCGTCAGAAATGGAGTTAAAGCCCAGGCTCTGTGTCTTCCTACAAGCAAGACTTCCTTTCAGGTAAGGGCAGTCACTTTTCAGCTCAAACGAATTACATCGTTCACTGAGCTCACACGTTTCTCATATTAACAGAAAAGCATTGGATGTTAGAGGACCAGTGCTATGTATCAGTTTAAGAAGCAGAGTTGGACTAGATATGGTCCGTATGTGTAGGAAACACCGTTCTTTTGTTCTCAGCACACTCACGTTTCCTGCTGTCTTAGAGACTCTAGAAAGCAAGAGCGTGCTTCTTGCTATAAAGCAGAGCGTGATGCATGGATGAGAACTAGCTGTGTGTTTCCCTTCAGAAATGGAGTTAAATCCCAGGCTCTGTGTCTTCTTACAAGCAAGACTTCGTTTCAGGTACGGGCAGTCACTTTTCAGCTCAAACTAACTACATCCTTCACGGAGCTCACACGTTTCTCATCTCAACAGACAAGCATTGGATGTTAGAGGACCAGTGCTTTGTATCAGTTTAAGAAGCAGAGTTGCACTAGATATGGTCCGTATGTGTAGGAAACTCCGTTCTTTTGTTCTGGGCACACTCAGATTTCCTGCTGTATTAGAGAGTCTAGAAAGCAAGAGCGTGCTTCTTGCTGTTATGTAGAGTGTGATCCATGGGTGAGAACTATGCTGTGTGTTTCCCTTCAGAAATGGAGTAAAATCCCTGGCTCTGTGTCTTCCTACAAGCAAGACTTCGTTTCAGGTAAGGGCAGTCACTTTTCAGCTCAAAGGAACTACATCGTTCACGGAGCTCACACGTTTCTAATCTTAACAGACAAGCATTGGATGTTAGAGGACCAGTGCTTTGTATCAGTTTAAGAAGCAGAGTTGGACTAGATATGGTCCGTATGTGTAGGAACCACCGTTCTTTGGTCTCAGCAGACTCACGTTTTCTGCTATCTTAGAGACTCTAGAAAGCAAGAGCATGCTTCTTGCTCTAAAGCAGAGTGTGATACATGGATGAGAACCATGCTGTGTGTTTCCCTTCAGAAATGGAGTTAAATCCCAGGCTCTGTGTGTTCCTACAAGCAAGACTTCGTTTCAGGTAAGGGCAGTCATTTTTCGGCTCAAATGAACTACATCGTTCATGGAGCTCACATATTTCTCCTCTTACCTGACAAGCATTGGATGTTAGAGGAACAGTGCATTGTATCAGTTTAAGAAGCAGAGTTGGACTAGATATGGTCCGTATGTGTAGGAAATACCGTTCTTTGGTCTCAGCACAATCACGTTTCCTGCTGTATTAGAGACCCTAGAAAGCAAGAGCGTGCTTCTTGTTCTAAAGCAGAGTGTGATCAATGGATGAGAACACTGCTGTGTGTTCCACTTCAGAAATGGAGTTAAATCCCAGGCTCTGTGTCTTCCTACAAGGAAGACTTCGTTTCAGGTAAGGGCAGTCACTTTTCTGCTCCAACGAACTACATTGTTCATGAAGCTCACACGTTTCTTATGTAACCTGACAAGCATTGGATGTTAGAGGACCAGAGCTTTGTATCAGTTTCAGAAGCAGATTTGGACTACATATGGTCTGTATGTGTAGGAAACTCCATTCTTTTGTTCTGGGCACACTCAGATTTCCTGCTGTATTAGAGACTCTAGAAAGCAAGAGTGTACTTCTTGCTGTTAAGCAGAGTGTGATCCATGGGTGAGAACTATGCTGAGTGTTTCCCTTCAGAAATGGAGTTAAATCCCAGGCTCTGTGTCTTCCTACAAGCAAGACTTCGTTTCAGGTAAGGGCAGTCACTTTTCGGCTCAAAGGAACTACATCATTCACGGAGCTCACACGTTTCTAATCTTAACAGACAAGCATTGGATGTTAGAGGACCAGTGCTTTGTATCAGTTTAAGAAGTAGAGTTGGACTAGATATGGTTCGTATGTGTAGGAACCACCGTTCCTTGGTCTCAGCACACTGATGTTTCCTGCTGTCTTAGAGACTCTAGAAAGCAAGAGCATGCTTCTTGCTCTAAAGCAGAGTGTGATACATGGATGAGAACTATACTGTGTGTTTACCGTCAGAAATGGAGTTAAAGCCCAGGCTCTGTGTCTTCCTACAAGCAAGACTTCCTTTCAGGTAAGGGCAGTCACTTTTCAGCTCAAACGAATTACATCGTTCACTGAGCTCACACGTTTCTCATATTAACAGAAAAGCATTGGATGTTAGAGGACCAGTGCTATGTATCAGTTTAAGAAGCAGAGTTGGACTAGATATGGTCCGTATGTGTAGGAAACACCGTTCTTTTGTTCTCAGCACACTCACGTTTCCTGCTGTCTTAGAGACTCTAGAAAGCAAGAGCGTGCTTCTTGCTATAAAGCAGAGCGTGATGCATGGATGAGAACTAGCTGTGTGTTTCCCTTCAGAAATGGAGTTAAATCCCAGGCTCTGTGTCTTCTTACAAGCAAGACTTCGTTTCAGGTACGGGCAGTCACTTTTCAGCTCAAACTAACTACATCCTTCACGGAGCTCACACGTTTCTCATCTCAACAGACAAGCATTGGATGTTAGAGGACCAGTGCTTTGTATCAGTTTAAGAAGCAGAGTTGCACTAGATATGGTCCGTATGTGTAGGAAACTCCGTTCTTTTGTTCTGGGCACACTCAGATTTCCTGCTGTATTAGAGAGTCTAGAAAGCAAGAGCGTGCTTCTTGCTGTTATGTAGAGTGTGATCCATGGGTGAGAACTATGCTGTGTGTTTCCCTTCAGAAATGGAGTAAAATCCCTGGCTCTGTGTCTTCCTACAAGCAAGACTTCGTTTCAGGTAAGGGCAGTCACTTTTCAGCTCAAAGGAACTACATCGTTCACGGAGCTCACACGTTTCTAATCTTAACAGACAAGCATTGGATGTTAGAGGACCAGTGCTTTGTATCAGTTTAAGAAGCAGAGTTGGACTAGATATGGTCCGTATGTGTAGGAACCACCGTTCTTTGGTCTCAGCAGACTCACGTTTTCTGCTATCTTAGAGACTCTAGAAAGCAAGAGCATGCTTCTTGCTCCAAAGCAGAGTGTGATACATGGATGAGAACCATGCTGTGTGTTTCCCTTCAGAAATGGAGTTAAATCCCAGGCTCTGTGTCTTCCTACAAGCAAGACTTCGTTTCAGGTAAGGGCAGTCATTTTTCGGCTCAAATGAACTACATCGTTCATGGAGCTCACATATTTCTCCTCTTAACTGACAAGCATTGGATGTTAGAGGAACAGTGCATTGTATCAGTTTAAGAAGCAGAGTTGGACTAGATATGGTCCGTATGTGTAGATAATACCGTTCTTTGGTCTCAGCACAATCACGTTTCCTGCTGTATTAGAGACCCTAGAAAGCAAGAGCGTGCTTCTTGTTCTAAAGCAGAGTGTGATCAATGGATGAGAACACTGCTGTGTGTTCCACTTCAGAAATGGAGTTAAATCCCAGGCTTTGTGTCTTCCTACAAGCAAGACTTCGTTTCAGGTAAGGGCAGTCACTTTTCAGCTCAAACGAACTACATCGTTCACGGAGCTCACACGTTTCTCATCTCTACAGACAAGCATTGGATGTTAGAGGACCAGTGCTATGTATCAGTTTAAGAAGCAGAGTTGGACTAGATATGGTCTGTATGTGTAGGAAACACTGTTCTTTGTTCTCAGCACACTCACGTTTCCTGCTGTCTTAGAGACTCTATAAAGCAAGAGCGTGCTTCTCGCTCTAAAGCAGAGTGTGATCCAGGGATGAGAACTATGCTGTGTGTTTCCCTTCAGTAATGGAGTTAAATCCCAGGCTTTGTGTCTTCCTACAAGCAAGACTTCGTTTCAGGTAAGGGCAGTCACTTTTCAGCTCAAACGAACTACATCGTTCACGGAGCTCACACGTTTCTCATCTCTACAGACAAGCATTGGATGTTAGAGGACCAGTGCTATGTATCAGTTTAAGAGGCAGAGTTGGACTAGATATGGTCCGTATGTGTAGGAAACACCGTTCTTTTGTTCTCAGCACACTCACGTTTCCTGCTGTCTTAGAGACTCTAGAAAGCAAAAGCGTGCTTCTTGTTCTAAAGCAGAGTGTGATCAATGGATGAGAACACTGCTGTATGTTTCACTTCAGAAATGGTGTTAAATCCCAGGCTCTGAGTCTTCCTACAAGCAAGACTTCGTTTCAGGTAAGGTCAGTCATTTTTTTGCTCAAACGAACTACATCGTTCACGAAGCTCACACGTTTCTCATCTTATCTGACAAGCATTGGAAGTTAGAGGACCATTGCATTGTATCAGTTTCAGAAGCAGATTTGGACTACATATGGTCCGTATGTGTAGGAAACACCCTTCTCTTGTTCTGGGCACACTCAGATTTCCTGCTGTATTAGAGACTCTAGAAAGCAAGAGCGTGCTTCTTGCTATAAAGCAGAGCGTGATGCATGGATGAGAACTATGCTGTGTGTTTACCTTCAGAAATGGAGTTAAATCCCAGGCTCTCTGTCTTCCTACAGGCAAGACTTCGTTTCACATAAGGGCAGTCACTTTTCAGCTCAAACAAACTACATCGTTCAAAAAGCTCACACGTTTCTCATCTTAGTAGACAAGCATTGGATGTTAGAGGACCAGTGCTTTGTATCAGTTTAAGAAGCAGAGTTGGACTATATAATGTTCGTATGTGTAGGAACCACCATTCTTTGTTCTCAGCACACTCACGTTTCCTGCTGTCTTAGAGACTCTAGAAAGCAAGAGCATGCTTCTCGCTCTAAAGCAGAGTGTGATCCATGGATGAGAACTATGCTGTGTGTTTCCCTTCAGAAATGGAGTTAAATCCCTGGCTCTGTGTCTTCCTACATGCAAGAATTCGTTTCAGGTAAGGGCAGTCACTTTTCAGCTCAAACGAACTACATCGTTCACGGAGCTCACACGATTCTCATCTCAACAGACAAGCATTGGATGTTAGAGGACCAGTGCTTTGTATCAGTTTAAGAAGCAGAGTTGGACTAGATATGGTCCGTATGTGTAGGAAACACCGTTCTTTTGTTCTCAGCACACTCACGTTTCCTGCTGTCTTAGAGACTCTAGAAAGCCAGAGCATGCTTCTTGCTCTAAAGCAGAGTGTGATCCATGGATGAGAACTATGATGTGTGTTTCCCTTCAGTAATGGAGTTTAATCCCATGCTCTGTGTCTTCCTACAAGCAAGACTTCGTTTCAGGTAAGGGCAGTCATTTTTCGGCTCAAACGAACTACATCGTTCACGAAGCTCACACGTTTCTCATCTTAACTGACAAGCATTGGATGTTAGAGGAACAGTGCATTTTATCAGTTTCAGAAGCAGATTTGGACTACATATGGTCCGTATGTGTAGGAAACACCGTTCTTTTGTTCTGGGCACACTCAGATTTCCTGCTGTATTAGAGACTCTAGAAAGCATGAGCGTGCTTCTTGCTCTAAAGCATAGTGTGATCCATGGGTGGGAACTATGCTGTGTGTTTTCCTTCAGAAATGGAGTTAAATCCCAGGGTCTGTGTCTTCCTACATGCAAGACTTCGTTTCAGGTGAGGGCAGTCACTTTTCAGCTCAAACGAACTACATCGTTCACAAAGCTCACATGTTTCTCATCTTAAAAGAAAAGCATTGGATGTTAGAGGACCAGTGCTTTGTATCAGTTTCAGAAGCAGAGTTGGACTATATAATGTCTGTATGTGTAGGAAAAAACCGTTCTTTTGTTCTCAGCACACTCACGTTTCCTGATGTCTTAGAGACCCTAGAAAGCAAGAGCGTGCTTCTTGTTCTAAAGCAGAGTGTGATCAATGGATGAGAACACTGCTGTGTGTTTCACTTCAGAAATGGAGTTAAATCCCAGGCTCTGTGTCTTCCTACAAGCAAGATTTCGTTTCAGGTAAGGGCAGTCACTTTTCTGCTCCAACGAACTACATTGTTCACGAAGCTCACACGTTTCTTATGTTAACTGACAAGCATTGGATGTTAGAGGACAAGAGCTTTGTATCAGTTTCAGAAGCAGATTTGGACTACATATGGTCTGTATGTGTAGGAAACTCCGTTCATTTGTTCTGGGCACACTCAGATTTCCTGCTGTATTAGAGACTCTAGAAAGCAAGAGTGTACTTCTTGCTGTTAAGCAGAGTGTGAGCCATGGGTGAGAACTATGCTGTGTGTTTCCCTTCAGAATGGAGTTAAATCCCAGGCTCTGTGTCTTCCTACAAGCAAGACTTCGTTTCAGGTAAGGGCAGTCATTTCGTTTCAGGTAAGGGCAGTCATTTTTCGGCTCAAAAGAACTACATCGTTCATGGAGCTCACACGTTTCTCCTCTTAACTGGCAAGCATTGGATGTTAGAGGAACAGTGCATTGTATCAGTTTCAGAAGCAGAGTTGGCCTAGATATGGTCTGTATGTGTAGGAAACACTGTTCTTTGTTCTCAGCACACTCACGTTTCCTGCTGTCTTAGAGACTCTAGAAAGCAAGAGCGTGCTTCTTGTTCTAAAGCAGAGTGTGATCAATGGATGAGAACACTGCTGTATGTTTCACTTCAGAAATGGTGTTAAATCCCAGGCTCTGAGTCTTCCTACAAGCAAGACTTCGTTTCAGGTAAGGTCAGTCATTTTTTTGCTCAAACGAAGTACATCGTTCATGAAGCTCACACGTTTCTCATCTTAACTGTCAAGCATTGGATGTTAGAGGACCATTGCATTGTATCAGTTTCAGAAGCAGATTTGGACTACATATGGTCCGTATGTGTAGGAAACACCGTTCTTTTGTTCTGGGCACACTCAGATTTCCTGCTGTATTAGAGACTCTAGAAAGCAAGAGCGTTCTTCTTGCTATAAAGCACAGCGTGATGCATGGATGAGAACTATGCTGTGTGTTTACCTTCAGAAATGGAGTTAAATCCCAGGCTCTGTGTCTTCCTACAGGTAAGACTTCGTTTCAGGTAAGGGCAGTCACTTTTCAGCTCAAACCAACTACATCGTTCAAAAAGCTCACAGGTTTCTCATCTTAACAGACAAGCATTGGATGTTAGAGGACCAGTGCTTTGTATCAGTTTCAGAAGCAGAGTTGGACTATATAATGTTCGTATGTGTAGGAAACACCGTTCTTTTGTTCTCAGCACACTCACGTTTCCTGCTGTCTTAGAGACTCTAGAAAGCAAGAGCGTGCTTCTTGTTCTAAAGCAGAGTGTGATCAATGGATGAGAACACTGCTGTGTGTTTCACTTCAGAAATGGAGTTAAATCCCAGGCTCTGTGTCTTCCTACAAGGAAGACTTCGTTTCAGGTAAGGGCAGTCACTTTTCTGCTCAAACTAACTACATCGTTCACGAAGCTCACACGTTTCTTTCTTAACTGACAAGCATTGGATGTTAGAGGACAAGAGCTTTGTATCAGTTTCAGAAGCAGATTTGGACTACATATTTTCCGTATGTGTAGGGAACTCCGTTCTTTAGTTCTGGGCACACTCAGATTTCCTGCTGTATTAGAGAGTCTAGAAAGCAAGAGCGTGCTTCTTGCTGTTAAGCAGAGTGTGATCCATGGGTGAGAACTATGCTGTGTGTTTCCCTTCAGAAATGGAGTTAAATCCCTGGCTCTGTGTCATCCTACAAGCAAGAATTCGTTTCAGGTAAGGGCAGTCACTTTTCAGCTCAAAGGAACTACATCGTTCACGGAGCTCACACGTTTCTAATATTAACAGACAAGCATTGGATGTTAGAGGTCCAGTGCTTTGTATCAGTTTAAGAAGCAGAGTTGGACTAGATATGGTCTGTATGTGTAGGAAACACTGTTCTTTGTTCTCAGCACACTCACGTTTCCTGCTGTCTTAGAGACTCTAGAAAGCAAGAGCATGCTTCTCGCTCTAAAGCAGAGTGTGATCCATGGATGAGAACTATGCTGTGTGTTTCCCTTCAGAAATGGAGTTAAATCCCAGGCTCTGTGTCTTCCTACAAGCAAGACTTCGTTTCAGGTAAGGGCAGTCACTTTTCAGCTCAAACGAACTACATCGTTCACGGAGCTCACACGATTCTCATCTCAACAGACAAGCATTGGATGTTAGAGGTCCAGTGCTTTTTATCAGTTTAAGAAGCAGAGTTGGACTAGATATGGTCCGTATGTGTAGGAAACACCGTTCTTTTGTTCTCAGCACACTCACGTTTCCTGCTGTCTTAGAGACTCTAGAAAGCAAGAGCATGCTTCTTGCTCTAAAGCAGAGTGTGATACATGGATGAGAACTATGATGTGTGTTTCCCTTCAGTAATGGAGTTAAATCCCATGATCTGTGTCTTCCTACAAGCAAGACTTCGTTTCAGGTAAGGGCAGTAATTTTTCGGCTCAAACGAACTACATCGTTCACGAAGATCACACGTTTCTCATCTTAACTGACAAGCATTGGATTTAGAGGAACAGTGCATTGTATCAGTTTCAGAAGCAGATTTGGACTACATATGGTCCGTATGTGTAGGAAACACCGTTCTTTTGTTCTGGGCACACTCAGATTTCCTGCTGTATTAGAGACTCTAGAAAGCATGAGCGTGCTTCTTGCTCTAAAGCAGAGTGTAATCCATGGGTGAGAACTATGCTGTGTGTTTTCCTTCGGAAATGGAGTTAAATCCCAGGGTCTGTGTCTTCCTACATGCAAGACTTCGTTTCAGGTGAGGGCAGTCACTTTTCAGCTCAAACGATCTACATCGTTCACGAAGCTCACACGTTTCTCATCTTAACAGAAAAGCATTGTATTTTAGAGGACCAGTGCTTTGTATCAGTTTCAGAAGCAGAGTTGGACTAGATATGGTCCGTATGTGTAGGAAACTCCGTTCTTTTGTTCTAGGCACAGTCAGATTTCCTGCTGTATTAGAGATTCTAGAAAGCAAGAGCATGCTTCTCGCTCTAAAGCAGAGTTTGATCCAGGGATGAGAACGATGCTGTGAGTTTCCCTTCAGAAATGGAGTTAAATCCCAGGCTTTGTGTCTTCCTACAAGCAAGACTTCGTTTCAGGTAAGGGCAGTCACTTTTCAGCTCAAATGAACTACATCGTTCACGGAGCTCACACGTTTCTCATCTCTACAGACAAGCATTGGATGTTAGAGGACCAGTGCTTTGTATCAGTTTAAGAAGTAGAGTTGGACTAGATATGGTCCGTATGTGTAGGCACCACCGTTCCTTGGTCTCAGCACACTCACGTTTCCTGCTGTCTTAGAGACTCTAGAAAGCAAGAGCATGCTTCTTGCTCTAAAGCAGAGTGTGATACATGGATGAGAACTATTCTGTGTGTTTCACTTCAGAAATGGTGTTAAATCCCAGGCTCTGAGTCTTCCTACAAGCAAGACTTCGTTTCAGGTAAGGTCAGTCATTTTTTTGCTCAAACGAACTACATCGTTCACGAAGCTCACACGTTTCTCATCTTAACTGACAAGCATTGGAAGTTAGAGGACCATTGCATTGTATCAGTTTCAGAAGCAGATTTGGACTACATATGGTCCGTATGTGTAGGAAACACCCTTCTCTTGTTCTGGGCACACTCAGATTTCCTGCTGTATTAGAGACTCTAGAAAGCAAGAGCGTGCTTCTTGCTATAAAGCAGAGCGTGATGCATGGATGAGAACTATGCTGTGTGTTTACCTTCAGAAATGGAGTTAAATCCCAGGCTCTGTGTCTTCCTACAGGCAAGACTTCGTTTCACGTAAGGGCAGTCACTTTTCAGCTCAAACGAACTACATCGTTCAAAAAGCTCACACGTTTCTCATCTTAACAGACAAGCATTGGATGTTAGAGGACCAGTGCTTTGTATCAGTTTAAGAAGCAGAGTTGGACTATATAATGTTCGTATGTGTAGGAAACACCGTTCTTTGTTCTCAGCACACTCACGTTTCCTGCTGTCTTAGAGACTCTAGAAAGCAAGAGCATGCTTCTCGCTCTAAAGCAGAGTGTGATCCATGGATGAGAACTATGCTGTGTGTTTCCCTTCAGAAATGGAGTTAAATCCCTGGCTGTGTGTCTTCCTACATGCAAGACTTCGTTTCAGGTAAGGGCAGTCACTTTTCAGCTCAAACGAACTACATCGTTCACGGAGCTCACACGATTCTCATCTTAACTGACAAGCATTGGATGTTAGAGGTCCAGTGCTTTGTATCAGTTTCAGAAGCAGATTTGGACTACATATGGTCCGTATGTGTAGGAAACACCATTCTTTTGTTCTGGGCACACTCAGATTTCCTGCTGTATTAGAGAGTCTAGAAAGCAAGAGCGTGCTTCTTGCTGTTAAGCAGAGTGTGATCCATGGGTGAGAACTATGCTGTGTGTTTCCCTTCAGAAATGGAGTTAAATCCCTGGCTCTGTGTCTTCCTACAAGCAAGAATTCGTTTCAGGTAAGGGCAGTCACTTTTCAGCTCAAAGGAACTACATCGTTCACGGAGCTCACACGTTTCTAATATTAACAGACAAGCATTGGATGTTAGAGGACCAGTGCTTTGTATCAGTTTAAGAAGCAGAGTTGGACTAGATATGGTCCGTATGTGTAGGAAACACCGTTCTTTTGTTCTCAGCACACTCACGTTTCCTGCTGTCTTAGAGACTCTAGAAAGCAAGAGCATGCTTCCTGCTCTAAAGCAGAGTGTGATCCATGGATGAGAACTATGATGTGTGTTTCCCTTCAGTAATGGAGTTAAATCCCATGATCTGTGTCTTCCTACAAGCAAGACTTCGTTTCAGGTAAGGGCAGTCATTTTTCGGCTCAAACGAACTACATCGTTCACGAAGCTCACACGTTTCTCATCTTAACTGACAAGCATTGGATGTTAGAGGAACAGTGCATTGTATCAGTTTCAGAAGCAGATTTGGACTACATATGGTCCGTATGTGTAGGTAACACCGTTCTTTTGTTCTGGGCACACTCAGATTTCCTGCTGTATTAGAGACTCTAGAAAGCATGAGCGTGCTTCTTGCTCTAAAGCAGAGTGTGATCCATGGGTGAGAACTATGCTGTGTGTTTTCCTTCGGAAACGGAGGTAAATCCCAGGGTCTGTGTCTTCCTACATGCAAGACTTCGTTTCAGGTGAGGGCAGTCACTTTTCAGCTCAAACGAACTACATCGTTCACGAAGCTCACACGTTTCTCATCTTAACAGAAAAGCATTGGATGTTAGAGGACCAGTGCTTTGTATCAGTTTCAGAAGCAGAGTTGGACTAGATATGGTCCGTATGTGTAGGAAACTCCGTTCTTTTGTTCTAGGCACACTCAGATTTCCTGCTGTATTAGAGATTCTAGAAAGCAAGAGCATGCTTCTCGCTCTAAAGCAGAGTTTGATCCAGGGATGAGAACTATGCTGTGAGTTTCCCTTCAGAAATGGAGTTAAATCCCAGGCTTTGTGTCTTCCTACAAGCAAGACTTCGTTTCAGGTAAGGGCAGTCACTTTTCAGCTCAAACGAACTACATCGTTCACGGAGCTCACACGTTTCTCATCTCTACAGACAAGTATTGGATGTTAGAGGACCAGTGCTTTGTATCAGTTTAAGAAGTAGAGTTGGACTAGATATGGTCCGTATGTGTAGGAACCACCGTTCCTTGGTCTCAGCACATTCACGTTTCCTGCTGTCTTAGAGACTCTAGAAAGCAAGAGCATGCTTCTTGCTCTAAAGCAGAGTGTGATACATGGATGAGAACTATGCTGTGTGTTTCCCTTCAGAAATGGAGTTAAATCCCAGGCTCTGTGTCTTCCTACAAGCAAGACTTCCTTTCAGGTAAGGGTAGTCACTTTTCAGCTCAAACGAATTACATCGTTCACTAAGCTCACACGTTTCTCATATTAACAGACAAGCATTGGATGTTAGAGGACCAGTGCTATGTATCAGTTTAAGAAGCAGAGTTGGACTAGATATGGTCCGTATGTGTAGGAAACACCGTTCTTTTGTTCTCAGCACACTCACGTTTCCTGCTGTATTAGAGACCCTAGAAAGCAAGAGCGTGCTTCTTGTTCTAAAGCAGAGTGTGATCAATGGATGAGAACACTGCTGTATGTTTCACTTCAGAAATGGTGTTAAATCCCAGGTTCTGAGTCTTCCTACAAGCAAGACTTCGTTTCAGGTAAGGGCAGTCATTTTTCGGCTCAAACGAACTACATCGTTCACGAAGCTCACACGTTTCTCATCTTAACTGACAAGCATTGGATGTTAGAGGTCCAGTGCTTTGTATCAGTTTCAGAAGCAGATTTGGACTACATATGGTCCGTATGTGTAGTAAACACCGTTCTTTTGTTCTGGGCACACTCAGATTTCCTGCTGTATTAGAGAATCTAGAAAGCAAGAGCGTGCTTCTTGCTGTAAAGCACAGCGTGATGCATGGATGAGAACTATGCTGTGTGTTTACCTTCAGAAATGGAGTTAAATCCCAGGCTCTGGGTCTTCCTACAGGTAAGACTTCGTTTCAGGTAAGGGCAGTCACTTTTCAGCTCAAATGAACTACATCGTTCAAAAAGCTCACAGGTTTCTCATCTTAACAGACAAGCATTGGATGTTAGAGGACCAGTGCTTTGTATCAATATCAGAAGCAGAGTTGGACTATATAATGTTTGTATGTGTAGGAAACACCGTTCTTTTGTTCTCAGCACACTCACGTTTCCTGCTGTCTTAGAGACTCTAGAAAGCAAGAGCGTGCTTCTTGTTCTAAAGCAGAGTGTGATCAATGGATGAGAACACTGCTGTGTGTTTCACTTCAGAAATAGAGTTAAATCCCAGGCTCTGTGTCTTCCTACAAGGAAGACTTCGTTTCAGGTAAGGGCAGTCACTTTTCTGCTCAAACTAACTACATTGTTCATGAAGCTCACACATTTCTTTCTTAACTGACAAGCATTGGATGTTAGAGGACAAGAGCTTTGTATCAGTTTCAGAAGCAGATTTGGACTACATATTTTCCGTATGTGTAGGGAACTCCGTTCTTTAGTTCTGGGCACACTCAGATTTCCTGCTGTATTAGAGAGTCTAGAAAGCAAGAGCGTGCTTCTTGCTGTTAAGCAGAGTGTGATCCATGGGTGAGAACTATGCTGTGTGTTTTCCTTCAGAAATGGAGTTAAATCCCTGGCTCTGTGTCTTCCTACAAGCAAGAATTAGTTTCAGGTAAGGGCAGTCACTTTTCAGCTCAAAGGAACTACATCGTTCACGGAGCTCACACGTTTCTAATATTAACAGACAAGCATTGGATGTTAGAGGTCCAGTGCTTTGTATCAGTTTAAGAAGCAGAGTTGGACTAGATATGGTCTGTATGTGTAGGAAACACTGTTCTTTGTTCTCAGCACACTCACGTTTTCTGCTGTCTTAGAGACTCTAGAAAGCAAGAGCATGCTTCTTGCTCTAAAGCAGAGTGTGATCCATGGATGAGAACTATGCTGTGTGTTTCCCTTCAGAAATGGAGTTAAATCCCAGGCTCTGTGTCTTCCTACAAGCAAGACTTCGTTTCAGGTAAGGGCAGTCACTTTTCAGCTCAAACAAACTACATCGTTCACGGAGCTGACACGATTCTCATCTCAACAGACAAGCATTGGATGTTAGAGGACCAGTGCTTTGTATCAGTTTAAGAAGCAGAGTTGTACTAGATATCGTCCGTATGTGTAGGAAACACCGTTCTTTTGTTCTCAGCACACTCACGTTTCCTGCTGTCTTAGAGACTCTAGGAAGCAAGAGCGTGCTTCTTGTTCTAAAGCAGAGTGTGATCAATGGATGAGAACACTGCTGTATGTTTCTCTTCAGAAATGGTGTTAAATCCCAGGCTCTGAGTCTTCCTACAAGCAAGACTTCGTTTCAGGTAAGGTCAGTCATTTTTTTGCTCAAACGAACTACATCGTTCACGAAGCTCACACGTTTCTCATCTTAACTGACAAGCATTGGAAGTTAGAGGACCATTGCATTGTATCAGTTTCAGAAGCAGATTTGGACTACATATGGTCTGTATGTGTAGGAAACACCCTTCTCTTGTTCTGGGCACACTCATATTTCCTGCTGTATTAGAGACTCTAGAAAGCAAGAGCGTGCTTCTTGCTATAAAGCAGAGCGTGATGCATGGATGAGAACTATGCTGTGTGTTTACCTTCAGAAATGGAGTTAAATCCCAGGCTCTGTGTCTTCCTACAGGTAAGACTTCGTTTCAGGTAAGGGCAGTCACTTTTCAGCTCAAATGAACTACATCGTTCAAAAAGCTCACAGGTTTCTCATCTTAACAGACAAGCATTGGATGTTAGAGGACCAGTGCTTTGTATCAATATCAGAAGCAGAGTTGGACTAGATATGGTGCGTATGTGTAGGAAACTCCGTTCTTTTGTTCTAGGCACACTCAGATTTCCTGCTGTATTAGAGATTCTAGAAAGCAAGAGCATGCTTCTCGCTCTAAAGCAGAGTTTGATCCAGGGATGAGAACTATGCTGTGAGTTTCCCTTCAGAAATGGAGTTAAATCCCAGGCTTTGTGTCTTCCTACAAGCAAGACTTCGTTTCAGGTAAGGGCAGTCACTTTTCAGCTCAAACGAACTACATCGTTCACGGAGCTCACACGTTTCTCATCTCTACAGACAAGCATTGGATGTTAGAGGACCAGTGCTTTGTATCAGTTTAAGAAGTAGAGTTGGACTAGATATGGTCCGTATGTGTAGGAACCACCGTTCCTTGGTCTCAGCACACTCACGTTTCCTGATGTCTTAGAGACTCTAGAAAGCAAGAGCATGCTTCTTGCTCTAAAGCAGAGTGTGATACATGGATGAGAACTATGCTGTGTGTTTCCCTTCAGAAATGGAGTTAAATCCCAGGCTCTGTGTCTTCCTACAAGAAAGACTTCCTTACAGGTAAGGGCAGTCACTTTTCAGCTCAAACGAACTACATCGTTCACTGAGCTCACACGTTTCTCATATTAACAGACAAGCATTGGATGTTAGAGGACCAGTGCTATGTATCAGTTTAAGAAGCAGATTTGGACTAGATATGGTCCGTATGTGTAGGAAACACCGTTCTTTTGTTCTCAGCACACTCACGTTTCCTGCTGTCTTAGAGACTCTAGAAAGCAAGAGCGTGCTTCTTGTTCTAAAGCAGAGTGTGATCAATGGATGAGAACACTGCTGTATGTTTCTCTTCAGAAATGGTGTTAAATCCCAGGCTCTGAGTCTTCCTACAAGCAAGACTTCGTTTCAGGTAAGGTCAGTCATTTTTTTGCTCAAACGAACTACATCGTTCACGAAGCTCACACGTTTCTCATCTTAACTGACAAGCATTGGAAGTTAGAGGACCATTGCATTGTATCAGTTTCAGAAGCAGATTTGGACTACATATGGTCTGTATGTGTAGGAAACACCCTTCTCTTGTTCTGGGCACACTCAGATTTCCTGCTGTATTAGAGACTCTAGAAAGCAAGAGCGTGCTTCTTGCTATAAAGCAGAGCGTGATGCATGGATGAGAACTATGCTGTGTGTTTACCTTCAGAAATGGAGTTAAATCCCAGGCTCTGTGTC
Source organism: Onychomys leucogaster (assembly GCA_949786385.1). Classification (NCBI taxonomy): domain Eukaryota; kingdom Metazoa; phylum Chordata; class Mammalia; order Rodentia; family Cricetidae; genus Onychomys; species Onychomys leucogaster. The sequence continues at coordinate 2,562,656 of CATKUP010000025.1, forward strand.
TTCCTACAGGTAAGACTTCGTTTCAGGTAAGGGCAGTCACTTTTCAGCTCAAATGAACTACATCGTTCAAAAAGCTCACAGGTTTCTCATCTTAACAGACAAGCATTGGATGTTAGAGGACCAGTGCTTTGTATCAATATCAGAAGCAGAGTTGGACTATATAATGTTTGTATGTGTAGGAAACACCGTTCTTTTGTTCTCAGCACACTCACGTTTCCTGCTGTCTTAGAGACTCTAGAAAGCAAGAGCGTGCTTCTTGTTCTAAAGCAGAGTGTGATCAATGGATGAGAACACTGCTGTGTGTTTCACTTCAGAAATGGAGTTAAATCCCAGGCTCTGTGTCTTCCTACAAGGAAGACTTCGTTTCAGGTAAGGGCAGTCACTTTTCTGCTCAAACTAACTACATTGTTCATGAAGCTCACACATTTCTTTCTTAACTGACAAGCATTGGATGTTAGAGGACAAGAGCTTTGTATCAGTTTCAGAAGCAGATTTGGACTACATATTTTCCGTATGTGTAGGGAACTCCGTTCTTTAGTTCTGGGCACACTCAGATTTCCTGCTGTATTAGAGAGTCTAGAAAGCAAGAGCGTGCTTCTTGCTGTTAAGCAGAGTGTGATCCATGGGTGAGAACTATGCTGTGTGTTTTCCTTCAGAAATGGAGTTAAATCCCTGGCTCTGTGTCTTCCTACAAGCAAGAATTAGTTTCAGGTAAGGGCAGTCACTTTTCAGCTCAAAGGAACTACATCGTTCACGGAGCTCACACGTTTCTAATATTAACAGACAAGCATTGGATGTTAGAGGTCCAGTGCTTTGTATCAGTTTAAGAAGCAGAGTTGGACTAGATATGGTCTGTATGTGTAGGAAACACTGTTCTTTGTTCTCAGCACACTCACGTTTTCTGCTGTCTTAGAGACTCTAGAAAGCAAGAGCATGCTTCTTGCTCTAAAGCAGAGTGTGATCCATGGATGAGAACTATGCTGTGTGTTTCCCTTCAGAAATGGAGTTAAATCCCAGGCTCTGTGTCTTCCTACAAGCAAGACTTCGTTTCAGGTAAGGGCAGTCACTTTTCAGCTCAAACAAACTACATCGTTCACGGAGCTCACACGATTCTCATCTCAACAGACAAGCATTGGATGTTAGAGGACCAGTGCTTTGTATCAGTTTAAGAAGCAGAGTTGGACTAGATATCGTCCGTATGTGTAGGAAACACCGTTCTTTTGTTCTCAGCACACTCACGTTTCCTGCTGTCTTAGAGACTCTAGAAAGCAAGAGCATGCTTCTTGCTCTAAAGCAGAGTGTGATCCATGGATGAGAACTATGATGTGTGTTTCCCTTCAGTAATGGAGTTAAATCCCATGATCTGTGTCTTCCTACAAGCAAGACTTCGTTTCAGGTAAGGACAGTCATTTTTCGGCTCAAACGAACTACATCGTTCACGAAGCTCACACGTTTCTCATCTTAACTGACAAGCATTGGATGTTAGAGGAACAGTGCATTGTATCAGTTTCAGAAGCAGATTTGGACTACATATGGTCCGTATGTGTAGGAAACACCGTTCTTTTGTTCTGGGCACACTCAGATTTCCTGCTGTATTAGAGACTCTAGAAAGCATGAGCGTGCTCCTTGCTCTAAAGCAGAGTGTGCTCCATGGGTGAGAACTATGCTGTGTGTTTTCCTTCAGAAATGGAGTTAAATCCCTGGCTCTGTGTCTTCCTACATGCAAGACTTCGTTTCAGGTGAGGGCAGTCACTTTTCAGCTCAAACGAACTACATCGTTCACGAAGCTCACAAGTTTCTCCTCTTAACAGAAAAGCATTGGATGTTAGAGGACCAGTGCTTTGTATCAGTTTCAGAAGCAGAGTTGGACTAGATATGGTGCGTATGTGTAGGAAACTCCGTTCTTTTGTTCTAGGCACACTCAGATTTCCTGCTGTATTAGAGATTCTAGAAAGCAAGAGCATGCTTCTCGCTCTAAAGCAGAGTTTGATCCAGGGATGAGAACTATGCTGTGAGTTTCCCTTCAGAAATGGAGTTAAATCCCAGGCTTTGTGTCTTCCTACAAGCAAGACTTCGTTTCAGGTAAGGGCAGTCACTTTTCAGCTCAAACGAACTACATCGTTCACGGAGCTCACACGTTTCTCATCTCTACAGACAAGCATTGGATGTTAGAGGACCAGTGCTTTGTATCAGTTTAAGAAGTAGAGATGGACTAGATATGGTCCGTATGTGTAGGAACCACCGTTCCTTGGTCTAAGCACACTCACGTTTCCTGATGTCTTAGAGACTCTAGAAAGCAAGAGCATGCTTCTTGCTCTAAAGCAGAGTGTGATACATGGATGAGAACTATGCTGTGTGTTTCCCTTCAGAAATGGAGTTAAATCCCAGGCTCTGTGTCTTCCTACAAGAAAGACTTCCTTTCAGGTAAGGGCAGTCACTTTTCAGCTCAAACGAACTACATCGTTCACTGAGCTCACACGTTTCTCATATTAACAGACAAGCATTGGATGTTAGAGGACCAGTGCTATGTATCAGTTTAAGAAGCAGATTTGGACTAGATATGGTCCGTATGTGTAGGAAACACCGTTCTTTTGTTCTCAGCACACTCACGTTTCCTGCTGTCTTAGAGACTCTAGAAAGCAAGAGCGTGCTTCTTGTTCTAAAGCAGAGTGTGATCAATGGATGAGAACACTGCTGTATGTTTCTCTTCAGAAATGGTGTTAAATCCCAGGCTCTGAGTCTTCCTACAAGCAAGACTTCGTTTCAGGTAAGGTCAGTCATTTTTTTGCTCAAACGAACTACATCGTTCACAAAGCTCACACGTTTCTCATCTTAACTGACAAGCATTGGAAGTTAGAGGACCATTGCATTGTATCAGTTTCAGAAGCAGATTTGGACTACATATGGTCTGTATGTGTAGGAAACACCCTTCTCTTGTTCTGGGCACACTCAGATTTCCTGCTGTATTAGAGACTCTAGAAAGCAAGAGCGTGCTTCTTGCTATAAAGCAGAGCGTGATGCATGGATGAGAACTATGCTGTGTGTTTACCTTCAGAAATGGAGTTAAATCCCAGGCTCTGTGTCTTCCTACAGGCAAGACTTCGTTTCACGTAAGGGCAGTCACTTTTCAGCTCAAACGAACTACATCGTTCAAAAAGCTCACACGTTTCTCATCTTAACAGACAAGCATTGGATGTTAGAGGACCAGTGCTTTGTATCAGTTTAAGAAGCAGAGTTGGACTATATAATGTTCGTATGTGTAGGAAACACCGTTCTTTGTTCTCAGCACACTCACGTTTCCTGCTGTCTTAGAGACTCTAGAAAGCAAGAGCATGCTTCTCGCTCTAAAGCAGAGTGTGATCCATGGATGAGAACTATGCTCTGTGTTTCCCTTCAGAAATGGAGTTAAATCCCTGACTCTGTGTCTTCCTACAAGCAAGACTTCGTTTCAGGTAAGGGCAGTCACTTTTCAGCTCAAACGAACTACAGCGTTCACGGAGCTCACACGATTCTCATCTCAACAGACAAGCATTGGATGTTAGAGGACCAGTGCTTTGTATCAGTTTAAGAAGCAGAGTTGGACTAGATATGGTCCGTATGTGTAGGAAACACCGTTCTTTTGTTCTCAGCACACTCACGTTTCCTGCTGTCTTAGAGACTCTAGAAAGCAAGAGCATGCTTCTTGCTCTAAAGCAGAGTGTGATCCATGGATGAGAACTATGATGTGTGTTTCCCTTCAGTAATGGAGTTTAATCCCATTCTCTGTGTCTTCCTACAAGCAAGACTTCGTTTCAGGTAAGGGCAGTCATTTTTCGGCTCAAACGAACTACATCGTTCACGAAGCTCACACGTTTCTCATCTTAACTGACAAGCATTGGATGTTAGAGGTCCAGTGCTTTGTATCAGTTTAAGAAGCAGAGTTGGACTAGATATGGTCTGTATGTGTAGGAAACACCGTTCTTTGTTCTCAGCACACTCACGTTTCCTGCTGTCTTAGAGACTCTAGAAAGCAAGAGCATGCTTCTCGCTCTAAAGCAGAGTGTGATCCATGGATGAGAACTATGCTGTGTGTTTCCCTTCAGTAATGGAGTTAAATCCCATGATCTGTGTCTTCCTACAAGCAATACTTCGTTTCAGGTAAGGGCAGTCATTTTTCGGCTCAAACGAACTACATCGTTCACGAAGATCACACGTTTCTCATCTTAACTGACAAGCATTGGATGTTAGAGGAACAGTGCATTGTATCAGTTTCAGAAGCAGATTTGGACTACATATGGTCCATATATGTAGGAAACACCGTTCTTTTGTTCTGGGCACACTCAGATTTCCTGCTGTATTAGAGACTCTAGAAAGCATGAGCGTGCTTCTTGCTCTAAAGCAGAGTGTGATCCATGGGTGAGAACTATGCTGTGTGTTTTCCTTCGGAAATGGAGTTAAATCCCAGGGTCTGTGTCTTCCTACATGCAAGACTTCTTTTCAGGTGAGGGCAGTCACTTTTCAGCTCAAACGAACTACATCGTTCACGAAGCTCACACGTTTCTCATCTTAACTGACAAGCATTGGATGTTAGAGGACCAGTGCTTTGTATCAGTTTCAGAAGCAGAGTTGGACTAGATATGGTCCGTATGTGTAGGAAACTCCGTTCTTTTGTTCTAGGCACAGTCAGATTTCCTGCTGTATTAGAGATTCTAGAAAGCAAGAGCATGCTTCTCGCTCTAAAGCAGAGTTTGATCCAGGGATGAGAACGATGCTGTGAGTTTCCCTTCAGAAATGGAGTTAAATCCCAGGCTTTGTGTCTTCCTACAAGCAAGACTTCGTTTCAGGTAAGGGCAGTCACTTTTCAGCTCAAACGAACTACATCGTTCATGGAGCTCACACGTTTCTCATCTCTACAGACAAGCATTGGATGTTAGAGGACCAGTGCTTTGTATCAGTTTAAGAAGTAGAGTTGGACTAGATATGGTCCGTATGTGTAGGAACCACCGTTCCTTGGTCTCAGCACACTCACGTTTCCTGCTGTCTTAGAGACTCTAGAAAGCAAGAGCATGCTTCTTGCTCTAAAGCAGAGTGTGATACATGGATGAGAACTATGCTGTGTGTTTCCCTTCAGAAATGGAGTTAAATCCCTGGCTGTGTGTCTTCCTAAAAGCAAGACTTCGTTTCAGGTAAGGGCAGTCACTTTTCAGCTCAAACGAACTACATCGTTCACGGAGCTCACACGATTCTCATCTCAACAGACAAGCATTGGATGTTAGAGGACCAGTGCTTTGTATCAGTTTAAGAAGCAGAGTTGGACTAGATATGGTCCGTATGTGTACTAAACACCGTTCTTTTGTTCTCAGCACACTCACGTTTCCTGCTGTCTTAGAGACTCTAGAAAGCAAGAGCATGCTTCTTGCTCTAAAGCAGAGTGTGATCCATGGATGAGAACTATGATGTGTGTTTCCCTTCAGTAATGGAGTTTAATCCCATTCTCTGTGTCTTCCTACAAGCAAGACTTCGTTTCAGGTAAGGGCAGTCATTTTTCGGCTCAAACGAACTACATCGTTCACGAAGCTCACACGTTTCTCATCTTAACTGACAAGCATTGGATGTTAGAGGTCCAGTGCTTTGTATCAGTTTAAGAAGCAGAGTTGGACTAGATATGGTCTGTATGTGTAGGAAACACCGTTCTTTGTTCTCAGCACACTCACGTTTCCTGCTGTCTTAGAGACTCTAGAAAGCAAGAGCATGCTTCTCGCTCTAAAGCAGAGTGTGATCCATGGATGAGAACTATGCTGTGTGTTTCCCTTCAGTAATGGAGTTAAATCCCATGATCTGTGTCTTCCTACAAGCAATACTTCGTTTCAGGTAAGGGCAGTCATTTTTCGGCTCAAACGAACTACATCGTTCACGAAGATCACACGTTTCTCATCTTAACTGACAAGCATTGGATGTTAGAGGAACAGTGCATTGTATCAGTTTCAGAAGCAGATTTGGACTACATATGGTCCATATATGTAGGAAACACCGTTCTTTTGTTCTGGGCACACTCAGATTTCCTGCTGTATTAGAGACTCTAGAAAGCATGAGCGTGCTTCTTGCTCTAAAGCAGAGTGTGATCCATGGGTGAGAACTATGCTGTGTGTTTTCCTTCGGAAATGGAGTTAAATCCCAGGGTCTGTGTCTTCCTACATGCAAGACTTCTTTTCAGGTGAGGGCAGTCACTTTTCAGCTCAAACGAACTACATCGTTCACGAAGCTCACACGTTTCTCATCTTAACTGAGAAGCATTGGATGTTAGAGGACCAGTGCTTTGTATCAGTTTCAGAAGCAGAGTTGGACTAGATATGGTCCGTATGTGTAGGAAACTCCGTTCTTTTGTTCTAGGCACAGTCAGATTTCCTGCTGTATTAGAGATTCTAGAAAGCAAGAGCATGCTTCTCGCTCTAAAGCAGAGTTTGATCCAGGGATGAGAACGATGCTGTGAGTTTCCCTTCAGAAATGGAGTTAAATCCCAGGCTTTGTGTCTTCCTACAAGCAAGACTTCGTTTCAGGTAAGGGCAGTCACTTTTCAGCTCAAACGAACTACATCGTTCACGGAGCTCACACGTTTCTCATCTCTACAGACAAGCATTGGATGTTAGAGGACCAGTGCTTTGTATCAGTTTAAGAAGTAGAGTTGGACTAGATATGGTCCGTATGTGTAGGAACCACCGTTCCTTGGTCTCAGCACACTCACGTTTCCTGCTGTCTTAGAGACTCTAGAAAGCAAGAGCATGCTTCTTGCTCTAAAGCAGAGTGTGATACATGGATGAGAACTATGCTGTGTGTTTCCCTTCAGAAATGGAGTTAAATCCCTGGCTGTGTGTCTTCCTAAAAGCAAGACTTCGTTTCAGGTAAGGGCAGTCACTTTTCAGCTCAAACGAACTACATCGTTCACGGAGCTCACACGATTCTCATCTCAACAGACAAGCATTGGATGTTAGAGGACCAGTGCTTTGTATCAGTTTAAGAAGCAGAGTTGGACTAGATATGGTCCGTATGTGTACTAAACACCGTTCTTTTGTTCTCAGCACACTCACGTTTCCTGCTGTCTTAGAGACTCTAGAAAGCAAGAGCATGCTTCTTGCTCTAAAGCAGAGTGTGATCCATGGATGAGAACTATGATGTGTGTTTTCCTTCAGTAATGGAGTTTAATCCAATTCTCTGTATCTTCCTACAAGCAAGACTTCGTTTCAGGTAAGGGCAGTCATTTTTCGGCTCAAACGAACTACAACGTTCACGAAGCTCACACGTTTCTCATCTTAACTGACAAGCATTGGATGTTAGAGGTCCAGTGCTTTGTATCAGTTTCAGAAGCAGATTTGGACTACATATGGTCCGTATGTGTAGGAAACACCGTTTTTTGTTCTGGGCACACTCAGATTTCCTGCTGTATTAGAGAGTCTAGAAAGCAAGAGCGTGCTTCTTGCTGTTAAGCAGAGTGTGATCCATGGGTGAGAACTATGCTGTGTGTTTCCCTTCAGAAATGGAGTTAAATCCCTGGCTCTGTGTCTTCCTACAAGCAAGAATTCGTTTCAGGTAAGGGCAGTCACTTTTCAGCTCAAAGGAACTACATCGTTCACGTAGCTCACACGTTTCTAATATTAACAGACAAGCATTGGATGTTAGAGGTCCAGTGCTTTGTATCAGTTTAAGAAGCAGAGTTGGACTAGATATGGTCTGTATGTGTAGGAAACACTGTTCTTTGTTCTCAGCACACTCACGTTTCCTGCTGTCTTAGAGACTCTAGAAAGCAAGAGCATGCTTCTCGCTCTAAAGCAGAGTGTGATCCATGGATGAGAACTATGCTGTGTGTTTCCCTTCAGAAATGGAGTTAAATCCCAGGCTCTGTGTCTTCCTACAAGCAAGACTTCGTTTCAGGTAAGGGCAGTCACTTTTCAGCTCAAACGAACTACATCGTTCACGGAGCTCACACGATTCTCATCTCAACAGACAAGCATTGGATGTTAGAGGACCAGTGCTTTGTATCAGTTTAAGAAGCAGAGTTGGACTAGATATGGTCCGTATGTGTAGGAAACACCGTTCTTTTGTTCTCAGCACACTCACGTTTCCTGCTGTCTTAGAGACTCTAGAAAGCAAGAGCATGCTTCTTGCTCTAAAGCAGAGTGTGATCCATGGATGAGAACTATGATGTGTGTTTCCCTTCAGTAATGGAGTTAAATCCCATGATCTGTGTCTTCCTACAAGCAAGACTTCGTTTCAGGTAAGGGCAGTCATTTTTCGGCTCAAACGAACTACATCGTTCACGAAGCTCACACGTTTCTCATCTTAACTGACAAGCATTGGATGTTAGAGGAACAGTGCATTGCATCAGTTTCAGAAGCAGATTTGGACTACATATGGTCCGTATGTGTAGGTAACACCGTTCTTTTGTTCTGGGCACACTCAGATTTCCTGCTGTATTAGAGACTCTAGAAAGCATGAGCGTGCTACTTGCTCTAAAGCAGAGTGTGATCCATGGGTGAGAACTATGCTGTGTGTTTCCCTTCGGAAACGGAGTTAAATCCCAGGGTCTGTGTCTTCCTACATGCAAGACTTCGTTTTAGGTGAGGGCAGTCACTTTTCAGCTCAAACGAACTATATCGTTCACGAAGCTCACACGTTTCTCATCTTAACAGAAAAGCATTGGATGTTAGAGGACCAGTGCTATGTATCAGTTTAAGAAGCAGAGTTGGACTAGATATGGTCCGTATGTGTAGGAAACACCGTTCTTTTGTTCTCAGCACACTCACGTTTCCTGCTGTCTTAGAGACTCTAGAAAGCAAGAGCGTGCTTCTTGTTCTAAAGCAGAGTGTGATCAATGGATGAGAACACTGCTGTATGTTTCACTTCAGAAATGGTGTTAAATCCCAGGCTCTGAGTCTTCCTACAAGCAAGACTTCGTTTCAGGTAAGGTCAGTCATTTTTTTGCTCAAACGAACTACATCGTTCACGAAGCTCACACGTTTCTCATCTTAACTGACAAGCATTGGAAGTTAGAGGACCATTGCATTGTATCAGTTTCAGAAGCAGATTTGGACTACATATGGTCCGTATGTGTAGGAAACACCCTTCTCTTGTTCTGGGCACACTCAGATTTCCTGCAGTATTAGAGACTCTAGAAAGCAAGAGCGTGCTTCTTGCTATAAAGCAGAGCGTGATGCATGGATGAGAACTATGCTGTGTGTTTACCTTCAGAAATGGAGTTAAATCCCAGGCTCTGTGTCTTCCTACAGGCAAGACTTCGTTTCACGTAAGGGCAGTCACTTTTCAGCTCAAACGAACTACATCGTTCAAAAAGCTCACACGTTTCTCATCTTAACAGACAAGCATTGGATGTTAGAGGACCAGTGCTTTGTATCAGTTTAAGAAGCAGAGTTGGACTATATAATGTTCGTATGTGTAGGAAAAACCGTTTTTTGTTCTCAGCACACTCACGTTTCCTGCTGTCTTAGAGACTCTAGAAAGCAAGAGCATGCTTCTCGCTCTAAAGCAGAGTGTGATCCATGGATGAGAACTATGCTGTGTGTTTCCCTTCAGAAATGGAGTTAAATCCCTGGCTCTGTGTCTTCCTACAAGCAAGACTTCGTTTCAGGTAAGGGCAGTCACTTTTCAGCTCAAACGAACTACATCGTTCACGGAGCTCACACGATTCTCACCTCAACAGACAAGCATTGGATGTTAGAGGACCAGTGCTATGTATCAGTTTAAGAAGCAGAGTTGGACTAGATATGGTCCGTATGTTTAGGAAACACCGTTCTTTTGTTCTCAGCACACTCACGTTTCCTGCTGTCTTAGAGACTCTAGAAAGCAAGAGCATGCTTCTTGCTCTAAAGCAGAGTGTGATCCATGGATGAGAACTATGATGTGTGTTTCCCTTCAGTAATGGAGTTTAATCCAATTCTCTGTGTCTTCCTACAAGCAAGACTTCGTTTCAGGTAAGGGCAGTCATTTTTCGGCTCAAACGAACTACATCGTTCACGAAGCTCACACGTTTCTCATCTTAACTGACAAGCATTGGATGTTAGAGGTCCAGTGCTTTGTATCAGTTTCAGAAGCAGATTTGGACTACATATGGTCCGTATGTGTAGGAAACACCGTTCTTTAGTTCTGGGCACACTCAGATTTCCTGCTGTATTAGAGACTCTAGAAAGCAAGAGCGTGCTTCTTGCTATAAAGCACAGCGTGATGCATGGATGAGAACTATGCTGTGTGTTAACCTTCAGAAATGGAGTTAAATCCCAGGCTCTGTGTCTTCCTACAGGTAAGACTTCGTTTCAGGTAAGGGCAGTCACTTTTCAGCTCAAATGAACTACATCATTCAAAAAGCTCACAGGTTTCTCATCTTAACAGACAAGCATTGGATGTTAGAGGACCAGTGCATTGTATCAGTTTCAGAAGCAGATTTGGACTACATATGGTCCGTATGTGTAGGTAACACCGTTCTTTTGTTCTGGGCACACTCAGATTTCCTGCTGTATTAGAGACTCTAGAAAGCATGAGTGTGCTTCTTGCTCTAAAGCAGAGTGTGATCCATGGGTGAGAACTATGCTGTGTGTTTCCCTTCGTTTAAGAAGCAGAGTTGGACTAGATATGGTCCGTATGTGTAGGAACCACCGTTCCTTGGTCTCAACACACACACGTTTCCTGCTGACTTAGAGACTCTAGTAAGCAAGAGCATGCTTCTTGCTCTAAAGCAGAGTGTGATACATGGATGAGAACTATGCTGTGTGTTTCCCTTCAGAAATGGAGTTAAATCCCAGGCTCTGTGTCTTCCTACAAGCAAGACTTCCTTTCAGGTAAGGGCAGTCACTTTTCAGCTAAACGAACTACATCGTTCACTGAGCTCACACGTTTCTCATCTTAACAGACAAGCATTGGATGTTAGGGGACCAGTGCAATGTATCAGTTTAAGAAGCAGAGTTGGACTAGATATGGTCCGTATGTGTAGGAAACACCGTTCTTTTTTTCTCAGGACACTCACGTTTCCTGCTGTCTTAGAGACTCTAGAAAGCAAGAGCGTGCTTCTTGGTCTAAAGCAGAGTGTGATCAATGGATGAGAACACTGCTGTGTGTTCCACTTCAGAAATGGAGTTAAATCCCAGGCTCTGTGTCTTCCTACAAGCAAGACTTCGTTTCAGGTACGGGCAGTCACTTTTCAGCTTAAACTAACTACATCCTTCACGGAGCTCACACGTTTCTCATCTCAACAGACAAGCATTGGATGTTAGAGGACCAGTGCTTTGTATCAGTTTAAGAAGCAGAGTTGGACTAGATATGGTCCGTATGTGTAGGAAACTCCGTTCTTTTGTTCTAGGCACACTCAGATTTCCTGCTGTATTAGAGAGTCTAGATAGCAAGAGCGTGCTTCTTGCTGTTAAGCAGAGTGTGATCCATGGGTGAGAACTATGCTGTGTGTTTCCCTTCAGAAATGGAGTTAAATCCCTGGCTCTGTGTCTTCCTACAAGCAAGACTTCGTTTCAGGTAAGGGCAGTCACTTTTCAGGTCAAAGGAACTACATCATACACGGGGCTCGCACGTTTCTAATCTTAACAGACAAGCATTGGATGTTAGAGGACCAGTGCTTTGTATCAGTTTAAGAAGCAGAGTTGGACTAGATATGGTCCGTATGTGTAGGAAAGACCGTTATTTGGTCTCAGCACACTCACGTTTCCTGCTGTCTTAGAGTCTCTAGAAAGCAAGAGCATGCTTCTTGCTCTAAAGCAGAGTGTGAGACATGGATGAGAACTATGCTGTGTGTTTCCCTTCAGAAATGGAGTTAAATCCCAGGCTCTGTGTCTTCCTACAAGCAAGACTTCGTTTCAGGTAAGGGCAGTCATTTTTCGGCTCAAATGAACTACATCGTTCATGGAGCTCACACGTTTCTCATCGTAACTGACAAGCATTGGATGTTAGAGGAACATTGCATTGTATCAGTTTCAGAAGCAGAGATGGCCTAGATATGGTCTGTATGTGTAGGAAACACTGTTCTTTGTTCTCAGCACACTCACGTTTCCTGCTGTCTTAGAGACTCTAGAAAGCAAGAGCGTGCTTCTCGCTCTAAAGCAGAGTGTGATCCAGGGATGAGAACTAGCTGTGTGTTTCCCTTCAGAAATGGAGTTAAATCCCAGGCTCTGTGTCTTCCTACAAGCAAGACTTCGTTTCAGGTACGGGCAGTCACTTTTTAGCTCAAACTAACTACATCCTTCACGGAGCTCACACGTTTCTCATCTCAACAGACAAGCATTGGATGTTAGAGGACCAGTGCTTTGTATCAGTTTAAGAAGCAGAGTTGGACTAGATATGGTCCGTATGTGTAGGAAACTCCGTTCTTTTGTTCTGGCCACACTCAGATTTCCTGCTGTATTAGAGAGTCTAGAAAGCAAAAGCGTGCTTCTTGCTGTTATGCAGAGTGTGATCCATGGGTGAGAACTATGCTGTGTGTTTCCCTTCAGAAATGGATTTAAATCCCTGGCTCTGTGTCTTCCTACAAGAAAGACTTCGTTTCAGGTAAGGGCAGTCACTTTTCAGCTCAAAGGAACTACATCGTTCACGGAGCTCACACGTTTCTCATCTCAACAGACAAGCATTGGATGTTAGAGGACCAGTGCTTTGTATCAGTTTAAGAAGCAGAGTTGGACTAGATATGGTCCGTATGTGTAGGAACCACCATTCTTTGGTATCAGCACACTCACGTTTCCTGCTGTCTTAGAGACTCTAGAAAGCAAGAGCATGCTTCTTGCTCTAAAGCAGAGTGTGATACATGGATGAGAACTATGCTGTGTGTTTCCCTTCAGAAATGGAGTTAAATCCCAGGCTCTGTGTCTTCCTACATGCAAGACTTCGTTTCAGGTAAGGGCAGTCATTTTTCGGCTCAAACGAACTACATCGTTCATGGAGCTCACACGTTTCTCCTCTTAACTGACAAGCATTGGATGTTAGAGGAACAGTGCATTGTATCAGTTTCAGAAGCAGAGTTGGCCTAGATATGGTCTGTATGTGTAGGAAACACTGTTCTTTGTTCTCAGCACACTCACCTTTCCTGCTGTCTTAGAGACTCTAGAAAGCAAGAGCGTGCTTCTCGCTCTAAAGCAGAGTGTGATCCAGGGATGAGAACTATGCTTTGTGTTTCCCTTTAGAAATGGAGTTAAATCCCAGGCTCTGTGTCTTCCTACAAGAAAGACTTCGTTTCAGGTAAGGGCAGTCACTTTTCAGCTCAAACAAACTACATCGTTCACGGAGCTCACACGTTTCTCATCTCAACAGACAAGCATTGGATGTTAGAGAACCAGTGCTTTGTATCAGTTCAAGAAGCAGAGTTGGACTAGATATGGTCCGTATGTGTAGGAAACACCGTTCTTTGGTCTCAGCACAATCAAGTTTCCTGCTGTATTAGAGACCCTAGAAAGCAAGAGCGTGCTTCTTGTTCTAAAGCAGAGTGTGATCAATGGATGAGAACACTGCTGTGTGTTCCACTTCAGAAATGGAGTTAAATCCCAGGCTCTGTGTCTTCCTACAAGGAAGACTTCGTTTCAGGTAAGGGCAGTCACTTTTCTGCTCCAACGAACTACATTGTTCATGAAGCTCACACGTTTCTTATGTAACCTGACAAGCATTGGATGTTAGAGGACCAGAGCTTTGTATCAGTTTCAGAAGCAGATTTGGACTACATATGGTCTGTGTGTGTAGGAAACTCCATTCTTTTGTTCTGGGCACACTCAGATTTCCTGCTGTATTAGAGACTCTAGAAAGCAAGAGTGTACTTCTTGCTGTTAAGCAGAGTGTGATCCATGGGTGAGAACTATGCTGAGTGTTTCCCTTCAGAAATGGAGTTAAATCCCAGGCTCTGTGTCTTCCTACAAGCAAGACTTCGTTTCAGGAAAGGGCAGTCACTTTTCGGCTCAAAGGAACTACATCATTCACGGACCTCACACCTTTCTAATCTTAACAGACAAGCATTGGATGTTAGAGGACCAGTGCTTTGTATCAGTTTCAGAAGCAGAGTTAGACTAGATATGGTCTATATGTGTAGGAAACACTGTTCTTTGTTCTCAGCACACTCACGTTTCCTGCAGTCTTAGAGACTCTAGAAAGCAAGAGCGTGCTTCTCGCTCTAAAGCAGAGTGTGATCCAGGGATGAGAACTATGCTTTGTGTTTCCCTTCAGTAATGGAGTTAAATCCCAGGCTCTGTGTCTTCCTACAAGCAAGACTTCGTTTCAGGTACGGGCAGTCACTTTTCAGCTCAAACTAACTACATCGTTCATGGAGCTCACACGTTTCTCATCTCAACAGACAAGCATTGGATGTTAGAGGACCAGTGCCTTGTATCAGTTTAAGAAGCAGAGTTGGACTAGATATGGTCCGTATGTGTAGGAAACACCATTCTTTAGTCTCAGCACACTCACGTTTCCTGCTGTCTTAGAGACTCTAGAAAGCAAGAGCATGCTTCTCGCTCTAAAGCAGAGTGTGATACATGGATGAGAACTATGCTGTGTGTTTCCCTTCAGAAATGGAGTTAAATCCCAGGCTCTGTGTCTTCCTAAAAGCAAGACTTCCTTTCAGGTAAGGGCAGTCACTTTTCAGCTCAAACGAATTACATCGTTCACTGAGCTCACACGTTTCTCATATTAACAGAAAAGCATTGGATGTTAGAGGTCCAGTGCTATGTATCAGTTTAAGAAGCAGAGTTGGACTAGATATGGTCCGTATGTGTAGGAAACACCGTTCTTTTGTTCTCAGCACACTCACGTTTCCTGCTGTCTTAGAGACTCTAGAAAGCAAGAGCGTGCTTCTTGCTATAAAGCAGAGGGTGATGCATGGATGAGAACTAGCTGTGTGTTTCCCTTCAGAAATGGAGTTAAATTCCAGGCTCTGTGTCTTCCTACAAGCAAGACTTCGTTTCAGGTACGGGCAGTCACTTTTCAGCTCAAACTAACTACATCCTTCACGGAGCTCACACGTTTCTCATCTCAACAGACAAGCATTGGATGTTAGAGGACCAGTGCTTTGTATCAGTTTAAGAAGCAGAGTTGGACAAGATATGGTCCGTATGTGTAGGAAACTCCGTTCTTTTGTTCTGGGCACACTCAGATTTCCTGCTGTATTAGAGAGTCTAGAAAGCAAGAGCGTGTTTCTTGCTGTTATGCAGAGTGTGATCCATGGGTGAGAACTATGCTGTGTGTTTCCCTGCAGAAATGGAGTAAAATCCCTGGCTCTGTGTCTTCCTACAAGCAAGACTTCGTTTCAGGTAAGGGCAGTCACTTTTCAGCTCAAAGGAACTACATCGTTCACGGAGCTCCCACGTTTCTAATCTTAACAGACAAGCATTGGATGTTAGAGGACCAGTGCTTTGTATCAGTTTAAGAAGCAGAGTTGGACTAGATATGGTCCGTATGTGTAGGAACCACCGTTCTTTGGTCTCAGCAGACTCACGTTTCCTGCTGTCTTAGAGACTCTAGAAAGCAAGAGCATGCTTCTTGCTCTAAAGCAGAGTGTGATACATGGATGAGAACCATGCTGTGTGTTTCCCTTCAGAAATGGAGTTAAATCCCAGGCTCTGTGTCTTCCTACAAGCAAGACTTCGTTTCAGGTAAGGGCAGTCATTTTTCGGCTCAAATGAACTACATCGTTCATGAAGCTCACACGTTTCTTATGTAACCTGACAAGCATTGGCTGTTAGAGGACCAGAGCTTTGTATCTGTTTCAGAAGCAGATTTGGACTACATATGGTCTGTATGTGTAGGAAACTCCATTCTTTTGTTCTGGGCACACTCAGATTTCCTGCTGTATTAGAGACTCTAGAAAGCAAGAGTGTACTTCTTGCTGTTAAGCAGAGTGTGATCCATGGGTGAGAACTATGCTGAGTGTTTCCCTTCAGAAATGGAGTTAAATCCCAGGCTCTGTGTCTTCCTACAAGCAAGACTTCGTTTCAGGTAAGGGCAGTCACTTTTCGGCTCAAAGGAACTACATCATTCACGGAGCTCACATGTTTCTAAACTTAACAGACAAGCATTGGATGTTAGAGGACCAGTGCTTTGTATTAGTTTCATAAGCAGAGTTGACTAGATATGGTCTGTATGTGTAGGAAACACTGTTCTTTGTTCTCAGCACACTCACGTTTCCTGCTGTCTTAGAGACTCTAGAAAGCAAGAACGTGCTTCTCGCTCTAAAGCAGAGTGTGATCTAGGGATGAGAACTATGCTGTGTGTTTCCCTTCAGTAATGGAGTTAAATCCCAGGCTCTGTGTCTTCCTACAAGCAAGACTTCGTTTCAGGTACGGGCAGTCACTTTTCAGCTCAAACGAACTACATCGTTCACGGAGCTCACACGTTTCTCATCTCTACAGACAAGCATTGGATGTTAGAGGACCAGTGCTTTGTATCTGTTTAAGAAGTTGAGTTGGACTACATATGGTCCGTATGTGTAGGAACCACCGTTCCTTGGTCTCAGCACACTCAATTTTCCTGCTGTCTTAGAGACTCTAGAAAGCAAGGGCATGCTTCTTGCTCTAAAGCAGAGTGTGATACATGGATGAGAACTATGCTGTGTGTTTCCCTTCAGAAATGGAGTTAAATCCCAGGCTCTGTGTCTTCCTACAAGCAAGACTTCGTTTCAGGTAAGGGCAGTCACTTTTCAGCTCAAACGAATTACATCGTTCACTGAGCTCACACGTTTCTCATATTAACAGACAAGCATTGGATGTTAGAGGACCAGTGCTATGTATCAGTTTAAGAAGCAGAGTTGGACTAGATATGGTCCGTATGTGTAGGAAACACCGTTCTTTTGTTCTCAGCACACTCACGTTTCCTGCTGTCTTAGAGACTCTAGAAAGCAAGAGCGTGCTTCTTGTTCTAAAGCAGAGTGTGATCAATGGATGAGAACACTGCTGTATGTTTCACTTCAGAAATGGAGTTAAATCCCAGGCTCTGTGTCTTCCTACAGGCAAGACTTCGTTTCAGGTAAGGGCAGTCACTTTTCAGCTCAAACGAACTACATCGTTCACGAAGCTCACACGTTTCTCATCTTAACTGACAAGCATTGGATGTTAGAGGACCAGTGCATTGTATCAGTTTCAGAAGCAGATTTGGACTACATATGGTCCGTATGTGTAGGAAACACCCTTCTCTTGTTCTGGGCACACTCAGATTTCCTGCTGTATTAGAGACTCTAGAAAGCAAGAGCGTGCTTCTTGCTATAAAGCAGAGAGTGATGCATGGATGAGAACTATGCTGTGTGTTTACCTTCAGAAATGGAGTAAATCCCAGGCTCTGTGTCTTCCTACAGGCAAGACTTCGTTTCACATAAGGGCAGTCACTTTTCAGCTCAAACGAACTACATCGATCAAAAAGCTCACACGTTTCTCATCTTAACAGACAAGCATTGGATGTTAGAGGACCAGTGCTTTGTATCAGTTTAAGAAGCAGAGTTGGACTATATAATGTTCGTATGTGTAGGAACCACCGTTCTTTGTTCTCTGCACACTCACGTTTCCTGCTGTCTTAGAGACTCTAGAAAGCAAGAGCATGCTTCTCGCTCTAAAGCAGAGTGTGATCCATGGATGAGAACTATGCTGTGTGTTTCCCTTCAGAAATGGAGTTAAATCCCTGGCTCTGTGTCTTCCTACAAGCAAGACTTCGTTTCAGGTAAGGGCAGTCACTTTTCAGCTCAAACGAATTACATCGTTCACGGAACTCACACGATTCTCATCTCAACAGACAAGCATTGGATGTTAGAGGACCAGTGCTTTGTATCAGTTTAAGAAGCAGAGTTGGACTAGATATGGTCCGTATGTGTAGGAAACACCGTTCTTTTTTTCTCAGCACACTCACGTTTCCTGCTGTCTTAGAGACTCTAGAAAGCAAGAGCATTCTTCTTGCTCTAAAGCAGAGTGTGATCCATGGATGAGAACTATGATGTGTGTTTCCCTTCAGTAATGGAGTTTAATCCCATGCTCTGTGTCTTCCTACAAGCAAGACTTCGTTTCAGGTAAGGGCAGGCATTTTTCGGCTCAAACGAACTACATCGTTCACGAAGCTCACACGTTTCTCATCTTAACTGACAAGCATTGGATGTTAGAGGAACAGTGCATTTTATCAGTTTCAGAAGCAGATTTGGACTAGATATGGTCCGTATGTGTAGGAAACACCGTTCTTTTGTTCTGGGCACACTCAGATTTGCTGCTGTATTAGAGACTCTAGAAAGCATGAGCGTGCTTCTTGCTCTAAAGCAGAGTGTGATCCATGGGTGAGAACTATGCTGTGTGTTTTCCTTCAGAAATGGAGTTAAATCCCAGGGTCGGTGTCTTCCTACATGCAAGACTTCGTTTCAGGTGAGGGCAGTCACTTTTCAGCTCAAACGAACTACATCGTTCACAAAGCTCACACGTTTCTCATCTTAACAGAAAAGCATTGGATGTTAGAGGACCAGTGCTTTGTATCAGTTTCAGAAGCAGAGTTGGACTATATAATGTCTGTATGTGTAGGAAAAAACCGTTCTTTTGTTCTCAGCACACTCACGTTTCCTGCTGTCTTAGAGACCCTAGAAAGCAAGAGCTTGCTTCTTGTTGTAAAGCAGAGTGTGATCAATGGATGAGAACACTGCTGTGTGTTTCACTTCAGAAATGGAGTTAAATCCAAGGCTCTGTGTCTTCCTACAAGCAAACTTTCGTTTCAGGTAAGGGCAGTCACTTTTCTGCTCCAACGAAGTACATTATTCACGAAGCTCACACGTTTCTTATGTTAACTGACAAGCATTGGATGTTAGAGGACAAGAGCTTTGTATCAGTTTCAGAAGCAGATTTGGACTACATATGGTCTGTATGTGTAGGAAACTCCGTTCATTTGTTCTGGGCACACTCAGATTTCCTGCTGTATTAGAGACTCTAGAAAGCAAGAGTGTACTTCTTGCTGTTAAGCAGAGTGTGATCCATGGGTGAGAACTATGCTGTGTGTTTCCCTTCAGAAATGGAGTTAAATCCCAGGCTCTGTGTCTTCCTACAAGCAAGACTTCGTTTCAGGTAAGGGCAGTCATTTTTCGGCTCAAACGAACTACATCGTTCATGGAGCTCACACGTTTCTCATCTTAACTGACAAGCATTGGATGTTAGAGGAACAGTGCATTGTATCAGTTTCAGAAGCAGAGATGGCCTAGATATGGTCTGTATGTGTAGGAAACACTGTTCTTTGTTCTAAGCACACTCACGTTTCCTGCTGTCTTAGAGACTCTAGAAAGCAAGAGTGTGCTTCTCGCTCTAAAGCAGAGTGTGATCCATGGGTGAGAACTATGCTGTGTGTTTCCCTTCAGAAATGGAGTTAAATCCCTGGCTCTGTGTCTTCCTACAAGCAAGAATTCGTTTCAGGTAAGGGCAGTCACTTTTCAGCTCAAAGGAACTACATCGTTCACGGAGCTCACACGTTTCTAATATTAACAGACAAGCATTGGATGTTAGAGGTCCAGTGCTTTGTATCAGTTTAAGAAGCAGAGTTGGACTAGATATGGTCTGTATGTGTAGGAAACACTGTTCTTTGTTCTCAGCACACTCACATTTCCTGCTGTCTTAGAGACTCTAGAAAGCAAGAGCATGCTTCTCGCTCTAAAGCAGAGTGTGATCCATGGATGAGAACTATGCTGTGTGTTTCCCTTCAGAAATGGAGTTAAATCCCAGGCGCTGTGTCTTCCTACAAGCAAGACTTCGTTTCAGGTAAGGGCAGTCACTTTTCAGCTCAAACGAACTACATCGTTCACGGAGCTCACACGATTCTCATCTCAACAGACAAGCATTGGATGTTAGAGGAACAGTGCTTTGTATCAGTTTAAGAAGCAGAGTTGGACTAGATATGGTCCGTATGTGTAGGAAACACCGTTCTTTTGTTCTCAGCACACTCACGTTTCCTGCTGTCTTAGAGACTCTAGAAAGCAAGAGCATGCTTCTTGCTCTAAAGCAGAGTGTGATCCATGGATGAGAACTATGATGTGTGTTTCCCTTCAGTAATGGAGTTAAATCCCATGATCTGTGTCTTCCTACATGCAAGACTTCGTTTCAGGTAAGGGCAGTCATTTTTCGGCTCAAACGAACTACATCGTTCACGAAGCTCACACGTTTCTCATCTTAACTGACAAGCATTGGATGTTAGAGGAACAGTGCATTGTATCAGTTTCAGAAGCAGATTTGGACTACATATGGTCCGTATGTGTAGGTAACACCGTTCTTTTGTTCTGGGCACACTCAGATTTCCTGCTGTATTAGAGACTCTAGAAAGCATGAGCGTGCTTCTTGCTCTAAAGCAGAGTGTGATCCATGGGTGAGAACTATGCTGTGTGTTTCCCTTCGGAAACGGAGTTAAATCCCAGGGTCTGTGTCTTCCTACATGCAAGACTTCGTTTCAGGTGAGGGCAGTCACTTTTCAGCTCAAACGAACTATATCGTTCACGAAGCTCACACGTTTCTCATCTTAACAGAAAAGCATTGGATGTTAGAGGACCAGTGCTATGTATCAGTTTAAGAAGCAGAGTTGGACTAGATATGGTCCGTATGTGTAGGAAACACCGTTCTTTTGTTCTCAGCACACTCACGTTTCCTGCTGTCTTAGAGACTCTAGAAAGCAAGAGCGTGCTTCTTGTTCTAAAGCAGAGTGTGATCAATGGATGAGAACACTGCTGTATGTTTCACTTCAGAAATGGTGTTAAATGCCAGGCTCTGAGTCTTCCTACAAGCAAGACTTCGTTTCATGTAAGGTCAGTCATTTTTTTGCTCAAACGAACTACATCGTTCACGAAGCTCACACGTTTCTCATCTTAACTGACAAGCATTGGAAGTTAGAGGACCATTGCATTGTATCAGTTTCAGAAGCAGATTTGGACTACATATGGTCCGTATGTGTAGGAAACACCCTTCTCTTGTTCTGGGCACACTCAGATTTCCTGCAGTATTAGAGACTCTAGAAAGCAAGAGCGTGCTTCTTGCTATAAAGCAGAGCGTGATGCATGGATGAGAACTATGCTGTGTGTTTACCTTCAGAAATGGAGTTAAATCCCAGGCTCTGTGTCTTCCTACAGGCAAGACTTCGTTTCACATAAGGGCAGTCACTTTTCAGCTCAAACGAACTACATCGTTCAAAAAGCTCACACGTTTCTCATCTTAACAGACAAGCATTGGATGTTAGAGGACCAGTGCTTTGTATCAGTTTAAGAAGCAGAGTTGGACTATATAATGTTTGTATGTGTAGGAAACACCGTTCTTTGTTCTCAGCACACTCACGTTTCCTGCTGTCTTAGAGACTCTAGAAAGCAAGAGCATGCTTCTCGCTCTAATGCAGAGTGTGATCCATGGATGAGAACTATGCTGTGTGTTTCCCTTCAGAAATGGAGTTAAATCCCTGGCTCTGTGTCTTCCTACAAGCAAGACTTCGTTTCAGGTAAGGGCAGTCACTTTTCAGCTCAAACGAACTACATCGTTCACGGAGCTCACACGATTCTCACCTCAACAGACAAGCATTGGATGTTAGAGGACCAGTGCTATGTATCAGTTTAAGAAGCAGAGTTGGACTAGATATGGTCCGTATGTTTAGGAAACACCGTTCTTTTGTTCTCAGCACACTCACGTTTCCTGCTGTCTTAGAGACTCTAGAAAGCAAGAGCATGCTTCTTGCTCTAAAGCAGAGTGTGATCCATGGATGAGAACTATGATGTGTGTTTCCCTTCAGTAATGGAGTTTAATCCAATTCTCTGTGTCTTCCTACAAGCAAGACTTCGTTTCAGGTAAGGGCAGTCATTTTTCGGCTCAAACGAACTACATCGTTCACGAAGCTCACACGTTTCTCATCTTAACTGACAAGCATTGGATGTTAGAGGTCCAGTGCTTTGTATCAGTTTCAGAAGCAGATTTGGACTACATATGGTCCGTATGTGTAGGAAACACCGTTCTTTTGTTCTGGGCACACTCAGATTTCCTGCTGTATTAGAGACTCTAGAAAGCAAGAGCGTGCTTCTTGCTATAAAGCACAGCGTGATGCATGGATGAGAACTATGCTGTGTGTTAACCTTCAGAAATGGAGTTAAATCCCAGGCTCTGTGTCTTCCTACAGGTAAGACTTCGTTTCAGGTAAGGGCAGTCACTTTTCAGCTCAAATGAACTACATCATTCAAAAAGCTCACAGGTTTCTCATCTTAACAGACAAGCATTGGATGTTAGAGGACCAGTGCATTGTATCAGTTTCAGAAGCAGATTTGGACTACATATGGTCTGTATGTGTAGGTAACACCGTTCTTTTGTTCTGGGCACACTCAGATTTCCTGCTGTATTAGAGACTCTAGAAAGCATGAGTGTGCTTCTTGCTCTAAAGCAGAGTGTGATCCATGGATGAGAACTATGCTGTGTGTTTCCCTTCTTTTAAGAAGCAGAGTTTGACTAGATATGGTCCGTATGTGTAGGAACCACCGTTCCTTGGTCTCAACACACTCACGTTTCCTGCTGACTTAGAGACTCTAGTAAGCAAGAGCATGCTTCTTGCTCTAAAGCAGAGTGTGATACATGGATGAGAACTATGCTGTGTGTTTCCCTTCAGAAATGGAGTTAAATCCCAGGCTCTGTGTCTTCCTACAAGCAAGACTTCCTTTCAGGTAAGGGCAGTCACTTTTCAGCTAAACGAACTACAACGTTCACTGAGCTCACACGTTTCTCATCTTAACAGACAAGCATTGGATGTTAGAGGACCAGTGCAATGTATCAGTTTAAGAAGCAGAGTTGGACTAGATATGGTCCGTATGTGTAGGAAACTCCGTTCTTTTGTTCTGGCCGCTCTCAGATTTCCTGCTGTATTAGAGAGTCTAGAAAGCAAGAGCGTGCTTCTTGCTGTTATGCAGAGTGTGATCCATGGGTGAGAACTATGCTGTGTGTTTCCCTTCAGAAATGGTGTTAAATCCCTCGCTCTGTGTCTTCCTACAAGCAAGACTTCGTTTCAGGTAAGGGGAGTCACTTTTCAGCTCAGAGGAACTACATCGTTCACGGAGCTCACACGTTTCTCATCTCAACAGACAAGCATTGGATGTTAGAGGACCAGTGCTTTGTATCAGTTTAAGAAGCAGAGTTGGACTAGATATGGTCCGTATGTGTAGGAACCACCATTCTGTGGTATCAGCACACTCACGTTTCCTGCTGTCTTAGAGACTCTAGAAAGCAAGAGCATGCTTCTTGCTCTAAAGCAGAGTGTGATACATGGATGAGAACTATGCTGTGTGTTTCCCTTCAGAAATGGAGTTAAATCCCAGGCTCTGTGTCTTCCTACAAGCAAGACTTCGTTTCAGGTAAGGGCAGTCATTTTTCGGCTCAAACGAACTACATCGTTCACGAAGATCACACGTTTCTCATCTTAACTGACAAGCATTGGATGTTAGAGGAACAGTGCATTGTATCAGTTTCAGAAGCAGAGTTGGCCTAGATATGGTCTTTATGTGTAGGAAACATTGTTCTTTGTTCTCAGCACACTCACTTTTCCTGCTGTCTTAGAGACTCTAGAAAGCAAGAGCGTGCTTCTCGCTCTAAAGCAGAGTCTGATCCAGGGATGAGAACTATGCTTTGTGTTTCCCTTTAGAAATGGAGTTAAATCCCAGGCTCTGTGTCTTCAGACAAGCAAGACTTCGTTTCAGGTAAGGGCAGTCACTTTTCAGCTCAAACAAACTACATCGTTCACGGAGCTCACACGTTTCTCATCTCAACAGACAAGCATTGGATGTTAGAGAACCAGTGCTTTGTATCAGTTCAAGAAGCAGAGTTGGACTAGATATGGTCCGTATTTGTAGGAAACACCGTTCTTTGGTCTCAGCACAATCACGTTTCCTGCTGTATTAGAGACCCTAGAAAGCAAGAGCGTGCTTCTTGTTCTAAAGCAGAGTGTGATCAATGGATGAGAACACTGCTGTGTGTTCCACTTCAGAAATGGAGTTAAATCCCAGGCTCTGTGTCTTCCTACAAGGAAGACTTCGTTTCAGGTAAGGGCAGTCACTTTTCTGCTCCAAAGAACTACATTGTTCATGAAGCTCACACGTTTCTTCTGTAACCTGACAAGCATTGGATGTTAGAGGACCAGAGCTATGTATCAGTTTCAGAAGCAGATTTGGACTACATATGGTCTGTATGTGTAGGAAACTCCATTCTTTTGTTCTGGGCACACTCAGATTTCCTGCTGTATTAGAGACTCTGGAAAGCAAGAGTGTACTTCTTGCTGTTAAGCAGAGTGTGATCCATGGGTGAGAACTATGCTGAGTGTTTCCCTTCAGAAATGGAGTTAAATCCCAGGCTCTGTGTCTTCCTACAAGCAAGACTTCGTTTCAGGTAAGGGCAGTCACTTTTCGGCTCAAAGGAACTACATCATTCACGGAGCTCACACGTTTCTAATCTTAACAGACAAGCATTGGATGTTAGAGGACCAGTGCTTTGTATCAGTTTCAGAAGCAGAGTTAGACTAGATATGGTCTGTATGTGTAGGAAACACTGTTCTTTGTTCTCAGCACACTCACGTTTCCTGCTGTCTTAGAGACTCTAGAAAGCAAGAGCGTGCTTCTCGCTCTAAAGCAGAGTGTGATCCAGGGATGAGAACTATGCTTTGTGTTTCCCTTCAGTAATGGAGTTAAATCCCAGGCTCTGTGTCTTCCTACAAGCAAGACTTCGTTTCAGGTACGGGCAGTCACTTTTCAGCTCAAACTAACTACATCGTTCATGGAGCTCACACGTTTCTCATCTCAACAGACAAGCATTGGATGTTAGAGGACCAGTGCCTTGTATCAGTTTAAGAAGCAGAGTTGGACTAGATATGGTCCGTATGTGTAGGAAACACCATTCTTTAGTCTCAGCACACTCACGTTTCCTGCTGTCTTAGAGACTCTAGAAAGCAAGAGCATGCTTCTTGCTCTAAAGCAGAGTGTGATACAGGGATGAGAACTATGCTGTGAGTTTCCCTTCAGAAATGGAGTTAAATCCCAGGCTCTGTGTCTTCCTACAAGCAAGACTTCGTTTCAGGTAAGGGCAGTCATTTTTCGGCTCAAACGAACTACATCGTTCACGGAGCTCACACGATTCTCATCTCAACAGACAAGCATTGGATGTTAGAGGACCAGTGCTTTGTATCAGTTTAAGAAGCAGAGTTGGACTAGATATGGTCCGTATGTGTAGGAAACACCGTTCTTTTGTTCTCAGCACACTCACGTTTCCTGCTGTCTTAGAGACTCTAGAAAGCAAGAGCATGCTTCTCGCTCTAAAGCAGAGTGTGATCAATGGATGAGAACTATGCTGTGTGTTTCCCTTCAGAAATGGAGTTAAATCCCAGGCTCTGTGTCTTCCTACAAGGAAGACTTCGTTTCAGGTAAGGGCAGTCACTTTTCTGCTCCAAAGAACTACATTGTTCATGAAGCTCACACGTTTCTTCTGTAACCTGACAAGCATTGGATGTTAGAGGACCAGAGCTATGTATCAGTTTCAGAAGCAGATTTGGACTACATATGGTCTGTATGTGTAGGAAACTCCATTCTTTTGTTCTGGGCACACTCAGATTTCCTGCTGTATTAGAGACTCTAGAAAGCAAGAGTGTACTTCTTGCTGTTAAGCAGAGTGTGATCCATGGGTGAGAACTATGCTGAGTGTTTCCCTTCAGAAATGGAGTTAAATCCCAGGCTCTGTGTCTTCCTACAAGCAAGACTTCGTTTCAGGTAAGGGCAGTCACTTTTCGGCTCAAAGGAACTACATCATTCACGGAGCTCACACGTTTCTAATCTTAACAGACAAGCATTGGATGTTAGAGGACCAGTGCTTTGTATCAGTTTCAGAAGCAGAGTTAGACTAGATATGGTCTGTATGTGTAGGAAACACTGTTCTTTGTTCTCAGCACACTCACGTTTCCTGCTGTCTTAGAGACTCTAGAAAGCAAGAGCGTGCTTCTCGCTCTAAAGCAGAGTGTGATCCAGGGATGAGAACTATGCTTTGTGTTTCCCTTCAGTAATGGAGTTAAATCCCAGGCTCTGTGTCTTCCTACAAGCAAGACTTCGTTTCAGGTACGGGCAGTCACTTTTCAGCTCAAACTAACTACATCGTTCATGGAGCTCACACGTTTCTCATCTCAACAGACAAGCATTGGATGTTAGAGGACCAGTGCCTTGTATCAGTTTAAGAAGCAGAGTTGGACTAGATATGGTCCGTATGTGTAGGAAACACCATTCTTTAGTCTCAGCACACTCACGTTTCCTGCTGTCTTAGAGACTCTAGAAAGCAAGAGCATGCTTCTTGCTCTAAAGCAGAGTGTGATACAGGGATGAGAACTATGCTGTGAGTTTCCCTTCAGAAATGGAGTTAAATCCCAGGCTCTGTGTCTTCCTACAAGCAAGACTTCGTTTCAGGTAAGGGCAGTCATTTTTCGGCTCAAACGAACTACATCGTTCACGGAGCTCACACGATTCTCATCTCAACAGACAAGCATTGGATGTTAGAGGACCAGTGCTTTGTATCAGTTTAAGAAGCAGAGTTGGACTAGATATGGTCCGTATGTGTAGGAAACACCGTTCTTTTGTTCTCAGCACACTCACGTTTCCTGCTGTCTTAGAGACTCTAGAAAGCAAGAGCATGCTTCTCGCTCTAAAGCAGAGTGTGATACATGGATGAGAACTATGCTGTGTGTTTCCCTTCAGAAATGGAGTTAAATCCCAGGCTCTGTGTCTTCCTACAAGCAAGACTTCCTTTCAGGTAAGGGCAGTCACTTTTCAGCTCAAACGAATTACATCGTTCACTGAGCTCACACGTTTCTCATATTAACAGAAAAGCATTGGATGTTAGAGGACCAGTGCTATGTATCAGTTTTAGAAGCAGAGTTGGACTAGATATGGTCCGTATGTGTAGGAAACACCGTTCTTTTGTTCTCAGCACACTCACGTTTCCTGCTGTCTTAGAGACTCTAGAAAGCAAGAGCGTGCTTCTTGCTATAAAGCAGAGGGTGATGCATGGATGAGAACTAGCTGTGTGTTTCCCTTCAAAAATGGAGTTAAATCCCAGGCTCTGTGTCTTCCTACAAGCAAGACTTCGTTTCAGGTACGGGCAGTCACTTTTCAGCTCAAACTAACTACATCCTTCACGGAGCTCACACGTTTCTCATCTCAACAGACAAGCATTGGATGTTAGAGGACCAGTGCTTTGTATCAGTTTAAGAAGCAGAGTTGGACAAGATATGGTCCGTATGTGTAGGAAACTCCGTTCTTTTGTTCTGGGCACACTCAGATTTCCTGCTGTATTAGAGAGTCTAGAAAGCAAGAGCGTGTTTCTTGCTCTTATGCAGAGTGTGATCCATGGGTGAGAACTATGCTGTGTGTTTCCCTGCAGAAATGGAGTAAAATCCCTGGCTCTGTGTCTTCCTACAAGCAAGACTTCGTTTCAGGTAAGGGCAGTCACTTTTCAGCTCAAAGGAACTACATCGTTCACGGAGCTCACACGTTTCTAATCTTAACAGACAAGCATTGGATGTTAGAGGACCAGTGCTTTGTATCAGTTTAAGAAGCAGAGTTGGACTAGATATGGTCCGTATGTGTAGGAACCACCGTTCTTTGGTCTCAGCAGACTCACGTTTCCTGCTGTCTTAGAGACTCTAGAAAGCAAGAGCATGCTTCTTGCTCTAAAGCAGAGTGTGATACATGGATGAGAACCATGCTGTGTGTTTCCCTTCAGAAATGGAGTTAAATCCCAGGCTCTGTGTCGTCCTACAAGCAAGACTTCGTTTCAGGTAATGGCAGTCATTTTTCGGCTCAAATGAACTACATCGTTCGTGAAGCTCACACGTTTCTTATGTAACCTGACAAGCATTGGCTGTTAGAGGACCAGAGCTTTGTATCTGTTTCAGAAGCAGATTTGGACTACATATGGTCTGTATGTGTAGGAAACTCCATTCTTTTGTTCTGGGCACACTCAGATTTCCTGCTGTATTAGAGACTCTAGAAAGCAAGAGTGTACTTCTTGCTGTTAAGCAGAGTGTGATCCATGGGTGAGAACTATGCTGAGTGTTTCCCTTCAGAAATGGAGTTAAATCCCAGGCTCTGTGTCTTCCTACAAGCAAGACTTCGTTTCAGGTAAGGGCAGTCACTTTTCGGCTCAAAGGAACTACATCATTCACGGAGCTCACATGTTTCTAAACTTAACAGACAAGCATTGGATGTTAGAGGACCAGTGCTTTGTATTAGTTTCATAAGCAGAGTTGACTAGATATGGTCTGTATGTGTAGGAAACACTGTTCTTTGTTCTCAGCACACTCACGTTTCCTGCTGTCTTAGAGACTCTAGAAAGCAAGAGCGTGCTTCTCGCTCTAAAGCAGAGTGTGATCCAGGGATGAGAACTATGCTGTGTGTTTCCCTTCAGTAATGGAGTTAAATCCCAGGCTCTGTGTCTTCCTACAAGCAAGACTTCCTTTCAGGTAAGGGCAGTCACTTTTCAGCTCAAACGAACTACATCGTTCACTGAGCTCACACGTTTCTCATCTTAACAGACAAGCATTGGATGTTAGGGGACCAGTGCTTTGTATCAGTTTAAGAAGCAGAGTTGGACTAGATATGGTCCGTATGTGTAGGAAACTCCGTTCTTTTGTTCTGGCCGCACTCAGATTTCCTGCTGTATTAGAGAGTCTAGAAAGCAAGAGCGTGCTTCTTGCTGTTATGCAGAGTGTGATCCATGGGTGAGAACTATGCTGTGTGTTTCCCTTCAGAAATGGTGTTAAATCCCTCGCTCTGTGTCTTCCTACAAGCAAGACTTCGTTTCAGGTAAGGGGAGTCACTTTTCAGCTCAGAGGAACTACATCGTTCACGGAGCTCACACGTTTCTCATCTCAACAGACAAGCATTGGATGTTAGAGGACCAGTGCTTTGTATCAGTTTAAGAAGCAGAGTTGGACTAGATATGGTCCGTATGTGTAGGAACCACCATTCTGTGGTATCAGCACACTCACGTTTCCTGCTGTCTTAGAGACTCTAGAATTCAAGAGCATGCTTCTTGCTCTAAAGCAGAGTGTGATACATGGATGAGAACTATGCTGTGTGTTTCCCTTCAGAAATGGAGTTAAATCCCAGGCTCTGTGTCTTCCTACAAGCAAGACTTCGTTTCAGGTAAGGGCAGTCATTTTTCGGCTCAAACGAACTACATCGTTCACGGAGCTCACACGATTCTCATCTCAACAGACAAGCATTGGATGTTAGAGGACCAGTGCTTTGTATCAGTTTAAGAAGCAGAGTTGGACTAGATATGGTCCGTATGTGTAGGAAACACCGTTCTTTTGTTCTCAGCACACTCACGTTTCCTGCTGTCTTAGAGACTCTAGAAAGCAAGAGCATGCTTCTCGCTCTAAAGCAGAGTGTGATACATGGATGAGAACTATGCTGTGTGTTTCCCTTCAGAAATGGAGTTAAATCCCAGGCTCTGTGTCTTCCTACAAGCAAGACTTCCTTTCAGGTAAGGGCAGTCAATTTCAGCTCAAACGAATTACATCGTTCACTGAGCTCACACGTTTCTCATATTAACAGAAAAGCATTGGATGTTAGAGGACCAGTGCTATGTATCAGTTTAAGAAGCAGAGTTGGACTAGATATGGTCCGTATGTGTAGGAAACACCGTTCTTTTGTTCTCAGCACACTCACGTTTCCTGCTGTCTTAGAGACTCTAGAAAGCAAGAGCGTGCTTCTTGCTATAAAGCAGAGGGTGATGCATGGATGAGAACTAGCTGTGTGTTTCCCTTCAGAAATGGAGTTAAATCCCAGGCTCTGTGTCTTCCTACAAGCAAGACTTCGTTTCAGGTACGGGCAGTCACTTTTCAGCTCAAACTAACTACATCCTTCACGGAGCTCACACGTTTCTCATCTCAACAGACAAGCATTGGATGTTAGAGGACCAGTGCTTTGTATCAGTTTAAGAAGCAGAGTTGGACAAGATATGGTCCGTATGTGTAGGAAACTCCATTCTTTTGTTCTGGGCACACTCAGATTTCCTGCTGTATTAGAGAGTCTAGAAAGCAAGAGCGTGTTTCTTGCTCTTATGCAGAGTGTGATCCATGGGTGAGAACTATGCTGTGTGTTTCCCTGCAGAAATGGAGTAAAATCCCTGGCTCTGTGTCTTCCTACAAGCAAGACTTCGTTTCAGGTAAGGGCAGTCACTTTTCAGCTCAAAGGAACTACATCGTTCACGGAGCTCACACGTTTCTAATCTTAACAGACAAGCATTGGATGTTAGAGGACCAGTGCTTTGTATCAGTTTAAGAAGCAGAGTTGGACTAGATATGGTCCGTATGTGTAGGAACCACCGTTCTTTGGTCTCAGCAGACTCACGTTTCCTGCTGTCTTAGAGACTCTAGAAAGCAAGAGCATGCTTCTTGCTCTAAAGCAGAGTGTGATACATGGATGAGAACCATGCTGTGTGTTTCCCTTCAGAAATGGAGTTAAATCCCAGGCTCTGTGTCTTCCTACAAGCAAGACTTCGTTTCAGGTAATGGCAGTCATTTTTCGGCTCAAATGAACTACATCGTTCATGAAGCTCACACGTTTCTTATGTAACCTGACAAGCATTGGCTGTTAGAGGACCAGAGCTTTGTATCTGTTTCAGAAGCAGATTTGGACTACATATGGTCTGTATGTGTAGGAAACTCCATTCTTTTGTTCTGGGCACACTCAGATTTCCTGCTGTATTAGAGACTCTAGAAAGCAAGAGTGTACTTCTTGCTGTTAAGCAGAGTGTGATCCATGGGTGAGAACTATGCTGAGTGTTTCCCTTCAGAAATGGAGTTAAATCCCAGGCTCTGTGTCTTCCTACAAGCAAGACTTCGTTTCAGGTAAGGGCAGTCACTTTTCGGCTCAAAGGAACTACATCATTCACGGAGCTCACATGTTTCTAAACTTAACAGACAAGCATTGGATGTTAGAGGACCAGTGCTTTGTATTAGTTTCATAAGCAGAGTTGACTAGATATGGTCTGTATGTGTAGGAAACACTGTTCTTTGTTCTCAGCACACTCACGTTTCCTGCTGTCTTAGAGACTCTAGAAAGCAAGAGCGTGCTTCTCGCTCTAAAGCAGAGTGTGATCCAGGGATGAGAACTATGCTGTGTGTTTCCCTTCAGTAATGGAGTTAAATCCCAGGCTCTGTGTCTTCCTACAAGCAAGACTTCGTTTCAGGTACGGGCAGTCACTTTTCAGCTCAAACTAACTACATCGTTCACGGAGCTCACACGTTTCTCATCTCAACAGACAAGCATTGGATGTTAGAGGACCAGTGCTTTGTATCAGTTTAAGATGCAGATTTGGACTAGATATGTTCCGTATGTGTAGGAAACACCATTCTTTAGTCTCAGCACACTCACGTTTCCTGCTGTCTTAGAGACTCTAGAAAGCAAGAGCATGCTTCTCGCTCTAAAGCGGAGTTTGATCCAGGGATGAGAACTATGCTGTGAGTTTCCCTTCAGAAATGGAGTTAAATCCCAGGCTTTGTGTCTTCCTACAAGCAAGACTTCGTTTCAGGTAAGGGCAGTCACTTTTCAGCTCAAACGAACTACATCGTTCACGGAGCTCACACGTTTCTCATCTCTACAGACAAGCATTGGATGTTAGAGGACCAGTGCTTTGTATCTGTTTAAGAAGTTGAGTTGGACTAGATATGGTCCGTATGTGTAGGAACCACCGTTCCTTGGTCTCAGCACACTCAATTTTCCTGCTGTCTTAGAGACTCTAGAAAGCAAGGTCATGCTTCTTGCTCTAAAGCAGAGTGTGATACATGGATGAGAACTATGCTGTGTGTTTCCCTTCAGAAATGGAGTTAAATCCCAGGCTCTGTGTCTTCCTACAAGCAAGACTTCGTTTCAGGTAAGGGCAGTCACTTTTCAGCTCAAACGAATTACATCGTTCACTGAGCTCACACGTTTCTCATATTAACAGACAAGCATTGGATGTTAGAGGACCAGTGCTATGTATCAGTTTAAGAAGCAGAGTTGGACTAGATATGGTCCGTATGTGTAGGAAACACCGTTCTTTTGTTCTCAGCACACTCACGTTTCCTGCTGTCTTACAGACTCTAGAAAGCAAGAGCGTGCTTCTTGTTCTAAAGCAGAGTGTGATCAATGGATGAGAACACTGCTGTATGTTTCACTTCAGAAATGGAGTTAAATCCCAGGCTCTGTGTCTTCCTACAGGCAAGACTTCGTTTCAGGTAAGGGCAGTCACTTTTCAGCTCAAACGAACTACATCGTTCACGAAGCTCACACGTTTCTCATCTTAACTGACAAGCATTGGATGTTAGAGGACCAGTGCATTGTATCAGTTTCAGAAGCAGATTTGGACTACATATGGTCCGTATGTGTAGGAAACACCCTTCTCTTGTTCTGGGCACACTCAGATTTCCTGCTGTATTAGAGACTCTAGAAAGCAAGAGCGTGCTTCTTGCTATAAAGCAGAGCGTGATGCATGGATGAGAACTATGCTGTGTGTTTACCTTCAGAAATGGAGTAAATCCCAGGCTCTGTGTCTTCCTACAGGCAAGACTTCGTTTCACATAAGGGCAGTCACTTTTCAGCTCAAACGAACTACATCGATCAAAAAGCTCACACGTTTCTCATCTTAACAGACAAGCATTGGATGTTAGAGGACGAGTGCTTTGTATCAGTTTAAGAAGCAGAGTTGGACTATATAATGTTCGTATGTGTAGGAACCACCGTTCTTTGTTCTCTGCACACTCACGTTTCCTGCTGTCTTAGAGACTCTAGAAAGCAAGAGCATGCTTCTCGCTCTAAAGCAGAGTGTGATCCATGGATGAGAACTATGCTGTGTGTTTCCCTTCAGAAATGGAGTTAAATCCCTGGCTCTGTGTCTTCCTACAAGCAAGACTTCGTTTCAGGTAAGGGCAGTCACTTTTCAGCTCAAACGAACTACATCGTTCACGGAGCTCACACGATTCTCATCTCAACAGACAAGCATTGGATGTTAGAGGACCAGTGCTTTGTATCAGTTTAAGAAGCAGAGTTGGACTAGATATGGTCCGTATGTGTAGGAAACACCGTTCTTTTGTTCTCAGCACACTCACGTTTCCTGCTGTCTTAGAGACTCTAGAAAGCAAGAGCATTCTTCTTGCTCTAAAGCAGAGTGTGATCCATGGATGAGAACTATGATGTGTGTTTCCCTTCAGTAATGGAGTTTAATCCCATGCTCTGTGTCTTCCTACAAGCAAGACTTCGTTTCAGGTAAGGGCAGTCATTTTTCGGCTCAAACGAACTACATCGTTCACGAAGCTCACACGTTTCTTATCTTAACTGACAAGCATTGGATGTTAGAGGAACAGTGCATTTTATCAGTTTCAGAAGCAGATTTGGACTAGATATGGTCCGTATGTGTAGGAAACACCGTTCGTTTGTTCTGGGCACACTCAGATTTGCTGCTGTATTAGAGACTGTAGAAAGCATGAGCGTGCTTCTTGCTCTAAAGCAGAGTGTGATCCATGGGTGAGAACTATGCTGTGTGTTTTCCTTCAGAAATGGAGTTAAATCCCAGGGTCTGTGTCTTCCTACATGCAAGACTTCGTTTCAGGTGAGGGCAGTCACTTTTCAGCTCAAACGAACTACATCGTTCACAAAGCTCACACGTTTCTCATCTTAACAGAAAAGCATTGGATGTTAGAGGACCAGTGCTTTGTATCAGTTTCAGAAGCAGAGTTGGACTATATAATGTCTGTATGTGTAGGAAAAAACCGTTCTTTTGTTCTCAGCACACTCACGTTTCCTGCTGTCTTAGAGACCCTAGAAAGCAAGAGCTTGCTTCTTGTTGTAAAGCAGAGTGTGATCAATGGATGAGAACACTGCTGTGTGTTTCACTTCAGAAATGGAGTTAAATCCAAGGCTCTGTGTCTTCCTACAAGCAAACTTTCGTTTCAGGTAAGGGCAGTCACTTTTCTGCTCCAACGAAGTACATTGTTCACGAAGCTCACACGTTTCTTATGTTAACTGACAAGCATTGGATGTTAGAGGACAAGAGCTTTGTATCAGTTTCAGAAGCAGATTTGGACTACATATGGTCTGTATGTGTAGGAAACTCCGTTCATTTGTTCTGGGCACACTCAGATTTCCTGCTGTATTAGAGACTCTAGAAAGCAAGAGTGTACTTCTTGCTGTTAAGCAGAGTGTGATCCATGGGTGAGAACTATGCTGTGTGTTTCCCTTCAGAAATGGAGTTAAATCCCAGGCTCTGTGTCTTCCTACAAGCAAGACTTCGTTTCAGGTAAGGGCAGTCATTTTTCGGCTCAAACGAACTACATCGTTCATGGAGCTCACACGTTTCTCATCTTAACTGACAAGCATTGGATGTTAGAGGAACAGTGCATTGTATCAGTTTCATAAGCAGAGATGGCCTAGATATGGTCTGTATGTGTAGGAAACACTGTTCTTTGTTCTCAGCACACTCACGTTTCCTGCTGTCTTAGAGACTCTAGAAAGCAAGAGTGTGCTTCTCGCTCTAAAGCAGAGTGTGATCCAGGGATGAGAACTAGCTGTGTGTTTCCCTTCAGAAATGGAGTTAAATCCCAGGCTCTGTGTCTTCCTACAAGCAAGACTTCGTTTCAGGTATGGGCAGTCACTTTTCAGCTCAAACTAACTACATCCTTCACGGAGCTCACACGTTTCTCATCTCAACAGACAAGCATTGGATGTTAGAGGACCAGTGCTTTGTATCAGTTTAAGAAGCAGAGTTGGACTAGATATGGTCCGTATGTGTAGGAAACTCCGTTCTTTTGTTCTGGCCGCACTCAGATTTCCTGCTGTATTAGAGAGTCTAGAAAGCAAGAGCGTGCTTCTTGCTGTTATGCAGAGTGTGATCCATGGGTGAGAACTATGCTGTGTGTTTCCCTTCAGAAATGGTGTTAAATCCCTCGCTCTGTGTCTTCCTACAAGCAAGACTTCGTTTCAGGTAAGGGGAGTCACTTTTCAGCTCAGAGGAACTACATCGTTCACGGAGCTCACACGTTTCTCATCTCAACAGACAAGCATTGGATGTTAGAGGACCAGTGCTTTGTATCAGTTTAAGAAGCAGAGTTGGACTAGATATGGTCCGTATGTGTAGGAACCACCATTCTGTGGTATCAGCACACTCACGTTTCCTGCTGTCTTAGAGACTCTAGAAAGCAAGAGCATGCTTCTTGCTCTAAAGCAGAGTGTGATACATGGATGAGAACTATGCTGTGTGTTTCCCTTCAGAAATGGAGTTAAATCCCAGGCTCTGTGTCTTCCTACAAACAAGACTTCGTTTCAGGTAAGGGCAGTCATTTTTCGGCTCAAACGAACTACATCGTTCACGAAGATCACACGTTTCTCATCTTAACTGACAAGCATTGGATGTTAGAGGAACAGTGCATTGTATCAGTTTCAGAAACAGAGTTGGCCTAGATATGGTCTTTATGTGTAGGAAACATTGTTCTTTGTTCTCAGCACACTCACTTTTCCTGCTGTCTTAGAGACTCTAGAAAGCAAGAGCGTGCTTCTCGCTCTAAAGCAGAGTGTGATCCAGGGATGAGAACTATGCTTTGTGTTTCCCTTTAGAAATGGAGTTAAATCCCAGGCTCTGTGTCTTCCTACAAGCAAGACTTCGTTTCAGGTAGGGCAGTCACTTTTCAGCTCAAACAAACTACATCGTTCACGGAGCTCACACGTTTCTCATCTCAACAGACAAGCATTGGATGTTAGAGAACCAGTGCTTTGTATCAGTTCAAGAAGCAGAGTTGGACTAGATATGGTCCGTATGTGTAGGAACCACCGTTCTTTGGTCTCAGCACACTCACGTTTCCTGCTGTCTTAGAGACTCTAGAAAGCAAGAGCATGCTTCTTGCTCTAAAGCAGAGTGTGATACATGGATGAGAACCATGCTGTGTGTTTCCCTTCAGAAATGGAGTTAAATCCCAGGCTCTGTGTCTTCCTACAAGCAAGACTTCGTTTCAGGTAAGGGCAGTCATTTTTCGGCTCAAATGAACTACATCGTTCATGAAGCTCACACGTTTCTTATGTAACCTGACAAGCATTGGCTGTTAGAGGACCAGAGCTTTGTATCTGTTTCAGAAGCAGATTTGGACTACATATGGTCTGTATGTGTAGGAAACTCCATTCTTTTGTTCTGGGCACACTCAGATTTCCTGCTGTATTAGAGACTCTAGAAAGCAAGAGTGTACTTCTTGCTGTTAAGCAGAGTGTGATCCATGGGTGAGAACTATGCTGAGTGTTTCCCTTCAGAAATGGAGTTAAATCCCAGGCTCTGTGTCTTCCTACAAGCAAGACTGCGTTTCAGGTAAGGGCAGTCACTTTTCGGCTCAAAGGAACTACATCATTCACGGAGCTCACATGTTTCTAAACTTAACAGACAAGCATTGGATGTTAGAGGACCAGTGCTTTGTATTAGTTTCATAAGCAGAGTTGACTAGATATGGTCTGTATGTGTAGGAAACACTGTTCTTTGTTCTCAGCACACTCACGTTTCCTGCTGTCTTAGAGACTCTAGAAAGCAAGAGCGTGCTTCTCGCTCTAAAGCAGAGTGTGATCCAGGGATGAGAACTATGCTGTGTGTTTCCCTTCAGTAATGGAGTTAAATCCCAGGCTCTGTGTCTTCCTACAAGCAAGACTTCGTTTCAGGTACGGGCAGTCACTTTTCAGCTCAAACGAACTACATCGTTCACGGATCTCACACGTTTCTCATCTCAACAGACAAGCATTGGATGTTAGAGGACCAGTGCTTTGTATCAGTTTAAGATGCAGATTTGGACTAGATATGTTCCGTATGTGTAGGAAACACCATTCTTTAGTCTCAGCACACTCACGTTTCCTGCTGTCTTAGAGACTCTAGAAAGCAAGAGCATGCTTCTCGCTCTAAAGCGGAGTTTGATCCAGGGATGAGAACTATGCTGTGAGTTTCCCTTCAGAAATGGAGTTAAATCCCAGGCTTTGTGTCTTCCTACAAGCAAGACTTCGTTTCAGGTAAGGGCAGTCACTTTTCAGCTCAAACGAACTACATCGTTCACGGAGCTCACACGTTTCTCATCTCTACAGACAAGCATTGGATGTTAGAGGACCAGTGCTTTGTATCTGTTTAAGAAGTTGAGTTGGACTAGATATGGTCCGTATGTGTAGGAACCACCGTTCCTTGGTCTCAGCACACTCAATTTTCCTGCTGTCTTAGAGACTCTAGAAAGCAAGGGCATGCTTCTTGCTCTAAAGCAGAGTGTGATACATGGATGAGAACTATGCTGTGTGTTTCCCTTCAGAAATGGAGTTAAATCCCAGGCTCTGTGTCTTCCTACAAGCAAGACTTCGTTTCAGGTAAGGGCAGTCACTTTTCAGCTCAAACGAATTACATCGTTCACTGAGCTCACACGTTTCTCATATTAACAGACAAGCATTGGATGTTAGAGGACCAGTGCTATGTATCAGTTTAAGAAGCAGAGTTGGACTAGATATGGTCCGTATGTGTAGGAAACACCGTTCTTTTGTTCTCAGCACACTCACGTTTCCTGCTGTCTTACAGACTCTAGAAAGCAAGAGCGTGCTTCTTGTTCTAAAGCAGAGTGTGATCAATGGATGAGAACACTGCTGTATGTTTCACTTCAGAAATGGAGATAAATCCCAGGCTCTGTGTCTTCCTACAGGCAAGACTTCGTTTCAGGTAAGGGCAGTCACTTTTCAGCTCAAACGAACTACATCGTTCACGAAGCTCACACGTTTCTCATCTTAACTGACAAGCATTGGATGTTAGAGGACCAGTGCATTGTATCAGTTTCAGAAGCAGATTTGGACTACATATGGTCCGTATGTGTAGGAAACACCCTTCTCTTGTTCTGGGCACACTCAGATTTCCTGCTGTATTAGAGACTCTAGAAAGCAAGAGCGTGCTTCTTGCTATAAAGCAGAGCGTGATGCATGGATGAGAACTATGCTGTGTGTTTACCTTCAGAAATGGAGTAAATCCCAGGCTCTGTGTCTTCCTACAGGCAAGACTTCGTTTCACATAAGGGCAGTCACTTTTCAGCTCAAACGAACTACATCGATCAAAAAGCTCACACGTTTCTCATCTTAACAGACAAGCATTGGATGTTAGAGGACGAGTGCTTTGTATCAGTTTAAGAAGCAGAGTTGGACTATATAATGTTCGTATGTGTAGGAACCACCGTTCTTTGTTCTCAGCACACTCACGTTTCCTGCTGTCTTAGAGACTCTAGAAAGCAAGAGCATTCTTCTTGCTCTAAAGCAGAGTGTGATCCATGGATGAGAACTATGATGTGTGTTTCCCTTCAGTAATGGAGTTTAATCCCATGCTCTGTGTCTTCCTACAAGCAAGACTTCGTTTCAGGTAAGGGCAGTCATTTTTCGGCTCAAACGAACTACATCGTTCACGAAGCTCACACGTTTCTCATCTTAACTGACAAGCATTGGATGTTAGAGGAACAGTGCATTTTATCAGTTTCAGAAGCAGATTTGGACTAGATATGGTCCGTATGTGTAGGAAACACCGTTCTTTTGTTCTGGGCACACTCAGATTTGCTGCTGTATTAGAGACTCTAGAAAGCATGAGCGTGCTTCTTGCTCTAAAGCAGAGTGTGATCCATGGGTGAGAACTATGCTGTGTGTTTTCCTTCAGAAATGGAGTTAAATCCCAGGGTCTGTGTCTTCCTACATGCAAGACTTCGTTTCAGGTGAGGGCAGTCACTTTTCAGCTCAAACGAACTACATCGTTCACAAAGCTCACACGTTTCTCATCTTAACAGAAAAGCATTGGATGTTAGAGGACCAGTGCTTTGTATCAGTTTCAGAAGCAGAGTTGGACTATATAATGTCTGTATGTGTAGGAAAAAACCGTTCTTTTGTTCTCAGCACACTCACGTTTCCTGCTGTCTTAGAGACCCTAGAAAGCAAGAGCTTGCTTCTTGTTGTAAAGCAGAGTGTGATCAATGAATGAGAACACTGCTGTGTGTTTCACTTCAGAAATGGAGTTAAATCCAAGGCTCTGTGTCTTCCTACAAGCAAACTTTCGTTTCAGGTAAGGGCAGTCACTTTTCTGCTCCAACGAAGTACATTGTTCACGAAGCTCACACGTTTCTTATGTTAACTGACAAGCATTGGATGTTAGAGGACAAGAGCTTTGTATCAGTTTCAGAAGCAGATTTGGACTACATATGGTCTGTATGTGTAGGAAACTCCGTTCATTTGTTCTGGGCACACTCAGATTTCCTGCTGTATTAGAGACTCTAGAAAGCAAGAGTGTACTTCTTGCTGTTAAGCAGAGTGTGATCCATGGGTGAGAACTATGCTGTGTGTTTCCCTTCAGAAATGGAGTTAAATCCCAGGCTCTGTGTCTTCCTACAAGCAAGACTTCGTTTCAGGTAAGGGCAGTCATTTTTCGGCTCAAACGAACTACATCGTTCATGGAGCTCACACGTTTCTCATCTTAACTGACAAGCATTGGATGTTAGAGGAACAGTGCATTGTATCAGTTTCAGAAGCAGAGATGGCCTAGATATGGTCTGTATGTGTAGGAAACACTGTTCTTTGTTCTCAGCACACTCACGTTTCCTGCTGTCTTAGAGACTCTAGAAAGCAAGAGTGTGCTTCTCGCTCTAAAGCAGAGTGTGATCCAGGGATGAGAACTAGCTGTGTGTTTCCCTTCAGAAATGGAGTTAAATCCCAGGCTCTGTGTCTTCCTACAAGCAAGACTTCGTTTCAGGTATGGGCAGTCACTTTTCAGCTCAAACTAACTACATCCTTCACGGAGCTCACACGTTTCTCATCTCAACAGACAAGCATTGGATGTTAGAGGACCAGTGCTTTGTATCAGTTTAAGAAGCAGAGTTGGACTAGATATGGTCCGTATGTGTAGGAAACTCCGTTCTTTTGTTCTGGCCGCACTCAGATTTCCTGCTGTATTAGAGAGTCTAGAAAGCAAGAGCGTGCTTCTTGCTGTTATGCAGAGTGTGATCCATGGGTGAGAACTATGCTGTGTGTTTCCCTTCAGAAATGGTGTTAAATCCCTCGCTCTGTGTCTTCCTACAAGCAAGACTTCGTTTCAGGTAAGGGGAGTCACTTTTCAGCTCAGAGGAACTACATCGTTCACGGAGCTCACACGTTTCTCATCTCAACAGACAAGCATTGGATGTTAGAGGACCAGTGCTTTGTATCAGTTTAAGAAGCAGAGTTGGACTAGATATGGTCCGTATGTGTAGGAACCACCATTCTGTGGTATCAGCACACTCACGTTTCCTGCTGTCTTAGAGACTCTAGAAAGCAAGAGCATGCTTCTTGCTCTAAAGCAGAGTGTGATACATGGATGAGAACTATGCTGTGTGTTTCCCTTCAGAAATGGAGTTAAATCCCAGGCTCTGTGTCTTCCTACAAGCAAGACTTCGTTTCAGGTAAGGGCAGTCATTTTTCGGCTCAAACGAACTACATCGTTCACGAAGATCACACGTTTCTCATCTTAACTGACAAGCATTGGATGTTAGAGGAACAGTGCATTGTATCAGTTTCAGAAGCAGAGTTGGCCTAGATATGGTCTTTATGTGTAGGAAACATTGTTCTTTGTTCTCAGCACACTCACTTTTCCTGCTGTCTTAGAGACTCTAGATAGCAAGAGCGTGCTTCTCGCTCTAAAGCAGAGTGTGATCCAGGGATGAGAACTATGCTTTGTGTTTCCCTTTAGAAATGGAGTTAAATCCCAGGCTCTGTGTCTTCCTACAAGCAAGACTTCGTTTCAGGTAAGGGCAGTCACTTTTCAGCTCAAACAAACTACATCGTTCACGGAGCTCACACGTTTCTCATCTCAACAGACAAGCATTGGATGTTAGAGAACCAGTGCTTTGTATCAGTTCAAGAAGCAGAGTTGGACTAGATATGGTCCGTATTTGTAGGAAACACCGTTCTTTGGTCTCAGCACAATCACGTTTCCTGCTGTATTAGAGACCCTAGAAAGCAAGAGCGTGCTTCTTGTTCTAAAGCAGAGTGTGATCAATGGATGAGAACACTGCTGTGTGTTCCACTTCAGAAATGGAGTTAAATCCCAGGCTCTGTGTCTTCCTACAAGGAAGACTTCGTTTCAGGTAAGGGCAGTCACTTTTCTGCTCCAACGAACTACATTGTTCATGAAGCTCACACGTTTCTTCTGTAACCTGACAAGCATTGGATGTTAGAGGACCAGAGCTTTGTATCAGTTTCAGAAGCAGATTTGGACTACATATGGTCTGTATGTGTAGGAAACTCCATTCTTTTGTTCTGGGCACACTCAGATTTCCTGCTGTCTTAGAGACTCTAGAAAGCAAGAGCGTGCTTCTCGCTCTAAAGCAGAGTGTGATCCAGGGATGAGAACTATGCTTTGTGTTTCCCTTCAGTAATGGAGTTAAATCCCAGGCTCTGTGTCTTCCTACAAGCAAGACTTCGTTTCAGGTACGGGCAGTCACTTTTCAGCTCAAACTAACTACATCGTTCATGGAGCTCACACGTTTCTCATCTCAACAGACAAGCATTGGATGTTAGAGGACCAGTGCCTTGTATCAGTTTAAGAAGCAGAGTTGGACTAGATATGGTCCGTATGTGTAGGAAACACCATTCTTTAGTCTCAGCACACTCACGTTTCCTGCTGTCTTAGAGACTCTAGAAAGCAAGAGCGTGCTTCTTGGTCTAAAGCAGAGTGTGATCAATGGATGAGAACACTGCTGTGTGTTCCACTTCAGAAATGGAGTTAAATCCCAGGCTCTGTGTCTTCCTACAAGCAAGACTTCGTTTCAGGTACGGGCAGTCACTTTTCAGCTTAAACTAACTACATCCTTCACGGAGCTCACACGATTCTCATCTCAACAGACAAGCATTGGATGTTAGAGGACCAGTGCTTTGTATCAGTTTAAGAAGCAGAGTTGGACTAGATATGGTCCTTATGTGTAGGAAACTCCGTTCTTTTGTTCTAGGCACACTCAGATTTCCTGCTGTATTAGAGAGTCTAGATAGCAAGAGCGTGCTTCTTGCTGTTAAGCAGAGTGTGATCCATGGGTGAGAACTATGCTGTGTGTTTCCCTTCAGAAATGGAGTTAAATCCCTGGCTCTGTGTCTTCCTACAAGCAAGACTTCGTTTCAGGTAAGGGCAGTCATTTTTCGGCTCAAACGAACTACATCGTTCACGAAGCTCACACGTTTCTCATCTTAACTGACAAGCATTGGATGTTAGAGGAACAGTGCATTTTATCAGTTTCAGAAGCAGATTTGGACTAGATATGGTCCGTATGTGTAGGAAACACCGTTCTTTTGTTCTGGGCACACTCAGATTTGCTGCTGTATTAGAGACTCTAGAAAGCATGAGCGTGCTTCTTGCTCTAAAGCAGAGTGTGATCCATGGGTGAGAACTATGCTGTGTGTTTTCCTTCAGAAATGGAGTTAAATCCCAGGGTCTGTGTCTTCCTACATGCAAGACTTCGTTTCAGGTGAGGGCAGTCACTTTTCAGCTCAAACGAACTACATCGTTCACAAAGCTCACACGTTTCTCATCTTAACAGAAAAGCATTGGATGTTAGAGGACCAGTGCTTTGTATCAGTTTCAGAAGCAGAGTTGGACTATATAATGTCTGTATGTGTAGGAAAAAACCGTTCTTTTGTTCTCAGCACACTCACGTTTCCTGCTGTCTTAGAGACCCTAGAAAGCAAGAGCTTGCTTCTTGTTGTAAAGCAGAGTGTGATCAATGGATGAGAACACTGCTGTGTGTTTCACTTCAGAAATGGAGTTAAATCCAAGGCTCTGTGTCTTCCTACAAGCAAACTTTCGTTTCAGGTAAGGGCAGTCACTTTTCTGCTCCAACGAAGTACATTGTTCACGAAGCTCACACGTTTCTTATGTTAACTGACAAGCATTGGATGTTAGAGGACAAGAGCTTTGTATCAGTTTCAGAAGCAGATTTGGACTACATATGGTCTGTATGTGTAGGAAACTCCGTTCATTTGTTCTGGGCACACTCAGATTTCCTGCTGTATTAGAGACTCTAGAAAGCAAGAGTGTACTTCTTGCTGTTAAGCAGAGTGTGATCCATGGGTGAGAACTATGCTGTGTGTTTCCCTTCAGAAATGGAGTTAAATCCCAGGCTCTGTGTCTTCCTACAAGCAAGACTTCGTTTCAGGTAAGGGCAGTCATTTTTCGGCTCAAACGAACTACATCGTTCATGGAGCTCACACGTTTCTCATCTTAACTGACAAGCATTGGATGTTAGAGGAACAGTGCATTGTATCAGTTTCAGAAGCAGAGATGGCCTAGATATGGTCTGTATGTGTAGGAAACACTGTTCTTTGTTCTCAGCACACTCACGTTTCCTGCTGTCTTAGAGACTCTAGAAAGCAAGAGTGTGCTTCTCGCTCTAAAGCAGAGTGTGATCCAGGGATGAGAACTAGCTGTGTGTTTCCCTTCAGAAATGGAGTTAAATCCCAGGCTCTGTGTCTTCCTACAAGCAAGACTTCGTTTCAGGTATGGGCAGTCAATTTTCAGCTCAAACTAACTACATCATTCACGGAGCTCACACGTTTCTCATCTCAACAGACAAGCATTGGATGTTAGAGGACCAGTGCTTTGTATCAGTTTAAGAAGCAGAGTTGGACTAGATATGGTCCGTATGTGTAGGAAACTCCGTTCTTTTGTTCTGGCCGCACTCAGATTTCCTGCTGTATTAGAGAGTCTAGAAAGCAAGAGCGTGCTTCTTGCTGTTATGCAGAGTGTGATCCATGGGTGAGAACTATGCTGTGTGTTTCCCTTCAGAAATGGTGTTAAATCCCTCGCTCTGTGTCTTCCTACAAGCAAGACTTCGTTTCAGGTAAGGGGAGTCACTTTTCAGCTCAGAGGAACTACATCGTTCACGGAGCTCACACGTTTCTCATCTCAACAGACAAGCATTGGATGTTAGAGGACCAGTGCTTTGTATCAGTTTAAGAAGCAGAGTTGGACTAGATATGGTCCGTATGTGTAGGAACCACCATTCTGTGGTATCAGCACACTCACGTTTCCTGCTGTCTTAGAGACTCTAGAAAGCAAGAGCATGCTTCTTGCTCTAAAGCAGAGTGTGATACATGGATGAGAACTATGCTGTGTGTTTCCCTTCAGAAATGGAGTTAAATCCCAGGCTCTGTGTCTTCCTACAAGCAAGACTTCGTTTCAGGTAAGGGCAGTCATTTTTCGGCTCAAACGAACTACATCGTTCACGAAGATCACACGTTTCTCATCTTAACTGACAAGCATTGGATGTTAGAGGAACAGTGCATTGTATCAGTTTCAGAAGCAGAGTTGGCCTAGATATGGTCTTTATGTGTAGGAAACATTGTTCTTTGTTCTCAGCACACTCACTTTTCCTGCTGTCTTAGA
The DNA here is from genome assembly GCA_949786385.1 of Onychomys leucogaster. Lineage (NCBI taxonomy): Eukaryota > Metazoa > Chordata > Mammalia > Rodentia > Cricetidae > Onychomys > Onychomys leucogaster. The sequence continues at coordinate 2,607,070 of CATKUP010000025.1, forward strand.
GACTCTAGATAGCAAGAGCGTGCTTCTCGCTCTAAAGCAGAGTGTGATCCAGGGATGAGAACTATGCTTTGTGTTTCCCTTTAGAAATGGAGTTAAATCCCAGGCTCTGTGTCTTCCTACAAGCAAGACTTCGTTTCAGGTAAGGGCAGTCACTTTTCAGCTCAAACAAACTACATCGTTCACGGAGCTCACACGTTTCTCATCTCAACAGACAAGCATTGGATGTTAGAGAACCAGTGCTTTGTATCAGTTCAAGAAGCAGAGTTGGACTAGATATGGTCCGTATTTGTAGGAAACACCGTTCTTTGGTCTCAGCACAATCACGTTTCCTGCTGTATTAGAGACCCTAGAAAGCAAGAGCGTGCTTCTTGTTCTAAAGCAGAGTGTGATCAATGGATGAGAACACTGCTGTGTGTTCCACTTCAGAAATGGAGTTAAATCCCAGGCTCTGTGTCTTCCTACAAGGAAGACTTCGTTTCAGGTAAGGGCAGTCACTTTTCTGCTCCAACGAACTACATTGTTCATGAAGCTCACACGTTTCTTCTGTAACCTGACAAGCATTGGATGTTAGAGGACCAGAGCTTTGTATCAGTTTCAGAAGCAGATTTGGACTACATATGGTCTGTATGTGTAGGAAACTCCATTCTTTTGTTCTGGGCACACTCAGATTTCCTGCTGTATTAGAGACTCTAGAAAGCAAGAGTGTACTTCTTGCTGTTAAGCAGAGTGTGATCCATGGGTGAGAACTATGCTGAGTGTTTCCCTTCAGAAATGGAGTTAAATCCCAGGCTCTGTGTCTTCCTACAAGCAAGACTTCGTTTCAGGTAAGGGCAGTCACTTTTCGGCTCAAAGGAACTACATCATTCACGGAGCTCACACGTTTCTAATCTTAACAGACAAGCATTGGATGTTAGAGGACCAGTGCTTTGTATCAGTTTCAGAAGCAGAGTTAGACTAGATATGGTCTGTATGTGTAGGAAACACTGTTCTTTGTTCTCAGCACACTCACGTTTCCTGCTGTCTTAGAGACTCTAGAAAGCAAGAGCGTGCTTCTCGCTCTAAAGCAGAGTGTGATCCAGGGATGAGAACTATGCTTTGTGTTTCCCTTCAGTAATGGAGTTAAATCCCAGGCTCTGTGTCTTCCTACAAGCAAGACTTCGTTTCAGGTACGGGCAGTCACTTTTCAGCTCAAACTAACTACATCGTTCATGGAGCTCACACGTTTCTCATCTCAACAGACAAGCATTGGATGTTAGAGGACCAGTGCCTTGTATCAGTTTAAGAAGCAGAGTTGGACTAGATATGGTCCGTATGTGTAGGAAACACCATTCTTTAGTCTCAGCACACTCACGTTTCCTGCTGTCTTAGAGACTCTAGAAAGCAAGAGCGTGCTTCTTGGTCTAAAGCAGAGTGTGATCAATGGATGAGAACACTGCTGTGTGTTCCACTTCAGAAATGGAGTTAAATCCCAGGCTCTGTGTCTTCCTACAAGCAAGACTTCGTTTCAGGTACGGGCAGTCACTTTTCAGCTTAAACTAACTACATCCTTCACGGAGCTCACACGTTTCTCATCTCAACAGACAAGCATTGGATGTTAGAGGACCAGTGCTTTGTATCAGTTTAAGAAGCAGAGTTGGACTAGATATGGTCCTTATGTGTAGGAAACTCCGTTCTTTTGTTCTAGGCACACTCAGATTTCCTGCTGTATTAGAGAGTCTAGATAGCAAGAGCGTGCTTCTTGCTGTTAAGCAGAGTGTGATCCATGGGTGAGAACTATGCTGTGTGTTTCCCTTCAGAAATGGAGTTAAATCCCTGGCTCTGTGTCTTCCTACAAGCAAGACTTCGTTTCAGGTAAGGGCAGTCATTTTTCGGCTCAAACGAACTACATCGTTCACGAAGCTCACACGTTTCTCATCTTAACTGACAAGCATTGGATGTTAGAGGAACAGTGCATTTTATCAGTTTCAGAAGCAGATTTGGACTAGATATGGTCCGTATGTGTAGGAAACACCGTTCTTTTGTTCTGGGCACACTCAGATTTGCTGCTGTATTAGAGACTCTAGAAAGCATGAGCGTGCTTCTTGCTCTAAAGCAGAGTGTGATCCATGGGTGAGAACTATGCTGTGTGTTTTCCTTCAGAAATGGAGTTAAATCCCAGGGTCTGTGTCTTCCTACATGCAAGACTTCGTTTCAGGTGAGGGCAGTCACTTTTCAGCTCAAACGAACTACATCGTTCACAAAGCTCACACGTTTCTCATCTTAACAGAAAAGCATTGGATGTTAGAGGACCAGTGCTTTGTATCAGTTTCAGAAGCAGAGTTGGACTATATAATGTCTGTATGTGTAGGAAAAAACCGTTCTTTTGTTCTCAGCACACTCACGTTTCCTGCTGTCTTAGAGACCCTAGAAAGCAAGAGCTTGCTTCTTGTTGTAAAGCAGAGTGTGATCAATGGATGAGAACACTGCTGTGTGTTTCACTTCAGAAATGGAGTTAAATCCAAGGCTCTGTGTCTTCCTACAAGCAAACTTTCGTTTCAGGTAAGGGCAGTCACTTTTCTGCTCCAACGAACTACATTGTTCACGAAGCTCACACGTTTCTTATGTTAACTGACAAGCATTGGATGTTAGAGGACAAGAGCTTTGTATCAGTTTCAGAAGCAGATTTGGACTACATATGGTCTGTATGTGTAGGAAACTCCGTTCATTTGTTCTGGGCACACTCAGATTTCCTGCTGTATTAGAGACTCTAGAAAGCAAGAGTGTACTTCTTGCTGTTAAGCAGAGTGTGATCCATGGGTGAGAACTATGCTGTGTGTTTCCCTTCAGAAATGGAGTTAAATCCCAGGCTCTGTGTCTTCCTACAAGCAAGACTTCGTTTCAGGTAAGGGCAGTCATTTTTCGGCTCAAACGAACTACATCGTTCATGGAGCTCACACGTTTCTCATCTTAACTGACAAGCATTGGATGTTAGTGGAACAGTGCATTGTATCAGTTTCAGAAGCAGAGATGGCCTAGATATGGTCTGTATGTGTAGGAAACACTGTTCTTTGTTCTCAGCACACTCACGTTTCCTGCTGTCTTAGAGACTCTAGAAAGCAAGAGTGTGCTTCTCGCTCTAAAGCAGAGTGTGATCCAGGGATGAGAACTAGCTGTGTGTTTCCCTTCAGAAATGGAGTTAAATCCCAGGCTCTGTGTCTTCCTACAAGCAAGACTTCGTTTCAGGTATGGGCAGTCACTTTTCAGCTCAAACAAACTACATCCTTCACGGAGCTCACACGTTTCTCATCTCAACAGACAAGCATTGGATGTTAGAGGACCAGTGCTTTGTATCAGTTTAAGAAGCAGAGTTGGACTAGATATGGTCCGTATGTGTAGGAAACTCCGTTCTTTTGTTCTGGCCGCACTCAGATTTCCTGCTGTATTAGAGAGTCTAGAAAGCAAGAGCGTGCTTCTTGCTGTTATGCAGAGTGTGATCCATGGGTGAGAACTATGCTGTGTGTTTCCCTTCAGAAATGGTGTTAAATCCCTCGCTCTGTGTCTTCCTACAAGCAAGACTTCGTTTCAGGTAAGGGGAGTCACTTTTCAGCTCAGAGGAACTACATCGTTCACGGAGCTCACACGTTTCTCATCTCAACAGACAAGCATTGGATGTTAGAGGACCAGTGCTTTGTATCAGTTTAAGAAGCAGAGTTGGACTAGATATGGTCCGTATGTGTAGGAACCACCATTCTGTGGTATCAGCACACTCACGTTTCCTGCTGTCTTAGAGACTCTAGAAAGCAAGAGCATGCTTCTTGCTCTAAAGCAGAGTGTGATACATGGATGAGAACTATGCTGTGTGTTTCCCTTCAGAAATGGAGTTAAATCCCAGGCTCTGTGTCTTCCTACAAGCAAGACTTCGTTTCAGGTAAGGGCAGTCATTTTTCGGCTCAAACGAACTACATCGTTCACGAAGATCACACGTTTCTCATCTTAACTGACAAGCATTGGATGTTAGAGGAACAGTGCATTGTATCAGTTTCAGAAGCAGAGTTGGCCTAGATATGGTCTTTATGTGTAGGAAACATTGTTCTTTGTTCTCAGCACACTCACTTTTCCTGCTGTTTTAGAGACTCTAGAAAGCAAGAGCGTGCTTCTCGCTCTAAAGCAGAGTGTGATCCAGGGATGAGAACTATGCTTTGTTTTTCCCTTCAGTAATGGAGTTAAATCCCAGGCTCTGTGTCTTCCTACAAGCAAGACTTCGTTTCAGGTACGGGCAGTCACTTTTCAGCTCAAACTAACTACATCGTTCATGGAGCTCACACGTTTCTCATCTCAACAGACAAGCATTGGATGTTAGAGGACCAGTGCCTTGTATCAGTTTAAGAAGCAGAGTTGGACTAGATATGGTCCGTATGTGTAGGAAACACCATTCTTTAGTCTCAGCACACTCACGTTTCCTGCTGTCTTAGAGACTCTAGAAAGCAAGAGCATGCTTCTTGCTCTAAAGCAGAGTGTGATACAGGGATGAGAACTATGCTGTGAGTTTCCCTTCAGAAATGGAGTTAAATCCCAGGCTCTGTGTCTTCCTACAAGCAAGACTTCCTTTCAGGTAAGGGCAGTCACTTTTCAGCTCAAACGAACTACATCGTTCACTGAGCTCACACGTTTCTCATCTTAACAGACAAGCATTGGATGTTAGGGGACCAGTGCTTTGTATCAGTTTAAGAAGCAGAGTTGGACTAGATATGGTCCGTATGTGTAGGAAACTCCGTTCTTTTGTTCTGGCCGCACTCAGATTTCCTGCTGTATTAGAGAGTCTAGAAAGCAAGAGCGTGCTTCTTGCTGTTATGCAGAGTGTGATCCATGGGTGAGAACTATGCTGTGTGTTTCCCTTCAGAAATGGTGTTAAATCCCTCGCTCTGTGTCTTCCTACAAGCAAGACTTCGTTTCAGGTAAGGGGAGTCACTTTTCAGCTCAGAGGAACTACATCGTTCACGGAGCTCACACGTTTCTCATCTCAACAGACAAGCATTGGATGTTAGAGGACCAGTGCTTTGTATCAGTTTAAGAAGCAGAGTTGGACTAGATATGGTCCGTATGTGTAGGAACCACCATTCTGTGGTATCAGCACACTCACGTTTCCTGCTGTCTTAGAGACTCTAGAAAGCAAGAGCATGCTTCTTGCTCTAAAGCAGAGTGTGATACATGGATGAGAACTATGCTGTGTGTTTCCCTTCAGAAATGGAGTTAAATCCCAGGCTCTGTGTCTTCCTACAAGCAAGACTTCGTTTCAGGTAAGGGCAGTCATTTTTCGGCTCAAACGAACTACATCGTTCACGAAGATCACACGTTTCTCATCTTAACTGACAAGCATTGGATGTTAGAGGAACAGTGCATTGTATCAGTTTCAGAAGCAGAGTTGGCCTAGATATGGTCTTTATGTGTAGGAAACATTGTTCTTTGTTCTCAGCACACTCACTTTTCCTGCTGTCTTAGAGACTCTAGAAAGCAAGAGCGTGCTTCTCGCTCTAAAGCAGAGTGTGATCCAGGGATGAGAACTATGCTTTGTGTTTCCCTTTAGAAATGGAGTTAAATCCCAGGCTCTGTGTCTTCCTACAAGCAAGACTTCGTTTCAGGTAAGGGCAGTCACTTTTCAGCTCAAACAAACTACATCGTTCACGGAGCTCACACGTTTCTCATCTCAACAGACAAGCATTGGATGTTAGAGAACCAGTGCTTTGTATCAGTTCAAGAAGCAGAGTTGGACTAGATATGGTCCGTATTTGTAGGAAACACCGTTCTTTGGTCTCAGCACAATCACGTTTCCTGCTGTATTAGAGACCCTAGAAAGCAAGAGCGTGCTTCTTGTTCTAAAGCAGAGTGTGATCAATGGATGAGAACACTGCTGTGTGTTCCACTTCAGAAATGGAGTTAAATCCCAGGCTCTGTGTCTTCCTACAAGGAAGACTTCGTTTCAGGTAAGGGCAGTCACTTTTCTGCTCCAACGAACTACATTGTTCATGAAGCTCACACGTTTCTTCTGTAACCTGACAAGCATTGGATGTTAGAGGACCAGAGCTTTGTATCAGTTTCAGAAGCAGATTTGGACTACATATGGTCTGTATGTGTAGGAAACTCCATTCTTTTGTTCTGGGCACACTCAGATTTCCTGCTGTATTAGAGACTCTAGAAAGCAAGAGTGTACTTCTTGCTGTTAAGCAGAGTGTGATCCATGGGTGAGAACTATGCTGAGTGTTTCCCTTCAGAAATGGAGTTAAATCCCAGGCTCTGTGTCTTCCTACAAGCAAGACTTCGTTTCAGGTAAGGGCAGTCACTTTTCGGCTCAAAGGAACTACATCATTCACGGAGCTCACACGTTTCTAATCTTAACAGACAAGCATTGGATGTTAGAGGACCAGTGCTTTGTATCAGTTTCAGAAGCAGAGTTAGACTAGATATGGTCTGTATGTGTAGGAAACACTGTTCTTTGTTCTCAGCACACTCACGTTTCCTGCTGTCTTAGAGACTCTAGAAAGCAAGAGCGTGCTTCTCGCTCTAAAGCAGAGTGTGATCCAGGGATGAGAACTATGCTTTGTGTTTCCCTTCAGTAATGGAGTTAAATCCCAGGCTCTGTGTCTTCCTACAAGCAAGACTTCGTTTCAGGTACGGGCAGTCACTTTTCAGCTCAAACTAACTACATCGTTCATGGAGCTCACACGTTTCTCATCTCAACAGACAAGCATTGGATGTTAGAGGACCAGTGCCTTGTATCAGTTTAAGAAGCAGAGTTGGACTAGATATGGTCCGTATGTGTAGGAAACACCATTCTTTAGTCTCAGCACACTCACGTTTCCTGCTGTCTTAGAGACTCTAGAAAGCAAGAGCATGCTTCTTGCTCTAAAGCAGAGTGTGATACAAGGATGAGAACTATGCTGTGAGTTTCCCTTCAGAAATGGAGTTAAATCCCAGGCTCTGTGTCTTCCTACAAGCAAGACTTCCTTTCAGGTAAGGGCAGTCACTTTTCAGCTCAAACGAACTACATCGTTCACTGAGCTCACACGTTTCTCATCTTAACAGTCAAGCATTGGATGTTAGGGGACCAGTGCAATGTATCAGTTTAAGAAGCAGAGTTGGACTAGATATGGTCCGTATGTGTAGGAAACACCGTTCTTTTTTTCTCAGGACACTCACGTTTCCTGCTGTCTTAGAGACTCTAGAAAGCAAGAGCGTGCTTCTTGGTCTAAAGCAGAGTGTGATCAATGGATGAGAACACTGCTGTGTGTTCCACTTCAGAAATGGAGTTAAATCCCAGGCTCTGTGTCTTCCTACAAGCAAGACTTCGTTTCAGGTACGGGCAGTCACTTTTCAGCTTAAACTAACTACATCCTTCACGGAGCTCACACGTTTCTCATCTCAACAGACAAGCATTGGATGTTAGAGGACCAGTGCTTTGTATCAGTTTAAGAAGCAGAGTTGGACTAGATATGGTCCTTATGTGTAGGAAACTCCGTTCTTTTGTTCTAGGCACACTCAGATTTCCTGCTGTATTAGAGAGTCTAGATAGCAAGAGCGTGCTTCTTGCTGTTAAGCAGAGTGTGATCCATGGGTGAGAACTATGCTGTGTGTTTCCCTTCAGAAATGGAGTTAAATCCCTGGCTCTGTGTCTTCCTACAAGCAAGACTTCGTTTCATGTAAGGGCAATCACTTTTCAGGTCAAAGGAACTACATCATTCACGGGGCTCGCACGTTTCTAATCTTAACAGACAAGATTGGATGTTAGAGGACCAGTGCTTTGTATCAGTTTAAGAAGCAGAGTTGGACTAGATATGGTCCGTATGTGTAGGAAAGACCGTTATTTGGTCTCAGCACACTCACGTTTCCTGCTGTCTTTGAGTCTCTAGAAAGCAAGAGCATGCTTCTTGCTCTAAAGCAGAGTGTGAGACATGGATGAGAACTATGCTGTGTGTTTCCCTTCAGAAATGGAGTTAAATCCCAGGCTCTGTGTCTTCCTACAAGCAAGACTTCGTTTCAGGTAAGGGCAGTCACTTCTCAGCTCAAACAAACTACATCGTTCACGGAGCTCACACGTTTCTCATCTCAACAGACAAGCATTGGATGTTAGAGAACCAGTGCTTTGTATCAGTTCAAGAAGCAGAGTTGGACTAGATATGGTCCGTATGTGTAGGAAACACCGTTCTTTGGTCTCAGCACAATCAAGTTTCCTGCTGTATTAGAGACCCTAGAAAGCAAGAGCGTGCTTCTTGTTCTAAAGCAGAGTGTGATCAATGGATGAGAACACTGCTGTGTGTTCCACTTCAGAAATGGAGTTAAATCCCAGGCTCTGTGTCTTCCTACAAGGAAGACTTCGTTTCAGGTAAGGGCAGTCACTTTTCTGCTCCAACGAACTACATTGTTCATGAAGCTCACACGTTTCTTATGTAACCTGACAAGCATTGGATGTTAGAGGACCAGAGCTTTGTATCAGTTTAAGAAGCAGATTTGGACTACATATGGTCTGTATGTGTAGGAAACTCCATTCTTTTGTTCTGGGCACACTCAGATTTCCTGCTGTATTAGAGACTCTAGAAAGCAAGAGTGTACTTCTTGCTGTTAAGCAGAGTGTGATCCATGGGTGAGAACTATGCTGAGTGTTTCCCTTCAGAAATGGAGTTAAATCCCAGGCTCTGTGTCTTCCTACAAGCAAGACTTCGTTTCAGGAAAGGGCAGTCACTTTTCGGCTCAAAGGAACTACATCATTCACGGAGCTCACACGTTTCTAATCTTAACAGACAAGCATTGGATGTTAGAGGACCAGTGCTTTGTATCAGTTTCAGAAGCAGAGTTAGACTAGATATGGTCTATATGTGTAGGAAACACTGTTCTTTGTTCTCAGCACACTCACGTTTCCTGCTGTCTTAGAGACTCTAGAAAGCAAGAGCGTGCTTCTTGCTATAAAGCAGAGGGTGATGCATGGATGAGAACTAGCTGTGTGTTTCCCTTCAGAAATGGAGTTAAATCCCAGGCTCTGTGTCTTCCTACAAGCAAGACTTCGTTTCAGGTACGGGCAGTCACTTTTCAGCTCAAACTAACTACATCCTTCACGGAGCTCACACGTTTCTCATCTCAACAGACAAGCATTGGATGTTAGAGGACCAGTGCTTTGTATCAGTTTAAGAAGCAGAGTTGGACAAGATATGGTCCGTATGTGTAGGAAACTCCGTTCTTTTGTTCTGGGCACACTCAGATTTCCTGCTGTATTAGAGAGTCTAGAAAGCAAGAGCGTGTTTCTTGCTGTTATGCAGAGTGTGATCCATGGGTGAGAACTATGCTGTGTGTTTCCCTGCAGAAATGGAGTAAAATCCCTGGCTCTGTGTCTTCCTACAAGCAAGACTTCGTTTCAGGTAAGGGCAGTCACTTTTCAGCTCAAAGGAACTACATCGTTCACGGAGCTCACACGTTTCTAATCTTAACAGACAAGCATTGGATGTTAGAGGACCAGTGCTTTGTATCAGTTTAAGAAGCAGAGTTGGACTAGATATGGTCCGTATGTGTAGGAACCACCGTTCTTTGGTCTCAGCAGACTCACGTTTCCTGCTGTCTTAGAGACTCTAGAAAGCAAGAGCATGCTTCTTGCTCTAAAGCAGAGTGTGATACATGGATGAGAACCATGCTGTGTGTTTCCCTTCAGAAATGGAGTTAAATCCCAGGCTCTGTGTCTTCCTACAAGCAAGACTTCGTTTCAGGTAAGGGCAGTCATTTTTCGGCTCAAATGAACTACATCGTTCATGAAGCTCACACGTTTCTTATGTAACCTGACAAGCATTGGCTGTTAGAGGACCAGAGCTTTGTATCTGTTTCAGAAGCAGATTTGGACTACATATGGTCTGTATGTGTAGGAAACTCCATTCTTTTGTTCTGGGCACACTCAGATTTCCTGCTGTATTAGAGACTCTAGAAAGCAAGAGTGTACTTCTTGCTGTTAAGCAGAGTGTGATCCATGGGTGAGAACTATGCTGAGTGTTTCCCTTCAGAAATGGAGTTAAATCCCAGGCTCTGTGTCTTCCTACAAGCAAGACTTCGTTTCAGGTAAGGGCAGTCACTTTTCGGCTCAAAGGAACTACGTCATTCACGGAGCTCACATGTTTCTAAACTTAACAGACAAGCATTGGATGTTAGAGGACCAGTGCTTTGTATTAGTTTCATAAGCAGAGTTGACTAGATATGGTCTGTATGTGTAGGAAACACTGTTCTTTGTTCTCAGCACACTCACGTTTCCTGCTGTCTTAGAGACTCTAGAAAGCAAGAGCGTGCTTCTCGCTCTAAAGCAGAGTGTGATCCAGGGTTGAGAACTATGCTGTGTGTTTCCCTTCAGTAATGGAGTTAAATCCCAGGCTCTGTGTCTTCCTACAAGCAAGACTTCGTTTCAGGTAAGGGCAGTCACTTTTCAGCTCAAACGAACTACATCGTTCACGGAGCTCACACGTTTCTCATCTCAACAGACAAGCATTGGATGTTAGAGGACCAGTGCTTTGTATCAGTTTAAGAAGCAGAGTTGGACTAGATATGGTCCGTATGTGTAGGAAACTCTGTTCTTTTGTTCTGGCCACACTCAGATTTCCTGCTGTATTAGAGAGTCTAGAAAGCAAGAGCGTGCTTCTTGCTGTTATGCAGAGTGTGATCCATGGGTGAGAACTATGCTGTGTGTTTCCCTTCAGAAATGGTGTTAAATCCCTCGCTCTGTGTCTTCCTACAAGCAAGACTTCCTTTCAGGTAAGGGCAGTCACTTTTCAGCTCAGAGGAACTACATCGTTCACGGAGCTCACACGTTTCTCATCTCAACAGACAAGCATTGGATGTTAGAGGACCAGTGCTTTGTATCAGTTTAAGAAGCAGAGTTGGACTAGATATGGTCCGTATGTGTAGGAACCACCATTCTTTGGTATCAGCACACTCACGTTTCCTGCTGTCTTAGAGACTCTAGAAAGCAAGAGCATGCTTCTTGCTCTAAAGCAGAGTGTGATACATGGATGAGAACTATGCTGTGAGTTTCCCTTCAGAAATGGAGTTAAATCCCATGCTCTGTGTCTTCTTACAAGCAAGACTTCGTTTCAGGTACGGGCAGTCACTTTTCAGCTCAAACTAACTACATCCTTCACGGAGCTCACACGTTTCTCATCTCAACAGACAAGCATTGGATGTTAGAGGACCAGTGCTTTGTATCAGTTTAAGAAGCAGAGTTGGACTAGATATGGTCCGTATGTGTAGGAAACTTTGTTCTTTTGTTCTGGGCACACTCAGATTTCCTGCTGTATTAGAGAGTCTAGAAAGCAAGAGCGTGCTTCTTGCTGTTATGTAGAGTGTGATCCATGGGTGAGAACTATGCTGTGTGTTTCCCTTCAGAAATGGAGTAAAATCCCTGGCTCTGTGTCTTCCTACAAGCAAGACTTCGTTTCAGGTAAGGGCAGTCACTTTTCAGCTCAAAGGAACTACATCGTTCACGGAGCTCACACGTTTCTAATCTTAACAGACAAGCATTGGATGTTAGAGGACCGGTGCTTTGTATCAGTTTAAGAAGCAGAGTTGGACTAGATATGGTCCGTATGTGTAGGAAACTCCGTTCTTTTGTTCTGGCCACACTCAGATTTCCTGCTGTATTAGAGAGTCTAGAAAGCAAGAGCGTGCTTCTTGCTGTTATGCAGAGTGTGATCCATGGGTGAGAACTATGCTGTGTGTTTCCCTTCAGAAATGGTGTTAAATCACTCGCTCTGTGTCTTCCTACAAGCAAGACTTCGTTTCAGGTAAGGGGAGTCACTTTTCAGCTCAGAGGAACTACATCGTTCACGGAGCTCACACGTTTCTCATCTCAACAGACAAGCATTGGATGTTAGAGGACCAGTGCTTTGTATCAGTTTAAGAAGCAGAGTTGGACTAGATATGGTCCGTATGTGTAGGAACCACCATTCTTTGGTATCAGCACACTCACGTTTCCTGCTGTCTTAGAGACTCTAGAAAGCAAGAGCATGCTTCTTGCTCTAAAGCAGAGTGTGATACATGGATGAGAACTATGCTGTGAGTTTCCCTTCAGAAATGGAGTTAAATCCCATGCTCTGTGTCTTCTTACAAGCAAGACTTCGTTTCAGGTACGGGCAGTCACTTTTCAGCTCAAACTAACTACATCCTTCACGGAGCTCACACGTTTCTCATCTCAACAGACAAGCATTGGATGTTAGAGGACCAGTGCTTTGTATCAGTTTAAGAAGCAGAGTTGGACTACATATGGTCCGTATGTGTAGGAAACTCCGTTCTTTTGTTCTGGGCACACTCAGATTTCCTGCTGTATTAGAGAGTCTAGAAAGCAAGAGCGTGCTTCTTGCTGTTATGTAGAGTGTGATCCATGGGTGAGAACTATGCTGTGTGTTTCCCTTCAGAAATGGAGTAAAATCCCTGTCTCTGTGTCTTCCTACAAGCAAGACTTCGTTTCAGGTAAGGGCAGTCACTTTTCAGCTCAAAGGAACTACATCGTTCACGGAGCTCACACGTTTCTAATCTTAACAGACAAGCATTGGATGTTAGAGGACCAGTGCTTTGTATCAGTTTAAGAAGCAGAGTTGGACTAGATATGGTCCGTATGTGTAGGAACCACCGTTCTTTGGTCTCAGCAGACTAACGTTTTCTGCTATCTTAGAGACTCTAGAAAGCAAGAGCGTGCTTCTCGCTCTAAAGCAGAGTGTGATCCAGGGTTGAGAACTATGCTGTGTGTTTCCCTTCAGTAATGGAGTTAAATCCCAGGCTCTGTGTCTTCCTACAAGCAAGACTTCGTTTCAGGTAAGGGCAGTCACTTTTCAGCTCAAACGAACTACATCGTTCACGGAGCTCACACGTTTCTCATCTCAACAGACAAGCATTGGATGTTAGAGGACCAGTGCTTTGTATCAGTTTAAGAAGCAGAGTTGGACTAGATATGGTCCGTATGTGTAGGAAACTCTGTTCTTTTGTTCTGGCCACACTCAGATTTCCTGCTGTATTAGAGAGTCTAGAAAGCAAGAGCGTGCTTCTTGCTGTTATGCAGAGTGTGATCCATGGGTGAGAACTATGCTGTGTGTTTCCCTTCAGAAATGGTGTTAAATCCCTCGCTCTGTGTCTTCCTACAAGCAAGACTTCGTTTCAGGTAAGGGGAGTCACTTTTCAGCTCAGAGGAACTACATCGTTCACGGAGCTCACACGTTTCTCATCTCAACAGACAAGCATTGGATGTTAGAGGACCAGTGCTTTGTATCAGTTTAAGAAGCAGAGTTGGACTAGATATGGTCCGTATGTGTAGGAACCACCATTCTTTGGTATCAGCACACTCACGTTTCCTACTGTCTTAGAGACTCTAGAAAGCAAGAGCATGCTTCTTGCTCTAAAGCAGAGTGTGATACATGGATGAGAACTATGCTGTGAGTTTCCCTTCAGAAATGGAGTTAAATCCCATGCTCTGTGTCTTCTTACAAGCAAGACTTCGTTTCAGGTACGGGCAGTCACTTTTCAGCTCAAACTAACTACATCCTTCACGGAGCTCACACGTTTCTCATCTCAACAGACAAGCATTGGATGTTAGAGGACCAGTGCTTTGTATCAGTTTAAGAAGCAGAGTTGGACTAGATATGGTCCGTATGTGTAGGAAACTCCGTTCTTTTGTTCTGGGCACACTCAGATTTCCTGCTGTATTAGAGAGTCTAGAAAGCAAGAGCGTGCTTCTTGCTGTTATGTAGAGTGTGATCCATGGGTGAGAACTATGCTGTGTGTTTCCCTTCAGAAATGGAGTAAAATCCCTGGCTCTGTGTCTTCCTACAAGCAAGACTTCGTTTCAGGTAAGGGCAGTCACTTTTCAGCTCAAAGGAACTACATCGTTCACGGAGCTCACACGTTTCTAATCTTAACAGACAAGCATTGGATGTTAGAGGACCAGTGCTTTGTATCAGTTTAAGAAGCAGAGTTGGACTAGATATGGTCCGTATGTGTAGGAAACTCCGTTCTTTTGTTCTGGCCACACTCAGATTTCCTGCTGTATTAGAGAGTCTAGAAAGCAAGAGCGTGCTTCTTGCTGTTATGCAGAGTGTGATCCATGGGTGAGAACTATGCTGTGTGTTTCCCTTCAGAAATGGTGTTAAATCCCTCGCTCTGTGTCTTCCTATAAGCAAGACTTCGTTTCAGGTAAGGGGAGTCACTTTTCAGCTCAGAGGAACTACATCGTTCACGGAGCTCACACGTTTCTCATCTCAACAGACAAGCATTGGATGTTAGAGGACCATTGCTTTGTATCAGTTTAAGAAGCAGAGTTGGACTAGATATGGTCCGTATGTGTAGGAACCACCATTCTTTGGTATCAGCACACTCACGTTTCCTGCTGTCTTAGAGACTCTAGAAAGCAAGAGCATGCTTCTTGCTCTAAAGCAGAGTGTGATACATGGATGAGAACTATGCTGTGAGTTTCCCTTCAGAAATGGAGTTAAATCCCATGCTCTGTGTCTTCTTACAAGCAAGACTTCGTTTCAGGTACGGGCAGTCACTTTTCAGCTCAAACTAACTACATCCTTCACGGAGCTCACACGTTTCTCATCTCAACAGACAAGCATTGGATGTTAGAGGACCAGTGCTTTGTATCAGTTTAAGAAGCAGAGTTGGACTACATATGGTCCGTATGTGTAGGAAACTCCGTTCTTTTGTTCTGGGCACACTCAGATTTCCTGCTGTATTAGAGAGTCTAGAAAGCAAGAGCGTGCTTCTTGCTGTTATGTAGAGTGTGATCCATGGGTGAGAACTATGCTGTGTGTTGCCCTTCAGAAATGGAGTAAAATCCCTGGCTCTGTGTCTTCCTACAAGCAAGACTTCGTTTCAGGTAAGGGCAGTCACTTTTCAGCTCAAAGGAACTACATCGTTCACGGAGCTCACACGTTTCTAATCTTAACAGACAAGCATTGGATGTTAGAGGACCAGTGCTTTGTATCAGTTTAAGAAGCAGAGTTGGACTAGATATGGTCCGTATGTGTAGGAACCACCGTTCTTTGGTCTCAGCAGACTCACGTTTTCTGCTATCTTAGAGACTCTAGAAAGCAAGAGCATGCTTCTTGCTCTAAAGCAGAGTGTGATACATGGATGAGAACCATGCTGTGTGTTTCCCTTCAGAAATGGAGTTAAATCCCAGGCTCTGTGTCTTCCTACAAGCAAGACTTCGTTTCAGGTAAGGGCAGTCATTTTTCGGCTCAAATGAACTACATCGTTCATGGAGCTCACATATTTCTCCTCTTAACTGACAAGCATTGGATGTTAGAGGAACAGTGCATTGTATCAGTTTAAGAAGCAGAGTTGGACTAGATATGGTCCGTATGTGTAGGAAATACCGTTCTTTGGTCTCAGCACAATCACGTTTCCTGCTGTATTAGAGACCCTAGAAAGCAAGAGCGTGCTTCTTGTTCTAAAGCAGAGTGTGATCAATGGATGAGAACACTGCTGTGTGTTCCACTTCAGAAATGGAGTTAAATCCCAGGCTCTGTGTCTTCCTACAAGGAAGACTTCATTTCAGGTAAGGGCAGTCACTTTTCAGCTCAAACGAACTACATCGTTCACGGAGCTCACACGTTTCTCATCTCTACAGACAAGCATTGGATGTTCGAGGACCAGTGCTATGTATCAGTTTAAGAAGCAGAGTTGGACTAGATATGGTCCGTATGTGTAGGAAACACCGTTCTTTTGTTCTCAGCACACTCACGTTTTCTGCTGTCTTAGAGACTCTAGAAAGCAAAAGCGTGCTTCTTGTTCTAAAGCAGAGTGTGATCAATGGATGAGAACACTGCTGTATGTTTCACTTCAGAAATGGTGTTAAATCCCAGGCTCTGAGTCTTCCTACAAGCAAGACTTCGTTTCAGGTAAGGTCAGTCATTTTTTTGCTCAAACGAACTACATCGTTCACGAAGCTCACACGTTTCTCATCTTATCTGACAAGCATTGGAAGTTAGAGGACCATTGCATTGTATCAGTTTCAGAAGCAGATTTGGACTACATATGGTCCGTATGTGTAGGAAACACCCTTCTCTTGTTCTGGGCACACTCAGATTTCCTGCTGTATTAGAGACTCTAGAAAGCAAGAGCGTGCTTCTTGCTATAAAGCAGAGCGTGATGCATGGATGAGAACTATGCTGTGTGTTTACCTTCAGAAATGGAGTTAAATCCCAGGCTCTGTGTCTTCCTACAGGCAAGACTTCGTTTCACATAAGGGCAGTCACTTTTCAGCTCAAACGAACTACATCGTTCAAAAAGCTCACACGTTTCTCATCTTAATAGACAAGCATTGGATGTTAGAGGACCAGTGCTTTGTATCAGTTTAAGAAGCAGAGTTGGACTATATAATGTTCGTATGTGTAGGAACCACCATTCTTTGTTCTCAGCACACTCACGTTTCCTGCTGTCTTACAGACTCTAGAAAGCAAGAGCATGCTTCTCGCTCTAAAGCAGAGTGTGATCCATGGATGAGAACTGTGCTGTGTGTTTCCCTTCAGAAATGGAGTTAAATCCCTGGCTCTGTGTCTTCCTACAAGCAAGACTTCGTTTCAGGTAAGGGCAGTCACTTTTCAGCTCAAACGAACTACATCGTTCACGGAGCTCACACGATTCTCATCTCAACAGACAAGCATTGGATATTAGAGGACCAGTGCTTTGTATCAGTTTAAGAAGCAGAGTTGGACTAGATATGGTCCGTATGTGTAGGAAAAACCGTTCTTTTGTTCTCAGCACACTCACGTTTCCTGCTGTCTTAGAGACTCTAGAAAGCCAGAGCATGCTTCTTGCTCTAAAGCAGAGTGTGATCCATGGATGAGAACTATGATGTGTGTTTCCCTTCAGTAATGGAGTTTAATCCCATGCTCTGTGTCTTCCTATAAGCAAGACTTCGTTTCAGGTAAGGGCAGTCATTTTTCGGCTCAAACGAACTACATCGTTCACGAAGCTCACACGTTTCTCATCTTAACTGACAAGCATTGGATGTTAGAGGAACAGTGCATTTTATCAGTTTCAGAAGCAGATTTGTACTACATATGGTCCGTATGTGTAGGAAACACCGTTCTTTTGTTCTGGGCACACTCAGATTTCCTGCTGTATTAGAGACTCTAGAAAGCATGAGCGTGCTTCTTGCTCTAAAGCAGAGTGTGATCCATGGGTGAGAACTATGCTGTGTGTTTTCCTTCAGAAATGGAGTTAAATCCCAGGGTCTGTGTCTTCCTACATGCAAGACTTCGTTTCAGGTGAGGGCAGTCACTTTTCAGCTCAAACGAACTACATCGTTCACAAAGCTCACACGTTTCTCATCTTAAAAGAAAAGCATTGGATGTTAGAGGACCAGTGCTTTGTATCAGTTTCAGAAGCAGAGTTGGACTATATAATGTCTGTATGTGTAGGAAAAAACCGTTCTTTTGTTCTCAGCACACTCACGTTTCCTGATGTCTTAGAGACCCTAGAAAGCAAGAGCGTGCTTCTTGTTCTAAAGCAGAGTGTGATCAATGGATGAGAACACTGCTGTGTGTTTCACTTCAGAAATGGAGTTAAATCCCAGGCTCTGTGTCTTCCTACAAGCAAGATTTCGTTTCAGGTAAGGGCAGTCACTTTTCTGCTCCAACGAACTACATTGTTCACGAAGCTCACACGTTTCTTATGTTAACTGACAAGCATTGGATGTTAGAGGACAAGAGCTTTGTATCAGTTTCAGAAGCAGATTTGGACTACATATGGTCTGTATGTGTAGGAAACTCCGTTCATTTGTTCTGGGCACACTCAGATTTCCTGCTGTATTTGAGACTCTAGAAAGCAAGAGTGTACTTCTTGCTGTTAAGCAGAGTGTGATCCATGGGTGAGAACTATGCTGTGTGTTTCCCTTCAGAATGGAGTTAAATCCCAGGCTCTGTGTCTTCCTACAAGCAAGACTTCGTTTCAGGTAAGGGCAGTCACTTTTCAGCTCAAACGAACTACATCGTTCATGGAGCTCACACGTTTCTCATCTTAACTGACAAGCATTGGATGTTAGAGGAACAGTGCATTGTATCAGTTTCAGAAGCAGAGTTGGCCTAAATATGGTCTGTATGTGTAGGAAACACTGTTCTTTCTTCTCAGCACACTCACGTTTCCTGCTGTCTTAGAGACTCTAGAAAGCAAGAGCGTGCTTCTCGCTCTAAAGCAGAGTGTGATCCAGGGATGAGAACTAGCTGTGTGTTTACCTTCAGAAATGGACTTAAATCCCAGTCTCTGTGTCTTCCTACAAGCAAGACTTCGTTTCAGGTACGGGCAGTCACTTTTCAGCTCAAACTAACTACATCCTTCACGGAGCTCACACGTTTCTCATCTCAACAGACAAGCATTGGATGTTAGAGGACCAGTGCTTTGTATCAGTTTAAGAAGCAGAGTTGGACTAGATATGGTCTGTATGTGTAGGAAACTCCGTTCTTTTGTTTTGGGCACACTCAGATTTCCTGCTGTATTAGAGAGTCTAGAAAGCAAGAGCGTGCTTCTTGCTGTTATGCAGAGTGTGATCCATGGGTGAGAACTATGCTGTGTGTTTCCCTTCAGAAATGGAGTTAAATCCCTGGCTCTGTGTCTTCCTACAAGCAAGACTTCGTTTCAGGTAAGGGCAGTCACTTTTCAGCTCAAAGGAACTACATCGTTCACGGAGCTCACACGTTTCTAATCTTAACAGACAAGCATTGGATGTTAGAGGACCAGTGCTTTGTATCAGTTTAAGAAGCAGAGTTGGACTAGATATGGTCCGTATGTGTAGGAACCACCGTTCTTTGGTCTCCGCACACTCACGTTTCCTGCTGTCTTACAGACTCTAGAAAGAAAGAGCATGCTTCTTGCTCTAAAGCAGAGTGTGATACATGGATGAGAACTATGCTGTGTGTTTCCCTTCCGAAATGGAGTTAAATCCCAAGCTCTGTGTCTTCCTACAAGCAAGACTTCGTTTCAGGTAAGGGCAGTCATTTCGTTTCAGGTAAGGGCAGTCATTTTTCGGCTCAAAAGAACTACATCGTTCATGGAGCTCACACGTTTCTCCTCTTAACTGACAAGCATTGGATGTTAGAGGAACAGTGCATTGTATCAGTTTCAGAAGCAGAGTTGGCCTAGATATGGTCTGTATGTGTAGGAAACACTGTTCTTTGTTCTCAGCACACTCACGTTTCCTGCTGTCTTAGAGACTCTAGAAAGCAAGAGCGTGCTTCTTGTTCTAAAGCAGAGTGTGATCAATGGATGAGAACACTGCTGTATGTTTCACTTCAGAAATTGTGTTAAATCCCAGGCTCTGAGTCTTCCTACAAGCAAGACTTCGTTTCAGGTAAGGTCAGTCATTTTTTTGCTCAAACGAACTACATCGTTCATGAAGCTCACACGGTTCTCATCTTAACTGTCAAGCATTGGATGTTAGAGGACCATTGCATTGTATCAGTTTCAGAAGCAGATTTGGACTACATATGGTCCGTATGTGTAGGAAACACCGTTCTTTTGTTCTGGGCACACTCAGATTTCCTGCTGTATTAGAGACTCTAGAAAGCAAGAGCGTGCTTCTTGCTATAAAGCACAGCGTGATGCATGGATGAGATCTATGCTGTGTGTTTACCTTCAGAAATGGAGTTAAATCCCAGGCTCTGTGTCTTCCTACAGGTAAGACTTCGTTTCAGGTAAGGGCAGTCACTTTTCAGCTCAAACCAACTACATCGTTCAAAAAGCTCACAGGTTTCTCATCTTAACAGACAAGCATTGGATGTTAGAGGACCAGTGCTTTGTATCAGTTTCAGAAGCAGAGTTGGACTATATAATGTTCGTATGTGTAGGAAACACCGTTCTTTTGTTCTCAGCACACTCACGTTTCCTGCTGTCTTAGAGAATCTAGAAAGCAAGAGCGTGCTTCTTGTGCTAAAGCAGAGTGTGATCAATGGATGAGAACACTGCTGTGTGTTTCACTTCAGAAATGGAGTTAAATCCCAGGCTCTGTGTCTTCCTACAAGGAAGACTTCGTTTCAGGTAAGGGCAGTCACTTTTCTGCTCAAACTAACTACATCGTTCACGAAGCTCACACGTTTCTTTCTTAACTGACAAGCATTGGATGTTAGAGGACAAGAGCTTTGTATCAGTTTCAGAAGCAGATTTGGACTACATATTTTCCGTATGTGTAGGGAACTCCGTTCTTTAGTTCTGGGCACACTCAGATTTCCTGCTGTATTAGAGAGTCTAGAAAGCAAGAGCGTGCTTCTTGCTGTTAAGCAGAGTGTGATCCATGGGTGAGAACTATGCTGTGTGTTTCCCTTCAGAAATGGAGTTAAATCCCTGGCTGTGTGTCTTCCTACATGCAAGACTTCGTTTCAGGTAAGGGCAGTCACTTTTCAGCTCAAACGAACTACATCATTCACGGAGCTCACACGATTCTCATCTCAACAGACAAGCATTGGATGTTAGAGGACCAGTGCTTTGTATCAGTTTAAGAAGCAGAGTTGGACTAGATATGGTCCGTATGTGTAGGAAACACCGTTCTTTTGTTCTCAGCACACTCACGTTTCCTGCTGTCTTAGAGACTCTAGAAAGCAAGAGCATGCTTCTTGCTCTAAAGCAGAGTGTGATCCATGGATGAGAACTATGATGTGTGTTTTCCTTCAGTAATGGAGTTTAATCCAATTCTCTGTGTCTTCCTACAAGCAAGACTTCGTTTCAGGTAAGGGCAGTCATTTTTCGGCTCAAACGAACTACATCGTTCACGAAGCTCACACGTTTCTCATCTTAACTGACAAGCATTGGATGTTAGAGGTCCAGTGCTTTGTGTCAGTTTCAGAAGCAGATTTGGACTACATATGGTCCGTATGTGTAGGAAACACCGTTCTTTTGTTCTGGGCACACTCAGATTTCCTGCTGTATTAGAGAGTCTAGAAAGCAAGAGCGTGCTTCTTGCTGTTAAGCAGAGTGTGATCCATGGGTGAGAACTATGCTGTGTGTTTCCCTTCAGAAATGGAGTTAAATCCCTGGCTCTGTGTCTTCCTACAAGCAAGAATTCGTTTCAGGTAAGGGCAGTCACTTTTCAGCTCAAACGAACTACATCGTTCACGGAGCTCACACGTTTCTAATATTAACAGACAAGCATTGGATGTTAGAGGACCAGTGCTTTGTATCAGTTTAAGAAGCAGAGTTGGACTAGATATGGTCCGTATGTGTAGGAAACACCGTTCTTTTGTTCTCAGCACACTCACGTTTCCTGCTGTCTTAGAGACTCTAGAAAGCAAGAGCATGCTTCCTGCTCTAAAACAGAGTGTGATCCATGGATGAGAACTATGATGTGTGTTTCCCTTCAGTAATGGAGTTAAATCCCATGATCTGTGTCTTCCTACAAGCAAGACTTCGTTTCAGGTAAGGGCAGTCATTTTTCGGCTCAAACGAACTACATCGTTCACGAAGCTCACACGTTTCTCATCTTAACTGACAAGCATTGGATGTTAGAGGAACAGTGCATTGTATCAGTTTCAGAAGCAGATTTGGACTACATATGGTCCGTATGTGTAGGTAACACCGTTCTTTTGTTCTAGGCACACTCAGATTTCCTGCTGTATTAGAGATTCTAGAAAGCAAGAGCATGCTTCTCGCTCTAAAGCAGAGTTTGATCCAGGGATGAGAACTATGCTGTGAGTTTCCCTTCAGAAATGGAGTTAAATCCCAGGCTTTGTGTCTTCCTACAAGCAAGACTTCGTTTCAGGTAAGGGCAGTCACTTTTCAGCTCAAACGAACTACATCGTTCACGGAGCTCACACGTTTCTCATCTCTACAGACAAGCATTGGATGTTAGAGGACCAGTGCTTTGTATCAGTTTAAGAAGTAGAGTTGGACTAGATATGGTCCATATGTGTAGGAACCACCGTTCCTTGGTCTCAGCACACTCACGTTTCCTGCTGTCTTAGAGACTCTAGAAAGCAAGAGCATGCTTCTTGCTCTAAAGCAGAGTGTGATACATGGATGAGAACTATGCTGTGTGTTTCCCTTCAGAAATGGAGTTAAATCCCAGGCTCTGTGTCTTCCTACAAGCAAGACTTCCTTTCAGGTAAGGGTAGTCACTTTTCAGCTCAAACGAATTACATTGTTCACTGAGCTCACACGTTTCTCATATTAACAGACAAGCATTGGATGTTAGAGGACCAGTGCTATGTATCAGTTTAAGAAGCAGAGTTGGACTAGATATGGTCCGTATGTGTAGGAAACACCGTTCTTTTGTTCTCAGCACACTCACGTTTCCTGCTGTCTTAGAGACTCTAGAAAGCAAGAGCGTGCTTCTTTTTCTAAAGCAGAGTGTGATCAATGGATGAGAACACTGCTGTATGTTTCACTTCAGAAATGGTGTTAAATCCCAGGCTCTGAGTCTTCCTACAAGCAAGACTTCGTTTCAGGTAAGGGCAGTCATTTTTCGGCTCAAACGAACTACATCGTTCACGAAGCTCACACGTTTCTCATCTTAACTGACAAGCATTGGATGTTAGAGGTCCAGTGCTTTGTATCAGTTTCAGAAGCAGATTTGGACTACATATGGTCCGTATGTGTAGGAAACACCGTTCTTTTGTTCTGGGCACACTCAGATTTCCTGCTGTATTAGAGAGTCTAGAAAGCAAGAGCGTGCTTCTTGCTGTTAAGCAGAGTGTGATCCATGGGTGAGAACTATGCTGTGTGTTTCCCTTCAGAAATGGAGTTAAATCCCTGGCTGTGTGTCTTCCTACATGCAAGACTTCGTTTCAGGTAAGGGCAGTCACTTTTCAGCTCAAACGAACTACATCATTCACGGAGCTCACACGATTCTCATCTCAACAGACAAGCATTGGATGTTAGAGGACCAGTGCTTTGTATCAGTTTAAGAAGCAGAGTTGGACTAGATATGGTCCGTATGTGTAGGAAACACCGTTCTTTTGTTCTCAGCACACTCACGTTTCCTGCTGTCTTAGAGACTCTAGAAAGCAAGAGCATGCTTCTTGCTCTAAAGCAGAGTGTGATCCATGGATGAGAACTATGATGTGTGTTTTCCTTCAGTAATGGAGTTTAATCCAATTCTCTGTGTCTTCCTACAAGCAAGACTCGTTTCAGGTAAGGGCAGTAATTTTTCGGCTCAAACGAACTACATCGTTCACGAAGCTCACACGTTTCTCATCTTAACTGACAAGCATTGGATGTTAGAGGTCCAGTGCTTTGTGTCAGTTTCAGAAGCAGATTTGGACTACATATGGTCCGTATGTGTAGGAAACACCGTTCTTTTATTCTGGGCACACTCAGATTTCCTGCTGTATTAGAGAGTCTAGAAAGCAAGAGCGTGCTTCTTGCTGTTAAGCAGAGTGTGATCCATGGGTGAGAACTATGCTGTGTGTTTCCCTTCAGAAATGGAGTTAAATCCCTGGCTCTGTGTCTTCCTACAAGCAAGAATTCGTTTCAGGTAAGGGCAGTCACTTTTCAGCTCAAACGAACTACATCGTTCACGGAGCTCACACGTTTCTAATATTAACAGACAAGCATTGGATGTTAGAGGACCAGTGCTTTGTATCAGTTTAAGAAGCAGAGTTGGACTAGATATGGTCCGTATGTGTAGGAAACACCGTTCTTTTGTTCTCAGCACACTCACGTTTCCTGCTGTCTTAGAGACTCTAGAAAGCAAGAGCATGCTTCCTGCTCTAAAACAGAGTGTGATCCATGGATGAGAACTATGATGTGTGTTTCCCTTCAGTAATGGAGTTAAATCCCATGATCTGTGTCTTCCTACAAGCAAGACTTCGTTTCAGGTAAGGGCAGTCATTTTTCGGCTCAAACGAACTACATCGTTCACGAAGCTCACACGTTTCTCATCTTAACTGACAAGCATTGGATGTTAGAGGAACAGTGCATTGTATCAGTTTCAGAAGCAGATTTGGACTACATATGGTCCGTATGTGTAGGTAACACCGTTCTTTTGTTCTAGGCACACTCAGATTTCCTGCTGTATTAGAGATTCTAGAAAGCAAGAGCATGCTTCTCGCTCTAAAGCAGAGTTTGATCCAGGGATGAGAACTATGCTGTGAGTTTCCCTTCAGAAATGGAGTTAAATCCCAGGCTTTGTGTCTTCCTACAAGCAAGACTTCGTTTCAGGTAAGGGCAGTCACTTTTCAGCTCAAACGAACTACATCGTTCACGGAGCTCACACGTTTCTCATCTCTACAGACAAGCATTGGATGTTAGAGGACCAGTGCTTTGTATCAGTTTAAGAAGCAGAGTTGGACTAGATATGGTCCGTATGTGTAGGAAACACCGTTCTTTTGTTCTCAGCACACTCACGTTTCCTGCTGTCTTAGAGACTCTAGAAAGCAAGAGCATGCTTCTTGCTCTAAAGCAGAGTGTGATACATGGATGAGAACTATGCTGTGTGTTTCCCTTCAGAAATGGAGTTAAATCCCAGGCTCTGTGTCTTCCTACAAGCAAGACTTCCTTTCAGGTAAGGGTAGTCACTTTTCAGCTCAAACGAATTACATTGTTCACTGAGCTCACACGTTTCTCATATTAACAGACAAGCATTGGATGTTAGAGGACCAGTGCTATGTATCAGTTTAAGAAGCAGAGTTGGACTAGATATGGTCCGTATGTGTAGGAAACACCGTTCTTTTGTTCTCAGCACACTCACGTTTCCTGCTGTCTTAGAGACTCTAGAAAGCAAGAGCGTGCTTCTTGTTCTAAAGCAGAGTGTGATCAATGGATGAGAACACTGCTGTATGTTTCACTTCAGAAATGGTGTTAAATCCCAGGCTCTGAGTCTTCCTACAAGCAAGACTTCGTTTCAGGTAAGGGCAGTCATTTTTCGGCTCAAACGAACTACATCGTTCACGAAGCTCACACGTTTCTCATCTTAACTGACAAGCATTGGATGTTAGAGGTCCAGTGCTTTGTATCAGTTTCAGAAGCAGATTTGGACTACATATGGTCCGTATGTGTAGGAAACACCGTTCTTTTGTTCTGGGCACACTCAGATTTCCTGCTGTATTAGAGAATCTAGAAAGCAAGAGCGTGCTTCTTGCTATAAAGCACAGCGTGATGCATGGATGAGAACTATGCTGTGTGTTTACCTTCAGAAATGGAGTTAAATCCCAGGCTCTGTGTCTTCCTACAGGTAAGACTTCGTTTCAGGTAAGGGCAGTCACTTTTCAGCTCAAATGAACTACATCGTTCAAAAAGCTCACAGGTTTCTCATCTTAACAGACAAGCATTGGATGTTAGAGGACCAGTGCTTTGTATCAATATCAGAAGCAGAGTTGGACTATATAATGTTCGTATGTGTAGGAAACAAAGTTCTTTTGTTCTCAGCACACTCATGTTTCCTGCTGTCTTAGAGACTCTAGAAAGCAAGAGCGTGCTTCTTGTTCTAAAGCAGAGTGTGATCAATGGATGAGAACACTGCTGTATGTTTCACTTCAGAAATGGTGTTAAATCCCAGGCTCTGAGTCTTCCTACAGGTAAGACTTCGTTTCAGGTAAGGGCAGTCACTTTTCTGCTCAAACTAACTACATTGTTCATGAAGCTCACACATTTCTTTCTTAACTGACAAGCATTGGATGTTAGAGGACAAGAGCTTTGTATCAGTTTCAGAAGCAGATTTGGACTACATATTTTCCGTATGTGTAGGGAACTCCGTTCTTTAGTTCTGGGCACACTCAGATTTCCTGCTGTATTAGAGAGTCTAGAAAGCAAGAGCGTGCTTCTTGCTGTTAAGCAGAGTGTGATCCATGGGTGAGAACTATGCTGTGTGTTTCCCTTCAGAAATGGAGTTAAATCCCTGGCTCTGTGTCTTCCTACAAGCAAGAATTCGTTTCAGGTAAGGGCAGTCACTTTTCAGCTCAAAGGAACTACATCGTTCACGGAGCTCACACGTTTGTAATATTAACAGACAAGCATTGGATGTTAGAGGTCCAGTGCTTTGTATCAGTTTAAGAAGCAGAGTTGGACTAGATATGGTCTGTATGTGTAGGAAACACTGTTCTTTGTTCTCAGCACACTCACGTTTCCTGCTGTCTTAGAGACTCTAGAAAGCAAGAGCATGCTTCTCGCTCTAAAGCAGAGTGTGATCCATGGATGAGAACTATGCTGTGTGTTTCCCTTCAGAAATGGAGTTAAATCCCAGGCTCTGTGTCTTCCTACAAGCAAGACTTCGTTTCAGGTAAGGGCAGTCACTTTTCAGCTCAAACGAACTACATCGTTCACGGAGCTCACACGATTCTCATCTCAACAGACAAGCATTGGATGTTAGAGGACCAGTGCTTTGTATCAGTTTAAGAAGCAGAGTTGGACTAGATATCGTCCGTATGTGTAGGAAACACCGTTATTTTGTTCTCAGCACACTCACGTTTCCTGCTGTCTTAGAGACTCTAGAAAGCAAGAGCATGCTTCTTGCTCTAAAGCAGAGTGTGATCCATGGATGAGAACTATGATGTGTGTTTCCCTTCAGTAATGGAGTTAAATCCCATGATCTGTGTCTTCCTACAAGCAAGACTTCGTTTCAGGTAAGGGCAGTCATTTTTCGGCTCAAACGAACTACATCGTTCACGAAGCTCACACGTTTCTCATCTTAACTGACAAGCATTGGATGTTAGAGGAACAGTGCATTGTATCAGTTTCAGAAGCAGATTTGGACTACATATGGTCTGTATGTGTAGGAAACACCCTTCTCTTGTTCTGGGCACACTCAGATTTCCTGCTGTATTAGAGACTCTAGAAAGCAAGAGCGTGCTTCTTGCTATAAAGCAGAGCGTGATGCATGGATGAGAACTATGCTGTGTGTTCACCTTCAGAAATGGAGTTAAATCCCAGGCTCTGTGTCTTCCTACAGGCAAGACTTCGTTTCACGTATGCGCAGTCACTTTTCAGCTCAAACGAACTACATCGTTCAAAAAGCTCACACGTTTCTCATCTTAACAGACAAGCATTGGATGTTAGAGGACCAGTGCTTTGTATCAGTTTAAGAAGCAGAGTTGGACTATATAATGTTCGTATGTGTAGGAAACACCGTTCTTTGTTCTCAGCACACTCACGTTTCCTGCTGTCTTAGAGACTCTAGAAAGCAAGAGCATGCTTCTCGCTCTAAAGCAGAGTGTGATCCATGGATGAGAACTATGCTGTGTGTTTCCCTTCAGAAATGGAGTTAAATCCCTGGCTGTGTGTCTTCCTACAAGCAAGACTTCGTTTCAGGTAAGGGCAGTCACTTTTCAGCTCAAACGAACTACATCGTTCACGGAGCTCACACGATTCTCATCTCAACAGACAAGCATTGGATATTAGAGGACCAGTGCTTTGTATCAGTTTAAGAAGCAGAGTGGACTAGATATGGTCCGTATGTGTAGGAAACACCGTTCTTTTGTTCTCAGCACACTCACGTTTCCTGCTGTCTTAGAGACTCTAGAAAGCAAGAGCATGCTTCTTGCTCTAAAGCAGAGTGTGATCCATGGATGAGAACTATGATGTGTGTTTTCCTTCAGTAATGGAGTTTAATCCAATTCTCTGTGTCTTCCTACAAGCAAGATTTCGTTTCAGGTAAGGGCAGTCATTTTTCGGCTCAAACGAACTACATCGTTCACGAAGCTCACACGTTTCTCATCTTAAGTGACAAGCATTGGATGATAGAGGTCCAGTGCTTTGTATCAGTTTCAGAAGCAGATTTGGACTACATATGGTCCGTATGTGTAGGAAACACCGTTTTTTGTTCTGGGTACACTCAGATTTCCTGCTGTATTAGAGAGTCTAGAAAGCAAGAGCGTGCTTCTTGCTGTTAAGCAGAGTGTGATCCATGGGTGAGAACTATGCTGTGTGTTTCCCTTCAGAAATGGAGTTAAATCCCTGGCTCTGTGTCTTCCTACAAGCAAGAATTCGTTTCAGGTATGGGGAGTCACTTTTCAGCTCAAAGGAACTACATCGTTCACGGAGCTCACACGTTTCTAATATTAACAGACAAGCATTGGATGTTAGAGGTCCAGTGCTTTGTATCAGTTTAAGAAGCAGAGTTGGACTAGATATGGTCTGTATGTGTAGGAAACACTGTTCTTTGTTTCAGCACACTCACGTTTCCTGCTGTCTTAGAGACTCTAGAAAGCAAGAGCATGCTTCTCGCTCTAAAGCAGAGTGTGATCCATGGATGAGAACTATGCTGTGTGTTTCCCTTCAGAAATGGAGTTAAATCCCAGGCTCTGTGTATTCCTACAAGCAAGACTTCGTTTCAGGTAAGGGCAGTCACTTTTCAGCTCAAACGAACTACATCGTTCACGGAGCTCACACGATTCTCATCTCAACAGACAAGCATTGGATGTTAGAGGACCAGTGCTTTGTATCAGTTTAAGAAGCAGAGTTGGACTAGATATGGTCCGTATGTGTAGGAAACACCGTTCTTTTGTTCTCAGCACACTCACGTTTCCTGCTGTCTTAGAGACTCTAGAAAGCAAGAGCATGCTTCTTGCTCTAAAGCAGAGTGTGATCCATGGATGAGAACTATGATGTGTGTTTCCCTTCAGTAATGGAGTTAAATCCCATGATCTGTGTCTTCCTACAAGCAAGACTTCGTTTCAGGTAAGGGCAGTCATTTTTCGGCTCAAACGAACTACATCGTTCACGAAGCTCACACGTTTCTCATCTTAACTGACAAGCATTGGATGTTAGAGGTCCAGTGCTTTGTATCAGTTTCAGAAGCAGATTTGGACTACATATGGTCCGTATGTGTAGGAAACACCGTTTTTTGTTCTGGGCACACTCAGATTTCCTGCTGTATTAGAGAGTCTAGAAAGCAAGAACGTGCTTCTTGCTGTTAAGCAGAGTGTGATCCATGGGTGAGAACTATGCTGTGTGTTTCCCTTCAGAAATGGAGTTAAATCCCTGGCTCTGTGTCTTCCTACAAGCAAGAATTCGTTTCAGGTAAGGGCAGTCACTTTTCAGCTCAAAGGAACTACATCGTTCACGGAGCTCACACGTTTCTAATATTAACAGACAAGCATTGGATGTTAGAGGTCCAGTGCTTTGTATCAGTTTAAGAAGCAGAGTTGGACTAGATATGGTCTGTATGTGTAGGAAACACTGTTCTTTGTTCTCAGCACACTCACGTTTCCTGCTGTCTTAGAGACTCTAGAAAGCAAGAGCATGCTTCTCGCTCTAAAGCAGAGTGTGATCCATGGATGAGAACTATGCTGTGTGTTTCCCTTCAGAAATGGAGTTAAATCCCTGGCTGTGTGTCTTCCTACAAGCAAGACTTCGTTTCAGGTAAGGGCAGTCACTTTTCAGCTCAAACGAACTACATCGTTCACGGAGCTCACACGATTCTCATCTCAACAGACAAGCATTGGATGTTAGAGGACCAGTGCTTTGTATCAGTTTAAGAAGCAGAGTTGGACTAGATATGGTCCGTATGTGTAGGAAACACCGTTCTTTTGTTCTCAGCACACTCACCTTTCCTGCTGTCTTAGAGACTCTAGAAAGCAAGAGCATGCTTCTTGCTCTAAAGCAGAGTGTGATCCATGGATGAGAACTATGATGTGTGTTTTCCTTCAGTAATGGAGTTTAATCCAATTCTCTGTGTCTTCCTACAAGCAAGACTTCGTTTCAGGTAAGGGCAGTCATTTTTCGGCTCAAACGAACTACATCGTTCACGAAGCTCACACGTTTCTCATCTTAACTGACAAGCATTGGATGTTAGAGGTCCAGTGCTTTGTATCAGTTTCAGAAGCAGATTTGGACTACATATGGTCCGTATGTGTAGGAAACACCGTTTTTTGTTCTGGGCACACTCAGATTTCCTGCTGTATTAGAGAGTCTAGAAAGCAAGAGCGTGCTTCTTGCTGTTATGCAGAGTGTGATCCATGGGTGAGAACTATGCTGTGTGTTTCCCTTCAGAAATGGAGTTAAATCCCTGGCTCTGTGTCTTCCTACAAGCAAGAATTCGTTTCAGGTAAGGGCAGTCACTTTTCAGCTCAAAGGAACTACATCGTTCACGGAGCTCACACGATTCTCATCTCAACAGACAAGCATTGGATGTTAGAGGACCAGTGCTTTGTATCAGTTTAAGAAGCAGAGTTGGACTAGATATGGTCCGTATGTGTAGGAAACACCGTTCTTTTTTTCTCAGCACACTCACGTTTCCTGCTGTCTTAGAGACTCTAGAAAGCAAGAGCATGCTTCTTGCTCTAAAGCAGAGTGTGATCCATGGATGAGAACTATGATGTGTGTTTCCCTTCAGTAATGGAGTTAAATCCCATGATCTGTGTCTTCCTACAAGCAAGACTTCGTTTCAGGTAAGGGCAGTCACTTTTCAGCTCAAACGAACTACATCGTTCACGGAGCTCACACGATTCTCATCTCAACAGACAAGCATTGGATGTTAGAGGACCAGTGCTTTGTATCAGTTTAAGAAGCAGAGTTGGACTAGATATGGTCCGTATGTGTAGGAAACACCGTTCTTTTGTTCTCAGCACACTCACGTTTCCTGCTGTCTTAGAGACTCTAGAAAGCAAGAGCATGCTTCTTGCTCTAAAGCAGAGTGTGATCCATGGATGAGAACTATGATGTGTGTTTCCCTTCAGTAATGGAGTTAAATCCCATGATCTGTGTCTTCCTACAAGCAAGACTTCGTTTCAGGTAAGGGCAGTCATTTTTCGGCTCAAACGAACTACATCGTTCACGAAGCTCACACGTTTCTCATCTTAACTGACAAGCATTGGATGTTAGAGGAACAGTGCATTGTATCAGTTTCAGAAGCAGATTTGGACTACATATGGTCCGTATGTGTAGGAAACACCGTTCTTTTGTTCTGGGCACACTCAGATTTCCTGCTGTATTAGAGACTCTAGAAAGCATGAGCGTGCTTCTTGCTCTAAAGCAGAGTGTGATCCATGGGTGAGAACTATGCTGTGTGTTTCCCTTCGGAAACGGAGTTAAATCCCAGGGTCTGTGTCTTCCTACATGCAAGACTTCGTTTCAGGTGAGGGCAGTCACTTTTCAGCTCAAACGAACTATATCGTTCACGAAGCTCACACGTTTCTCATCTTAACAGAAAAGCATTGGATGTTAGAGGACCAGTTCTATGTATCAGTTTAAGAAGCAGAGTTGGACTAGATATGGTCCGTATGTGTAGGAAACACCGTTCTTTTGTTCTCAGCACACTCACGTTTCCTGCTGTCTTAGAGACTCTAGAAAGCAAGAGCGTGCTTCTTGTTCTAAAGCAGAGTGTGATCAATGGATGAGAACACTGCTGTATGTTTCACTTCAGAAATGGTGTTAAATCCCAGGCTCTGAGTCTTCCTACAAGCAAGACTTCGTTTCAGGTAAGGTCAGTCATTTTTTTGCTCAAACGAACTACATCGTTCACGAAGCTCACACGTTTCTCATCTTAACTGACAAGCATTGGAAGTTAGAGGACCATTGCATTGTATCAGTTTCAGAAGCAGATTTGGACTACATATGGTCCGTATGTGTAGGAAACACCGTTCTTTTGTTCTGGGCACACTCAGATTTCCTGCTGTATTAGAGACTCTAGAAAGCAAGAGCGTGCTTCTTGCTATAAAGCACAGCGTGATGCATGGATGAGAACTATGCTGTGTGTTTACCTTCATAAATGGAGTTAAATCCCAGGCTCTGTGTCTTCCTACAGGTAAGACTTCGTTTCAGGTAAGGGCAGTCACTTTTCAGCTCAAATGAACTACATCGTTCAAAAAGCTCACAGGTTTCTCATCTTAACAGACAAGCATTGGATGTTAGAGGACCAGTGCTTTGTATCAATTTCAGAAGCAGAGTTGGACTATATAATGTTCGTATGTGTAGGAAACACCGTTCTTTTTTCTCAGCACACTCACGTTTCGTGCTGTCTTAGAGACTCTAGAAAGCAAGAGCGTGCTTCTTGTTCTAAAGCAGAGTGTGATCAATGGATGAGAACACTGCTGTGTGTTTCACTTCAGAAATGGAGTTGAATCCCAGGCTCTGTGTCTTCCTACAAGGAAGACTTCGTTTCAGGTAAGGGCAGTCACTTTTCTGCTCAAACTAACTACATTGTTCATGAAGCTCACACATTTCTTTCTTAACTGACAAGCATTGGATGTGAGAGGACAAGAGCTTTGTATCAGTTTCAGAAGCAGATTTGGACTACATATTTTCCGTATGTGTAGGGAACTCCGTTCTTTAGTTCTGGGCACACTCAGATTTCCTGCTGTATTAGAGAGTCTAGAAAGCAAGAGCGTGCTTCTTGCTGTTAAGCAGAGTGTGATCCATGGGTGAGAACTATGCTGTGTGTTTCCCTTCAGAAATGGAGTTAAATCCCTGGCTCTGTGTCTTCCTACAAGCAAGAATTCGTTTCAGGTAAGGGCAGTCACTTTTCAGCTCAAAGGAACTACATCGTTCACGGAGCTCACACGTTTCTAATATTAACAGACAAGCATTGGATGTTAGAGGTCCAGTGCTTTGTATCAGTTTAAGAAGCAGAGTTGGACTAGATATGGTCTGTATGTGTAGGAAACACTGTTCTTTGTTCTCAGCACACTCACGTTTCCTGCTGTCTTAGAGACTCTAGAAAGCAAGAGCATGCTTCTCGCTCTAAAGCAGAGTGTGATCCATGGATGAGAACTATGCTGTGTGTTTCCCTTCAGAAATGGAGTTAAATCCCAGGCTCTGTGTCTTCCTACAAGCAAGACTTCGTTTCAGGTAAGGGCAGTCACTTTTCAGCTCAAACGAACTACATCGTTCACGGAGCTCACACGATTCTCATCTCAACAGACAAGCATTGGATGTTAGAGGACCAGTGCTTTGTATCAGTTTAAGAAGCAGAGTTGGACTAGATATGGTCCGTATGTGTAGGAAACACCGTTCTTTTGTTCTCAGCACACTCACGTTTCCTGCTGTCTTAGAGACTCTAGAAGCAAGAGCGTGCTTCTTGTTCTAAAGCAGAGTGTGATCAATGGATGAGAACACTGCTGTATGTTTCACTTCAGAAATGGTGTTAAATCCCAGGCTCTGAGTCTTCCTACAAGCAAGACTTCGTTTCAGGTAAGGTCAGTCATTTTTTTGCTCAAACGAACTACATCGTTCACGAAGCTCACACGTTTCTCATCTTAACTGACAAGCATTGGAAGTTAGAGGACCATTGCATTGTATCAGTTTCAGAAGCAGATTTGGACTACATATGGTCCGTATGTGTAGGAAACACCCTTCTCTTGTTCTGGGCACACTCAGATTTCCTGCAGTATTAGAGACTCTAGAAAGCAAGAGCGTGCTTCTTGCTATAAAGCAGAGCGTGATGCATGGATGAGAACTATGCTGTGTGTTTACCTTCAGAAATGGAGTTAAATCCCAGGCTCTGTGTCTTCCTACAGGCAAGACTTCGTTTCACGTAAGGGCAGTCACTTTTCAGCTCAAACGAACTACATCGTTCAAAAAGCTCACACGTTTCTCATCTTAACAGACAAGCATTGGATGTTAGAGGACCAGTGCTTTGTATCAGTTTAAGAAGCAGAGTTGGACTATATAATGTTCGTATGTGTAGGAAACACCGTTCTTTGTTCTCAGCACACTCACGTTTACTGCTGTCTTAGAGACTCTAGAAAGCAAGAGCATGCTTCTCGCTCTAAAGCAGAGTGTGATCCATGGATGAGAACTATGCTGTGTGTTTCCCTTCAGAAATGGAGTTAAATCCCTGGCTCTGTGTCTTCCTACAAGCAAGACTTCGTTTCAGGTAAGGGCAGTCACTTTTCAGCTCAAACGAACTACATCATTCACGGAGCTCACACGATTCTCACCTCAACAGACAAGCATTGGATGTTAGAGGACCAGTGCTTTGTATCAGTTTAAGAAGCAGAGTTGGACTAGATATGGTCCGTATGTTTAGGAAACACCGTTCTTTTGTTCTCAGCACACTCACGTTTCCTGCTGTCTTAGAGACTCTAGAAAGCAAGAGCATGCTTCTTGCTCTAAAGCAGAGTGTGATCCATGGATGAGAACTATGATGTGTGTTTCCCTTCAGTAATGGAGTTTAATCCAATTCTCTGTGTCTTCCTACAAGCAAGACTTCGTTTCAGGTAAGGGCAGTCATTTTTCGGCTCAAACGAACTACATCGTTCACGAAGCTCACACGTTTCTCATCTTAACTGACAAGCATTGGATGTTAGAGGTCCAGTGCTTTGTATCAGTTTCAGAAGCAGAGTTGGACTACATATGGTCCGTATGTGTAGGAAACACCGTTCTTTTGTTCTGGGCACACTCAGATTTCCTGCTGTATTAGAGACTCTAGAAAGCAAGAGCGTGCTTCTTGCTATAAAGCACAGCGTGATGCATGGATGAGAACTATGCTGTGTGTTTACCTTCATAAATGGAGTTAAATCCCAGGCTCTGTGTCTTCCTACAGGTAAGACTTCGTTTCAGGTAACGGCAGTCACTTTTCAGCTCAAATGAACTACATCGTTCAAAAAGCTCACAGGTTTCTCATCTTAACAGACAAGCATTGGATGTTAGAGGACCAGTGCTTTGTATCAATTTCAGAAGCAGAGTTGGACTATATAATGTTCGTATGTGTAGGAAACACCGTTCTTTTTTCTCAGCACACTCACGTTTCCTGCTGTCTTAGAGACTCTAGAAAGCAAGAGCGTGCTTCTTGTTCTAAAGCAGAGTGTGATCAATGGATGAGAACACTGCTGTGTGTTTCACTTCAGAAATGGAGTTGAATCCCAGGCTCTGTGTCTTCCTACAAGGAAGACTTCGTTTCAGGTAAGGGCAGTCACTTTTCTGCTCAAACTAACTACATTGTTCATGAAGCTCACACATTTCTTTCTTAAATGACAAGCATTGGATGTGAGAGGACAAGAGCTTTGTATCAGTTTCAGAAGCAGATTTGGACTACATATTTTCCGTATGTGTAGGGAACTCCGTTCTTTAGTTCTGGGCACACTCAGATTTCCTGCTGTATTAGAGAGTCTAGAAAGCAAGAGCGTGCTTCTTGCTGTTAAGCAGAGTGTGATCCATGGGTGAGAACTATGCTGTGTGTTTCCCTTCAGAAATGGAGTTAAATCCCTGGCTCTGTGTCTTCCTACAAGCAAGAATTCGTTTCAGGTAAGGGCAGTCACTTTTCAGCTCAAAGGAACTACATCGTTCACGGAGCTCACACGTTTCTAATATTAACAGACAAGCATTGGATGTTAGAGGTCCAGTGCTTTGTATCAGTTTAAGAAGCAGAGTTGGACTAGATATGGTCTGTATGTGTAGGAAACACTGTTCTTTGTTCTCAGCACACTCACGTTTCCTGCTGTCTTAGAGACTCTAGAAAGCAAGAGCATGCTTCTCGCTCTAAAGCAGAGTGTGATCCATGGATGAGAACTATGCTGTGTGTTTCCCTTCAGAAATGGAGTTAAATCCCAGGCTCTGTGTCATCCTACAAGCAAGACTTCGTTTCAGGTAAGGGCAGTCACTTTTCAGCTCAAACGAACTACATCGTTCACGGAGCTCACACGATTCTCATCTCAACAGACAAGCATTGGATGTTAGAGGACCAGTGCTTTGTATCAGTTTAAGAAGCAGAGTTGGACTACATATGGTCCGTATGTGTAGGAAACACCGTTCTTTTGTTCTCAGCACACTCACGTTTCCTGCTGTCTTAGAGACTCTAGAAGCAAGAGCGTGCTTCTTGTTCTAAAGCAGAGTGTGATCAATGGATGAGAACACTGCTGTATGTTTCACTTCAGAAATGGTGTTAAATCCCAGGCTCTGAGTCTTCCTACAAGCAAGACTTCGTTTCAGGTAAGGTCAGTCATTTTTTTGCTCAAACGAACTACATCGTTCACGAAGCTCACACGTTTCTCATCTTAACTGACAAGCATTGGAAGTTAGAGGACCATTGCATTGTATCAGTTTCAGAAGCAGATTTGGACTACATATGGTCCGTATGTGTAGGAAACACCCTTCTCTTGTTCTGGGCACACTCAGATTTCCTGCAGTATTAGAGACTCTAGAAAGCAAGAGCGTGCTTCTTGCTATAAAGCAGAGCGTGATGCATGGATGAGAACTATGCTGTGTGTTTACCTTCAGAAATGGAGTTAAATCCCAGGCTCTGTGTCTTCCTACAGGCAAGACTTCGTTTCACGTAAGGGCAGTCACTTTTCAGCTCAAACGAACTACATCGTTCAAAAAGCTCACACGTTTCTCATCTTAACAGACAAGCATTGGATGTTAGAGGACCAGTGCTTTGTATCAGTTTAAGAAGCAGAGTTGGACTATATAATGTTCGTATATGTAGGAAACACCGTTCTTTTGTTCTGAGCACACTCACGTTTCCTGCTGTCTCAGAGACTCTAGAAAGCAAGAGCATGCTTCTTGCTCTAAAGCAGAGTGTGATCCATGGATGAGAACTATGATGTGTGTTTCCCTTCAGTAATGGAGTTTAATCCAATTCTCTGTGTCTTCCTACAAGCAAGACTTCGTTTCAGGTAAGGGCAGTCATTTTTCGGCTCAAACGAACTACATCGTTCACGAAGCTCACACGTTTCTCATCTTAACTGACAAGCATTGGATGTTAGAGGTCCAGTGCTTTGTATCAGTTTCAGAAGCAGATTTGGACTACATATGGTCCGTATGTGTAGGAAACACCGTTCTTTTGTTCTGGGCACACTCAGATTTCCTGCTGTATTAGAGACTCTAGAAAGCAAGAGCGTGCTTCTTGCTATAAAGCACAGCGTGATGCATGGATGAGAACTATGCTGTGTGTTTACCTTCAGAAATGGAGTTAAATCCCAGGCTCTGTGTCTTCCTACAGGTAAGACTTCGTTTCAGGTAAGGGCAGTCACTTTTCAGCTCAAATGAACTACATCGTTCAAAAAGCTCACAGGTTTCTCATCTTAACAGACAAGCATTGGATGTTAGAGGACCAGTGCATTGTATCAGTTTCAGAAGCAAATTTGGACTACATATGGTCCGTATGTGTAGGTAACACCGTTCTTTTGTTCTGGGCACACTCAGATTTCCTGCTGTATTAGAGACTCTAGAAAGCATGAACGTGATTCTTGCTCTAAAGCAGAGTGTGATCCATGGGTGAGAACTATGCTGTGTGTTTCCCTTCGGAAACGGAGTTAAATCCCAGGGTCTGTGTCTTCCTACAGGCAAGACTTCTTTTCAGGTGAGGGCAGTCACTTTTCAGCTCAAACGAACTATATCGTTCACGAAGCTCACACGTTTCTCATCTTAACAGAAAAGCATTGGATGTTAGAGGACCAGTGCTATGTATCAGTTTAAGAAGCAGAGTTGGACTAGAAATGGTCCGTATGTGTAGGAAACACCGTTCTTTTGTTCTCAGCACACTCACGTTTCCTGCTGTCTTAGAGACTCTAGAAAGCAAGAGCGTGCTTCTTGTTCTAAAGCAGAGTGTGATCAATGGATGAGAACACTGCTGTATGTTTCACTTCAGAAATGGTGTTAAATCCCAGGCTCTGAGTCTTCCTACAAGCAAGACTTCGTTTCAGGTAAGGTCAGTCATTTTTTTGCTCAAACGAACTACATCGTTCACGAAGCTCACACGTTTCTCATCTTAACTGACAAGCATTGGAAGTTAGAGGACCATTGCATTGTATCAGTTTCAGAAGCAGATTTGGACTACATATGGTCCGTATGTGTAGGAAACACCCTTCTCTTGTTCTGGGCACACTCAGATTTCCTGCAGTATTAGAGACTCTAGAAAGCAAGAGCGTGCTTCTTGCTATAAAGCAGAGCGTGATGCATGGATGAGAACTATGCTGTGTGTTTACCTTCAGAAATGGAGTTAAATCCCAGGCTCTGTGTCTTCCTACAGGCAAGACTTCGTTTCACGTAAGGGCAGTCACTTTTCAGCTCAAACGAACTACATCGTTCAAAAAGCTCACACGTTTCTCATCTTAACAGACAAGCATTGGATGTTAGAGGACCAGTGCTTTGTATCAGTTTAAGAAGCAGAGTTGGACTATATAATGTTCGTATGTGTAGGAAACACCGTTCTTTGTTCTCAGCACACTCACGTTTCCTGCTGTCTTAGAGACTCTAGAAAGCAAGAGCATGCTTCTCGCTCTAAAGCAGAGTGTGATCCATGGATGAGAACTATGCTGTGTGTTTCCCTTCAGAAATGGAGTTAAATCCCTGGCTCTGTGTCTTCCTACAAGCAAGACTTCGTTTCAGGTAAGGGCAGTCACTTTTCAGCTCAAACGAACTACATCGTTCACGGAGCTCACACGATTCTCACCTCAACAGACAAGCATTGGATGTTAGAGGACCAGTGCTTTGTATCAGTTTAAGAAGCAGAGTTGGACTAGATATGGTCCGTATGTTTAGGAAACACCGTTCTTTTGTTCTCAGCACACTCACGTTTCCTGCTGTCTTAGAGACTCTAGAAAGCAAGAGCATGCTTCTTGCTCTAAAGCAGAGTGTGATCCATGGATGAGAACTATGATGTGTGTTTCCCTTCAGTAATGGAGTTTAATCCAATTCTCTGTGTCTTCCTACAAGCAAGACTTCGTTTCAGGTAAGGGCAGTCATTTTTCGGCTCAAACGAACTACATCGTTCACGAAGCTCACACGTTTCTCATCTTAACTGACAAGCATTGGATGTTAGAGGTCCAGTGCTTTGTATCAGTTTCAGAAGCAGATTTGGACTACATATGGTCCGTATGTGTAGGAAACACCGTTCTTTTGTTCTGGGCACACTCAGATTTCCTGCTGTATTAGAGACTCTAGAAAGCAAGAGCGTGCTTCTTGCTATAAAGCACAGCGTGATGCATGGATGAGAACTATGCTGTGTGTTTACCTTCAGAAATGGAGTTAAATCCCAGGCTCTGTGTCTTCCTACAGGTAAGACTTCGTTTCAGGTAAGGGCAGTCACTTTTCAGCTCAAATGAACTACATCGTTCAAAAAGCTCACAGGTTTCTCATCTTAACAGACAAGCATTGGATGTTAGAGGACCAGTGCTTTGTATCAATTTCAGAAGCAGAGTTGGACTATATAATGTTCGTATGTGTAGGAAACACCGTTCTTTTTTCTCAGCACACTCATGTTTCCTGCTGTCTTAGAGACTCTAGAAAGCAAGAGCGTGCTTCTTGTTCTAAAGCAGAGTGTGATCAATGGATGAGAACACTGCTGTGTGTTTCACTTCAGAAATGGAGTTGAATCCCAGGCTCTGTGTCTTCCTACAAGGAAGACTTCGTTTCAGGTAAGGGCAGTCACTTTTCTGCTCAAACTAACTACATTGTTCATGAAGCTCACACATTTCTTTCTTAACTGACAAGCATTGGATGTGAGAGGACAAGAGCTTTGTGTCAGTTTCAGAAGCAGATTTGGACTACATATTTTCCGTATGTGTAGGGAACTCCGTTCTTTAGTTCTGGGCACACTCAGAT
Source organism: Onychomys leucogaster (assembly GCA_949786385.1). NCBI lineage: Eukaryota > Metazoa > Chordata > Mammalia > Rodentia > Cricetidae > Onychomys > Onychomys leucogaster. The sequence goes on from CATKUP010000025.1 coordinate 2,646,466, forward strand.
TTCCTGCTGTATTAGAGAGTCTAGAAAGCAAGAGCGTGCTTCTTGCTGTTAAGCAGAGTGTGATCCATGGGTGAGAACTATGCTGTGTGTTTCCCTTCAGAAATGGAGTTAAATCCCTGGCTCTGTGTCTTCCTACAAGCAAGAATTCGTTTCAGGTAAGGGCAGTCACTTTTCAGCTCAAAGGAACTACATCGTTCACGGAGCTCACACGTTTCTAATATTAACAGACAAGCATTGGATGTCAGAGGTCCAGTGCTTTGTATCAGTTAAAGAAGCAGAGTTGGACTAGATATGGTCTGTATGTGTAGGAAACACTGTTCTTTGTTCTCAGCACACTCACGTTTCCTGCTGTCTTAGAGACTCTAGAAAGCAAGAGCATGCTTCTCGCTCTAAAGCAGAGTGTGATCCATGGATGAGAACTATGCTGTGTGTTTCCCTTCAGAAATGGTGTTAAATCCCAGGCTCTGTGTCTTCCTACAAGCAAGACTTCGTTTCAGGTAATGGCAGTCACTTTTCAGCTCAAACGAACTACATCGTTCACGGAGCTCACACGATTCTCATCTCAACAGACAAGCATTGGATGTTAGAGGACCAGTGCTTTGTATCAGTTTAAGAAGCAGAGTTGGACTAGATATGGTCCGTATGTGTAGGAAACACCGTTCTTTTGTTCTCAGCACACTCACGTTTCCTGCTGTCTTAGAGACTCTAGAAAGCAAGAGCATGCTTCTTGCTCTAAAGCAGAGTGTGATCCATGGATGAGAACTATGATGTGTGTTTCCCTTCAGTAATGGAGTTAAATCCCTGGCTCTGTGTCTTCCTACATGCAAGACTTCGTTTCAGGTGAGGGCAGTCACTCTTCAGCTCAAATGAACTACATCGTTCACAAAGCTCACACGTTTCTCCTCTTAACAGAAAAGCATTGGATGTTAGAGGACCAGTGCTTTGTATCAGTTTCAGAAGCAGAGTTGGACTAGATATGGTCCGTATGTGTAGGAAACTCCGTTCTTTTGTTCTAGGCAAACTCAGATTTCCTGCTGTATTAGAGATTCTAGAAAGCAAGAGCATGCTTCTCGCTCTAAAGCAGAGTTTGATCCAGGGATGAGAACTATGCTGTGAGTTTCCCTTCAGAAATGGAGTTAAATCCCAGGCTTTGTGTCTTCCTACAAGCAAGACTTCGTTTCAGGTAAGGGCAGTCACTTTTCAGCTCAAACGAACTACATCGTTCACGGAGCTCACACGTTTCTCATCTCTACAGACAAGCATTGGATGTTAGAGGACCAGTGCTTTGTATCAGTTTAAGAAGTAGAGTTGGACTAGATATGGTCCGTATGTGTAGGAACCACCGTTCCTTGGTCTCAGCACACTCACGTTTCCTGCTGTCTTAGAGACTCTAGAAAGCAAGAGCATGCTTCTTGCTCTAAAGCAGAGTGTGATACATGGATGAGAACTATGCTGTGTGTTTCCCTTCAGAAATGGAATTAAATCCCAGGCTCTGTGTCTTCCTACAAGCAAGACTTCCTTTCAGGTAAGGGCAGTCACTTTTCAGCTCAAACGAATTACATCATTCACTGAGCTCACACGTTTCTCATATTAACAGACAAGCATTGGATGTTAGAGGACCAGTGCTATGTATCAGTTTAAGAAGCAGAGTTGGACTAGATATGGTCCGTATGTGTAGGAAACACCGTTCTTTTGTTCTCAGCACACTCACGTTTCCTGCTGTCTTAGAGACTCTAGAAAGCAAGAGCGTGCTTCTTGTTCTAAAGCAGAGTGTGATCAATGGATGAGAACACTGCTGTATGTTTCACTTCAGAAATGGTGTTAAATCCCAGGCTCTGAGTCTTCCTACAAGCAAGACTTCGTTTCAGGTAAGGTCAGTCATTTTTTTGCTCAAACGAACTACATCGTTCACGAAGCTCACACGTTTCTCATCTTAACTGACAAGCATTGGAAGTTAGAGGACCATTGCATTGTATCAGTTTCAGAAGCAGATTTGGACTACATATGGTCCGTATGTGTAGGAAACACCCTTCTCTTGTTCTGGGCACACTCAGATTTCCTGCTGTATTAGAGACTCTAGAAAGCAAGAGCGTGCTTCTTGCTGTAAAGCAGAGCGTGATGCATGGATGAGAACTATGCTGTGTGTTTACCTTCAGAAATGGAGTTAAATCCCAGGCTCTGTGTCTTCCTACAAGCAAGACTTCGTTTCAGGTAAGGGCAGTCACTTTTCAGCTCAAACGAACTACATCGTTCACGGAGCTCACACGATTCTCATCTCAACAGACAAGCATTGGATGTTAGAGGAACAGTGCTTTGTATCAGTTTAAGAAGCAGAGTTGGACTAGATATGGTCCGTATGTGTAGGAAACACCGTTCTTTTGTTCTCAGCACACTCACGTTTCCTGCTGTCTTAGAGACTCTAGAAAGCAAGAGCATGCTTCTTGCTCTAAAGCAGAGTGTGATCCATGGATGACAACTATGATGTGTGTTTCCCTTCAGTAATGGAGTTAAATCCCATGATCTGTGTCTTCCTACAAGCAAGACTTCGTTTCAGGTAAGGGCAGTCATTTTTCGGCTCAAACGAACTACATCGTTCACGAAGCTCACACGTTTCTCATCTTAACTGACAAGCATTGGATGTTAGAGGAACAGTGCATTGTATCACTTTCAGAAGCAGATTTGGACTACATATGGTCCGTATGTGTAGGAAACACCGTTCTTTTGTTCTGGGCACACTCAGATTTCCTGCTGTATTAGAGACTCTAGAAAGCATGAGCGTGCTTCTTGCTCTAAAGCAGAGTGTGATCCATGGGTGAGAACTATGCTGTGTGTTTTCCTTCAGAAATGGAGTTAAATCCCTGGCTCTGTGTCTTCCTACATGCAAGACTTCGTTTCAGGTGAGGGCAGTCACTTTTCAGCTCAAACGAACTACATCGTTCACGAAGCTCACACGTTTCTCCTCTTAACAGAAAAGCATTGGATGTTAGAGGACCAGTGCTTTGTATCAGTTTCAGAAGCAGAGTTGGACTAGATATGGTCCGTATGTGTAGGAAACTCCGTTCTTTTGTTCTAGGCACACTCAGATTTCCTGCTGTATTAGAGATTCTAGAAAGCAAGAGCATGCTTCTCGCTCTAAAGCAGAGTTTGATCCAGGGATGAGAACTATGCTGTGAGTTTCCCTTCAGAAATGGAGTTAAATCCCAGGCTTTGTGTCTTCCTACAAGCAAGACTTCGTTTCAGGTAAGGGCAGTCACTTTTCAGCTCAAACGAACTACATCGTTCATGGAGCTCACACGTTTCTCATCTCTACAGACAAGCATTGGATGTTAGAGGACCAGTGCTTTGTATCAGTTTAAGAAGTAGAGTTGGACTAGATATGGTCCGTATGTGTAGGAACCACCGTTCCTTGGTCTCAGCACACTCACGTTTCCTGCTGTCTTAGAGACTCTAGAAAGCAAGAGCATGCTTCTTGCTCTAAAGCAGAGTGTGATACATGGATGAGAACTATGCTGTGTGTTTCCCTTCAGAAATGGAGTTAAATCCCAGGCTCTGTGTCTTCCTACAAGCAAGACTTCCTTTCACGTAAGGGCAGTCACATTTCAGCTCAAACGAATTACATCATTCACTGAGCTCACACGTTTCTCATATTAACAGACAAGCATTGGATGTTAGAGGACCAGTGCTATGTATCAGTTTAAGAAGCAGAGTTGGACTAGATATGGTCCGTATGTGTAGGAAACACCGTTCTTTTGTTCTCAGCACACTCACGTTTCCTGCTGTCTTAGAGACTCTAGAAAGCAAGAGCGTGCTTCTTGTTCTAAAGCAGAGTGTGATCAATGGATGAGAACACTGCTGTATGTTTCACTTCAGAAATGGTGTTAAATCCCAGGCTCTGAGTCTTCCTACAAGCAAGACTTCGTTTCAGGTAAGGTCAGTCATTTTTTTGCTCAAACGAACTACATCGTTCACGAAGCTCACACGTTTCTCATCTTAACTGACAAGCATTGGAAGTTAGAGGACCATTGCATTGTATCAGTTTCAGAAGCAGATTTGGACTACATATGGTCCGTATGTGTAGGAAACACCCTTCTCTTGTTCTGGGCACACTCAGATTTCCTGCTGTATTAGAGACTCTAGAAAGCAAGAGCGTGCTTCTTGCTGTAAAGCAGAGCGTGATGCATGGATGAGAACTATGCTGTGTGTTTACCTTCAGAAATGGAGTTAAATCCCAGGCTCTGTGTCTTCCTACAAGCAAGACTTCGTTTCACGTAAGGGCAGTCACTTTTCAGCTCAAACGAACTACATCGTTCAAAAAGCTCACACGTTTCTCATCTTAACAGACAAGCATTGGATGTTAGAGGACCAGTGCTTTGTATCAGTTTAAGAAGCAGAGTTGGACTATATAATGTTCGTATGTGTAGGAAACACCGTTCTTTGTTCTCAGCACACTCACGTTTCCTGCTGTCTTAGAGACTCTAGAAAGCAAGAGCATGCTTCTCGCTCTAAAGCAGAGTGTGATCCATGGATGAGAACTATGCTGTGTGTTTCCCTTCAGAAATGGAGTTAAATCCCTGGCTCTGTGTCTTCCTACAAGCAAGACTTCGTTTCAGGTAAGGGCAGTCACTTTTCAGCTCAAACGAACTACATCGTTCACGGAGCTCACACGATTCTCATCTCAACAGACAAGCATTGGATGTTAGAGGACCAGTGCTTTGTATCAGTTTAAGAAGCAGAGTTGGACTAGATATGGTCCGTATGTGTAGGAAACACCGTTCTTTTGTTCTCAGCACACTCACGTTTCCTGCTGTCTTAGAGACTCTAGAAAGCAAGAGCATGCTTCTTGCTCTAAAGCAGAGTGTGATCCATGGATGAGAACTATGATGTGTGTTTCCCTTCAGTAATGGAGTTTGATCCCATTCTCTGTGTCTTCCTACAAGCAAGACTTCGTTTCAGGTAAGGGCAGTCATTTTTCGGCTCAAACGAACTACATCGTTCACGAAGCTCACACGTTTCTCATCTTAACTGACAAGCATTGGATGTTAGAGGTCCAGTGCTTTGTATCAGTTTAAGAAGCAGCGTTGGACTAGATATGGTCTGTATGTGTAGGAAACACCGTTCTTTGTTCTCAGCACACTCACGTTTCCTGCTGTCTTAGAGACTCTAGAAAGCAAGAGCATGCTTCTCGCTCTAAAGCAGAGTGTGATCCATGGATGAGAACTATGCTGTGTGTTTCCCTTCAGAAATGGAGTTAAATCCCAGGCTCTGTGTCTTCCTACAAGCAAGACTTCGTTTCAGGTAAGGGCAGTCACTTTTCAGCTGAAACGAACTACATCGTTCACGGAGCTCACACGATGCTCACCTAAACAGACAAGCATTGGATGTTAGAGGACCAGTGCTTTGTATCAGTTTAAGAAGCAGAGTTGGACTAGATATGGTCCGTATGTTTAGGAAACACCGTTCTTTTGTTCTCAGCACACTCACGTTTCCTGCTGTCTTAGAGACTCTAGAAAGCAAGAGCATGCTTCTTGCTCTAAAGCAGAGTGTGATCCATGGATGAGAACTATGATGTGTGTTTCCCTTCAGTAATGGAGTTTAATCCAATTCTCTGTGTCTTCCTACAAGCAAGACGTCGTTTCAGGTAAGGGCAGTCATTTTTCGGCTCAAACGAACTACATCGTTCACGAAGCTCACACGTTTCTCATCTTAACTGACAAGCATTGGATGTTAGAGGTCCAGTGCTTTGTATCAGTTTCAGAAGCAGATTTGGACTACATATGGTCCATATGTGTAGGAAACACCGTTCTTTTGTTCTGGGCACACTCAGATTTCCTGCTGTCTTAGATACTCTAGAAAGCAAGAGCGTGCTTCTTGCTATAAAGCACAGCGTGATGCATGGATGAGAACTATGCTGTGTGTTTACCTTCAGAAATGGAGTTAAATCCCAGGCTCTGTGTCTTCCTACAGGTAAGACTTCGTTTCAGGTAAGGGCAGTCACTTTTCAGCTCAAATGAACTACATCGTTCAAAAAGCTCACCGGTTTCTCATCTTAACAGACAAGCATTGGATGTTAGAGGACCAGTGCTTTGTATCAATTTCAGAAGCAGAGTTGGACTATATAATGTTCGTATGTGTAGGAAACACCGTTCTTTTTTCTCAGCACACTCACGTTTCCTGCTGTCTTAGAGACTCTAGAAAGCAAGAGCGTGCTTCTTGTTCTAAAGCAGAGTGTGATCAATGGATGAGAACACTGCTGTGTGTTTCACTTCAGAAATGGAGTTGAATCCCAGGCTCTGTGTCTTCCTACAAGGAAGACTTCGTTTCAGGTAAGGGCAGTCACTTTTCTGCTCAAACTAACTACATTGTTCATGAAGCTCACACATTTCTTTCTTAACTGACAAGCATTGGATGTGAGAGGACAAGAGCTTTGTATCAGTTTCAGAAGCAGATTTGGACTACATATTTTCCGTATGTGTAGGGAACTCCGTTCTTTAGTTCTGGGCACACTCAGATTTCCTGCTGTATTAGAGAGTCTAGAAAGCAAGAGCGTGCTTCTTGCTGTTAAGCAGAGTGTGATCCATGGGTGAGAACTATGCTGTGTGTTTCCCTTCAGAAATGGAGTTAAATCCCTGGCTCTGTGTCTTCCTACAAGCAAGAATTCGTTTCAGGTAAGGGCAGTCACTTTTCAGCTCAAAGGAACTACATCGTTCACGGAGCTCACACGTTTCTAATATTAACAGACAAGCATTGGATGTCAGAGGTCCAGTGCTTTGTATCAGTTTAAGAAGCAGAGTTGGACTAGATATGGTCTGTATGTGTAGGAAACACCGTTCTTTTGTTCTCAGCACACTCACGTTTCCTGCTGTCTTAGAGACTCTAGAAAGCATGAGCGTGCTTCTTGCTCTAAAGCAGAGTGTGATCCATGGGTGAGAACTATGCTGTGTGTTTTCCTTCAGAAATGGAGTTAAATCCCTGGCTCTGTGTCTTCCTACATGCAAGACTTCGTTTCAGGTGAGGGCAGTCACTTTTCAGCTCAAATGAACTACATCGTTCACGAAGCTCACACGTTTCTCCTCTTAACAGAAAAGCATTGGATGTTAGAGGACCAGTGCTTTGTATCAGTTTCAGAAGCAGAGTTGGACTAGATATGGTCCGTATGTGTAGGAAACTCCGTTCTTTTGTTCTAGGCAAACTCAGATTACCTGCTGTATTAGAGATTCTAGAAAGCAAGAGCATGCTTCTCGCTCTAAAGCAGAGTTTGATCCAGGGATGAGAACTATGCTGTGAGTTTCCCTTCAGAAATGGAGTTAAATCCCAGGCTTTGTGTCTTCCTACAAGCAAGACTTCGTTTCAGGTAAGGGCAGTCACTTTTCAGCTCAAACGAACTACATCGTTCACGGAGCTCACACGTTTCTCATCTCTACAGACAAGCATTGGATGTTAGAGGACCAGTGCTTTGTATCAGTTTAAGAAGTAGGGTTGGACTAGATATGGTCCGTATGTGTAGGAACCACCGTTCCTTGGTCTCAGCACACTCATGTTTCCTGCTGTCTTAGAGACTCTAGAAAGCAAGAGCATGCTTCTCGCTCTAAAGCAGAGTGTGATCCATGGATGAGAACTATGCTGTGTGTTTCCCTTCAGAAATGGAGTTAAATCCCAGGCTCTGTGTCTTCCTACAAGCAAGACTTCGTTTCAGGTAAGGGCAGTCACTTTTCAGCTCAAACGAACTACATCGTTCACGGAGCTCACACGATTCTCATCTCAACAGACAAGCATTGGATGTTAGAGGACCAGTGCTTTGTATCAGTTTAAGAAGCAGAGTTGGACTAGATATGGTCCGTATGTGTAGGAAACACCGTTCTTTTGTTCTCAGCACACTCACGTTTCCTGCTGTCTTAGAGACTCTAGAAAGCAAGAGCATGCTTCTTGCTCTAAAGCAGAGTGTGATCCATGGATGAGAACTATGATGTGTGTTTCCCTTCAGTAATGGAGTTAAATCCCTGGCTCTGTGTCTTCCTACATGCAAGACTTCGTTTCAGGTGAGGGCAGTCACTCTTCAGCTCAAATGAACTACATCATTCACAAAGCTCACACGTTTCTCCTCTTAACAGAAAAGCATTGGATGTTAGAGGACCAGTGCTTTGTATCAGTTTCAGAAGCAGAGTTGGACTAGATATGGTCCGTATGTGTAGGAAACTCCGTTCTTTTGTTCTAGGCAAACTCAGATTTCCTGCTGTATTAGAGATTCTAGAAAGCAAGAGCATGCTTCTCGCTCTAAAGCAGAGTTTGATCCAGGGATGAGAACTATGCTGTGAGTTTCCCTTCAGAAATGGAGTTAAATCCCAGGCTTTGTGTCTTCCTACAAGCAAGACTTCGTTTCAGGTAAGGGCAGTCACTTTTCAGCTCAAACGAACTACATCGTTCACGGAGCTCACACGTTTCTCATCTCTACAGACAAGCATTGGATGTTAGAGGACCAGTGCTTTGTATCAGTTTAAGAAGTAGAGTTGGACTAGATATGGTCCGTATGTGTAGGAACCACCGTTCCTTGGTCTCAGCACACTCACGTTTCCTGCTGTCTTAGAGACTCTAGAAAGCAAGAGCATGCTTCTTGCTCTAAAGCAGAGTGTGATACATGGATGAGAACTATGCTGTGTGTTTCCCTTCAGAAATGGAATTAAATCCCAGGCTCTGTGTCTTCCTACAAGCAAGACTTCCTTTCAGGTAAGGGCAGTCACTTTTCAGCTCAAACGAATTACATCATTCACTGAGCTCACACGTTTCTCATATTAACAGACAAGCATTGGATGTTAGAGGACCAGTGCTATGTATCAGTTTAAGAAGCAGAGTTGGACTAGATATGGTCCGTATGTGTAGGAAACACCGTTCTTTTGTTCTTAGCACACTCACGTTTCCTGCTGTCTTAGAGACTCTAGAAAGCAAGAGCGTGCTTCTTGTTCTAAAGCAGAGTGTGATCAATGGATGAGAACACTGCTGTATGTTTCACTTCAGAAATGGTGTTAAATCCCAGGCTCTGAGTCTTCCTACAAGCAAGACTTCGTTTCAGGTAAGGTCAGTCATTTTTTTGCTCAAACGAACTACATCGTTCACGAAGCTCACACGTTTCTCATCTTAACTGACAAGCATTGGAAGTTAGAGGACCATTGCATTGTATCAGTTTCAGAAGCAGATTTGGACTACATATGGTCCGTATGTGTAGGAAACACCCTTCTCTTGTTCTGGGCACACTCAGATTTCCTGCTGTATTAGAGACTCTAGAAAGCAAGAGCGTGCTTCTTGCTGTAAAGCAGAGCGTGATGCATGGATGAGAACTATGCTGTGTGTTTACCTTCAGAAATGGAGTTAAATCCCAGGCTCTGTGTCTTCCTACAAGCAAGACTTCGTTTCACGTAAGGGCAGTCACTTTTCAGCTCAAACGAACTACATCGTTCAAAAAGCTCACACGTTTCTCATCTTAACAGACAAGCATTGGATGTTAGAGGACCAGTGCTTTGTATCAGTTTAAGAAGCAGAGTTGGACTATATAATGTTCGTATGTATAGGAAACACCGTTCTTTGTTCTCAGCACACTCACGTTTCCTGCTGTCTTAGAGACTCTAGAAAGCAAGAGCATGCTTCTCGCTCTAAAGCAGAGTGTGATCCATGGATGAGAACTATGCTGTGTGTTTCCCTTCAGAAATGGAGTTAAATCCCTGGCTCTGTGTCTTCCTACAAGCAAGACTTCGTTTCAGGTAAGGGCAGTCACTTTTCAGCTCAAACGAACTACATCGTTCACGGAGCTCACACGATTCTCATCTCAACAGACAAGCATTGGATGTTAGAGGACCAGTGCTTTGTATCAGTTTAAGAAGCAGAGTTGGACTAGATATGGTCCGTATGTGTAGGAAACACCGTTCTTTTGTTCTCAGCACACTCACGTTTCCTGCTGTCTTAGAGACTCTAGAAAGCAAGAGCATGCTTCTTGCTCTAAAGCAGAGTGTGATCCATGGATGAGAACTATGATGTGTGTTTCCCTTCAGTAATGGAGTTAAATCCCATGATCTGTGTCTTCCTACAAGCAAGACTTCGTTTCAGGTAAGGGCAGTCATTTTTCGGCTCAAACGAACTACATCGTTCACGAAGCTCACACGTTTCTCATCTTAACTGACAAGCATTGGATGTTAGAGGAACAGTGCATTGTATCACTTTCAGAAGCAGATTTGGACTACATATGGTCCGTATGTGTAGGAAACACCGTTCTTTTGTTTTGGGCACACTCAGATTTCCTGCTGTATTAGAGACTCTAGAAAGCATGAGCGTGCTTCTTGCTCTAAAGCAGAGTGTGATCCATGGATGAGAACTATGATGTGTGTTTCCCTTCAGTAATGGAGTTAAATCCCTGGCTCTGTGTCTTCCTACATGCAAGACTTCGTTTCAGGTGAGGGCAGTCACTCTTCAGCTCAAATGAACTACATCGTTCACAAAGCTCACACGTTTCTCCTCTTAACAGAAAAGCATTGGATGTTAGAGGACCAGTGCTTTGTATCAGTTTCAGAAGCAGAGTTGGACTAGATATGGTCCGTATGTGTAGGAAACTCCGTTCTTTTGTTCTAGGCAAACTCAGATTTCCTGCTGTATTAGAGATTCTAGAAAGCAAGAGCATGCTTCTCGCTCTAAAGCAGAGTTTGATCCAGGGATGAGAACTATGCTGTGAGTTTCCCTTCAGAAATGGAGTTAAATCCCAGGCTTTGTGTCTTCCTACAAGCAAGACTTCGTTTCAGGTAAGGGCAGTCACTTTTCAGCTCAAACGAACTACATCGTTCACGGAGCTCACATGTTTCTCATCTCTACAGACAAGCATTGGATGTTAGAGGACCAGTGCTTTGTATCAGTTTAAGAAGTAGAGTTGGACTAGATATGGTCCGTATGTGTAGGAACCACCGTTCCTTGGTCTCAGCACACTCACGTTTCCTGCTGTCTTAGAGACTCTAGAAAGCAAGAGCATGCTTCTTGCTCTAAAGCAGAGTGTGATACATGGATGAGAACTATGCTGTGTGTTTCCCTTCAGAAATGGAATTAAATCCCAGGCTCTGTGTCTTCCTACAAGCAAGACTTCCTTTCAGGTAAGGGCAGTCACTTTTCAGCTCAAACGAATTACATCATTCACTGAGCTCACACGTTTCTCATATTAACAGACAAGCATTGGATGTTAGAGGACCAGTGCTATGTATCAGTTTAAGAAGCAGAGTTGGACTAGATATGGTCCGTATGTGTAGGAAACACCGTTCTTTTGTTCTCAGCACACTCACGTTTCCTGCTGTCTTAGAGACTCTAGAAAGCAAGAGCGTGCTTCTTGTTCTAAAGCAGAGTGTGATCAATGGATGAGAACACTGCTGTATGTTTCACTTCAGAAATGGTGTTAAATCCCAGGCTCTGAGTCTTCCTACAAGCAAGACTTCGTTTCAGGTAAGGTCAGTCATTTTTTTGCTCAAACGAACTACATCGTTCACGAAGCTCACACGTTTCTCATCTTAACTGACAAGCATTGGAAGTTAGAGGACCATTGCATTGTATCAGTTTCAGAAGCAGATTTGGACTACATATGGTCCGTATGTGTAGGAAACACCCTTCTCTTGTTCTGGGCACACTCAGATTTCCTGCTGTATTAGAGACTCTAGAAAGCAAGAGCGTGCTTCTTGCTGTAAAGCAGAGCGTGATGCATGGATGAGAACTATGCTGTGTGTTTACCTTCAGAAATGGAGTTAAATCCCAGGCTCTGTGTCTTCCTACAAGCAAGACTTCGTTTCACGTAAGGGCAGTCACTTTTCAGCTCAAACGAACTACATCGTTCAAAAAGCTCACACGTTTCTCATCTTAACAGACAAGCATTGGATGTTAGAGGACCAGTGCTTTGTATCAGTTTAAGAAGCAGAGTTGGACTATATAATGTTCGTATGTATAGGAAACACCGTTCTTTGTTCTCAGCACACTCACGTTTCCTGCTGTCTTAGAGACTCTAGAAAGCAAGAGCATGCTTCTCGCTCTAAAGCAGAGTGTGATCCATGGATGAGAACTATGCTGTGTGTTTCCCTTCAGAAATGGAGTTAAATCACTGGCTCTGTGTCTTCCTACAAGCAAGACTTCGTTTCAGGTAAGGGCAGTCACTTTTCAGCTCAAACGAACTACATCGTTCACGGAGCTCACACGATTCTCATCTCAACAGACAAGCATTGGATGTTAGAGGACCAGTGCTTTGTATCAGTTTAAGAAGCAGAGTTGGACTAGATATGGTCCGTATGTGTAGGAAACACCGTTCTTTTGTTCTCAGCACACTCACGTTTCCTGCTGTCTTAGAGACTCTAGAAAGCAAGAGCATGCTTCTTGCTCTAAAGCAGAGTGTGATCCATGGATGAGAACTATGATGTGTGTTTCCCTTCAGTAATGGAGTTAAATCCCATGATCTGTGTCTTCCTACAAGCAAGACTTCGTTTCAGGTAAGGGCAGTCATTTTTCGGCTCAAACGAACTACATCGTTCACGAAGCTCACACGTTTCTCATCTTAACTGACAAGCATTGGATGTTAGAGGAACAGTGCATTGTATCACTTTCAGAAGCAGATTTGGACTACATATGGTCCGTATGTGTAGGAAACACCGTTCTTTTGTTTTGGGCACACTCAGATTTCCTGCTGTATTAGAGACTCTAGAAAGCATGAGCGTGCTTCTTGCTCTAAAGCAGAGTGTGATCCATGGGTGAGAACTATGCTGTGTGTTTTCCTTCAGAAATGGAGTTAAATCCCTGGCTCTGTGTCTTCCTACATGCAAGACTTCGTTTCAGGTGAGGGCAGTCACTTTTCAGCTCAAACGAACTACATCGTTCACGAAGCTCACACGTTTCTCCTCTTAACAGAAAAGCATTGGATGTTAGAGGACCAGTGCTTTGTATCAGTTTCAGAAGCAGAGTTGGACTAGATATGGTCCGTATGTGTAGGAAACTCCGTTCTTTTGTTCTAGGCACACTCAGATTTCCTGCTGTATTAGAGATTCTAGAAAGCAAGAGCATGCTTCTCGCTCTAAAGCAGAGTTTGATCCAGGGATGAGAACTATGCTGTGAGTTTCCCTTCAGAAATGGAGTTAAATCCCAGGCTTTGTGTCTTCCTACAAGCAAGACTTCGTTTCAGGTAAGGGCAGTCACTTTTCAGCTCAAACGAACTACATCGTTCATGGAGCTCACACGTTTCTCATCTCTACAGACAAGCATTGGATGTTAGAGGACCAGTGCTTTGTATCAGTTTAAGAAGTAGAGTTGGACTAGATATGGTCCGTATGTGTAGGAACCACCGTTCCTTGGTCTCAGCACACTCACGTTTCCTGCTGTCTTAGAGACTCTAGAAAGCAAGAGCATGCTTCTTGCTCTAAAGCAGAGTGTGATACATGGATGAGAACTATGCTGTGTGTTTCCCTTCAGAAATGGAGTTAAATCCCAGGCTCTGTGTCTTCCTACAAGCAAGACTTCCTTTCAGGTAAGGGCAGTCACATTTCAGCTCAAACGAATTACATCATTCACTGAGCTCACACGTTTCTCATATTAACAGACAAGCATTGGATGTTAGAGGACCAGTGCTATGTATCAGTTTAAGAAGCAGAGTTGGACTAGATATGGTCCGTATGTGTAGGAAACACCGTTCTTTTGTTCTCAGCACACTCACGTTTCCTGCTGTCTTAGAGACTCTAGAAAGCAAGAGCGTGCTTCTTGTTCTAAAGCAGAGTGTGATCAATGGATGAGAACACTGCTGTATGTTTCACTTCAGAAATGGTGTTAAATCCCAGGCTCTGAGTCTTCCTACATGCAAGACTTCGTTTCAGGTAAGGTCAGTCATTTTTTTGCTCAAACGAACTACATCGTTCACGAAGCTCACACGTTTCTCATCTTAACTGACAAGCATTGGAAGTTAGAGGACCATTGCATTGTATCAGTTTCAGAAGCAGATTTGGACTACATATGGTCCGTATGTGTAGGAAACACCCTTCTCTTGTTCTGGGCACACTCAGATTTCCTGCTGTATTAGAGACTCTAGAAAGCAAGAGCGTGCTTCTTGCTGTAAAGCAGAGCGTGATGCATGGATGAGAACTATGCTGTGTGTTTACCTTCAGAAATGGAGTTAAATCCCAGGCTCTGTGTCTTCCTACAAGCAAGACTTCGTTTCACGTAAGGGCAGTCACTTTTCAGCTCAAACGAACTACATCGTTCAAAAAGCTCACACGTTTCTCATCTTAACAGACAAGCATTGGATGTTAGAGGACCAGTGCTTTGTATCAGTTTAAGAAGCAGAGTTGGACTATATAATGTTCGTATGTGTAGGAAACACCGTTCTTTGTTCTCAGCACACTCACGTTTCCTGCTGTCTTAGAGACTCTAGAAAGCAAGAGCATGCTTCTCGCTCTAAAGCAGAGTGTGATCCATGGATGAGAACTATGCTGTGTGTTTCCCTTCAGAAATGGAGTTAAATCCCAGGCTCTGTGTCTTCCTACAAGCAAGACTTCGTTTCAGGTAAGGGCAGTCACTTTTCAGCTGAAACGAACTACATCGTTCACGGAGCTCACACGATTCTCACCTAAACAGACAAGCATTGGATGTTAGAGGACCAGTGCTTTGTATCAGTTTAAGAAGCAGAGTTGGACTAGATATGGTCCGTATGTTTAGGAAACACCGTTCTTTTGTTCTCAGCACACTCACGTTTCCTGCTGTCTTAGAGACTCTAGAAAGCAAGAGCATGCTTCTTGCTCTAAAGCAGAGTGTGATCCATGGATGAGAACTATGATGTGTGTTTCCCTTCAGTAATGGAGTTTAATCCAATTCTCTGTGTCTTCCTACAAGCAAGACGTCGTTTCAGGTAAGGGCAGTCATTTTTCGGCTCAAACGAACTACATCGTTCACGAAGCTCACACGTTTCTCATCTTAACTGACAAGCATTGGATGTTAGAGGTCCAGTGCTTTGTATCAGTTTCAGAAGCAGATTTGGACTACATATGGTCCGTATGTGTAGGAAACACCGTTCTTTTGTTCTGGGCACACTCAGATTTCCTGCTGTCTTAGATACTCTAGAAAGCAAGAGCGTGCTTCTTGCTATAAAGAACAGCGTGATGCATGGATGAGAACTATGCTGTGTGTTTACCTTCAGAAATGGAGTTAAATCCCAGGCTCTGTGTCTTCCTACAGGTAAGACTTCGTTTCAGGTAAGGGCAGTCACTTTTCAGCTCAAATGAACTACATCGTTCAAAAAGCTCACAGGTTTCTCATCTTAACAGACAAGCATTGGATGTTAGAGGACCAGTGCTTTGTATCAATTTCAGAAGCAGAGTTGGACTATATAATGTTCGTATGTGTAGGAAACACCGTTCTTTTTTCTCAGCACACTCACGTTTCCTGCTGTCTTAGAGACTCTAGAAAGCAAGAGCGTGCTTCTTGTTCTAAAGCAGAGTGTGATCAATGGATGAGAACACTGCTGTGTGTTTCACTTCAGAAATGGAGTTGAATCCCAGGCTCTGTGTCTTCCTACAAGGAAGACTTCGTTTCAGGTAAGGGCAGTCACTTTTCTGCTCAAACTAACTACATTGTTCATGAAGCTCACACATTTCTTTCTTAACTGACAAGCATTGGATGTGAGAGGACAAGAGCTGTGTATCAGTTTCAGAAGCAGATTTGGACTACATATTTTCCGTATGTGTAGGGAACTCCGTTCTTTAGTTCTGGGCACACTCAGATTTCCTGCTGTATTAGAGAGTCTAGAAAGCAAGAGCGTGCTTCTTGCTGTTAAGCAGAGTGTGATCCATGGGTGAGAACTATGCTGTGTGTTTCCCTTCAGAAATGGAGTTAAATCCCTGGCTCTGTGTCTTCCTACAAGCAAGAATTCGTTTCAGGTAAGGGCAGTCACTTTTCAGCTCAAAGGAACTACATCGTTCACGGAGCTCACACGTTTCTAATATTAACAGACAAGCATTGGATGTCAGAGGTCCAGTGCTTTGTATCAGTTTAAGAAGCAGAGTTGGACTAGATATGGTCTGTATGTGTAGGAAACACCGTTCTTTGGTCTCAGCACACTCACGTTTCCTGCTGTCTTAGAGACTCTAGAAAGCATGAGCGTGCTTCTTGCTCTAAAGCAGAGTGTGATCCATGGGTGAGAACTATGCTGTGTGTTTTCCTTCAGAAATGGAGTTAAATCCCTGGCTCTGTGTCTTCCTACATGCAAGACTTCGTTTCAGGTGAGGGCAGTCACTTTTCAGCTCAAATGAACTACATCGTTCACGAAGCTCACACGTTTCTCCTCTTAACAGAAAAGCATTGGATGTTAGAGGACCAGTGCTTTGTATCAGTTTCAGAAGCAGAGTTGGACTAGATATGGTCCGTATGTGTAGGAAACTCCGTTCTTTTGTTCTAGGCAAACTCAGATTACCTGCTGTATTAGAGATTCTAGAAAGCAAGAGCATGCTTCTCGCTCTAAAGCAGAGTTTGATCCAGGGATGAGAACTATGCTGTGAGTTTCCCTTCAGAAATGGAGTTAAATCCCAGGCTTTGTGTCTTCCTACAAGCAAGACTTCGTTTCAGGTAAGGGCAGTCACTTTTCAGCTCAAACGAACTACATCGTTCACGGAGCTCACACGTTTCTCATCTCTACAGACAAGCATTGGATGTTAGAGGACCAGTGCTTTGTATCAGTTTAAGAAGTAGGGTTGGACTAGATATGGTCCGTATGTGTAGGAACCACCGTTCCTTGGTCTCAGCACACTCACGTTTCCTGATGTCTTAGAGACTCTAGAAAGCAAGAGCATGCTTCTTGCTCTAAAGCAGAGTGTGATACATGGATGAGAACTATGCTGTGTGTTTCCCTTCAGAAATGGAGTTAAATCCCAGGCTCTGTGTCTTCCTACAAGCAAGACTTCCTTTCAGGTAAGGGCAGTCACTTTTCAGCTCAAACGAATTACATCATTCACTGAGCTCACACGTTTCTCATATTAACAGACAAGCATTGGATGTTAGAGGACCAGTGCTATGTATCAGTTTAAGAAGCAGAGTTGGACTAGATATGGTCCGTATGTGTAGGAAACACCGTTCTTTTGTTCTCAGCACACTCACGTTTCCTGCTGTCTTAGAGACTCTAGAAAGCAAGAGCGTGCTTCTTGTTCTAAAGCAGAGTGTGATCAATGGATGAGAACACTGCTGTATGTTTCACTTCAGAAATGGTGTTAAATCCCAGGCTCTGAGTCTTCCTACAAGCAAGACTTCGTTTCAGGTAAGGTCAGTCATTTTTTTGCTCAAACGAACTACATCGTTCACGAAGCTCACACGTTTCTCATCTTAACTGACAAGCATTGGAAGTTAGAGGACCATTGCATTGTATCAGTTTCAGAAGCAGATTTGGACTACATATGGTCCGTATGTGTAGGAAACACCCTTCTCTTGTTCTGGGCACACTCAGATTTCCTGCTGTATTAGAGACTCTAGAAAGCAAGAGCGTGCTTCTTGCTGTAAGGCAGAGCGTGATGCATGGATGAGAACTATGCTGTGTGTTTACCTTCAGAAATGGAGTTAAATCCCAGGCTCTGTGTCTTCCTACAAGCAAGACTTCGTTTCACGTAAGGGCAGTCACTTTTCAGCTCAAACGAACTACATCGTTCAAAAAGCTCACACGTTTCTCATCTTAACAGACAAGCATTGGATGTTAGAGGACCAGTGCTTTGTATCAGTTTAAGAAGCAGAGTTGGACTATATAATGTTCGTATGTATAGGAAACACCGTTCTTTGTTCTCAGCACACTCACGTTTCCTGCTGTCTTAGAGAAGCTAGAAAGCAAGAGCATGCTTCTTGCTCTAAAGCAGAGTGTGATCCATGGATGAGAACTATGATGTGTGTTTCCCTTCAGTAATGGAGTTTAATCCAATTCTCTGTGTCTTCCTACAAGCAAGACGTCGTTTCAGGTAAGGGCAGTCATTTTTCGGCTCAAACGAACTACATCGTTCACGAAGCTCACACGTTTCTCATCTTAACTGACAAGCATTGGATGTTAGAGGTCCAGTGCTTTGTATCAGTTTCAGAAGCAGATTTGGACTACATATGGTCCGTATGTGTAGGAAACACCGTTCTTTTGTTCTGGGCACACTCAGATTTCCTGCTGTCTTAGATACTCTAGAAAGCAAGAGCGTGCTTCTTGCTATAAAGAACAGCGTGATGCATGGATGAGAACTATGCTGTGTGTTTACCTTCAGAAATGGAGTTAAATCCCAGGCTCTGTGTCTTCCTACAGGTAAGACTTCGTTTCAGGTAAGGGCAGTCACTTTTCAGCTCAAATGAACTACATCGTTCAAAAAGCTCACAGGTTTCTCATCTTAACAGACAAGCATTGGATGTTAGAGGACCAGTGCTTTGTATCAATTTCAGAAGCAGAGTTGGACTATATAATGTTCGTATGTGTAGGAAACACCGTTCTTTTTTCTCAGCACACTCACGTTTCCTGCTGTCTTAGAGACTCTAGAAAGCAAGAGCGTGCTTCTTGTTCTAAAGCAGAGTGTGATCAATGGATGAGAACACTGCTGTGTGTTTCACTTCAGAAATGGAGTTGAATCCCAGGCTCTGTGTCTTCCTACAAGGAAGACTTCGTTTCAGGTAAGGGCAGTCACTTTTCTGCTCAAACTAACTACATTGTTCATGAAGCTCACACATTTCTTTCTTAACTGACAAGCATTGGATGTGAGAGGACAAGAGCTGTGTATCAGTTTCAGAAGCAGATTTGGACTACATATTTTCCGTATGTGTAGGGAACTCCGTTCTTTAGTTCTGGGCACACTCAGATTTCCTGCTGTATTAGAGAGTCTAGAAAGCAAGAGCGTGCTTCTTGCTGTTAAGCAGAGTGTGATCCATGGGTGAGAACTATGCTGTGTGTTTCCCTTCAGAAATGGAGTTAAATCCCTGGCTCTGTGTCTTCCTACAAGCAAGAATTCGTTTCAGGTAAGGGCAGTCACTTTTCAGCTCAAAGGAACTACATCGTTCACGGAGCTCACACGTTTCTAATATTAACAGACAAGCATTGGATGTCAGAGGTCCAGTGCTTTGTATCAGTTTAAGAAGCAGAGTTGGACTAGATATGGTCTGTATGTGTAGGAAACACCGTTCTTTGGTCTCAGCACACTCACGTTTCCTGCTGTCTTAGAGACTCTAGAAAGCATGAGCGTGCTTCTTGCTCTAAAGCAGAGTGTGATCCATGGGTGAGAACTATGCTGTGTGTTTTCCTTCAGAAATGGAGTTAAATCCCTGGCTCTGTGTCTTCCTACATGCAAGACTTCGTTTCAGGTGAGGGCAGTCACTTTTCAGCTCAAATGAACTACATCGTTCACGAAGCTCACACGTTTCTCCTCTTAACAGAAAAGCATTGGATGTTAGAGGACCAGTGCTTTGTATCAGTTTCAGAAGCAGAGTTGGACTAGATATGGTCCGTATGTGTAGGAAACTCCGTTCTTTTGTTCTAGGCAAACTCAGATTACCTGCTGTATTAGAGATTCTAGAAAGCAAGAGCATGCTTCTCGCTCTAAAGCAGAGTTTGATCCAGGGATGAGAACTATGCTGTGAGTTTCCCTTCAGAAATGGAGTTAAATCCCAGGCTTTGTGTCTTCCTACAAGCAAGACTTCGTTTCAGGTAAGGGCAGTCACTTTTCAGCTCAAACGAACTACATCGTTCACGGAGCTCACACGTTTCTCATCTCTACAGACAAGCATTGGATGTTAGAGGACCAGTGCTTTGTATCAGTTTAAGAAGTAGGGTTGGACTAGATATGGTCCGTATGTGTAGGAACCACCGTTCCTTGGTCTCAGCACACTCACGTTTCCTGATGTCTTAGAGACTCTAGAAAGCAAGAGCATGCTTCTTGCTCTAAAGCAGAGTGTGATACATGGATGAGAACTATGCTGTGTGTTTCCCTTCAGAAATGGAGTTAAATCCCAGGCTCTGTGTCTTCCTACAAGCAAGACTTCCTTTCAGGTAAGGGCAGTCACTTTTCAGCTCAAACGAATTACATCATTCACTGAGCTCACACGTTTCTCATATTAACAGACAAGCATTGGATGTTAGAGGACCAGTGCTATGTATCAGTTTAAGAAGCAGAGTTGGACTAGATATGGTCCGTATGTGTAGGAAACACCGTTCTTTTGTTCTCAGCACACTCACGTTTCCTGCTGTCTTAGAGACTCTAGAAAGCAAGAGCGTGCTTCTTGTTCTAAAGCAGAGTGTGATCAATGGATGAGAACACTGCTGTATGTTTCACTTCAGAAATGGTGTTAAATCCCAGGCTCTGAGTCTTCCTACAAGCAAGACTTCGTTTCAGGTAAGGTCAGTCATTTTTTTGCTCAAACGAACTACATCGTTCACGAAGCTCACACGTTTCTCATCTTAACTGACAAGCATTGGAAGTTAGAGGACCATTGCATTGTATCAGTTTCAGAAGCAGATTTGGACTACATATGGTCCGTATGTGTAGGAAACACCCTTCTCTTGTTCTGGGCACACTCAGATTTCCTGCTGTATTAGAGACTCTAGAAAGCAAGAGCGTGCTTCTTGCTGTAAGGCAGAGCGTGATGCATGGATGAGAACTATGCTGTGTGTTTACCTTCAGAAATGGAGTTAAATCCCAGGCTCTGTGTCTTCCTACAAGCAAGACTTCGTTTCACGTAAGGGCAGTCACTTTTCAGCTCAAACGAACTACATCGTTCAAAAAGCTCACACGTTTCTCATCTTAACAGACAAGCATTGGATGTTAGAGGACCAGTGCTTTGTATCAGTTTAAGAAGCAGAGTTGGACTATATAATGTTCGTATGTATAGGAAACACCGTTCTTTGTTCTCAGCACACTCACGTTTCCTGCTGTCTTAGAGACTCTAGAAAGCAAGAGCATGCTTCTCGCTCTAAAGCAGAGTGTGATCCATGGATGAGAACTATGCTGTGTGTTTCCCTTCAGAAATGGAGTTAAATCCCTGGCTCTGTGCCTTCCTACAAGCAAGACTTCGTTTCAGGTAAGGGCAGTCACTTTTCAGCTCAAACGAACTACATCGTTCACGGAGCTCACACGATTCTCATCTCAACAGACAAGCATTGGATGTTAGAGGATCAGTGCTTTGTATCTGTTTAAGAAGCAGAGTTGGACTAGATATGGTCCGTATGTGTAGGAAACACCGTTCTTTTGTTCTCAGCACACTCACGTTTCCTGCTGTCTTAGAGACTCTAGAAAGCAAGAGCATGCTTCTTGCTCTAAAGCAGAGTGTGATCCATGGATGAGAACTATGATGTGTGTTTCCCTTCAGTAATGGAGTTAAATCCCATGATCTGTGTCTTCCTACAAGCAAGACTTCGTTTCAGGTAAGGGCAGTCATTTTTCGGCTCAAACGAACTACATCGTTCACGAAGCTCACACGTTTCTCATCTTAACTGACAAGCATTGGATGTTAGAGGAACAGTGCATTGTATCACTTTCAGAAGCAGATTTGGACTACATATGGTCCGTATGTGTAGGAAACACCGTTCTTTTGTTCTGGGCACACTCAGATTTCCTGCTGTATTAGAGACTCTAGAAAGCATGAGCGTGCTTCTTGCTCTAAAGCAGAGTGTGATCCATGGGTGAGAACTATGCTGTGTGTTTTCCTTCAGAAATGGAGTTAAATCCCTGGCTCTGTGTCTTCCTACATGCAAGACTTCGTTTCAGGTGAGGGCAGTCACTTTTCAGCTCAAACGAACTACATCGTTCACGAAGCTCACACGTTTCTCCTTTTAACAGAAAAGCATTGGATGTTAGAGGACCAGTGCTTTGTATCAGTTTCAGAAGCAGAGTTGGACTAGATATGGTCCGTATGTGTAGGAAACTCCGTTCTTTTGTTCTAGGCACACTCAGATTTCCTGCTGTATTAGAGATTCTAGAAAGCAAGAGCATGCTTCTCGCTCTAAAGCAGAGTTTGATCCAGGGATGAGAACTATGCTGTGAGTTTCCCTTCAGAAATGGAGTTAAATCCCAGGCTTTGTGTCTTCCTACAAGCAAGACTTCGTTTCAGGTAAGGGCAGTCACTTTTCAGCTCAAACGAACTACATCGTTCACGGAGCTCACACGTTTCTCATCTCTACAGACAAGCATTGGATGTTAGAGGACCAGTGCTTTGTATCAGTTTAAGAAGTAGAGTTGGACTAGATATGGTCCGTATGTGTAGGAACCACCGTTCCTTGGTCTCAGCACACTCACGTTTCCTGCTGTCTTAGAGACTCTAGAAAGCAAGAGCATGCTTCTTGCTCTAAAGCAGAGTGTGATACATGGATGAGAACTATGCTGTGTGTTTCCCTTCAGAAATGGAGTTAAATCCCAGGCTCTGTGTCTTCCTACAAGCAAGACTTCCTTTCAGGTAAGGGCAGTCACATTTCAGCTCAAACGAATTACATCATTCACTGAGCTCACACGTTTCTCATATTAACAGACAAGCATTGGATGTTAGAGGACCAGTGCTATGTATCAGTTTAAGAAGCAGAGTTGGACTAGATATGGTCCGTATGTGTAGGAAACACCGTTCTTTTGTTCTCAGCACACTCACGTTTCCTGCTGTCTTAGAGACTCTAGAAAGCAAGAGCGTGCTTCTTGTTCTAAAGCAGAGTGTGATCAATGGATGAGAACACTGCTGTATGTTTCACTTCAGAAATGGTGTTAAATCCCAGGCTCTGAGTCTTCCTACAAGCAAGACTTCGTTTCAGGTAAGGTCAGTCATTTTTTTGCTCAAACGAACTACATCGTTCACGAAGCTCACACGTTTCTCATCTTAACTGACAAGCATTGGAAGTTAGAGGACCATTGCATTGTATCAGTTTCAGAAGCAGATTTGGACTACATATGGTCCGTATGTGTAGGAAACACCCTTCTCTTGTTCTGGGCACACTCAGATTTCCTGCTGTATTAGAGACTCTAGAAAGCAAGAGCGTGCTTCTTGCTGTAAAGCAGAGCGTGATGCATGGATGAGAACTATGCTGTGTGTTTACCTTCAGAAATGGAGTTAAATCCCAGGCTCTGTGTCTTCCTACAAGCAAGACTTCGTTTCACGTAAGGGCAGTCACTTTTCAGCTCAAACGAACTACATCGTTCAAAAAGCTCACACGTTTCTCATCTTAACAGACAAGCATTGGATGTTAGAGGACCAGTGCTTTGTATCAGTTTAAGAAGCAGAGTTGGACTATATAATGTTCGTATGTGTAGGAAACACCGTTCTTTGTTCTCAGCACACTCACGTTTCCTGCTGTCTTAGAGACTCTAGAAAGCAAGAGCATGCTTCTCGCTCTAAAGCAGAGTGTGATCCATGGATGAGAACTATGCTGTGTGTTTCCCTTCAGAAATGGAGTTAAATCCCTGGCTCTGTGTCTTCCTACAAGCAAGACTTCGTTTCAGGTAAGGGCAGTCACTTTTCAGCTCAAACGAACTACATCGTTCACGGAGCTCACACGATTCTCATCTCAACAGACAAGCATTGGATGTTAGAGGACCAGTGCTTTGTATCAGTTTAAGAAGCAGAGTTGGACTAGATATGGTCCGTATGTGTAGGAAACACCGTTCTTTTGTTCTCAGCACACTCACGTTTCCTGCTGTCTTAGAGACTCTAGAAAGCAAGAGCATGCTTCTTGCTCTAAAGCAGAGTGTGATCCATTGATGAGAACTATGATGTGTGTTTCCCTTCAGTAATGGAGTTTGATCCCATTCTCTGTGTCTTCCTACAAGCAAGACTTCGTTTCAGGTGAGGGCAGTCACTTTTCAGCTCAAACGAACTACATCGTTCACGAAGCTCACACGTTTCTCCTCTTAACAGAAAAGCATTGGATGTTAGAGGACCAGTGCTTTGTATCAGTTTCAGAAGCAGAGTTGGACTAGATATGGTCCGTATGTGTAGGAAACTCCGTTCTTTTGTTCTAGGCACACTCAGATTTCCTGCTGTATTAGAGATTCTAGAAAGCAAGAGCATGCTTCTCGCTCTAAAGCATAGTTTGATCCAGGGATGAGAACTATGCTGTGAGTTTCCCTTCAGAAATGGAGTTAAATCCCAGGCTTTGTGTCTCCCTACAAGCAATACTTCGTTTCAGGTAAGGGCAGTCACTTTTCAGCTCAAACGAACTACATTGTTCACGGAGCTCACACGTTTCTCATCTCTACAGACAAGCATTGGATGTTAGAGGACCAGTGCTTTGTATCAGTTTAAGAAGTAGAGTTGGACTAGATATGGTCCGTATGTGTAGGAACCACCGTTCCTTGGTCTCAGCACACTCACGTTTCCTGCTGTCTTAGAGACTCTAGAAAGCAAGAGCATGCTTCTTGCTCTAAAGCAGAGTGTGATACATGGATGAGAACTATGCTGTGTGTTTCCCTTCAGAAATGGAGTTAAATCCCAGGCTCTGTGTCTTCCTACAAGCAAGACTTCCTTTCAGGTAAGGGCAGTCACTTTTCAGCTCAAACGAATTACATCATTCACTGAGCTCACACGTTTCTCATATTAACAGACAAGCATTGGATGTTAGAGGACCAGTGCTATGTATCAGTTTAAGAAGCAGAGTTGGACTAGATATGGTCCGTATGTGTAGGAAACACCGTTCTTTTGTTCTCAGCACACTCACGTTTCCTGCTGTCTTAGAGACTCTAGAAAGCAAGAGCGTGCTTCTTGTTCTAAAGCAGAGTGTGATCAATGGATGAGAACACTGCTGTATGTTTCACTTCAGAAATGGTGTTAAATCCCAGGCTCTGAGTCTTCCTACAAGCAAGACTTCGTTTCAGGTAAGGTCAGTCATTTTTTTGCTCAAACGAACTACATCGTTCACGAAGCTCACACGTTTCTCATCTTAAGTGACAAGCATTGGATGTTAGAGGACCAGTGCTTTGTATCAGTTTAAGAAGCAGAGTTGGACTATATAATGTTCGTATGTATAGGAAACACCGTTCTTTGTTCTCAGCACACTCACGTTTCCTGCTGTCTTAGAGACTCTAGAAAGCAAGAGCATGCTTCTCGCTCTAAAGCAGAGTGTGATCCATGGATGAGAACTATGCTGTGTGTTTCCCTTCAGAAATGGAGTTAAATCCCTGGCTCTGTGTCTTCCTACAAGCAAGACTTCGTTTCAGGTAAGGGCAGTCACTTTTCAGCTCAAACGAACTACATCGTTCACGGAGCTCACACGATTCTCAACTCAACAGACAAGCATTGGATGTTAGAGGATCAGTGCTTTGTATCAGTTTAAGAAGCAGAGTTGGACTAGATATGGTCCGTATGTGTAGGAAACACCGTTCTTTTGTTCTCAGCACACTCACGTTTCCTGCTGTCTTAGAGACTCTAGAAAGCAAGAGCATGCTTCTTGCTCTAAAGCAGAGTGTGATCCATGGATGAGAACTATGATGTGTGTTTCCCTTCAGTAATGGAGTTAAATCCCATGATCTGTGTCTTCCTACAAGCAAGACTTCGTTTCAGGTAAGGGCAGTCATTTTTCGGCTCAAACGAACTACATCGTTCACGAAGCTCACACGTTTCTCATCTTAACTGACAAGCATTGGATGTTAGAGGAACAGTGCATTGTATCACTTTCAGAAGCAGATTTGGACTACATATGGTCCGTATGTGTAGGAAACACCGTTCTTTTGTTCTGGACACACTCAGATTTCCTGCTGTATTAGAGACTCTAGAAAGCATGAGCGTGCTTCTTGCTCTAAAGCAGAGTGTGATCCATGGGTGAGAACTATGCTGTGTGTTTTCCTTCAGAAATGGAGTTAAATCCCTGGCTCTGTGTCTTCCTACATGCAAGACTTCGTTTCAGGTGAGGGCAGTCACTTTTCAGCTCAAACGAACTACATCGTTCACGAAGCTCACACGTTTCTCCTTTTAACAGAAAAGCATTGGATGTTAGAGGACCAGTGCTTTGTATCAGTTTCAGAAGCAGAGTTGGACTAGATATGGTCCTTATGTGTAGGAAACTCCGTTCTTTTGTTCTAGGCACACTCAGATTTCCTGCTGTATTAGAGATTCTAGAAAGCAAGAGCATGCTTCTCGCTCTAAAGCAGAGTTTGATCCAGGGATGAGAACTATGCTGTGAGTTTCCCTTCAGAAATGGAGTTAAATCCCAGGCTTTGTGTCTTCCTACAAGCAAGACTTCGTTTCAGGTAAGGGCAGTCACTTTTCAGCTCAAACGAACTACATCGTTCACGGAGCTCACACGTTTCTCATCTCTACAGACAAGCATTGGATGTTAGAGGACCAGTGCTTTGTATCAGTTTAAGAAGTAGAGTTGGACTAGATATGGTCCGTATGTGTAGGAACCACCGTTCCTTGGTCTCAGCACACTCACGTTTCCTGCTGTCTTAGAGACTCTAGAAAGCAAGAGCATGCTTCTTGCTCTAAAGCAGAGTGTGATACATGGATGAGAACTATGCTGTGTGTTTCCCTTCAGAAATGGAGTTAAATCCCTGGCTCTGTGTCTTCCTACAAGCAAGACTTCGTTTCAGGTAAGGGCAGTCACTTTTCAGCTCAAACGAACTACATCGTTCACGGAGCTCACACGATTCTCATCTCAACAGACAAGCATTGGATGTTAGAGGACCAGTGCTTTGTATCAGTTTAAGAAGCAGAGTTGGACTAGATATGGTCCGTATGTGTAGGAAACACCGTTCTTTTGTTCTCAGCACACTCACGTTTCCTGCTGTCTTAGAGACTCTAGAAAGCAAGAGCATGCTTCTTGCTCTAAAGCAGAGTGTGATCCATGGATGAGAACTATGATGTGTGTTTCCCTTCAGTAATGGAGTTTGATCCCATTCTCTGTGTCTTCCTACAAGCAAGACTTCGTTTCAGGTAAGGGCAGTCATTTTTCGGCTCAAACGAACTACATCGTTCACGAAGCTCACACGTTTCTCATCTTAACTGACAAGCATTGGATGTTAGAGGTCCAGTGCTTTGTATCAGTTTAAGAAGCAGAGTTGGACTAGATATGGTCTGTATGTGTAGGAAACACCGTTCTTTGTTCTCAGCACACTCACGTTTCCTGCTGTCTTAGAGACTCTAGAAAGCAAGAGCATGCTTCTCGCTCTAAAGCAGAGTGTGATCCATGGATGAGAACTATGCTGTGTGTTTCCCTTCAGAAATGGAGTTAAATCCCAGGCTCTGTGTCTTCCTACAAGCAAGACTTCGTTTCAGGTAAGGGCAGTCACTTTTCAGCTGAAACGAACTACATCGTTCACGAAGCTCACACGATTCTCACCTCAACAGACAAGCATTGGATGTTAGAGGACCAGTACTTTGTATCAGTTTAAGAAGCAGAGTTGGACTAGATATGGTCCGTATGTTTAGGAAACACCGTTCTTTTGTTCTCAGCACACTCACGTTTCCTGCTGTCTTAGAGACTCTAGAAAGCAAGAGCATGCTTCTTGCTCTAAAGCAGAGTGTGATCCATGGATGAGAACTATGATGTGTGTTTCCCTTCAGTAATGGAGTTTAATCTAATTCTCTGTGTCTTCCTACAAGCAAGACGTCGTTTCAGGTAAGGGCAGTCATTTTTCGGCTCAAACGAACTACATTGTTCATGAAGCTCACACATTTCTTTCTTAACTGACAAGCATTGGATGTTAGAGGACAAGAGCTTTGTATCAGTTTCAGAAGCAGATTTGGACTACATATGGTCCGTATGTGTAGGAAACACCCTTCTCTTGTTCTGGGCACACTCAGATTTCCTGCTGTATTAGAGAGTCTAGAAAGCAAGAGCGTGCTTCTTGCTGTTAAGCAGAGTGTGATCCATGGATGAGAACTATGATGTGTGTTTCCCTTCAGAAATGGAGTTAAATCCCTGGCTCTGTGTCTTCCTACAAGCAAGAATTCATTTCAGGTAAGGGCAGTCACTTTTCAGCTCAAAGGAACTACATCGTTCACGGAGCTCACACGTTTCTAATATTAACAGACAAGCATTGGATGTTAGAGGTCCAGTGCTTTGTATCAGTTTAAGAAGCAGAGTTGGACTAGATATGGTCTGTATGTGTAGGAAACACTGTTCTTTGCTCTCAGCACACTCACGTTTCCTGCTGTCTTAGAGACTCTAGAAAGCAAGAGCATGCTTCTCGCTCTAAAGCAGAGTGTGATCCATGGATGAGAACTATGCTGTGTGTTTCCCTTCAGAAATGGAGTTAACTCCCAGGCTCTGTGTCTTCCTACAAGCAAGACTTTGTTTCAGGTAAGGGCAGTCACTTTTCAGCTCAAACGAACTACATCGTTCACGGAGCTCACACGATTCTCATCTCAACAGACAAGCATTGGATGTTAGAGGACCAGTGCTTTGTATCAGTTTAAGAAGCAGAGTTGGACTAGATATGGTCCGTATGTGTAGGAAACACCATTCTTTTGTTCTCAGCACACTCACGTTTCCTGCTGTCTTAGAGACTCTAGAAAGCAAGAGCATGCTTCTTGCTCTAAAGCAGAGTGTGATCCATGGATGACAACTATGATGTGTGTTTCCCTTCAGTAATGGAGTTAAATCCCATGATCTGTGTCTTCCTACAAGCAAGACTTCGTTTCAGGTAAGGGCAGTCATTTTTCGGCTCAAACGAACTACATCGTTCACGAAGCTCACACGTTTCTCATCTTAACTGACAAGCATTGGATGTTAGAGGAACAGTGCATTGTATCACTTTCAGAAGCAGATTTGGACTACATATGGTCCGTATGTGTAGGAAACACCGTTCTTTTGTTCTGGGCACACTCAGATTTCCTGCTGTATTAGAGACTCTAGAGAGCATGAGCGTGCTTCTTGCTCTAAAGCAGAGTGTGATCCATGGGTGAGAACTATGCTGTGTGTTTTCCTTCAGAAATGGAGTTAAATCCCTGGCTCTGTGTCTTCCTACATGCAAGACTTCGTTTCAGGTGAGGGCAGTCACTTTTCAGCTCAAACGAACTACATCGTTCACGAAGCTCACACGTTTCTCCTCTTAACAGAAAAGCATTGGATGTTAGAGGACCAGTGCTTTGTATCAGTTTCAGAAGCAGAGTTGGACTAGATATGGTCCGTATGTGTAGGAAACTCCGTTCTTTTGTTCTAGGCACACTCAGATTTCCTGCTGTATTAGAGATTCTAGAAAGCAAGAGCATGCTTCTCGCTCTAAAGCAGAGTTTGATCCAGGGATGAGAACTATGCTGTGAGTTTCCCTTCAGAAATGGAGTTAAATCCCAGGCTTTGTGTCTCCCTACAAGCAATACTTCGTTTCAGGTAAGGGCAGTCACTTTTCAGCTCAAACGAACTACATCGTTCACGGAGCTCACACGTTTCTCATCTCTACAGACAAGCATTGGATGTTAGAGGACCAGTGCTTTGTATCAGTTTAAGAAGTAGAGTTGGACTAGATATGGTCCGTATGTGTAGGAACCACCGTTCCTTGGTCTCAGCACACTCACGTTTCCTGCTGTCTTAGAGACTCTAGAAAGCAAGAGCATGCTTCTTGCTCTAAAGCAGAGTGTGATACATGGATGAGAACTATGCTGTGTGTTTCCCTTCAGAAATGGAGTTAAATCACAGGCTCTGTGTCTTCCTACAAGCAAGACTTCCTTTCAGGTAAGGGCAGTCACTTTTCAGCTCAAACGAATTACATCATTCACTGAGCTCACACGTTTCTCATATTAACAGACAAGCATTGGATGTTAGAGGACCAGTGCTATGTATCAGTTTAAGAAGCAGAGTTGGACTAGATATGGTCCGTATGTGTAGGAAACACCGTTCTTTTGTTCTCAGCACACTCACGTTTCCTGCTGTCTTAGAGACTCTAGAAAGCAAGAGCGTGCTTCTTGTTCTAAAGCAGAGTGTGATCAATGGATGAGAACACTGCTGTATGTTTCACTTCAGAAATGGTGTTAAATCCCAGGCTCTGAGTCTTCCTACAAGCAAGACTTCGTTTCAGGTAAGGTCAGTCATTTTTTTGCTCAAACGAACTACATCGTTCACGAAGCTCACACGTTTCTCATCTTAACTGACAAGCATTGGAAGTTAGAGGACCATTGCATTGTATCAGTTTCAGAAGCAGATTTGGACTACATATGGTCCGTATGTGTAGGAAACACCCTTCTCTTGTTCTGGGCACACTCAGATTTCCTGCTGTATTAGAGACTCTAGAAAGCAAGAGCGTGCTTCTTGCTGTAAAGCAGAGCGTGATGCATGGATGAGAACTATGCTGTGTGTTTACCTTCAGAAATGGAGTTAAATCCCAGGCTCTGTGTCTTCCTACAAGCAAGACTTCGTTTCACGTAAGGGCAGTCACTTTTCAGCTCAAACGAACTACATCGTTCAAAAAGCTCACACGTTTCTCATCTTAACAGACAAGCATTGGATGTTAGAGGACCAGTGCTTTGTATCAGTTTAAGAAGCAGAGTTGGACTATATAATGTTCGTATGTGTAGGAAACACCGTTCTTTGTTCTCAGCACACTCACGTTTCCTGCTGTCTTAGAGACTCTAGAAAGCAAGAGCATGCTTCTCGCTCTAAAGCAGAGTGTGATCCATGGATGAGAACTATGCTGTGTGTTTCCCTTCAGAAATGGAGTTAAATCCCTGGCTCTGTGTCTTCCTACAAGCAAGACTTCGTTTCAGGTAAGGGCAGTCACTTTTCAGCTCAAACGAACTACATCGTTCACGGAGCTCACACGATTCTCATCTCAAATGACAAGCATTGGATGTTAGAGGACCAGTGCTTTGTATCAGTTTAAGAAGCAGAGTTGGACTAGATATGGTCCGTATGTGTAGGAAACACCGTTCTTTTGTTCTCAGCACACTCACGTTTCCTGCTGTCTTAGAGACTCTAGAAAGCAAGAGCATGCTTCTTGCTCTAAAGCAGAGTGTGATCCATGGATGAGAACTATGATGTGTGTTTCCCTTCAGTAATGGAGTTTGATCCCATTCTCTGTGTCTTCCTACAAGCAAGACTTCGTTTCAGGTAAGGGCAGTCATTTTTCGGCTCAAACGAACTACATCGTTCACGAAGCTCACACGTTTCTCATCTTAAATGACAAGCATTGGATGTTAGAGGTCCAGTGCTTTGTATCAGTTTAAGAAGCAGAGTTGGACTAGATATGGTCTGTATGTGTAGGAAACACCGTTCTTTTGTTCTGGGCACACTCAGATTTCCTGCTGTATTAGAGACTCTAGAAAGCATGAGCGTGCTTCTTGCTCTAAAGCAGAGTGTGATCCATGGGTGAGAACTATGCTGTGTGTTTTCCTTCAGAAATGGAGTTAAATCCCTGGCTCTGTGTCTTCCTACATGCAAGACTTCGTTTCAGGTGAGGGCAGTCACTTTTCAGCTCAAACGAACTACATCGTTCACGAAGCTCACACGTTTCTCCTCTTAACAGAAAAGCATTGGATGTTAGAGGACCAGTGCTTTGTATCAGTTTCAGAAGCAGAGTTGGACTAGATATGGTCCGTATGTGTAGGAAACTCCGTTCTTTTGTTCTAGGCACACTCAGATTTCCTGCTGTATTAGAGATTCTAGAAAGCAAGAGCATGCTTCTCGTTCTAAAGCAGAGTTTGATCCAGGGATGAGAACTATGCTGTGAGTTTCCCTTCAGAAATGGAGTTAAATCCCAGGCTTTGTGTCTTCCTACAAGCAAGACTTCGTTTCAGGTAAGGGCAGTCACTTTTCAGCTCAAACGAACTACATCGTTCACGGAGCTCACACGATTCTCATCTCAACAGACAAGCATTGGATGTTAGAGGACCAGTGCTTTGTATCAGTTTAAGAAGCAGAGTTGGACTAGATATGGTCCGTATGTGTAGGAAACACCGTTCTTTTGTTCTCAGCACACTCACGTTTCCTGCTGTCTTAGAGACTCTAGAAAGCAAGAGCATGCTTCTTGCTCTAAAGCAGAGTGTGATCCATGGATGAGAACTATGCTGTGTGTTTCCCTTCAGAAATGGAGTTAAATCCCAGGCTCTGTGTCTTCCTACAAGCAAGACTTCCTTTCAGGTAAGGGCAGTCACTTTTCAGCTCAAACGAATTACATCATTCACTGAGCTCACACGTTTCTCATATTAACAGACAAGCATTGGATGTTAGAGGACCAGTGCTATGTATCAGTTTAAGAAGCAGAGTTGGACTAGATATGGTCCGTATGTGTAGGAAACACCGTTCTTTTGTTCTCAGCACACTCACGTTTCCTGCTGTCTTAGAGACTCTAGAAAGCAAGAGCGTACTTCTTGTTCTAAAGCAGAGTGTGATCAATGGATGAGAACACTGCTGTATGTTTCACTTCAGAAATGGTGTTAAATCCCAGGCTCTGAATCTTCCTACAAGCAAGACTTCGTTTCAGGTAAGGTCAGTCATTTTTTTGCTCAAACGAACTACATCGTTCACGAAGCTCACACGTTTCTCATCTTAACTGACAAGCATTGGAAGTTAGAGGACCATTGCATTGTATCAGTTTCAGAAGCAGATTTGGACTACATATGGTCCGTATGTGTAGGAAACACCCTTCTCTTGTTCTGGGCACACTCAGATTTCCTGCTGTATTAGAGACTCTAGAAAGCAAGAGCGTGCTTCTTGCTGTAAAGCAGAGCGTGATGCATGGATGAGAACTATGCTGTGTGTTTACCTTCAGAAATGGAGTTAAATCCCTGGCTCTGTGTCTTCCTACATGCAAGACTTCGTTTCAGGTGAGGGCAGTCACTTTTCAGCTCAAACGAACTACATCGTTCACGAAGCTCACACGTTTCTCCTCTTAACAGAAAAGCATTGGATGTTAGAGGACCAGTGCTTTGTATCAGTTTCAGAAGCAGAGTTGGACTAGATATGGTCCGTATGTGTAGGAAACACCGTTCTTTTGTTCTCAGCACACTCACGTTTCCTGCTGTCTTAGAGACTCTAGAAAGCAAGAGCATGCTTCTTGCTCTAAAGCAGAGTGTGATCCATGGATGAGAACTATGATGTGTGTTTCCCTTCAGTAATGGAGTTAAATCCCATGATCTGTGTCTTCCTACAAGCAAGACTTCGTTTCAGGTAAGGGCAGTCATTTTTCGGCTCAAACTAACTACATCGTTCACGAAGCTCACACGTTTCTCATCTTAACTGACAAGCAGTGGATGTTAGAGGAACAGTGCATTGTATCACTTTCAGAAGCAGATTTGGACTACATATGGTCCGTATGTGTAGGAAACACCGTTCTTTTGTTCTGGGCACACTCAGATTTCCTGCTGTATTAGAGACTCTAGAGAGCATGAGCGTGCTTCTTGCTCTAAAGCAGAGTGTGATCCATGGGTGAGAACTATGCTGTGTGTTTTCCTTCAGAAATGGAGTTAAATCCCTGGCTCTGTGTCTTCCTACATGCAAGACTTCGTTTCAGGTGAGGGCAGTCACTTTTCAGCTCAAACGAACTACATCGTTCACGAAGCTCACACGTTTCTCCTCTTAACAGAAAAGCATTGGATGTTAGAGGACCAGTGCTTTGTATCAGTTTCAGAAGCAGAGTTGGACTAGATATGGTCCGTATGTGTAGGAAACTCCGTTCTTTTGTTCTAGGCACACTCAGATTTCCTGCTGTATTAGAGATTCTAGAAAGCAAGAGCATGCTTCTCGCTCTAAAGCAGAGTTTGATCCAGGGATGAGAAGTATGCTGTGAGTTTCCCTTCAGAAATGGAGTTAAATCCCAGGCTTTGTGTCTCCCTACAAGCAATACTTCGTTTCAGGTAAGGGCAGTCACTTTTCAGCTCAAACGAACTACATCGTTCACGGAGCTCACACGTTTCTCATCTCTACAGACAAGCATTGGATGTTAGAGGACCAGTGCTTTGTATCAGTTTAAGAAGTAGAGTTGGACTAGATATGGTCCGTATGTGTAGGAACCACCGTTCCTTGGTCTCAGCACACTCACGTTTCCTGCTGTCTTAGAGACTCTAGAAAGCAAGAGCATGCTTCTTGCTCTAAAGCAGAGTGTGATACATGGATGAGAACTATGCTGTGTGTTTCCCTTCAGAAATGGAGTTAAATCCCAGGCTCTGTGTCTTCCTACAAGCAAGACTTCCTTTCAGGTAAGGGCAGTCACTTTTCAGCTCAAACGAATTACATCATTCACTGAGCTCACACGTTTCTCATATTAACAGACAAGCATTGGATGTTAGAGGACCAGTGCTATGTATCAGTTTAAGAAGCAGAGTTGGACTAGATATGGTCCGTATGTGTAGGAAACACCGTTCTTTTGTTCTCAGCACACTCACGTTTCCTGCTGTCTTAGAGACTCTAGAAAGCAAGAGCGTGCTTCTTGTTCTAAAGCAGAGTGTGATCAATGGATGAGAACACTGCTGTATGTTTCACTTCAGAAATGGTGTTAAATCCCAGGCTCTGAGTCTTCCTACAAGCAAGACTTCGTTTCAGGTAAGGTCAGTCATTTTTTTGCTCAAACGAACTACATCGTTCACGAAGCTCACACGTTTCTCATCTTAACTGACAAGCATTGGAAGTTAGAGGACCATTGCATTGTATCAGTTTCAGAAGCAGATTTGGACTACATATGGTCCGTATGTGTAGGAAACACCCTTCTCTTGTTCTGGGCACACTCAGATTTCCTGCTGTATTAGAGACTCTAGAAAGCAAGAGTGTGCTTCTTGCTGTAAAGCAGAGCGTGATGCATGGATGAGAACTATGCTGTGTGTTTACCTTCAGAAAGGGAGTTAAATCCCAGGCTCTGTGTCTTCCTACAAGCAAGACTTCGTTTCACGTAAGGGCAGTCACTTTTCAGCTCAAACGAACTACATCGTTCAAAAAGCTCACACGTTTCTCATCTTAACAGACAAGCATTGGATGTTAGAGGACCAGTGCTTTGTATCAGTTTAAGAAGCAGAGTTGGACTATATAATGTTCGTATGTGTAGGAAACACCGTTCTTTGTTCTCAGCACACTCACGTTTCCTGCTGTCTTAGAGACTCTAGAAAGCAAGAGCATGCTTCTCGCTCTAAAGCAGAGTGTGATCCATGGATGAGAACTATGCTGTGTGTTTCCCTTCAGAAATGGAGTTAAATCCCTGGCTCTGTGTCTTCCTACAAGCAAGACTTCGTTTCAGGTAAGGGCAGTCACTTTTCAGCTCAAACGAACTACATCGTTCACGGAGCTCACACGATTCTCATCTCAACAGACAAACATTGGATGTTAGAGGACCAGTGCTTTGTATCAGTTTAAGAAGCAGAGTTGGACTAGATATGGTCCGTATGTGTAGGAAACCCCGTTCTTTTGTTCTCAGCACACTCACGTTTCCTGCTGTCTTAGAGACTCTAGAAAGCAAGAGCATGCTTCTTGCTCTAAAGCAGAGTGTGATCCATGGATGAGAACTATGATGTGTGTTTCCCTTCAGTAATGGAGTTTGATCCCATTCTCTGTGTCTTCCTACAAGCAAGACTTCGTTTCAGGTAAGGGCAGTCATTTTTCGGCTCAAACGAACTACATCGTTCACGAAGCTCACACGTTTCTCATCTTAAATGACAAGCATTGGATGTTAGAGGTCCAGTGCTTTGTATCAGTTTAAGAAGCAGAGTTGGACTAGATATGGTCTGTATGTGTAGGAAACACCGTTCTTTTGTTCTGGGCACACTCAGATTTCCTGCTGTATTAGAGACTCTAGAAAGCATGAGCGTGCTTCTTGCTCTAAAGCAGAGTGTGATCCATGGGTGAGAACTATGCTGTGTGTTTTCCTTCAGAAATGGAGTTAAATCCCTGGCTCTGTGTCTTCCTACATGCAAGACTTCGTTTCAGGTGAGGGCAGTCACTTTTCAGCTCAAACGAACTACATCGTTCACGAAGCTCACACGTTTCTCCTCTTAACAGAAAAGCATTGGATGTTAGAGGACCAGTGCTTTGTATCAGTTTCAGAAGCAGAGTTGGACTAGATATGGTCCGTATGTGTAGGAAACTCCGTTCTTTTGTTCTAGGCACACTCAGATTTCCTGCTGTATTAGAGATTCTAGAAAGCAAGAGCATGCTTCTCGTTCTAAAGCAGAGTTTGATCCAGGGATGAGAACTATGCTGTGAGTTTCCCTTCAGAAATGGAGTTAAATCCCAGGCTTTGTGTCTTCCTACAAGCAAGACTTCGTTTAAGTTAAGGGCAGTCACTTTTCAGGTCAAACGAACTACATCGTTCACGGAGCTCACACGTTTCTCATCTCTACAGACAAGCATTGGATGTTAGAGGACCAGTGCTTTGTATCAGTTTAAGAAGCAGAGTTGGACTATATAATGTTCGTATGTGTAGGAAACACCGTTCTTTGTTCTCAGCACACTCACGTTTCCTGCTGTCTTAGAGACTCTAGAAAGCAAGAGCATGCTTCTCGCTCTAAAGCAGAGTGTGATCCATGGATGAGAACTATGCTGTGTGTTTCCCTTCAGAAATGGAGTTAAATCCCAGGCTCTGTGTCTTCCTACAAGCAAGACTTCGTTTCAGGTAAGGGCAGTCACTTTTCAGCTCAAACGAACTACATCGTTCACGGAGCTCACACGATTCTCATCTCAACAGACAAGCATTGGATGTTAGAGGACCAGTGCTTTGTATCAGTTTAAGAAGCAGAGTTGGACTAGATATGGTCCGTATGTGTAGGAAACACCGTTCTTTTGTTCTCAGCACACTCACGTTTCCTGCTGTCTTAGAGACTCTAGAAAGCAAGAGCATGCTTCTTGCTCTAAAGCAGAGTGTGATCCAAGGATGAGAACTATGATGTGTGTTTCCCTTCAGAAATGGAGTTAAATCCCATGATCTGTGTCTTCCTAGAAGCAAGACTTCGTTTCAGGTAAGGGCAGTCATTTTTCGGCTCAAACGAACTACATCGTTCACGAAGCTCACACGTTTCTCATCTTAAGAGAAAAGCATTGGATGTTAGAGGACCAGTGCTTTGTATCAGTTTCAGAAGCAGAGTTGGACTAGATATGGTCCGTATGTGTAGAAAACTCCGTTCTTATGTTCTAGGCCTACTCAGATTTCCTGCTGTATTAGAGATTCTAGAAAGCAAGAGCATGCTTCTCGCTCTAAAGCAGAGTTTGATCCAGGGATGAGAACTATGCTGTGAGTTTCCCTTCAGAAATGGAGTTAAATCCCAGGCTTTGTGTCTTCCTACAAGCAAGACTTCGTTTCAGGTAAGGGCAGTCACTTTTCAGCTCAAACGAACTACATCGTTCACGGAGCTCACACGTTTCTCATCTCTACAGACAAGCATTGGATGTTAGAGGACCAGTGCTTTGTATCAGTTTAAGAAGTAGAGTTGGACTAGATATGGTCCGTATGTGTAGGAACCACTGTTCCTTGGTCTCAGCACACTCACGTTTCCTGCTGTCTTAGAGAATCTAGAAAGCAAGAGCATGCTTCTTGCTCTAAAGCAGAGTGTGATACATGGATGAGAACTATGCTGTGTGTTTCCCTTCAGAAATGGAGTTAAATCCCAGGCTCTGTGTCTTCCTACAAGCAAGACTTCCTTTCAGGTAAGGGCAGTCACTTTTCAGCTCAAACGAATTACATCGTTCACTGAGCTCACACGTTTCTCATATTAACAGACAAGCATTGGATGTTAGAGGACCAGTGCTATGTATCAGTTTAAGAAGCAGAGTTGGACTAGATATGGTCCGTATGTGTAGGAAACACCGTTCTTTTGTTCTCAGCACACTCACGTTTCCTGCTGTCTTAGAGACTCTAGAAAGCAAGAGCGTGCTTCTTGTTCTAAAGCAGAGTGTGATCAATGGATGAGAACACTGCTGTATGTTTCACTTCAGAAATGGTGTTAAATCCCAGGCTCTGAGTCTTCCTACAAGCAAGACTTCGTTTCAGGTAAGGTCAGTCATTTTTTTGCTCAAACGAACTACATCGTTCACGAAGCTCACACGTTTCTCATCTTAACTGACAAGCATTGGAAGTTAGAGGACAATTGCATTGTATCAGTTTCAGAAGCAGATTTGGACTACATATGGTCCGTATGAGTAGGAAACACCCTTCTCTTGTTCTGGGCATACTCAGATTTCCTGCAGTATTAGAGACTCTAGAAAGCAAGAGCGTGCTTCTTGCTATAAAGCAGAGCGTGATGCATGGATGAGAACTATGCTGTGTGTTTACCTTCAGAAATGGAGTTAAATCCCAGGCTCTGTGTCTTCCTACAGGCAAGACTTCGTTTCACGTAAGGGCAGTCACTTTTCAGCTCAAACAAACTACATCGTTCAAAAAGCTCACACGTTTCTCATCTTAACAGACAAGCATTGGATGTTAGAGGACCAGTGCTTTGTATCAGTTTAAGAAGCAGAGTTGGACTATATAATGTTCGTATGTGTAGGAAACACCGTTCTTTGTTCTCAGCACACTCACGTTTCCTGCTGTCTTAGAGACTCTAGAAAGCAAGAGCATGCTTCTCGCTCTAAAGCAGAGTGTGATCCATGGATGAGAACTATGCTGTGTGTTTCCCTTCAGAAATGGAGTTAAATCCCTGGCTCTGTGTCTTCCTACAAGCAAGACTTCGTTTCAGGTAAGGGCAGTCACTTTTCAGCTCAAACGAACTACATCGTTCACGGAGCTCACACGATTCTCATCTCAACAGACAAGCATTGGATGTTAGAGGACCAGTGCTTTGTATCAGTTTAAGAAGCAGAGTTGGACTAGATATGGTCCGTATGTGTAGGAAACACCGTTCTTTTGTTCTCAGCACACTCACGTTTCCTGCTGTCTTAGAGACTCTAGAAAGCAAGAGCATGCTTCTTGCTCTAAAGCAGAGTGTGATCCATGGATGAGAACTATGATGTGTGTTTCCCTTCAGTAATGGAGTTTAATCCCATGCTCTGTGTCTTCCTACAAGCAAGACTTCGTTTCAGGTAAGGGCAGTCATTTTTCGGCTCAAACGAACTACATCGTTCACGAAGCTCACACGTTTCTCATCTTAACTGACAAGCATTGGATGTGAGAGGAACAGTGCATTTTATCAGTTTCAGAAGCAGATTTGGACTACATATGGTCCGTATGTGTAGGAAACACCGTTCTTTTGTTCTGGGCACATTCAGATTTCCTCCTGTATTAGAGACTCTAGAAAGCATGAGCGTGCTTCTTGCTCTAAAGCAGAGTGTGATCCATGGGTGAGAACTATGCTGTGTGTTTTCCTTCAGAAATGGAGTTAAATCCCTGGCTCTGTGTCTTCCTACATGCAAGACTTCGTTTCAGTTGAGGGCAGTCACTTTTCAGCTCAAACGAACTACATCGTTCACGAAGCTCACACGTTTCTCCTCTTAACAGAAAAGCATTGGATGTTAGAGGACCAGTGCTTTGTATCAGTTTCAGAAGCAGAGTTGGACTAGATATGGTCCGTATGTGTAGGAAACTCCGTTCTTTTGTTCTAGGCACACTCAGATTTCCTGCTGTATTAGAGATTCTAGAAAGCAAGAGCATGCTTCTCGTTCTAAAGCAGAGTTTGATCCAGGGATGAGAACTATGCTGTGAGTTTCCCTTCAGAAATGGAGTTAAATCCCAGGCTTTGTGTCTTCCTACAAGCAAGACTTCGTTTCAGTTAAGGGCAGTCACTTTTCAGGTCAAACGAACTACATCGTTCACGGAGCTCACACGTTTCTCATCTCTACAGACAAGCATTGGATGTTAGAGGACCAGTGCTTTGTATCAGTTTAAGAAGCAGAGTTGGACTATATAATGTTCGTATGTGTAGGAAACACCGTTCTTTGTTCTCAGCACACTCACGTTTCCTGCTGTCTTAGAGACTCTAGAAAGCAAGAGCATGCTTCTCGCTCTAAAGCAGAGTGTGATCCATGGATGAGAACTATGCTGTGTGTTTCCCTTCAGAAATGGAGTTAAATCCCAGGCTCTGTGTCTTCCTACAAGCAAGACTTCGTTTCAGGTAAGGGCAGTCACTTTTCAGCTCAAACGAACTACATCGTTCACGGAGCTCACACGATTCTCATCTCAACAGACAAGCATTGGATGTTAGAGGACCAGTGCTTTGTATCAGTTTAAGAAGCAGAGTTGGACTAGATATGGTCTGTATGTGTAGGAAACACCGTTCTTTTGTTCTCAGCACACTCACGTTTCCTGCTGTCTTAGAGACTCTAGAAAGCAAGAGCATGCTTCTTGCTCTAAAGCAGAGTGTGATCCAAGGATGAGAACTATGATGTGTGTTTCCCTTCAGAAATGGAGTTAAATCCCATGATCTGTGTCTTCCTAGAAGCAAGACTTCGTTTCAGGTAAGGGCAGTCATTTTTCGGCTCAAACGAACTACATCGTTCACGAAGCTCACACGTTTCTCATCTTAAGAGAAAAGCATTGGATGTTAGAGGACCAGTGCTTTGTATCAGTTTCAGAAGCAGAGTTGGACTAGATATGGTCCTTATGTGTAGAAAACTCCGTTCTTATGTTCTAGGCCTACTCAGATTTCCTGCTGTATTAGAGATTCTAGAAAGCAAGAGCATGCTTCTCGCTCTAAAGCAGAGTTTGATCCAGGGATGAGAACTATGCTGTGAGTTTCCCTTCAGAAATGGAGTTAAATCCCAGGCTTTGTGTCTTCCTACAAGCAAGACTTCGTTTCAGGTAAGGGCAGTCACTTTTCAGCTCAAACGAACTACATCGTTCACGGAGCTCACACGTTTCTCATCTCTACAGACAAGCATTGGATGTTAGAGGACCAGTGCTTTGTATCAGTTTAAGAAGTAGAGTTGGACTAGATATGGTCCGTATGTGTAGGAACCACTGTTCCTTGGTCTCAGCACACTCACGTTTCCTGCTGTCTTAGAGAATCTAGAAAGCAAGAGCATGCTTCTTGCTCTAAAGCAGAGTGTGATACATGGATGAGAACTATGCTGTGTGTTTCCCTTCAGAAATGGAGTTAAATCCCAGGCTCTGTGTCTTCCTACAAGCAAGACTTCCTTTCAGGTAAGGGCAGTCACTTTTCAGCTCAAACGAATTACATCGTTCACTGAGCTCACACGTTTCTCATATTAACAGACAAGCATTGGATGTTAGAGGACCAGTGCTATGTATCAGTTTAAGAAGCAGAGTTGGACTAGATATGGTCCGTATGTGTAGGAAACACCGTTCTTTTGTTCTCAGCACACTCACGTTTCCTGCTGTCTTAGAGACTCTAGAAAGCAAGAGCGTGCTTCTTGTTCTAAAGCAGAGTGTGATCAATGGATGAGAACACTGCTGTATGTTTCACTTCAGAAATGGTGTTAAATCCCAGGCTCTGAGTCTTCCTACAAGCAAGACTTCGTTTCAGGTAAGGTCAGTCATTTTTTTGCTCAAACGAACTACATCGTTCACGAAGCTCACACGTTTCTCATCTTAACTGACAAGCATTGGAAGTTAGAGGACAATTGCATTGTATCAGTTTCAGAAGCAGATTTGGACTACATATGGTCCGTATGAGTAGGAAACACCCTTCTCTTGTTCTGGGCATACTCAGATTTCCTGCAGTATTAGAGACTCTAGAAAGCAAGAGCGTGCTTCTTGCTATAAAGCAGAGCGTGATGCATGGATGAGAACTATGCTGTGTGTTTACCTTCAGAAATGGAGTTAAATCCCAGGCTCTGTGTCTTCCTACAGGCAAGACTTCGTTTCACGTAAGGGCAGTCACTTTTCAGCTCAAACAAACTACATCGTTCAAAAAGCTCACACGTTTCTCATCTTAACAGACAAGCATTGGATGTTAGAGGACCAGTGCTTTGTATCAGTTTAAGAAGCAGAGTTGGACTATATAATGTTCGTATGTGTAGGAAACACCGTTCTTTGTTCTCAGCACACTCACGTTTCCTGCTGTCTTAGAGACTCTAGAAAGCAAGAGCATGCTTCTCGCTCTAAAGCAGAGTGTGATCCATGGATGAGAACTATGCTGTGTGTTTCCCTTCAGAAATGGAGTTAAATCCCTGGCTCTGTGTCTTCCTACAAGCAAGACTTCGTTTCAGGTAAGGGCAGTCACTTTTCAGCTCAAACGAACTACATCGTTCACGGAGCTCACACGATTCTCATCTCAACAGACAAGCATTGGATGTTAGAGGACCAGTGCTTTGTATCAGTTTAAGAAGCAGAGTTGGACTAGATATGGTCCGTATGTGTAGGAAACACCGTTCTTTTGTTCTCAGCACACTCACGTTTCCTGCTGTCTTAGAGACTCTAGAAAGCAAGAGCATGCTTCTTGCTCTAAAGCAGAGTGTGATCCATGGATGAGAACTATGATGTGTGTTTCCCTTCAGTAATGGAGTTTAATCCCATGCTCTGTGTCTTCCTACAAGCAAGACTTCGTTTCAGGTAAGGGCAGTCATTTTTCGGCTCAAACGAACTACATCGTTCACGAAGCTCACACGTTTCTCATCTTAACTGACAAGCATTGGATGTGAGAGGAACAGTGCATTTTATCAGTTTCAGAAGCAGATTTGGACTACATATGGTCCGTATGTGTAGGAAACACCGTTCTTTTGTTCTGGGCACATTCAGATTTCCTCCTGTATTAGAGACTCTAGAAAGCATGAGCGTGCTTCTTGCTCTACAGCAGAGTGTGATCCATGGGTGAGAACTATGCTGTGTGTTTTCCTTCAGAAATGGAGTTAAATCCCAGGGTCTGTGTCTTCCTACATGCAAGACTTCGTTTCAGGTGAGGGCAGTCACTTTTCAGCTCAAACGAACTACATCGTTCACAAAGCTCACACGTTTCTCATCTTTACAGAAAAGCATTGGATGTTAGAGGACCAGTGCTTTGTATCAGTTTCAGAAGCAGAGTTGGACTATATAATGTCTGTATGTGTAGGAAAAAATCGTTCTTTTGTTCTCAGCACACTCACGTTTCCTGATGTCTTAGAGACCCTAGAAAGCAAGAGCGTGCTTCTTGTTCTAAAGCAGAGTGTGATCAATGGATGAGAACACTGCTGTGTGTTTCACTTCAGAAATGGAGTTAAATCCCAGGCTCTGTGTCTTCCTACAAGCAAGACTTCATTTCAGGTAAGGGCAGTCACTTTTCTGCTCCAACGAACTACATTGTTCACGAAGCTCACACGTTTCTTATGTTAACTGACAAGCATTGGATGTTAGAGGACCAGAGCTTTGTATCAGTTT
Organism: Onychomys leucogaster; assembly: GCA_949786385.1. Taxonomy (NCBI): domain Eukaryota; kingdom Metazoa; phylum Chordata; class Mammalia; order Rodentia; family Cricetidae; genus Onychomys; species Onychomys leucogaster. The sequence continues at coordinate 2,689,569 of CATKUP010000025.1, forward strand.
CATAAGCAGATTTGGACTGCATATGGTCTGTATGTGTAGGAAACTCCATTCATTTGATCTGTGCACACTCAGATTTCCTGCTGTATTAGAGACTCTAGAAAGCAAGAGTGTACTTCTTGCTGTTAAGCAGAGTGTGATCCATGGGTGAGAACTATGCTGTGTGTTTCCCTTCAGAAATGGAGTTAAATCCCTGGCTCTGTGTCTTCCTACAAGCAAGACTTCGTTTCAGGTAAGGCCAGTCACTTTTCAGCTCAAAGGAACTACATCGTTCACGGAGCTCACACGTTTCTAATCTTAACAGACAAGCATTGGATGTTAGAGGACCAGTGCTTTGTATCAGTTTAAGAAGCAGAGTTGGACTAGATATGGTCCGTATGTGTAGGAAACACCGTTCTTTGGTCTCCGCACACTCACGTTTCCTGCTGTCTTAGAGACTCAAGAAAGAAAGAGCATGCTTCTTGCTCTAAAGCAGAGTGTGATACATGGATGAGAACTATGCTGTGTGTTTCCCTTCAGAAATGGAGTTAAATCCCAGGCTCTGTGTCTTCCTACAAGCAAGACTTCGTTTCAGGTAAGGGCAGTCATTTCGTTTCAGGTAAGGGCAGTCATTTTTCGGCTCAAACGAACTACATCGTTCATGGAGCTCACACGTTTCTCCTCTTAACTGACAAGCATTGGATGTTAGAGGAACAGTGCATTGTATCAGTTTCAGAAGCAGAGTTGGCCTAGATATGGTCTGTATGTGTAGGAAACACTGTTCTTTGTTCTCAGCACACTCACGTTTCCTGCTGTCTTAGAGACTCTAGAAAGCAAGAGCGTGCTTCTTGTTCTAAAGCAGAGTGTGATCAATGGATGAGAACACTGCTGTATGTTGCACTTCAGAAATGGTGTTAAATCCCAGGCTCTGAGTCTTCCTACAAGCAAGACTTCGTTTCAGGTAAGGTCAGTCATTTTTTTGCTCAAATGAACTACATCGTTCACGAAGCTCACACGTTTCTCATCTTAACTGTCAAGCATTGGATGTTAGAGGACCATTGCATTGTATCAGTTTCAGAAGCAGATTTGGACTACATATGGTCCGTATGTGTAGGAAACACCGTTCTTTTGTTCTGGGCACACTCAGATTTCCTGCTGTCTTAGAGAATCTAGAAAGCAAGAGTGTGCTTCTTGCTATAAAGCACAGCGTGATGCATGGATGAGAACTATGCTGTGTGTTTACCTTCTGAAATGGAGTTAAATCCCAGGCTCTGTGTCTTCCTACAGGTATGACTTCGTTTCAGGTAAGGGCAGTCACTTTTCAGCTCAAACGAACTACATCGTTCAAAAAGCTCACAGGTTTCTCATCTTAACAGACAAGCATTGGATGTTAGAGGACCAGTGCTTTGTATCAGTTTCAGAAGCAGAGTTGGACTATATAATGTTCGTATGTGTAGGAAACACCGTTCTTTTGTTCTCATCACACTCACATTTCCTGCTGTCTTAGAGACTCTAGAAAGCAAGAGCGTGCTTCTTGTTCTAAAGCAGAGTGTGATCAATGGATGAGAACACTGCTGTGTGTTTCACTTCAGAAATGGAGTTAAATCCCAGGCTCTGTGTCTTCCTACAAGGAAGACTTCGTTTCAGGTAAGGGCAGTCACTTTTCTGCTCAAACTAACTACATTGTTCATGAACCTCACACGTTTCTTTCTTAACTGACAAGCATTGGATGTTAGAGGACAAGAGCTTTGTATCAGTTTCAGAAGCAGATTTGGACTACATATGGTCCGTATGTGTAGGGAACTCCGTTCTTTAGTTCTGGGCACACTCAGATTTCCTGCTGTATTAGAGAATCTAGAAAGCAAGAGCGTGCTTCTTGCTGTTAAGCAGAGTGTGATCCATGGGTGAGAACTATGCTGTGTGTTTCCCTTCAGAAATGGAGTTAAATCCCTGGCTCTGTGTCTTCCTACAAGCAAGACTTCGTTTCAGGTAAGGGCAGTCACTTTTCAGCTCAAAGGAACTACATCGTTCACGGAGCTCACACGTTTCTAATATTAACAGACAAGCATTGGATGTTAGAGGTCCAGTGCTTTGTATCAGTTTAAGAAGCAGAGTTGGACTAGATATGGTCTGTATGTGTAGGAAACACCGTTCTTTGTTGTCAGCACACTCACGTTTCCTGCTGTCTTAGAGACTCTAGAAAGCATGAGCGTGCTTCTTGCTCTACAGCAGAGTGTGATCCATGGGTGAGAACTATGCTGTGTGTTTTCCTTCAGAAATGGAGTTAAATCCCAGGGTCTGTGTCTTCCTACATGCAAGACTTCGTTTCAGGTGAGGGCAGTCACTTTTCAGCTCAAACGAACTACATCGTTCACAAAGCTCACACGTTTCTCATCTTTACAGAAAAGCATTGGATGTTAGAGGCCCAGTGCTTTGTATCAGTTTCAGAAGCAGAGTTGGACTATATAATGTCTGTATGTGTAGGAAAAAACCGTTCTTTTGTTCTCAGCACACTCACGTTTCCTGCTGTCTTAGAGACCCTAGAAAGCAAGAGCGTGCTTCTTGTTCTAAAGCAGAGTGTGATCAATGGATGAGAACACTGCTGTGTGTTTCACTTCAGAAATGGAGTTAAATCCCAGGCTCTGTGTCTTCCTACAAGCAAGACTTCGTTTCAGGTAAGGGCAGTCACTTTTCTGCTCCAACGAACTACATTGTTCACGAAGCTCACACGTTTCTTATGTTAACTGACAAGCATTGGATGTTAGAGGACCAGAGCTTTGTATCAGTTTCATAAGCAGATTTGGACTGCATATGGTCTGTATGTGTAGGAAACTCCATTCATTTGATCTGTGCACACTCAGATTTCCTGCTGTATTAGAGACTCTAGAAAGCAAGAGTGTACTTCTTGCTGTTAACCAGAGTGTGATCCATGGGTGAGAACTATGCTGTGTGTTTCCCTTCAGAAATGGAGTTAAATCCCTGGCTCTGTGTCTTCCTACAAGCAAAACTTCGTTTCAGGTAAGGCCAGTCACTTTTCAGCTCAAAGGAACTACATCGTTCACGGAGCTCACACGTTTCTAATCTTAACAGACAAGCATTGGATGTTAGAGGACCAGTGCTTTGTATCAGTTTAAGAAGCAGAGTTGGACTAGATATGGTCCGTATGTGTAGGAACCACCGTTCTTTGGTCTCCGCACACTCACGTTTCCTGCTGTCTTAGAGACTCAAGAAAGAAAGAGCATGCTTCTTGCTCTAAAGCAGAGTGTGATACATGGATGAGAACTATGCTGTGTGTTTCCCTTCATAAATGGAGTTAAATCCCAGGCTCTGTGTCTTCCTACAAGCAAGACTTCGTTTCAGGTAAGGGCAGTCATTTCGTTTCAGGTAAGGGCATTCATTTTTCGGCTCAAACGAACTACATCGTTCATGGAGCTCACACGTTTCTCCTCTTAACTGACAAGCATTGGATGTTAGAGGAACAGTGCATTGTATCAGTTTCAGAAGCAGAGTTGGCCTAGATATGGTCTGTATGTGTAGGAAACACTGTTCTTTGTTCTCAGCACACTCACGTTTCCTGCTGTCTTAGAGACTCTAGAAAGCAAGAGCGTGCTTCTTGTTCTAAAGCAGAGTGTGATCAATGGATGAGAACACTGCTGTAAGTTGCACTTCAGAAATGGTGTTAAATCCCAGGCTCTGAGTCTTCCTACAAGCAAGACTTCGTTTCAGGTAAGGTCAGTCATTTTTTTGCTCAAACGAACTACATCGTTCACGAAGCTCACACGTTTCTCATCTTAACTGTCAAGCATTGGATGTTAGAGGACCATTGCATTGTATCAGTTTCAGAAGCAGATTTGGACTACATATGGTACGTATGTGTAGGAAACACCGTTCTTTTGTTCTGGGCACACTCAGATTTCCTGCTGTCTTAGAGAATCTAGAAAGCAAGAGTGTGCTTCTTGCTATAAAGCACAGCGTGATGCATGGATGAGAACTATGCTGTGTGTTTACCTTCTGAAATGGAGTTAAATCCCAGGCTCTGTGTCTTCCTACAGGTATGACTTCGTTTCAGGTAAGGGCAGTCACTTTTCAGCTCAAACGAACTACATCGTTCAAAAAGCTCACAGGTTTCTCATCTTAACAGACAAGCATTGGATGTTAGAGGACCAGTGCTTTGTATCAGTTTCAGAAGCAGAGTTGGACTATATAATGTTCGTATGTGTAGGAAACACCGTTCTTTTGTTCTCAGCACACTCACGTTTCCTGCTGTCTTAGAGACTCTAGAAAGCAAGAGCGTGCTTCTTGTTCTAAAGCAGAGTGTGATCAATGGATGAGAACACTGCTGTGTGTTTCACTTCAGAAATGGAGTTAAATCCCAGGCTCTGTGTCTTCCTACAAGGAAGACTTCGTTTCAGGTAAGGGCAGTCACTTTTCTGCTCAAACTAACTACATTGTTCATGAAGCTCACACGTTTCTTTCTTAACTGACAAGCATTGGATGTTAGAGGACAAGAGCTTTGTATCAGTTTCAGAAGCAGATTTGGACTACATATGGTCCGTATGTGTAGGGAACTCCGTTCTTTAGTTCTGGGCACACTCAGATTTCCTGCTGTATTAGAGAATCTAGAAAGCAAGAGCGTGCTTCTTGCTGTTAAGCAGAGTGTGATCCATGGGTGAGAACTATGCTGTGTGTTTCCCTTCAGAAATGGAGTTAAATCCCTGGCTCTGTGTCTGCCTACAAGCAAGACTTCGTTTCAGGTAAGGGCAGTCACTTTTCAGCTCAAACGAACTACATCGTTCACGGAGCTCACACGTTTCTAATATTAACAGACAAGCATTGGATGTTAGAGGTCCAGTGCTTTGTATCAGTTTAAGAAGCAGAGTTGGACTAGATATGGTCTGTATGTGTAGGAAACACCGTTCTTTGTTGTCAGCACACTCACGTTTCCTGCTGTCTTAGAGACTCTAGAAAGCAAGAGCGTGCTTCTCGCTCTAAAGCAGAGTGTGATCCATGGATGAGAACTATGATGTGTGTTTCCCTTCAGTAATGGAGTTAAATCCCATGATCTGTGTCTTCCTACAAGCAAGACTTCATTTCAGGTAAGGGCAGTCATTTTTCGGCTCAAACGAACTACATCGTTCACGAAGCTCACACGTTTCTCATCTTAACTGACAAGCATTGGATGTTAGAGGAACAGTGCATTGTATCAGTTTCAGAAGCAGATTTGGACTACATATGGTCTGTATGTGTAGGAAACACCGTCCTTTTGTTCTGGGCACACTCAGATTTCCTGCTGTATTAGAGACTCTAGAAAGCATGAGCGTGCTTCTTGCTCTAAAGCAGAGTGTGATCCATGGGTGAGAAGTATGCTGTGTGTTTCCCTTCAGAAATGGAGTTAAATCCCAGGCTCTGTGTCTTCCTACAAGCAAGACTTCGTTTCAGGTATGGGCAGTCATTTTTCGGCTCAAACGAACTACATCGTTCATGGAGCTCACACGTTTCTCATCTTAACTGACAAGCATTGGATGTTAGAGGAACAGTGCATTGTATCAGTTTCAGAAGCAGAGTTGGCCTAGATATGGTCTGTATGTGTAGGAAACACTGTTCTTTGTTCCCAGCACACTCACTTTTCCTGCTGTCTTAGAGACTCTAGAAAGCAAGAGCGTGCTTCTCGCTCTAAAGCAGAGTGTGATCCAGGGATGAGAACTATGCTGTGTGTTTCCCTTTAGAAATGGAGTTAAATCCCAGGCTCTGTGTCTTCCTACAAGCAAGACTTCGTTTCAGGTAAGGGCAGTCACTTTTCAGCTCAAACGAACTACATCGTTCACGGAGCTCACAAGTTTCTCATCTCAACACACAAGCATTGGATGTTAGAGGACCAGTGCTTTGTATCAGTTTAAGAAGCAGAGTTGGACTAGATATGGTCCGTATGTGTAGGAAACACCGTTCTTGGTCTCAGCACAATCACGTTTCCTGCTGTATTAGAGACCCTAGAAAGCAAGAGCGTGCTTCTTGTTCTAAAGCAGAGTGTGATCAATGGATGAGAACACTGCTGTGTGTTCCACTTCAGAAATGGAGTTAAATCCAAGGCTCTGTGTCTTCCTACAAGGAAGACTTCGTTTCAGGTAAGGGCACTCACTTTTCTGCTCCAACGAACTACATTGTTCATGAAGCTCACACGTTTCTTATGTAACCTGATAAACATTGGATGTTAGAGGACCAGGGCTTTGTATCAGTTTCAGAAGCAGATTTGGACTACATATGGTCTTTATGTGTAGGAACCTCCATTCTTTTGTTCTCGGCACACTCAGATTTCCTGCTGTATTAGAGACTCTAGAAAGCAAGTGTGTACTTCTTGCTGTTAAGCAGAGTGTGATCCATGGGTGAGAACTATGCTGAGTGTTTCCCCTCTCAAATGGAGTTAAATCCCAGGCTCTGTGTCTTCCTACAAGCAAGACTTCGTTTCAGGTAAGGGCAGTCACTTTTCGGCTCAAAGGAACTACATCGTTCACGGAGCTCACACGTTTCTAATCTTAACAGACAAGCATTGGATGTTAGAGGACCAGTGCTTTGTATCAGTTTAAGAAGCAGAGTTGGACTAGATATGGTCTGTTTGTGTAGGAAACACCGTTCTTTAGTCTCAGCACACTCACGTTTCCTGATGTCTTAGAGACTCTAGAAAGCAAGAGCGTGCTTCTCACTCTAAAGCAGAGTGTGATCCAGGGATGAGAACTATGCTGTGTGTTTCCCTTCAGAAATGGAGTTAAATCCCAGGCTCCGTTTCTTCCTACAAGGAAGACTTCTTTTCAGGTAATGGCAGTCACTTTTCTGCTCAAACGAACTACATTGTTCATGAAGCTCACACGTTTCTTATCTTAACTGACAAGCATTGGATGTTAGAGGACCAGTGCTTTGTATCAGTTTAAGAAGCAGAGTTGGACTAGATATGGTCCGTATGTGTAGGAAACACCGTTCTTTGGTTCTCAGAACATTCAGATTTCCTGCTGTCTTAGAGACTCTAGAAAGCAAGACCATGCTTCTTGCTCTAAAGCAGAGTGTGATCCAGGGATGCGAACTATGCTGTGTGTTTCCCTTCAGAAATGGAGTTAAATCCCAGGCTTTGTGTCTTCCTACAAGCAAGACTTCGTTTCAGGTAAGGGCAGTCACTTTTCAGCTCAAACGAACTACATCGTTCACTGAGCTCACACGTTTCTCATATTAACAGACAAGCATTGGATGTTAGAGGACCAGTGCTATGTGTCAGTTTAAGAAGCAGAGTTGGACTAGATATGGTCCGTATGTGTAGGAAACACCCTTCTTTTGTTCTGGGCACACTCAGATTTCCTGCTGTATTAGAGACTCTAGAAAGGAAGAGCGTGCTTCTTGCTATAAAGCAGAGCGTGATGCATGGATGAGAACTATGCTGTGTGTTTCCCTTCAGAAATGGAGTTAAATCCCAGGCTCTGTGTCTTCCTACAGGCAAGACTTCATTACAGGTAAGGGCAGTCACTTTTCAGCTCAAACGAACTACATCGTTCAAGAAGCTCACACTTTTCACATCTTAACAGACAAGCATTGGATGTTAGAGGACCAGTGCTTTGTATCAGTTTCAGAAGCAGCGTTGGACTATATAATGTCCGTATGTGTAGGAAACACCGTTCTTTTGTTCTCAGCACACTCACGTTTCCTGCTGTCTTAGAGACTCAAGAAAGCAAGAGCATGCTTCTTGTTCTAAAGCAGAGTGTGATCAATGGATGAGAACACTGTTGTGTGTTTCACATCAGAAATGGAGTTAAATCCCAGGCTCTGTGTCTTCCTACAAGGAAGACTTCGTTTCAGGTAAGGGCAGTCACTTTTCTGCTCAACCAAACTACATTGTTCATGAAGCTCACACGTTTCTTTTCTTAACTGACAAGCATTGGATGTTAGAGGACAAGAGCTTTGTATCAGTTTCAGAAGCAGATTTGGACTACATATGGTCCCTATGTGTAGGAAACTCCGTTCTTTTGTTCTGGGCACACTCAGATTTCCTGCTGTATTAGAGAGTCTAGAAAGCAAGAGCGTGCTTCCTGCTGTTAAGCAGAGTGTGATCCATGGGTGAGAACTATGCTGTGTGTTTCCCTTCAGAAATGGAGTTAAATCCCTGGCTCTGTGTCTTCCTACAAGCAAGACTTCGTTTCAGGTAAGGGCAGTCACTTTTCAGCTCAAAGGAACTACATCGTTCACGGAGCTCACACGTTTCTCATCTTAACAGACAAGCATTGGATGTTAGAGGACCAGTGCTTTGTATCAGTTTCAGAAGTAGTTTTGGACTATATAATGTCTGTATGTGTAGGAAACACCGTTCTTTTGTTCTCAGCAAACTCACGTTTCCTGCTGTCTTAGAGACTCTAGAAAACAAGAGTGTGCTTCTTGTTCTAAAGCAGAGTGTGATCAATTGATGAGAACACTGCTGTGTGTTTCACTTCAGAAATGGAGTTAAATCCCAGGCTCCGTTTCTTCCTACAAGGAAGACTTCTTTTCAGGTAATGGCAGTAACTTTTCTGCTCAAACGAACTACATTGTTCATGAAGCTCACACGTTTCTTATCTTAACTGACAAGCATTGGATGTTAGAGGACCAGTGCTTTGTATCAGTTTAAGAAGCAGAGTTGGACAAGATATGGTCCGTATGTGTAGGAAACACCGTTCTTTTGTTCTCAGAACATTCAGATTTCCTGCTTTCTTATAGACTCTAGAAAGCAAGAGCATGCTTCTTGCTCTAAAGCAGAGTGTGATCCATGGATGAGAACTATGCTGTGTGTTTCCCTTCAGAAATGGAGTTAAATCCCAGGCTTTGTGTCTTCCTACAAGCAAGACTTCGTTTCAGGTAAGGGCAGTCACTTTTCAGCTCAAACGAACTACATCGTTCACTGAGCTCACACGTTTCTCATATTAACAGACAAGCATTGGATGTTAGAGGACCAGTGTTATGTATCAGTTTAAGAAGCAGAGTTGGACTAGATATGGTCCGTATGTGTAGGAAACACCCTTCTTTTGTTCTGGGAACACTCAGATTTCCTGCTGTATTAGATTCTCTAGAAAGCAAGAGCGTGCTTCTTGCTCTAAAGCAGAGCGTGTTGCATGGATGAGAACTATGCTGTGTGTTTCCCTTCAGAAATGGAGTTAAATCCCAGGCTCTGTGTCTTCCTACAGGCAAGACTTCATTTCAGGTAAGGGCAGTCACTTTTCAGCTCAAACGAACTACATCGTTCAAGAAGCTCACACTTTTCTCATCCTAACAGACAAGCATTGGATGTTAGAGGACCAGTGCTTTGTATCAGTTTCAGAAGCAGAGTTGGACTATATAATGTCCATATGTGTAGGAAACACCGTTCTTTTGTTCTCAGCACACTCACGTTTCCTGCTGTCTTAGAGACTCTAGAAAGCAAGAGCGTGCTTCTTGTTCTAAAGCAGAGTGTGATCAATGGATGAGAACACTGTTGTGTGTTTCACATCAGAAATGGAGTTAAATCCCAGGCTCTGTGTCTTCCTACAAGGAAGACTACGTTTCAGGTAAGGGCAGTCACTTTTCTGCTCAACCAAACTACATTGTTCATGAAGCTCACACGTTTCTTATCTTAACTGACAAGCATTGGATGTTAGAGGACAAGAGCTTTGTATCAGTTTCAGAAGCAGATTTGGACTACATATGGTCCGTATGTGTAGGAAACTCTGTTCTTTTGTTCTGGGCACACTCAGATTTCCTGCTGTATTAGAGAGTCTAGAAAGCAAGAGCGTGCTTCTTGCTGTTAAGCAGAGTGTGATCCATGGGTGAGAACTATGCTGTGTGTTTCCCTTCAGAAATGGAGTTAAATCCCTGGCTCTGTGTCTTCCTACAAGCAAGACTTCGTTTCAGGTAAGGGCAGTCACTTTTCAGCTCAAAGGAACTACATCGTTCACGGAGCTCACACGTTTCTAATCTTAACAGACAAGCATCGGATGTTAGAGGACCAGTGCTTTGTATCAGTTTAAGAAGCAGAGTTGGACTAGATATGGTCTGTATGTGTAGGAAACACCGTTCTTTGTTCTCAGCACACTCACGTTTCCTGCTGTCTTAGAGACTCTAGAAAGCAAGAGCGTGCTTCTCGCTCTAAAGCAGAGTGTAATCCTTGGATGAGAACTATGCTGTGCGTTTCCCTTCAGAAATGGAGTTAAATCCCAGGCTCTGTGTCTTCCTACAAGCAAGACTTCGTTTCAGGTAAGGGCAGTCACTTTTCAGCTCAAACGAACTACATCGTTCACGGAGCTCACACAATTCTCATCTCAACAGACAAGCATTGGATGTTAGAGGACCAGTGCTTTGTATCAGTTTGAGAAGCAGAGGTGGACTAGATATGGTCCGTATGTGTAGGAAACACTGTTCTTTGGTCTCAGCACACTCACGTTTCCTGGTGTCTTAGAGACTATAGAAAGCAAGAGCCTGCTTCTAGCTCTAAAGCAGAGTGTGATCCATGGATGAGAACTATGCTGTGTGTTTCCCTTCTGAAATGGAGTTAAATCCCAGGCTCTGTGTCTTCCTACAAGTAAGACTTCGTTTCAGGTAAGGGCAGTCACTTTTCAGCTCAAACGAACTACATCGTTCACTGAGCTCACACGTTTCTCATCTTAACAGACAAGCATTGAATGTTAGAGGACCAGTGCTTTGTATCAGTTTAAGAAGCAGAGTTGGACTAGATATGGTCCGTATGTGTAGGAAACACCGTTCTTTTTTTCTGGGCACACTCCGATTTCCTGCTGTATTAGAGACTCTAGAAAGCAAGAGCGTGCTTCTTGCTCTAAAGCAGAGTGTGATCAATGGATGAGAACTCTGCTGTGTGTTTCCCTTCAGAAATGGAGTTAAATCCCAGGCTCTGTGTCTTCCTACAGAAAAGACTTCGTTTCAGGTAAGGGCAGTCACTTTTCAGCTCAAAAGAACTACATCCTTCACGAAGCTCACACGTTTCTCATCTTAACAGACAAGCATTGGATGTTAGAGGACCAGTGCTTTGTATCAGTTTCAGAAGCAGTTTTGGACTATATAATGTCTGTATGTGTAGGAAACACCGTTCTTTTTTCTCAGCAAACTCACATTTCCTGCTGTCTTAGAGACTCTAGAAAACAAGAGTGTGCTTCTTGTTCTAAAGCAGAGTGTGATCAATGGATGAGAACAGTGCTGTGTGTTTCACTTCAGAAATGGAGTTTAATCCCAGGCTCCGTTTCTTCCTACAAGGAAGACTTCTTTTCAGGTAATGGCAGTCACTTTTCTGCTCAAACGAACTACATTGTTCATGAAGCTCACACGTTTCTTATCTCAACAGACAAACATTGGATATTAGAGGACCAGTGCTTTGTATCAGTTTAAGAAGCAGAGTTGGACTAGATATGGTCCGTATGTGTAGGAAACACCGTTCTTTTGTTCTCAGAACATTCAGATTTCCTGCTGTCTTAGAAACTCTAGAAAGCAAGAGCATGCTTCTTGCTCTAAAGCAGAGTGTGATCCATGGATGAGAACTATGCTGTGTGTTTCCCTTCAGAAATGGAGTTAAATCCCATGCTTTGTGTCTTCCTACAAGCAAGACTTCGTTTCAGGTAAGGGCAGTCACTTTTCAGCTCAAATGAACTACATCGTTCACGGAGCTCACACGTTTCTCATCTTAACAGACAAGCATTGGATGTTAGAGGAGCAGTGCTTTGTATCAGTTTAAGAAGCAGAGTTGGACTAGATATGGTCCTTATGTGTAGGAAACACCGTTTTTTGTTCTCAGCACACACACGTTTCCTGCTGTCTTAGAGAATCTAGAAAGCAAGAGCATGCTTCTTGCTCTAAAGCAGAGTGTGATCCATGGATGAGAACTATGCTGTATGTTTCCCTTCAGAAATGGAGTTAAATCCCAGGCTCTGTGTCTTCCTACAAGCAAGACTTCGTTTCAGGTGAGGGCAGTCACTTTTCATCTCAAACGAACTACATCGTTCACGAAGCTCACACGTTTCTCATCTTAACAGAAAAGCATTGGATGTTAGAGGACCAGTGCTTTGTATCAGTTTCAGAAGCAGAGTTGGACTAGATAATGTCTGTATGTGTAGGAAAAAACCGTTCTTTTGTTCTCAGCACACTCACTTTTCCTGCTGTCTTAGCGACCCTAGAAAGCAAGAACCTGCTTCTTGTTCTAAAGCAGAGTGTGATCAATGGATGAGAACAGTGCTGTGTGTTTCACTTTAGAAATGGAGTTCAATCCCATGCTCTGTGTCTTCCTAGAAGCAAGACTTAGTTTCAGGTATTGGCAGTCACTTTTCAGCTCAAACGAACTACATCATTCACGGAGCTCACACGTTTCTCATCTCAACAGACAAGCATTGGATGTTAGAGGACCAGTGGTTTGTATCAGTTTAAGAAGCAGAGTTGGACTAGATATGGTCCGTATGTGTAGGAAACACCGTTCTTTGGTCTCAGCACACTCACCTGTCCTGCTGTCTTAGAGACTCTAGAAAGCAAGAGCATGCTTCTTGCTCTAAAGCAGAGTGTGATCCATGGATGAGAACTATGCTGTGTGTTTCCCTTCAGAAATGGAGTTATTTCCCAGGCTCTGTGTCTTCCTACATGCAAGACATCTTTTCAGGTATGGGCAGTCATTTTTCGGCTCAATCGAACAACATCGTTCACGAAGCTCATACGTTTCTCATCTTAACTGACAAGCATTGGATGTTAAAGGACTAGAGCTTTGTATCATTTTCAGAAGCAGATTTGGACTACATATGGTCCGTATGTGTAGGAAACTCCGTTCTTTTCTTCTGGGCACACCCAGATTTCCTGCTGTATTAGAGACTCTAGAAAGCAAGTGCGTGCTTCTTGCTGTTAAGCAGTGTGTGATCCATGGGTGAGAACTATGCTGTGTGTTTCCCTTCAGAAATGGAGTTAAATCCCAGGCTCTGTGTCTTACTACAGGCAAGACTTCGTTTCAGCTAAGGGCAGTCACTTTTCAGCTCAAAAGAACTACATCGTTCACAAAGCTCACACGTTTCTCATCTCAACAGACAAGCATTGGATGTTAGAGGGCCAGTGCTTTGTATCAGTTTAAGAAGCAGAGTTGGACTAGATATGGTCCGTATGTGTAGGAAACACCGTTCTTTTGTTCTCAGCACACTCAGATTTTCTGCTGTCTTAGAGACTCTAGAAAGCAAGAGCGTGCTTCTCGCTCTAAAGCAGAGTGTGATCCAGGGATAAGAACTATGCTGTGTGTTTCCCTTCAGAAATGGAGTTAAATCCAATGCTCTGTGTCTTCCTACAAGCAAGACTTCCTTTCAGGTAAGGGCAGTCACTTTTCAGCTCAAACGACTACATCGTTCATGAAGCTCACACGTTTCTCATCTCAACAGACAAGCATTGGATGTTAGAGGACCAGTGCTTTGTATCAGTTTAAGAAGCAGAGGTGGACTAGATATGGTCTGTATGTGTAGGAAACACCGTTCTTTTTTTCTGGGCACACTCAGATTTTCTGCTGTATTAGAGACTCTAGAAAGCAAGAGCATGCTTCTTGCTCTAAAGCAGTGTGTGATCCATGGATGAGAACTATGCTGTGTGTTTCCCTTCAGAAATGGAGTTAAATCACAGGCTCTGTGTCTTCCTACAGAAAAGACTTCGTTTCAGGTAAGGGCAGTCACTTTTCAGCTCAAACGAACTACATCGTTCACGAAGCTCACACGTTTCTCATCTCAACAGACAAGCATTGGATGTTAGAGGACCTGTGCTTTGTCTCAGTTTAAGAAGCAGAGTTGGACTAGATATGGTCCGTATGTGTAGGAAACACCGTTGTTTTGTTCTCAGAACATTCAGATTTCCTGCTGTCTTAGAGACTCTAGAAAGCAAGAGCATGCTTCTTGCTCTAAAGCAGAGTGTGATCCGTGGATGAGAACTATGCTGTGTGTTTCCCTTCAGAAATGGAGTTAAATCCCAGGATTTGTGTCTTCCTACAAGCAAGACTTCGTTTCAGGTAAGGGCAGTCACTTTTCAGCTCAAACGAACTACATTGTTCAAGAAGCTCACACGTTTCTCATCTTAACAGACAAGCATTGGATGTTAGAGGAGCAGTGCTTTTATCAGTTTAAGAAGCAGATTTGGACTACATATGGTCTGTATGTGTAGGAAACTCCGTTCTAATGTTCTGGGCACACTCAGATTTCCTGCTGTATTAGAGACTCTAGAAAGCAAGAGCTTGCTTCTTGCTCTAAAGCAGAGTGTGATCCATGGATGAGAACACTGCTGTGTGTTTCCCTTCATAAATGGAGTTAAATCCCAGGCTCTGTGTCTTCCTACAAGCAAGACTTCTTTTCAGGTAAGGGAAGTCACTTTTCAGCTCAAAGGAACTACATCGTTCACGGAGCTCACACGTTTCTCATTTGAAGAGACAAGCATTGTATGTTAGAGGACCAGTGCTTTGTGTCACTTTATGAAGCAGAGTTGGACTAGATATGGTCCGTATGTGTAGGAAACACCGTTTTTTGTTCTCAGCACACAAACTTTTCCTGCTGTCTTAGAGACTCTAGAAAGCAAGAGCATGATTCTTGCTCTAAAACAGAGTGTGATCCATGGATGAGAACTATGCTGTGTGTTTCCCTTCAGAAATGGAGTTAAATCCCAGGCTCTGTGTCTTCCTACAAGCAAGACTTCGTTTCAGGTAAGTGCAGTCATTTTTCTGCTCAAAAAACTACATCGTTCACGAAGCTCTCACGTTTCTCATCTTAACTGACAAGCATTGGATATTAGAGGAACAGTGCATTGTATCAGTTTCAGAAGCAGATTTGGACTACATATGGTCCGTATGTGTAGGAAACACCGTTCTTTGTTCTGGCCACACTCAGATTTCCTGCTGTATTAGAGACTCTAGAAAGCAAGAGCGTGCTTCTTGCTGTAAAGCAGAGTGTGATCCATGGGTGAGAATTATGCTGTGTGTTTCCCTTCAGAAATGGAGTTAAATCCCAGGCTCTGTGTCTTCCTACAAGCAAGACTTCGTTTCAGTTAAGGGCAGTCACTTTTCAGCTCAAACGAACTACATCGTTCAAAAAGCTCACACGTTTCTCATCTTAACAGACAAGCATTGGATGTTAGAGGACCAGTGCTTTGTATCAGTTTCAGAAGCAGAGTTGGACTATATAATGTTCGTATATGTAGGAAACACCGTTCTTTTGTTCTCAGCACACTCACGTTTCCTGCTGTCTTAGATACTCTAGAAAGCAAGAGCGTGCTTCTTGTTCTAAAGCAGAGTGTGATCAATGGATGAGAACACTGCTGTGTGTTTCACTTCAGAAATGGAGTTAAATCCCAGGCTCTGTGTCTTCCTACAAGCAAGGATTCGTTTCAGGTATGGGCAGTCACTTTTCAGCTCAAAGGAACTACATCGTTCACGGAGCTCACACGTTTCTAATCTTAACAGACAAGCATTGGATGTTAGAGGTCCAGTGCTTTGTGTCAGTTTCAGAAGCAGAGATGGACTAGATATGGTCCGTATGTGTAGGAAACAACGTTCTTTGTTCTCAGCAACTCACGTTTGCTGCTGTCTTAGAGACTCTAGAAAGCAAGAGCGTGCTTCTCGCTCTAAAGCAGAGTGTGATCCATGGATGAGAACTATGCTGTGTGTTTCCCTTCAGAAATGCAGTTAAATCCCAGGCTCTGTGTCTTCATACAAGCAAGACTTCGTTTCAGGTAAGGGCAGTCACTTTTCAGCTCAAATGAACTACATCCTTCAGGAAGCTCACACGTGTCTCATCTTAACAGACAAGCATTGGATGTTAGAGGACCAGTGCTTTGTATCAGTTTCAGAAGCGGATTTGGACTATATAATGTCTGTATGTGTAGGAAACACCGTTCTTTTGTTCTCAGCAAACTCAGGTTTCCTGCTGTCTTAGAGAATCTAGAAAGCAAGAGCGTGCTTCTTGTTCTAAAGCAGAGTGTGATCCATGGATGAGAACACTGCTGTGTGTTCCACTTCAGAAATGGAGTTAAATCCCAGGCTCTGTGTCTTCCTACAAGCAATACTTCGTTTCAGGTAAGGGCAGTCACTTTTCTGCTCCAACGAACTACATTGTTCATGAAGCTCACACGTTTCTTATGTTAACTGACAAGCATTGGATGTTAGAGGACCAGAGCTTTGTATCAGTTTCAGAAGCAGATTTGGACTACATATGGTCTGTATGTGTAGGAAACTCCGTTCTTTTGTTCTGGGCACAGTCAGATTTCCTGCTGTATTAGAGACTCTAGAAAGCAAGAGTGTACGTCTTGCTGTTAAGCAGAGTGTGATCCATGGGTGAGAACTATGCTGTGTGTTTCCCTTCATAAATGGAGTTAAATCCCAGGCTCTGTGTCTTCCTACAAGCAAGACTTCGTTTCAGGTAAGGGCAGTCACTTTTCAGCTCAAAGGTTCTACATCGTTCACGGAGCTCACACGTTTCTAATCTTAACAGACAAGCATTGGATGTTAGAGGACCAGTGCTTTGTATCAGTTTAAGAAGCAGGGTTGGACTAGATATGGTCCGTATGTGTAGGAAACACCGTTCTTTAGTCTCAGCACACTCACGTTTCCTGCTGTCTTAGAGACTCTAGAAAGCAAGAGCATGCTTCTTGTTCTAAAGCAGAGTGTGATCCATGGATTAGAACTATGCTGTGTGGTTCCATTCAGAAATGGAGTTAAATCCCAGGCTCTGTGTCTTCCTACAAGCAAGACTTCGTTTCAGGTAAGTGCAGTCATTTTTCTGCTCAAAAAACTACATCGTTCACGAAGCTCTCACGTTTCTCATCTTAACTGACAAGCATTGGATATTAGAGGAACAGTGCATTGTATCAGTTTCAGAAGCAGATTTAGACTACATATGGTCCGTATGTGTAGGAAACACCGTTCTTTTGTTCTCAGCACACACACGTTTCCTGCTGTCTTAGAGAATCTAGAAAGCAAGAGCATGCTTCTTGCTCTAAAGCAGAGTGTGATCCATGGATGAGAACTATGCTGTATGTTTCCCTTCAGAAATGGAGTTAAATCCCAGGCTCTGTGTCTTCCTACAAGCAAGACTTCGTTTCAGGTGAGGGCAGTCACTTTTCATCTCAAACGAACTACATCGTTCACGAAGCTCACACGTTTCTCATCTTAACAGAAAAGCATTGGATGTTAGAGGACCAGTGCTTTGTATCAGTTTCAGAAGCAGAGTTGGACTAGATAATGTCTGTATGTGTAGGAAAAAACCGTTCTTTTGTTCTCAGCACACTCACGTTTCCTGCTGTCTTAGCGACCCTAGAAAGCAAGAGCCTGCTTCTTGTTCTAAAGCAGAGTGTGATCAATGGATGAGAACACTGCTGTGTGTTTCACTTCAGAAATGGAGTTCAATCCCATGCTCTGTGTCTTCCTAGAAGCAAGACTTCGTTTCAGGTATTGGCAGTCAATTTTCAGCTCAAACGAACTACATCATTCACGGAGCTCATACGTTTCTCATCTTAACTGACAAGCATTGGATGTTAAAGGACTAGAGCTTTGTATCATTTTCAGAAGCAGATTTGGACTACATATGGTCCGTATGTGTAGGAAACTCCGTTCTTTTCTTCTGGGCACACCCAGATTTCCTGCTGTATTAGAGACTCTAGAAAGCAAGTGCGTGCTTCTTGCTGTTAAGCAGTGTGTGATCCATGGGTGAGAACTATGCTGTGTGTTTCTCTTCAGAAATGGAGTTAAATCCCAGGCTCTGTGTCTTACTACAGGCAAGACTTCGTTTCAGCTAAGGGCAGTCACTTTTCAGCTCAAAAGAACTACATCGTTCACAAAGCTCACACGTTTCTCATCTCAACAGACAAGCATTGGATGTTAGAGGGCCAGTGCTTTGTATCAGTTTAAGAAGCAGAGTTGGACTAGATATGGTCCGTATGTGTAGGAAACACCGTTCTTTTTTTCTGGGCACACTCAGATTTTCTGCTGTATTAGAGACTCTAGAAAGCAAGAGCATGCTTCTTGCTCTAAAGCAGAGTGTGATCCGTGGATGAGAACTATGCTGTGTGTTTCCCTTCTGAAATGGAGTTAAATCCAATGCTCTGTGTCTTCCTACAAGCAAGACTTCGTTTCAGGTAAGGGCAGTCACTTTTCAGCTCAAATGAACTACATCGTTCACGGAGCTCACACGTTTCTCATCTTAACAGACAAGCATTGGATGTTAGAGGAGCAGTGCTTTGTATCAGTTTAAGAAGCAGAGTTGGACTAGATATGGTCCGTATGTGTAGGAAACACCGTTTTTTGTTCTCAGCACACACACGTTTCCTGCTGTCTTAGAGAATCTAGAAAGCAAGAGCATGCTTCTTGCTCTAAAGCAGAGTGTGATCCATGGATGAGAACTATGCTGTATGTTTCCCTTCAGAAATGGAGTTAAATCCCAGGCTCTGTGTCTTCCTACAAGCAAGACTTCGTTTCAGGTGAGGGCAGTCACTTTTCATCTCAAACGAACTACATCGTTCACGAAGCTCACACGTTTCTCATCTTAACAGAAAAGCATTGGATGTTAGAGGACCAGTGCTTTGTATCAGTTTCAGAAGCAGAGCTGGACTAGATAATGTCTGTATGTGTAGGAAAAAACCGTTCTTTTGTTCTCAGCACACTCACGTTTCCTGCTGTCTTAGCGACCCTAGAAAGCAAGAGCCTGCTTCTTGTTCTAAAGCAGAGTGTGATCAATGGATGAGAACACTGCTGTGTGTTTCACTTCAGAAATGGAGTTCAATCCCATGCTCTGTGTCTTCCTAGAAGCAAGACTTCGTTTCAGGTATTGGCAGTCACTTTTCAGCTCAAACGAACTACATCATTCACGGAGCTCATACGTTTCTCATCTTAACTGACAAGCATTGGATGTTAAAGGACTAGAGCTTTGTATCATTTTCAGAAGCAGATTTGGACTACATATGGTCCGTATGTGTAGGAAACTCCGTTCTTTTCTTCTGGGCACACCCAGATTTCCTGCTGTATTAGAGACTCTAGAAAGCAAGTGCGTGCTTCTTGCTGTTAAGCAGTGTGTGATCCATGGGTGAGAACTATGCTGTGTGTTTCCCTTCAGAAATGGAGTTAAATCCCAGGCTCTGTGTCTTACTACAGGCAAGACTTCGTTTCAGCTAAGGGCAGTCACTTTTCAGCTCAAAAGAACTACATCGTTCACAAAGCTCACACGTTTCTCATCTCAACAGACAAGCATTGGATGTTAGAGGGCCAGTGCTTTGTATCAGTTTAAGAAGCAGAGTTGGACTAGATATGGTCCGTATGTGTAGGAAACACCGTTCTTTTGTTCTCAGCACACTCAGATTTTCTGCTGTCTTAGAGACTCTAGAAAGCAAGAGCGTGCTTCTCGCTCTAAAGCAGAGTGTGATCCAGGGATAAGACCTATGCTGTGTGTTTCCCTTCAGAAATGGAGTTAAATCCAATGCTCTGTGTCTTCCTACAAGCAAGACTTCCTTTCAGGTAAGGGCAGTCACTTTTCAGCTCAAACGACTACATCGTTCATGAAGCTCACACGTTTCTCATCTCAACAGACAAGCATTGGATGTTAGAGGACCAGTGCTTTGTATCAGTTTAAGAAGCAGAGGTGGACTAGATATGGTCTGTATGTGTAGGAAACACCGTTCTTTTTTTCTGGGCACACTCAGATTTTCTGCTGTATTAGAGACTCTAGAAAGCAAGAGCATGCTTCTTGCTCTAAAGCAGAGTGTGATCCGTGGATGAGAACTATGCTGTGTGTTTCCCTTCAGAAATGGAGTTAAATCCCAGGATTTGTGTCTTCCTACAAGCAAGACTTCGTTTCAGTTAAGGGCAGTCACTTTTCAGCTCAAACGAACTACATCGTTCAAAAAGCTCACACGTTTCTCATCTTAACAGACAAGCATTGGATGTTAGAGGACCAGTGCTTTGTATCAGTTTCAGAAGCAGAGTTGGACTATATAATGTTCGTATGTGTAGGAAACACCGTTCTTTTGTTCTCAGCACACTCACGTTTCCTGCTGTCTTAGATACTCTAGAAAGCAAGAGCGTGCTTCTTGTTCTAAAGCAGAGTGTGATCAATGGATGAGAACACTGCTGTGTGTTTCACTTCAGAAATGGAGTTAAATCCCAGGCTCTGTGTCTTCCTACAAGCAAGAATTCGTTTCAGGAATGGGCAGTCACTTTTCAGCTCCAAGGAACTACATCGTTCACGGAGCTCACACGTTTCTAATCTTAACAGACAAGCATTGGATGTTAGAGGTCCAGTGCTTTGTATCAGTTTCAGAAGCAGAGATGGACTAGATATGGTCCGTATGTGTAGGAAACAACGTTCTTTGTTCTCAGCAACTCACGTTTCCTGCTGTCTTAGAGACTCTAGAAAGCAAGAGCGTGCTTCTCGCTCTAAAGCAGAGTGTGATCCATGGATGAGAACTATGCTGTGTGTTTCCCTTCAGAAATGCAGTTAAATCCCAGGCTCTGTGTCTTCATACAAGCAAGACTTCGTTTCAGGTAAGGGCAGTCACTTTTCAGCTCAAATGAACTACATCCTTCAGGAAGCTCACACGTGTCTCATCTTAACAGACAAGCATTGGATGTTAGAGGACCAGTGCTTTGTATCAGTTTCAGAAGCAGATTTGGACTATATAATGTCTGTATGTGTAGGAAACACCGTTCTTTTGTTCTCAGCAAACTCACGTTTCCTGCTGTCTTAGAGAATCTAGAAAGCAAGAGCGTGCTTCTTGTTCTAAAGCAGAGTGTGATCCATGGATGAGAACACTGCTGTGTGTTCCACTTCAGAAATGGAGTTAAATCCCAGGCTCTGTGTCTTCCTACAAGCAATACTTCGTTTCAGGTAAGGGCAGTCACTTTTCTGCTCCAACGAACTACATTGTTCATGAAGCTCACACGTTTCTTATGTTAACTGACAAGCATTGGATGTTAGAGGACCAGAGCTTTGTATCAGTTTCAGAAGCAGATTTGGACTACATATGGTCTGTATGTGTAGGAAACTCCGTTCTTTTGTTCTGGGCACAGTCAGATTTCCTGCTGTATTAGAGACTCTAGAAAGCAAGAGTGTACGTCTTGCTGTTAAGCAGAGTGTGATCCATGGGTGAGAACTATGCTGTGTGTTTCCCTTCATAAATGGAGTTAAATCCCAGGCTCTGTGTCTTCCTACAAGCAAGACTTCGTTTCAGGTAAGGGCAGTCACTTTTCAGCTCAAAGGTACTACATCGTTCACGGAGCTCACACGTTTCTAATCTTAACAGACAAGCATTGGATGTTAGAGGACCAGTGCTTTGTATCAGTTTAAGAAGCAGGGTTGGACTAGATATGGTCCGTATGTGTAGGAAACACCGTTCTTTAGTCTCAGCACACTCACGTTTCATGATGTCTTAGAGACTCTAGAAAGCAAGAGCATGCTTCTTGTTCTAAAGCAGAGTGTGATCCATGGATTAGAACTATGCTGTGTGGTTCCATTCAGAAATGGAGTTAAATCCCAGGCTCTGTGTCTTCCTACAAGCAAGACTTCGTTTCAGGTAAGTGCAGTCATTTTCCTGCTCAAAAAACTACATCGTTCACGAAGCTCTCATGTTTCTCATCTTAACTGACAAGCATTGGATATTAGAGGAACAGTGCATTGTATCAGTTTCAGAAGCAGATTTAGACTACATATGGTCCGTATGTGTAGGAAACACCGTTCTTTTGTTCTCAGAACATTCAGATTTCCTGCTGTCTTAGAAACTCTAGAAAGCAAGAGCATGCTTCTTGCTCTAAAGCAGAGTGTGATCCATGGATGAGAACTATGCTGTGTGTTTCCCTTCAGAAATGGAGTTAAATCCCATGCTTTGTGTCTTCCTACAAGCAAGATTTCGTTTCAGGTAAGGGCAGTCACTTTTCAGCTCAAATGAACTACATCGTTCACGGAGCTCACACGTTTCTCATCTTAACAGACAAGCATTGGATGTTAGAGGAGCAGTGCTTTGTATCAGTTTAAGAAGCAGAGTTGGACTAGATATGGTCCGTATGTGTAGGAAACACCGTTTTTTGTTCTCAGCACACATACGTTTCCTGCTGTCTTAGAGAATCTAGAAAGCAAGAGCATGCTTCTTGCTCTAAAGCAGAGTGTGATCCATGGATGAGAACTATGCTGTATGTTTCCCTTCAGAAATGGAGTTAAATCCCAGGCTCTGTGTCTTCCTACAAGCAAGACTTCGTTTCAGGTGAGGGCAGTCACTTTTCATCTCAAACGAACTACATCGTTCACGAAGCTCACACGTTTCTCATCTTAACAGAAAAGCATTGGATGTTAGAGGACCAGTGCTTTGTATCAGTTTCAGAAGCAGAGTTGGACTAGATAATGTCTGTATGTGTAGGAAAAAACCGTTCTTTTGTTCTCAGCACACTCACGTTTCCTGCTGTCTTAGCGACCCTAGAAAGCAAGAGCCTGCTTCATGTTCTAAAGCAGAGTGTGATCAATGGATGAGAACACTGCTGTGTGTTTCACTTCAGAAATGGAGTTCAATCCCATGCTCTGTGTCTTCCTAGAAGCAAGACTTCGTTTCAGGTATTGGCAGTCACTTTTCAGCTCAAACGAACTACATCATTCACGGAGCTCATACGTTTCTCATCTTAACTGACAAGCATTGAATGTTAAAGGACTAGAGCTTTGTATCATTTTCAGAAGCAGATTTGGACTACATATGGTCCGTATGTGTAGGAAACTCCGTTCTTTTCTTCTGGGCACACCCAGATTTCCTGCTGTATTAGAGACTCTAGAAAGCAAGTGCGTGCTTCTTGCAGTTAAGCAGTGTGTGATCCATGGGTGAGAACTATGCTGTGTGTTTCCCTTCAGAATTGGAGTTAAATCCCAGGCTCTGTGTCTTACTACAGGCAAGACTTCGTTTCAGCTAAGGGCAGTCACTTTTCAGCTCAAAAGAACTACATCGTTCACAAAGCTCACACGTTTCTCATCTCAACAGACAAGCATTGGATGTTAGAGGGCCAGTGCTTTGTATCAGTTTAAGAAGCAGAGTTGGACTAGATATGGTCCGTATGTGTAGGAAACACCGTTCTTTTGTTCTCAGCACACTCAGATTTTCTGCTGTCTTAGAGACTCTAGAAAGCAAGAGCGTGCTTCTCGCTCTAAAGCAGAGTGTGATCCAGGGATAAGAACTATGCTGTGTGTTTCCCTTCAGAAATGGAGTTAAATCCAATGCTCTGTGTCTTCCTACAAGCAAGACTTCCTTTCAGGTAAGGGCAGTCACTTTTCAGCTCAAACGACTACATCGTTCATGAAGCTCACACGTTTCTCATCTCAACAGACAAGCATTGGATGTTAGAGGACCAGTGCTTTGTATCAGTTTAAGAAGCAGAGGTGGACTAGATATGGTCTGTATGTGTAGGAAACACCGTTCTTTTTTTCTGGGCACACTCAGATTTTCTGCTGTATTAGAGACTCTAGAAAGCAAGAGCATGCTTCTTGCTCTAAAGCAGAGTGTGATCCGTGGATGAGAACTATGCTGTGTGTTTCCCTTCAGAAATGGAGTTAAATCCCAGGATTTGTGTCTTCCTACAAGCAAGACTTCGTTTCAGTTAAGGGCAGTCACTTTTCAGCTCAAACGAACTACATCGTTCAAAAAGCTCACACGTTTCTCATCTTAACAGACAAGCATTGGATGTTAGAGGACCAGTGCTTTGTATCAGTTTCAGAAGCAGAGTTGGACTATATAATGTTCGTATGTGTAGGAAACACCGTTCTTTTGTTCTCAGCACACTCACGTTTCCTGCTGTCTTAGATACTCTAGAAAGCAAGAGCGTGCTTCTTGTTCTAAAGCAGAGTGTGATCAATGGATGAGAACACTGCTGTGTGTTTCACTTCAGAAATGGAGTTAAATCCCAGGCTCTGTGTCTTCCTACAAGCAAGAATTCGTTTCAGGTATGGGCAGTCACTTTTCAGCTCCAAGGAACTACATCGTTCACGGAGCTCACACGTTTCTAATCTTAACAGACAAGCATTGGATGTTAGAGGTCCAGTGCTTTGTATCAGTTTCAGAAGCAGAGATGGACTAGATATGGTCCGTATGTGTAGGAAACAACGTTCTTTGTTCTCAGCAACTCACGTTTCCTGCTGTCTTAGAGACTCTAGAAAGCAAGAGCGTGCTTCTCGCTCTAAAGCAGAGTGTGATCCATGGATGAGAACTATGCTGTGTGTTTCCCTTCAGAAATGCAGTTAAATCCCAGGCTCTGTGTCTTCATACAAGCAAGACTTCGTTTCAGGTAAGGGCAGTCACTTTTCAGCTCAAATGAACTACATCCTTCAGGAAGCTCACACGTGTCTCATCTTAACAGACAAGCATTGGATGTTAGAGGACCAGTGCTTTGTATCAGTTTCAGAAGCAGATTTGGACTATATAATGTCTGTATGTGTAGGAAACACCGTTCTTTTGTTCTCAGCAAACTCACGTTTCCTGCTGTCTTAGAGAATCTAGAAAGCAAGAGCGTGCTTCTTGTTCTAAAGCAGAGTGTGATCCATGGATGAGAACACTGCTGTGTGTTCCACTTCAGAAATGGAGTTAAATCCCAGGCTCTGTGTCTTCCTACAAGCAATACTTCGTTTCAGGTAAGGGCAGTCACTTTTCTGCTCCAACGAACTACATTGTTCATGAAGCTCACACGTTTCTTATGTTAACTGACAAGCATTGGATGTTAGAGGACCAGAGCTTTGTATCAGTTTCAGAAGCAGATTTGGACTACATATGGTCTGTATGTGTAGGAAACTCCGTTCTTTTGTTCTGGGCACAGTCAGATTTCCTGCTGTATTAGAGAATCTAGAAAGCAAGAGTGTACGTCTTGCTGTTAAGCAGAGTGTGATCCATGGGTGAGAACTATGCTGTGTGTTTCCCTTCATAAATGGAGTTAAATCCCAGTCTCTGTGTCTTCCTACAAGCAAGACTTCGTTTCAGGTAAGGGCAGTCACTTTTCAGCTCAAAGGTACTACATCGTTCACGGAGCTCACACGTTTCTAATCTTAACAGACAAGCATTGGATGTTAGAGGACCAGTGCTTTGTATCAGTTTAAGAAGCAGGGTTGGACTAGATATGGTCCGTATGTGTAGGAAACACCGTTCTTTAGTCTCAGCACACTCACGTTTCATGATGTCTTAGAGACTCTAGAAAGCAAGAGCATGCTTCTTGTTCTAAAGCAGAGTGTGATCCATGGATTAGAACTATGCTGTGTGGTTCCATTCAGAAATGGAGTTAAATCCCAGGCTCTGTGTCTTCCTACAAGCAAGACTTCGTTTCAGGTAAGTGCAGTCATTTTCCTGCTCAAAAAACTACATCGTTCACGAAGCTCTCACGTTTCTCATCTTAACTGACAAGCATTGGATATTAGAGGAACAGTGCATTGTATCAGTTTCAGAAGCAGATTTAGACTACATATGGTCCGTATGTGTAGGAAACACCGTTCTTTTGTTCTCAGAACATTCAGATTTCCTGCTGTCTTAGAAACTCTAGAAAGCAAGAGCATGCTTCTTGCTCTAAAGCAGAGTGTGATCCATGGATGAGAACTATGCTGTGTGTTTCCCTTCAGAAATGGAGTTAAATCCCATGCTTTGTGTCTTCCTACAAGCAAGATTTCGTTTCAGGTAAGGGCAGTCACTTTTCAGCTCAAATGAACTACATCGTTCACGGAGCTCACACGTTTCTCATCTTAACAGACAAGCATTGGATGTTAGAGGAGCAGTGCTTTGTATCAGTTTAAGAAGCAGAGTTGGACTAGATATGGTCCGTATGTGTAGGAAACACCGTTTTTTGTTCTCAGCACACATACGTTTCCTGCTGTCTTAGAGAATCTAGAAAGCAAGAGCATGCTTCTTGCTCTAAAGCAGAGTGTGATCCATGGATGAGAACTATGCTGTATGTTTCCCTTCAGAAATGGAGTTAAATCCCAGGCTCTGTGTCTTCCTACAAGCAAGACTTCGTTTCAGGTGAGGGCAGTCACTTTTCATCTCAAACGAACTACATCGTTCACGAAGCTCACACGTTTCTCATCTTAACAGAAAAGCATTGGATGTTAGAGGACCAGTGCTTTGTATCAGTTTCAGAAGCAGAGTTGGACTAGATAATGTCTGTATGTGTAGGAAAAAACCGTTCTTTTGTTCTCAGCACACTCACGTTTCCTGCTGTCTTAGCGACCCTAGAAAGCAAGAGCCTGCTTCATGTTCTAAAGCAGAGTGTGATCAATGGATGAGAACACTGCTGTGTGTTTCACTTCAGAAATGGAGTTCAATCCCATGCTCTGTGTCTTCCTAGAAGCAAGACTTCGTTTCAGGTATTGGCAGTCACTTTTCAGCTCAAACGAACTACATCATTCACGGAGCTCATACGTTTCTCATCTTAACTGACAAGCATTGGATGTTAAAGGACTAGAGCTTTGTATCATTTTCAGAAGCAGATTTGGACTACATATGGTCCGTATGTGTAGGAAACTCCGTTCTTTTCTTCTGGGCACACCCAGATTTCCTGCTGTATTAGAGACTCTAGAAAGCAAGAGCATGCTTCTTGCTCTAAAGCAGAGTGTGATCCATGGGTGAGAACTATGCTGTGTGTTTCCCTTCAGAAATGGAGTTAAATCCCAGGCTCTGTGTCTTACTACAGGCAAGACTTCGTTTCAGCTAAGGGCAGTCACTTTTCAGCTCAAAAGAACTACATCGTTCACAAAGCTCACACGTTTCTCATCTCAACAGACAAGCATTGGATGTTAGAGGGCCAGTGCTTTGTATCAGTTTAAGAAGCAGAGTTGGACTAGATATGGTCCGTATGTGTAGGAAACACCGTTCTTTTGTTCTCAGCACACTCAGATTTTCTGCTGTCTTAGAGACTCTAGAAAGCAAGAGCGTGCTTCTCGCTCTAAAGCAGAGTGTGATCCAGGGATAAGAACTATGCTGTGTGTTTCCCTTCAGAAATGGAGTTAAATCCAATGCTCTGTGTCTTCCTACAAGCAAGACTTCCTTTCAGGTAAGGGCAGTCACTTTTCAGCTCAAACGACTACATCGTTCATGAAGCTCACACGTTTCTCATCTCAACAGACAAGCATTGGATGTTAGAGGACCAGTGCTTTGTATCAGTTTAAGAAGCAGAGGTGGACTAGATATGGTCTGTATGTGTAGGAAACACCGTTCTTTTTTTCTGGGCACACTCAGATTTTCTGCTGTATTAGAGACTCTAGAAAGCAAGAGCATGCTTCTTGCTCTAAAGCAGAGTGTGATCCGTGGATGAGAACACTGCTGTGTGTTTCACTTCAGAAATGGAGTTAAATCCCAGGCTCTGTGTCTTCCTACAAGGAAGACTTCGTTTCAGGTAAGGGCAGTCACTGTTCTGCTCAAACAATCTACATTGTTCATGAAGCTCACACGTTTCTTATCTTAACTGCCAGGCATTGGATGTTAGAGGACCAGAGATTTGTATCAGTTTCAGAAGCAGATTTGGACTACATATGGTCTGTATGTGTAGGAAACTCCGTTCTAATGTTCTGGGCACACTCAGATTTCCTGCTGTATTAGAGACTCTAGAAAGCAAGAGCTTGCTTCTTGCTCTAAAGCAGAGTGTGATCCATGGATGAGAACACTGCTGTGTGTTTCCCTTCATAAATGGAGTTAAATCCCAGGCTCTGTGTATTCCTACAAGCAAGACTTCTTTTCAGGTAAGGGAAGTCACTTTTCAGCTCAAAGGAACTACATCGTTCACGGAGCTCAAACGTTTCTCATTTGAAGAGACAAGCATTGTATGTTAGAGGACCAGTGCTTTGTGTCACTTTATGAAGCAGAGTTGGACTAGATATGGTCCGTATGTGTAGGAAACACCGTTTTTTGTTCTCAGCACACAAACTTTTCCTGCTGTCTTAGAGACTCTAGAAAGCAAGAGCATGATTCTTGCTCTAAAACAGAGTGTGATCCATGGATGAGAACTATGCTGTGTGTTTCCCTTCAGAAATGGAGTTAAATCCCAGGCTCTGTGTCTTCCTACAAGCAAGACTTCGTTTCAGGTAAGTGCAGTCATTTTTCTGCTCAAAAAACTACATCGTTCACGAAGCTCTCACGTTTCTCATCTTAACTGACAAGCATTGGATATTAGAGGAACAGTGCATTGTATCAGTTTCAGAAGCAGATTTGGACTACATATGGTCCGTATGTGTAGGAAACACCGTTCTTTGTTCTGGCCACACTCAGATTTCCTGCTGTATTAGAGACTCTAGAAAGCAAGAGCGTGCTTCTTGCTGTAAAGCAGAGTGTGATCCATGGGTGAGAATTATGCTGTGTGTTTCCCTTCAGAAATGGAGTTAAATCCCAGGCTCTGTGTCTTCCTACAAGCAAGACTTCGTTTCAGTTAAGGGCAGTCACTTTTCAGCTCAAACGAACTACATCGTTCAAAAAGCTCACACGTTTCTCATCTTAACAGACAAGCATTGGATGTTAGAGGACCAGTGCTTTGTATCAGTTTCAGAAGCAGAGTTGGACTATATAATGTTCGTATGTGTTGGAAACACCGTTCTTTTGTTCTCAGCACACTCACGTTTCCTGCTGTCTTAGATACTCTAGAAAGCAAGAGCGTGCTTCTTGTTCTAAAGCAGAGTGTGATCAATGGATGAGAACACTGCTGTGTGTTTCCCTTCATAAATGGAGTTAAATCCCAGGCTCTGTGTCTTCCTACAAGCAAGAATTCGTTTCAGGTATGGGCAGTCACTTTTCAGCTCAAAGGAACTACATCGTTCACGGAGCTCACACGTTTCTAATCTTAACAGACAAGCATTGGATGTTAGAGGTCCAGTGCTTTGTATCAGTTTCAGAAGCAGAGATGGACTAGATATGGTCCGTATGTGTAGGAAACAACGTTCTTTGTTCTCAGCAACTCACGTTTGCTGCTGTCTTAGAGACTCTAGAAAGCAAGAGCGTGCTTCTCGCTCTAAAGCAGAGTGTGATCCATGGATGAGAACTATGCTGTGTGTTTCCCTTCAGAAATGCAGTTAAATCCCAGGCTCTGTGTCTTCATACAAGCAAGACTTCGTTTCAGGTAAGGGCAGTCACTTTTCAGCTCAAACTAACTACATCCTTCAGGAAGCTCACACGTGTCTCATCTTAACAGACAAGCATTGGATGTTAGAGGACCAGTGCTTTGTATCAGTTTCAGAAGCGGATTTGGACTATATAATGTCTGTATGTGTAGGAAACACCGTTCTTTTGTTCTCAGCAAACTCACGTTTCCTGCTGTCTTAGAGAATCTAGAAAGCAAGAGCGTGCTTCTTGCTCTAAAGCAGAGTGTGATCCATGGATGAGAACACTGCTGTGTGTTCCACTTCAGAAATGGAGTTAAATCCCAGGCTCTGTGTCTTCCTACAAGCAATACTTCGTTTCAGGTAAGGGCAGTCACTTTTCTGCTCCAACGAACTACATTGTTCATGAAGCTCACACGTTTCTTATGTTAACTGACAAGCATTGGATGTTAGAGGACCAGAGCTTTGTATCAGTTTCAGAAGCAGATTTGGACTACATATGGTCTGTATGTGTAGGAATCTCCGTTCTTTTGTTCTGGGCACAGTCACATTTCCTGCTGTATTAGAGACTCTAGAAAGCAAGAGTGTACGTCTTGCTGTTAAGCAGAGTGTGATCCATGGGTGAGAACTATGCTGTGTGTTTCCCTTCATAAATGGAGTTAAATCCCAGGCTCTGTGTCTTCCTACAAGCAAGACTTCGTTTCAGGTAAGGGCAGTCACTTTTCAGCTCAAAGGTACTACATCGTTCACGGAGCTCACACGTTTCTAATCTTAACAGACAAGCATTGGATGTTAGAGGACCAGTGCTTTGTATCAGTTTAAGAAGCAGGGTTGGACTAGATATGGTCCGTATGTGTAGGAAACACTGTTCTTTAGTCTCAGCACACGCACGTTTCATGATGTCTTAGAGACTCTAGAAAGCAAGAGCATGCTTCTTGTTCTAAAGCAGAGTGTGATCCATGGATTAGAACTATGCTGTGTGGTTCCATTCAGAAATGGAGTTAAATCCCAGGCTCTGTGTCTTCCTACAAGCAAGACTTCGTTTCAGGTAAGTGCAGTCATTTTTCTGCTCAAAAAACTACATCGTTCACGAAGCTCTCACGTTTCTCATCTTAACTGACAAGCATTGGATATTAGAGGAACAGTGCATTGTATCAGTTTCAGAAGCAGATTTAGACTACATATGGTCCGTATGTGTAGGAAACACCGTTCTTTTGTTCTCAGAACATTCAGATTTCCTGCTGTCCTAGAAACTCTAGAAAGCAAGAGCATGCTTCTTGCTCTAAAGCAGAGTGTGATCCATGGATGAGAACTATGCTGTGTGTTTCCCTTCAGAAATGGAGTTAAATCCCATGCTTTGTGTCTTCCTACAAGCAAGATTTCGTTTCAGGTAAGGGCAGTCACTTTTCAGCTCAAATGAACTACATCGTTCACGGAGCTCACACGTTTCTCATCTTAACAGACAAGCATTGGATGTTAGAGGAGCAGTGCTTTGTATCAGTTTAAGAAGCAGAGTTGGACTAGATATGGTCCGTATGTGTTGGAAACACCGTTCTTTTGTTCTCAGCACACTCACGTTTCCTGCTGTCTTAGATACTCTAGAAAGCAAGAGCGTGCTTCTTGTTCTAAAGCAGAGTGTGATCAATGGATGAGAACACTGCTGTGTGTTTCCCTTCAGAAATGGAGTTAAATCCCAGGCTCTGTGTCTTCCTACAAGCAAGAATTCGTTTCAGGTATGGGCAGTCACTTTTCAGCTCAAAGGAACTACATCGTTCACGGAGCTCACACGTTTCTAATCTTAACAGACAAGCATTGGATGTTAGAGGTCCAGTGCTTTGTATCAGTTTCAGAAGCAGAGATGGACTAGATATGGTCCGTATGTGTAGGAAACAACGTTCTTTGTTCTCAGCAACTCACGTTTCCTGCTGTCTTAGAGACTCTAGAAAGCAAGAGCGTGCTTCTCGCTCTAAAGCAGAGTGTGATCCATGGATGAGAACTATGCTGTGTGTTTCCCTTCAGAAATGCAGTTAAATCCCAGGCTCTGTGTCTTCATACAAGCAAGACTTCGTTTCAGGTAAGGGCAGTCACTTTTCAGCTCAAACTAACTACATCCTTCAGGAAGCTCACACGTGTCTCATCTTAACAGACAAGCATTGGATGTTAGAGGACCAGTGCTTTGTATCAGTTTCAGAAGCGGATTTGGACTATATAATGTCTGTATGTGTAGGAAACACCGTTCTTTTGTTCTCAGCAAACTCACGTTTCCTGCTGTCTTAGAGAATCTAGAAAGCAAGAGCGTGCTTCTTGCTCTAAAGCAGAGTGTGATCCATGGATGAGAACACTGCTGTGTGTTCCACTTCAGAAATGGAGTTAAATCCCAGGCTCTGTGTCTTCCTACAAGCAATACTTCGTTTCAGGTAAGGGCAGTCACTTTTCTGCTCCAACGAACTACATTGTTCATGAAGCTCACACGTTTCTTATGTTAACTGACAAGCATTGGATGTTAGAGGACCAGAGCTTTGTATCAGTTTCAGAAGCAGATTTGGACTACATATGGTCTGTATGTGTAGGAATCTCCGTTCTTTTGTTCTGGGCACAGTCACATTTCCTGCTGTATTAGAGACTCTAGAAAGCAAGAGTGTACGTCTTGCTGTTAAGCAGAGTGTGATCCATGGGTGAGAACTATGCTGTGTGTTTCCCTTCATAAATGGAGTTAAATCCCAGGCTCTGTGTCTTCCTACAAGCAAGACTTCGTTTCAGGTAAGGGCAGTCACTTTTCAGCTCAAAGGTACTACATCGTTCACGGAGCTCACACGTTTCTAATCTTAACAGACAAGCATTGGATGTTAGAGGACCAGTGCTTTGTATCAGTTTAAGAAGCAGGGTTGGACTAGATATGGTCCGTATGTGTAGGAAACACTGTTCTTTAGTCTCAGCACACGCACGTTTCATGATGTCTTAGAGACTCTAGAAAGCAAGAGCATGCTTCTTGTTCTAAAGCAGAGTGTGATCCATGGATTAGAACTATGCTGTGTGGTTCCATTCAGAAATGGAGTTAAATCCCAGGCTCTGTGTCTTCCTACAAGCAAGACTTCGTTTCAGGTAAGTGCAGTCATTTTTCTGCTCAAAAAACTACATCGTTCACGAAGCTCTCACGTTTCTCATCTTAACTGACAAGCATTGGATATTAGAGGAACAGTGCATTGTATCAGTTTCAGAAGGAGATTTAGACTACATATGGTCCGTATGTGTAGGAAACACCGTTCTTTTGTTCTCAGAACATTCAGATTTCCTGCTGTCCTAGAAACTCTAGAAAGCAAGAGCATGCTTCTTGCTCTAAAGCAGAGTGTGATCCATGGATGAGAACTATGCTGTGTGTTTCCCTTCAGAAATGGAGTTAAATCCCATGCTTTGTGTCTTCCTACAAGCAAGATTTCGTTTCAGGTAAGGGCAGTCACTTTTCAGCTCAAATGAACTACATCGTTCACGGAGCTCACACGTTTCTCATCTTAACAGACAAGCATTGGATGTTAGAGGAGCAGTGCTTTGTATCAGTTTAAGAAGCAGAGTTGGACTAGATATGGTCCGTATGTGTAGGAAACACCGTTTTTTGTTCTCAGCACACACACGTTTCCTGCTGTCTTAGAGAATCTAGAAAGCAAGAGCATGCTTCTTGCTCTAAAGCAGAGTGTGATCCATGGATGAGAACTATGCTGTATGTTTCCCTTCAGAAATGGAGTTAAATCCCAGGCTCTGTGTCTTCCTACAAGCAAGACTTCGTTTCAGGTGAGGGCAGTCACTTTTCATCTCAAACGAACTACATCGTTCACGAAGCTCACACGTTTCTCATCTTAACAGAAAAGCATTGGATGTTAGAGGACCAGTGCTTTGTATCAGTTTCAGAAGCAGAGTTGGACTAGATAATGTCTGTATGTGTAGGAAAAAACCGTTCTTTTGTTCTCAGCACACTCACGTTTCCTGCTGTCTTAGCGACCCTAGAAAGCAAGAGCCTGCTTCTTGTTCTAAAGCAGAGTGTGATCAATGGATGAGAACACTGCTGTGTGTTTCACTTCAGAAATGGAGTTCAATCCCATGCTCTGTGTCTTCCTAGAAGCAAGACTTCGTTTCAGGTATAGGCAGTCACTTTTCAGCTCAAACGAACTACATCATTCACGGAGCTCACACGTTTCTCATCTCAACAGACAAGCATTGGATGTTAGAGGACCAGTGGTTTGTATCAGTTTAAGAAGCAGAGTTGGACTAGATATGGTCCGTATGTGTAGGAAACACCGTTCTTTGGTCTCAGCACACTCACCTGTCCTGCTGTCTTAGAGACTCTAGAAAGCAAGAGCATGCTTCTTGCTCTAAAGCAGAGTGTGATCCATGGATGAGAACTATGCTGTGTGTTTCCCTTCAGAAATGGAGTTAAATCCCAGGCTCTGTGTCTTCCTACAAGCAAGACTTCTTTTCAGGTATGGGCAGTCATTTTTCGGCTCAATCGAACAACATCGTTCACGAAGCTCATACGTTTCTCATCTTAACTGACAAGCATTGGATGTTAAAGGACTAGAGCTTTGTATCATTTTCAGAAGCAGATTTGGACTACATATGGTCCGTATGTGTAGGAAACTCCGTTCTTTTCTTCTGGGCACACCCAGATTTCCTGCTGTATTAGAGACTCTAGAAAGCAAGTGCGTGCTTCTTGCTGTTAAGCAGTGTGTGATCCATGGGTGAGAACTATGCTGTGTGTTTCCCTTCAGAAATGGAGTTAAATCCCAGGCTCTGTGTCTTACTACAGGCAAGACTTCGTTTCAGCTAAGGGCAGTCACTTTTCAGCTCAAAAGAACTACATCGTTCACAAAGCTCACACGTTTCTCATCTCAACAGACAAGCATTGGATGTTAGAGGGCCAGTGCTTTGTATCAGTTTAAGAAGCAGAGTTGGACTAGATATGGTCCGTATGTGTAGGAAACACCGTTCTTTTGTTCTCAGCACACTCAGATTTTCTGCTGTCTTAGAGACTCTAGAAAGCAAGAGCGTGCTTCTCGCTCTAAAGCAGAGTGTGATCCAGGGATAAGAACTATGCTGTGTGTTTCCCTTCAGAAATGGAGTTAAATCCAATGCTCTGTGTCTTCCTACAAGCAAGACTTCCTTTCAGGTAAGGGCAGTCACTTTTCAGCTCAAACGACTACATCGTTCATGAAGCTCACACGTTTCTCATCTCAACAGACAAGCATTGGATGTTAGAGGACCAGTGCTTTGTATCAGTTTAAGAAGCAGAGGTGGACTAGATATGGTCTGTATGTGTAGGAAACACCGTTCTTTTTTTCTGGGCACACTCAGATTTTCTGCTGTATTAGAGACTCTAGAAAGCAAGAGCGTGCTTCTTGCTCTAAAGCAGAGTGTGATCCATGGATGAGAACTATGCTGTGTGTTTCACTTCAGAAATGGAGTTAAATCCCAGGCTCTGTGTCTTCCTACAAGCAAGAATTCGTTTCAGGTATGGGCAGTCACTTTTCAGCTCAAAGGAACTACATCGTTCACGGAGCTCACACGTTTCTAATCTTAACAGACAAGCATTGGATGTTAGAGGTCCAGTGCTTTGTATCAGTTTCAGAAGCAGAGATGGACTAGATATGGTCCGTATGTGTAGGAAACAACGTTCTTTGTTCTCAGCAACTCACGTTTCCTGCTGTCTTAGAGACTCTAGAAAGCAAGAGCGTGCTTCTCGCTCTAAAGCAGAGTGTGATCCATGGATGAGAACTATGCTGTGTGTTTCCCTTCAGAAATGCAGTTAAATCCCAGGCTCTGTGTCTTCATACAAGCAAGACTTCGTTTCAGGTAAGGGCAGTCACTTTTCAGCTCAAACGAACTACATCCTTCAGGAAGCTCACACGTGTCTCATCTTAACAGACAAGCATTGGATGTTAGAGGACCAGTGCTTTGTATCAGTTTCAGAAGCAGTTTTGGACTACATATGGTCTGTATGTGTAGGAAACTCCGTTCTAATGTTCTGGGCACACTCAGATTTCCTGCTGTATTAGAGACTCTAGAAAGCAAGAGTGTACGTCTTGCTGTTAAGCAGAGTGTGATCCATGGGTGAGAACTATGCTGTGTGTTTCCCTTCATAAATGGAGTTAAATCCGAGGCTCTGTGTCTTCCTACAAGCAAGACTTCGTTTCAGGTAAGGGCAGTCACTTTTCAGCTCAAAGGTACTACATCGTTCACGGAGCTCACACGTTTCTAATCTTAACAGACAAGCATTGGATGTTAGAGGACCAGTGCTTTGTATCAGTTTAAGAAGCAGGGTTGGACTAGATATGGTCCGTATGTGTAGGAAACACCGTTCTTTAGTCTCAGCACACTCACGTTTCATGATGTCTTAGAGACTCTAGAAAGCAAGAGCATGCTTCTTGTTCTAAAGCAGAGTGTGATCCATGGATTAGAACTATGCTGTGTGGTTCCATTCAGAAATGGAGTTAAATCCCAGGCTCTGTGTCTTCCTACAAGCAAGACTTCGTTTCAGGTAAGTGCAGTCATTTTTCTGCTCAAAAAACTACATCGTTCACGAAGCTCTCACGTTTCTCATCTCAACTGACAAGCATTGGATATTAGAGGAACAGTGCATTGTATCAGTTTCAGAAGCACATTTAGACTACATATGGTCCGTATGTGTAGGAAACACCGTTCTTTGTTCCGGCCACACTCAGATTTCCTGCTGTATTAGAGACTCTAGAAAGCAAGAGCGTGCTTCTTGCTGTAAAGCAGAGTGTGATCCATGGGTGAGAATTATGCTGTGTGTTTCCCTTCAGAAATGGAGTTAAATCCCAGGCTCTGTGTCTTCCTACCAGCAAGACTTCGTTTCAGTTAAGGGCAGTCACTTTTCAGCTCAAACGAACTACATCGTTCAAAAAGCTCACACGTTTCTCATCTTAACAGACAAGCATTGGATGTTAGAGGACCAGTGCTTTGTATCAGTTTCAGAAGCAGAGTTGGACTATATAATGTTCGTATGTGTAGGAAACACCGTTCTTTTGTTCTCAGCACACTCACGTTTCCTGCTGTCTTAGATACTCTAGAAAGCAAGAGCGTGCTTCTTGTTCTAAAGCAGAGTGTGATCAATGGATGAGAACACTGCTGTGTGTTTCACTTCAGAAATGGAGTTAAATCCCAGGCTCTGTGTCTTCCTACAAGCAAGAATTCGTTTCAGGTATGGGCAGTCACTTTTCAGCTCAAAGGAACTACATCGTTCACGGAGCTCACAGGTTTCTAATCTTAACAGACAAGCATTGGATGTTAGAGGTCCAGTGCTTTGTATCAGTTTCAGAAGCAGAGATGGACTAGATATGGTCCGTATGTGTAGGAAACAACGTTCTTTGTTCTCAGCAACTCACGTTTCCTGCTGTCTTAGAGACTCTAGAAAGCAAGAGCGTGCTTCTCGCTCTAAAGCAGAGTGTGATCCATGGATGAGAACTATGCTGTGTGTTTCCCTTCAGAAATGCAGTTAAATCCCAGGCTCTGTGTCTTCATACAAGCAAGACTTCGTTTCAGGTAAGGGCAGTCACTTTTCAGCTCAAATGAACTACATCCTTCAGGAAGCTCACACGTGTCTCATCTTAACAGACAAGCATTGGATGTTAGAGGACCAGTGCTTTGTATCAGTTTCAGAAGCGGATTTAGACTATATAATGTCTGTATGTGTAGGAAACACCGTTCTTTTGTTCTCAGCAAACTCACGTTTCCTGCTGTCTTAGAGAATCTAGAAAGCAAGAGCGTGCTTCTTGTTCTAAAGCAGAGTGTGATCCATGGATGAGAACACTGCTGTGTGTTCCACTTCAGAAATGGAGTTAAATCCCAGGCTCTGTGTCTTCCTACAAGCAATACTTCGTTTCAGGTAAGGTCAGTCACTTTTCTGCTCCAATGAACTACATTGTTCATGAAGCTCACACGTTTCTTATGTTAACTGACAAGCATTGGATGTTAGAGGACCAGAGCTTTGTATCAGTTTCAGAAGCAGATTTGGACTACATATGGTCTGTATGTGTAGGAAACTCCGTTCTTTTGTTCTGGGCACAGTCAGATTTCCTGCTGTATTAGAGACTCTAGAAAGCAAGAGTGTACGTCTTGCTGTTAAGCAGAGTGTGATCCATGGGTGAGAACTATGCTGTGTGTTTCCCTTCATAAATGGAGTTAAATCCCAGTCTCTGTGTCTTCCTACAAGCAAGACTTCGTTTCAGGTAAGGGCAGTCACTTTTCAGCTCAAAGGTACTACATCGTTCACGGAGCTCACACGTTTCTAATCTTAACAGACAAGCATTGGATGTTAGAGGACCAGTGCTTTGTATCAGTTTAAGAAGCAGGGTTGGACTAGATATGGTCCGTATGTGTAGGAAACACCGTTCTTTAGTCTCAGCACACTCACGTTTCATGATGTCTTAGAGACTCTAGAAAGCAAGAGCATGCTTCTTGTTCTAAAGCAGAGTGTGATCCATGGATTAGAACTATGCTGTGTGGTTCCATTCAGGAATGGAGTTAAATCCCAGGCTCTGTGTCTTCCTACAAGCAAGACTTCGTTTCATGTAAGGGCAGTCATTTTTCGGCTCAAACGAACTACATCGTTCATGAAGCTCTCACGTTTCTCATCTTAACTGACAAGCCTTGGATGTTAGAGGAACAGTGCATTGTATCAGTTTCAGAAGCAGAGTTGGTCTAGATATTGTCTGTATGTGTAGGAAACTCTGTTCTTTTTCTCAGCACACTCATGTTTCCTGCTGTCTTAGAGTCTCTAGAAAGCAAGAGCGTGCTTCTCGCTCTAAACCAGAGTGTGATCCAGGGTTGAGAACTATGCTGTGTGTTTCCCTTCAGAAATGGAGTTAAATCCCAGGCTCTGTGTCTTCCCACAAGCAAGACTTCGTTTCAGGTAAGGGCAGTCACTTTTCAGCTCAAAGGAACTACATCGTTCACGGAGCTCACACGTTTCTCATCTCAACAGACAAGCATTGGATGTTAGAGGACCAGTGCTTTGTATCAGTTTAAGAAGCAGAGTTGGACTAGATATGGTCCGTATGTGTAGGAAACACCGTTCTTTGGTCTCAGCACAATCACGTTTCCTGGTGTATTAGAGACCCTAGAAATCAAGAGCGTGCTTCTTGTTCTAAAGCAGAGTGTGATCAATGGATGAGAACACTGCTGTGTGTTCCACTTCAGAAATGGAGTTAAATCCCAGGCGCTGTGTCTTCCTACAAGAAAGACTTCGTTTCAGGTAAGGGCAGTCACTTTTCTGCTCCAACGAACTACATTGTTCAAGAAGCTCACACGTTTCTTATCTTAACTGACAAGCATTGGATGTTAGAGGACAAGAGCTTTGTATCAGTTTCAGAAGCAGATTTGGACTAGATATGGTCTGTATGTGTAGGAAACACCGTTCTTTTGTTCTCAGCACACTCACGTTTCCTGCTGTCTTAGAGTCTCTAGAAAGCAAGAGCATGCTTCTTGCTCTAAAGCAGAGTGTGATCCATGGATGAGAACTATGCTGTGTGTTTCCCTTCAGAAATGGAGTTAAATCCCAGGCTCTGTGTCTTCCAACAAGCAAGACTTCGTTTCAGGTAAGGGCAGTCACTTTTCAGCTCAAACGAACTACATCGTTCACGGAGCTCACACGATTCTCATCTCAACAGACAAGCATTGGATGTTAGAGGACCAGTGCTTTGTATCAGTTTAAGAAGCAGAGTTGGACTAGATATGGTCCGTATGTGTAGGAAACACCGTTCTTTGGTCTCAGCACACTCACGTTTCCTGCTGTCTTAGAGACTCTAGAAAGCAAGAGCGTGCTTCTCGCTCTAAAGCAGAGTTTGATCCATGGATGAGAACTATGCTGTGTGTTTCCCTTCAGAAATGCAGTTAAATCCCAGGCTCTGTGTCTTCATACAAGCAAGACTTCGTTTCAGGTAAGGGCAGTCACTTTTCAGCTCAAACGAACTACATCCTTCAGGAAGCTCACACGTGTCTCATCTTAACAGACAAGCATTGGATATTAGAGGACCAGTGCTTTGTATCAGTTTCAGAAGCGGATTTGGACTATATAATGTCTGTATGTGTAGGAAACACCGTTCTTTTGTTCTCAGCACACTCACATTTCCTGCTGTCTTAGAGACTCTAGAAAGCAAGAGCGTGCTTCTTGTTCTAAAGCAGAGTGTGATCAATGGATGAGAACACTGCTGTGTGTTTCACTTCAGAAATGGAGTTAAATCCCAGGCTCTGTGTCTTCCTACAAGGAAGACTTCGTTTCAGGTAAGGGCAGTCACTGTTCTGCTCAAACAATCTACATTGTTCATGAAGCTCACACGTTTCTTATCTTAACTGCCAGGCATTGGATGTTAGAGGACCAGAGATTTGTATCAGTTTCAGAAGCAGATTTGGACTACATATGGTCTGTATGTGTAGGAAACTCCGTTCTAATGTTCTGGGCACACTCAGATTTCCTGCTGTATTAGAGACTCTAGAAAGCAAGAGCTTGCTTCTTGCTCTAAAGCAGAGTGTGATCCATGGATGAGAACACTGCTGTGTGTTTCCCTTCATAAATGGAGTTAAATCCCAGGCTCTGTGTCTTCCTACAAGCAAGACTTCTTTTCAGGTAAGGGCAGTCACTTTTCAGCTCAAAGGAACTACATCGTTCACGGAGCTCACACGTTTCTCATTTGAAGAGACAAGCATTGTATGTTAGAGGACCAGTGCTTTGTGTCACTTTATGAAGCAGAGTTGGACTAGATATGGTCCGTATATGTAGGAAACACCGTTTTTTGTTCTCAGCACACAAACTTTTCCTGCTGTCTTAGAGACTCTAGAAAGCAAGAGCATGCTTCTTGCTCTAAAACAGAGTGTGATCCATGGATGAGAACTATGCTGTGTGTTTCCCTTCAGAAATGGAGTTAAATCCCAGGCTCTGTGTCTTCCTACAAGCAAGACTTCGTTTCAGGTAAGTGCAGTCATTTTTCTGCTCAAAAAACTACATCGTTCACGAAGCTCTCACGTTTCTCATCTTAACTGACAAGCATTGGATATTAGAGGAACAGTGCATTGTATCAGTTTCAGAAGCAGATTTGGACTAGATATGGTCCCTATGTGTAGGAAACACCGTTCTTTGTTCTGGCCACACTCAGATTTCCTGCTGTATTAGAGACTCTAGAAAGCAAGAGCGTGCTTCTTGCTGTAATGCAGAGTGTGATCCATGGGTGAGAATTATGCTGTGTGTTTACCTTCAGAAATGGAGTTAAATCCCAGGCTCTGTGTCTTCCTACAAGCAAGACTTCGTTTCAGTTAAGGGCAGTCACTTTTCAGCTCAAACGAACTACATCGTTCAAAAAGCTCACAGGTTTCTCATCTTAACAGACAAGCATTGGATGTTAGAGGACCAGTGCTTTGTATCAGTTTCAGAAGCAGAGTTGGACTATATAATGTTCGTATGTGTAGGAAACACCGTTCTTTTGTTCTCAGCACACTCACGTTTCCTGCTGTCTTAGATACTCTAGAAAGCAAGAGCATGCTTCTTGTTCTAAAGCAGAGTGTGATCAATGGATGAGAACACTGCTGTGTGTTTCACTTCAGAAATGGAGTTAAATCCCAGGCTCTGTGTCTTCCTACAAGCAAGAATTCGTTTCAGGTATGGGCAGTCACTTTTCAGCTCAAAGGAACTACATCGTTCACGGAGCTCACACGTTTCTAATCTTAACAGACAAGCATTGGATGTTAGAGGTCCAGTGCTTTGTATCAGTTTCAGAAGCAGAGATGGACTAGATATGGTCCGTATGTGTAGGAAACAACGTTCTTTGTTCTCAGCAACTCACGTTTCCTGCTGTCTTAGAGACTCTAGAAAGCAAGAGCGTGCTTCTCGCTCTAAAGCAGAGTGTGATCCATGGATTAGAACTATGCTGTGTGGTTCCATTCAGAAATGGAGTTAAATCCCAGGCTCTGTGTCTTCCTACAAGCAAGACTTCGTTTCATGTAAGGGCAGTCATTTTTCGGCTCAAACGAACTACATCGTTCATGAAGCTCACACGTTTCTCATCTTAACTGACAAGCCTTGGATGTTAGAGGAACAGTGCATTGTATCAGTTTCAGAAGCAGAGTTGGTCTAGATATGGTCTGTATGTGTAGGAAACTCTGTTCTTTTTCTCAGCACACTCATGTTTCCTGCTGTCTTAGAGTCTCTAGAAAGCAAGAGCGTGCTTCTCGCTCTAAACCAGAGTGTGATCCAGGGTTGAGAACTATGCTGTGTGTTTCCCTTCAGAAATGGAGTTAAATCCCAGTCTCTGTGTCTTCCCACAAGCAAGACTTCGTTTCAGGTAAGGGCAGTCACTTTTCAGCTCAAAGGAACTACATCGTTCACAGAGCTCACACGTTTCTCATCTCAACAGACAAGCATTGGATGTTAGAGGACCAGTGCTTTGTATCAGTTTAAGAAGCAGAGTTGGACTAGAT
Source organism: Onychomys leucogaster (assembly GCA_949786385.1). Taxonomy (NCBI): domain Eukaryota; kingdom Metazoa; phylum Chordata; class Mammalia; order Rodentia; family Cricetidae; genus Onychomys; species Onychomys leucogaster. The sequence continues at coordinate 2,731,076 of CATKUP010000025.1, forward strand.
ATGGTCCGTATGTGTAGGAACCACCGTTCTTTGGTCTCAGCACACTCACGTTTCCTGCTGTCTTAGAGACTCTATAAAGCAAGAGAGTGCTTCTCGCTCTAAAGCAGAGTGTGATCCATGGATGAGAACACTGCTGTGTGTTCCACTTCAGAAATGGAGTTAAATCCCAGGCTCTGTGTCTTCCTACAAGCAATACTTCGTTTCAGGTAAGGGCAGTCACTTTTCTGCTCCAATGAACTACATTGTTCATGAAGCTCACACGTTTCTTATGTTAACTGACAAGCATTGGATGTTAGAGGACCAGAGCTTTGTATCAGTTTCAGAAGCAGATTTGGACTACATATGGTCTGTATGTGTAGGAAACTCCGTTCTTTTGTTCTGGGCACAGTCAGATTTCCTGCTGTATTAGAGACTCTAGAAAGCAAGAGTGTACGTCTTGCTGTTAAGCAGAGTGTGATCCATGGGTGAGAACTATGCTGTGTGTTTCCCTTCATAAATGGAGTTAAATCCCAGTCTCTGTGTCTTCCTACAAGCAAGACTTCGTTTCAGGTAAGGGCAGTCACTTTTCAGCTCAAAGGTACTACATCGTTCACGGAGCTCACACGTTTCTAATCTTAACAGACAAGCATTGGATGTTAGAGGACCAGTGCTTTGTATCAGTTTAAGAAGCAGGGTTGGACTAGATATGGTCCGTATGTGTAGGAAACACCATTCTTTAGTCTCAGCACACTCACGTTTCATGATGTCTTAGAGACTCTAGAAAGCAAGAGCATGCTTCTTGTTCTAAAGCAGAGTGTGATCCATGGATTAGAACTATGCTGTGTGGTTCCATTCAGAAATGGAGTTAAATCCCAGGCTCTGTGTCTTCCTACAAGCAAGACTTCGTTTCATGTAAGGGCAGTCATTTTTCGGCTCAAACGAACTACATCGTTCATGAAGCTCTCACGTTTCTCATCTTAACTGACAAGCCTTGGATGTTAGAGGAACAGTGCATTGTATCAGTTTCAGAAGCAGAGTTGGTCTAGATATTGTCTGTATGTGTAGGAAACTCTGTTCTTTTTCTCAGCACACTCATGTTTCCTGCTGTCTTAGAGTCTCTAGAAAGCAAGAGCGTGCTTCTCGCTCTAAACCAGAGTGTGATCCAGGGTTGAGAACTATGCTGTGTGTTTCCCTTCAGAAATGGAGTTAAATCCCAGGCTCTGTGTCTTCCCACAAGCAAGACTTCGTTTCAGGTAAGGGCAGTCACTTTTCAGCTCAAAGGAACTACATCGTTCACGGAGCTCACACGTTTCTCATCTCAACAGACAAGCATTGGATGTTAGAGGACCAGTGCTTTGTATCAGTTTAAGAAGCAGAGTTGGACTAGATATGGTCCGTATGTGTAGGAAACACCGTTCTTTGGTCTCAGCACAATCACGTTTCCTGGTGTATTAGAGACCCTAGAAATCAAGAGCGTGCTTCTTGTTCTAAAGCAGAGTGTGATCAATGGATGAGAACACTGCTGTGTGTTCCACTTCAGAAATGGAGTTAAATCCCAGGCGCTGTGTCTTCCTACAAGGAAGACTTCGTTTCAGGTAAGGGCAGTCACTTTTCTGCTCCAACGAACTACATTGTTCAAGAAGCTCACACGTTTCTTATCTTAACTGACAAGCATTGGATGTTAGAGGACAAGAGCGTTGTATCAGTTTCAGAAGCAGATTTGGACTAGATATGGTCTGTATGTGTAGGAAACACCGTTCTTTTGTTCTCAGCACACTCACGTTTCCTGCTGTCTTAGAGTCTCTAGAAAGCAAGAGCATGCTTCTTGCTCTAAAGCAGAGTGTGATCCATGGATGAGAACTATGCTGTGTGTTTCCCTTCAGAAATGGAGTTAAATCCCAGGCTCTGTGTCTTCCAACAAGCAAGACTTCGTTTCAGGTAAGGGCAGTCACTTTTCAGCTCAAACGAACTACATCGTTCACGGAGCTCACACGATTCTCATCTCAACAGACAAGCATTGGATGTTAGAGGACCAGTGCTTTGTATCAGTTTAAGAAGCAGAGTTGGACTAGATATGGTCCGTATGTGTAGGAAACACCGTTCTTTGGTCTCAGCACACTCACGTTTCCTGCTGTCTTAGAGACTCTAGAAAGCAAGAGCGTGCTTCTCGCTCTAAAGCAGAGTTTGATCCATGGATGAGAACTATGCTGTGTGTTTCCCTTCAGAAATGCAGTTAAATCCCAGGCTCTGTGTCTTCATACAAGCAAGACTTCGTTTCAGGTAAGGGCAGTCACTTTTCAGCTCAAACGAACTACATCCTTCAGGAAGCTCACACGTGTCTCATCTTAACAGACAAGCATTGGATATTAGAGGACCAGTGCTTTGTATCAGTTTCAGAAGCGGATTTGGACTATATAATGTCTGTATGTGTAGGAAACACCGTTCTTTTGTTCTCAGCACACTCACATTTCCTGCTGTCTTAGAGACTCTAGAAAGCAAGAGCGTGCTTCTTGTTCTAAAGCAGAGTGTGATCAATGGATGAGAACACTGCTGTGTGTTTCACTTCAGAAATGGAGTTAAATCCCAGGCTCTGTGTCTTCCTACAAGGAAGACTTCGTTTCAGGTAAGGGCAGTCACTGTTCTGCTCAAACAATCTACATTGTTCATGAAGCTCACACGTTTCTTATCTTAACTGCCAGGCATTGGATGTTAGAGGACCAGAGATTTGTATCAGTTTCAGAAGCAGATTTGGACTACATATGGTCTGTATGTGTAGGAAACTCCGTTCTAATGTTCTGGGCACACTCAGATTTCCTGCTGTATTAGAGACTCTAGAAAGGAAGAGCTTGCTTCTTGCTCTAAAGCAGAGTGTGATCCATGGATGAGAACACTGCTGTGTGTTTCCCTTCATAAATGGAGTTAAATCCCAGGCTCTGTGTCTTCCTACAAGCAAGACTTCTTTTCAGGTAAGGGCAGTCACTTTTCAGCTCAAAGGAACTACATCGTTCACGGAGCTCACACGTTTCTCATTTGAAGAGACAAGCATGGTATGTTAGAGGACCAGTGCTTTGTGTCACTTTATGAAGCAGAGTTGGACTAGATATGGTCCGTATATGTAGGAAACACCGTTTTTTGTTCTCAGCACACAAACTTTTCCTGCTGTCTTAGAGACTCTAGAAAGCAAGAGCATGCTTCTTGCTCTAAAACAGAGTGTGATCCATGGATGAGAACTATGCTGTGTGTTTCCCTTCAGAAATGGAGTTAAATCCCAGGCTCTGTGTCTTCCTACAAGCAAGACTTCGTTTCAGGTAAGTGCAGTCATTTTTCTGCTCAAAAAACTACATCGTTCACGAAGCTCTCACGTTTCTCATCTTAACTGACAAGCATTGGATATTAGAGGAACAGTGCATTGTATCAGTTTCAGAAGCAGATTTGGACTACATATGGTCCGTATGTGTAGGAAACACCGTTCTTTGTTCTGGCCACACTCAGATTTCCTGCTGTATTAGAGACTCTAGAAAGCAAGAGCGTGCTTCTTGCTGTAAAGCAGAGTGTGATCCATGGGTGAGAATTATGCTGTGTGTTTCCCTTCAGAAATGGAGTTAAATCCCAGGCTCTGTGTCTTCCTACAAGCAAGACTTCGTTTCAGTTAAGGGCAGTCACTTTTCAGCTCAAACGAACTACATCGTTCAAAAAGCTCACAGGTTTCTCATCTTAACAGACAAGCATTGGATGTTAGAGGACCAGTGCTTTGTATCAGTTTCAGAAGCAGAGTTGGACTATATAATGTTCGTATGTGTAGGAAACACCGTTCTTTTGTTCTCAGCACACTCACGTTTCCTGCTGTCTTAGATACTCTAGAAAGCAAGAGCGTGCTTCTTGTTCTAAAGCAGAGTGTGATCAATGGATGAGAACACTGCTGTGTGTTTCACTTCAGAAATGGAGTTAAATCCCAGGCTCTGTGTCTTCCTACAAGCAAGAATTCGTTTCAGGTATGGGCAGTCACTTTTCAGCTCAAAGGAACTACATCGTTCACGGAGCTCACACGTTTCTAATCTTAACAGACAAGCATTGGATGTTAGAGGTCCAGTGCTTTGTATCAGTTTCAGAAGCAGAGATGGACTAGATATGGTCCGTATGTGTAGGAAACAACGTTCTTTGTTCTCAGCAACTCACGTTTCCTGCTGTCTTAGAGACTCTAGAAAGCAAGAGCGTGCTTCTCGCTCTAAAGCAGAGTGTGATCCATGGATTAGAACTATGCTGTGTGGTTCCATTCAGAAATGGAGTTAAATCCCAGGCTCTGTGTCTTCCTACAAGCAAGACTTCGTTTCATGTAAGGGCAGTCATTTTTCGGCTCAAACGAACTACATCGTTCATGAAGCTCACACGTTTCTCATCTTAACTGACAAGCCTTGGATGTTAGAGGAACAGTGCATTGTATCAGTTTCAGAAGCAGAGTTGGTCTAGATATGGTCTGTATGTGTAGGAAACTCTGTTCTTTTTCTCAGCACACTCATGTTTCCTGCTGTCTTAGAGTCTCTAGAAAGCAAGAGCGTGCTTCTCGCTCTAAACCAGAGTGTGATCCAGGGTTGAGAACTATGCTGTGTGTTTCCCTTCAGAAATGGAGTTAAATCCCAGTCTCTGTGTCTTCCCACAAGCAAGACTTCGTTTCAGGTAAGGGCAGTCACTTTTCAGCTCAAAGGAACTACATCGTTCACGGAGCTCACACGTTTCTCATCTCAACAGACAAGCATTGGATGTTAGAGGACCAGTGCTTTGTATCAGTTTAAGAAGCAGAGTTGGACTAGATATGGTCCGTATGTGTAGGAAACACCGTTCTTTGGTCTCAGCACACTCACGTTTCCTGCTGTCTTAGAGACTCTATAAAGCAAGAGAGTGCTTCTCGCTCTAAAGCAGAGTGTGATCCATGGATGAGAACTATGCTGTGTGTTTCCCTTTAGAAATGGAGGTAAATCCCAGGCTCTGTGTCTTCCTACAAGCAAGACTTCATTTCAGGTAAGGGCAGTCACTTTTCAGCTCAAATGAACTACATCGTTCACGGAGCTCACACGATTCTCATCTCAACAGACAAGCATTGGATGTTAGAGGACCAGTGCTTTGTATCAGTTTAAGAAGCAGAGTTGGACTAGATATGGTCGGTATGTGTAGGAAACACCGTTCTTTGGTCTCAGCACAATCACGTTTCCTGCTGTATTAGAGACCCTAGAAATCAAGAGCGTGCTTCTTGTTCTAAAGCAGAGTGTGATCAATGGATGAGAACACTGCTGTGTGTTCCACTTCAGAAATGGAGTTAAATCCCAGGCGCTGTGTCTTCCTACAAGGAAGACTTCGTTTCAGGTAAGGGCAGTAACTTTTCTGCTCCAACGAACTACATTGTTCAAAAAGCTCACACGTTTCTTATCTTAACTGACAAGCCTTGGATGTTAGAGGACAAGAGCTTTGTATCAGTTTCAGAAGCAGATTTGGACTAGATATGGTCTGTATGTGTAGGAAACACCGTTCTTTGGTCTCAGCACAATCACGATTCCTGCTGTCTTAGAGACTCTAGAAAGCAAGAGCATGCTTCTTGCTCTAAAGCAGAGTGTGATCCATGGATGAGAACTATGCTGTGTGTTTCCCTTCAGAAATGGAGTTAAATCCCAGGCTCTGTGTCTTCCAACAAGCAAGACTTCGTTTCAGTTAAGGGCAGTCACTTTTCAGCTCAAACGAACTACATCGTTCACGGAGCTCACACGATTCTCATCTCAACAGACAAGCATTGGATGTTAGAGGACCAGTGCTTTGTATCAGTTTAAGAAGCAGAGTTGGACTAGATATGGTCCGTATGTGTAGGAAACACCGTTCTTTGGTCTCAGCACACTCATGTTTCCTGCTTTCTTAGAGACTCTAGAAAGCAAGAGCGTGCTTCTCGCTCTAAAGCAGAGTGTGATCCATGGATGAGAACTATGCTGTGTGTTTCCCTTCAGAAATGCAGTTAAATCCCAGGCTCTGTGTCTTCATACAAGCAAGACTTCGTTTCAGGTAAGGGCAGTCACTTTTCAGCTCAAAGGAACTACATCCTTCAGGAAGCTCACACGTGTCTCATCTTAACAGACAAGCATTGGATGTTAGAGGACCAGTGCTTTGTATCAGTTTCAGAAGCGGATTTGGACTATATAATGTCTGTATGTGTAGGAAACACCGTTCTTTTGTTCTCAGCAAACTCACGTTTCCTGCTGTCTTAGAGAATCTAGAAAGCAAGAGTGTGCTTCTTGTTCTAAAGCAGAGTGTGATCAATGGATGAGAACACTGCTGTGTGTTCCACTTCAGAAATGGAGTTAAATCCCAGGCTCTGTGTCTTCCTACAAGCAATACTTCGTTTCAGGTAAGGGCAGTCACTTTTCTGCTCCAACGAACTACATTGTTCATGAAGCTCACACGTTTCTTATGTTAACTGACAAGCATTGGATGTTAGAGGACCAGAGCTTTGTATCAGTTTCAGAAGCAGATTTGGACTACATATGGTCTGTATGTGTAGGAAACTCCGTTCTTTTGTTCTGGGCACACTCAGATTTCCTGCTGTATTAGAGACTCTAGAAAGCAAGTGTGTACGTCTTGCTGTTAAGCAGAGTGTGATCGATGGGTGAGAACTATTCTGTGTGTTTCCCTTCAGAAAGGGAGTTAAATCCCAGGCTCTGTGTCTTCCTACAAGCAAGACTTCATTTCAGGTAAGGGCAGTCACTTTTCAGCTCAAAGGTACTACATCGTTCACGGAGCTCACACGTTTCTAATCTTAACAGACAAGCATTGGATGTTAGAGGACCAGTGCTTTGTATCAGTTTAAGAAGCAGGGTTGGACTAGATATGGTCCGTATGTGTAGGAAACACCGTTCTTTAGTCTCAGCACACTCACGTTTCATGATGTCTTAGAGACTCTAGAAAGCAAGAGCATGCTTCTTGTTCTAAAGCAGAGTGTGATCCATGGATTAGAACTATGCTGTGTGTTTCCATTCAGAAATGGAGTTAAATCCCAGGCTCTGTGTCTTCCTACAAGCAAGACTTCGTTTCATGTAAGGGCAGTCATTTTTCGGCTCAAACGAACTAATCGTTCATGAAGCTCACACGTTTCTCATCTTAACTGACAAGCATTGGATGTTACAGGACCAGTGCTTTGTATCAGTTTAAGAAGTAGAGTTGGACTTGATATGGTCCTTATGTGTAGGAACCACCGTTCTTTGGTCTCATCACACTCACGTTTCCTGCTGTCTTAGAGACTCTATAAAGCAAGAGAGTGCTTCTCGCTCTAAAGCAGAGTTTGATCCATGGATGAGAACTATGCTGTGTGTTTCCCTTCAGAAATGCAGTTAAATCCCAGGCTCTGTGTCTTCATACAAGCAAGACTTCGTTTCAGGTAAGGGCAGTCACTTTTCAGCTCAAACGAACTACATCCTTCAGGAAGCTCACACGTGTCTCATCTTAACAGACAAGCATTGGATATTAGAGGACCAGTGCTTTGTATCAGTTTCAGAAGCGGATTTGGACTATATAATGTCTGTATGTGTAGGAAACACCGTTCTTTTGTTCTCAGCACACTCACATTTCCTGCTGTCTTAGAGACTCTAGAATGCAAGTGCGTGCTTCTTGTTCTAAAGCAGAGTGTGATCAATGGATGAGAACACTGCTGTGTGTTTCACTTCAGAAATGGAGTTAAATCCCAGGCTCTGTGTCTTCCTACAAGGAAGACTTCGTTTCAGGTAAGGGCAGTCACTGTTCTGCTCAAACAATCTACATTGTTCATGAAGCTCACACGTTTCTTATCTTAACTGCCAGGCATTGGATGTTAGAGGACCAGAGATTTGTATCAGTTTCAGAAGCAGATTTGGACTACATATGGTCTGTATGTGTAGGAAACTCCGTTCTAATGTTCTGGGCACACTCAGATTTCCTGCTGTATTAGAGACTCTAGAAAGCAAGAGCTTGCTTCTTGCTCTAAAGCAGAGTGTGATCCATGGATGAGAACACTGCTGTGTGTTTCCCTTCATAAATGGAGTTAAATCCCAGGCTCTGTGTCTTCCTACAAGCAAGACTTCTTTTCAGGTAAGGGCAGTCACTTTTCAGCTCAAAGGAACTACATCGTTCACGGAGCTCACACGTTTCTCATTTGAAGAGACAAGCATTGTATGTTAGAGGACCAGTGCTTTGTGTCACTTTATGAAGCAGAGTTGGACTAGATATGGTCCGTATATGTAGGAAACACCGTTTTTTGTTCTCAGCACACAAACTTTTCCTGCTGTCTTAGAGACTCTAGAAAGCAAGAGCATGCTTCTTGCTCTAAAACAGAGTGTGATCCATGGATGAGAACTATGCTGTGTGTTTCCCTTCAGAAATGGAGTTAAATCCCAGGCTCTGTGTCTTCCTACAAGCAAGACTTCGTTTCAGGTAAGTGCAGTCATTTTTCTGCTCAAAAAACTACATCGTTCACGAAGCTCTCACGTTTCTCATCTTAACTGACAAGCATTGGATATTAGAGGAACAGTGCATTGTATCAGTTTCAGAAGCAGATTTGGACTACATATGGTCCGTATGTGTAGGAAACACCGTTCTTTGTTCTGGCCACACTCAGATTTCCTGCTGTATTAGAGACTCTAGAAAGCAAGAGCATGCTTCTTGCTGTAAAGCAGAGTGTGATCCATGGGTGAGAATTATGCTGTGTGTTTCCCTTCAGAAATGGAGTTAAATCCCAGGCTCTGTGTCTTCCTACAAGCAAGACTTCGTTTCAGTTAAGGGCAGTCACTTTTCAGCTCAAACGAACTACATCGTTCAAAAAGCTCACAGGTTTCTCATCTTAACAGACAAGCATTGGATGTTAGAGGACCAGTGCTTTGTATCAGTTTCAGAAGCAGAGTTGGACTATATAATGTTCGTATGTGTAGGAAACACCGTTCTTTTGTTCTCAGCACACTCACGTTTCCTGCTGTCTTAGATAATCTAGAAAGCAAGAGCGTGCTTCTTGTTCTAAAGCAGAGTGTGATCAATGGATGAGAACACTGCTGTGTGTTTCACTTCAGAAATGGAGTTAAATCCCAGTCTCTGTGTCTTCCCACAAGCAAGACTTCGTTTCAGGTAAGGGCAGTCACTTTTCAGCTCAAAGGAACTACATCGTTCACGGAGCTCAAACGTTTCTCATCTCAACAGACAAGCATTGGATGTTAGAGGACCAGTGCTTTGTATCAGTTTAAGAAGCAGAGTTGGACTAGATATGGTCCGTATGTGTAGGAACCACCGTTCTTTGGTCTCATCACACTCACGTTTCCTGCTGTCTTAGAGACTCTATAAAGCAAGAGAGTGCTTCTCGCTCTAAAGCAGAGTGTGATCCAGGGATGAGAACTATGCTGTGTGTTTCCCTTTAGAAATGGAGTTAAATCCCAGGCTCTGTGTCTTCCTACAAGCAAGACTTCATTTCATGTATGGGCAGTCACTTTTCAGCTCAAACGAACTACATCGTTCACGGAGCTCACACGATTCTCATCTCAACAGACAAGCATTGGATGTTAGAGGACCAGTGCTTTGTATCAGTTTAAGAAGCAGAGTTGGACTAGATATGGTCCGTATGTGTAGGAAACACCGTTCTTTGGTCTCAGCACAATCACGTTTCCTGCTGTATTAGAGACCCTAGAAATCAAGAGCGTGCTTCTTGTTCTAAAGCAGAGTGTGATCAATGGATGAGAACTATGATGTGTGTTTTCCTTCAGAAATGGAGTTAAATCCCACGCTCTGTGTCTTCCTACAAGCAAGACTTCGTTTCAGGTAAGGGCAGTCATTTTTCGGCTCAAGCGAACTACATCGTTCACGAAGCTCACACGTTTCTCATCTTAACTGACAAGCATTGGATGTTAGAGGAACAGTGCATTGTATCAGTTTCAGAAGCAGTGTTGGACTAGATATGGTCCGTATGTGTAGGAAACACCGTTCTTTTGTTCTCAGCACACTCACGTTTCCTGCTGTCTTAGATAATCTAGAAAGCAAGAGCGTGCTTCTAGTTCTAAAGCAGAGTGTGATCAATGGATGAGAACACTGCTGTGTGTTTCACTTCAGAAATGGAGTTAAATCCCAGTCTCTGTGTCTTCCCACAAGCAAGACTTCGTTTCAGGTAAGGGCAGTCACTTTTCAGCTCAAAGGAACTACATCGTTCACGGAGCTCAAACGTTTCTCATCTCAACAGACAAGCATTGGATGTTAGAGGACCAGTGCTTTGTATCAGTTTAAGAAGCAGAGTTGGACTAGATATGGTCCGTATGTGTAGGAACCACCGTTCTTTGGTCTCATCACACTCACGTTTCCTGCTGTCTTAGAGACTCTATAAAGCAAGAGAGTGCTTCTCGCTCTAAAGCAGAGTGTGATCCAGGGATGAGAACTATGCTGTGTGTTTCCCTTTAGAAATGGAGTTAAATCCCAGGCTCTGTGTCTTCCTACAAGCAAGACTTCATTTCATGTATGGGCAGTCACTTTTCAGCTCAAACGAACTACATCGTTCACGGAGCTCACACGATTCTCATCTCAACAGACAAGCATTGGATGTTAGAGGACCAGTGCTTTGTATCAGTTTAAGAAGCAGAGTTGGACTAGATATGGTCCGTATGTGTAGGAAACACCGTTCTTTGGTCTCAGCACAATCACGTTTCCTGCTGTATTAGAGACCCTAGAAATCAAGAGCGTGCTTCTTGTTCTAAAGCAGAGTGTGATCAATGGATGAGAACTATGATGTGTGTTTTCCTTCAGAAATGGAGTTAAATCCCACGCTCTGTGTCTTCCTACAAGCAAGACTTCGTTTCAGGTAAGGGCAGTCATTTTTCGGCTCAAGCGAACTACATCGTTCACGAAGCTCACACGTTTCTCATCTTAACTGACAAGCATTGGATGTTAGAGGAACAGTGCATTGTATCAGTTTAAGAAGCAGTGTTGGACTAGATATGGTCCGTATGTGTAGGAAACACCGTTTTTTGTTCTCAGCACACACACTTTTCCTGCTGTCTTAGAGAATCTAGAAAGCAAGAGCATGCTTCTTGCTCTAAAGCAGAGTGTGATACATGGATGAGAACTATGCTGTGTGTTTCCCTTCAGAAATGGAGTTAAATCCCAGGCTCTGTGTCTTCCTACAAGCAAGAATTCGTTTCAGGTATGGGCAGTCACTTTTCAGCTCAAAGGAACTACATCGTTCACGGAGCTCACACGTTTCTAATCTTAACAGACAAGCATTGGATGTTAGAGGTCCAGTGCTTTGTATCAGTTTCAGAAGCAGAGATGGACTAGATATGGTCCGTATGTGTAGGAAACAACGTTCTTTGTTCTCAGCAACTCACGTTTCCTGCTGTCTTAGAGACTCTAGAAAGCAAGAGCGTGCTTCTCGCTCTAAAGCAGAGTGTGATCCATGGATTAGAACTATGCTGTGTGGTTCCATTCAGAAATGGAGTTAAATCCCAGGCTCTGTGTCTTCCTACAAGCAAGACTTCGTTTCATGTAAGGGCAGTCATTTTTCGGCTCAAACGAACTACATCGTTCATGAAGCTCACACGTTTCTCATCTTAACTGACAAGCCTTGGATGTTAGAGGAACAGTGCATTGTATCAGTTTCAGAAGCAGAGTTGGTCTAGATATGGTCTGTATGTGTAGGAAACTCTGTTCTTTTTCTCAGCACACTCATGTTTCCTGCTGTCTTAGAGTCTCTAGAAAGCAAGAGCGTGCTTCTCGCTCTAAACCAGAGTGTGATCCAGGGTTGAGAACTATGCTGTGTGTTTCCCTTCAGAAATGGAGTTAAATCCCAGTCTCTGTGTCCTCCCACAAGCAAGACTTCGTTTCAGGTAAGGGCAGTCACTTTTCAGCTCAAAGGAACTACATCGTTCACGGAGCTCACACGTTTCTCATCTCAACAGACAAGCATTGGATGTTAGAGGACCAGTGCTTTGTATCAGTTTAAGAAGCAGAGTTGGACTAGATATGGTCCGTATGTGTAGGAACCACCGTTCTTTGGTCTCAGCACACTCATGTTTCCTGCTGTCTTAGAGACTCTATAAAGCAAGAGAGTGCTTCTCGCTCTAAAGCAGAGTGTGATCCATGGATGAGAACTATGCTGTGTGTTTCCCTTTAGAAATGGAGGTAAATCCCAGGCTCTGTGTCTTCCTACAAGCAAGACTTCATTTCAGGTAAGGGCAGTCACTTTTCAGCTCAAATGAACTACATCGTTCACGGAGCTCACACGATTCTCATCTCAACAGACAAGCATTGGATGTTAGAGGACCAGTGCTTTGTATCAGTTTAAGAAGCAGAGTTGGACTAGATATGGTCGGTATGTGTAGGAAACACCGTTCTTTGGTCTCAGCACAATCACGTTTCCTGCTGTATTAGAGACCCTAGAAATCAAGAGCGTGCTTCTTGTTCTAAAGCAGAGTGTGATCAATGGATGAGAACACTGCTGTGTGTTCCACTTCAGAAATGGAGTTAAATCCCAGGCGCTGTGTCTTCCTACAAGGAAGACTTCGTTTCAGGTAAGGGCAGTAACTTTTCTGCTCCAACGAACTACATTGTTCAAGAAGCTCACACGTTTCTTATCTTAACTGACAAGCCTTGGATGTTAGAGGACAAGAGCTTTGTATCAGTTTCAGAAGCAGATTTGGACTAGATATGGTCTGTATGTGTAGGAAACACCGTTCTTTTGTTCTCAGCACACTCACGTTTCCTGCTGTCTTAGAGACTCTAGAAAGCAAGAGCATGCTTCTTGCTCTAAAGCAGAGTGTGATCCATGGATGAGAACTATGCTGTGTGTTTCCCTTCAGAAATGGAGTTAAATCCCAGGCTCTGTGTCTTCCAACAAGCAAGACTTCGTTTCAGTTAAGGGCAGTCACTTTTCAGCTCAAACGAACTACATCGTTCACGGAGCTCACACGATTCTCATCTCAACAGACAAGCATTGGATGTTAGAGGACCAGTGCTTTGTATCAGTTTAAGAAGCAGAGTTGGATTAGATATGGTCCGTATGTGTAGGAAACACCGTTCTTTGGTCTCAGCACACTCACGTTTCCTGCTTTCTTAGAGACTCTAGAAAGCAAGAGCGTGCTTCTCGCTCTAAAGCAGAGTGTGATCCATGGATGAGAACTATGCTGTGTGTTTCCCTTCAGAAATGCAGTTAAATCCCAGGCTCTGTGTCTTCATACAAGCAAGACTTCGTTTCAGGTAAGGGCAGTCACTTTTCAGCTCAAACGAACTACATCCTTCAGGAAGCTCACACGTGTCTCATCTTAACAGACAAGCATTGGATGTTAGAGGACCAGTGCTTTGTATCAGTTTCAGAAGCGGATTTGGACTATATAATGTCTGTATGTGTAGGAAACACCGTTCTTTTGTTCTCAGCAAACTCACGTTTCCTGCTGTCTTAGAGAATCTAGAAAGCAAGAGTGTGCTTCTTGTTCTAAAGCAGAGTGTGATCAATGGATGAGAACACTGCTGTGTGTTCCACTTCAGAAATGGAGTTAAATCCCAGGATCTGTGTCTTCCTACAAGCAATACTTCGTTTCAGGTAAGGGCAGTCACTTTTCTGCTCCAACGAACTACATTGTTCATGAAGCTCACACGTTTCTTATGTTAACTGACAAGCATTGGATGTTAGAGGACCAGAGCTTTGTATCAGTTTCAGAAGCAGATTTGGACTACATATGGTCTGTATGTGTAGGAAACTCCGTTCTTTTGTTCTGGGCACACTCAGATTTCCTGCTGTATTAGAGACTCTAGAAAGCAAGTGTGTACGTCTTGCTGTTAAGCAGAGTGTGATCGATGGGTGAGAACTATTCTGTGTGTTTCCCTTCAGAAAGGGAGTTAAATCCCAGGCTCTGTGTCTTCCTACAAGCAAGACTTCGTTTCAGGTAAGGGCAGTCACTTTTCAGCTCAAAGGTACTACATCGTTCACGGAGCTCACACGTTTCTAATCTTAACAGACAAGCATTGGATGTTAGAGGACCAGTGCTTTGTATCAGTTTAAGAAGCAGGGTTGGACTAGATATGGTCCGTATGTGTAGGAAACACCGTTCTTTAGTCTCAGCACACTCACGTTTCATGATGTCTTAGAGACTCTAGAAAGCAAGAGCATGCTTCTTGTTCTAAAGCAGAGTGTGATCCATGGATTACAACTATGCTGTGTGTTTCCATTCAGAAATGGAGTTAAATCCCAGGCTCTGTGTCTTCCTACAAGCAAGACTTCGTTTCATGTAAGGGCAGTCATTTTTCGGCTCAAACGAACTAATCGTTCATGAAGCTCACACGTTTCTCATCTTAACTGACAAGCCTTGGATGTTAGAGGAACAGTGCATTGTATCAGTTTCAGAAGCAGAGTTGGTCTAGATACGGTCTGTATGTGTAGGAAACTCTGTTCTTTTTCTCAGCACACTCATGTTTCCTGCTGTCTTAGAGACTCTAGAAAGCAAGAGCGTGCTTCTCGCTCTAAACCAGAGTGTGATCCAGGGTTGACAACTATGCTGTGTGTTTCCCTTCAGAAATGGAGTTAAATCCCAGGCTCTGTGTCTTCCTACAAGCAAGACTTCGTTTCAGGTAAGGGCAGTCACTTTTCAGCTCAAACGAACTACATCGTTCACGGAGCTCACACGTTTCTCATCTCAACAGACAAGCATCGGATGTTACAGGACCAGTGCTTTGTATCAGTTTAAGAAGCAGAGTTGGACTAGATATGGTCCTTATGTGTAGGAACCACCGTTCTTTGGTCTCATCACACTCACGTTTCCTGCTGTCTTAGAGACTCTATAAAGCAAGAGAGTGCTTCTCGCTCTAAAGCAGAGTGTGATCCAGGGATGAGAACTATGCTGTGTGTTTCCCTTTAGAAATGGAGTTAAATCCCAGGCTCTGTGTCTTCCTACAAGCAAGACTTCATTTCAGGTATGGGCAGTCACTTTTCAGCTCAAACGAACTACATCGTTCACGGAGCTCACACGATTCTCATCTCAACAGACAAGCATTGGATGTTAGAGGACCAGTGCTTTGTATCAGTTTAAGAAGCAGAGTTGGACTAGATATGGTCCGTATGTGTAGGAAACACCGTTCTTTGGTCTCAGCACAATCACGTTTCCTGCTGTATTAGAGACCCTAGAAATCAAGAGCGTGCTTCTTGTTCTAAAGCAGAGTGTGATCAATGGATGAGAACTATGATGTGTGTTTTCCTTCAGAAATGGAGTTAAATCCCACGCTCTGTGTCTTCCTACAAGCAAGACTTCGTTTCAGGTAAGGGCAGTCATTTTTCGGCTCAAGCGAACTACATCATTCACGAAGCTCACACGTTTCTCATCTTAACTGACAAGCATTGGATGTTAGAGGAACAGTGCATTGTATCAGTTTAAGAAGCAGTGTTGGACTAGATATGGTCCGTATGTGTAGGAAACACCGTTTTTTGTTCTCAGCACACACACTTTTCCTGCTGTCTTAGAGAATCTAGAAAGCAAGAGCATGCTTCTTGCTCTAAAGCAGAGTGTGATACATGGATGAGAACTATGCTGTGTGTTTCCCTTCAGAAATGGAGTTAAATCCCAGGCTCTGTGTCTTCCTACAAGCAAGACTTCCTTTCAGGTAAGGCCAGTCACTTTTCAGCTCAAACGAACTACATCGTTCACTGAGCTCACACGTTTCTCATATTAACAGACAAGCATTGGATGTTAGAGGACCAGTGCTATGTATCAGTTTAAGAAGCAGAGTTGGACTAGATATGGTCCGTATGTGTAGGAAACACCCTTCTTTTGTTCTGGGCACACTCAGATTTCCTGCTGTATTAGAGACTCTAGAAAGCAAGAGCGTGCTTCTTGCTATAAAGCAGAGCGTGATGCATGGATGAGAACTATGCTGTGTGTTTCCCTTCAGAAATGGAGTTAAATCCCAGGCTCTGTGTCTTCCTACAGGCAAGACTTCATTTCAGGTAAGGGCAGTCACTTTTCAGCTCAAACGAACTACATCGTTCAAGAAGCTCACACTTTTCTCATCTTAACAGACAAGCATTTGATGTTAGAGGACCAGTGCTTTGTATCAGTTTCAGAAGCAGAGTTGGACTATATAATGTCCGTATGTGTAGGAAACACCGTTCTTTTGTTCTCAGCACACTCACGTTTCCTGCTGTCTTAGAGACTCTAGAAAGCAAGAGCGTGCTTCTTGTTCTAAAGCAGAGTGTGATCAATGGATGAGAACACTGCTGTGTGTTTCACTTCAGAAATGGAGTTAAATCCCAGGCTCTGTGTCTTCCTACAAGGAAGACTTCGTTTCAGGTAAGGGCAGTCACTTTTCTGCTCAACCAAACTACATTGTTCATGAAGCTCACACGTTTCTTATCTTAACTGACAAGCATTGGATGTTAGAGGACAAGAGCTTTGTATCAGTTTCAGAAGCAGATTTGGACTACATATGGTCCGTATGTGTAGGAAACTCCGTTCTTTTGTTCTGGGCACACTCAGATTTCCTGCTGTATTAGAGAGTCTAGAAAGCAAGAGCGTGCTTCTTGCTGTTAAGCAGAGTGTGATCCATGGGTGAGAACTATGCTGTGTTTTTCCCTTCAGAAATGGAGTTAAATCCCTGGCTCTGTGTCTTCCTACAAGCAAGACTTCGTTTCAGGTAAGGGCAGTCACTTTTCAGCTCAAACGAACTACATCGTTCACGGAGCTCACACGATTCTCATCTAAACAGACAAGCATTGGATGTTAGAGGACCAGTGCTTTGTATCAGTTTAAGAAGCAGAGGTGGACTAGATTGGTCCGTATGTGTAGGAAACACTGTTCTTTGGTCTCAGCACACTCACGTTTCCTGCTGTCTTAGAGACTCTAGAAAGCAAGAGCATGCTTCTTGCTCTAAAGCAGAGTGTGATCCATGGATGAGAACTATGCTGTGTGTTTCCCTTCAGAAATGGAGTTAAATCCCAGGCTCTGTGTCTTCCTAAAAGCAAGACTTCGTTTCAGGTAAGGGCAGTCACTTTTCAGCTCAAACGAACTACATCGTTCACTGAGCTCACACGTTTCTCATCTTAACAGACAAGCATTGAATGTTAGAGGACCAGTGCTTTGTATCAGTTTAAGAAGCAGAGTTGGACTAGATATGGTCCGTATGTTTAGGAAACACCGTTCTTTTTTTCTGGGCACACTCCGATTTCCTGCTGTATTAGAGACTCTAGAAAGCAAGAGCGTGCTTCTTGCTCTAAAGCAGAGTGTGGTCAATGGATGAGAACTCTGCTGTGTTTTTCCCTTCAGAAATGGAGTTAAATCCCAGGCTCTGTGTCTTCCTACAGAAAAGACTTCGTTTCAGGTAAGGGCAGTCACTTTTCAGCTCAAACGAACTACATCGTTCCCGGAGCTCGCACGTTTCTCATCTTAACAGACAAGCATTGGATGTTAGAGGAGCAGTGCTTTGTATCAGTTTAAGAAGCAGTGTTGGACTAGATATGGTCCGTATGTGTAGGAAACACCGTTTTTTGTTCTCAGCACACACACTTTTCCTGCTGTCTTAGAGAATCTAGAAAGCAAGAGCATGCTTCTTGCTCTAAAGCAGAGTGTGATACATGGATGAGAATTATGCTGTGTGTTTCCCTTCAGAAATGGAGTTAAATCCCAGGCTCTGTGTCTTCCTACAAGCAAGACTTCCTTTCAGGTAAGGCCAGTCACTTTTCAGCTCAAACGAACTACATCGTTCACTGAGCTCACACGTTTCTCATATTAACAGACAAGCATTGGATGTCAGAGGACCAGTGCTATGTATCAGTTTAAGAAGCAGAGTTGGACTAGATATGGTCCGTATGTGTAGGAAACACCCTTCTTTTGTTCTGGGCACACTCATATTTCCTGCTGTATTAGAGACTCTAGAAAGCAAGAGCGTGCTTCTTGCTATAAAGCAGAGCGTGATGCATGGATGAGAACTATGCTGTGTGTTTCCCTTCAGAAATGGAGTTAAATCCCAGGCTCTGTGTCTTCCTACAGGCAAGACTTCATTTCAGGTAAGGGCAGTCACTTTTCAGCTCAAACGAACTACATCGTTCAAGAAGCTCACACTTTTCTCATCTTAACAGACAAGCATTGGATGTTAGAGGACCAGTGCTTTGTATCAGTTTCAGAAGCAGAGTTGGACTATATAATGTCCGTATGTGTAGGAAACACCGTTCTTTTGTTCTCAGCACACTCACGTTTCCTGCTGTCTTAGAGACTCTAGAAAGCAAGAGCGTGCTTCTTGTTCTAAAGCAGAGGGTGATCAATGGATGAGAACACTGCTGTGTGTTTCACTTCAGAACTGGAGTTAAATCCCATGCTCTGTGTCTTCCTACAAGGAAGACTTCGTTTCAGGTAAGGGCAGTCACTTTTCTGCTCAACCAAACTACATTGTTCATGAAGCTCACACGTTTCTTATCTTAACTGACAAGCATTGGATGTTAGAGGACAAGAGCTTTGTATCAGTTTCAGAAGCAGATTTGGACTACATATGGTCCGTATGTGTAGGAAACTCCGTTCTTTTGTTCTGGGCACACTCAGATTTCCTGCTGTATTAGAGAGTCTAGAAAGCAAGAGCGTGCTTCTTGCTGTTAAGCAGAGTGTGATCCATGGGTGAGAACTATGCTGTGTTTTTCCCTTCAGAAATGGAGTTAAATCCCTGGCTCTGTGTCTTCCTACAAGCAAGACTTCGTTTCAGGTAAGGGCAGTCACTTTTCAGCTCAAACGAACTACATCGTTCACGGAGCTCACACGATTCTCATCTAAACAGACAAGCATTGGATGTTAGAGGACCAGTGCTTTGTATCAGTTTAAGAAGCAGAGGTGGACTAGATTGGTCCGTATGTGTAGGAAACACTGTTCTTTGGTCTCAGCACACTCACGTTTCCTGCTGTCTTAGAGACTCTAGAAAGCAAGAGCATGGTTCTTGCTCTAAAGCAGAGTGTGATCCATGGATGAGAACTATGCTGTGTGTTTCCCTTCAGAAATGGAGTTAAATCCCAGGCTCTGTGTCTTCCTAAAAGCAAGACTTCGTTTCAGGTAAGGGCAGTCACTTTTCAGCTCAAACGAACTACATCGTTCACTGAGCTCACACGTTTCTCATCTTAACAGACAAGCATTGAATGTTAGAGGACCAGTGCTTTGTATCAGTTTAAGAAGCAGAGTTGGACTAGATATGGTCCGTATGTGTAGGAAACACCGTTCTTTTTTTCTGGGCACACTCCGATTTCCTGCTGTATTAGAGACTCTAGAAAGCAACAGCGTGCTTCTTGCTCTAAAGCAGAGTGTGGTCAATGGATGAGAACTCTGCTGTGTTTTTCCCTTCAGAAATGGAGTTAAATCCCAGGCTCTGTGTCTTCCTACAGAAAAGACTTCGTTTCAGGTAAGGGCAGTCACTTTTCAGCTCAAACGAACTACATCGTTCACGGAGCTCGCACGTTTCTCATCTTAACAGACAAGCATTGGATGTTAGAGGAGCAGTGCTTTGTATCAGTTTAAGAAGCAGAGTTGGACTAGATATGGTCCGTATGTGTAGGAAACACCGTTTTTTGTTCTCAGCACACACACTTCTCCTGCTGTCTTAGAGAAACTAGAAAGCAAGAGCATGCTTCTTGCTCTAAAGCAGAGTATGATACATGGATGAGAACTATGCTGTGTGTTTCCCTTCAGAAATGGAGTTAAATCCCAGGCTCTGTGTCTTCCTACAAGCAAGACTTCCTTTCAGGTAAGGCCAGTCACTTTTCAGCTCAAACGAACTACATCGTTCACTGAGCTCACACGTTTCTCATATTAACAGACAAGCATTGGATGTCAGAGGATCAGTGCTATGTATCAGTTTAAGAAGCAGAGTTGGACTAGATATGGTCCGTATGTGTAGGAAACACCCTTCTTTTGTTCTGGGCACACTCAGATTTCCTGCTGTATTAGAGACTCTAGAAAGCAAGAGCGTGCTTCTTGCTATAAAGCAGAGCGTGATGCATGGATGAGAATTATGCTGTGTGTTTCCCTTCAGAAATGGAGTTAAATCCCAGGCTCTGTGTCTTCCTACAGGCAAGACTTCATTTCAGGTAAGGGCAGTCACTTTTCAGCTCAAACGAACTACATCGTTCAAGAAGCTCACACTTTTCTCATCTTAATAGACAAGCATTGGCTGTTAGAGGACCAGTGCTTTGTATCAGTTTCAGAAGCAGAGTTGGACTACATAATGTCCGTATGTGTAGGAAACACCGTTCTTTTGTTCTCAGCACACTTACGTTTCCTGCTGTCTTAGAGACTCTAGAAAGCAAGAGCGTGCTTCTTGTTCTAAAGCAGAGTGTGATCAATGGATGAGAACACTGCTGTGTGTTTCACTTCAGAAATGGAGTTAAATCCCAGGCTCTGTGTCTTCCTACAAGGAAGACTTCGTTTCAGGTAAGGGCAGTCACTTTTCTGCTCAACCAAACTACATTGTTCATGAAGCTCACACGTTTCTTATCTTAACTGACAAGCATTGGATGTTAGAGGACAAGAGCTTTGTATCAGTTTCAGAAGCAGATTTGGACTACATATGGTCCGTATGTGTAGGAAACTCCGTTCTTTTGTTCTGGGCACACTCAGATTTCCTGCTGTATTAGAGAGTCTAGAAAGCAAGAGCGTGCTTCTTGCTGTTAAGCAGAGTGTGATCCATGGGTGAGAACTATGCTGTGTTTTTCCCTTCAGAAATGGAGTTAAATCCCTGGCTCTGTGTCTTCCTACAGAAAAGACTTCGTTTCAGGTAAGGGCAGTCACTTTTCAGCTCAAAGGAACTACATCGTTCACGGAGCTCACACGATTCTCATCTAAACAGACAAGCATTGGATGTTAGAGGACCAGTGCTTTGTATCAGTTTAAGAAGCAGAGGTGGACTAGATTGGTCCGTATGTGTCGGAAACACTGTTCTTTGTTCTCAGCACACTCACGTTTCCTGCTGTCTTAGAGACTCTAGAAAGCAAGAGCATGCTTCTTGCTCTAAAGCAGAGTGTGTTCCATGGATGAGAACTATGCTTTGTGTTTCCCATCAGAAATGGAGTTAAATCCCAGGCTCTGTGTCTTCCTACAAGCAAGACTTCGTTTCAGGTAAGGGCAGTCACTTTTCAGCTCAAACGAACTACATCGTTCACTGAGCTCACACGTTTCTCATCTTAACAGACAAGCATTGAATGTTAGAGGACCAGTGCTTTGTATCAGTTTAAGAAGCAGAGTTGGACTAGATATGGTCCGTATGTTTAGGAAACACCGTTCTTTTTTTCTGGGCACACTCCGATTTCCTGCTGTATTAGAGACTCTAGAAAGCAAGAGCGTGCTTCTTGCTCTAAAGCAGAGTGTGATCAATGGATGAGAACTCTGCTGTGTTTTTCCCTTCAGAAATGGAGTTAAATCCCAGGCTCTGTGTCTTCCTACAGAAAAGACTTCGTTTCAGGTAAGGGCAGTCAATTTTCAGCTCAAACGAACTACATCGTTCACGGAGCTCACACGTTTCTCATCTTAACAGACAAGCATTGGATGTTAGAGGAGCAGTGCTTTGTATCAGTTTAAGAAGCAGAGTTGGACTAGATATGGTCCGTATGTGTAGGAAACACCGTTTTTTGTTCTCAGCACACACACTTTTCCTGCTGTCTTAGAGAATCTAGAAAGCAAGAGCATGCTTCTTGCTCTAAAGCAGAGTATGATACATGGATGAGAACTATGCTGTGTGTTTCCCTTCAGAAATGGAGTTAAATCCCAGGCTCTGTGTCTTCCTACAAGCAAGACTTCCTTTCAGGTAAGGCCAGTCACTTTTCAGCTCAAACGAACTACATCGTTCACTGAGCTCACACGTTTCTCATATTAACAGACAAGCATTGGATGTTAGAGGACCAGTGCTATGTATCAGTTTAAGAAGCAGAGTTGGACTAGATATGGTCCGTATGTGTAGGAAACACCCTTCTTTTGTTCTGGGCACACTCAGATTTCCTGTTGTATTAGAGACTCTAGAAAGCAAGAGCGTGCTTCTTGCTATAAAGCAGAGCGTGATGCATGGATGAGAACTATGCTGTGTGTTTCCCTTCAGAAATGGAGTTAAATCCCAGGCTCTGTGTCTTCCTACAGGCAAGACTTCATTTCAGGTAAGGGCAGTCACTTTTCAGCTCAAACGAACTACATCGTTCAAGAAGCTCACACTTTTCTAATCTTAAAAGACAAGCATT
The DNA here is from genome assembly GCA_949786385.1 of Onychomys leucogaster. Lineage (NCBI taxonomy): Eukaryota > Metazoa > Chordata > Mammalia > Rodentia > Cricetidae > Onychomys > Onychomys leucogaster. The sequence goes on from CATKUP010000025.1 coordinate 2,753,265, forward strand.
GGATGTTAGAGGACCAGTGCTTTGTATCAGTTTCAGAAGCAGAGTTGGACTATATAATGTCCGTATGTGTAGGAAACACTGTTCTTTTGTTCTCAGCACACTCACGTTTCCTGCTGTCTTAGAGACTCTAGAAAGCAAGAGCGTGCTTCTTGTTCTAAAGCAGAGTGTGATCAATGGATGAGAACACTGCTGTGTGTTTCACTTCAGAAATGGTGTTAAATCCCAGGCTCTGTGTCTTCCTACAAGGAAGACTTCGTTTCAGGTAAGGGCAGTCACTTTTCTGCTCAACCAAACTACATTGTTCATGAAGCTCACACGTTTCTTATCTTAACTGACAAGCATTTGATGTTAGAGGACAAGAGCTTTGTATCAGTTTCAGAAGCAGATTTGGACTACATATGGTCCGTATGTGTAGGAAACTCCGTTCTTTTGTTCTGGGCACACTCAGATTTCCTGCTGTATTAGAGAGTCTAGAAAGCAAGAGCGTGCTTCTTGCTGTTAAGCAGAGTGTGATCCATGGGTGAGAACTATGCTGTGTTTTTCCCTTCAGAAATGGAGTTAAATCCCTGGCTCTGTGTCTTCCTACAAGCAAGACTTCGTTTCAGGTAAGGGCAGTCACTTTTCAGCTCAAACGAACTACATCGTTCACGGAGCTCACACGATTCTCATCTAAACAGACAAGCATTGGATGTTAGAGGACCAGTGCTTTGTATCAGTTTAAGAAGCAGAGGTGGACTAGATTGGTCCGTATGTGTAGGAAACACTGTTCTTTGGTCTCAGCACACTCACGTTTCCTGCTGTCTTAGAGACTCTAGAAAGCAAGAGCATGCTTCTTGCTCTAAAGCAGAGTGTGATCCATGGATGAGAACTATGCTGTGTGTTTCCCTTCAGAAATGGAGTTAAATCCCAGGCTCTGTGTCTTCCTACAAGCAAGACTTCGTTTCAGGTAAGGGCAGTCACTTTTCAGCTCAAATGAACTACATCATTCAATGAGCTCACACGTTTCTCATCTTAACAGACAAGCATTGAATGTTAGAGGACCAGTGCTTTGTATCAGTTTAAGAAGCAGAGTTGGACTAGATATGGTCCGTATGTGTAGGAAACACCCTTCTTTTGTTCTGGGCACACTCAGATTTCCTGCTGTATTAGAGACTCTAGAAAGCAAGAGCGTGCTTCTTGCTATAAAGCAGAGCGTGATGCATGGATGAGAATTATGCTTTGTGTTTCCCTTCAGAAATGGAGTTAAATCCCAGGCTCTGTGTCTTCCTACAGGCAAGACTTCATTTCAGGTAAGGGCAGTCACTTTTCAGCTCAAACGAACTACATCGTTCAAGAAGCTCACACTTTTCTCATCTTAATAGACAAGCATTGGCTGTTAGAGGACCAGTGCTTTGTATCAGTTTCAGAAGCAGAGTTGGACTACATAATGTCCGTATGTGTAGGAAACACCGTTCTTTTGTTCTCAGCACACTCACGTTTCCTGCTGTCTTAGAGACTCTAGAAAGCAAGAGCGTGCTTCTTGTTCTAAAGCAGAGTGTGATCAATGGATGAGAACACTGCTGTGTGTTTCACTTCAGAAATGGAGTTAAATCCCAGGCTCTGTGTCTTCCTACAAGGAAGACTTCGTTTCAGGTAAGGGCAGTCACTTTTCTGCTCAACCAAACTACATTGTTCATGAAGCTCACACGTTTCTTATCTTAACTGACAAGCATTGGATGTTAGAGGACAAGAGCTTTGTATCAGTTTCAGAAGCAGATTTGGACTACATATGGTCCGTATGTGTAGGAAACTCCGTTCTTTTGTTCTGGGCACACTCAGATTTCCTGCTGTAGTAGAGAGTCTAGAAAGCAAGAGCGTGCTTCTTGCTGTTAAGCAGAGTGTGATCCATGGGTGAGAACTATGCTGTGTTTTTCCCTTCAGAAATGGAGTTAAATCCCTGGCTCTGTGTCTTCCTACAGAAAAGACTTCGTTTCAGGTAAGGGCAGTCACTTTTCAGCTCAAAGGAACTACATCGTTCACGGAGCTCACACGATTCTCATCTAAACAGACAAGCATTGGATGTTAGAGGACCAGTGCTTTGTATCAGTTTAAGAAGCAGAGGTGGACTAGATTGGTCCGTATGTGTAGGAAACACTGTTCTTTGGTCTCAGCACACTCACGTTTCCTGCTGTCTTAGAGACTCTAGAAAGCAAGAGCATGCTTCTTGCTCTAAAGCAGAGTGTGTTCCATGGATGAGAACTATGCTGTGTGTTTCCCATCAGAAATGGAGTTAAATCCCAGGCTCTGTGTCTTCCTACAAGCAAGACTTCGTTTCAGGTAAGGGCAGTCACTTTTCAGCTCAAACGAACTACATCGTTCACTGAGCTCACACGTTTCTCATCTTAACAGACAAGCATTGAATGTTAGAGGACCAGTGCTTTGTATCAGTTTAAGAAGCAGAGTTGGACTAGATATGGTCCGTATGTTTAGGAAACACCGTTCTTTTTTTCTGGGCACACTCCGATTTCCTGCTGTATTAGAGACTCTAGAAAGCAAGAGCGTGCTTCTTGCTCTAAAGCAGAGTGTGATCAATGGATGAGAACTCTGCTGTGTTTTTCCCTTCAGAAATGGAGTTAAATCCCAGGCTCTGTGTCTTCCTACAGAAAAGACTTCGTTTCAGGTAAGGGCAGTCACTTTTCAGCTCAAACGAACTACATCGTTCACGGAGCTCACACGTTTCTCATCTTAACAGACAAGCATTGGATGTTAGAGGAGCAGTGCTTTGTATCAGTTTAAGAAGCAGAGTTGGACTAGATATGGTCCGTATGTGTAGGAAACACCGTTTTTTGTTCTCAGCACACACACTTTTCCTGCTGTCTTAGAGAATCTAGAAAGCAAGAGCATGCTTCTTGCTCTAAAGCAGAGTATGATACATGGATGAGAACTATGCTGTGTGTTTCCCTTCAGAAATGGAGTTAAATCCCAGGCTCTGTGTCTTCCTACAAGCAAGACTTCCTTTCAGGTAAGGCCAGTCACTTTTCAGCTCAAACGAACTACATCGTTCACTGAGCTCACACGTTTCTCATATTAACAGACAAGCATTGGATGTTAGAGGACCAGTGCTATGTATCAGTTTAAGAAGCAGAGTTGGACTAGATATGGTCCGTATGTGTAGGAAACACCCTTCTTTTGTTCTGGGCACACTCAGATTTCCTGTTGTATTAGAGACTCTAGAAAGCAAGAGCGTGCTTCTTGCTATAAAGCAGAGCGTGATGCATGGATGAGAACTATGCTGTGTGTTTCCCTTCAGAAATGGAGTTAAATCCCAGGCTCTGTGTCTTCCTACAGGCAAGACTTCATTTCAGGTAAGGGCAGTCACTTTTCAGCTCAAACGAACTACATCGTTCAAGAAGCTCACACTTTTCTAATCTTAAAAGACAAGCATTGGATGTTAGAGGACCAGTGCTTTGTATCAGTTTCAGAAGCAGAGTTGGACTATATAATGTCCGTATGTGTAGGAAACACTGTTCTTTTGTTCTCAGCACACTCACGTTTCCTGCTGTCTTAGAGACTCTAGAAAGCAAGAGCGTGCTTCTTGTTCTAAAGCAGAGTGTGATCAATGGATGAGAACACTGCTGTGTGTTTCACTTCAGAAATGGAGTTAAATCCCAGGCTCTGTGTCTTCCTACAAGGAAGACTTCGTTTCAGGTAAGGGCAGTCACTTTTCTGCTCAACCAAACTACATTGTTCATGAAGCTCACACGTTTCTTATCTTAACTGACAAGCATTGGATGTTAGAGGACAAGAGCTTTGTATCAGTTTCAGAAGCAGATTTGGACTACATATGGTCCGTTCTTTTGTTCTGGGCACACTCAGATTTCCTGCTGTATTAGAGAGTCTAGAAAGCAAGAGCGTGCTTCTTGCTGTTAAGCAGAGTGTGATCCATGGGTGAGAACTATGCTGTGTTTTTCCCTTCAGAAATGGAGTTAAACCCTGGCTCTGTGTCTTCCTACAAGCAAGACTTCGTTTCAGGTAAGGGCAGTCACTTTTCAGCTCAAACGAACTACATCGTTCACGGAGCTCACACGATTCTCATCTCAACAGACAAGCATTGGATGTTAGAGGACCAGTGCTTTGTATCAGTTTAAGAAGCAGAGGTGGACTAGATATGGTCCGTATGTGTAGGAAACACTGTTCTTTGGTCTCAGCACACTCACGTTTCCTGCTGTCTTAGAGACTCTAGAAAGCAAGAGCATGCATCTTGCTCTAAAGCAGAGTGTGATCCATGGATGAGAACTATGCTGTGTGTTTCCCTTCAAAAATGGAGTTAAATCCCAGGCTCTGTGTCTTCCTACAAGCAATACTTCGTTTCAGGTAAGGGCAGTCACTTTTCTGCTCCAACGAACTACATCGTTCACTGAGCTCACACGTTTCTCATCTTAACAGACAAGCATTGAATGTTAGAGGACCAGTGCTTTGTATCAGTTTAAGAAGCAGAGTTGGACTAGATATGTTCTGTATGTTTAGGAAACACCGTTCTTTTTTTCTGGGCACACTCCGATTTCCTGCTGTATTAGAGACTCTAGAAAGCAAGAGCGTGCTTCTTGCTCTAAAGCAGAGTGTGATCAATGGATGAGAACTCTGCTGTGTTTTTCCCTTCAGAAATGGAGTTAAATCCCAGGCTCTGTGTCTTCCTACAGAAAAGACTTCGTTTCAGGTAAGGGCAGTCACTTTTCAGCTCAAACGAACTACATCGTTCACGGAGCTCACACGTTTCTCATCTTAACAGACAAGCATTGGATGTTAGAGGAGCAGTGCTTTGTATCAGTTTAAGAAGCAGAGTTGGACTAGATATGGTCCGTATGTGTAGGAAACACCGTTTTTTGTTCTCAGCACACACACTTTTCCTGCTGTCTTAGAGAATCTAGAAAGCAAGAGCATGCTTCTTGCTCTAAAGCAGAGTGTGATACATGGATGAGAACTATGCTGTGTGTTTCCCTTCAGAAATGGAGTTAAATCCCAGGCTCTGTGTCTTCCTACAAGCAAGACATCCTTTCAGGTAAGGCCAGTCACTTTTCAGCTCAAACGAACTACATCGTTCACTGAGCTCACACGTTCCTCATATTAACAGACAAGCATTGGATGTTAGAGGACCAGTGCTATGTATCAGTTTAAGAAGCAGAGTTGGACTAGATATGGTCCGTATTTGTAGGAAACACCCTTCTTTTGTTCTGGGCACACTCAGATTTCCTGCTGTATTAGAGACTCTAGAAAGCAAGAGCGTACTTCTTGCTATAAAGCAGAGCGTGATGCATGGATGAGAACTATGCTGTGTGTTTCCCTTCAGAAATGGAGTTAAATCCCAGGCTCTGTGTCTTCCTACAGGCAAGACTTCGTTTCAGGTAAGGGCAGTCACTTTTCAGCTCAAACGAACTACATCGTTCAAGAAGCTCACACTTTTCTCATCTTAACAGACAAGCATTGGATGTTAGAGGACCAGTGCTTTGTATCAGTTTCAGAAGCAGAGTTGGACTATATAATGTCCGTATGTGTAGGAAACACCATTCTTTTGTTCTCAGCACTCTCACGTTTCCTGCTGTCTTAGAGACTCTAGAAAGCAAGAGCGTGCTTCTTGTTCTAAAGCAGAGTGTGATCAATGGATGAGAACACTGCTGTGTGTTTCACTTCAGAAATGGAGTTAAATCCCAAGTGCTGTGTCTTCCTACAAGCAAGACTTCGTTTCAGGTAAGTGCAGTCATTTTTCTGCTCAAAAAACCTACATCGTTCACGAAGCTCTCACGTTTCTCATCTTAACTGACAAGCATTGGATATTAGAGGAACAGTGCATTGTATCAGTTTCAGAAGCAGATTTGGACTACATATGGTCCGTATGTATAGGAAACTCCGTTCTTTTGTTCTGGGCACACTCAGATTTCCTGCTGTATTAGAGACTCTAGAAAGCAAGAGTGTACGTCTTGCTGTTACGCAGAGTGTGATCGATGGGTGAGAACTATGCTGTGTGTTTCCCTTCAGAAATGGAGTTAAATCCCAGGCTCTGTGTCTTCCTACAAGCAAGACTTCGTTTCAGGTAAGGGCAGTCACTTTTCAGCTCAAAGGTACTACATCGTTCACGGAGCTCACACGTTTCTAATCTTAACAGACAAGCATTGGATGTTAGAGGACCAGTGCTTTGTATCAGTTTAAGAAGCAGGGTTGGACTAGATATGGTCCGTATGTGTAGGAAACACCGTTCTTTAGTCTCAGCACACTCACGTTTCATGATGTCTTAGAGACTCTAGAAAGCAAGAGCATGCTTCTTGTTCTAAAGCAGAGTGTGATCCATGGATTAGAACTATGCTGTGTGGTTCCATTCAGAAATGGAGTTAAATCCCAGGCTCTGTGTCTTCCTACAAGCAAGACTTCGTTTCATGTAAGGGCAGTCATTTTTCGGCTCAAACGAACTACATCGTTCATGAAGCTCACACGTTTCTCATCTTAACTGACAAGCCTTGGATGTTAGAGGAACAGTGCATTGTATCAGTTTCAGAAGCAGAGTTGGTCTAGATATGGTCTGTATGTGTAGGAAACTCTGTTCTTTTTCTCAGCACACTCATGTTTCCTGCTGTCTTAGAGACTCTAGAAAGCAAGAGCGTGCTTCTCGCTCTAAACCAGAGTGTGATCCAGGGTTGAGAACTATGCTGTGTGTTTTCCTTCAGAAATGGAGTTAAATCCCAGGCTCTATGTCTTCCTACAAGCAAGACTTCGTTTCAGGTAAGGGCAGTCACTTTTCAGCTCAAACGAACTACATCGTTCACGGAGCTCACATGTTTCTCATCTCAACAGAAAAGCATTGGATGTTAGAGGACCAGTGCTTTGTATCAGTTTAAGAAGCAGAGTTGGACTAGATATGGTACGTATGTGTAGGAACCACCGTTCTTTGGTCTCAGCACACTCACGTTTCCTGCTGTCTTAGAGACTCTATAAAGCAAGAGAGTGCTTCTCGCTCTAAAGCAGAGTGTGATCCATGGATGAGAACTATGCTGTGTGTTTCCCTTCAGAAATGGAGTTAAATCCCAGGGTCTGTGTCTTCCTACATGCAAGACTTCGTTTCAGGTGAGGGCAGTCACTTTTCAGCTCAAACGAACTACATCGTTCACGAAGCTCACACGTTTCTCATCTGAACAGAAAAGCATTGGATGTTAGAGGACCAGTGCTTTGTATCAGTTTCAGAAGCAGAGATGGACTAGATATGGTCCGTATGTGTAGTAAACAACGTTCTTTGTTCTCAGCAACTCACGTTTCCTGCTGTCTTAGAGACTCTAGAAAGCAAGAGCGTGCTTCTCGCTCTAAAGCAGAGTGTGATCCATGGATGAGAACTATGCTGTGTGTTTCCCTTCAGAAATGGAGTTAAATCCCAGGCTCTGTGTCTTCCTACAAGCAAGACTTCGTTTCAGGTAAAGGCAGTCATTTTTCTGCTCAAAAAAACTACATCGTTCACGAAGCTCTCACGTTTCTCATCTTAACTGACAAGCATTGGATATTAGAGGACCAGTGCATTGTATCAGTTTCAGAAGCAGATTTGGACTACATATGGTCCGTATGTGTAGGAAACACCGTTCTTTGTTCTGGCCACACTCAGATTTCCTGCTGTATTAGAGACTCTAGAAAGTAAGAGCGTGCTTCTTGCTATAAAGCAGAGCGTGATGCATGGATGAGAACTATGCTGTGTGTTTCCCTTCAGAAATGGAGTTAAATCCCAGGCTCTGTGTCTTCCTACAGGCAAGACTTCATTTCAGGTAAGGGCAGTCACTTTTCAGCTCAAACGAACTACATCGTTCAAGAAGCTCACACTTTTCTCATCTTAACAGACAAGCATTGGATGTTAGAGGACCAGTGCTTTGTATCAGTTTCAGAAGCAGAGTTGGACTATATAATGTCCGTATGTGTAGGAAACACCGTTCTTTTGTTCTCAGCACACTCACGTTTCCTGCTGTCTTAGAGACTCTAGAAAGCAAGAGCGTGCTTCTTGTTCTAAAGCAGAGTGTGATCAATGGATATGAACACTGCTGTGTGTTTCACTTCAGAAATGGAGTTAAATCCCAGGCTCTGTGTCTTCCTACAAGGAAGACTTCGTTTCAGGTAAGGGCAGTCACTTTTCTGCTCAACCAAACTACATTGTTCATGAAGCTCACACGTTTCTTATCTTAACTGACAAGCATTGGATGTTAGAGGACAAGAGCTTTGTATCAGTTTCAGAAGCAGATTTGGACTACATATGGTCCGTATGTGTAGGAAACTCCGTTCTTTTGTTCTGGGCACACTCAGATTTCCTGCTGTATTAGAGAGTCTAGAAAGCAAGAGAGTGCTTCTTGATGTTAAGCAGAGTGTGATCCATGGGTGAGAACTATGCTGTGTTGTTCCCTTCAGAAATGGAGTTAAATCCCTGGCTCTGTGTCTTCCTACAAGCAAGACTTCGTTTCAGGTAAGGGCAGTCACTTTTCAGCTCAAACGAACTACATCGTTCACGGAGCTCACACGATTCTCATCTAAACAGACAAGCATTGGATGTTAGAGGACCAGTGCTTTGTATCAGTTTAAGAAGCAGAGATGGACTAGATTGGTCCGTATGTGTAGGAAACACTGTTCTTTGGGCTCAGCACACTCACGTTTCCTGCTGTCTTAGAGACTCTAGAAAGCAAGAGCGTGCTTCTTGTTCTAAAGCAGAGTGTGATCAATGGATGAGAACACTGCTGTGTGTTCCACTTCAGAAATGGAGTTAAATCCCAGGCTCTGTGTCTTCCTACAAGCAATACTTCGTTTCAGGTAAGGGCAGTCACTTTTCTGCTCCAACGAACTACATTGTTCATGAAGCTCACACGTTTCTTATGTTAACTGACAAGCATTGGATGTTAGAGGACCAGAGCTTTGTATCAGTTTCAGAAGCAGATTTGGACTACATATGGTCTGTATGTGTAGGAAACTCCGTTCTTTTGTTCTGGGCACACTCAGATTTCCTGCTGTATTAGAGACTCTAGAAAGCAAGAGTGTACGTCTTGCTGTTAAGCAGAGTGTGATCGATGGGTGAGAACTATGCTGTGTGTTTCCCTTCAGAAATGGAGTTAAATCCCAGGCTCTGTGTCTTCCTACAAGCAAGACTTCGTTTCAGGTAAGGGCAGTCACTTTTCAGCTCAAAGGTACTACATCGTTCACGGAGCTCACACGTTTCTAATCTTAACAGACAAGCATTGGATGTTAGAGGACCAGTGCTTTGTATCAGTTTAAGAAGCAGGGTTGGACTAGATATGGTCCGTATGTGTAGGAAACACCGTTCTTTAGTCTCAGCACACTCACGTTTCATGATGTCTTAGAGACTCTAGAAAGCAAGAGCATGCTTCTTGTTCTAAAGCAGAGTATGATCCATGGATTAGAACTATGCTGTGTGTTTCCATTCAGAAATGGAGTTAAATCCCAGGCTCTGTGTCTTCCTACAAGCAAGACTTCGTTTCATGTAAGGGCAGTCATTTTTCGGCTCAAACGAACTACATCGTTCATGAAGCTCACACGTTTCTCATCTTAACTGACAAGCCTTGGATGTTAGAGGAACAGTGCATTGTATCAGTTTCAGAAGCAGAGTTGGTGTAGATATGGTCTGTATGTGTAGGAAACTCTGTTCTTTTTCTCAGCACACTCATGTTTCCTGCTGTCTTAGAGACTCTAGAAAGCAAGAGCGTGCTTCTCGCTCTAAACCAGAGTGTGATCCAGGGTTGAGAACTATGCTGTGTATTTCCCTTCAGAAATGGAGTTAAATCCCAGGCTCTGTGTCTTCCTACAAGCAAGACTTCGTTTCAGGTAAGGGCAGTCACTTTTCAGCTCAAACGAACTACATCATTCACGGAGCTCACACGTTTCTCATCTCAACAGACAAGCATTGGATGTTAGAGGACGAGTGCTTTGTATCAGTTTAAGAACCGAGTTGGACTAGATATGGTCCGTATGTGTAGGAAACACCGTTCTTTGGTCTCAGCACAATCACGTTTCCTGCTGTATTAGAGACCCTAGAAATCAAGAGCGTGCTTCTTGTTCTAAAGCAGAGTGTGATCAATGGATGAGAACACTGCTGTGTGTTCCACTTCAGAAATGGAGTTAAATCCCAGGCGCTGTGTCTTCCTACAAGGAAGACTTCGTTTCAGGTAAGGGCAGTCACTTTTCTGCTCCAACGAACTACATTGTTCAAGAAGATCACACGTTTCTTATCTTAACTGACAAGCATTGGATGTTAGAGGAAAAGAGCTTTGTATCAGTTTCAGAAGCAGATTTGGACTAGATATGGTCTGTATGTGTAGGAAACACCGTTCTTTTGTTCTCAGCACACTCACGTTTCCTGCTGTCTTAGAGACTCTAGAAAGCAAGAGCATGCTTGTTGTTCTAAAGCAGAGTGTGATCCATGGATGAGAACTATGCTGTGTGTTTCCCATCAGAAATGGAGTTAAATCCCAGGCTCTGTGTATTCCAACAAGCAAGACTTTTTTTCAGGTAAGGGCAGTCATTTTTCAGCTCAAACGAACTACATCGTTCACGGAGCTCACACGATTCTCATCTCAACAGACAAGCATTGGATGTTAGAGGACCAGTGCTTTGTATCAGTTTAAGAAGCAGAGTTGGACTAGATATGGTCCGTATGTGTAGGAAACACCGTTATTTTGTTCTCTGCACACTCACGTTTCCTGCTGTCTTAGAGACTCTAGAAAGCAAGAGCATGCTTCTTGCTCTAAAGCAGAATGTGATCCATGGATGAGAACTATGATGTGTGTTTTCCTTCAGAAATGGAGTTAAGTCCCACGCTCTGTGTCTTCCTACAAGCAAGACTTCGTTTCAGGTAAGGGCAGTCATTTTTCGGCTCAAGCGAAATACATCGTTCACGAAGCTCACACGTTTCTCATCTTAACTGACAAGCATTGGATGTTAGAGGAACAGTGCATTGTATCAGTTTCAGAAGCAGATTTGGACTACATATGGTCCGTATGTGTAGGAAACACTGTTCTTTTGTTCTGGGCACACTCAGATTTCCTGCTGTATTAGAGACTCTAGAAAGCAAGTGTGTGCTTCTTGCTCTAAAGCAGAGTGTGATCCATGGATGAGAACTATGCTGTGTGTTTCCCTTCAGAAATGGAGTTAAATCCCAGTGTCTGTGTCTTCCTACATGCAAGACTTCGTTTCAGGTGAGGGCAGTCACTTTTCAGCTCAAACGAACTACATCGTTCACGAAGCTCACACGTTTCTCATCTGAACAGAAAAGCATCGGATGTTAGAGGACCAGTGCTTTGTATCAGTTTCAGAAGCAGAGATGGACTAGATATGGTCCATATGTGTAGGAAACAACGTTCTTTGTTCTCAGCAACTCACGTTTCCTGCTGTCTTAGAGACTCTAGAAAGCAAGAGCGTGCTTCTCGCTCTAAAGCAGAGTGTGATCCATGGATGAGAACTATGCTGTGTGTTTCCCTTCAGAAATGGAGTTAAATCCCAGGCTCTGTGTCTTCCTACAAGCAAGACTTCGTTTCAGGTAAGGGCAGTCATTTTTCTGCTCAAACGAACTACATCGTTCACGAAGCTCTCACGTTTCTCATCTTAACTGACAAGCATTGGATATTAGAGGAACAGTGCATTGTATCAGTTTCAGAAGCAGATTTGGACTACATATGGTCCGTATGTGTAGGAAACACCGTTCTTTGTTCTGGCCACACTCAGATTTCCTGCTGTATTAGAGACTCTAGAAAGCAAGAGCGTGCTTCTTGCTATAAAGCAGAGCGTGATGCATGGATGAGAACTATGCTGTGTGTTTCCCTTCAGAAATGGAGTTAAATCCCAGGCTCTGTGTCTTCCTACAGGCAAGACTTCATTTCAGGTAAGGGCAGTCACTTTTCAGCTCAAACGAACTACATCGTTCAAGAAGCTCACACTATTCTCATCTTAACAGACAAGCATTGGATGTTAGAGGACCAGTGCTTTGTATCAGTTTCAGAAGCAGAGGTGGACTATATAATGTCCATATGTGTAGGAAACACCGTTCTTTTGTTCTCAGCACACTCACGTTTCCTGCTGTCTTAGAGACTCTAGAAAGCAAGAGCGTGCTTCTTGTTCTAAAGCAGAGTGTGATCAATGGATGAGAACACTGCTGTGTGTTTCACTTCAGAAATGGAGTTAAATCCCAGGCTCTGTGTCTTCCTACAAGGAAGACTTCGTTTCAGGTAAGGGCAGTCACTTTTCTGCTCAACCAAACTACATTGTTCATGAAGCTCACACGTTTCTTATCTTAACTGACAAGCATTGGATGTTAGAGGACAAGAGCTTTGTATCAGTTTCAGAAGCAGATTTGGACTACATATGGTCCATATGTGTAGGAAACTCCGTTCTTTTGTTCTGGGCACACTCAGATTTCCTGCTGTATTAGAGAGTCTAGAAAGCAAGAGCGTGCTTCTTGCTGTTAAGCAGAGTGTGATCCATGGGTGAGAACTATGCTGTGTGTTTCCCTTCAGAAATGGAGTTAAATCCCAGGCTCTGTGTCTTCCTACAAGCAAGACTTCGTTTCAGGTAAGGGCAGTCACTTTTCAGCTCAAAAGAACTACATCGTTCACTGAGATCACACGTTTCTCATCTTAACAGACAAGCATTGGATGTTAGAAGACCAGTGCTTTGTATCAGTTTAAGAAGCAGAGTTGGACTAGATATGGTCCATATGTTTAGGAAACACCGTTCTTTTTTTCTGGGCACACTCCGATTTCCTGCTGTATTAGAGACTCTAGAAAGCAAGAGCGTGCTTCTTGCTCTAAAGCAGAGTGTGATCAATGGATGAGAACTCTGCTGTGTTTTTCCCTTCAGAAATGGAGTTAAATCCCAGGCTCTGTGTCTTCCTACAGAAAAGACTTCGTTTCAGGTAAGGGCAGTCACTTTTCAGCTCAAACGAACTACATCGTTCCCGGAGCTCACACGTTTCTCATCTTAACAGACAAGCATTGGATGTTAGAGGAGCAGTGATTTGTATCAGTTTAAGAAGCAGTGTTGGACTAGATATGGTCCGTATGTGTAGGAAACACCGTTTTTTGTTCTCAGCACACAGACTTTTCCTGCTGTCTTAGAGAATCTAGAAAGCAAGTGCATGCTTCTTGCTCTAAAGCAGAGTGTGATACATGGATGAGAACTATGCTGTGTGTTTCCCTTCAGAAATGGAGTTAAATCCCAGGCTCTGTGTCTTCCTACAAGCAAGACTTCCTTTCAGGTAAGGACAGTCACTTTTCATCTCAAACGAACTACATCGTTCACTGAGCTCACACATTTCTCATATTAACAGACAAGCATTGGATGTTAGAGGACCAGTGGTATGTATCAGTTTAAGAAGCAGAGTTGGACTAGATATGGTCCGTATGTGTAGGAAACACCCTTCTTTTTTTCTGGGCACACTCAGATTTCCTGCTGTATTAGAGAATCTAGAAAGCAAGAGCGTGCTTCTTGCTCTAAAGCAGAGCGTGATGCATGGATGAGAACTATGCTGTGTGTTTCCCTTCAGAAATGGAGTTAAATCCCAGGCTCTGTGTCTTCCTACAGGCAAGACTTCATTTCAGGTAAGGGCAGTCACTTTTCAGCTCAAACGAACTACATCGTTGAAGAAGCTCACACTTTTCTCATCTTAACAGACAAGCATTGGATGTTAGAGGACCAGTGCTTTGTATCAGTTTCAGAAGCAGAGTTGGACTATATAATGTCCGTATGTGTAGGAAACACCGTTCTTTTGTTCTCAGCACACTCACGTTTCCTGCTGTCTTAGAGACTCTAGAAAGCAAGAGCGTGCTTCTTGTTCTAAAGCAGAGTGTGATCAATGGATATGAACACTGCTGTGTGTTTCACTTCAGAAATGGAGTTAAATCCCAGGCTCTGTGTCTTCCTACAAGGAAGACTTCGTTTCAGGTAAGGGCAGTCACTTTTCTGCTCAACCAAACTACATTGTTCATGAAGCTCACACGTTTCTTATCTTAACTGACAAGCATTGGATGTTAGAGGACAAGAGCTTTGTATCAGTTTCAGAAGCAGATTTGGACTACATATGGTCCGTATGTGTAGGAAACTCCGTTCTTTTGTTCTGGGCACACTCAGATTTCCTGCTGTATTAGAGAGTCTAGAAAGCAAGAGCGTGCTTCTTGCTGTTAAGCAGAGTGTGATCCATGGGTGAGAACTATGCTGTGTTTTTCCCTTCAGAAATGGAGTTAAATCCCTGGCTCTGTGTCTTCCTACAAGCAAGACTTCGTTTCAGGTAAGGGCAGTCACTTTTCAGCTCAAAGGAACTACATCGTTCACGGAGCTCACACGATTCTCATCTAAACAGACAAGCATTGGATGTTAGAGGACCAGTGCTTTGTATCAGTTTAAGAAGCAGAGGTGGACTAGATTGGTCCGTATGTGTAGGAAACACTGTTCTTTGCTCTCAGCACACTCACGTTTCCTGCTGTCTTAGAGACTCTAGAAAGCAAGAGCATGCTTCTTGCTCTAAAGCAGAGTGTGATCCATGGATGAGAACTATGCTGTGTGTTTCCCTTCAGAAATGGAGTTAAATCCCAGGCTCTGTGTCTTCCTAAAAGCAAGACTTCGTTTCAGGTAAGGGCAGTCACTTTTCAGCTCAAACGAACTACATCGTTCACTGAGCTCACACGTTTCTCATCTTAACAGACAAGCATTGAATGTTAGAGGACCAGTGCTTTGTATCAGTTTAAGAAGCAGAGTTGGACTAGATATGGTCCGTATGTTTAGGAAACACCGTTCTTTTTTTCTGGGCACACTCCGATTTCCTGCTGTATTAGAGACTCTACAAAGCAAGAGCGTGCTTCTTGCTCTAAAGCAGAGTGTGATCAATGGATGAGAACTCTGCTGTGTTTTTCCCTTCAGAAATGGAGTTAAATACCAGGCTCTGTGTCTTCCTACAGAAAAGACTTCGTTTCAGGTAAGGGCAGTCACTTTTCAGCTCAAACGAACTACATCGTTCACGGAGCTCACACGTTTCTCATCTTAACAGACAAGCATTGGATGTTAGAGGAGCAGTGCTTTGTATCAGTTTAAGAAGCAGAGTTGGACTAGATATGGTCCGTATGTGTAGGAAACACCGTTTTTTGTTCTCAGCACACACACTTTTCCTGCTGTCTTAGAGAATCTAGAAAGCAAGAGCATGCTTCTTGCTCTAAAGCAGAGTATGATACATGGATGAGAACTATGCTGTGTGTTTCCCTTCAGAAATGGAGTTAAATCCCAGGCTCTGTGTCTTCCTACAAGCAAGACTTCCTTTCAGGTAAGGCCAGTCACTTTTCAGCTCAAACGAACTACATCGTTCACTGAGCTCACACGTTTCTCATATTAACAGACAAGCATTGGATGTTAGAGGACCAGTGCTATGAATCAGTTTAAGAAGCAGAGTTGGACTAGATATGGTCCGTATGTGTAGGAAAAAACCGTTCTTTTGTTCTCAGCACACTCACGTTTCCTGCTGTCTTAGAGACCCTAGAAAGCAAGAGCCTGCTTCTTGTTCTAAAGCAGAGTGTGATCAATGGATGAGAACACTGCTGTGTGTTTCACTTCAGAAATGGAGTTCAATCCCATGCTCTGTGTATTCCTAGAAGCAAGACTTCGTTTCAGGTATTGGCAGTCACTTTTCAGCTCAAACGAACTACATCATTCACGGAGCTCACACGTTTCTCATCTCAACAGACAAGCATTGGATGTTAGAGGACCAGTGCTTTGTATCAGTTTAATAAGCAGAGTTGGACTAGATATGGTCCGTATGTGTAGGAAACACCGTTCTTTGGTCTCAGCACACTCACCTGTCCTGCTGTCTTAGATACTCTAGAAAGCAAGAGCATGCTTCTTGCTCTAAAGCAGAGTGTGATCCATGGATGAGAACTATGCTGTGTGTTTCCCTTCAGAAATGGAGTTAAATCCCAGGCTCTGTGTCTTCCTACAAGCAAGACTTCGTTTCAGGTAAGGGCAGTCATTTTTAGGCTCAATCGAACTACATCGTTCACGAAGCTCATACGTTTCTCATCTTAACTGACAAGCATTGGATGTTAGAGGACTAGAGCTTTGTATCAGTTTCAGAAGCAGATTTGGACTACATATGGTCCGTATGTGTAGGAAACTCCGTTCTTTTCTTCTGGGCACACCCAGATTTCCTGCTGTATTAGAGACTCTAGAAAGCAAGTGCGTGCTTCTTGCTGTTAAGCAGTGTGTGATCCATGGGTGAGAACTATGCTGTGTGTTTCCCTTCAGAAATGGAGTTAAATCCCAGGCTCTGTGTCTTCCTACAGAAAAGACTTCGTTTCAGGTAAGGGCAGTCACTTTTCAGCTCAAACGAACTACATCGTTCACGAAGCTCACACGTTTCTCATCTCAACAGACAAGCATTGGATGTTAGAGGACCTGTGCTTTGTCTCAGTTTAAGAAGCAGAGTTGGACTAGATATGGTCCGTATGTGTAGGAAACACCGTTCTTTTGTTTTCAGAACATTCAGATTTCTTGCTGTCTTAGAAACTATAGTAAGCAAGAGCATGCTTCTTGCTCTAAAGCAGAGTGTGATCCATGGATGAGAACTATGCTGTGTGTTTCCCTTCAGAAATGGAGTTAAATCCCAGGATTTGTGTCTTCCTACAAGCAAGACTTCGTTTCAGGTAAGGGCAGTCACTTTTCAGCTCAAACGAACTACATTGTTCAAGAAGCTCACACGTTTCTCATCTTAACAGACAAGCATTGGATGTTAGAGGACCAGTGCTTTGTATCAGTTTAAGAAGCAGAGTTGGACTAGATATGGTCCGTATGTGTAGGAAACACCGTTTTTTGTTCTCAGCACACACACGTTTCCTGCTGTCTTAGAGACTCTAGAAAGCAAGAGCGTGCTTCTTGCTCTAAAGCAGAGTGTGATCCATGGATGAGAACTCTGCTTTGTGTTTCCCTTCAGAAATGGAGTTAAATCCCAGGCTCTGTGTCTTCCTACAAGCAAGACTTCGTTTCAGGTAAGGGCAGTCATTTTTCTGCTCAAAAAAACTACATCGTTCACGAAGCTCTCACGTTTGTCATCTTAACTGACCAGCATTGGATGTTAGAGGAACAGTGCATTGTATCAGTTTCAAAAGCAGATTTGGACTACATATGGTCCGTATGTGTAGGAAACACCGTTCTTTTGTTCTCAGCACACTCACATTTCCTGCTGTCTTAGAGACTCTAGAAAGCAAGAGCGTGCTTCTTGTTCTAAAGCAGAGTGTGATCAATGGATGAGAACACTGCTGTGTGTTTCACTTCAGAAATGGAGTTAAATCCCAGGCTCTTTGTCTTCCTACAAGGAAGACTTCGTTTCAGGTAAGGGCAGTCACTGTTCTGCTCAAACAAACTACATTGTTCATGAAGCTCACACGTTTCTTATCTTTACTGCCAGGCATTGGATGTTAGAGGACCAGAGATTTGTATCAGTTTCAGAAGCAGATTTGGACTACATATGGTCTGTATGTGTAGGAAACTCCGTTCTAATGTTCTGGGCACACTCAGATTTCCTGCTGTATTAGAGACTCTAGAAAGCAAGAGCTTGCTTCTTGCTCTAAAGCAGAGTGTGATCCATGGATGAGAACACTGCTGTGTGTTTCCCTTCATAAATGGAGTTAAATCCCAGTCTCTGTGTCTTCCTACAAGCAAGACTTCTTTTCAGGTAAGGGCAGTCACTTTTCAGCTCAAAGGAACTACATCGTTCACGGAGCTCACACGTTTCTCATCTTAAGAGACAAGCATTGGATGTTAGAGGACCAGTGCTTTGTGTCACTTTAAGAAGCAGAGTTGGACTAGATATGGTCCATATGTGTAGGAAACACCGTTTTTTGTTCTCCGCACACAAACTTTTCCTGCTGTCTTAGAGACACTAGAAAGCAAGAGCATGCTTCTTGCTCTAAAACAGAGTGTGATCCATGGATGAGAACTATGCTGTGTGTTTCCCTTCAGAAATGGAGTTAAATCCCAGGCTCTGTGTCTTCCTACAAGCAAGACTTCGTTTCAGGTAAGGGCAGTCACTTTTCAGCTCAAACGAACTACATCGTTCACGGAGCTCACACGATTCTCATCTCAACAGACAAGCATTGGATGTTAGAGGACCAGTGCTTTGTATCAGTTTAAGAAGCAGAGGTGGACTAGATATGGTCCGTATGTGTAGGAAACACTGTTCTTTGGTCTCAGCACACTCACGTTTCCTGCTGTCTTAGAGACTCTAGAAAGCAAGAGCATGCTTCTAGCTCTAAAGCAGAGTGTGATAAATGGATGAGAACTATGCTGTGTGTTTCCCTTCAGAAATGGAGTTAAATCCCAGGCTCTGTGTCTTCCTACAAGGAAGACTTCTTTTCAGGTAAGGGCAGTCACTTTTCAGCTCAAACGAAGTACATCGTTCACTGAGCTCACACGTTTCTCATCTTAAGAGACAAGCATTGAATGTTAGAGGACCAGTGATTTGTATCAGTTTAAGAAGCAGAGTTGGACTAGATATGGTCCGTATGTTTAGGAAACACCGTTCTTTTTTTCTGGGCACACTCCGATTTCCTGCTGTATTAGAGACTCTAGAAAGCAAGAGCGTGCTTCTTGCTCTAAAGCAGAGTGTGATAAATGGATGAGAACTATGCTGTGTGTTTCCCTTCAGAAATGGAGTTAAATCCCAGGCTCTGTGTCTTCCTACAAGCAAGACTTCCTTTCAGGTAAGGCCAGTCACTTTTCAGCTCAAACGAACTACATCGTTCACTGAGCTCACACGTTTCTCATATTAACAGACAAGCATTGGATGTTAGAGGACCAGTGCTATGTATCAGATTAAGAAGCAGAGTTGGACTAGATATGGTCCGTATGTGTAGGAAACACCCTTCTTTTGTTCTGGGCACACTCAGATTTCCTGCTGTATTAGAGACTCTAGAAAGCAAGAGCGTGCTTCTTGCTATAAAGCAGAGCGTGATGCATGGATGAGAACTATGCTGTGTGTTTCCCTTCAGAAATGGAGTTCAATCCCATGCTCTGTGTCTTCCTACAGGCAAGACTTCATTTCAGGTAAGGGCAGTCACTTTTCAGCTCAAACGAACTACATCGTTCAAGAAGCTCACACTTTTCTCATCTTAACAGACAAGCATTGGATGTTAGAGGACCAGTGCTTTGTATCAGTTTCAGAAGCAGAGTTGGACTATATAATGTCCGTATGTGTAGGAAACACCGTTCTTTTGTTCTCAGCACACTCACGTTTCCTGCTGTCTTAGAGACTCTAGAAAGCAAGAGCGTGCTTCTTGTTCTAAAGCAGAGTGTGATCAATGGATGAGAACACTGCTGTGTGTTTCACTTCAGAAATGGAGTTAAATCCCAGGCTCTGTGTCTTCCTACAAGGAAGACTTCGTTTCAGGTAAGGGCAGTCACTTTTCTGCTCAACCAAACTACATTGTTCATGAAGCTCATACGTTTCTTATCTTAACTGACAAGCATTGGATGTTAGAGGACAAGAGCTTTGTATCAGTTTCAGAAGCAGATTTGGACTACATATGGTCCATATGTGTAGGAAACTCCGTTCTTTTGTTCTGGGCACACTCAGATTTCCTGCTGTATTAGAGAGTCTAGAAAGCAAGAGCGTGCTTCTTGCTGTTAAGCAGAGTGTGATCCATGGGTGAGAACTATGCTGTGTTTTTCCCTTCAGAAATGGAGTTAAATCCCTGGCTCTGTGTCTTCCTACAAGCAAGACTTCGTTTCAGGTAAGGGCAGTCACTTTTCAGCTCAAACGAACTACATCGTTCACGGAGCTCACACGATTCTCATCTAAACAGACAAGCATTGGATGTTAGAGGACCAGTGCTTTGTATCAGTTTAAGAAGCAGAGGTGGAGTATATTGGTCTGTATGTGTAGGAAACACTGTTCTTTGGTCTCAGCACACTCACTTTTCCTGCTGTCTTAGAGACTCTAGAAAGCAAGAGCATGCTTCTTGCTCTAAAGTAGAGTGTGATCCATGGATGAGAACTATGCTGTGTGTTTCCCATCAGAAATGGAGTTAAATCCCAGGCTCTGTGTCTTCCTACAAGCAAGACTTCGTTTCAGGTAAGGGCAGTCACTTTTCAGCTCAAACGAACTACATCGTTCACTGAGCTCACACGTTTCTCATCTTAACAGACAAGCATTGAATGTTAGAGGACCAGTGCTTTGTATCAGTTTAAGAAGCAGAGTTGGACTAGATATGGTCCGTATGTTTAGGAAACACCGTTCTTTTTTTCTGGGCACACTCCGATTTCCTGCTGTATTAGAGACTCTAGAAAGCAAGAGCGTGCTTCTTGCTCTAAAGCAGAGTGTGATCAATGGATGAGAACTCTGCTGTGTTTTTCCCTTCAGAAATGGAGTTAAATCCCAGGCTCTGTGTCTTCCTACAAGGAAGACTTCGTTTCAGGTAAGGGCAGTCACTTTTTTGCTCAACCAAACTACATTGTTCATGAAGCTCACACGTTTCTTATCTTAACTGACAAGCATTGGATGTTAGAGGACAAGAGCTTTGTATCAGTTTCAGAAGCAGATTTGGACTACATATGGTCCGTATGTGTAGGAAACTCCGTTATTTTGTTCTGGACACACTCAGATTTCCTGCTGAATTAGAGAGTCTAGAAAGCAAGAGCGTGCTTCTTGCTGTTAAGCAGAGTGTGATCCATGGGTGAGAACTATGATGTGTGTTTCCCTTCAGAAATGGAGTTAAATCCCTGGCTCTGTGTCTTCCTACAAGCAAGACTTCGTTTCAGGTAAGGGCAGTCACTTTTCAGCTCAAAGGAACTACATCGTTCACGGAGCTCACACGTTTCTAATCTTAACAGACAAGCATCGGATGTTAGAGGACCAGTGCTTTGTATCAGTTTAAGAAGCAGAGTTGGACTAGATATGGTCTGTATGTGTAGGAAACACCGTTCTTTGTTCTCAGCACACTCACGTTTCCTGCTGTCTTAGAGACTCTAGAAAGCAAGAGCATGCTTCTCGCTCTAAAGCAGAGTGTGATCCATGGATGAGAACTATGCTGTGTGTTTCCCTTCAGAAATGGAGTTAAATCCCAGGCTCTGTGTCTTCCTACAAGCAAGACTTCGTTTCAGGTAAGGGCAGTCACTTTTCAGCTCAAACGAACTACATCGTTCACGGAGCTCACACGATTCTCATCTCAACAGACAAGCATTGGATGTTAGAGGACCAGTGCTGTGTATCAGTTTAAGAAGCAGAGGTGGACTAGATATGGTCCGTATGTGTAGGAAACACTGTTCTTTGGTCTCAGCACACTCACGTTTCCTGCTGTCTTAGAGACTCTAGAAAGCAAGAGCATGCTTCTAGCTCTAAAGCAGAGTGTGATCCATGGATGAGAACTATGCTGTGTGTTTCCCTTCAGAAATGGAGTTAAATCCCAGGCTCTGTGTCTTCCTACAAGCAAGACTTCGTTTCAGGTAAGGGCAGTCACTTTTCAGTTCAAACGAACTACATCGTTCACTGAGCTCACACGTTTCTCATCTTAACAGACAAGCATTGAATGTTAGAGGACCAGTGCTTTGTATCAGTTTAAGAAGCAGAGTTGGACTAGATATGGTCCGTATGTTTAGGAAACACCGTTCTTTTTTTCTGGGCACACTCTGATTTCCTGCTCTATTAGAGACTCTAGAAAGCAAGAGCGTGCTTCTTGCTCTAAAGCAGAGTGTGATCAATGGAGGAGAACTCTGCTGTGTTTTTCCCTTCAGAAATGGAGTTAAATCCCAGGCTCTGTGTCTTCCTACAGAAAAGACTTCGTTTCAGGTAAGGGCAGTCACTTTTCAGCTCAAACGAACTACATCGTTCACGGAGCTCACACGTTTCTCATCTTAACAGACAAGCATTGGATGTTAGAGGAGCAGTGCTTTGTATCAGTTTAAGAAGCAGAGTTGGACTAGATATGGTCCGTATGTGTAGGAAACACCGTTTTTTGTTCTCAGCACACACACTTTTCCTGCTGTCTTAGAGAATCTAGAAAGCAAGAGCATGCTTCTTGCTCTAAAGCAGAGTATGATACATGGATGAGAACTATGCTGTGTGTTTCCCTTCAGAAATGGAGTTAAATCCCAGGCTCTGTGTCTTCCTACAAGCAAGACTTCCTTTCAGGTAAGGCCAGTCACTTTTCAGCTCAAACGAACTACATCGTTCACTGAGCTCACATGTTTCTCATATTAACAGACAAGCATTGGATGTTAGAGGACCAGTGCTATGAATCAGTTTAAGAAGCAGAGTTGGACTAGATATGGTCCGTATGTGTAGGAAAAAACCGTTCTTTTGTTCTCAGCACACTCACGTTTCCTGCTGTCTTAGAGACCCTAGAAAGCAAGAGCCTGCTTCTTGTTCTAAAGCAGAGTGTGATCAATGGATGAGAACACTGCTGTGTGTTTCACTTCAGAAATGGAGTTCAATCCCATGCTCTGTGTATTCCTAGAAGCAAGACTTCGTTTCAGGTATTGGCAGTCACTTTTCAGCTCAAACGAACTACATCATTCACGGAGCTCACACGTTTCTCATCTCAACAGACAAGCATTGGATGTTAGAGGACCAGTGCTTTGTATCAGTTTAATAAGCAGAGTTGGACTAGATATGGTCCGTATGTGTAGGAAACACCGTTCTTTGGTCTCAGCACACTCACCTGTCCTGCTGTCTTAGATACTCTAGAAAGCAAGAGCATGCTTCTTGCTCTAAAGCAGAGTGTGATCCATGGATGAGAACTATGCTGTGTGTTTCCCTTCAGAAATGGAGTTAAATCCCAGGCTCTGTGTCTTCCTACAAGCAAGACTTCGTTTCAGGTAAGGGCAGTCATTTTTAGGCTCAATCGAACTACATCGTTCACGAAGCTCATACGTTTCTCATCTTAACTGACAAGCATTGGATGTTAGAGGACTAGAGCTTTGTATCAGTTTCAGAAGCAGATTTGGACTACATATGGTCCGTATGTGTAGGAAACTCCGTTCTTTTCTTCTGGGCACACCCAGATTTCCTGCTGTATTAGAGACTCTAGAAAGCAAGTGCGTGCTTCTTGCTGTTAAGCAGTGTGTGATCCATGGGTGAGAACTATGCTGTGTGTTTCCCTTCAGAAATGGAGTTAAATCCCAGGCTCTGTGTCTTCCTACAGAAAAGACTTCGTTTCAGGTAAGGGCAGTCACTTTTCAGCTCAAACGAACTACATCGTTCACGAAGCTCACACGTTTCTCATCTCAACAGACAAGCATTGGATGTTAGAGGACCTGTGCTTTGTCTCAGTTTAAGAAGCAGAGTTGGACTAGATATGGTCCGTATGTGTAGGAAACACCGTTCTTTTGTTTTCAGAACATTCAGATTTCTTGCTGTCTTAGAAACTATAGTAAGCAAGAGCATGCTTCTTGCTCTAAAGCAGAGTGTGATCCATGGATGAGAACTATGCTGTGTGTTTCCCTTCAGAAATGGAGTTAAATCCCAGGATTTGTGTCTTCCTACAAGCAAGACTTCGTTTCAGGTAAGGGCAGTCACTTTTCAGCTCAAACGAACTACATTGTTCAAGAAGCTCACACGTTTCTCATCTTAACAGACAAGCATTGGATGTTAGAGGACCAGTGCTTTGTATCAGTTTAAGAAGCAGAGTTGGACTAGATATGGTCCGTATGTGTAGGAAACACCGTTTTTTGTTCTCAGCACACACACGTTTCCTGCTGTCTTAGAGACTCTAGAAAGCAAGAGCGTGCTTCTTGCTCTAAAGCAGAGTGTGATCCATGGATGAGAACTCTGCTTTGTGTTTCCCTTCAGAAATGGAGTTAAATCCCAGGCTCTGTGTCTTCCTACAAGCAAGACTTCGTTTCAGGTAAGGGCAGTCATTTTTCTGCTCAAAAAAACTACATCGTTCACGAAGCTCTCACGTTTGTCATCTTAACTGACCAGCATTGGATGTTAGAGGAACAGTGCATTGTATCAGTTTCAAAAGCAGATTTGGACTACATATGGTCCGTATGTGTAGGAAACACCGTTCTTTTGTTCTCAGCACACTCACATTTCCTGCTGTCTTAGAGACTCTAGAAAGCAAGAGCGTGCTTCTTGTTCTAAAGCAGAGTGTGATCAATGGATGAGAACACTGCTGTGTGTTTCACTTCAGAAATGGAGTTAAATCCCAGGCTCTTTGTCTTCCTACAAGGAAGACTTCGTTTCAGGTAAGGGCAGTCACTGTTCTGCTCAAACAAACTACATTGTTCATGAAGCTCACACGTTTCTTATCTTTACTGCCAGGCATTGGATGTTAGAGGACCAGAGATTTGTATCAGTTTCAGAAGCAGATTTGGACTACATATGGTCTGTATGTGTAGGAAACTCCGTTCTAATGTTCTGGGCACACTCAGATTTCCTGCTGTATTAGAGACTCTAGAAAGCAAGAGCTTGCTTCTTGCTCTAAAGCAGAGTGTGATCCATGGATGAGAACACTGCTGTGTGTTTCCCTTCATAAATGGAGTTAAATCCCAGTCTCTGTGTCTTCCTACAAGCAAGACTTCTTTTCAGGTAAGGGCAGTCACTTTTCAGCTCAAAGGAACTACATCGTTCACGGAGCTCACACGTTTCTCATCTTAAGAGACAAGCATTGGATGTTAGAGGACCAGTGCTTTGTGTCACTTTAAGAAGCAGAGTTGGACTAGATATGGTCCATATGTGTAGGAAACACCGTTTTTTGTTCTCCGCACACAAACTTTTCCTGCTGTCTTAGAGACACTAGAAAGCAAGAGCATGCTTCTTGCTCTAAAACAGAGTGTGATCCATGGATGAGAACTATGCTGTGTGTTTCCCTTCAGAAATGGAGTTAAATCCCAGGCTCTGTGTCTTCCTACAAGCAAGACTTCGTTTCAGGTAAGGGCAGTCACTTTTCAGCTCAAACGAACTACATCGTTCACGGAGCTCACACGATTCTCATCTCAACAGACAAGCATTGGATGTTAGAGGACCAGTGCTTTGTATCAGTTTAAGAAGCAGAGGTGGACTAGATATGGTCCGTATGTGTAGGAAACACTGTTCTTTGGTCTCAGCACACTCACGTTTCCTGCTGTCTTAGAGACTCTAGAAAGCAAGAGCATGCTTCTAGCTCTAAAGCAGAGTGTGATAAATGGATGAGAACTATGCTGTGTGTTTCCCTTCAGAAATGGAGTTAAATCCCAGGCTCTGTGTCTTCCTACAAGGAAGACTTCTTTTCAGGTAAGGGCAGTCACTTTTCAGCTCAAACGAAGTACATCGTTCACTGAGCTCACACGTTTCTCATCTTAAGAGACAAGCATTGAATGTTAGAGGACCAGTGATTTGTATCAGTTTAAGAAGCAGAGTTGGACTAGATATGGTCCGTATGTTTAGGAAACACCGTTCTTTTTTTCTGGGCACACTCCGATTTCCTGCTGTATTAGAGACTCTAGAAAGCAAGAGCGTGCTTCTTGCTCTAAAGCAGAGTGTGATCAATGGATGAGAACACTGCTGTGTGTTTCACTTCGGAAATGGAGTTAAATCCCAGGCTCTGTGTCTTCCTACAAGGAAGACTTCGTTTCAGGTAAGGGCAGTCACTTTTCTGCTCAACCAAACTACATTGTTCATGAAGCTCACACGTTTCTTATCTTAACTGACAAGCATTGGATGTTAGAGGACAAGAGCTTTGTATCAGTTTCAGAAGCAGATTTGGACTACATATGGTCCGTATGTGTAGGAAACTCCGTTCTTTTGTTCTGGGCACACTCAGATTTCCTGCTGTATTAGAGAGTCTAGAAAGCAAGAGCGTGCTTCTTGCTGTTAAGCAGAGTGTGATCCATGGGTGAGAACTATGCTGTGTTTTTCCCTTCAGAAATGGAGTTAAATCCCTGGCTCTGTGTCTTCCTACAAGCAAGACTTCGTTTCAGGTAAGGGCAGTCACTTTTCAGCTCAAACGAACTACATCGTTCACGGAGCTCACACGATTCTCATCTAAACAGACAAGCATTGGATGTTAGAGGACCAGTGCTTTGTATCAGTTTAAGAAGCAGAGGTGGACTAGATTGGTCTGTATGTGTAGGAAACACTGTTCTTTGGTCTCAGCACACTCACGTTTCCTGCTGTCTTAGACACTCTAGAAAGCAAGAGCATGCTTCTTGCTCTAAAGCAGAGTGTGATCCATGGATGAGAACTATGCTGTGTGTTTTCCTTCAGAAATGGAGTTAAATCCCAGGCTCTGTGACTTCCTACAAGCAAGACTTCGTTTCAGGTAAGGGCAGTCACTTTTCAGCTCAAACGAACTACATCATTCACTGAGCTCACACGTTTCTCATCTTAACAGACAAGCATTGAATGTTAGAGGACCAGTGCTTTGTATCAGTTTAAGAAGCAGAGTTGGACTAGATATGGTCCGTATGTTTAGGAAACACCGTTCTTTTTTTCTGGGCACACTCCGATTTCCTGCTGTATTAGAGACTCTAGAAAGCAAGAGCGTGCTTCTTGCTCTAAAGCAGAGTGTGATCAATGGATGAGAACTCTGCTGTGTTTTTCCCTTCAGAAATGGAGTTAAATCCCAGGCTCTGTGTCTTCCTACAGAAAAGACTTCGTTTCAGGTAAGGGCAGTCACTTTTCAGCTCAAACGAACTACATCGTTCACGGAGCTCACACGTTTCTCATCTTAACAGACAAGCATTGGATGTTAGAGGAGCAGTGCTTTGTATCAGTTTAAGAAGCAGAGTTGGACTAGATATGGTCCGCATGTGTAGGAAACACCGTTTTTTGTTCTCAGCACAAACACTTTTCCTGCTGTCTTAGAGAATCTAGAAAGCAAGGGCATGCTTCTTGCTCTAAAGCAGAGTATGATACATGGATGAGAACTATGCTGTGTGTTTCCCTTCAGAAATGGAGTTAAATCCCAGGCTCTGTGTCTTCCTACAAGCAAGACTTCCTTTCAGGTAAGGCCAGTCACTTTTCAGCTCAAACGAACTACATCGTTCACTGAGCTCACACGTTTCTCATATTAACAGACAAGCATTGGATGTTAGAGGACCAGTGCTATGTATCAGATTAAGAAGCAGAGTTGGACTAGATATGGTCCGTATGTGTAGGAAACACCCTTCTTTTGTTCTGGGCACACTCAGATTTCCTGCTGTATTAGAGACTCTAGAAAGCAAGAGCGTGCTTCTTGCTATAAAGCAGAGCGTGATGCATGGATGAGAACTATGCTGTGTGTTTCCCTTCAGAAATGGAGTTCAATCCCATGCTCTGTGTCTTCCTACAGGCAAGACTTCATTTCAGGTAAGGGCAGTCACTTTTCAGCTCAAACGAACTACATCGTTCAAGAAGCTCACACTTTTCTCATCTTAACAGACAAGCATTGGATGTTAGAGGACCAGTGCTTTGTATCAGTTTCAGAAGCAGAGTTGGACTATATAATGTCCGTATGTGTAGGAAACACCGTTCTTTTGTTCTCAGCACACTCACGTTTCCTGCTGTCTTAGAGACTCTAGAAAGCAAGAGCGTGCTTCTTGTTCTAAAGCAGAGTGTGATCAATGGATGAGAACACTGCTGTGTGTTTCACTTCAGAAATGGAGTTAAATCCCAGGCTCTGTGTCTTCCTACAAGGAAGACTTCGTTTCAGGTAAGGGCAGTCACTTTTCTGCTCAACCAAACTACATTGTTCATGAAGCTCATACGTTTCTTATCTTAACTGACAAGCATTGGATGTTAGAGGACAAGAGCTTTGTATCAGTTTCAGAAGCAGATTTGGACTACATATGGTCCATATGTGTAGGAAACTCCGTTCTTTTGTTCTGGGCACACTCAGATTTCCTGCTGTATTAGAGAGTCTAGAAAGCAAGAGCGTGCTTCTTGCTGTTAAGCAGAGTGTGATCCATGGGTGAGAACTATGCTGTGTTTTTCCCTTCAGAAATGGAGTTAAATCCCTGGCTCTGTGTCTTCCTACAAGCAAGACTTCGTTTCAGGTAAGGGCAGTCACTTTTCAGCTCAAACGAACTACATCGTTCACGGAGCTCACACGATTCTCATCTAAACAGACAAGCATTGGATGTTAGAGGACCAGTGCTTTGTATCAGTTTAAGAAGCAGAGGTGGAGTATATTGGTCTGTATGTGTAGGAAACACTGTTCTTTGGTCTCAGCACACTCACTTTTCCTGCTGTCTTAGAGACTCTAGAAAGCAAGAGCATGCTTCTTGCTCTAAAGTAGAGTGTGATCCATGGATGAGAACTATGCTGTGTGTTTCCCATCAGAAATGGAGTTAAATCCCAGGCTCTGTGTCTTCCTACAAGCAAGACTTCGTTTCAGGTAAGGGCAGTCACTTTTCAGCTCAAACGAACTACATCGTTCACTGAGCTCACACGTTTCTCATCTTAACAGACAAGCATTGAATGTTAGAGGACCAGTGCTTTGTATCAGTTTAAGAAGCAGAGTTGGACTAGATATGGTCCGTATGTTTAGGAAACACCGTTCTTTTTTTCTGGGCACACTCCGATTTCCTGCTGTATTAGAGACTCTAGAAAGCAAGAGCGTGCTTCTTGCTCTAAAGCAGAGTGTGATCAATGGATGAGAACTCTGCTGTGTTTTTCCCTTCAGAAATGGAGTTAAATCCCAGGCTCTGTGTCTTCCTACAAGGAAGACTTCGTTTCAGGTAAGGGCAGTCACTTTTTTGCTCAAC
Organism: Onychomys leucogaster; assembly: GCA_949786385.1. Taxonomy (NCBI): domain Eukaryota; kingdom Metazoa; phylum Chordata; class Mammalia; order Rodentia; family Cricetidae; genus Onychomys; species Onychomys leucogaster. Next base: position 2,781,960 of record CATKUP010000025.1, read on the forward strand.
CAAACTACATTGTTCATGAAGCTCACACGTTTCTTATCTTAACTGACAAGCATTGGATGTTAGAGGACAAGAGCTTTGTATCAGTTTCAGAAGCAGATTTGGACTACATATGGTCCGTATGTGTAGGAAACTCCGTTATTTTGTTCTGGACACACTCAGATTTCCTGCTGAATTAGAGAGTCTAGAAAGCAAGAGCGTGCTTCTTGCTGTTAAGCAGAGTGTGATCCATGGGTGAGAACTATGATGTGTGTTTCCCTTCAGAAATGGAGTTAAATCCCTGGCTCTGTGTCTTCCTACAAGCAAGACTTCGTTTCAGGTAAGGGCAGTCACTTTTCAGCTCAAAGGAACTACATCGTTCACGGAGCTCACACGTTTCTAATCTTAACAGACAAGCATCGGATGTTAGAGGACCAGTGCTTTGTATCAGTTTAAGAAGCAGAGTTGGACTAGATATGGTCTGTATGTGTAGGAAACACCGTTCTTTGTTCTCAGCACACTCACGTTTCCTGCTGTCTTAGAGACTCTAGAAAGCAAGAGCATGCTTCTCGCTCTAAAGCAGAGTGTGATCCATGGATGAGAACTATGCTGTGTGTTTCCCTTCAGAAATGGAGTTAAATCCCAGGCTCTGTGTCTTCCTACAAGCAAGACTTCGTTTCAGGTAAGGGCAGTCACTTTTCAGCTCAAACGAACTACATCGTTCACGGAGCTCACACGATTCTCATCTCAACAGACAAGCATTGGATGTTAGAGGACCAGTGCTGTGTATCAGTTTAAGAAGCAGAGGTGGACTAGATATGGTCCGTATGTGTAGGAAACACTGTTCTTTGGTCTCAGCACACTCACGTTTCCTGCTGTCTTAGAGACTCTAGAAAGCAAGAGCATGCTTCTAGCTCTAAAGCAGAGTGTGATCCATGGATGAGAACTATGCTGTGTGTTTCCCTTCAGAAATGGAGTTAAATCCCAGGCTCTGTGTCTTCCTACAAGCAAGACTTCGTTTCAGGTAAGGGCAGTCACTTTTCAGTTCAAACGAACTACATCGTTCACTGAGCTCACACGTTTCTCATCTTAACAGACAAGCATTGAATGTTAGAGGACCAGTGCTTTGTATCAGTTTAAGAAGCAGAGTTGGACTAGATATGGTCCGTATGTTTAGGAAACACCGTTCTTTTTTTCTGGGCACACTCTGATTTCCTGCTCTATTAGAGACTCTAGAAAGCAAGAGCGTGCTTCTTGCTCTAAAGCAGAGTGTGATCAATGGAGGAGAACTCTGCTGTGTTTTTCCCTTCAGAAATGGAGTTAAATCCCAGGCTCTGTGTCTTCCTACAGAAAAGACTTCGTTTCAGGTAAGGGCAGTCACTTTTCAGCTCAAACGAACTACATCGTTCACGGAGCTCACACGTTTCTCATCTTAACAGACAAGCATTGGATGTTAGAGGAGCAGTGCTTTGTATCAGTTTAAGAAGCAGAGTTGGCCTAGATATGGTCCGTATGTGTAGGAAACACCGTTTTTTGTTCTCAGCACACACACGTTTCCTGCTGTCTTAGAGAATCTAGAAAGCAAGAGCATGCTTCTTGCTCTAAAGCAGAGTGTGATCCATGGATGAGAACTATGCTGTATGTTTCCCTTCAGAAATGGAGTTAAATCCCAGGCTCTGTGTCTTCCTACAAGCAAGACTTCGTTTCAGGTGAGGGCAGTCACTTTTCATCTCAAACGAACTACATCGTTCACGAAGCTCACACGTTTCTCATCTTAACAGAAAAGCATTGGATGTTAGAGGACCAGTGCTTTGTATCACTTTCAGAAGAAGAGTTGGACTATATAATGTCTGTATGTGTAGGAAAATACCGTTCTTTTGTTCTCAGCACACTCACGTTTCGTGCTGTCTTAGCGACCCTAGAAAGCAAGAGCGTGCTTCTTGTTCTAAAGCAGAGTGTGATCAATGGATGAGAACACTGCTGTGTGTTTCACTTCAGAAATGGAGTTCAATCCCATGCTCTGTGTCTTCCTAGAAGCAAGACTTCGTTTCAGGTATTGGCAGTCACTTTTCAGCTCAAACGAACTACATCATTCACGGAGCTCACACGTTTCTCATCTCAACAGACAAGCATTGGATGTTAGAGGACCAGTGCTTTGTATCAGTTTAAGAAGCAGAGTTGGACTAGATATGGTCCGTATGTGTAGGAAACACCGTTCTTTGGTCTCAGCACACTCACCTGTCGTGCTGTCTTAGAGACTCTAGAAAACAAGAGCATGCTTCTTGCTCTAAAGCAGAGTGTGATCCATGGATGAGAACTATGCTGTGTGTTTCCCTTCAGAAATGGAGTTAAATCCCAGGCGCTGTGTCTTCCTACAAGCAAGACTTCGTTTCAGGTAAGGGCAGTCACTTTTCAGTTCAAACGAACTACATCGTTCACTGAGCTCACACGTTTCTCATCTTAACAGACAAGCATTGAATGTTAGAGGACCAGTGCTTTGTATCAGTTTAAGAAGCAGAGTTGGACTAGATATGGTCCGTATGTTTAGGAAACACCGTTCTTTTTTTCTGGGCACACTCTGATTTCCTGCTCTATTAGAGACTCTAGAAAGCAAGAGCATGCTTCTTGCTCTAAAGCAGAGTGTGATCAATGGATGAGAACTCTGCTGTGTTTTTCCCTTCAGAAATGGAGTTAAATCCCAGGCTCTGTGTCTTCCTACAGAAAAGACTTCGTTTCAGGTAAGGGCAGTCACTTTTCAGCTCAAACGAACTACATCGTTCACAGAGCTCACACGTTTCTCAACTTAACAGACAAGCATTGGATGTTAGAGGAGCAGTGCTTTGTATCAGTTTAAGAAGCAGAGTTGGACTAGATATGGTCCGTATGTGTAGGAAACACCGTTTTTTGTTCTCAGCACACACACTTTTCCTGCTGTCTTAGAGAATCTAGAAAGCAAGAGCATGCTTCTTGCTCTAAAGCAGAGTATGATACATGGATGAGAACTATGCTGTGTGTTTCCCTTCAGAAATGGAGTTAAATCCCAGGCTCTGTGTCTTCCTACAAGCAAGACTTCCTTTCAGGTAAGGCCAGTCACTTTTCAGCTCAAACGAACTACATCGTTCACTGAGCTCACACGTTTCTCATATTAACAGACAAGCATTGGATGTTAGAGGACCAGTGCTATGTATCAGTTTAAGAAGCAGAGTTGGACTAGATATGGTCCGTATGTGTAGGAAACACCCTTCTTTTGTTCTGGGCACACTCAGATTTCCTGCTGTATTAGAGACTCTAGAAAACAAGAGCGTGCTTCTTGCTATAAAGCAGAGTGTGATGCATGGATGAGAACTATGCTGTGTGTTTCCCTTCAGAAATGGAGTTAAATCCCAGGCTCTGTGTTTTCCTACAGGCAAGACTTCATTTCAGGTAAGGGCCGTCACTTTTCAGCTCAAACGAACTACATCGTTCAGGAGGCTCACACTTTTCTCATCTTAACAGACAAGCATTGGATGTTAGAGGACCAGTGCTTTGTATCAGTTTCAGAAGCAGAGTTGGACTATATAATGTCCGTATGTGTAGGAAACACCGTTCATTTGTTCTCAGCACACTCACGTTTCCTGCTGTCTTAGAGACTCTAGAAAGCAAGAGCGTGCTTCTTGTTCTAAAGTAGAGTGTGATCAATGGATGAGAACACTGCTGTGTGTTTCACTTCAGAAATGGAGTTAAATCCCAGGCTCTGTGTCTTCCTACAAGGAAGACTTCGTTTCAGGTAAGGGCAGTCACTTTTCTGCTCAACCAAACTACATTGTTCATGAAGCTCACACGTTTCTTATCTTAACTGACAAGCATTGGATGTTAGAGGACAAGAGCTTTGTATCAGTTTCAGAAGCAGATTTGGACTACATATGGTCCGTATGTGTAGGAAACACCGTTCTTTTGTTCTCAGAACATTCAGATTTCCTGCTGTCTTAGAGACTCTAGAAAGCAAGAGCATGCTTCTTGCTCTAAAGCAGAGTGTGATCCATGGATGAGAACTATGCTGTGTGTTTCCCTTCAGAAATGGAGTTAAATCCCATGCTTTGTGTCTTCCTACAAGCAAGACTTCGTTTCAGGTAAGGGCAGTCACTTTTCAGCTCAAACGAACTACATCGTTCACGGAGCTCACACGTTTCTCATCTTAACAGACAAGCATTGGATGTTAGAGGAGCAGTGCTTTGTATCAGTTTAAGAAGCAGAGTTGGACTAGATATGGTCCGTATGTGTAGGAAACACCGTTTTTTGTTCTCAGCACACACACGTTTCCTGCTGTCTTAGAGAATCTAGAAAGCAAGAGCATGCTTCTTGCTCTAAAGCAGAGTGTGATCCATGGATGAGAACTATGCTGTATGTTTCCCTTCAGAAATGGAGTTAAATCCCAGGCTCTGTGTCTTCCTACAAGCAAGACTTCGTTTCAGGTGAGGGCAGTCACTTTTCATCTCAAACGAACTACATCGTTCACGAAGCTCACACGTTTCTCATCTTAACAGAAAAGCATTGGATGTTAGAGGACCAGTGCTTTGTATCAGTTTCAGAAGAAGAGTTGGACTATATAATGTCTGTATGTGTAGGAAAAAACCATTCTTTTGTTCTCAGCACACCCAGATTTCCTGCTGTATTAGAGACTCTAGAAAGCAAGTGCGTGCTTCTTGCTGTTAAGCAGTGTGTGATCCATGGGTGAGAACTCTGCTGTGTGTTTCCCTTCAGAAATGGAGTTAAATCCCAGGCTCTGTGTCTTCCTACAGAAAAGACTTCGTTTCAGGTAAGGGCAGTCACTTTTCAGCTCAAACGAACTACATCGTTCACGAAGCTCAAACGTTTCTCATCTCAACAGACAAGCATTGGATGTTAGAGGACCTGTGCTTTGTCTCAGTTTAAGAAGCAGAGTTGGACTAGATATGGTCCGTATGTGTAGGAAACACCGTTCTTTTGTTTTCAGAACATTCAGATTTCCTGCTGTCTTAGAGACTCTAGAAAGCAAGAGCGTGCTTCTTGTTCTAAAGCAGAGTGTGATCAATGGATGAGAACACTGCTGTGTGTTTCACTTCAGAAATGGAGTTAAATCCCAGGCTCTTTGTCTTCCTACAAGGAAGACTTCGTTTCAGGTAAGGGCAGTCACTGTTCTGCTCAAACAAACTACATTGTTCATGAATCTCACACGTTTCTTATCTTAACTGCCAGGCATGGGATGTTAGAGGACCAGAGATTTGTATCAGTTTCAGAAGCAGATTTGGACTACATATGGTCTGTATGTGTAGGAAACTCCGTTCTAATGTTCTGGGCACACTCAGATTTCCTGCTGTATTAGAGACTCTAGAAAGCAAGAGCTTGCTTCTTGCTCTAAAGCAGAGTGTGATCCATGGATGAGAACACTGCTGTGTGTTTCCCTTCATAAATGGAGTTAAATCCCAGGCTCTGTGTCTTCCTACAAGCAAGACTTCTTTTCAGGTAAGGGCAGTCACTTTTCAGCTCAAAGGAACTACATCATTCACGGAGCTCACACGTTTCTCATCTTAAGAGACAAGCATTGGATGTTAGAGGACCAGTGCTTTGTGTCACTTTAAGAAGCAGAGTTGGACTAGATATGGTCCGTATGTGTAGGAAACACCGTTCTTTTGTTCTCAGCACACTCAGATTTTCTGCTGTCTTAGAGACTCTAGTAAGCAAGAGCGTGCTTCTCGCTCTAAAGCAGAGTGTAATCCAGGGAAAAGAACTATGCTGTGTGTTTCCCTTCAGAAATGGAGTTAAATCCAATGCTCTGTGTCTTCCTACAAGCAAGACTTCGTTTCAGGTAAGGGCAGTCACTTTTCAGCTCAAAGGACTACATCGTTCATGAATCTCACACGTTTCTCATCTCAACAGACAAGCATTGGATGTTAGAGGACCAGTGCTTTGTATCAGTTTAAGAAGCAGAGGTGGACTAGATATGGTCTGTATGTGTAGGAAACACCGTTCTTTTTTTCTGGGCACACTCAGATTTCCTGCTGTATTAGAGACTCTAGAAAGCAAGAGCGTGCTTCTTGCTCTAAAGCAGAGTGTGATCCATGGATGAGAACTATGCTGTGTGTTTCCCTTCAGAAATGAAGTTAAATCACAGGCTCTGTGTCTTCCTACAGAAAAGACTTCGTTTCAGGTAAGGGCAGTCACTTTTCAGCTCAAACGAACTACATCGTTCACGAAGCTCACACGTTTCTCATCTCAACAGACAAGCATTGGATGTTAGAGGACCTGTGCTTTGTCTCAGTTTAAGAAGCAGAGTTGGACTAGATATGGTCCGTATGTGTAGGAAACACCGTTCTTTTGTTCTCAGAACTTTCAGATTTCATGCTGTCTTAGAGACTCTAGAAAGCAAGAGCATGCTTCTTGCTCTAAAGCAGAGTGTGATCCATGGATGAGAACTATGCTGTGTGTTTCCCTTCAAAAATGGAGTTAAATCCCATGCTTTGTGTCTTCCTACAAGCAAGACTTCGTTTCAGGTAAGGGCAGTCACTTTTCAGCTCAAACGAACTACATCTTTCACGGAGCTCACACGTTTCTCATCTTAACAGACAAGCATTGGATGTTAGAGGAGCAGTGCTTTGTATCAGTTTAAGAAGCAGAGTTGGACTAGATATGGTCCGTATGTGTAGGAAACACCGTTCTTTTTTTCTGGGCACACTCAGATTTCCTGCTGTCTTAGAGACTCTAGAAAGCAAGAGCATGCTTCTTGCTCTAAAGCAGAGTGTGATCCATGGATGAGAACTATGCTGTATGTTTCCCTTCAGAAATGGAGTTAAATCCCAGGCTCTGTGTCTTCCTACAAGCAAGACTTCGTTTCAGGTGAGGGCAGTCACTTTTCATCTCCAACGAACTACATCGTTCACGAAGCTCACACGTTTCTCATCTTAACAGAAAAGCATTGGATGTTAGAGGACCAGTGCTTTGTATCAGTTTCAGAAGCAGAGTTGGACTATATAATGTCTGTATGTGTAGGAAAAAGCCGTTCTTTTGTTCTCAGCACACTCACGTTTCCTGCTGTCTTAGCGACCCTAGAAAGCAAGAGCCTGCTTCTTGTTCTAAAGCAGAGTGTGATCAATGGATGAGAACACTGCTGTGTGTGTCACTTCAGAAATGGAGTTCAATCCCATGCTCTGTGTCTTCCTAGAAGCAAGACTTCGTTTCAGGTATTGGCAGTCACTTTTCAGCTCAAACGAACTACATCATTCACGGAGCTCACACGTTTCTCATCTCAACAGACAAGCATTGGATGTTAGAGGACCAGTGCTTTGTATCAGTTTAAGAAGCAGAGTTGGACTAGATATGGTCCGTATGTGTAGGAAAAACCGTTCTTTGGTCTCAGCACACTCACCTGTCCTGCTGTCTTAGAGACTCTAGAAAGCAAGAGCATGCTTCTTGCTCTAAAGCAGAGTGTGATCCATGGATGAGAACTATGCTGTGTGTTTCCCTTCAGAAATGGAGTTAAATCCCAGGCTCTGTGTCTTCCTACAAGCAAGACTTCGTTTCAGGTAAGGGCAGTCATTTTTCGGCTCAATCGAACTACATCGTTCACGAAGCTCATACGTTTCTCATCTTAACTGACAAGCATTGGATGTTAGAGGACTAGAGCTTTGTATCAGTTTCAGAAGCAGAGTTGGACTAGATATGGTCCGTATGTGTAGGAAACACCGTTCTTTTGTTCTCAGCACACTCAGATTTTCTGCTGTCTTAGAGACTCTAGTAAGCAAGAGCGTGCTTCTCGCTCTAAAGCAGAGTGTGATCCAGGGATAAGAACTATGCTGTGTGTTTCCCTTCAGAAATGGAGTTAAATCCAATGCTCTGTGTCTTCCTACAAGCAAGACTTCGTTTCAGGTAAGGGCAGTCACTTTTCAGCTCAAACGACTACATCGTTCATGAATCTCACACGTTTCTCATCTCAACAGACAAGCATTGGATGTTAGAGGACCAGTGCTTTGTATCAGTTTAAGAAGCAGAGGTGGACTAGATATGGTCCGTATGTGTAGGAAACACCCTTCTTTTGTTCTCAGATCATTCAGATTTCCTGCTGTCTTAGAGACTCTAGAAAGCAAGAGCATGCTTCTTGCTCTAAAGCAGAGTGTGATCCATGGATGAGAACTATGCTGTATGTTTCCCTTCAGAAATGGAGTTAAATCCCAGGCTCTGTGTCTTCCTACAAGCAAGACTTCGTTTCAGGTGAGGGCAGTCACTTTTCATCTCCAACGAACTACATCGTTCACGAAGCTCACACGTTTCTCATCTTAACAGAAAAGCATTGGATGTTAGAGGACCAGTGCTTTGTATCAGTTTCAGAAGCAGAGATGGACTAGATATGGTCCGTATGTGTAGGAAACAACGTTCTTAGTTCTCAGCAACTCACGTTTCCTGCTGTCTTAGAGACTCTAGAAAGCAAGAGCGTGGTTCTTGTTTTAAAGCAGAGTGTGATCCATGGATGAGAACTATGCTGTGTGTTTCCCTTCAGAAATGGTGTTAAATCCAGGGCTCTGTGTCTTCCTACAAGCAAGACTTCGTTTCAGGTAAGGGCAGTCACTTTTCTGCTCCAACGAACTACATTGTTCATGAAGCTCACACGTTTCTTATGTTAACTGACAAGCATTGGATGTTAGAGGACCAGAGCTTTGTATCAGTTTCAGAAGCAGATTTGGACTACATATGGTCTGTATGTGTAGGAAACTCCGTTCTTTTGTTCTGGGCACACTCAGATTTCCTGCTGTATTAGAGACTTTAGAAAGCAAGTGCGTGCTTCTTGCTCTAAAGCAGAGTGTGATCCATGGATGAGAACTATGCTGTGTGTTTCCCTTCAGAAATGGAGTTAAATCCCAGGATCTGTGTCTTCCTACATGCAAGACTTCGTTTCAGGTGAGGGCAGTCACTTTTCAGCTCAAACGAACTACATTGTTCACGAAGCTCACACGTTTCTCATCTTAACAGAAAAGCATTGGATGTTAGAGGACCAGTGTTTTGTATCAGTTTCAGAAGCATAGTTGGACTATATAATGTCTGTATGTGTAGGAAACACCGTTCTTTTGTTCTCAGCAAACTCACGTTTCCTGCTGTCTTAGAGAATCTAGAAAACAAGAGCGTGCTTCTTGTTCTAAAGCAGAGTGTGATCAATGGATGAGAACACTGCTGTGTGTTCCACTTCAGAAATGGAGTTAAATCCCAGGCTCTGTGTCTTCCTACAAGCAATACTTCGTTTCAGGTAAGGGCAGTCACTTTTCTGCTCCAACGAACTACATTGTTCATGAAGCTCACACGTTTCTTATGTTAACTGACAAGCATTGGATGTTAGAGGACCAGAGCTTTGTATCAGTTTCAGAAGCAGATTTGGACTACATATGGTCTGTATGTGTAGGAAACTCTGTTCTTTTGTTCTGGGCACACTCAGATTTCCTGCTGTATTAGAGACTCTAGAAAGCAAGAGTTTACGTCTTGCTGTTAAGCAGAGTGTGATCCATGGGTGAGAACTATGCTGTGTGTTTCCCTTCAGAAATGGAGTTAAATCCCAGGCTCTGTGTCTTCCTACAAGCAAGACTTCGTTTCATGTAAGGGCAGTCAATTTTCGGCTCAAACGAACTACATCGTTCATGAAGCTCACACGTTTCTCATCTTAACTGACAAGCCTTGGATGTTAGAGGAACAGTGCATTGTATCAGTTTCAGAAGCAGAGTTGGTCTAGATATGGTCTGTATGTGTATGAAACTCTGTTCTTTTTCTCAGCACACTCATGTTTCCTGCTGTCTTAGAGACCCTAGAAAGCAAGAGCGTGCTTCTTGTTCTAAAGCAGAGTGTGATCAATGGATGAGAACACTGCTGTGTGTTTCACTTCAGAAATGGAGTTCAATCCCAGGCTCTGTGTCTTCCTACAAGCAAGACTTCGTTTCAGGTAAGGGCATTCACTTTTCAACGCAAATGAACTACATCGTTCACGGAGCGCACACGTTTCTCATCTCAACAGACAAGCATTGGATGTTAGAGGACCAGTGCATTCTATCAGTTTAAGAAGCAGACGTGGACTAGATATGGTCTGTATGTGTAGGAAACACCGTTCTTTGGTCTCAGCACACTCAGGTTTCCTGCTGTCTAAGAGACTCTAGAAAGCAAGAGCATGCTTCTTGCTCTAAAGCAGAGTGTGATCCATGGATGAGAACTATGCTGTGTGTTTTCCCTCAGAAATTGAGTTAAATCCCAGGCTCTGTGACTTCCTACAAGCAAGACTTCGTTTCAGGTAACGACAGTCACTTTTCAGCTCAAACGAACTACATCGTTCACGGAGCTCACACGATTCTCATCTCAACAGACAAGCATTGGATGTTAGAGGACCAGTGCTTTGTATCAGTTTTAGAAGCAGAGTTGGACTATATAATGTCTGTATGTGTAGGAAACACCGTTCTTTTGTTCTCAGCACACTCACGTTTCCTGCTGTCTTAGAGTCTCTAGAAAGCAAGAGCGTGCTTCTTGTTCTAAAGAAGAGTGTGATCAATGGATGAGAACACAGCGGTGTGTTTCACTTCAGAAATGGAGTTAAATCCCAGGCTCTGTGTCTTCCTACAAGGAAGACTTCGTTTCAGGTAAGGGCTGTCACTTTTCTGCTCAAACAAACTATATTGTGCATGAAGCTCACACGTTTCTTATCTTAACTGACAAGCATTGGATGTTAGAGGATAAGAGCTTTGTATCAGTTTCAGAAGCAGATTTGGCCTACATATGGTCCGTATGTGTAGGAAACTCCGTTCTTTTGTTCTGGGCACACTCAGATTTCCTGCTGTATTAGAGACTCTAGAAAGCAAGAGCGTGCTTCTTGCTGTTAAGCAGAGTGTGATCCAGGGATAAGAACTATGCTGTGTGTTTCCCTTCAGAAATGGAGTTAAATCCAATGCTCTGTGTCTTCCTACAAGCAAGACTTCGTTTCAGGTAAGGGCAGTCACTTTTCAGCTCAAACGACTACATCGTTCATGAATCTCACACGTTTCTCATCTCAACAGACAAGCATTGGATGTTAGAGGACCAGTGCTTTGTATCAGTTTAAGAAGCAGAGTTGGACTAGATATGGTCCGTATGTGTAGGAACCACCGTTCTTTGGTCTCAGCACACTCACGTTTCCTGCTGTCTTAGAGACTCTATAAAGCAAGAGAGTGCTTCTCGCTCTAAAGCAGAGTGTGATCCAGGGATGAGAACTATGCTGTGTGTTTCCCTTTAGAAATGGAGTTAAATCCCAGGCTCTGTGTCTTCCTACAAGCAAGACTTCGTTTCAGGTAAGGGCAGTCACTTTTCAGCTCAAACGAACTACATCGTTCACGGAGCTCACACGATTCTCATCTCAACAGACAAGCATTGGATGTTAGAGGACCAGTGCTTTGTATCAGTTTAAGAAGCAGAGTTGGACTAGATATGGTCCGTATGTGTAGGAAACACCGTTCTTTGGTCTCAGCACAATCACGTTTCCTGCTGTATTAGAGACCCTAGAAAGCAAGAGCGTGCTTCTTGTTCTAAAGCAGAGTGTGATCAATGGATGAGAACACGGCTGTGTGTTCCACTTCAGAAATGGAGTTAAATCCCAGGCGCTGTGTCTTCCTACAAGGAAGACTTCGTTTCAGGTAAGGGCAGTCACTTTTCTGCTCCAACGAACTACATTGTTCAAGAAGCTCACACGTTTCTTATCTTAACTGACAAGCATTGGATGTTAGACGACAAGAGCTTTGTATCAGTTTCAGAAGCAGATTTGGACTAGATATGGTCTGTATGTGTAGGAAACACCGTTCTTTTGTTCTCAGCACACTCACGTTTCCTGCTGTCTTAGAGACTCTAGAAAGCAAGAGCATGCTTCTTGCTCTAAAGCAGAGTGTGATCCATGGATGAGAACTATGATGTGTGTTTCCCTTCAGAAATGGAGTTAAATCCCAGGCTCTGTGTCTTCCTACAAGCAAGACTTCGTTTCAGGTAAGGACAGTCAATTTTCGGCTCAAGCGAACTACATCGTTCACAAAGCTCACACGTTTCTCATCTTAACTGACAAGCATTGGATGTTAGAGGAACAGTGCATTGTATTTGTTTCAGAAGCAGATTTGGACTACATATGGTCCGTATGTGTAGGAAACACCGTTCTTTTGTTCTGGGCACACTCAGATTTCCTGCTGTATTAGAGACTCTAGAAAGCAAGTGCGTGCTTCTTGCTCTAAAGCAGAGTGTGATCCATGGATGAGAACTATGCTGTGTGTTTCCCTTCAGAAATGGAGTTAAATCCCAGGGTCTGTGTCTTCCTACATGCAAGACTTCGTTTCAGGTGAGGGCAGTCACTTTTCAGCTCAAACGAACTACATCGTTCACGAAGCTCACACGTTTCTCATCTTAACAGAAAAGCATTGGATGTTAGAGGACCAGTGCTTTGTATCAGTTTCAGAAGCAGAGTTGGACTATATAATGTCTGTATGTGTAGGAAAAAACCGTTCTTTTGTTCTCAGCACCCTCACGTTTCCTGCTGTCTTAGAGACCCTAGAAAGCAAGAGCGTGCTTCTTGTTCTAAAGCAGAGTGTGATCAATGGATGAGAACACTGCTGTGTGTTTCACTTCAGAAATGGAGTTCAATCCCAGGCTCTGTGTCTTCCTACAAGCAAGACTTCGTTTCAGGTAAGGGCATTCACTTTTCAACGCAAATGAACTACATCGTTCACGGAGCGCACACGTTTCTCATCTCAACAGACAAGCATTGGATGTTAGAGGACCAGTGCATTCTATCAGTTTAAGAAGCAGACGTGGACTAGATATGGTCTGTATGTGTAGGAAACACCGTTCTTTGGTCTCAGCACACTCAGGTTTCCTGCTGTCTAAGAGACTCTAGAAAGCAAGAGCATGCTTCTTGCTCTAAAGCAGAGTGTGATCCATGGATGAGAACTATGCTGTGTGTTTTCCCTCAGAAATTGAGTTAAATCCCAGGCTCTGTGACTTCCTACAAGCAAGACTTCGTTTCAGGTAACGACAGTCACTTTTCAGCTCAAACGAACTACATCGTTCACGGAGCTCACACGATTCTCATCTCAACAGACAAGCATTGGATGTTAGAGGACCAGTGCTTTGTATCAGTTTTAGAAGCAGAGTTGGACTATATAATGTCTGTATGTGTAGGAAACACCGTTCTTTTGTTCTCAGCACACTCACGTTTCCTGCTGTCTTAGAGTCTCTAGAAAGCAAGAGCGTGCTTCTTGTTCTAAAGAAGAGTGTGATCAATGGATGAGAACACAGCGGTGTGTTTCACTTCAGAAATGGAGTTAAATCCCAGGCTCTGTGTCTTCCTACAAGGAAGACTTCGTTTCAGGTAAGGGCTGTCACTTTTCTGCTCAAACAAACTATATTGTGCATGAAGCTCACACGTTTCTTATCTTAACTGACAAGCATTGGATGTTAGAGGATAAGAGCTTTGTATCAGTTTCAGAAGCAGATTTGGCCTACATATGGTCCGTATGTGTAGGAAACTCCGTTCTTTTGTTCTGGGCACACTCAGATTTCCTGCTGTATTAGAGACTCTAGAAAGCAAGAGCGTGCTTCTTGCTGTTAAGCAGAGTGTGATCCAGGGATAAGAACTATGCTGTGTGTTTCCCTTCAGAAATGGAGTTAAATCCAATGCTCTGTGTCTTCCTACAAGCAAGACTTCGTTTCAGGTAAGGGCAGTCACTTTTCAGCTCAAACGACTACATCGTTCATGAATCTCACACGTTTCTCATCTCAACAGACAAGCATTGGATGTTAGAGGACCAGTGCTTTGTATCAGTTTAAGAAGCAGAGTTGGACTAGATATGGTCCGTATGTGTAGGAACCACCGTTCTTTGGTCTCAGCACACTCACGTTTCCTGCTGTCTTAGAGACTCTATAAAGCAAGAGAGTGCTTCTCGCTCTAAAGCAGAGTGTGATCCAGGGATGAGAACTATGCTGTGTGTTTCCCTTTAGAAATGGAGTTAAATCCCAGGCTCTGTGTCTTCCTACAAGCAAGACTTCGTTTCAGGTAAGGGCAGTCACTTTTCAGCTCAAACGAACTACATCGTTCACGGAGCTCACACGATTCTCATCTCAACAGACAAGCATTGGATGTTAGAGGACCAGTGCTTTGTATCAGTTTAAGAAGCAGAGTTGGACTAGATATGGTCCGTATGTGTAGGAAACACCGTTCTTTGGTCTCAGCACAATCACGTTTCCTGCTGTATTAGAGACCCTAGAAAGCAAGAGCGTGCTTCTTGTTCTAAAGCAGAGTGTGATCAATGGATGAGAACACGGCTGTGTGTTCCACTTCAGAAATGGAGTTAAATCCCAGGCGCTGTGTCTTCCTACAAGGAAGACTTCGTTTCAGGTAAGGGCAGTCACTTTTCTGCTCCAACGAACTACATTGTTCAAGAAGCTCACACGTTTCTTATCTTAACTGACAAGCATTGGATGTTAGACGACAAGAGCTTTGTATCAGTTTCAGAAGCAGATTTGGACTAGATATGGTCTGTATGTGTAGGAAACACCGTTCTTTTGTTCTCAGCACACTCACGTTTCCTGCTGTCTTAGAGACTCTAGAAAGCAAGAGCATGCTTCTTGCTCTAAAGCAGAGTGTGATCCATGGATGAGAACTATGATGTGTGTTTCCCTTCAGAAATGGAGTTAAATCCCAGGCTCTGTGTCTTCCTACAAGCAAGACTTCGTTTCAGGTAAGGACAGTCAATTTTCGGCTCAAGCGAACTACATCGTTCACAAAGCTCACACGTTTCTCATCTTAACTGACAAGCATTGGATGTTAGAGGAACAGTGCATTGTATTTGTTTCAGAAGCAGATTTGGACTACATATGGTCCGTATGTGTAGGAAACACCGTTCTTTTGTTCTGGGCACACTCAGATTTCCTGCTGTATTAGAGACTCTAGAAAGCAAGTGCGTGCTTCTTGCTCTAAAGCAGAGTGTGATCCATGGATGAGAACTATGCTGTGTGTTTCCCTTCAGAAATGGAGTTAAATCCCAGGGTCTGTGTCTTCCTACATGCAAGACTTCGTTTCAGGTGAGGGCAGTCACTTTTCAGCTCAAACGAACTACATCGTTCACGAAGCTCACACGTTTCTCATCTTAACAGAAAAGCATTGGATGTTAGAGGACCAGTGCTTTGTATCAGTTTCAGAAGCAGAGTTGGACTATATAATGTCTGTATGTGTAGGAAAAAACCGTTCTTTTGTTCTCAGCACCCTCACGTTTCCTGCTGTCTTAGAGACCCTAGAAAGCAAGAGCGTGCTTCTTGTTCTAAAGCAGAGTGTGATCAATGGATGAGAACACTGCTGTGTGTTTCACTTCAGAAATGGAGTTCAATCCCAGGCTCTGTGTCTTCCTACAAGCAAGACTTCGTTTCAGGTAAGGGCGTTCACTTTTCAACGCAAATGAACTACATCGTTCACGGAGCGCACACGTTTCTCATCTCAACAGACAAGCATTGGATGTTAGAGGACCAGTGCATTCTATCAGTTTAAGAAGCAGACGTGGACTAGATATGGTCTGTATGTGTAGGAAACACCGTTCTTTGGTCTCAGCACACTCAGGTTTCCTGCTGTCTAAGAGACTCTAGAAAGCAAGAGCATGCTTCTTGCTCTAAAGCAGAGTGTGATCCATGGATGAGAACTATGCTGTGTGTTTTCCCTCAGAAATTGAGTTAAATCCCAGGCTCTGTGACTTCCTACAAGCAAGACTTCGTTTCAGGTAACGACAGTCACTTTTCAGCTCAAACGAACTACATCGTTCACGGAGCTCACACGATTCTCATCTCAACAGACAAGCATTGGATGTTAGAGGACCAGTGCTTTGTATCAGTTTTAGAAGCAGAGTTGGACTATATAATGTCCGTATGTGTAGGAAACACCGTTCTTTTGTTCTCAGCACACTCACGTTTCCTGCTGTCTTAGAGTCTCTAGAAAGCAAGAGCGTGCTTCTTGTTCTAAAGAAGAGTGTGATCAATGGATGAGAACACAGCGGTGTGTTTCACTTCAGAAATGGAGTTAAATCCCAGGCTCTGTGTCTTCCTACAAGGAAGACTTCGTTTCAGGTAAGGGCTGTCACTTTTCTGCTCAAACAAACTATATTGTGCATGAAGCTCACACGTTTCTTATCTTAACTGACAAGCATTGGATGTTAGAGGATAAGAGCTTTGTATCAGTTTCAGAAGCAGATTTGGCCTACATATGGTCCGTATGTGTAGGAAACTCCGTTCTTTTGTTCTGGGCACACTCAGATTTCCTGCTGTATTAGAGACTCTAGAAAGCAAGAGCGTGCTTCTTGCTGTTAAGCAGAGTGTGATCCAGGGATAAGAACTATGCTGTGTGTTTCCCTTCAGAAATGGAGTTAAATCCAATGCTCTGTGTCTTCCTACAAGCAAGACTTCGTTTCAGGTAAGGGCAGTCACTTTTCAGCTCAAACGACTACATCGTTCATGAATCTCACACGTTTCTCATCTCAACAGACAAGCATTGGATGTTAGAGGACCAGTGCTTTGTATCAGTTTAAGAAGCAGAGTTGGACTAGATATGGTCCGTATGTGTAGGAACCACCGTTCTTTGGTCTCAGCACACTCACGTTTCCTGCTGTCTTAGAGACTCTATAAAGCAAGAGAGTGCTTCTCGCTCTAAAGCAGAGTGTGATCCAGGGATGAGAACTATGCTGTGTGTTTCCCTTTAGAAATGGAGTTAAATCCCAGGCTCTGTGTCTTCCTACAAGCAAGACTTCGTTTCAGGTAAGGGCAGTCACTTTTCAGCTCAAACGAACTACATCGTTCACGGAGCTCACACGATTCTCATCTCAACAGACAAGCATTGGATGTTAGAGGACCAGTGCTTTGTATCAGTTTAAGAAGCAGAGTTGGACTAGATATGGTCCGTATGTGTAGGAAACACCGTTCTTTGGTCTCAGCACAATCACGTTTCCTGCTGTATTAGAGACCCTAGAAAGCAAGAGCGTGCTTCTTGTTCTAAAGCAGAGTGTGATCAATGGATGAGAACACGGCTGTGTGTTCCACTTCAGAAATGGAGTTAAATCCCAGGCGCTGTGTCTTCCTACAAGGAAGACTTCGTTTCAGGTAAGGGCAGTCACTTTTCTGCTCCAACGAACTACATTGTTCAAGAAGCTCACATGTTTCTTATCTTAACTGACAAGCATTGGATGTTAGACGACAAGAGCTTTGTATCAGTTTCAGAAGCAGATTTGGACTAGATATGGTCTGTATGTGTAGGAAACACCGTTCTTTTGTTCTCAGCACACTCACGTTTCCTGCTGTCTTAGAGACTCTAGAAAGCAAGAGCATGCTTCTTGCTCTAAAGCAGAGTGTGATCCATGGATGAGAACTATGATGTGTGTTTCCCTTCAGAAATGGAGTTAAATCCCAGGCTCTGTGTCTTCCTACAAGCAAGACTTCGTTTCAGGTAAGGACAGTCAATTTTCGGCTCAAGCGAACTACATCGTTCACAAAGCTCACACGTTTCTCATCTTAACTGACAAGCATTGGATGTTAGAGGAACAGTGCATTGTATTTGTTTCAGAAGCAGATTTGGACTACATATGGTCCGTATGTGTAGGAAACACCGTTCTTTTGTTCTGGGCACACTCAGATTTCCTGCTGTATTAGAGACTCTAGAAAGCAAGTGCGTGCTTCTTGCTCTAAAGCAGAGTGTGATCCATGGATGAGAACTATGCTGTGTGTTTCCCTTCAGAAATGGAGTTAAATCCCAGGGTCTGTGTCTTCCTACATGCAAGACTTCGTTTCAGGTGAGGGCAGTCACTTTTCAGCTCAAACGAACTACATCGTTCACGAAGCTCACACGTTTCTCATCTTAACAGAAAAGCATTGGATGTTAGAGGACCAGTGCTTTGTATCAGTTTCAGAAGCAGAGTTGGACTATATAATGTCTGTATGTGTAGGAAAAAACCGTTCTTTTGTTCTCAGCACCCTCACGTTTCCTGCTGTCTTAGAGACCCTAGAAAGCAAGAGCGTGCTTCTTGTTCTAAAGCAGAGTGTGATCAATGGATGAGAACACTGCTGTGTGTTTCACTTCAGAAATGGAGTTCAATCCCAGGATCTGTGTCTTCCTACAAGCAAGACTTCGTTTCAGGTAAGGGCAGTCACTTTTCAACGCAAATGAACTACATCGTTCACGGAGCGCACACGTTTCTCATCTCAACAGACAAGCATTGGATGTTAGAGGACCAGTGCATTCTATCAGTTTAAGAAGCAGACGTGGACTAGATATGGTCTGTATGTGTAGGAAACACCGTTCTTTGGTCTCAGCACACTCAGGTTTCCTGCTGTCTAAGAGACTCTAGAAAGCAAGAGCATGCTTCTTGCTCTAAAGCAGAGTGTGATCCATGGATGAGAACTATGCTGTGTGTTTTCCCTCAGAAATTGAGTTAAATCCCAGGCTCTGTGACTTCCTACAAGCAAGACTTCGTTTCAGGTAACGACAGTCACTTTTCAGCTCAAACGAACTACATCGTTCACGGAGCTCACACGATTCTCATCTCAACAGACAAGCATTGGATGTTAGAGGACCAGTGCTTTGTATCAGTTTTAGAAGCAGAGTTGGACTATATAATGTCCGTATGTGTAGGAAACACCGTTCTTTTGTTCTCAGCACACTCACGTTTCCTGCTGTCTTAGAGTCTCTAGAAAGCAAGAGCGTGCTTCTTGTTCTAAAGAAGAGTGTGATCAATGGATGAGAACACAGCGGTGTGTTTCACTTCAGAAATGGAGTTAAATCCCAGGCTCTGTGTCTTCCTACAAGGAAGACTTCGTTTCAGGTAAGGGCTGTCACTTTTCTGCACAAACAAACTATATTGTGCATGAAGCTCACACGTTTCTTATCTTAACTGACAAGCATTGGATGTTAGAGGACAAGAGCTTTGTATCAGTTTCAGAAGCAGATTTGGCCTACATATGGTCCGTATGTGTAGGAAACTCCGTTCTTTTGTTCTGGGCACACTCAGATTTCCTGCTGTATTAGAGACTCTAGAAAGCAAGAGCGTGCTTCTTGCTGTTAAGCAGAGTGTGATCCAGGGATAAGAACTATGCTGTGTGTTTCCCTTCAGAAATGGAGTTAAATCCAATGCTCTGTGTCTTCCTACAAGCAAGACTTCGTTTCAGGTAAGGGCAGTCACTTTTCAGCTCAAACGACTACATCGTTCATGAATCTCACACGTTTCTCATCTCAACAGACAAGCATTGGATGTTAGAGGACCAGTGCTTTGTATCAGTTTAAGAAGCAGAGGTGGACTAGATATGGTCCGTATGTGTAGGAAACACCCTTCTTTTGTTCTCAGATCATTCAGATTTCCTGCTGTCTTAGAGACTCTAGAAAGCAAGAGCATGCTTCTTGCTCTAAAGCAGAGTGTGATCCATGGATGAGAACTATGCTGTATGTTTCCCTTCAGAAATGGAGTTAAATCCCAGGCTCTGTGTCTTCCTACAAGCAAGACTTCGTTTCAGGTGAGGGCAGTCACTTTTCATCTCCAACGAACTACATCGTTCACGAAGCTCACACGTTTCTCATCTTAACAGAAAAGCATTGGATGTTAGAGGACCAGTGCTTTGTATCAGTTTCAGAAGCAGAGATGGACTAGATATGGTCCGTATGTGTAGGAAACAACGTTCTTAGTTCTCAGCAACTCACGTTTCCTGCTGTCTTAGAGACTCTAGAAAGCAAGAGCGTGCTTCTTGTTCTAAAGCAGAGTGTGATCCATTGATGAGAACTATGCTGTGTGTTTCCCTTCAGAAATGGAGTTAAATCCAGGGCTCTGTGTCTTCCTACAAGCAAGACTTCGTTTCAGGTAAGGGCAGTCACTTTTCTGCTCCAACGAACTACATTGTTCATGAAGCTCACACGTTTCTTATGTTAACTGACAAGCATTGGATGTTAGAGGACCAGAGCTTTGTATCAGTTTCAGAAGCAGATTTGGACTACATATGGTCTGTATGTGTAGGAAACTCCGTTCTTTTGTTCTGGGCACACTCAGATTTCCTGCTGTATTAGAGACTTTAGAAAGCAAGTGCGTGCTTCTTGCTCTAAAGCAGAATGTGATCCATGGATGAGAACTATGCTGTGTGTTTCCCTTCAGAAATGGAGTTAAATCCCAGGGTCTGTGTCTTCCTACATGCAAGACTTCGTTTCAGGTGAGGGCAGTCACTTTTCAGCTCAAACGAACTACATCGTTCACGAAGCTCACACGTTTCTCATCTTAACAGAAAAGCATTGGATGTTAGAGGACCAGTGTTTTGTATCAGTTTCAGAAGCATAGTTGGACTATATAATGTCTGTATGTGTAGGAAACACCGTTCTTTTGTTCTCAGCAAACTCACGTTTCCTGCTGTCTTAGAGAATCTAGAAAACAAGAGCGTGCTTCTTGTTCTAAAGCAGAGTGTGATCAATGGATGAGAACACTGCTGTGTGTTCCACTTCAGAAATGGAGTTAAATCCCAGGCTCTGTGTCTTCCTACAAGCAATACTTCGTTTCAGGTAAGGGCAGTCACTTTTCTGCTCCAATGAACTACATTGTTCATGAAGCTCACACGTTTCTTATGTTAACTGACAAGCATTGGATGTTAGAGGACCAGAGCTTTGTATCAGTTTCAGAAGCAGATTTGGACTACATATGGTCTGTATGTGTAGGAAACTCTGTTCTTTTGTTCTGGGCACACTCAGATTTCCTGCTGTATTAGAGACTCTAGAAAGCAAGAGTTTACGTCTTGCTGTTAAGCAGAGTGTGATCCATGGGTGAGAACTATGCTGTGTGTTTCCCTTCAGAAATGGAGTTAAATCCCAGGCTCTGTGTCTTCCTTCAAGCAAGACTTCGTTTCATGTAAGGGCAGTCATTTTTCGGCTCAAACGAACTACATCGTTCATGAAGCTCACACGTTTCTCATCTTAACTGACAAGCCTTGGATGTTAGAGGAACAGTGCATTGTATCAGTTTCAGAAGCAGAGTTGGTCTAGATATGGTCTGTATGTGTATGAAACTCTGTTCTTTTTCTCAGCACACTCATGTTTCCTGCTGTCTTAGAGACTCTAGAAAGCAAGAGCGTGCTTCTCGCTCTAAACCAGAGTGTGATCCAGGGTTGAGAACTATGCTGTGTGTTTCCCTTCAGAAATAGAGTTAAATCCCAGGCTCTGTGTCTTCCTACAAGCAAGACTTCGTTTCAGGTAAGGGCAGTCACTTTTCAGCTCAAACGAACTACATCGTTCACGGAGCTCAAACGTTTCTCATCTCAACAGACAAGCATTGGATGTTAGAGGACCAGTGCTTTGTATCAGTTTCAGAAGCAGAGTTGGACTAGATATGGTCCGTATGTGTAGGAACCACCGTTCTTTGGTCTCAGCACACTCACGTTTCCTGCTGTCTTAGAGACTCTATAAAGCAAGAGAGTGCTTCTCGCTCTAAAGCAGAGTGTGATCCAGGGATGAGAACTATGCTGTGTGTTTCCCTTTAGAAATGGAGTTAAATCCCAGGCTCTGTGTCTTCCTACAAGCAAGACTTCGTTTCAGGTAAGGGCAGTCACTTTTCAGCTCAAACGAACTACATCGTTCACGGAGCTCACACGATTCTCATCTCAACAGACAAGCATTGGATGTTAGAGGACCAGTGCTTTGTATCAGTTTAAGAAGCAGAGTTGGACTAGATATGGTCCGTATGTGTAGGAAACACCGTTCTTTGGTCTCAGCACAATCACGTTTCCTGCTGTATTAGAGACCCTAGAAAGCAAGAGCGTGCTTCTTGTTCTAAAGCAGAGTGTGATCAATGGATGAGAACACGGCTGTGTGTTCCACTTCAGAAATGGAGTTAAATCCCAGGCGCTGTGTCTTCCTACAAGGAAGACTTCGTTTCAGGTAAGGGCAGTCACTTTTCTGCTCCAACGAACTACATTGTTCAAGAAGCTCACACGTTTCTTATCTTAACTGACAAGCATTGGATGTTAGACGACAAGAGCTTTGTATCAGTTTCAGAAGCAGATTTGGACTAGATATGGTCTGTATGTGTAGGAAACACCGTTCTTTTGTTCTCAGCACACTCACGTTTCCTGCTGTCTTAGAGACTCTAGAAAGCAAGAGCATGCTTCTTGCTCTAAAGCAGAGTGTGATCCATGGATGAGAACTATGATGTGTGTTTCCCTTCAGAAATGGAGTTAAATCCCAGGCTCTGTGTCTTCCTACAAGCAAGACTTCGTTTCAGGTAAGGGCAGTCATTTTTCGGCTCAAGCGAACTACATCGTTCACAAAGCTCACACGTTTCTCATCTTAACTGACAAGCATTGGATGTTAGAGGAACAGTGCATTGTATTTGTTTCAGAAGCAGATTTGGACTACATATGGTCCGTATGTGTAGGAAACACCGTTCTTTTGTTCTGGGCACACTCAGATTTCCTGCTGTATTAGAGACTCTAGAAAGCAAGTGCGTGCTTCTTGCTCTAAAGCAGAGTGTGATCCATGGATGAGAACTATGCTGTGTGTTTCCCTTCAGAAATGGAGTTAAATCCCAGGGTCTGTGTCTTCCTACATGCAAGACTTCGTTTCAGGTGAGGGCAGTCACTTTTCAGCTCAAACGAACTACATCGTTCACGAAGCTCACACGTTTCTCATCTTAACAGAAAAGCATTGGATGTTAGAGGACCAGTGCTTTGTATCAGTTTCAGAAGCAGAGTTGGACTATATAATGTCTGTATGTGTAGGAAAAAACCGTTCTTTTGTTCTCAGCACCCTCACGTTTCCTGCTGTCTTAGAGACCCTAGAAAGCAAGAGCGTGCTTCTTGTTCTAAAGCAGAGTGTGATCAATGGATGAGAACACTGCTGTGTGTTTCACTTCAGAAATGGAGTTCAATCCCAGGCTCTGTGTCTTCCTACAAGCAAGACTTCGTTTCAGGTAAGGGCAGTCACTTTTCAACGCAAATGAACTACATCGTTCACGGAGCGCACACGTTTCTCATCTCAACAGACAAGCATTGGATGTTAGAGGACCAGTGCATTCTATCAGTTTAAGAAGCAGACGTGGACTAGATATGGTCTGTATGTGTAGGAAACACCGTTCTTTGGTCTCAGCACACTCAGGTTTCCTGCTGTCTTAGAGACCCTAGAAAGCAAGAGCGTGCTTCTTGTTCTAAAGCAGAGTGTGATCTATATATGAGAACTCTGCTATGTGTTTCACTTCAAAAATGGAGTTAAACCCCAGGCTCTGAATCTTCCTACAAGCAACACTTCGTTTCAGGAAAGGGCAGTTACTTTACAGCTCAAACGAACTACATCGTTCACTTAGCTCACACGTTTCTCATCTTAAATGACAAGCATTGGATGCTAGAGGACATCTGCTTTGTATCAGTTTCAGAAGCATAGTTGGAACAGATATGGTCTGTATGTGTAGGAAACACAGTTCTTTTGTTCTGAACACAACCACGTTTCCTGCTGTATTAGAGAATCTAGAAAGCTAGAGCGTGCTTCTTGCTCTGAAGCAGAGTGTGATCCATGGATGAGAACCTTGCTGTGTGTTTCCCTTCAGAAATGGAGTTAAATCCCAGGCTCTGTGTCTTCCAACATGCAAGCCTTCTTTTCAGGGAAGGGCAATCACTTTTCAGCTCGAAACGAACTACATCGTTCACGAAGCTAACACGTTTCTCATCTTAACTGACAAGCATTGGATGTTAGAGGACCAGTGCTTTGTATCAGTTTCAAAAGCAGAGTTGGACTAGATATGGTCCGTATGTGTATGAAACACCGTTATTTTGTTCTCAGCACACTCAGGTTTCCTGCTGTATTAGAGACTCTAGAAAACAAGAGCATGCTTCTTGCTCTAAAGCAGGGTGTGATCCATGGATGAGAACTCTGCTGTGTGTTTCCCTTCAGAAATGGAGTTAAATCCCAGGCTCTGAGTCTTCCTACAAGGAAGACTTCAAATCAGGTAAGGGTAGTTACTTTACAGCTCAAACAAACTACATCGTTCATGAAGCTCACACGTTTCTCATCGTAAATGACAAGCATCGGATGTTAGAGGACCAGTGCTTTGTCTCAGTTTCAGAAGCTGAGATGGACTAGATATGGTCCGTATGTGTAGGCACCACCGTTCTTTTGTTCTCAGCACACTCACGTTTCCTACTGTCTTAGAGACTCTAGAAAGCAAGAGTGTCCTTCTTGCTTTAAAGCAGAGTTTGATGTATATATGAGAACCCTGCTGTGTGTTTCACTACAGAAATGGAGTTAACTCCAGGCTCTGAGTCTTCCTACCAGCATCACTTCGTTTCAGGTAAGGGCAGTTACTTTACAGCTCAAACGAACTACATCGTTCACAAAGCTCACACGTTTCTCATCTTAACTGACAAGCATCAGATGTCATAGGACCAGTGCTTTGTATCAGTTTCAGAAGCTGAGTTGGAATAGATATGGTCTGTATGTGTACAAAACACCGTTCTTTTGTTCTCAGCAGACTCACGTTTCCTGCTGTCTTAGAGACTCTAGAAAGCTAGAGCGTGCTTCTTGCTCTAAAGCAGAGTGTGATCAATGGATAAGAATTCTGCTGTGTGTTTCACCTCCGAAATGGAGTTAAATCCTAGGCTCTGAGTCTTTCTACAAACAAGACTTCGTTTCAGGTAAGGGCAGTTACTTTACAGCTCAAACCAACTACATCGTTCACGAAGCTCACACGTTTCTCATCTTAACTGACAAGAATTGGATGTTAGTGGACCTGTGGTTTGTTTCAGTTTCACAAGCAGAGTTGGACTAGATATGCTCCTTATGTGTAGGAAACACCGTTCTTTTGTTCTGAACACAACCACGTTTCCTGCTGTATTAGAGAATCTAGAAAGCTAGAGCGTGCTTCTTGCTCTGAAGCAGAGTGTGATCCATGGATGAGAACCTTGCTGTGTGTTTCCCTTCAGAAATGGAGTTAAATCCCAGGCTCTGTGTCTTCCAACCTGCAAGCCTTCGTTTCAGGGAAGGGTAGTCACTTTTCAGCTCAAACGAACTACATTGTTCACGAAGCTAACACGTTTCTCATCTTAACTGACAAGCATTGGATGTTAGAGGACCAGTGTTTTGTATCAGTTTCAGAAGCAGAGTTGGACTAGATATGGTCCGTATGTGTAGGAAACACCAATCTTTTGTTCTCATCACACTCACATTTCCTGCTGTCTTAGAGACTCTAGAAAGCTAGAGCGTGCTTCTGCGCTCTAAATCAGAGTGTGATCCATGGAAGAGAACTCTGCTGTGTGTTTCCCTTCAGAAATGGAGTTAAATCCCAGGCTCTGAGTCTTCCTACAAGCAACACTTCGTTTCAGGTAAGGGCAGTTACTTTACAGCTCAAACGAACTACATTGTTGACGAAGCTCACACGTTTCTCATCTTAAATGACAAGCATTGGATGCTGCAGGACCTGTGCTTTCTATCAGTTTCAGAAGCAGAGTTGGAATAGATATTTTCCGTATGTGTAGGAAACACCGTTCATTTGTTCTTAGCACACTCACGTTTCCTGCTGTATTAGAGATTCTAGAAAGCAAGAGTGAGCTTCTTGCTCTAATGCAGAGTGTGATCCATGGTGGAGAACTATGCGGTGTGTTTCCCTTCAGAAATTGAGTTAAACCCCGGGCTCTGTGTCTTCCTACAATAAAGAATTCGTTTCTGGTAAGGGAAGTCACTTTTCAGCTCAAATGAACTACATCCTTCACGAAGCTCACACGTTTCTCATCTTAACTGACAAGCATTGGATGTCAGAGGACATGAGCTTTGTATCAATTTCAGAGGCAGAGTTGGACTCGATATGGTCCGAATGTGTAGGAAACACCATACTGTTGCTCTCAGCACACTCATTTTTCCTGCTGTCTTAGAGATTCTAGAAAGCAAGAGCCTCCTTCTTGCTTTAAAGCAGAGTATGATGTATATATGAGAACCCTGCTGTGTGTTTCACTTCAGAAATGGAGTTAAACCCCAGGCTCTGAGTCTTCCTACAAGCAACACTTCGTTTCAGGTAAGGGCAGTTACTTTACAGCTCAAACGAACTACATCGTTCACTTAGCTCACACGTTTCTCATCTTAAATGACAAGCATTGGATGCTGGAGGACCTGTGCTTTGTATCAGTTTCAGAAGCAGAGTTGGAATAGATATGGTCCAATGTGTAGGAAACACAGTTCTTTTGTTCTGAACACAACCACGTTTCCTGCTGTATTAGAGAATCTAGAAAGCTAGAGCGTGCTTCTTGCTCTGAAGCAGAGTGTGATCCATGGATGAGAACCTTGCTGTGTGTTTCCCATCAGAAATGGAGTTAAACCCCAGGCTCTGTGTCTTCCTACAATAAAGACTTCAAATCAGGTAAGGGCAGTTACTTTACAGCTCAAACAAACTGCATTGTTCACGAAGCTCACACGTTTCTCATCGTAAATGACAAGAATCGGATGTTAGAGGACCAGTGCTTTGTCTCAGTTTCAGAAGCTGAGATGGACTAGATATGGTCCGTATGTGTAGGCACCACGGTTCTTTTGTTCTCAGCACACCTCATGTTTCCTGCTGTCTTAGAGATTCTAGAAAGCAAGAGCGTCCTTCTTGCTTTAAAGCAGAGTGTGATGTATATATGAGAACTCTGCTGTGTGTTTCACTTCAGAAATGGAGTTCACTCCAGGCTCTGAGTCTTCCTACCAGCATCACTTCGTTTCAGGTAAGGGCAGTTACTTTACAGCTCAAACGAACTACATCGTTCACAAAGCTCACATGTTTCTCATCTTAACTGACAAGCATCAGATGTCATAGGACCAGTGCTTTGTATCAGTTTCAGAAGCGGAGTTGGAATAGATATGGTCTGTATGTGTACAAAACACCGTTCTTTTGTTCTCAGCAGACTCACGTTTCCTGCTGTCTTAGAGACTCTAGAAAGCTAGAGCGTGCTTCTTGCTCTAAAGCAGAGTGTGATCAATGGATAAGAATTCTGCTGTGTGTTTCACCTCCGAAATGGAGTTAAATCCTAGGCTCTGAGTCTTTCTACAAACAAGACTTCGTTTCAGGTAAGGGCAGTTACTTTACAGCTCAAACCAACTACATCGTTCACGAAGCTCACACGTTTCTCATCTTAACTGACAAGAATTGGATGTTAGTGGACCTGTGGTTTGTTTCAGTTTCACAAGCAGAGTTGGACTAGATATGCTCCTTATGTGTAGGAAACACCGTTCTTTTGTTCTGAACACAACCACGTTTCCTGTTGTATTAGAGAATCTAGAAAGCTAGAGCATGCTTCTTGCTCTGAAGCAGAGTGTGATCCATTGATGAGAACTATGCTGTGTGTTTCCCTTCAGAAATGGAGTTAAATCCTAGGCTCTGTGTCTTCCAACCTGCAAGCCTTCGTTTCAGGGAAGGGCAGTCACTTTTCAGCTCAAACGAACTACATTGTTCACGAAGCTAACACGTTTCTCATCTTAACTGACAAGCATTGGATGTTAGAGGACCAGTGTTTTGTATCAGTTTCAGAAGCAGAGTTGGACTAGATATGGTCCGTATGTGTAGGAAACACCAATCTTTTGTTCTCATCACACTCACATTTCCTGCTGTCTTAGAGACTCTAGAAAGCTAGAGCGTGCTTCTGCGCTCTAAATCAGAGTGTGATCCATTGAAGAGAACTCTGCTGTGTGTTTCCCTTCAGAAATGGAGTTAAATCCCAGGCTCTGAGTCTTCCTACAAGCAACACTTCGTTTCAGGTAAGGGCAGTTACTTTACAGCTCAAACGAACTACATCGTTGACGAAGCTCACACGTTTCTCATCTTAAATGACAAGCATTGGATGCTGCAGGAGCTGTGCTTTCTATCAGTTTCAGAAGCAGAGTTGGAATAGATATGGTCCGTATGTGTAGGAAACACCGTTCATTTGTTCTTAGCACACTCACGTTTCCTGCTGTATTAGAGATTCTAGAAAGCAAGAGCGAGCTTCTTGCTCTAATGCAGAGTGTGATCCATGGTAGAGAACTATGCGGTGTGTTTCCCTTCAGAAATGGAGTTAAACCCCAGGCTCTGTGTCTTCCTACAATAAAGACTTCGTTTCAGGTAAGGGCAGTCACTTTTCAGCTCAAATGAACTACATCCTTCACGAAGCTCACACGTTTCTCATCTTAACTGACAAGCATTGGATGTTAGAGGACCAGTTTTTTGTATCAGTTTCAGAAGCAGAGTTGGACTAGATATGGTCCGTATGTTTAGGAAACACCGTTCTTTTGTTCTCAGCACACTCACATTTCCTGCTGTCTTAGAGACTCTAGAAAGCTAGGGAGTGCTTCTTGCTCTAAAGTAGTGTGAGATCCATATATGAGAACTCTGCTGTATGTTTCACTTCAGAAATTGAGTTAAACCCCAGGATCTGAGTCTTCCTACAAGCTATACTTCGTTTCAGGTAAGGGCAGTTACTTTACAGCTCAAACGAACTACATCGTTCACTTAGCTCACACGTTTCTCATCTTAAATGACAAGCATTGGATCCTGCAGGACCTGTGCTTTCTATCAGTTTCAGAAGCAGAGTTGGAATAGATATGGTCCGTATGTGTAGGAAACACCGTTCATTTGTTCTTAGCATACTCACGTTTCCTGCAGTCTTAGAGATTCTAGAAAGCAAGAGTGAGCTTCTTGCTCTAATGCAGAGTGTGATCCATGGTGGAGAACTATGCAGTGTGTTTCCCTTCAGAAATTGAGTTAAACCCCAGGCTCTGTGTCTTCCTACAATAAAGACTTCGTTTCAGGTAAGGGCAGTCACTTTTCAGCTCAAATGAACTACATCCTTCACGAAGCTCACACGTTTCTCATCTTAACTGACAAGCATTGGATGTTAGAGGACCTGAGCTTTGTATCAATTTCAGAGGCAGAGTTGGACTTGATATGGTCCAAATGTGTAGGAAACACCGTTCTGTTGCTCTCAGCACACTCATGTTTCCTGCTGTCTTAGAGATTCTAGAAAGCAAGAGCCTCCTTCTTGCTTTAAAGCAGAGTATGATGTATATATGAGAACCCTGCTGTGTGTTTCACTTCAGAAATGGAGTTAAACCCCAGGCTCTGAGTCTTCCTACAAGGAACACTTCGTTTCAGGTAAGGGCAGTTACTTTACAGCTCAAACTAACTACATCATTCACGAAGCTCACACGTTTCTCATCTTAACTGATAAGCATCAGATGTCATAGGACCAGTGCTTTGTATCAGTTTCAGAAGCAGAGTTGGAATAGATATGGTCCGTATGTGTAGGAAACACCGTTCTTTTGTTCTCAGCACACTCACGTTTCCTGCTGTCTTAGAGACTCTAGAAAGCAAGAGAGTGCTTCCTGCTCTAAAGCAGAGTGTGATCTATATATGAGAACTCTGCTTTGTGTTTCACTTCAGAAATGGAGTTAAACCCCAGGCTCTGAGTCTTCCTACAAGCAACACTTTGTTTCAGGAAAGGGCAGTTACTTTACAGCTCAAATGAACTACATTGTTGACTTAGCTCACACGTTTCTCATCTTAAATGACAAGCATTGGATGCTGGAGGACCTGTGCTTTGTATCAGTTTCAGAAGCAGAGTTGGAATAGATATGGTCTGTATGTGTAGGAAACACAGTTCTTTTGTTCTGAACACAACCACGTTTCCTGCTGTATTAGAGAATCTAGAAAGCTAGAGCGTGCTTCTTGCTCTGAAGCAGAGTGTGATCCATGGATGAGAACCTTGCTGTGTGTTTCCCTTCAGAAATGGAGTTAAACCCCAGGCTCTGTGTCTTCCTACAATAAAGACTTCGAATCAGATAAGGGCAGTTACTTTACAGCTCAAACAAACTACATCGTTCACGAAGCTCACAGGTTTCTCATCTTAAATGACAAGCATCGGATGTTAGATGACCAGCGCTTTGTCTCAGTTTCAAAGCAGAGATGGACTAGATATCTTGCGTATGTGTAGGCACCACCATTCTTTTGTTCTCAGCACACTCACGTTTCCTGCTGTCTTAGAGACTCTAGAAAGCAAGAGTGTCCTTCTTGCTTTAAAGCAGAGTTTGATGTATATATGAGAACCCTGCTGTGTGTTTCACTTCAGAAATGGAGTTAAAACCCAGGCTCTGAGTCTTCCTACAAGCAACACTTCGTTTCAGGTAAGGGCAGTTACTTTACAGCTCAAACGAACTAAATTGTTCACGAAGCTCACACGTTTCTCATCTTAACTGACAAGCATCAGATGTTATAGGACCAGTGCTTTGTATCAGTTTCAGAAGCAGAGTTTGACTAGATATGGTCCGTATGTGTAGGAAACACCGTTCTTTTGTTCTCAGCACACTCACGTTTCCTGCTGTCTTAGAGACTCTAGAAAGCAAGAGCATGCTTCTTTCTCTAAAGCAGAGTGTGATCAATGGATAAGATTTCTGCTGTGTGTTTCACTTCAGAAATGGAGTTAAATCCCAGGCTCTGAGTCTTCCTACAAGCAACACATCATTTCAGGTAAGGGCAATTACTTTACAGCTCAAACGAACTACATCGTTCACTTAGCTCACACGTTTCACATCTTAAATGACAAGCATTGAATGCTGGAGGACCTGTGCTTTGTATCAATTTCAGAGGCAGAGTTGGACTCGATATGGTCCGAATGTGTAAGAATCACCGTTCATTGTTCTCAGCACACTCATGTTTTCTGCTGTCCTAGAGACTCTAGAAAGCAAGAGCGTGCTTCTTGCTCTAAAGCAGAGTGTGATCTGTATATGAGAACTCTGCTGTGTATTTCACTTCAGAAATGCAGTTAAACCCAAGGCTCTGAGTCTTCCTACAAACAAGACTTCGTTTCAGGTAAGGGCAGTTACTTTACAGCTCAAACCAACTACATCGTTCACGAAGCTCACACTTTTCTCATCTTAACTGACAAGCATTGGATGTTATTGGACCTGTGTTTGGTTCAGTTTCATAAACAGAGTTGGACTAGATATGGTCCGTATGTGTAGGAAACACCGTTCTTTTGTTCTGAACACAACCAAGTTTCTTGCTGTATAAGAGAATCTAGAAAGCAAGAGCGTGCTTCTTGCTCTGAAGCAGAGTGTGATCCATGGATGAGAACTATGCTGTGTATTTCCCTTCAGAAATGGAGTTAAATTCCAGGCTCTGTGTCTTCCAACATGCAAGACTTCGTTTCAGGTAAGGGCAGTTACTTTACAGCTCAAACAAACTACATCGTTCACGAAGCTCACACGTTTCTCATCTTAACTGACAAGCATCGGATGTTATTGGACCAGTGCTTTGTATCAGTTTCAGAAGCAGAGTTTTAATAGATATGGTCCGTATGTGTAGGAAACACCGTTCATTTGTTCTTAGCACACTCACGTTTCCTGCTGTATTAGAGATTCTAGAAAGCAAGAGCGTGCTTCTTGCTCTAAAGCACAGTGTGATCCATGGTAGAGAACTATGCGGTGTGTTTCCCTTCAGAAATGGAGTTAAACCCCAGGCTCTGTGTCTTCCTACAAAAAAGACTTCGTTTCAGGTAAGGGCAGTCACATTTCAGCTCAGATGAACTACATCCTTCACAAAGCTAACACGTTTCTCATCTTAAATGACAAGCATTGGATGTTAGAGCACCTGAGCTTTGTATCAATTTCAGAGGCAGAGTTGGACTCGATATGGTCCGAATGTGTAGGAAACGCCGTTCTTTTGCTCTCAGCACACGCATGTTTCCTGCTGTCTTAGATATTCTAGAAAGCAAGAGCATCCTTCTTGCTTTAAAGCAGAGTGTGATGTACATATGAGAACCCTGCTGTGTGTTTCACTTCAGAAATGGAGTTAAACCCCAGGCTGTGAGTCTCCCTACAAGCAACACTTCGTTTCAAGTAAGGGGAGTTACTTTACAGCTCAAACGAACTACATCATTCACGAAGCTCACACGTTTCTCATCTTAACTGACAAGCATCAGATGTTATAGGACCAGTGCTTTGTATCAGTTTTAGAAGCAGAGTTGGAATAGATATGGTCCGTATGTGTAGGAAACACCGTTCTTTTGTTCTCAGCAGACTCACGTTTCCTGCTGTCTTAGAACTCTAGAAAGCTAGAGCATGCTTCTTTCTCTAAAGCAGAGAGTGATCAATGGATAAGAATTCTGCTGTGTGTTTCACTTCAGAAATGGAGTTAAATCCCAGGTTCTGAGTCGTCCTACAAACAAGACTTCGTTTCAGGTAAGGGCAGTTACTTTACATCTCAAACGAACTACATCTGTTACGAAGCTCACATGTTTCTCATCTTAACTGACAAGCATTGGATGTTAGTGGACCTGTGGTTTGTTTCAGTTTCACAAGCAGAGTTGGACTAGATATGGTCCATATGTATAGGAAACACAGTTCTTTTGTTCTGAATACAACCACGTTTCCTGCTGTATTAGAGAATCTAGAAAGCAAGAGCGTGCTTCTTGCTCTGAAGCAGAGTGTGATCCATAGATGAGAACTATGCTGTGTGTTTCCCTTCAGAAATGGAGTTAAATTCCAGGCTCTGTGT
The DNA here is from genome assembly GCA_949786385.1 of Onychomys leucogaster. Classification (NCBI taxonomy): domain Eukaryota; kingdom Metazoa; phylum Chordata; class Mammalia; order Rodentia; family Cricetidae; genus Onychomys; species Onychomys leucogaster. Next base: position 2,814,461 of record CATKUP010000025.1, read on the forward strand.
CTTCCAACATGCAAGACTTCGTTTCAGGTAAGGGCAGATACTTTAGAGCTCAAACGAACTACATCGTTCACGAAGCTCACACGTTTCTCATCTTAACTGACAAGCATCGGATGTTATAGGACCAGTGCTTTGTCTCAGTTTCAGAAGCAGAGTTGGAATAGATATGGTCCGTATGTGTAGGAAACACCGTTCTTTGTTCTCAGCACACTCACGTTTCCTGCTGTCTTAGAGACTCTAGAAAGCTAGTGCGTGCTTCTTGCTCTAAAGCAGAGTGTGATCCATGGAAGAGAACTCTGCTGTGTGTTTCCCTTCAGAAATGGAGTTAAATCCCAGGCTCTGAGTCATCCTACAAGCAAGACTTCGAATCAGGTAAGGGCAGATACTTTACAGCTCAAACCAACTACATCGTTCACGAAGCTCACACATTTCTCATCTTAACTGACAAGCATTGGATGTTAGAGGACTTGAGCTTTGTATCAATTTCAGAGGCAGAGTTGGACTCGATATGGTCCGAATCTGTAGGAAACTCCGTTCTTTTGCTCTCAGCACACTCATGTTTCCTGCTGTCTTAGAGATTCTAGAAAGCAAGAGCGTCCTTCTTGCTTTAAAGCAGAGTGTGTTGTATATATGAGAACTCTGCTGTGTGCTTCACTTCAGAAATGGAGTTAAAACCCAGGCTCTGAGTCTTCCTACAAGCAACACTTCGTTTCAGGTAAGGGCAGTTACTTTATATCTCAAACGAACTACATCGTTCACGAAGCTCACACGTTTCTCATCTTAACTGTCAAGCATCGGATGTCATAGGACCAGTGCTTTGTCTCAGTTTCAGAAGCAGAGTTGGAATAGATATGGTCCCTATGTGTAGGAAACACCGTTCTTTTGCTCTCAGCACACTCACGTTTCCTGCTGTCTTAGAGACTCTAGAAAGCTAGAGAATGCTTCTTGCTCTAAAGCAGAGTGTGATATATATATATATGAGAACTATGCTGTGTGTTTCCCTTCAGAAATGGAGTTAAACCCCAGGCTCTGAGTCTTCCTACAAGCAACACTTCGTTTCAGGAAAGGGCAGTTACTTTACAGCTCAAACGAACTACATCGTTCACTTAGCTCACACGTTTCTCATCTTAAATGACAAGAATTGGATGCTGGAGGACCTGTGCTTTGTTTCAGTTTCAGAAGCAGAGTTGGAATAGATATGGTCCGTATGTGTACAAAAAACCGTTGTATTGTTCTGGGCACACTCAGATTTCCTGCTGTATTAGAGAATCAGGAAAGCAAGAGCGTGCTTCTTGCTCTAAAGCAGAGTGTGATCCATGGTAGAGAACTATGCAGTGTGTTTCCCTTCAGAAATGGAGTTAAACCCCAGGCTCTTTGTCTTCCTACATTAAAGACTTCGTTTCATTTAAAGGCAGTCACTTTTCAGCTCAAATGAACTACATCCTTCACGAAGCTCACACGTTTCTCATCTTAAATGACAAGCATTGGATGTTAGAGGACCTGTGGTTTGTTTCATTTTCACAAGCAGAGCTGGACGAGATATGGTCCGTATGTGTAGGAAACACCGTTCTTTTGTTCTCAGCACACTTACATTTCCTGCTGTCTTAGAGATTCTAGAAAGCTAGTGCGTGCTTCTTGCTCTAAAGCAGAGTGTGATCAATGGATAAGAATTCTGCTGTGTGTTTCACTTCAGAAATGGAGTTAAATCCCAGGCTCTGTGTCTTCCAACATGCAAGCCTTCGTTTCAGGTAAGGGCAGTCACTTTTCACCTCAAACGAACTACATCGTTCACGGAGCTAACACTTTTCTCATCTTAAATGACAAGCATTGGATGTTAGAGGACCTGAGCTTTGTATCAATATCAGAGGCAGAGTTGGACTCGATATGGTCCAAATGTGTAAGAAACACCGTTCTTTTGCTCTCAGCACACTCATGTCTCCTGCTGTCTTAGAGATTCTAGAAAGCAAGTGCGTCATTCTTGCTTTAAAGCAGAGTGTGATGTATATATGAGAACCCTGCTGTGTGTTTCACTTCAGAAATAGAGTTAAACCCCAGGATCTGAGTCTTCCTACAAGAAAAACTTCGTTTCAGGTAAGGGCAGTTACTTTACAGCCCAAACGAACTACATCGTTCACAAAGCTCACACGTTTCTCATCTTAACTGACAACATCGGATGTCATAGGTCCAGTGCTTTGTATCAGTTTCAGAAGCAGAGTTGGCATAGATATGGTCCGTATGTGTAGGAAACACTGTTCTTTTGTTCTCAGCACACTCACATTTCCTGCTTCCTTAGACACTCTACAAAGCTAGAGCGTGCTTCTTGCTCTAAAGCAGAGTGTGATCAATGGATAAGAATTCTGCTGTGTGTTTCACTTCAGAAATGGAGTTAAATCCCAGGCTCTGAGTCTTCCTACAAACAAGACTTCGTTTCAGGTAAGGGCAGTTACTTTACAGCTCAAACCAGATACAATCGTTCACGAAGCTCACACGTTTCTCATCTTAACTGACAAGCATTGGATGTTAGTGGACCTGTGGTTTGTTTCAGTTTCACCAGCAGAGTTGGACTAGATATGCTCCATATGTGTAGGAAACACAGTTCTTTTGTTCTGAACACAACCAAGTTTCCTGCTGTATTAGAGAATCTAGAAAGCAAGAGCGTGCTTCTTGCTCTGAAGCAGAGTGTGATACATTGATGAGAACTATGCTGTGTGTTTTCCTTCAGAAACGGAGTTAAATCCTAGGCTCTGTGTCTTCCAACATGCAAGCCTTCATTTCAGGGAAGGGCAGTCACTTTTCAGCTCAAACGAACTACATTGTTCACTTAGCTCACACGTTACTCATCTTAAATGACAAGCATTGGATGTTAGAGGACCTGAGCTTTGTATCAATTTCAGAGGCAGAGTTGGACTCCATATGGTACGAATGTGTAGGAAACGCCGTTCTTTTGCTCTCAGCACACGCATGTTTCCTGCTGTCTTAGATATTCTAGAAAGCAAGAGCATCCTTCTTGCTTTAAAGCAGAGTGTGATGTATATATGAGAACCCTGCTGTGTGTTTCACTTCAGAAATGGAGTTAAACCCCAGGCTCTGAGACTCCCTACAAGCAACACTTCGTTTCGGGTAAGGGCAGTTACTTTACAGCTCAAACGAACTACATCATTCACGAAGCTCACACGTTTCTCATCTTAACTGACAAGCATCAGATGTCATAGGACCAGTGCTTTGTATCAGTTTCAGAAGTAGAGTTGGAGTAGATATGGTCCGTATGTGTAGGAAACACCGTTCATTTGTTCTTAGCACAATCACGTTTCCTGCTGTATTAGAGAAACTAGAAAGCAAGAGCGTGCTTCTTGCTCTAAAGCAGAGTTGATCCATGGTAGAGAACTAAGCGGTGTGTTTCCCTTCAGAAATGGAGTTAAACCCCAGGCTCTGTGTCTTCATACAATAAAGACTTCGTTTCAAGTAAGGGCAGTCACTTTTCAGCTCAAATGAACTACATCCTTCACGAAGCTCACACGTTTCTCATCTTAAATGACAAGCATTGGATGTTAGAGGACCTGTGGTTTGTTTCAGTTTCACAACCAGAGCTGGACGAGACATGGTCCGTATGTGTAGGAAACACAGTTCTTTTGTTCTGAACACAACCACCTTTCCTGCTGTATTAGAGAATCTAGAAAGCAAGAGCGTGCTTCTTGCTCTGAAGCAGTGTGTGATCCATGGATGAGAACTATGCTGTGTGTTTCCCTTCAGAAATGGAGTTAAATCCAAGGCTCTGTGTCTTCCAACATGCAAGCCTTCGTTTCAGGGAAGGGCAGTCACTTTACAGCTCAAACGAACTACATCGTTCACGAAGCTAACACGTTTCTCATCTTAACTGACAAGCATTGGATGTTAGAGGACCACTGCTTTGTTTCAGTTTCAGAAGCAGAGTTGGAATAGATATGTTCCGTATGTGTAGGAAACATCGTTCTTTTGTTCTCAGCACACTTACATTTCCTGCTGTCTTAGAGAGTCTAGAAAGCTAGTCCATGCTTCTTGCTCTAAAACAGAGTGTGATCCATGGAAGAGAACTCTGCTGTGTGTTTCCCTTCAGAAATTGAGTTAAATCGCAGGCTCTGAGTATTCCTACAAGCAAGACTTCGAATCAGGTAAGGGCAGTTACTTTACAGCTCAAACAAACTACATCGTTCACGAAGCTCACATGTTTCTCATCTTAAATGACAAGCATCGGATGTTAGAGGACCAGTGCGTTGTCTCAGTTTCAGAAGCAGAGATGGACTAGATATGTTCCGTATGTGTAGGCAACACAGTTTTTTTGTTCTCAGCACACTCACGTTTCCTGCTGTCTTATAGACTCTAGAAAGCAAGAGCGTCCTTCTTGCTTGAAAGCAGAGTGTGATGTATATATGAGAAGCCTGCTGTGTGTTTCACTACAGAAATGGAGTTAACTCCAGGCTCTGAGTCTTCCTACAAGCAACACTTCGTTTCAGGTAAGGGCAGTTACTTTACAGCTCAAACGAACTACATCGTTCACTGAGCTCACACGTTTCTCATCTTAACTGACAAGCATCGGATGTCATAGGACCAGTGCTTTGTATCAGTTTCAGAAGCAGAGTTGGAATAGATATGGTCCGTATGTGTAGGAAACACCGTTCTTTGTTCTCAGCACTCTCACGTTTCCTGCTGTCTTGGAGACTCTAGAAAGCAAGAGCGTCCTTCTTGCTTTAAAGCAGAGTGTGATCTATATATGAGAACTCTGCTGTGTGTTTCACTTCAGAAATGGAATTAAAACCCAGGCTCTGAGTCTTACTACAAGCAACACTTCGTTTCAGGTAAGGGCAGTTACTTACAGCTCAAACCAACTACATCGTTCACGAAGCTCACACGTTTCTCATCTTAACTGACAAGCATTGGATGTTAGAGGACCATTGCTTTGTATCAGTTTCAGAAGCAGAGTTGGAGTAGATATGGTCCTTATGTGTAGGAAACACCGTTCTTTTGTTCTCAGCACACTTACATTTCCTGCTGTCTTAGAGATTCTAGAAAGCTAGTGCGTGCTTCTTGCTCTAAAGCAGAGTGTGATCAATGGATAAGAATTCTGCTGTGTGTTTCACTTCAGAAATGGAGTTAAATCCCAGGCTCTGTGTCTTCCAACATGCAAGCCTTCGTTTCAGGTAAGGGCAGTCACTTTTCACCTCAAACGAACTACATCGTTCACGGAGCTAACACTTTTCTCATCTTAAATGACAAGCATTGGATGTTAGAGGACCTGAGCTTTGTATCAATATCAGAGGCAGAGTTGGACTCGATATGGTCCAAATGTGTAAGAAACACCGTTCTTTTGCTCTCAGCACACTCATGTCTCCTGCTGTCTTAGAGATTCTAGAAAGCAAGTGCGTCATTCTTGCTTTAAAGCAGAGTGTGATGTATATATGAGAACCCTGCTGTGTGTTTTACTTCAGAAATAGAGTTAAACCCCAGGATCTGAGTCTTCCTACAAGAAAAACTTCGTTTCATGTAAGGGCAGTTACTTTACAGCCCAAACGAACTACATCGTTCACAAAGCTCACACGTTTCTCATCTTAACTGACAACATCGGATGTCATAGGTCCAGTGCTTTGTATCAGTTTCAGAAGCAGAGTTGGCATAGATATGGTCCGTATGTGTAGGAAACACTGTTCTTTTGTTCTCAGCACACTCACATTTCCTGCTTCCTTAGACACTCTACAAAGCTAGAGCGTGCTTCTTGCTCTAAAGCAGAGTGTGATCAATGGATAAGAATTCTGCTGTGTGTTTCACTTCAGAAATGGAGTTAAATCCCAGGCTCTGAGTCTTCCTACAAACAAGACTTCGTTTCAGGTAAGGGCAGTTACTTTACAGCTCAAACCAGATACAATCGTTCACGAAGCTCACACGTTTCTCATCTTAACTGACAAGCATTGGATGTTAGTGGACCTGTGGTTTGTTTCAGTTTCACCAGCAGAGTTGGACTAGATATGCTCCATATGTGTAGGAAACACAGTTCTTTTGTTCTGAACACAACCAAGTTTCCTGCTGTATTAGAGAATCTAGAAAGCAAGAGCGTGCTTCTTGCTCTGAAGCAGAGTGTGATACATTGATGAGAACTATGCTGTGTGTTTTCCTTCAGAAACGGAGTTAAATCCTAGGCTCTGTGTCTTCCAACATGCAAGCCTTCATTTCAGGGAAGGGCAGTCACTTTTCAGCTCAAACGAACTACATTGTTCACTTAGCTCACACGTTACTCATCTTAAATGACAAGCATTGGATGTTAGAGGACCTGAGCTTTGTATCAATTTCAGAGGCAGAGTTGGACTCCATATGGTACGAATGTGTAGGAAACGCCGTTCTTTTGCTCTCAGCACACGCATGTTTCCTGCTGTCTTAGATATTCTAGAAAGCAAGAGCATCCTTCTTGCTTTAAAGCAGAGTGTGATGTATATATGAGAACCCTGCTGTGTGTTTCACTTCAGAAATGGAGTTAAACCCCAGGCTCTGAGACTCCCTACAAGCAACACTTCGTTTCGGGTAAGGGCAGTTACTTTACAGCTCAAACGAACTACATCATTCACGAAGCTCACACGTTTCTCATCTTAACTGACAAGCATCAGATGTCATAGGACCAGTGCTTTGTATCAGTTTCAGAAGCAGAGTTGGAGTAGATATGGTCCGTATGTGTAGGAAACACCGTTCATTTGTTCTTAGCACAATCACGTTTCCTGCTGTATTAGAGAAACTAGAAAGCAAGAGCGTGCTTCTTGCTCTAAAGCAGAGTTGATCCATGGTAGAGAACTAAGCGGTGTGTTTCCCTTCAGAAATGGAGTTAAACCCCAGGCTCTGTGTCTTCATACAATAAAGACTTCGTTTCAAGTAAGGGCAGTCACTTTTCAGCTCAAATGAACTACATCCTTCACGAAGCTCACACGTTTCTCATCTTAAATGACAAGCATTGGATGTTAGAGGACCTGTGGTTTGTTTCAGTTTCACAACCAGAGCTGGACGAGACATGGTCCGTATGTGTAGGAAACACAGTTCTTTTGTTCTGAACACAACCACCTTTCCTGCTGTATTAGAGAATCTAGAAAGCAAGAGCGTGCTTCTTGCTCTGAAGCAGTGTGTGATCCATGGATGAGAACTATGCTGTGTGTTTCCCTTCAGAAATGGAGTTAAATCCAAGGCTCTGTGTCTTCCAAAATGCAAGCCTTCGTTTCAGGGAAGGGCAGTCACTTTACAGCTCAAACGAACTACATCGTTCACGAAGCTAACACGTTTCTCATCTTAACTGACAAGCATTGGATGTTAGAGGACCACTGCTTTGTTTCAGTTTCAGAAGCAGAGTTGGAATAGATATGTTCCGTATGTGTAGGAAACATCGTTCTTTTGTTCTCAGCACACTTACATTTCCTGCTGTCTTAGAGAGTCTAGAAAGCTAGTCCATGCTTCTTGCTCTAAAACAGAGTGTGATCCATGGAAGAGAACTCTGCTGTGTGTTTCCCTTCAGAAATTGAGTTAAATCGCAGGCTCTGAGTATTCCTACAAGCAAGACTTCGAATCAGGTAAGGGCAGTTACTTTACAGCTCAAACAAACTACATCGTTCACGAAGCTCACATGTTTCTCATCTTAAATGACAAGCATCGGATGTTAGAGGACCAGTGCGTTGTCTCAGTTTCAGAAGCAGAGATGGACTAGATATGTTCCGTATGTGTAGGCAACACAGTTTTTTTGTTCTCAGCACACTCACGTTTCCTGCTGTCTTAGAGACTCTAGAAAGCAAGAGCGTCCTTCTTGCTTGAAAGCAGAGTGTGATGTATATATGAGAAGCCTGCTGTGTGTTTCACTACAGAAATGGAGTTAACTCCAGGCTCTGAGTCTTCCTACAAGCAACACTTTGTTTCAGGTAAGGGCAGTTACTTTACAGCTCAAACGAACTACATCGTTCACTGAGCTCACACGTTTCTCATCTTAACTGACAAGCATCGGATGTCATAGGACCAGTGCTTTGTATCAGTTTCAGAAGCAGAGTTGGAATAGATATGGTCCGTATGTGTAGGAAACACCGTTCTTTGTTCTCAGCACTCTCACGTTTCCTGCTGTCTTAGAGACTCTAGAAAGCAAGAGCGTCCTTCTTGCTTTAAAGCAGAGTGTGATCTATATATGAGAACTCTGCTGTGTGTTTCACTTCAGAAATGGAATTAAAACCCAGGCTCTGAGTCTTACTACAAGCAACACTTCGTTTCAGGTAAGGGCAGTTACTTACAGCTCAAACCAACTACATCGTTCACGAAGCTCACACGTTTCTCATCTTAACTGACAAGCATTGGATGTTAGAGGACCATTGCTTTGTATCAGTTTCAGAAGCAGAGTTGGACTAGATATGGTCCGTATGTGTAGGAAACACCATTCTTTTGTTCTCAGCACACTCACATTTCCTGCTGTCTTAGAGACTCTAGAAATCTAGATCGTGCTTTTTCCTCTAAAGCAGAGTGTGATCCATGGAAGAGAACTCTGCTGTGTGTTTCCCTTCAGAAATGGAGTTAAAACCCAGGCTCTGAGTCTTCCTACAAGCAAGACTTCGAATCAGGTAAGGGCAGTTACTTTACAGCTCAAACCAACTACATCGTTCATGAAGCTCACACGTTTCTCATCTTAACTGAAAAGCATCGGATGTTAGAGGACCACTGCTTTGTCTTAGTTTCAGAAGCAGAGATGGACTAGATATGGTCCGTATGTGTAGGAAACACTGTTCATTTGTTCTCAGCACACTCACGTTTCCTGCTGTCTTAGAGACTCTAGAAAGCTAGAGCGTGCTTCTTGCTCTAAAGCAGAGTGTGATCAATGGATGAGAACTCTGCTGTGTGTTTCCCTTCAGAAATGGAATTAAATCCCAGGCTCTTGTCTTCCTACAATAAAGACTTCGTTTCAGTTAAGGGCAGTCACTTTTCAGCTCAATGAACTACATCCTTCACGAAGCTCACACGTTTCTCCTCTTAACTGACAAGCCTTGGATGTTAGAGGACCTGAGCTTTGTATCAATTTCAGAGGCAGAGTTGGACTCGATATGGTCCGAATGTGTAGGAAACGCCGTTCTTTTGCTCTCAGCACACTCATGTTTCCTGCTGTATTAGAGATTCTAGAAAGCAAGAGCGTCCTTCTTGCTTTAAAGCAGAGTGTGATGTATATATGAGAACTCTGCTGTGTGTTTCACTTCAGAAATGGAGTTAAAACCCAGGCTCTGAGTCTTCCTACAAGCAACACTTCGTTTCAGGTAAGGGCAGTTACTTTACAGCTCAAACGAACTATATCGTTCACGAAGCTCACACGTTTCTCATCTTAACGGACAAGCATCGGATGTCATAGGACCAGTGCTTTGTCTCAGTTTCAGAAGCAGAGTTGGAATAGATATGGTCCGTATGTGTAGGAAACCCCGTTCTTTTGTTCTCAGCACACTCACATTTCCTGCTGTCTTAGAGACTCTAGAAATCTAGAGCCTTCTTCTTGCTCTAAAGCAGAGTGTGATCCATGGATGAGAACCTTGCTGTGTGTTTCCCTTTAAAAATGGAGTTACATCCCCGGCTCTTGTCTTCCTACAATAAAGACTTCATTTCAGTTAAGGGCAGTCACTTTTCAGCTCAATGAACTACATCCTTCACGAAGCTCACACGTTTCTCATCTTAAATGACAAGCATTGGATGTTAGAGGACCTGAGCTTTGTATCAATTTCAGAGGCAGAGTTGGACTCGATATGGTCCGAATGTGTAGGAAACGCCGTTCTTTTGCTCTCAGCACACTCATGTTTCCTGCTGTCTTAGAGATTCTAGAAAGCAAGAGCGTCCTTCTTGCTTTAAAGCAGAGTGTGATGTATATATGCGAACTCTGCTTTGTGTTTCACTTCAGAAATGGAGTTAAAACCCAGGCTCTGAGTCTTCCTACAAGGAACACTTCGTTTCAGGTAAGGGCAGTTACTTTACAGCTCAAACGAACTACATCATTCACGAAGCTCACACGTTTCTCATCTTAACTGACAAGCATCGGATGTCATAGGACCAGTGCTTTGTATCAGTTTCAGAAGCAGAGTTGGAATAGATATGGTCCGTATGTGTAGGAAACACCGTTCTTTTGTTCTCAGCACACCTCATGTTTCCTGCTGTCTTAGAGATTCTAGAAAGCAAGAGCGTCCTTCTTGCTTTAAAGCAGAGTGTGATGTATATATGAGAACTCTGCTGTGTGTTTCACTTCAGAAATGGAGTTAAAACCCAGGCTCTGAGTCTTCCTACAAGCAACACTTCGTTTCAGGAAAGGGCAGTTACTTTACAGCTCAAACGAACTATATCGTTCACTGAGCTCACACGTTTCTCATCTTAAATGACAAGGATTGGATGCTGGAGGACCTGTGTTTTGTTTCAGATTCAGAAGCAGAGTTGGAGTAGATATGGTCCGTATGTGTAGGAAACACCGTTCATTTGTTCTTAGCACACTCAGGTTTCCTGCTGTATTAGAGAAACTAGAAAGCAAGAGCGTGCTTTTTGCTCTAAAGCAGAGTTGATCCATAGTAGAGAACTATGCGGTGTGTTTCCCTTCAGAAATGGAGTTAAACCCCAGGCTCTGTGTCTTCCTACAATAAAGACTTCGTTTCAAGTAAGGGCAGTCACTTTTAAGCTCAAATGAACTACATCCTTCACGAAGCTCACACGTTTCTCATCTTAAATGACAAGCATTGGATGTTAGAGGACCTGTGGTTTGTTTCAGTTTCACAAGCAGAGCTGGACGAGATATGGTCCGTATGTGTAGGAAACACAGTTCTTTTGTTCTGAACACAACCACGTTTCCTGCTGTATTAGAGAATCTAGAAAGCAAGAGCGTGCTTCTTGCTCTGAAGCAGTGTGTGATCCATGGATGAGAACTATGCTGTGTGTTTCCCTTCAGAAATGGGGTTAAATCCCAGGCTCTGTGTCTTCCAACATGCAAGCCTTCGTTTCAGGGAAGGGCAGTCACTTTACAGCTCAAACGAACTACATCATTCACGAAGCTAACACGTTTCTCATCTTAACTGACAAGCATCGGATGTCATAGGACCAGTGCTTTGTATCAGTTTCAGAAGCAGAGTTGGACTAGATATGGTCCGTATGTGTAGGAAACACCGTTCTTTGTTCTCAGCACACTCACGTTTCCTGCTGTCTTAGAGACTGTAGAAAGCAAGAGCGTCCTTCTTGCTTTAAAGCAGAGTGTGATGTATATATGAGAACTCTGCTGTGTGTTTCACTTCAGAAATGGAGTTAAAACCCAGGCTCTGAGTCTTCCTACAAGCAACACTTCGTTTCAGGTAAGGGCAGTTACTTTACAGCTCAAACGAACTATATCGTTCACGAAGCTCACACGTTTCTCATCTTAACTGACAAGCATTGGATGTCATAGGACCAGTGCTTTGTCTCAGTTTCAGAAGCAGAGTTGGAATAGATATGGTCCGTATGTGTAAGAAACCCCGTTCTTTTGTTCTCAGCACACTCACATTTCCTGCTGTCTTAGAGACTCTAGAAATCTAGAGCGTTCTTCTTGCTCTAAAGCAGAGTGTGATCCATGGATGAGAACCTTGCTGTGTGTTTCCCTTTAAAAATGGAGTTACATCCCCGGCTCTTGTCTTCCTACAATAAAGACTTCGTTTCAGTTAAGGGCAGTCACTTTTCAGCTCAATGAACTACATCCTTCACGAAGCTCACACGTTTCTCATCTTAAATGACAAGCATTGGATGTTAGAGGACCTGAGCTTTGTATCAATTTCAGAGGCAGAGTTGGACTCGATATGGTCCGAATGTGTAGGAAACGCCGTTCTTTTGCTCTCAGCACACTCATGTTTCCTGCTGTCTTAGAGATTCTAGAAAGCAAGAGCGTCCTTCTTGCTTTAAAGCAGAGTGTGATGTATATATGCGAACTCTGCTTTGTGTTTCACTTCAGAAATGGAGTTAAAACCCAGGCTCTGAGTCTTCCTACAAGGAACACTTCGTTTCAGGTAAGGGCAGTTACTTTACAGCTCAAACGAACTACATCATTCACGAAGCTCACACGTTTCTCATCTTAACTGACAAGCATCGGATGTCATAGGACCAGTGCTTTGTATCAGTTTCAGAAGCAGAGTTGGAATAGATATGGTCCGTATGTGTAGGAAACACCGTTCTTTTGTTCTCAGCACACCTCATGTTTCCTGCTGTCTTAGAGATTCTAGAAAGCAAGAGCGTCCTTCTTGCTTTAAAGCAGAGTGTGATGTATATATGAGAACTCTGCTGTGTGTTTCACTTCAGAAATGGAGTTAAAACCCAGGCTCTGAGTCTTCCTACAAGCAACACTTCGTTTCAGGAAAGGGCAGTTACTTTACAGCTCAAACGAACTATATCGTTCACTGAGCTCACACGTTTCTCATCTTAAATGACAAGGATTGGATGCTGGAGGACCTGTGTTTTGTTTCAGATTCAGAAGCAGAGTTGGAGTAGATATGGTCCGTATGTGTAGGAAACACCGTTCATTTGTTCTTAGCACACTCACGTTTCCTGCTGTATTAGAGAAACTAGAAAGCAAGAGCGTGCTTTTTGCTCTAAAGCAGAGTTGATCCATAGTAGAGAACTATGCGGTGTGTTTCCCTTCAGAAATGGAGTTAAACCCCAGGCTCTGTGTCTTCCTACAATAAAGACTTCGTTTCAAGTAAGGGCAGTCACTTTTAAGCTCAAATGAACTACATCCTTCACGAAGCTCACACGTTTCTCATCTTAAATGACAAGCATTGGATGTTAGAGGACCTGTGGTTTGTTTCAGTTTCACAAGCAGAGCTGGACGAGATATGGTCCGTATGTGTAGGAAACACAGTTCTTTTGTTCTGAACACAACCACGTTTCCTGCTGTATTAGAGAATCTAGAAAGCAAGAGCGTGCTTCTTGCTCTGAAGCAGTGTGTGATCCATGGATGAGAACTATGCTGTGTGTTTCCCTTCAGAAATGGGGTTAAATCCCAGGCTCTGTGTCTTCCAACATGCAAGCCTTCGTTTCAGGGAAGGGCAGTCACTTTACAGCTCAAACGAACTACATCATTCACGAAGCTAACACGTTTCTCATCTTAACTGACAAGCATCGGATGTCATAGGACCAGTGCTTTGTATCAGTTTCAGAAGCAGAGTTGGACTAGATATGGTCCGTATGTGTAGGAAACACCGTTCTTTGTTCTCAGCACACTCACGTTTCCTACTGTCTTAGAGACTGTAGAAAGCAAGAGCGTCCTTCTTGCTTTAAAGCAGAGTGTGATGTATATATGAGAACTCTGCTGTGTGTTTCACTTCAGAAATGGAGTTAAAACCCAGGCTCTGAGTCTTCCTACAAGCAACACTTCCTTTCAGGTAAGGGCAGTTACTTTACAGCTCAAACGAACTATATCGTTCACGAAGCTCACACGTTTCTCATCTTAACTGACAAGCATCGGATGTTAGAGGACCAGTGCTTTGTCTTAGTTTCAGAAGCAGAGATGGACTAGATATGGTCCGTATGTGTAGTAAACACCGTTCATTTGTTCTCAGCACACTCACGTTTCCTGCTGTCTTAGAGACACTAGAAAGCTAGAGCGTCCTTCTTGCTCTAAAGCAGAGTGTGATCAATGGATGAGAACTCTGCTGTGTGTTTCCCTTCAGAAATGGAATTAAATCCCAGGCTCTTGTCTTCCTACAATAAAGACTTCGTTTCAGTTAAGGGCAGTCACTTTTCTGCTCAATGAACTACATCCTTCACGAAGCTCACACATTTCTCCTCTTAACTGACAAGCATTGGATGTTACAGGACCTGAGCTTTGTATCAATTTCAGAGGCAGAGTTGGACTCAATATGGTCCGAATGTGTAGGAAACGCCGTTCTTTTGCTCTCAGCACACTCATGTTTCCTGCTGTCTTAGAGATTCTAGAAAGCAAGAGCGTTCTTCTTGCTTTAAAGCAGAGTGTGATGTATATATGAGAACTCTGCTGTGTGTTTCACTTCAGAAATGGAGTTAAAACCCAGGCTCTGAGTCTTCCTACAAGCAACACTTCGTTTCAGGTAAGGGCAGTTACTTTACAGCTCAAACCAACTACATTGTTCACGAAGCTCACACGTTTCTCATCTTAACTGACAAGTATCGGATGTCATAGGACCAGTGCTTTGTCTCAGTTTCAGAAGCAGAGTTGGAATAGATATGGTCCGTATGTGTAGGAAACACCGTTCTTTTGTTCTCAGCACACTTACATTCCTGCTGTCTTAGAGACTCTATAAAGCTATTCCGTGCTTCTTGCTCTAAAGCAGAGAGTGATCCATGGAAGAGAACTCTGCTGTGTGTTTCCCTTCAGAAATGGAGTTAAACCCCAGGCTCTGAGTCTTCCTACAAGCAACACTTTGTTTCAGGAAAGGGCAGTTACTTTACAGCTCAAACGAACTACATCGTTCACTTAGCTCAGACGTTTCTTATCTTAAATGACAAGGATTGGATGCTGGAGGACCTGTGCTTTGTTTCAGTTTCAGAAGCAGAGTTGGAGTAGATATGGTCCGTATGTGTAGGAAACACCGTTCATTTGTTCTTAGCACACTCACGTTTCCTGCTGTATTAGAGAAACTAGAAAGCAAGAGCGTGTTTCTTGCTCTAAAGCAGATTGTAATCCATGGTAGAGAACTATGCGGTGTGTTTCCCTTCAGAAATGGAGTTAAACCCCAGGCTCTGTGTCTTCCTACAATAAAGACTTCGTTTCAAGTAAGGGCAGTCACTTTTCAGCACAAATGAACTACATCCTTCACGAAGCTCACACGTTTCTCATCTTAAATGACAAGCATTGGATGTTAGAGGACCTGTGGTTTGTTTCAGTTTCACAAGCAGAGCTGGACGAGATATGGTCCGTATGTGTAGGAAACACAGTTCTTTTGTTCTGAACACAACCACGTTTCCTGCTGTATTAGAGAATCTAGAAAGCAAGAGCGTGCTTCTTGCTCTGAAGCAGAGTGTGATCCATGGATGAGAACTATGCTGTGTGTTTCCCTTCAGAAATGGAGTTAAATCCCAGGCTCTGTGTCTTCCAACATGCAAGACTATGTTTCAGGGAAGGGCAGTCACTTTACAGCTCAAACGATCTACATCGTTCACGAAGCTAACACGTTTCACATCTTAACTGACAAGCATTGGATGTTAGAGGACCAGTGCTTTGTATCAGTTTCAGAAGCAGAGTTTGAGTAGATATGTTCCGTATGTGTAGGAAACCCCGTTCTTTTGTTCTCAGCACACTCACATTTCCTGCTGTCTTAGAGACTCTAGAAATCTAGAGCGTTCTTCTTGCTCTAAAGCAGAGTGTGATCCATGGATGAGAACCTTGCTGTGTGTTTCCCTTTAAAAATGGAGTTACATCCCCGGCTCTTGTCTTCCTACAATAAAGACTTCGTTTCAGTTAAGGGCAGTCACTTTTCAGCTCAATGAACTACATCCTTCACGAAGCTCACACGTTTCTCATCTTAAATGACAAGCATTGGATGTTAGAGGACCTGAGCTTTGTATCAATTTCAGAGGCAGAGTTGGACTCGATATGGTCCGAATGTGTAGGAAACGCCGTTCTTTTGCTCTCAGCACACTCATGTTTCCTGCTGTCTTAGAGATTCTAGAAAGCAAGAGCGTCCTTCTTGCTTTAAAGCAGAGTGTGATGTATATATGCGAACTCTGCTTTGTGTTTCACTTCAGAAATGGAGTTAAAACCCAGGCTCTGAGTCTTCCTACAAGGAACACTTCGTTTCAGGTAATGGCAGTTACTTTACAGCTCAAACGAACTACATCATTCACGAAGCTAACACGTTTCTCATCTTAACTGACAAGCAAAGGATGTCATAGGACCAGTGCTTTGTATCAGTTTCAGAAGCAGAGTTGGACTAGATATGGTCCGTATGTGTAGGAAACACCGTTCTTTGTTCTCAGCACACTCACGTTTCCTGCTGTCTTAGAGACTGTAGAAAGCAAGAGCGTCCTTCTTGCTTTAAAGCAGAGTGTGATCTATATATGAGAACTCTGCTGTGTGTTTCACTTCAGAAATGGAGTTAAAACCCAGGCTCTGAGTCTTACTACAAGCAACACTTCCTTTCAGGTAAGGGCAGTTACTTTACAGCTCAAACCAACTACATCGTTCACGAAGCTCACACGTTTCTCATCTTAACTGACAAGCATCGGATGTTAGAGGACCAGTGCTTTGTCTTAGTTTCAGAAGCAGAGATGGACTAGATATGGTCCGTATGTGTAGTAAACACCGTTCATTTGTTCTCAGCACACTCACGTTTCCTGCTGTCTTAGAGACACTAGAAAGCTAGAGCGTCCTTCTTGCTCTAAAGCAGAGTGTGATCAATGGATGAGAACTCTGCTGTGTGTTTCCCTTCAGAAATGGAATTAAATCCCAGGCTCTTGTCTTCCTACAATAAAGACTTCGTTTCAGTTAAGGGCAGTCACTTTTCTGCTCAATGAACTACATCCTTCACGAAGCTCACACATTTCTCCTCTTAACTGACAAGCATTGGATGTTACAGGACCTGAGCTTTGTATCAATTTCAGAGGCAGAGTTGGACTCGATATGGTCCGAATGTGTAGGAAACGCCGTTCTTTTGCTCTCAGCACACTCATGTTTCCTGCTGTCTTAGAGATTCTAGAAAGCAAGAGCGTTCTTCTTGCTTTAAAGCAGAGTGTGATGTATATATGAGAACTCTGCTGTGTGTTTCACTTCAGAAATGGAGTTAAAACCCAGGCTCTGAGTCTTCCTACAAGCAACACTTCGTTTCAGGTAAGGGCAGTTACTTTACAGCTCAAACCAACTACATTGTTCACGAAGCTCACACGTTTCTCATCTTAACTGACAAGTATCGGATGTCATAGGACCAGTGCTTTGTCTCAGTTTCAGAAGCAGAGTTGGAATAGATATGGTCCGTATGTGTAGGAAACACCGTTCTTTTGTTCTCAGCACACTTACATTCCTGCTGTCTTAGAGACTCTATAAAGCTATTCCGTGCTTCTTGCTCTAAAGCAGAGAGTGATCCATGGAAGAGAACTCTGCTGTGTGTTTCCCTTCAGAAATGGAGTTAAATCCCATGCTCTGAGTCTTCCTACAAGCAAGACTTCGAATCAGGTAAGGGCAGTTACTTTACAGCTCAAACAAACTACATCGTTCGCGAAGCTCACATGTTTCTCATCTTAAATGACAAGCATCGGATGTTAGAGGACCAGTGCGTTGTCTCAGTTTCAGAAGCAGAGATGGACTACATATGTTCCGTATGTGTAGGCAACACAGTTCTTTTGTTCTCAGCACACTCACGTTTCCTGCTGTCTTAGATTTTCTAGAAAGCAAGAGCATCCTTCTTGCTTGAAATCAGAGTGTGATGTATATATGAGAAGCCTGCTGTGTGTTTCACTACAGAAATGGAGTTAACTCCAGGCTCTGAGTCTTCCTACAAGCAACACTTCGTTTCAGGTAAGGGCAGTTTCTTTACAGCTCAAACGAACTACATCGTTCACAAAGCTCACACGTTTCTCATCTTAACTGACAAACATCGGATGTCATAGGACCAGTGCTTTGTATCAGTTTCAGAAGCAGAGTTGGAATAGATATGGTCCGTATGTGTAGGAAACACCGTTCTTTTGTTCTCAGCACACTCACATTTCCTGCTGTCTTAGAGACTCTAGAAAGCTAGAGCGTGCTTCTTGCTCTAAAGCAGAGTGTGATCAATGGATAAGAATTCTGCTGTGTGTTTCACTTCAGAAATGGAGTTAAATCCCAGGCTCTGAGTCTTCCTACAAACAAGACTTCGTTTCAGGTAAGGGCAGTTACTTTACAGCTCAAACCAACTACATAGTTCACGAAGCTCGCACGTTTCTCATCTTAACTGACAAGCATAGGATGTTAGTGGACCTGTGGTTTGTTTCAGTTTCACCAGCAGAGTTGGACTAGATATGCTCCATAGGTGTAGGAAACACAGTTCTTTTGTTCTGAACACAACCACGTTTCCTGCTGTATTAGAGAATCTAGAAAGCAAGAGCGTGCTTCTTGCTCTGAAGCAGAGTGTGATCCATTGATGAGAACTATGCTGTGTGTTTCCCTTCAGAAACGAAGTTAAATCCTAGGCTCTGTGTCTTCCAACATGCAAGCCTTCGTTTCAGGGAAGGGCAGTCACTTTTCCTCTCAAACGAACTACATCGTTCACTTAGCTCCCACGTTTCTCATCTTAAATGACAAGCATTGGATGCAGGAGGACCTGTGCTTTCTATCAGTTTCAGAAGCAGAGTTGGAATAGATATGGTCCGTATGTGTAGGAAACACCGTTCATTTGTTCTTAGCACACTCACGTTTCCTGCTGTATTAGAGAATCTAGAAAGCAAGAGCGTGCTTCTTGCTCTAAAGCAGAGTGTGATCCATGGTAGAGAACTATGCGGTGTGTTTCCCTTCAGAAATGGAGTTAAACCCCAGGTTCTGTGCCTTCCTACAATAAAGACTTCGTTTCAAGTAAGGGCAGTCACTTTTCAGCTCAAACCAACTACATCGTTCACGAAGCTCACATGTTTCTCATCTTAACTGACAAGCATTGGATGTTAGTGGACCTGTGGTTTGTTTCAGTTTCACAAGCAGAGTTGGACTAGATATGGTCCATATGTGTAGGAAACACAGTTCTTTTTTTCTGAACACAACCATGTTTCCTGCTGTATTAGAGAATCTAGAAAGCAAGAGGGTGCTTCTTGCTCTGAAGCAGAGTGTGATCCATGGATGAGAACTATGCTGTGTGTTTCCCTTCAGAAATGGAGTTAAATTCCAGGCTCTGTGTCTTCCAACATGCAAGACTTCGTTTCAGGTAAGGGAAGTTACTTTACAGCTCAAACGAACTACATCGTTCACGAAGCTCACACGTATCTCATCTTAACTAAAAAGCATTGGATGTTAGAGGACCAGTGCTTTGTATCAGTTTCAGAAGCAGAGTTGGACTAGATATGGTCCGTATGTGTAGGCAACACCATTCTTTTGTTCTCAGCACACTCACATTTCCTCCTGTCTTAGAGAATCTAGAAATCTAGAGCGTGCTTCTTGCTCTAAAGCAGAGTGTGATCCAGGGAAGAGAACTCTGCTGTGTGTTTCCCTTCAGAAATGGAGTTAAACCCCAGGTTCTGTGCCTTCCTACAATAAAGACTTCGTTTCAAGTAAGGGCAGTCACTTTTCAGCTCAAATGAACTACATCCTTCACGAAGCTCACACGTTTCTCATCTTAACTGACAAGCATTGGATGTTAGAGGACCTGAGCTTTGTATCAATTTCAGAGGCAGAGTTGGACTCGATATGGTCCGAATGTGTAGGAAACACCGTTCTTTTGCTCTCAGCACACTCATGTTTCCTGCTGTCTTAGAGATTCTAGAAAGCAAGAGCGTCCTTATGCTTTAAAGCAGAGTGTGATGTATATATGAGAACCCTGCTGTGTGTTTCACTTCAGAAATGGAGTTAAACCCCAGGCTCTGAGTCTTCCTACAAGCAACACTTCGTTTCAGGTAAGGGCAGTTACTTTACAGCTCAAACGAACTACATCGTTCACAAAGCTCACACGTTTCTCATCTTAACTGAAAAGCATCAGATGTTATGGGACCAGTGCTTTGTATCAGTTTCAGAAGCAGAGTTGGAATAGATATGTTCCGTATGTGTAGGAAACTCCGTTCTTTTGTTCTCAGCACATTCACGTTTCCTGCTGTCTTAGAGACTCTAGAAAGCTAGAGCATGCTTCTTTCTCTAAAGCAGAGTGTGATCAATGGATAAGAATTGTGCTGTGTGTTTCACTTCATAAATGGAGTTAAATCCCGGGCTCTGAGTCTTCCTACAAACAAGACTTCATTTCAGGTAAGGGCAGTTACTTTACAGCTCAAACCAACTACATCGTTCACGAAGCTCACATGTTTCTCATCTTAACTGACAAGCATTGGATGTTAGAGGACCAGTGCTTTGTATCAGTTTCAGAAGCAGAGTTGGACTAGATATGGTCCGTATGTGTAGGAAACACCATTCTTTTGTTCTCAGCACACTCACATTTCCTCCTATCTTAGAGATTCTAGAAATCTAGAGCGTGCTTCTTGCTCTAAAGCAGAGTGTGATCCATGGAAGAGAACTCTGCTGTGTGTTTCCCTTCAGAAATGGAGTTAAATCCCAGGCTATGAGTCTTCCTACAAGCAAGACTTCGAATCAGGTAAGGTCAGTTACTTTACAGCTCAAACCAAGTACATCGTTCACGAAGCTCACACGTTTCTCATCTTAACTGACAAGCATCGGATGTCATAGGACCAGTGCTTTGTCTCAGTTTCAGAAGCAGAGTTGGAATAGATATGGTCCGTATGTGTAGGAAACACCATTCTTTTGTTCTCAGCACACTCACGTTTCCTGCTGTCTTAGATTTTCTAGAAAGCAAGAGCGTCCTTCTTGCTTTAAAGCAGAGTGTGATGTATATATGAGAACTCTGCTGTTTGTTTCACTTCAGAAATGGAGTTAAATCCCAGGCTCTGAGTCTTCCTACCAGCAACACTTCGTTTCAGGTAAGGGCAGTTACTTACAGCTCAAACGAACTATATCGTTCACGAAGCTCACACGTTTCTCATCTTAACTGACAACCATCGGATGTCATAGGACCAGTGCTTTGTCTCAGTTTCAGAATCAGAGTTGGAATAGATATGGTCCGTATGTGTAGGAAACAACGTTCTTTAGTTCTCAGTACACTCACGTTCCCTGCTGTCTTATAGACTCTAGAAAGCTAGAGGGTGCTTCTTGCTCTAAAGCAGAGTGTGATCTATATATGAGAACTCTGCTGTGTGTTTCCCTTCAGAAATGGAGTTAAACCCCAGGCTCTGAGTCTTCCTACAAGCAACACTTCGTTTCAGGAAAGGGCAGTTACTTTACAGCTCAAACGAACTACATCGTTCACTTAGCTCACACGTTTCTCATCTTAAATGACAAGCATTGGATGCTGGAGGACCTGTGCTTTGTTTCAGTTTCAGAAGCAGAGTTGGAATAGATATGGTCTGTATGTGTAGGAAACTCCGTTCATTTGTTCTTAGCACACTCACGTTTCCTGCTGTATTAGAGAATCTAGAAAGCAAGAGCGTGCTTCTTGCTCTAAAGCAGAGTGTGATCCATGGTAGAGAACTATGCGGTTTGTTTCCCTTCAGAAATGGAGTTAAACCCCAGGCTCTGTGTCTTCCTACAATAAAGACTTCATTTCAGGTAAGGGCAGTTACTTTACAGCTCAAACCAACTACATAGTTCACGAAGCTCACACGTTTCTCATCTTAACTGACAAGCATAGGATGTTAGTGGACCTGTGGTTTGTTTCAGTTTCACCAGCAGAGTTGGACTAGATATGCTCCATATGTGTAGGAAACATAGTTCTTTTGTTCTGAACACAACCACGTTTCCTGCTGTATTAGAGAATCTAGAAAGCAAGAGCGTCCTTCTTGCTCTGAAGCAGAGTGTTATCCATTGATGAGAACTATCCTGTGTGTTTCCCTTCAGAAATGAAGTTAAATCCTAGGCTCTGTGTCTTCCTACATGCAAGCCTTCGTTTCAGGGAAGGGCAGTCACTTTTCCTCTCAAACGAACTACATCGTTCACTTAGCTCCCACGTTTCTCATCTTAAATGACAAGCATTGGATGCTGGAGGACCTGTGCTTTCTATCAGTTTCAGAAGCAGAGTTGGAATAGATATGGTCCGTATGTGTAGGAAACACCATTCATTTGTTCTTAGCACACTCACGTTTCCTGCTGTATTAGAGAATCTAGAAAGCAAGAGCGTGCTTCTTGCTCTAAAGCAGAGTGTGATCCATGGTAGAGAACTATGCGGTGTGTTTCCCTTCAGAAATGGAGTTAAACCCCAGGTTCTGTGCCTTCCTACAATAAAGACTTCGTTTCAAGTAAGGGCAGTCACTTTTCAGCTCAAATGAACTACATCCTTCACGAAGCTCACACGTTTCTCATCTTAAATGACAAACATTGGATGTTAGAGGACCTGTGGTTTGTTTCAGTTTCACAAGCAGAGCTGGACGAGATATGGTCTGTATGTGTAGGAAACACAGTTCTTTTGTTCTGAACACAACCACGTTTCCTGCTGTATTAGAGAATCTAGAAAGCAAGGGCGTTCTTCTTGTTCTGAAGCAGAATGTGATCCATGGATGAGAACTCTGCTGTGTGTTTCCCTTCAGAAATGGAGTTAAATCCCAGGCTCTGAGTCTTCCTACAAGCAAGACTTCGAATCAGGTCAGGGCAGTTACTTTACAGCTCAAACCAACTACATCGTTCACGAAGCTCACACCTTTCTCATCTTAACTGACAAGCATCGGATGTTAGAGGACCAGTGCTTTGTCTCAGTTTCAGAAGCAGAGATGGACTAGATATGGTCCGTATGTGTAGGAAACACCGTTCATTTGTTCTCAGCACACTCACGTTTCCTGCTGTCTTAGAGAGTCTAGAAAGCTAGAGCGTGCTTCTTGCTCTAAAGCAGAGTGTGATCAATGGATGAGAAATCTGCTGTGTGTTTCCCTTCAGAAATGGAGTTAAATCCCAGGCTCTTGTCTTCCTACAATAAAGACTTCGTTTCAGTTAAGGGCAGTTACTTTTCAGCTCAATGAACTACATCCTTCACGAAGCTCACACGTTTCTCATCTTAACTGACAAGCATTGGATGTTAGAGGACCTGAGCTTTGTATCAATTTCAGAGGCAGAGTTGGACTCGATATGGTCCAAATGAGTAGGAAACGCCGTTCTTTTGCTCTCAGCACACTCATGTTTCCTGCTGTGTTAGACATTCTAGAAAGCAAGAGCGTCATTCTTGCTTTAAAGCAGAGTGTGATGTATATATGAGAACCCTGCTGTGTGTTTCACTACAGAAATGGAGTTAACTCCAGGCTCTGAGTCTTCCTACAAGCAACACTTCGTTTCAGGTAAGGGCACTTACTTTACAGCTCAAACGAACTACATCGTTCACAAAGCTCCCAAGTTTCTCATCTTAACTGACAAACATCGGATGTCATAGGGCCAGTGCTTTCTATCAGTTTCAGAAGCAGAGTTGGAATGGATATGGTCCGTATGTGTAGGAAACACCATTCTTTTCTTCTCAGCACACTCACATTTCATGCTGTCTTAGAGAATCTAGAAAGCTAGAGCATGCTTCTTGCTCTAAAGCAGAGTGTGATCAATGGATAAGAATTCTGCTGTGTGTTTCACTTCAGAAATGGAGTTAAATCCCAGGCTCTGAGTCTTCCTACAAACAAGAATTCGTTTCAGGTAAGGGCAGTTACTTTACAGCTCAAACCAACTACATCGATCACGAAGCTCACACGTTTCTCATCTTAACTGACATGCATTGGATGTTAGGGGACCTGTGGTTTGTTTCAGTTTCACCAGCAGAGTTGGACTAGATATGCTCCATATGTGTAAGAAACACAGTTCTTTTGTTCTGAACACAACCACATTTCCTGCTGTCTTAGAGATTCTAGAAAGCAAGAGCGTCCTTCTTGCTTTAAAGCAGAGTGTGATGTATATATGAGAACCCTGCTGTGTGTTTCACTTCAGAAATGGAGTTAAACCCTAGGCTCTGAGTCTTCCTACAAGCAACACTTCGTTTCAGGAAAGGGCAGTTACTTTACAGCTCAAACGAACTACATCGTTCACTTAGCTCACACGTTTCTCATCTTAAATGACAAGGATTGGATGCTGGAGGACCTGTGCTTTGTTTCAGTTTCAGAAGCAGAGTTGGAGTAGATATGGTCCGTATGTGTATGAAACACCGTTCATTTGTTCTTAGCACACTCACGTTTCCTGCTGTATTAGAGAAACTAGTAAGCAAGAGCGTGCTTCTTGCTCTAAAGCAGAGTGTAATCCATGGTAGAGAACTATGCGGTGTGTTTCCCTTCAGAAATGGAGTTAAACCCCAGGCTCTGTGTCTTCCTACAATAAAGACTTCGTTTCAAGTAAGGGCAGTCACTTTTCAGCACAAATGAACTACATCCTTCACGAAGCTCACACGTTTCTCACCTTAAATGACAAGCATTGGATGTTAGAGGACCTGTGGTTTGTTTCAGTTTCACAAGCAGAGCTGGACAAGATATGGTCCGTATGTATAGGAAACACAGTTCTTTTGTTCTGAACACAACCACGTTTCCTGCTGTATTAGAGAATCTAGAAAGCAAGAGCGTGCTTCTTGCTCTGAAGCAGAGTGTGATCCATGGATGAGAACTATGCTGTGTGTTTCCCTTCAGAAATGGAGTTAAATCCCAGGCTCTGTGTCTTCCAACATGCAAGAATATGTTTCAGGGAAGGGCAGTCACTTTACAGCTCAAACGAACTACATCGTTCAGGAAGCTAACACGTTTCTCATCTTAACTGACAAGCATTGGATGTTAGAGGACCAGTGCTTTGTATCAGTTTCAGAAGCAGAGTTTGAGTAGATATGTTCCGTATGTGTAGGAAACACCGTTCTTTTGTTCTCAGCACACTTATATTTCCTGCTGTCTAAGAGAATCTGGAAAGCTATTCCGTGCTTCTTGCTCTAAAGCAGAGAGTGATCCATGGAAGAGAACTCTGCTGAGTGTTTCCCTTCAGAAATGGAGTTAAATCCCATGCTCTGAGTCTTCCTACAAGCAAGAATTCGAATCAGGTAAGGGCAGTTACTTTACAGCTCAAACAAACTACATCGTTCACGAAGCTCACATGTTTCTCATCTTAAATGACAAGCATCGGATGTTAGAGGACCAGAGCGTTGTCTCAGGTTCAGAAGCAGAGATGGACTAGATATGTTCCGTATGTGTAGGCAACACCGTTCTTTTGTTCTCAGCACACTCACGTTTCCTGTTGTCTTAGAGAATCTACAAAGCAAGAGCGTCCTTCTTGCTTTAAAGCAGAGTGTGATGTATATATGAGAACCCTGCTGTGTGTTTCACTACAGAAATGGAGTTAACTCCAGGCTCTGTGTCTTCCTACAAGCAACACTTCGTTTCAGGTAAGGGCAGTTACTTTACAGCTCAAACGAACTACATCGTACACAAAGCTCACACGTTTCTCATCTTAACTGACAAACATCGGATGTCATAGGACCAGTGCTTTGTATCAGTTTCAGAAGCAGAGTTGGACTAGATATGGTCCATATGTGTAGGAAACACCGTTCTTTGTTCTCAGCACACTGATGTTTCCTGCTGTCTTAGAGACTCTAGAAAGCAAGAGCGTGCTTGTTGCTCTAATGCAGAGTGATCTATATATGAGAACTCTGCTGTGTGTTTCACTTCAGAAATGGAGTTAAATCCTAGGCTCTGAGACTTCCTACAAGCAAGACTTTGTTTCAGGTAAGGGCAGTCACTTTTCAGCTCAAAAGAACTACATTGTTCACAAAGCTCACACGTTTCTCATCTTAACTGAAAAGCATTGGATGTTAGAGGACCAGTGCTTTTTATCAGTTTCAGAAGCAGAGTTGGACTAGATATGATCCGAATATGTAGTAAACACCGTTCATTTGTTCTCAGCACACTCAGGTTTCCTGCTGTCTTAGAGATTCTAGAAAGCTAGAGCGAGCTTCTTGCTCTAAAGCAGAGTGTTATCATTGGATGAGAACTCTGTTGTGTGTTTCCCTTCAGAAATGGAGTTAAATCCCAGGCTCTGAGTCTTCCTACAAGAAAAGTTCGTTTCAGGTAAGGGCAGTTACTTTACAGCTCAAACGAACTACATCATTCATGAACCTAACAAGTTTCCCATCTTAACTGAGAAGCATTGGATGTTAGAGGACCTTTGCTTTGTATCAATTTCAAGCAGAGTTGAAGTAGATATGATCTGTATGTATAGAAACACGGTTCTTTTCTTCTGAGCACAGTCAAATTTCCTTCTGTATTAGAGACTCTAGAAAGCAAGAGCGTGCTTCTTGCTCTAAAGCAGAGTGTGATCCATGGATGAGAACTGTGTTGTGTGTTTCCCTTCAGAAATGGAGTTAAATCCCAGGCTCTGAGTCTTCCTACAAGCAAGACTTTGTTTTAGGTAAGGGCAGTCACTTTTCAGATCAACCGAACTACATCGTTCAGGAAGCTCTCACGTTTCTCATCTTAACTGACAAGCATTGGATGTTAGAGGACCAGTGCTTTTTATAAGTTTCAGAAGCAGAGTTGGACTTGATATGATACGTATGTGTAGGAAACACCGTTCATTTGTTCTCAGAACACTCAAGTTTCCTGCTCTCTTAGAGATTCTAGAAAGCTAGAGGGTGCTTCCTGCTCTAAAGCAGAGTGTGATCAATGGATGTGAACTCTGTTGTGTGTTTCACTTCAGAAATGGAGTTAAATCCCTGGCTCTGAGTCTTCCTACAAGGAAGACATCTTTTCAGGTAAGGGCAGTCACTTTTCAGCTCAAACGAACTACATCGTTCACGAACCTAACACGTTTCTCATCTTAACTGCCAAGCATTGGATGTTAGAGGACCAATGCTTTATATCAGTTTCAGAAGCATAGTTGGACTAGATATGGTCCGTATGTGTAGGAAACACCGTTCTTTTGTTCTCTTCACAGTTATGTTTCCTGCTGACTTAGAGAATCTAGAAAGAAAGAGGATGCTTCTTGCTCTAAAGCAGAGTGTGATCCATGGATGAGAACTCTGTTGTGTGTTTCCCTTAAGAAATGAAGTTAAATCCCTGGCTCTGAGTCTTCCTACAAGCAAGACTTCGTTTCAGTTAAGGGCAGTTACTTTACAGCTCAAACGAACTACATCGTTCACGAAGCTCACACGTTTCTCATCTTAACTGAGAAGCATTGGATGTTAGAGGACCTTTGCTTTGTATCAATTTCAAGCAGAGTTGAAGTAGATATGATCTGTATGTATAGGAAACACGGTTCTTTTCTTCTGAGCACAGTCACATTTCCTTCTGTATTAGAGACTCTAGAAAGCAAGAGCGTGATTCTTGCTCCAAAGCAGAGTGTGATGCATGGATGAGAACTGTGTTGTGTGTTTCCCTTCAGAAATGGATTTAAATCCCAGGCTCTGAGTCTTCCTACAAGCAAGACTTTGTTTTAGGTAAGGGCAGTCACTTTTCAGATCAACCGAACTACATCGTTCAGGAAGCTCTCACGTTTCACATCTTAACTGAAAACATTGGATGTTAGAGGACCAGTGCTTTTTATAAGTTTCAGAAGCAGAGTTGGACTTGATATGATACGTATGTGTAGGAAACACCGTTCATTTGTTCTCAGGACACTCAAGTTTCCTGCTCTCTTAGAGATTCTAGAAAGCTAGAGCGTGCTTCTTGCTCTAAAGCAGAGTGTGATCCATGGATGAGAACTCTGCTGTGTGTTTCCCTTCAGAAATGGAGTTAAATCCCAGGCTCTGAGTCTTCCTACAAGCAAGACTTCGAATCAGGTCAGGGCAGTTACTTTACAGCTCAAACCAACTACATCGTTCACGAAGCTCACACGTTTCTCATCTTAACTGACAAGCATCGGATGTTAGAGGACCAGTGCTTTGTCTCAGTTTCAGAAGCAGAGATGGACTAGATATGGTCCGTATGTGTAGGAAACACCGTTCATTTGTTCTCAGCACACTCACGTTTCCTGCTGTCTTAGAGACTCTAGAAAGCTAGAGCGTGCTTCTTGCTCTAAAGCAGAGTGTGATCAATGGATGAGAAATCTGCTGTGTGTTTCCCTTCAGAAATGGAGTTAAATCACAGGCTCTTGTCTTCCTACAATAAAGACTTCGTTTCAGTTAAGGGCAGTTACTTTTCAGCTCAATGAACTACATCCTTCACGAAGCTCACACGTTTCTCATCTTAACTGACAAGCATTGGATGTTAGAGGACCTGAGCTTTGTATCAATTTCAGAGGCAGAGTTGGACTCGATATGGTCCAAATGAGTAGGAAACGCCGTTCTTTTGCTCTCAGCACACTCATGTTTCCTGCTGTGTTAGACATTCTAGAAAGCAAGAGCGTCATTCTTGCTTTAAAGCAGAGTGTGATGTATATATGAGAACCCTGCTGTGTGTTTCACTACAGAAATGGAGTTAACTCCAGGCTCTGAGTCTTCCTACAAGCAACACTTCGTTTCAGGTAAGGGCACTTACTTTACAGCTCAAACGAACTACATCGTTCACAAAGCTCCCACGTTTCTCATCTTAACTGACAAACATCGGATGTCATAGGGCCAGTGCTTTCTATCAGTTTCAGAAGCAGAGTTGGAATGGATATGGTCCGTATGTGTAGGAAACACCATTCATTTCTTCTCAGCACACTCACATTTCATGCTGTCTTAGAGAATCTAGAAAGCTAGAGCATGCTTCTTGCTCTAAATCAGAGTGTGATCAATGGATAAGAATTCTGCTGTGTGTTTCACTTCAGAAATGGAGTTAAATCCCAGGCTCTGAGTCTTCCTACAAACAAGAATTCGTTTCAGGTAAGGGCAGTTACGTTACAGCTCAAACCAACTACATCGATCACGAAGCTCACACGTTTCTCATCTTAACTGACATGCATTGGATGTTAGTGGACCTGTGGTTTGTTTCAGTTTCACCAGCAGAGTTGGACTAGATATGCTCCATATGTGTAAGAAACACAGTTCTTTTGTTCTGAACACAACCACGTTTCCTGCTGTCTTAGAGATTCTAGAAAGCAAGAGCGTCCTTCTTGCTTTAAAGCAGAGTGTGATGTATATATGAGAACCCTGCTGTGTGTTTCACTTCAGAAGTGGAGTTAAACCCCAGGCTCTGAGTCTTCCTACAAGCAACACTTCGTTTCAGGAAAGGGCAGTTACTTTACAGCTCAAACGAACTACATCGTTCACTTAGCTCACACGTTTCTCATCTTAAATGACAAGGATTGGATGCTGGAGGACCTGTGCTTTGTTTCAGTTTCAGAAGCAGAGTTGGAGTAGATATGGTCCGTATGTGTATGAAACACCGTTCATTTGTTCTTAGCACACTCACGTTTCCTGCTGTATTAGAGAAACTAGAAAGCAAGAGCGTGCTTCTTGCTCTAAAGCAGAGTGTAATCCATGGTAGAGAACTATGCGGTGTGTTTCCCTTCAGAAATGGAGTTAAACCCCAGGCTCTGTGTCTTCCTACAATAAAGACTTCGTTTCAAGTAAGGGCAGTCACTTTTCAGCACAAATGAACTACATCCTTCACGAAGCTCACACGTTTCTCACCTTAAATGACAAGCATTGGATGTTAGAGGACCTGTGGTTTGTTTCAGTTTCACAAGCAGAGCTGGACAAGATATGGTCCGTATGTATAGGAAACACAGTTCTTTTGTTCTGAACACAACCACGTTTCCTGCTGTATTAGAGAATCTAGAAAGCAAGAGCGTGCTTCTTGCTCTGAAGCAGAGTGTGATCCATGGATGAGAACTATGCTGTGTGTTTCCCTTCAGAAATGGAGTTAAATCCCAGGCTCTGTGTCTTCCAACATGCAAGAATATGTTTCAGGGAAGGGCAGTCACTTTACAGCTCAAACGACATACATCGTTCACGAAGCTAACACGTTTCTCATCTTAACTGACAAGCATTGGATGTTAGAGGACCAGTGCTTTGTATCAGTTTCAGAAGCAGAGTTTGAGTAGATATGTTCCGTATGTGTAGGAAACACCGTTCTTTTGTTCTCAGCACACTTATATTTCCTGCTGTCTAAGAGAATCTGGAAAGCTATTCCGTGCTTCTTGCTCTAAAGCAGAGAGTGATCCATGGAAGAGAACTCTGCTGAGTGTTTCCCTTCAGAAATGGAGTTAAATCCCATGCTCTGAGTCTTCCTACAAGCAAGAATTCGAATCAGGTAAGGGC
Source organism: Onychomys leucogaster (assembly GCA_949786385.1). NCBI lineage: Eukaryota > Metazoa > Chordata > Mammalia > Rodentia > Cricetidae > Onychomys > Onychomys leucogaster. Next base: position 2,844,295 of record CATKUP010000025.1, read on the forward strand.
AGTTACTTTACAGCTCAAACAAACTACATCGTTCACGAAGCTCACATGTTTCTCATCTTAAATGACAAGCATCGGATGTTAGAGGACCAGAGCGTTGTCTCAGGTTCAGAAGCAGAGATGGACTAGATATGTTCCGTATGTGTAGGCAACACCGTTCTTTTGTTCTCAGCACACTCACGTTTCCTGTTGTCTTAGAGAATCTACAAAGCAAGAGCGTCCTTCTTGCTTTAAAGCAGAGTGTGATGTATATATGAGAACCCTGCTGTGTGTTTCACTACAGAAATGGAGTTAACTCCAGGCTCTGTGTCTTCCTACAAGCAACACTTCGTTTCAGGTAAGGGCAGTTACTTTACAGCTCAAACGAACTACATCGTACACAAAGCTCACACGTTTCTCATCTTAACTGACAAACATCGGATGTCATAGGACCAGTGCTTTGTATCAGTTTCAGAAGCAGAGTTGGACTAGATATGGTCCATATGTGTAGGAAACACCGTTCTTTGTTCTCAGCACACTGATGTTTCCTGCTGTCTTAGAGACTCTAGAAAGCAAGAGCGTGCTTGTTGCTCTAATGCAGAGTGATCTATATATGAGAACTCTGCTGTGTGTTTCACTTCAGAAATGGAGTTAAATCCTAGGCTCTGAGACTTCCTACAAGCAAGACTTTGTTTCAGGTAAGGGCAGTCACTTTTCAGCTCAAAAGAACTACATTGTTCACAAAGCTCACACGTTTCTCATCTTAACTGACAAGCATTGGATGTTAGAGGACCAGTGCTTTTTATCAGTTTCAGAAGCAGAGTTGGACTAGATATGATCCGAATATGTAGTAAACACCGTTCATTTGTTCTCAGCACACTCAGGTTTCCTGCTGTCTTAGAGATTCTAGAAAGCTAGAGCGAGCTTCTTGCTCTAAAGCAGAGTGTTATCATTGGATGAGACTCTGTTGTGTGTTTCCCTTCAGAAATGGAGTTAAATCCCAGGCTCTGAGTCTTCCTACAAGAAAAGTTCGTTTCAGGTAAGGGCAGTTACTTTACAGCTCAAACGAACTACATCATTCATGAACCTAACAAGTTTCCCATCTTAACTGAGAAGCATTGGATGTTAGAGGACCTTTGCTTTGTATCAATTTCAAGCAGAGTTGAAGTAGATATGATCTGTATGTATAGAAACACGGTTCTTTTCTTCTGAGCACAGTCAAATTTCCTTCTGTATTAGAGACTCTAGAAAGCAAGAGCGTGCTTCTTGCTCTAAAGCAGAGTGTGATCCATGGATGAGAACTGTGTTGTGTGTTTCCCTTCAGAAATGGAGTTAAATCCCAGGCTCTGAGTCTTCCTACAAGCAAGACTTTGTTTTAGGTAAGGGCAGTCACTTTTCAGATCAACCGAACTACATCGTTCAGGAAGCTCTCACGTTTCTCATCTTAACTGACAAGCATTGGATGTTAGAGGACCAGTGCTTTTTATAAGTTTCAGAAGCAGAGTTGGACTTGATATGATACGTATGTGTAGGAAACACCGTTCATTTGTTCTCAGAACACTCAAGTTTCCTGCTCTCTTAGAGATTCTAGAAAGCTAGAGGGTGCTTCCTGCTCTAAAGCAGAGTGTGATCAATGGATGTGAACTCTGTTGTGTGTTTCACTTCAGAAATGGAGTTAAATCCCTGGCTCTGAGTCTTCCTACAAGGAAGACATCGTTTCAGGTAAGGGCAGTCACTTTTCAGCTCAAACGAACTACATCGTTCACGAACCTAACACGTTTCTCATCTTAACTGCCAAGCATTGGATGTTAGAGGACCAATGCTTTATATCAGTTTCAGAAGCATAGTTGGACTAGATATGGTCCGTATGTGTAGGAAACACCGTTCTTTTGTTCTCTTCACACTTATGTTTCCTGCTGACTTAGAGAATCTAGAAAGAAAGAGGATGCTTCTTGCTCTAAAGCAGAGTGTGATCCATGGATGAGAACTCTGTTGTGTGTTTCCCTTAAGAAATGAAGTTAAATCCCTGGCTCTGAGTCTTCCTACAAGCAAGACTTCGTTTCAGTTAAGGGCAGTTACTTTACAGCTCAAACGAACTACATCGTTCACGAAGCTCACACGTTTCTCATATTAACTGAGAAGCATTGGATGTTAGAGGACCTTTGCTTTGTATCAATTTCAAGCAGAGTTGAAGTAGATATGATCTGTATGTATAGGAAACACGGTTCTTTTCTTCTGAGCACAGTCACATTTCCTTCTGTATTAGAGACTCTAGAAAGCAAGAGCGTGATTCTTGCTCCAAAGCAGAGTGTGATGCATGGATGAGAACTGTGTTGTGTGTTTCCCTTCAGAAATGGATTTAAATCCCAGGCTGTGAGTCTTCCTACAAGCAAGACTTTGTTTTAGGTAAGGGCAGTCACTTTTCAGATCAACCGAACTACATCGTTCAGGAAGCTCTCACGTTTCACATCTTAACTGAAAACATTGGATGTTAGAGGACCAGTGCTTTTTATCAGTTTCAGAAGCAGAGTTGGACTAGATATGATCCGAATATGTAGTAAACACCGTTCATTTGTTCTCAGCACACTCAGGTTTCCTGCTGTCTTAGAGATTCTAGAAAGCTAGAGCGAGCTTCTTGCTCTAAAGCAGAGTGTTATCATTGGATGAGACTCTGTTGTGTGTTTCCCTTCAGAAATGGAGTTAAATCCCAGGCTCTGAGTCTTCCTACAAGAAAAGTTCGTTTCAGGTAAGGGCAGTTACTTTACAGCTCAAACGAACTACATCATTCATGAACCTAACAAGTTTCCCATCTTAACTGAGAAGCATTGGATGTTAGAGGACCTTTGCTTTGTATCAATTTCAAGCAGAGTTGAAGTAGATATGATCTGTATGTATAGAAACACGGTTCTTTTCTTCTGAGCACAGTCAAATTTCCTTCTGTATTAGAGACTCTAGAAAGCAAGAGCGTGCTTCTTGCTCTAAAGCAGAGTGTGATCCATGGATGAGAACTGTGTTGTGTGTTTCCCTTCAGAAATGGAGTTAAATCCCAGGCTCTGAGTCTTCCTACAAGCAAGACTTTGTTTTAGGTAAGGGCAGTCACTTTTCAGATCAACCGAACTACATCGTTCAGGAAGCTCTCACGTTTCTCATCTTAACTGACAAGCATTGGATGTTAGAGGACCAGTGCTTTTTATAAGTTTCAGAAGCAGAGTTGGACTTGATATGATACGTATGTGTAGGAAACACCGTTCATTTGTTCTCAGAACACTCAAGTTTCCTGCTCTCTTAGAGATTCTAGAAAGCTAGAGGGTGCTTCCTGCTCTAAAGCAGAGTGTGATCAATGGATGTGAACTCTGTTGTGTGTTTCACTTCAGAAATGGAGTTAAATCCCTGGCTCTGAGTCTTCCTACAAGCAAGACATCGTTTCAGGTAAGGGCAGTCACTTTTCAGCTCAAACGAACTACATCGTTCACGAACCTAACACGTTTCTCATCTTAACTGCCAAGCATTGGATGTTAGAGGACCAATGCTTTATATCAGTTTCAGAAGCATAGTTGGACTAGATATGGTCCGTATGTGTAGGAAACACCGTTCTTTTGTTCTCTTCACACTTATGTTTCCTGCTGACTTAGAGAATCTAGAAAGAAAGAGGATGCTTCTTGCTCTAAAGCAGAGTGTGATCCATGGATGAGAACTCTGTTGTGTGTTTCCCTTAAGAAATGAAGTTAAATCCCTGGCTCTGAGTCTTCCTACAAGCAAGACTTCGTTTCAGTTAAGGGCAGTTACTTTACAGCTCAAACGAACTACATCGTTCACGAAGCTCACACGTTTCTCATCTTAACTGAGAAGCATTGGAGGTTAGAGGACCTTTGCTTTGTATCAATTTCAAGCAGAGTTGAAGTAGATATGATCTGTATGTATAGGAAACACGGTTCTTTTCTTCTGAGCACAGTCACATTTCCTTCTGTATTAGAGACTCTAGAAAGCAAGAGCGTGATTCTTGCTCCAAAGCAGAGTGTGATGCATGGATGAAAACTGTGTTGTGTGTTTCCCTTCAGAAATGGATTTAAATCCCAGGCTCTGAGTCTTCCTACAAGCAAGACTTTATTTTAGGTAAGGGCAGTCACTTTTCAGATCAACCGAACTACATCGTTCAGGAAGCTCTCACGTTTCACATCTTAACTGAAAACATTGGATGTTAGAGGACCAGTGCTTTTTATAAGTTTCAGAAGCAGAGTTGGACTTGATATGATACATATGTGTAGGAAACACCGTTCATTTGTTCTCAGGACACTCAAGTTTCCTGCTCTCTTAGAGATTCTAGAAAGCTAGAGCGTGCTTCTTGCTCTAAAGCAGAGTGTGATCAATGGATGAGAACTCTGTTGTGTGTTTCACTTCAGAAATGGAGTTAAATCCCAGGCTCTGAGTCTTCCTACAAACAAGACTTCGTTTCAGGTAAGAGCAGTTACTTTACAGCTCAAACCAACTACATCGTTCACGAAGCTCACATGTTTCTCATCTTAACTGACAAGCATTGGATGTTAGGGGACCAGTGCTTTGTATCAGTTGCAGAAGCAGCGTTGCACTAGTTATGATGCGTTGTGAAGGAAACACCGTTCTTTTGTTGCCAGCACACTCATGTTTCCTGCTGTCTTAGAGACTCTGGAGTGGAAGAGCAAGCTTCTTGCTCTAAAGCAGAGTGTGATCCATGGATGAGAACGATTCTGTGTGTTTCCCTTCAGAAATGGAGTTAAATCCCAGGCTCTGTGTCTTCCTACCATCAAGACTTCGTTTCAGGTAAGGGCAGTCACTTTTCAGCTCAAACAAACTACATCGATCACAAAGCTCACACGTTTCTCATCTAACCTGACAGCATTGGATGTTAGAGGACCTGTGATTTGTTTCAGTTTCAGAAGCAGAGTTGGACTAGATATAGTCGGTATATGTAGGAAACACCGTTCTTTGTTCTGAGCACACTCAAGTTTCCTGAGGTATTAGAGAATCTATAAAGTTATAGCATGCTTCTTGCTCTAAAGCAGAGTGTGAACAATGGATGAAAACTCTACTGTGTGTTTCCCTTCAGAAATGGAGTTACATCGCAGGCTCTGAGTCTTCCTACAAAAAGACTTCGTGTCAGGTAAGGGCTTTTACTTTACATCTCAAACAAACTACATCGTTCACAAAGATCACACGTTTGTCATCTTAAATGACAAGCATTGGATGTTAGAGGACCTGTGCTTTGTATCAATTTCAGAGTCAGAGTTCGACTAGATATGGTCCGTATGTGTAGGAAACACCGTTCTTTTGTTCTCAGCACACTCATGTTTCCTGCTGTCTTAGAGACTCTAGAAAGCAAGATCGTGCTTCTTGCTCTAAAGCAGAGTGAGATCAATGGTTGAGAACTCTGCTGTGTGTTTCACTTCAGAAATGGAGTTAAATCCCAGGCTCTGAGTCTTCCTACAAGCAAGACTTTGTTTCATTTAAGGGCAGTTACTTTACAGCTCAAACGAACTACATCGTTCACAAAGCTCACACGTTTCTCATCTTAACTGAAAAGCATCGGATGTTAGAGGACCAGTGCTTTGTATCAGTTTCAGAAGCAGAGTTGGACTAGATATGGTCCATATGTGTAGGAAACACCGTTCTTTTGTTCTGAGCACACTCAAGTTTCCTGCTGTATTAGAGATTCTAGAAAGCAAGAGCATTCTTCTCGCTGTAAAGCAGAGTGTGATCCATGGATGAGTACTATGCTGTGTGTTTCCCTTCAGAAATGGAGTTAAATCCCAGGCTCTGAGTCTTCCTACAAGCAAGACTTCGATTCAAGTAAGGGCAGATACTTTACAGCTCAAATGAACTACATCATTCACGAAGCTCACACGATTCTCATCTTAACTGACAAGCATTGGATGTTAGACGACCTGTGATTTGTATCAATTTCAGAGGCAGAGTTGGACTAGATATGGTCTGTATGTGTAGGAAACACCGTTCTTTTGTTATGAGGACACTCAAGTTTCCTGCTGTATTAGAGAATCTAGAAAGCAAGTGTGTGCTTCTTGCCCTAAAGCAGAGTGTGATCCATGGATGAGAACTATGCTGTGTGTTTCCCTTTGGAAATGGAGATAAAACCTATGCGCTGTGTTTCCTACAAGCACAACTTTGTTTCAGGTAAGGGCAGTCACTTTTCAGCTCAAACGAACTACATCGTTCACCAAGCTCACATGTTTCTCATCTTAAATGACAAGCATTGGATGTTAGTGGACCAGTGCTTTGTATCAGTTTCAGAATCAGAGTTCAACTAGATATGGCCAGTATGTGTAGGGAACACTGTTCTTATGTTCTGAGCACACTCATATTTCCTGCTGTATTAGACACTCTTGAAAGCAAGAGCGTGCTTCTTGCTCTAAAGCAGAGTGTGATCCAAGGATGAGAACTTTGTTGTGTGTTTCCCTTCAGAAATGGAGTTAAACCCCAGGCTCTGTGTCTATGTACAAGCAAGACTTCGTTTCAAGTAAAGGCAGTCACTTTTCAGCTCAAACGAATTACATCGTTCACGAAGCTCACACGTTTCTCATCTTTACTGACAATCATTGAATGTTAGAGGACCATTGCTTTGTATCAGTTTCAGAAGAAGAGTTGGACTAGATATGGTCCGTATGTGTCGGAAACACCGTTCATTGGTTCTCAGCACACTCAAGTTTCCTGCTGTCTTAGAGAATGTAGAAAGCTACAGCGTGCTTCTTGCTTTAAAGCAGAGTGTGATCAATGGATGAGAACTCTGTTGTGTGTTTCACTTCAGAAATGGAGTTAAATCCCTGGCTCTGAGTCTTCCTACATGTAAGATTTCGATTCAATAAGGGCAGTTACTTTACAGCTCAAACGAACTCCATCATTCACAAAGCTCACACGTTTCTCATCTTAACTGACAAGCTTCGGATGTTAGAGGACCAATGCTCTGTATCAGTTTCAGAAGCAGAATTGGACTAGATATGGTCCATATGTGTAGGAAACACCGTTCTTTTGTTCTGAGCATACTCGGGTTTCCTGCTGTCTTAGAGACTCTGGAAAGCAAGAGCGTGCTTCTTGCTCTAAAGCAGAGTGTGATCAATGGATGAGAACTCTGCTGTGTGCTTCACTTCAGAAATGGAGTTAAATCCCAGGCTCTGAGTCTTCCTACAAGCAAGACTTCGATTCAAGTAAGGGCGGTCACTTTTCAGCTCAAACGAACTACATCGTTCACGAAGCTCACACGCTTCTCATCTTAACTGGCAAGCATTGAATGTTAGAAGACCATTGCTTTGTATCAGTTTCAGGAGCAGAGTTGGACTAGATATGGTCCGTATGTGTCGGAAACACTGTTTTTTTGTTTTCAGCACACTCACGTTTCCTGCTGTCTTAGAGAGTCTAGAAAGCAAGAGCGTGCTTCTTGCTTTAAAGCAGAGTGTGATCAACGAATGAGAACTCTGTTGTGGGTTTCCCTTCAAAAATGGAGTTAAATCCCTGGCTCTGAGTCTTCAAACAAGCAAGATTTCGTTTCAGGTAAGGGCAGTCACTTTTCAACTCAAATGAATTACATCATTCACGAAGCGCACACGTTTTTCATCTTAACTGACAAGCATTGAATGTTAGAGGACCATTGCTTGGTATGAGTTTCAGAAGCAGAGTTGGACTAGATATGGTCCATATGTGTTGGAAACATTGCTCTTTTGTTCTGAGCACACTCAAGTTTCCTGCTGTATTAGAGAATCTAGAAAGCAAGAGTGTGCTTCTAGCCCTAAAGCAGAGTGTGATCAATGGATGAGAACTATGCTGTGTGTTTCCCTTCGGAAATGGAGTTAAATAATATGCTTGGTGTCTTCCTACAAGAACTCCTTTGTTTCAGGTAAGGGCAGTCACTTTTCAGCTCAAACGAACTACATCGTTCACGAAGCTCACATGTTTCTCATCTTAAATGACAAGCATTGGATGTTAGAGGACCAGTGCTTTGTATCAGTTTCAGAATCAGAGTTGGAGTAGATATGGCCTGTATGTGTAGGAAACACCATTCTTTTGTTCTGAGCACACTCAAGTTTCCTGCTGTATTAGACACTCTAGAAAGCAAGAGCGTTCTTCTTGCTCTAAAGCAGAGTGTGATCCATGGATGATAACTGTGTTGTGTGTTTCCCTTCAGAAATGCAGTTAAACCCCACGCCCTGTGTCTTCCTACATGCAAGACTTCATTTCAGGTAAGGGCAGTCACTTTTCAGCTCAAACGGACTACATCGTTCACGAAGCTCACAGGTTCCTCATCTTAACTGACAAGCATCGGATGTTAGAGGACCAGTGCTTTGTATCAGTTTCAGAAGCAGAGTTGTACTAGATATGGTCCATATATGTAGGAAACCCCTTTCTTTTGTTCTGAGCACGCTCAGGTTATCTGTTGTCTTAGAGTCTCTGGAAAGCAAGAGCGTGCTTCTTGCTCTAAAGCAGAGTGTGATCAATGGATGAGAACTCTGCTGTGTGTTTCACTTCAGAAATGGAGTTAAATCCCAGGCTCTGAGTCTTCCTACAAGCACGACTTCGTTTCATTTAAGGGCAGTTACTTTACAGCTCAAACAAACTACATCGTTCACAAAGCTCACACGTTTCTCATCTTAACTGAAAAGCATCGGATGTTAGAGGACCAGTGCTTTTTATCAGTTTCAGAAGCAGAGTTGGACTAGATATGGTCCATATGTGTAGGAAACACCGTTGTTTTGTTCAGAGCACACTCAGGTTTCCTGCTGTCTTAGAGACTCTGGAAAGCAAGTGCGTGCTTCTTGCTCTAAAGTAGAGTGTGATCAATGGATGAGAACTCTGCTGTGTCTTTCACTTCAGAAATGGAGTTAAATCCCAGGCTCTGAGTCTTTCTACAAGCAAGACTTAGTTTCATTTAAGGGCAGTTACTTTACAGCTCAAATGAACTACATCGTTCACGAAGCTCACACGTTTCTCATCTTAACTCACAAGCATTGGATGTTAGAGGACCCGTGCAGAGTTGGACTAGATATGGTCCATATGTGTAAGAAACACCGTTCTTTTGTTCTGAGCACACTCATGTTTCCTGCTGTATTAGAGACTCTAGAAAGGAAGAGCGTGCTGTTTGCTCTAAAGCAGAGTGTGATCCATGGATGAGAACTATGTTGTGTGTTTCCCTTCAGAAATGGAGTTAAACCCCAGGCTCTGAGTCTTCCTACAAGCAAGACTTCGTTACAAGTAAAGGCAGTCACTTTTCAGCTCAAACGAATTACCTCGTTCACGAAGCTCACACGTTTCTCATCTTAACTGACAAGCATTGAATGTTAGAGGACCATTGCTTTGTATCAGTTTCAGAAGCAGAGTTGGACTAGATATGGTCCGTATGTGTCGGAAACACCGTTCGTTTGTTCTGAGCACACTCAGGTTTCCTGCTGTCTTAGAGACTCTGGAAAGCAAGTGCGTGCTTCTTGCTCTAAAGCAGAGTGTGATCAACGGATGAGAACTCTGCTGTGTGTTTCACTTCAGAAATGGAGTTAAATCCCTGGCTCTGAGTCTTCCTACAAGCAAGACTTCGTTTCAGGTATGGACAGTCACTTTTCAGCTCAAATGAACTACATCGTTCACGAAGATCACACGTTTCTCATCTTATCAGACAAGCATTGGATGTTAGAGGACCAGTGCTTTGTATCAGTTTCAGAAGTAGAGTTTGAATAGATATTTTCCGTATGTGTAGAAAACACCGTTCTGTTGTTCTGAGCACACTCATGTTCCCTGCTGTATTAGAGAATCTAGAAAGGAAGAGCGTGCTGTTTGCTCTAAAGCAGAGTGTGATCCATGGATGAGAACTATGTTGTGTGTTTCCCTTCAGAAATGGAGTTAAACCCCAGGCTCTGAGTCTTCCTACCAGCAAAACTTCGTTACAAGTAAAGGCAGTCACTTTTCAGCTCAAACGAATTACATCATTCACGAAGCTCACACGTTTGTCATCTTAACTGACAAGCATTGGATGTTAGAGGACCTGTGGTTTCTTTCAGTTTCAGAAGCAGAGTTGAACTGGATATGGTCAGTATGTGTAGGAAACACTGTTCTTTTGTTCTGAGCACACTCAATTTCCTGCTGTATTAGAGATTCTAGAAAGCAAGAGCGTTCTTCTTGCTCTAAAGCAGAGTGTGATCCATGGAAGAGAACTATGCTGTGTGTTTCCCTTCAGAAATGGAGTTAAATAACAGGCTCTGAGTCTTCCTACAAGCAAGACTTCGATTCAAGTAAGGGCAGTTACTTTACAGCTCAAACGAACTACATTGTTCATGAAGCTCAAACATTTCTCATCTTAACTGACAATATTTGGATGTTAATGCACCTGTGCTTTGTATCAATTTCAGAGGCAGAGTTGCACTAGATATGGTCTGTATGTGTAGGAAACACCGTACTTTTGTTATGAGCACACTCAAGTTTCCTGCTACATTAGAAAATCTAGAAAGCAAGAGTGTGCTTCTTGCCCTAAAGTAGAGTGTGATCCATTGATGAGAACTATGCTGTGTGTTTCCCTTAGGAAATGATGTTAATTCCTATGATCTGTGTATTCCTACAAGCACTACTTTGTTTCAGGTAAGGGCAGTCACTTTTCAGCTCAAACGAACTCCATCGTTCACGAAGCTCACACGTTTCTCATCTTAACTCACAAGCATCGGATGTAAGAAGAACAGTGCTTTGTATCAGTTTCAGAAGATGAGTTGGACTAGATATGGTCCATATGTGTAGGAAACACCGATCTTTTGTTCTGAGCACACTCAGGTTTCCTGCTGAATTAGAGACTCTGGAAAGCAAGAGCGTACTTAATGCTCTAAAGCAGAGTGTGATCAATGGATGAGAACTCTGCTGTGTGTTTCACTTCAGAAATGGAGTAAAATGCCTGGCTCTGAGTCTTCCTACAAGCAAGACTTCGTTTCAGGTAAGGGCAGTCACTTTTCAGCTCAAATGAACTACAACGTTCACGAAGCTCACACGTTTCTCATCTTAACAGACAAGCATTGGATGTTAAGGACCAGTGCTTTGTATCAGTTTCAGAAGCAGAGTTTGAATAGATATTTTCCGTATGTGTAGGAAACACCGTTCTTTGTTCTGAGCACACTCATGTTTCCTGCTGTCTTAGAGAATCTAGAAAGCTAGAGCAGGCTTCTTGCTTTAAAGCAGAGTGTGATCAATGGATGAGAACTCTGTTGTGTGTTTCACTTCAGATATGGAGTAAAATCCCTGGCTCTGAGTCTTCCTACAAGGAAGACTTCAATGCAATATGGGCAGTTACTTTACAGCTCAAACGAACTCCATCGTTCACGAAGCTCCCACGTTTCTCATCTTAACTGACAAGTATCGGATGTTAGAGGACCAGTGCTTTGTATCAGTTTCAGAAGCACAGTTGGACTAGATATGGTCCATATGTGTAGGAAACACCGTTCTTTTGTTCTGAGCACACTCAGGTTTCCTGCTGTCTTAGAGACTCTGGAAAGCAAGAGCGTCCTTTTTGCTCTAAAGCAGAGTGTGATCAATGGATGAGAACTCGGCTCTGTGTTTCACTTAGAAATGGAGTTAAATCCCAGGCTCTGAGTCTTCCTACAAGGAAGACTTCCATTCAAGTAAGGGCAGTTCCTTTACAGCTCAAACGAACTCCATCGTTCACGAAGCTCACACGTTTCTCATCTTAACTGACAAGCATTGGATGTTAGAGGACCAGTGCTTTGTATCAGTTTCCGAAGCAGAGTTGTACTAGATATGGTACGTATGTGTAGGAAACACCGTTCTTTTGTTCTCAGCACACTCAGGTTTCCTGCTGTCTTAGAGACTCTAGAAAACCAGAGCGTGCTTATTGCTCTAAAGCAGAGTGAGATCTATATATGAAAACTCTGCTGTGTGTTTCACTTCAGAAATGGAGTTAAATCCCTGGCTCTGAGTCTTCCTACAAGCAAGACTTCGTTTCAGGTAAGGGCAGTTACTTTAAAGCTCAGACGAATTACATCATTCACAATGCTTACACATTTCTCATCTTAACTGACAAGCACTGGATGTTAGAGGACCTGTGGTTTCTTTCAGTTTCAGAAGCAGAGTAGAACTAGATAAGGCCCGTATGTGTAGGAAACACCGTGCTTTTGTTCTGAGCACATTCAAGTTTAATGCTGTATTAGAGACTCTAGAAAGCAAGAGCATGCTTCTTGCTCTAAAGCAGGGTGTGATCAATGGATGAGAACTCTGTTGTGTGTTTCACTTCAGTAATGGAGTTAAATCTCTGGCTCTGAGTCTTACTAAAAGCAAGACTTCGGTTCAGGTAAGGGCAGTTACTTTACAGCTCAAACGAACTACAACGTTCACGAAGCTCACACGTTTCCCATCTTAGCTGACAAGCATTGAATGTTAGAGGACCTGTGCTTTGTATCAGTTTCAGAAGCAGAGTTGGACTATATATGGTCTGTATGTGTTGGAAACACAGTTCTTTTGTTCTGAGCACACTCACGTTTTCTGTTGTCTTAGAGACTCTAGAAAGCAAGAGAGTGCTTCTTGCTCTAAAGCAGAGTTTGATCCGTGGATGAGAACTATGCTGTGTGTTTCCCTTCAGAAATAGAGTTAAATCCCAGGCTCTGTGTTTTCCTACTAGCAAGACATCGTTTCAGGTTAGGGCATTCACATGTAAGCTCAAATTACCTACTTTGTTCACGAAACTCACACGTTTCTCATCTTAAATGACAAGCATTGGATGTTAGACGACCAGTGCTTTTTATCAGTTTCAGAAGCAGAGTTGAACTACATATGGCCCGTATATGTAGGAAGCGCCGTTTTTAGATCTGAGCACACTCATGTTTCCTGCTGTATTAGAGACTCTAGAAAGCAAGAGCGTGCTTCTTGCTCTAAAGCAGAGTGTGATCAATGGATGAGAACTCTGTTGTGTGTTTCACTTCAGAAATGGAGTTAAATCCCTGGCTCTGAGTCTTCCTACAAGCAAGACTTCATTTCAGGTAAGGGCAGTTACTTTACAGCTCAAACGAACTACATCGTTCACAAAGCTCACACATTTCTCATCTAAACTGAGAAGCATTGGATGTTCGAGGACCTTTGGTTTGTATCAATTTCAAGCAGAGTTGAACTAGATATGGTCCGTATGTATAGGAAACACTGTTCTTTTCTTCTGAGCACACTCACGTTTCCTGCTGTATTAGAAAATCTAGAAAGAAAGAGCATGCTTCTTACTTTAAAGCAGATTGTGATCCATGGATGAGAAATGTGTTGTGTGTTTCCCTTCAGAAATGGTGTTAAACACCAGCCTCTGAGTCTTCCTACTAACAAGACTTCGTTTCACGTAAGGGCAGTCACTTTTCATCTCAAACGAACTACATCGTTCATGAAGCTCGCACATTTCTCATCTAAACTGACAAGCATTGGATATTAGAAGACCTCTGGTTTGTTTCAGTTTCAGAAGCAGAGATGAACTAGATATGGTCCGTATATGTACGAAACACCGTTCTTGCTTTCTGAGCACACTCAGGTTTCCTGCTGTATTAGAGATTCTAGAAAGCAAGAGCGTTCTTCTTGCTCTAAAGCAGAGTGTGATCCATGGATGAGAACTATGCTGTGTGTTTCCCTTCAGAAATGGAGTTAAATCCCAGGCTCTGAGTCTTCCTATAAACAAGACATCGATTCACGTAAGGGCAGTTAATTTTCAGCTCAAAAAACTACATCGTTCACGAAGCTCACACGTTTCTCATCTTAACTGACAAGCATTGGATGTTAGAGAACCTGTGCTTTGTAACAATTTCAGAGGCAGAGTTGGACTAGATATGGTCCGTATGTGTAGGAAACACCGTTGTTTTTTACTCATCACACTCATGTTTCCTGCTGTCTTAGAGACTCTAGAAAGCAACAGCGTGCTTCTTTCTCTAAAGCAGAGTGTGATCTATATATGCGAACTCTGCTGTGTGTTTCACTTCAGAAATGGAGTTAAATCCCAGGCTCTGAGTCTTCCTACAAGCAAGACTTCGAATCAGGTAAGGGCATTTACTTTACAGCTGAATTGAATTACATCGTTCACGATTCTCACATATTTCTCATCTTAACTGACAATCATCAGATGTTAGAGTACCAGTGCTTTGTATCAGTTTCAGAAGGAGAGTTGGACTAGATATGGTCCGTATGTGTAGGAAACACCGTTCTTTTGTTCTCAGCACACTCAGGTTTCCTGCTATCTTAGAGACTCTAGAAAGCAAGAGCGTGCTTATTGCTCTAAAGCAGAGTGTGATCTATATATGAGAACTCTGCTGTGAGTTTCACTTCAGAAATGGAGTTAAATCCCAGGCTCTGAGTCTTCCTACAAGCAAGACTTCGTTTCAGGTAAGGGCAGTTACTTTACAGCTCAATCGAATTACATCGTTCACGATGCTCACACATTTCTCATCTTAACTGAGAAGCATTGGATGTTGGAGGACCTGTGGTTTCTTTCAGTTTCAGAAGCAGAGTTGAACTAGATATGGTCCGTATGTGTAGGAAACACTGTTCTTTTGTTCTGAGCACACTCAAGTTTCCTGCTGTATTAGAGATTCTAGAATGCAAGGGCATTCTTCTTGCTCTAAAGCAGAGTGTGATCCATGGATGGCAACTATGCTGTTTGTTTCCCTTCAGAAATGGAGTTAAATCCCAGGCTCTGAGTCTTCCTACAAGCAAGACTTCGTTTCAGGTAAGGGCAGTTACTTAACAGCTCAAACGAATTACATTGTTCACGATGCTCACACATTTCTCATCTTAACTGAGAAGCATTGGATGTTAGAGGACCTGTGGTTTCTTTCAGTTTCAGAAGCAGAGTAGAACTAGATAAGGCCGGTATGTGTAGGAAACACCGTGCTTTTGTTATGAGCACACTCAAGTTTCCAGCTATATTAGAGAATCTAGAATGCAAGAGTGTGCTTCTTGTCCTAAAGCAGAGTGTGATCCATGGATGAGAACTATGATGTGTGTTTCCCTTAGGAAATGGTGTTAATTCCTATGCTCTGTGTCTTCCTACAAGCACTACTTTGTTTCAGGTAAGGCAGTTACTTTACAGCTCAAACGAACTACATCGTGCACGAAGCTCACATGTTTCTCATCTTAACTGACAAGCATTGGATTTTAGAGGACCAGTGCTTTGTATCAGTTTCAGAAGCAGCGTTGGAGTAGATATGGTCCGTATGTGTAGGAAACACCGTTCATTTTTTCTCAGCACACCCAATTTTCCTGTTGTCTTAGAGACTCTAGAAAGCTAGAGCGTGCTTCTTGCTCTAAAGCAGGGTGTGATCAATGGACGAGAACTCTGCTGTGTGTTTCACTTCAGAAATGGAGTTAAATCCCTGGCTCTGAGTCTTCCTACAAGCAAGACTTCGGTTCAGGTAAGGGCAGTTACTTTACAGCTCAAACGAACTACATCATTCACGTACCTCACACGTTTCTCATCTTAACTGACAAGCATTGGATGTTAGAGGACCAGTGCTTTGTATCAGTTTCAGAAGCAGATTTGGACTAGATATCGTTGGTATGTTTAGGAAACACCGTTCTTTTCTTCTGAGCACACTCAAGTTTCCTGCTGTATTAGACACTCTGGAAATAAGAGCGTGCTTCTTGCTCTAAAGCAGAGTGTGATCCATGGATGAGAACTGTGTTGTGTGTTTCCCTTCAGATATTGAGTTAAACCCCACGCCCTGTGTCTTCCTACATTCAAGACTTCGTTTCAGGTAAGGGCAGTCACTTTTCAGCTCAAACGAACTCCATCGTTCACGAAGCTCACACGTTTCTCATCTTAACTGACAAGCATCGGATTATAGAGGACCAGTGCTTTGTATCAGTTTCAGAAGCAGCGTTGGACTAGATATGGTCCATATGTGTAGGAAACACCGTTCATTTTTTCTCAGCACACCCAATTTTCCTGCTGTCTTAGAGACTCTAGAAAGCTAGAGTGCGCTTCTTGCTCTAAAGCAGGGTGTGATCAATGGATGAGAACTCGGCTCTGTGTTTCACTTCAGAAATGGAGTTAAATCTCTGGCTCTGTGTCTTACTAAAAGCAAGACTTCGGTTCAGGTAAGGGCAGTTACTTTACAGCTCAAACGAACTACAACGTTCACGAAGCTCACACGTTTCCCATCTTAACTGACAAGCATTGAATGTTAGAGGACCAGTGCTTTGTATCAGTTTCAGAAGCAGAGTTGAACTACATATGGCCCGTATATGTAGGAAGCGCCGTTTTTAGATCTGAGCACACTCATGTTTCCTGCTGTATTAGAGACTCTAGAAAGCAAGAGCGTGCTTCTTGCTCTAAAGCAGAGTGTGATCAATGGATGAGAACTCTGTTGTGTGTTTCACTTCAGAAATGGAGTTAAATCCCTGGCTCTGAGTCTTCCTACAAGCAAGACTTCATTTCAGGTAAGGGCAGTTACTTTACAGCTCAAACGAACTACATCGTTCACAAAGCTCACACATTTCTCATCGAAACTGAGAAGCATTGGATGTTCGAGGACCTTTGGTTTGTATCAATTTCAAGCAGAGTTGAACTAGATATGGTCCGTATGTATAGGAAACACTGTTCTTTTCTTCTGAGCACACTCACGTTTCCTGCTGTATAAAAAAATCTAGAAAGAAAGAGCATGCTTCTTACTTTAAAGCAGAGTGTGATACATGGATGAGAACTATGCTGTGTGTTTCCCTTCAGAAATGGAGTTAAATCCCAGGCTCTGAGTCTTCCTATAAACAAGACATCGATTCACGTAAGGGCAGTTAATTTTCAGCTCAAAAAACTACATCGTTCACGAAGCTCACACGTTTCTCATCTTAACTGACAAGCATTGGATGTTAGAGAACCTGTGCTTTGTAACAATTTCAGAGGCAGAGTTGGACTAGATATGGTCCGTATGTGTAGGAAACACCGTTGTTTTTTACTCATCACACTCATGTTTCCTGCTGTCTTAGAGACTCTAGAAAGCAACAGCGTGCTTCTTGCTCTAAAGCAGAGTGTGATCTATATATGCGAACTCTGCTGTGTGTTTCACTTCAGAAATGGAGTTAAATCCCAGGCTCTGAGTCTTCCTACAAGCAAGACTTCGAATCAGGTAAGGGCAGTTACTTTAGAGCTGAATTGAATTACATCGTTCACGATTCTCACATATTTCTCATCTTAACTGACAATCATCAGATGTTAGAGTACCAGTGCTTTGTATCAGTTTCAGAAGGAGAGTTGGAGTAGATATGGTCCGTATGTGTAGGAAACACCGTTCTTTTGTTCTCAGCACACTCAGGTTTCCTGCTATCTTAGAGACTCTAGAAAGCAAGAGCGTGCTTATTGCTCTAAAGCAGAGTGTGATCTATATATGAGAACTCTGCTGTGAGTTTCACTTCAGAAATGGAGTTAAATCCCAGGCTCTGAGTCTTCCTACAAGCAAGACTTCGTTTCAGGTAAGGGCAGTTACTTTACAGCTCAATCGAATTACATCGTTCACGATGCTCACACATTTCTCATCTTAACTGAGAAGCATTGGATGTTGGAGGACCTGTGGTTTCTTTCAGTTTCAGAAGCAGAGTTGAACTAGATATGGTCCGTATGTGTAGGAAACACTGTTCTTTTGTTCTGAGCACACTCAAGTTTCCTGCTGTATTAGAGATTCTAGAATGCAAGGGCATTCTTCTTGCTCTAAAGCAGAGTGTGATCCATGGATGGCAACTATGCTGTTTGTTTCCCTTCAGAAATGGAGTTAAATCCCAGGCTCTGAGTCTTCCTACAAGCAAGACTTCGTTTCAGGTAAGGGCAGTTACTTAACAGCTCAAACGAATTACATCGTTCACGATGCTCACACATTTCTCATCTTAACTGAGAAGCATTGGATGTTAGAGGACCTGTGGTTTCTTTCAGTTTCAGAAGCAGAGTAGAACTAGATAAGGCCGGTATGTGTAGGAAACACCGTGCTTTTGTTATGAGCACACTCAAGTTTCCTGCTATATTAGAGAATCTAGAATGCAAGAGTGTGCTTCTTGTCCTAAAGCAGAGTGTGATCCATGGATGAGAACTATGATGTGTGTTTCCCTTAGGAAATGGTGTTAATTCCTATGCTCTGTGTCTTCCTACAAGCACTACTTTGTTTCAGGTAAGGCAGTTACTTTACAGCTCAAACGAACTACATCGTGCACGAAGCTCACATGTTTCTCATCTTAACTGACAAGCATTGGATTTTAGAGGACCAGTGCTTTGTATCAGTTTCAGAAGCAGCGTTGGAGTAGATATGGTCCGTATGTGTAGGAAACACCGTTCATTTTTTCTCAGCACACCCAATTTTCCTGTTGTCTTAGAGACTCTAGAAAGCTAGAGCGTGCTTCTTGCTCTAAAGCAGGGTGTGATCAATGGACGAGAACTCTGTTGTGTGTTTCACTTCAGAAATGGAGTTAAATCCCTGGCTCTGAGTCTTCCTACAAGCAAGACTTCGGTTCAGGTAAGGGCAGTTACTTTACAGCTCAAACGAACTACATCATTCACGTACCTCACACGTTTCTCATCTTAACTGACAAGCATTGGATGTTAGAGGACCAGTGCTTTGTATCAGTTTCAGAAGCAGATTTGGACTAGATATCGTTGGTATGTTTAGGAAACACCGTTCTTTTCTTCTGAGCACACTCAAGTTTCCTGCTGTATTAGACACTCTGGAAAGCAAGAGCGTGCTTCTTGCTCTAAAGCAGAGTGTGATCCATGGATGAGAACTGTGTTGTGTGTTTCCCTTCAGATATTGAGTTAAACCCCACGCCCTGTGTCTTCCTACATTCAAGACTTCGTTTCAGGTAAGGGCAGTCACTTTTCAGCTCAAACGAACTCCATCGTTCACGAAGCTCACACGTTTCTCATCTTAACTGACAAGCATCGGATTATAGAGGACCAGTGCTTTGTATCAGTTTCAGAAGCAGCGTTGGACTAGATATGGTCCGTATGTGTAGGAAACACCGTTCATTTTTTCTCAGCACACCCAATTTTCCTGCTGTCTTAGAGACTCTAGAAAGCTAGAGTGCGCTTCTTGCTCTAAAGCAGGGTGTGATCAATGGATGAGAACTCGGCTCTGTGTTTCACTTCAGAAATGGAGTTAAATCTCTGGCTCTGTGTCTTACTAAAAGCAAGACTTCGGTTCAGGTAAGGGCAGTTACTTTACAGCTCAAACGAACTACAACGTTCACGAAGCTCACACGTTTCCCATCTTAACTGACAAGCATTGAATGTTAGAGGACCAGTGCTTTGTATCAGTTTCAGAAGCAGAGTTGGACTATATATGGTCTGTATGTGTTGGAAACACCGTTCTTTTGTTCTCAGCACACTCACGTTTTCTGTTGTCTTAGAGACTCTAGAAAGCAAGAGCGTGCTTCTTGTTCTAAAGCAGAGTGTGATCAATGGATGAGAACTCTGTTGTGTGTTTCACTTCAGGAATGGAGTTAAATCCCTGGCTCTGAGTCTTCCTACAAGCAAGACTTCATTTCAGGTAAGGGCAGTTGCTTTACAGCTCAAACGAACTACATCGTTCACAAAGCTCACACATTTCTCATCTAAACTGAGAAGCATTGGATGTTCGAGGACCTTTGGTTTGTATCAATTTCAAGCAGAGTTGAACTAGATATGGTCCGTATGTATAGAAAGCACCGTTCTTTTCTTCTGAGCACACTCACGTTTCCTGCTGTATTAGAGAATCTAGAAAGAAAGAGCATGCTTCTTACATTAAAGCAGATTGTCATCCATGGATGAGAAATGTGTTGTGTGTTTCCCTTCAGAAATGGTGTTAAACACCAGGCTCTGAGTCTTCCTACAAACAAGACTTCGTTTCAGGTAAGGGCAGTCACTTTTCATCTCAAACGAACTACATCGTTCATGAAGCTCACACATTTCTCATCTAAACTGACAAGCATTGGATGTTAGAAGACCTCTGGTTTGTTTCAGTTTCAGAAGCAGAGATGAACTAGATATGGTCCGTATATGTACGAAACACCGTTCTTGCTTTCTGAGCACACTCAGGTTTCCTGCTGTATTAGAGATTCTAGAAAGCAAGAGCGTTCTTCTTGCTCTAAAGCAGAGTGTGATCCATGGATGAGAACTATGCTGTGTGTTTCCCTTCAGAAATGGAGTTAAATCCCAGGCTCTGAGTCTTCCTATAAACAAGACATCGATTCAAGTAAGGGCAGTTACTTTACAGCTCAAAGGAACTACATCATTCACGAAGCTCACACGTTTCTCATCTTAACTGACAAGCATTGGATGTTAGAGAACCTGTGCTTTGTATCAATTTCAGAGGCAGAGTTGGACTAGATATGGTCCGCATGTGTAGGAAACACCGTTGTTTTTTAGTCATCACACTCATGTTTCCTGCTGTCTTAGAGACTCTAGAAAGCAAGAGCGTGCTTCTTGCTCTAAAGCAGAGTGTGATCTATATATGCGAACTCTGCTGTGTGTTTCACTTCAGAAATGGAGTTAAATCCCAGGATCTGAGTCTTCCTACAAGCAAGACTTCGAATCAGGTAAGGGCAGTTACTTTACAGCTCAAATGAATTACATCATTCACGACTCTCACACATTTCTCATCTTAACTGAAAATCATCGGATGTTAGAGTAGCAGTGCTTTGTATCAGTTTCAGAAGGAGAGTTGGACTAGATATGGTCCGTATGTGTAGGAAACACAGTTCTTTTGTTCTCAGCACACTCAGGTTTCCTCTATCTTAGAGACTCTAGAAAGCAAGAGCGTGCTTATTGCTCTAAAGCAGAGTGTGATCTATATATGAGAACTCTGCTGTGAGTTTCACTTCAGAAATGGAGTTAAATCCCAGGCTCTGAGTCTTCCTACAAGCAAGACTTCATTTCAGGTAAGGGAAGTTACTTTACAGCTCAAATGAATTACATCGTTCACGATGCTCACACATTTCTCATCTTAACTGACAAGCATTGGATGTTGGAGGACCTGTGGTTTCTTTCAGTTTCAGAAGCAGAGTTGAACTAGATATGGTCGGTATGTGTAGGAAACACTGTTCTTTTGTTCTGAGCACACTCAAGTTTCCTGCTGTATTAGAGATTCTAGAAAGCAAGAGCATTCTTCGTGCTCTAAAGCAGAGTGTGATCCATGGATGGCAACTATGCTGTTTGTTTCCCTTCAGAAATGGAGTTAAATCCCGGGCTCTGAGTCTTCCTACAAGCAAGACTTCGTTTCAGGTAAAGGCAATTACTTAACAGCTCAAAAGAATTACATCGTTCACGATGCTCACACATTTCTCATCTTAACTGACAAGCATTGGATGTTAGAGGACCTGTGGTTTCTTTCAGTTTCAGAAGCAGAGTAGAACTAGATAAGGCCCGTATGTGTAGGAAACACCGTGCTTTTGTTATGAGCACACTCAAGTTTCCTGCTATATTAGAGAATCTAGAAAGCAAGAGTGTGCTTCTTGTTCTAAGCAGAGTGTGATCAATGGATGAGAACTATGCTGTTTGTTTCCCTTCAGAAATGGTGTTAAATCCCAGGATCTGTGTCTTCCTACAAGGAAGACTTCATTTCAGGTAAGGGTAGTCACTTTTCAGCTCAAAGGAACTACATCGTTCACGAAGCTCACACTTTTCTCATCTTAACAGACAAGCATTGGATGTTAGAGGACCAGTGCTTTGTATCAGTTTCAGAAGCAGAGTTGGACTACATATGGTCCGTATGTGTAGGAAACACCGTTCTTTTATTCTCAGCACAGTCACGTTTCCTGCTGTCTTAGAGACTCTAGAAAACAAGAGCTTACTTCTTGTTCTAAAGCAGGGTGTGATCAATGGATGAGAACTCTGTTGTGTGTTTCACTTCAGAAATGGAGTTAAATCCCTGGCTCTGAGTCTTCCTACAAGCAAGACTTCGTTTCAGGTAAGGGCAGTTACTTTACAGCTAAAACGAACTACATCATTCACGTAGCTCACATGTTTCTCATCTTAACTGACAAGCATTGGATGTTAGAGGACCAGTGCTTTGTATCAATTTCAGAAGCAGAGTTGAACTACATATGGCCCGTATATGTAGGAAACGCCATTTTTAGATCTGAGCACACATGTTTCCTGCTGTATTAGAGACTCTAGAAAGCAAGAGCGTGCTTCTTGCTCTAAAGCAGAGTGTGATCAATGGATGAGAACTCTGTTGTGTGTTTCACTTCAGGAATGGAGTTAAATCCCTGGCTCTGAGTCTTCCTACAAGCAAGACTTCATTTCAGGTAAGGGCAGTTGCTTTACAGCTCAAACGAACTACATCGTTCACAAAGCTCACACATTTCTCATCTAAACTGAGAAGCATTGGTTGTTCGAGGACCTTTGGTTTGTATCAATTTCAAGCAGAGTTGAACTAGATATGGTCCGCATGTATAGGAAGCACCGTTCTTTTCTTCTGAGCACACTCACGTTTCCTGCTGTATTAGAGAATCTAGAAAGAAAGAGCATGCTTCTTACATTAAAGCAGATTGTCATCCATGGATGAGAAATGTGTTGTGTGTTTCCCTTCAGAAATGGTGTTAAACACCAGGCTCTGAGTCTTCCTACAAACAAGACTTCGTTTCAGGTAAGGGCAGTCACTTTTCATCTCAAACGAACTACATCGTTCATGAAGCTCACACATTTCTCATCTAAACTGACAAGCATTGGATGTTAGAAGACCTCTGGTTTGTTTCAGTTTCAGAAGCAGAGATGAACTAGATATGGTCCGTATATGTACGAAACACCGTTCTTGCTTTCTGAGCACACTCAGGTTTCCTGCTGTATTAGAGATTCTAGAAAGCAAGAGCGTGCTTCTTGCTCTAAAGCAGAGTGTGATCCATGGATGAGAACTATGCTGTGTGTTTCCCTTCAGAAATGGAGTTAAACCCCACGCCCTGTGTCTTCCTACATGCAAGACTTCATTTCTGGTAAGAGCAGTCACTTTTCACCTCAAATGAACTACATCGTTCATGAAGCTCACACGTTTCTCATCTTAACTGACAAGCATAGGATGTTAGAGGACCAGTGCTTTGTATCAGTTTCAGAAGTAGAGTTTGAATAGATATTTTCCGTATGTGTAGAAAACACCGTTGTGTTGTTCTGAGCACACTCATGTTTCCTGCTGTATTAGAGAATCCAGAAAGGAAGAGCATGCTGTTTGCTCTAAAGCAGAGTGTGATCCATGGATGAGAACGATGTTGTGTGTTTCCCTTCAGAAATGGAGTTAAACCCCAGGCTCTGAGTCTTCCTACCAGCAAAACTTCATTACAAGTAAAGGCAGTCACTTTTCAGCTCAAACGAATTACATCATTCACGAAGCTCACACGTTTGTCATCTTAACTGACAAGCATTGGATGTTAGAGGACCTGTGGTTTCTTTCAGTTTCAGAAGCAGAGTTGAACTGGATATGGTCCGTATGTGTAGGAAACACTGTTCTTTTGTTCTGAGCACACTCAATTTCCTGCTGTATTAGAGATTCTAGAAAGCAAGAGCGTTCTTCTTGCTCTAAAGCAGAGTGTGATCCATGGAAGAGAACTATGCTGTGTGTTTCCCTTCAGAAATGGAGTTAAATACCAGGCTCTGAGTCTTCCTACAAGGAAGACTTCCATTCAAGTAAGGGCAGTTACTTTACAGCTCAAACGAACTACATTGTTCATGAAGCTCAAACATTTCTCATCTTAACTGACAATCTTTGGATGTTAATGCACCTGTGCTTTGTATCAATTTCAGAGGCAGAGTTGGACTAGATATGGTCCATATGTGTAGGAAACACCGTTCTTTTGTTCTGAGCACACTCAGGTTTCCTGCTGTCTTAGAGACTCTGGAAAGCAAGTGCGTGCTTCTTGCTCTAAAGCAGAGTGTGATCAATGGATGAGAACTCTGCTGTGTGTTTCACTTCAGAAATGGATTTAAATCCCAGGCTCTGAGTCTTTCTACAAGCAAGACTTAGTTTCATTTAAGGGCAGTTACTTTACAGCTCAAACGAACTACATCGTTCACGAAGCTCACACGTTTCTCATCTTAACTCACAAGCATTGGATGTTAGAGGACCTGTGCAGAGTTGGACTAGATATGGTCCATATGTGTAGGAAACACCGTTCTTTTGTTCTGAGCACACTCATGTTTCCTGCTGTATTAGAGACTCTAGAAAGGAAGAGCGTGCTGTTTGCTCTAAAGCAGAGTGTGATCCATGGATGAGAACTATGTTGTGTGTTTCCCTTCAGAAATGGAGTTAAACCCCAGGCTCTGAGTCTTCCTACAAGCAAGACTTCGTTTCAAGTAAAGGCAGTCACTTTTCAGCTCAAACGAATTACCTCGTTCACGAAGCTCACACGTTTCTCATCTTAACTGACAAGCATTGAATGTTAGAGGACCATTGCTTTGTATCAGTTTCAGAAGCAGAGTTGGACTAGATATTGTCCGTATGTGTCGGAAACACCGTTCATTTGTTCTCAGCACACTCAAGTTTCCTGCTGTCTTAGAGACTCTAGAAAGCTAGAGCAGGCTTCTTGCTTTAAAGCAGAGTGTGATCAATGGATGAGAACTCTGTGGTGTGTTTCACTTCAGAAATGGTGTTAAATCCCTGGCTCTGAGTCTTCCGACAAGAAGACTTCGATTCAAGTATGGGCAGTTACTTTACAGCTCAAACGAACTCCATTGTTCACGAAGCTCCCACGTTTCTCATCTTAACTGACAAGCATTGAATGTTAGAGGAACATTGCTTTGTATCAGTTTCACAAGCAGAGTTGGACTAGATATGGTCCATATGTGTAGGAACCACCGTTCTTTTGTTCTGAGCACACTCAGGTTTCCTGCTGTCTTAGAGACTCTGGAAAGCAAGTGCGTGCTTCTTGCTCTAAAGCAGAGTGTGATCAATGGATGAGAACTCTGGTGTGTTTAACTTCAGCAATGGAGTTAAATCCCAGGCTCTGAGTCTTCCTACAAGCAAGACTTCGTTTCATTTAAGGGCAGTTACTTTACAGCTCAAACGAACTACATCGTTCACGAAGCTCACACGTTTCTCATCTTAACTCACAAGCATTGGATGTTAGAGGACCCGTGCTTTGTATCAGTTTCAGAAGCAGAGTTGGACTAGATATGGTCCATATGTGTAGGAAACACCATTCTTTTGTTCTTAGCACACTCATGGTTCCTGCTTTATTAGAGACTCTAGAAAGGAAGAGTGTGCTGTTTGCTCTAAAGCAGAGTGTGATCCATGGATGAGAACTGTGTTGTGTGTTTCCCTTCAGAAATGGAGTTAAACCCCAGGCTCTGAGTCTTCCTACATGCAAGACTTCATTTCTGGTAAGAGCAGTCACTTTTCAGCTCAAATGAACTACATCGTTCATGAAGCTCACACGTTTCTCATCTTAACTGACAAGCATAGGATGTTAGAGGACCAGTGCTTTGTATCAGTTTCAGAAGTAGAGTTTGAATAGATATTTTCCGTATGTGTAGGAAACACCGTTCTTTTGTTCTGAGCACACTCATGTTTCCTGCTTTATTAGAGACTCTAGAAAGGAAGAGCGTGCTGTTTGCTCTAAAGCAGAGTGTGATCCATGGATGAGAACTGTGTTGTGTGTTTCCCTTCAGAAATGGAGTTAAACCCCAGGCTCTGAGTCTTCCTACAAGCAAGAATTCGTTTCATGTAAAGGCAGTCACTTTTCAGCTCAAATGAATTACATCGTTCAAGAAGCTCACACGTTTCTCATCTTAACTGACAAGCATTGGATGTTAGAGGACCAGTGCTTTGTATCAGTTTCAGAAGCAGATTTGGACTAGATATCGTTGGTATGTTTAGGAAACACCGTTCTTTTCTTCTGAGCACACTCAAGTTTCCTGCTGTATTAGACACTCTGGAAAGCAAGAGCGTGCTTCTTGCTCTAAAGCAGAGTGTGATCCATGGATGAGAACTGTGTTGTGTGTTTCCCTTCAGATATTGAGTTAAACCCCACGCCCTGTGTCTTCCTACATTCAAGACTTCGTTTCAGGTAAGGGCAGTCACTTTTCAGCTCAAACGAACTCCATCGTTCACGAAGCTCACACGTTTCTCATCTTAACTGACAAGCATCGGATTATAGAGGACCAGTGCTTTGTATCAGTTTCAGAAGCAGCGTTGGACTAGATATGGTCCGTATGTGTAGGAAACACCGTTCATTTTTTCTCAGCACACCCAATTTTCCTGCTGTCTTAGAGACTCTAGAAAGCTAGAGTGCGCTTCTTGCTCTAAAGCAGGGTGTGATCAATGGATGAGAACTCGGCTCTGTGTTTCACTAAAGAAATGGAGTTAAATCTCTGGCTCTGTGTCTTACTAAAAGCAAGACTTCGGTTCAGGTAAGGGCAGTTACTTTACAGCTCAAACGAATTACAACGTTCACGAAGCTCACACGTTTCCCATCTTAACTGACAAGCATTGAATGTTAGAGGACCAGTGCTTTGTATCAGTTTCAGAAGCAGAGTTGGACTATATATGGTCTGTATGTGTTGGAAACACCGTTCTTTTGTTCTCAGCACACTCACGTTTTCTGTTGTCTTAGAGACTCTAGAAAGCAAGAGAGTGCTTCTTGCTCTAAAGCAGAGTTTGATCCGTGGATGAGAACTATGCTGTGTGTTTCCCTTCAGAAATGGAGTTAAATCCCAGGCTCTGTGTTTTCCTACTAGCAAGACATCGTTTCAGGTTAGGGCAGTCACTCATAAGCTCAAACTACCTACATTGTTCACGAAACTCACACGTTTCTCATCTTAAATGACAAGCATTGGATGTTAGAGGACCAGTGCTTTGTATCAGTTTCAGAAGCAGAGTTGAACTACATATGGCCCGTATATGTAGGAAACGCCATTTTTAGATCTGAGCACACATGTTTCCTGCTGTATTAGAGACTCTAGAAAGCAAGAGCGTGCTTCTTGCTCTAAAGCAGAGTGTGATCAATGGATGAGAACTCTGTTGTGTGTTTCACTTCAGGAATGGAGTTAAATCCCTGGCTCTGAGTCTTCCTACAAGCAAGACTTCATTTCAGGTAAGGGCAGTTGCTTTACAGCTCAAACGAACTACATCGTTCACAAAGCTCACACATTTCTCATCTAAACTGAGAAGCATTGGATGTTCGAGGACCTTTGGTTTGTATGAATTTCAAGCAGAGTTGAACTAGATATGGTCCGTATGTATAGGAAGCACCGTTCTTTTCTTCTGAGCACACTCACGTTTCCTGCTGTATTAGAGAATCTAGAAAGAAAGAGCATGCTTCTTACATTAAAGCAGATTGTCATCCATGGATGAGAAATGTGTTGTGTGTTTCCCTTCAGAAATGGTGTTAAACACCAGGCTCTGAGTCTTCCTACAAACAAGACTTCGTTTCAGGTAAGGGCAGTCACTTTTCATCTCAAACGAACTACATCGTTCATGAAGCTCACACATTTCTCATCTAAAGTGACAAGCATTGGATGTTAGAAGACCTCTGGTTTGTTTCAGTTTCAGAAGCAGAGATGAACTAGATATGGTCCGTATATGTACGAAACACCGTTCTTGCTTTCTGAGCACACTCAGGTTTCCTGCTGTATTAGAGATTCTAGAAAGCAAGAGCGTTCTTCTTGCTCTAAAGCAGAGTGTGATCCATGGATGAGAACTATGCTGTGTGTTTCCCTTCAGAAATGGAGTTAAATCCCAGGCTCTGAGTCTTCCTATAAACAAGACATCGATTCAAGTAAGGGCAGTTACTTTACAGCTCAAAGGAACTACATCATTCACGAAGCTCACACGTTTCTCATCTTAACTGACAAGCATTGGATGTTAGAGAACCTGTGCTTTGTATCAATTTCAGAGGCAGAGTTGGACTAGATATGGTCCGCATGTGTAGGAAACACCGTTGTTTTTTAGTCATCACACTCATGTTTCCTGCTGTCTTAGAGACTCTAGAAAGCAAGAGCGTGCTTCTTGCTCTAAAGCAGAGTGTGATCTATATATGCGAACTCTGCTGTGTGTTTCACTTCAGAAATGGAGTTAAATCCCAGGATCTGAGTCTTCCTACAAGCAAGACTTCGAATCAGGTAAGGGCAGTTACTTTACAGCTCAAATGAATTACATCATTCACGACTCTCACACATTTCTCATCTTAACTGAAAATCATCGGATGTTAGAGTAGCAGTGCTTTGTATCAGTTTCAGAAGGAGAGTTGGACTAGATATGGTCCGTATGTGTAGGAAACACCGTTCTTTTGTTCTCAGCACACTCAGGTTTCCTGCTATCTTAGAGACTCTAGAAAGCAAGAGCGTGCTTATTGCTCTAAAGCAGATTGTGATCTATATATGAGAACTCTGCTGTGAGTTTCACTTCAGAAATGGAGTTAAATCCCAGGCTCTGAGTCTTCCTACAAGCAAGACTTCATTTCAGGTAAGGGAAGTTACTTTACAGCTCAAATGAATTACATCGTTCACGATGCTCACACATTTCTCATCTTAACTGACAAGCATTGGATGTTGGAGGACCTGTGGTTTCTTTCAGTTTCAGAAGCAGAGTTGAACTAGATATGGTCGGTATGTGTAGGAAACACTGTTCTTTTGTTCTGAGCACACTCAAGTTTCCTGCTGTATTAGAGATTCTAGAAAGCAAGAGCATTCTTCGTGCTCTAAAGCAGAGTGTGATCCATGGATGGCAACTATGCTGTTTGTTTCCCTTCAGAAATGGAGTTAAATCCCGGGCTCTGAGTCTTCCTACAAGCAAGACTTCGTTTCAGGTAAGGGCAATTACTTAACAGCTCAAACGAATTACATCGTTCACGATGCTCACACATTTCTCATCTTAACTGAGAAGCATTGGATGTTAGAGGACCTGTGGTTTCTTTCAGTTTCAGAAGCAGAGTAGAACTAGATAAGGCCGGTATGTGTAGGAAACACCGTGCTTTTGTTATGAGCACACTCAAGTTTCCTGCTATATTAGAGAATCTAGAAAGCAAGAGTGTGCTTCTTGTTCTAAGCAGAGTGTGATCAATGGATGAGAACTATGCTGTTTGTTTCCCTTCAGAAATGGTGTTAAATCCCAGGATCTGTGTCTTCCTACAAGGAAGACTTCATTTCAGGTAAGGGTAGTCACTTTTCAGCTCAAAGGAACTACATCGTTCACGAAGCTCACACTTTTCTCATCTTAACAGACAAGCATTGGATGTTAGAGGACCAGTGCTTTGTATCAGTTTCAGAAGCAGAGTTGGACTACATATGGTCCGTATGTGTAGGAAACACCGTTCTTTTATTCTCAGCACAGTCACGTTTCCTGCTGTCTTAGAGACTCTAGAAAACAAGAGCTTACTTCTTGTTCTAAAGCAGGGTGTGATCAATGGATGAGAACTCTGTTGTGTGTTTCACTTCAGAAATGGAGTTAAATCCCTGGCTCTGAGTCTTCCTACAAGCAAGACTTCGGTTCAGGTAAGGGCAGTTACTTTACAGCTAAAACGAACTACATCATTCACGTAGCTCACACGTTTCTCATCTTAACTGACAAGCATTGGATGTTAGAGGACCAGTGCTTTGTATCAATTTCAGAAGCAGATATGGACTAGATAACGTTGGTATGTTTAGGAAACACCGTTCTTTTCTTCTGAGCACACTCAAGTTTACTGCTGTATTAGACACTCTGGAAAGCAAGAGCGTGCTTCTTGCTCTAAAGCAGAGTGTGATCCATGGATGAGAACTGTGTTGTGTGTTTCCCTTCAGAAATTGAGTTAAACCCCACGCCCTGTGTCTTCCTACATTCAAGACTTCGTTTCAGGTAAGGGCAGTCACTTTTCAGCTCAAACGAACTCCATCGTTCACGAAGCTCACACGTTTCTCATCTTAACTGACAAGCATCGGATTATAGAGGACCAGTGCTTTGTATCAGTTTCAGAAGCAGCGTTGGACTAGATATGGTCCGTATGTGTAGGAAACCCCGTTCATTTTTTCTCAGCACACCCAATTTTCCTGCTGTCTTAGAGACTCTAGAAAGCTAAAGCGTGATTTTGCTCTAAAGCAGGGTGTGATCAATGGATGAGAACTCTGTTGTGTGTTTCACTTCAGAAATGGAGTTAAATCTCTGGCTCTGTGTCTTACTAAAAGCAAGACTTCGGTTCAGGTAAGGGCAGTTACTTTACAGCTCAAACGAACTACAACGTTCACGAAGCTCACACGTTTCCCATCTTAACTGACAAGCATTGAATGTTAGAGGACCAGTGCTTTGTATCAGTTTCAGAAGCAGAGTTGGACTATATATGGTCTGTATGTGTTGGAAACACCGTTCTTTTGTTCTCAGCACACTCACGTTTTCTGTTGTCTTAGAGACTCTAGAAAGCAAGAGAGTGCTTCTTGCTCTAAAGCAGAGTTTGATCCGTGGATGAGAACTATGCTGTGTGTTTCCCTTCAGAAATGGAGTTAAATCCCAGGCTCTGTGTTTACCTACTAGCAAGACATCGTTTCAGGTTAGGGCAGTCACTTGTAAGCTCAAACTACCTACATTGTTCACGAAACTCACACGTTTCTCATCTTAAATGACAAGCATTGGATGTTAGAGGACCAGTGCTTTGTATCAGTTTCAGAAGCAGAGTTGAACTACATATGGCCCGTATATGTAGGAAACGCCATTTTTAGATCTGAGCACACATGTTTCCTGCTGTATTAGAGACTCTAGAAAGCAAGAGCGTGCTTCTTGCTCTAAAGCAGAGTGTGATCAATGGATGAGAACTCTGTTGTGTGTTTCCCTTCAGGAATGGAGTTAAATCCCTGGCTCTGAGTCTTCCTACAAGCAAGACTTCATTTCAGGTAAGGGCAGTTGCTTTACAGCTCAAACGAACTACATCATTCACAAAGCTCACACATTTCTCATCTAAACTGAGAAGCATTGGATGTTCGAGGACCTTTGGTTTGTATCAATTTCAAGCAGAGTTGAACTAGATATGGTCCGTATGTATAGGAAGCACCGTTCTTTTCTTCTGAGCACACTCACGTTTCCTGCTGTATTAGAGAATCTAGAAAGAAAGAGCATGCTTCTTACATTAAAGCAGATTGTCATCCATGGATGAGAAATGTGTTGTGTGTTTCCCTTCAGAAATGGTGTTAAACACCAGGCTCTGAGTCTTCCTACAAACAAGACTTCGTTTCAGGTAAGGGCAGTCACTTTTCATCTCAAACGAACTACATCGTTCATGAAGCTCACACATTTCTCATCTAAACTGACAAGCATTGGATGTTAGAAGACCTCTGGTTTGTTTCAGTTTCAGAAGCAGAGATGAACTAGATATGGTCCGTATATGTACGAAACACCGTTCTTGCTTTCTGAGCACACTCAGGTTTCCTGCTGTATTAGAGATTCTAGAAAGCAAGAGCGTGCTTCTTGCTCTAAAGCAGAGTGTGATCCATGGATGAGAACTATGCTGTGTGTTTCCCTTCAGAAATGGAGTTAAACCCCACGCCCTGTGTCTTCCTACATGCAAGACTTCATTTCTGGTAAGAGCAGTCACTTTTCAGCTCAAATGAACTACATCGTTCATGAAGCTCACACGTTTCTCATCTTAACTGACAAGCATAGGATGTTAGAGGACCAGTGCTTTGTATCAGTTTCAGAAGTAGAGTTTGAATAGATATTTTCCGTATGTGTAGAAAACACCGTTGTGTTGTTCTGAGCACACTCATGTTTCCTGCTGTATTAGAGAATCCAGAAAGGAAGAGCATGCTGTTTGCTCTAAAGCAGAGTGTGATCCATGGATGAGAACGATGTTGTGTGTTTCCCTTCAGAAATGGAGTTAAACCCCAGGCTCTGAGTCTTCCTACCAGCAAAACTTCATTACAAGTAAAGGCAGTCACTTTTCAGCTCAAACGAATTACATCATTCACGAAGCTCACACGTTTGTCATCTTAACTGACAAGCATTGGATGTTAGAGGACCTGTGGTTTCTTTCAGTTTCAGAAGCAGAGTTGAACTGGATATGGTCCGTATGTGTAGGAAACACTGTTCTTTTGTTCTGAGCACACTCAATTTCCTGCTGTATTAGAGATTCTAGAAAGCAAGAGCGTTCTTCTTGCTCTAAAGCAGAGTGTGATCCATGGAAGAGAACTATGCTGTGTGTTTCCCTTCAGAAATGGAGTTAAATACCAGGCTCTGAGTCTTCCTACAAGGAAGACTTCCATTCAAGTAAGGGCAGTTACTTTACAGCTCAAACGAACTACATTGTTCATGAAGCTCAAACATTTCTCATCTTAACTGACAATCTTTGGATGTTAATGCACCTGTGCTTTGTATCAATTTCAGAGGCAGAGTTGGACTAGATATGGTCCATATGTGTAGGAAACACCGTTCTTTTGTTCTGAGCACACTCAGGTTTCCTGCTGTCTTAGAGACTCTGGAAAGCAAGTGCGTGCTTCTTGCTCTAAAGCAGAGTGTGATCAATGGATGAGAACTCTGCTGTGTGTTTCACTTCAGAAATGGAGTTAAATCCCAGGCTCTGAGTCTTTCTACAAGCAAGACTTAGTTTCATTTAAGGGCAGTTACTTTACAGCTCAAACGAACTACATCGTTCACGAAGCTCACACGTTTCTCATCTTAACTGACAAGCATTGAATGTTAGAGGACCATTGCTTTGTATCAGTTTCAGAAGCAGAGTTGGACTAGATATGGTCCGTATGTGTCGGAAACACCGTTCATTTGTTCTCAGCACACTCAAGTTTCCTGCTGTCTTAGAGACTCTAGAAAGCTAGAGCAGGCTTCTTGCTTTAAAGCAGAGTGTGATCAATGGATGAGAACTCTGTGGTGTGTTTCACTTCAGAAATGGTGTTAAATCCCTGGCTCTGAGTCTTCCGACAAGGAAGACTTCGATTCAAGTATGGGCAGTTACTTTACAGCTCAAACGAACTCCATCGTTCACGAAGCTCCCACGTTTCTCATCTTAACTGACAAGCATTGAATGTTAGAGGAACATTGCTTTGTATCAGTTTCACAAGCAGAGTTGGACTAGATATGGTCCATATGTGTAGGAACCACCGTTCTTTTGTTCTGAGCACACTCAGGTTTCCTGCTCTCTTAGAGACTCTGGAAAGCAAGTGCGTGCTTCTTGCTCTAAAGCAGAGTGTGATCAATGGATGAGAACTCTGGTGTGTTTAACTTCAGCAATGGAGTTAAATCCCAGCCTCTGAGTCTTCCTACAAGCAAGACTTCGTTTCATTTAAGGGCAGTTACTTTACAGCTCAAACGAACTACATCGTTCACGAAGCTCACACGTTTCTCATCTTAACTCACAAGCATTGGATGTTAGAGGACCCGTGCTTTGTATCAGTTTCAGAAGCAGAGTTGGACTAGATATGGTCCATATGTGTATGAAACACCATTCTTTTGTTCTGAGCACACTCATGGTTCCTGCTTTATTAGAGACTCTAGAAAGGAAGAGCGTGCTGTTTGCTCTAAAGCAGAGTGTGATCCATGGATGAGAACTGTGTTGTGTGTTTCCCTTCAGAAATGGAGTTAAACCCCAGGCTCTGAGTCTTCCTACATGCAAGACTTCATTTCTGGTAAGAGCAGTCACTTTTCAGCTCAAATGAACTACATCGTTCATGAAGCTCACACGTTTCTCATCTTAACTGACAAGCATAGGATGTTAGAGGACCAGTGCTTTGTATCAGTTTCAGAAGTAGAGTTTGAATAGATATTTTCCGTATGTGTAGGAAACACCGTTCTTTTGTTCTGAGCACACTCATGTTTCCTGCTTTATTAGAGACTCTAGAAAGGAAGAGCGTGCTGTTTGCTCTAAAGCAGAGTGTGATCCATGGATGAGAACTGTGTTGTGTGTTTCCCTTCAGAAATGGAGTTAAACCCCAGGCTCTGAGTCTTCCTACAAGCAAGAATTCGTTTCATGTAAAGGCAGTACCTTTTCAGCTCAAATGAATTACATCGTTCAAGAAGCTCACACGTTTCTCATCTTAACTGACAAGCATTGAATGTTAGAGGACCATTGCTTTGTATCAGTTTCAGAAGCAGAGTTAGACTAGATATGGTCCGTATGTGTCGGAAACACCGTTCATTTGTTCTCAGCACACTCAAGTTTCCTGCTGTCTTAGAGACTCTGGAAAGCAAGAGCGTGCATCTTGATCTAAACCAGAGTGTGATCAATGGATGAGAACTCTGTTGTGTATTTCACTTCAGAAATTTAGTAAAATCCCTGGCTCTGAGTCTTCCTACAAGCAAGACTTCGTTTCATTTAAGGGCAGTCACTTTTCAGCCCAAATGAACTACATCTTTCACGAAGCTCACACGTTTCTCATCTTAATAGACAAGCATTGGATGTTAGAGGACCAGTGCTTTGTATCAGTTTCAGAAGCAGAGTTTGAATAGATATTTTCCGTATGTGTAAGAAACACCATTCTTTTGTTCTGAGCACACTCATGTTTCCTGCTGTATTAGAGAATCCAGAAAGGAAGAGCATGCTGTTTGCTCTAAAGCAGAGTGTGATCCATGGATGAGAACTGTGTTGTTTGTTTCCCTTCAGAAATGGAGTTAAACCCCAGGCTCTGAGTCTTCCTACCAGCAAAACTTCGTTACAAGTAAAGGCAGTCACTTTTTAGCTCAAACGAATTACATCATTCACGAAGCTCACACGCTTGTCATCTTAACTGACAAGCATTGGATGTTAGAGGACCTGTGGTTTCTTTCAGTTTCAGAAGCAGAGTTGAACTGGATATGGTCCGTATGTGTAGGAAACACTGTTCTTTTGTTCTGAGCACACTCAATTTCCTGCTGTATTAGAGATTCTAGAAAGCAAGAGCGTTCTTCTTGCTCTAAAGCAGAGTGTGATCCATGGAAGAGATCTATGCTGTGTGTTTCCCTTCAGAAATGGAGTTAAATACCAGGCTCTGAGTCTTCCTACAAGGAAGACTTCCATTCAAGTAAGGGCAGTTACTTTACAGCTCAAACGAACTACATTGTTCATGAAGCTCAAACATTTCTCATCTTAACTGACAATCTTTGGATGTTAATGCACCTGTGCTTTGTATCAATTTCAGAGGCAGAGTTGCACTAGATATGGTCTGTATGTGTAGGAAACACCGTTCTTTTGTTATGAGCACACTCAAGTTTCCTGCTACATTAGAAAATCTAGAAAGCAAGAGTGTGCTTCTTGCCCTAAAGTAGAGTGTGATCCATTGATGAGAACTATGTTGTGTGTTTCCCTTAGGAAATGATGTTAATTCCTATGCTCTGTGTATTCCTACAAGCACTACTTTGTTTCAGGTAAGGGCAGTCACTTTTCAGCTCAAACGAACTACATCGTTCACGAAGGTCACACGTTTATCATCTTAACTGACAAGCATCCGATGTTAGAGGACCAGTGCTTTGTATCAGTTTCAGAAGCAGAGTTGTACTAGATATGGTCCGTATGTGTGGGAAACACCGTTCTTTTGTTCTCAGCACACTCAAGTTTCCTGCTGTCTTAGAGAATCTAGAAAGCTAGAGCATGCTTCTTGCTTTATAGCAGGGTGTGATCAATGGATGAGAACTCTGTTGTGTGTTTCACTTCAGAAATGGAGTTAAATCCCTGGCTCTGAGTCTTCCTACAAGCAAGACTTAGTTTCAGGTAAGGACAGTCACTTTTCAGCTCAAATGAACTACATCGTTCACGAAGCTCACACGTTTCTCATCTTAACTGACAAGCATTGGATGTTAGAGGACCAGTGCTTTGTATCAGTTTCAGAAGCAGAGTTGGACTAGATATGGTCTATATGTGTAGGAAACACCGTTCTTTTGTTCTGAGCACACTCAGGTTTCCTGCTGTCTTAGAGACTCTGGAAAGCAAGAGCGTGCTTCTTGATCTAAAGCAGAGTGGGATCAATGGATGAGAACTCTGTTCTGTATTTCACTTCAGAAATGGAGTAAAATCCCTGGCTCTGAGTCTTCCTACAAGCAAGACTTCGTTTCATTTAATGGCAGTCACTTTTCAGCTCAAATGAACTACATCTTTCACGAAGCTCACACGTTTCTCATCTTAACAGACAAGCATTGGATGTTAGAGGACCAGTGCTTTGTATCAGTTTCAGAAGCAGAGTTTGAATAGATATTTTCCGTATGTGTAGGAAACACCGTTCTTTTTTTCTGAGCACACTCATGTTTCCTGCTGTATTAGAGACTCTAGAAAGGAAGAGCGTGCTGTTTGCTCTAAAGCAGAGTGTGATCCATGGATGAGAACTATGTTGTGTGTTTCCCTTCAGAAATGGAGTTAAACCCCAGGCTCTGAGTCTTCCTACAAGCAAGACATCGTTTCAAGTAAAGGCAGTCACTTTACAGCTCAAACGAACTCCATCGTTCACGAAGCTCCCACGTTTCTCATCTTAACTGACAAGCTTTGGATGTTAGAGCACCTTTGCTTTGTATCAATTTCAGAGGCACAGTTGCACTAGATATGGTCTGTATATGTAGGAAACTCCGTTCTGTTGTTATCAGTACACTCAAGTTTCCTGCTATATTAGAGAATCTAGAAAGCAAGAGTGTGCTTCTTGCCCTAAAGCAGAGTTTGATCCATGGATGAGAACTATGCTGTGTGTTTCCCTTAGGAAATGGTGTTAATTCCTATGCTCTGTGTCTTCCTACAAGCACTGCTTTGTTTCAGGTAAGGACAGTCACTTTTCAGCTCCAATGAACTACATCGTTCACGAAGCTCACACGTTTCTCATCTTAAATAACAAGCATTGGATGTTAGAGGACCAGTGCTTTTTTCAGTTTCAGAATCAGAGTTGGACTAGATATGGCCCGTATGTGTAGGAAACACCGTTCGTTTGTTCTGAGCACACTCAAGTTTCCTGCTGTATTAGACATTCTAGAAAGCAGGAGTGTGCTTCTTGCTCTAAAGCAGAGTGTGATCCATGGATGAGAACTATGTTGTGTGTTTCCCTTCAGAAATGGAGTTAAACGCCACGCCCTGTGTCTTGCTACATGCAAGACTTCATTTCATTTAAGGGCAGTCACTTTTCAGCTCAAACGAACTACATCGTTCACGGACCTCACATGTTTCTCATCTTAACTGACAAGCATTGGATGTTAGAGGACCAGTGTTTTGTATCAGTTTCAGAAGCAGAGTTGTACTAGATATGGTCCGTATGTGTAGGAAACACCGTTCTTTTGTTCTCTGCACACTCAGGATTCCTGCTGTCTTAGAGACTCTAGAAAGCAAGAGCGTGATTCTTGCTCTAAAGCAGAGTGTGATCAATGGATGAGAACTCTGCTCTGTGTTTCTCTTAGAAATGGAGTTAAATCTCAGGCTCTGAGTTTTCCTACAAGCAAGACTTCCTTTCAATTAAGGGCAGTTACTTTACAACTCAAACGAACTACATCGTTCACGAAGCTCACACATTTGTCATCTTAACTCACAAGCATCGGATGTTAGAGGACCAGTGCTTTGTATCAGTTTCAAAAGCAGAGTTGGACTAGATATGGTCTATATGTGTAGGAAACACCGTTCTTTTTTTCTGAGCACACTCAGGTTTCCTGCTGTCTTAGAGACTCTGGAAAGCAAGAGCGTGCTTCTTGATCTAAAGCAGAGTGTGATCAATGGATGAGAACTAAGTTGTGTGTTTCCCTTCAGAAATGGAGTTAAACCCCATGCCCTGTGTCTTCCTACATGCAAGACTTCATTTCAGGTAAGGGCAGTTACTTTACAGCTCAAAAGAACTACATCGTTCACGAAGCTCACACGTTTCTCATCTGAACTGACAAGCATTGGATGTTAGAGGACCAGTGGTTTGTATCAGTTTCAGAAGCAGAGTTGGACTAGATATGGTCTATATGTGTAGGAAACACCGTTCTTTTTTTCTGAGCACACTCATGTTTCCTGCTCTCTTAGAGTCTGGAAAGCCAGTGTGTGCTTCTTGCTCTAAAGCAGAGTGTGATCAATGGATGAGAACTCTGCTGTGTGTTTCACTTCAGAAATGGAGTTAAATCCCAGGCTCTGAGTCTTCCTACAAGCAAGACTTCGATTCAAGTAAGGGCAGTTACTTACAGCTCAAACAAACTACATCGTTCACGAAGCTCACACATTTCTCATCTTAACTGACAAGCTTTGGATGTTAGAGCACCTTTGCTTTGTATCAATTTCAGAGGCACAGTTGCACTAGATATGGTCTGTATGTATAGGAAACTCCGTTCTTTTGTTATGAATACACTCAAGTTTCCTGCTATATTAGAGAATCTAGAAAGCAAGAGTGTGCTTCTTGCCCTAAAGCAGAGTGTGATCCATGGATGAGAACTATGCTGTGTGTTTCCCTTAGGAAATGGTGTTAATTCCTATGCTCTGTGTCTTCCTATAAGCACTGCTTTGTTTCAGGTAAGGGCAGTCACTTTTCAGCTCAAACGAACTACATCGTTCACGAAGCTCACACGTTTCTCATCTTAAATAACAAGCATTGGATGTTAGAGGACCAGTGCTTTGTTTCAGTTTCAGAATCAGAGATGGACTAGATATGGCCTGTATGTGTAGGAAACACCGTTCGTTTGTTCTGAGCACACTCAAGTTTCCTGCTGTATTAGACATTCTAGAAAGCAAGAGTGTGCTTGTTGCTCTAAAGCAGAGTGTGATCCATGGATGAGAACTTAGTTGTGTGTTTCCCTTCAGAAATGGAGTTAAACCCCATGCCCTGTGTCTTCCTACGTGCAAGACTTCATTTCAGGTAAGGGCAGTTACTTTACAGCTCAAACAAACTACATCGTTCACGAAGCTCACACGTTTCTCATCTTAACTGACAAGCATTGAATGTTAGAGGACCATTGCTTTGTATCAGTTTCAGAAGCAGAGTTGGACTAGATATGGTCCGTATGTGTCGGAAACACCGTTCATTTGTTCCCAGCACACTCAAGTTTCCTGCTGTCTTAGAGACTCTAGAAAGCTAGGGCAGGCTTCTTGCTTTAAAGCAGAGTGTGATCAATGGATGAGAACTCGGTTGTGTGTTTCACATCAGAAATGGAGTTAAATCCCTGGCTCTCAGTCTTCCTACAAGGAAGACTTCGATTCAAGTATGGGCAGTTACTTTACAGCTCAAACGAACTCCATCGGTCACGAAGCTCCCATGTTTCTCATCTTAACTGACAAGCATCGGATGTTAGAGGACCAGTGCTTTGTCTCAGTTTCAGAAGCAGAGTTGGACTAGATATGGTCCATATGTGTAGGAAACACCGTTCTTTTGTTCTGAGCACACGCATGTTTCCTGCTGTCTTAGAGACTCTGGAAAGCAAGAGCGTGCTTTTTGCTCTAAAGCAGAGTGAGAACAATGGATGAGAACTCTGCTGTGTGTTTCACTTCAGAAATGGAGTTAAATTCTCAGCTCTGAGTCTTCCTACAAGGAAGACTTCCTTTCATTTAAGGACAGTTACCTTACAGCTCAAACGAACTACATCGTTCACGAAGCTCACACGTTTGTCATCTTAACTGACAAGCATTGGATGTTAGAGGACCTGTGGTTTCTTTCAGTTTCAGAAGCAGAGTTGAACTAGATATGGTCCGTATGTGTAGGAAACTCTGTTCTTTTGTTCTGAGCACACTCAATTTTCCTGCTGTATTAGAGATTCTAGAAAGCAAGAGCGTTCTTCTTGCTCTAAAGCAGTTTGTGATCCATGGATGAGAACTATGCTGTGTTTCCCTTCAGAAATGGAGTTAAATTCCATGCTCTGAGTCTTCCTACAAGCAAGACTTCGATTCAAGTAAGGGCAGTTACTTACAGCTCAAATGAACTACATCGGTCACGAAGCTCAAACATTTCTCATCTTAACTGACAAGCTTTGGATGTTAGAGCACCTGTGCTTTGTATCAATTTCAGAGGCAGAGTTGGACTAGATATAGTCTGTATGTGTAGGAAACACCATTCTTTTGTTCTGAGCACACTCAAGTTTCTTGCTGTATTAGAGATTTTAGAAAGCAAGAGCATGCTCTTTGCTCTAAAGCAGAGTGTGATCCATGGATGAGAACTATGTTGTGTGTTTCCATTCAGAAATGGAGTTAAACCCCAGGCTCTGTGTCTACCTACAAGCAAGACTTCGTTTCAAGTAAAGGCAGTCACTTTTTCTGCTCAAACGAATTACATCATTCACGAAGTTCACACGTTTCTCATCTTAACTGACAAGCGCTGAATGTTAGAGGACCATTGCTTTGTATCAGTTTCAGAAGCAGAGTTGGACTAGATATGGTCCCAATGTGTAGGAAACACCGTTCATTTGTTCACAGCACACTCAAGTTTCCTGCTGTCTTAGAGACTCTAGAATGCTAGAGTGTGATTCTTGCTTTAAATCAGAGTGTGATCAATGGATGAGAACTCTGTTGTGTGTTTCACTTCAGAAATGGAGTTAAATCCCTGGCTCAGAGTCTTCCTACAATCAAGACTTCGATTCAAGTAAGGGCAGTTACTTTACAGCTCAAACGAACTACATCGTTCACAAAGCTCACACGTTTCTCATCTTAACTGACAAGCATAGGATGTTAGAGGACCTGTGCTTTGTATCAATTTCAGAGGTAGAGTTGGACTAGATATGGTCTGTATGTGTAGGAAACTCCATTCTCTTTTTATGAGCACACTCAAGTTTCCTGCTATATTAGAGAATCTAGAAAGCAAGAGTGTGCTTCTTGCCCTAAAGCAGAGTGTGATCCATGGATGAGAACTATGCTGTGTGTTTCCCTTAGGAAATGGAGTTAATTCCTATGCTCTGTGTCTTCCTACAAGCACTAATTTGTTTCAGGTAAGGGCAGTCACTTTTCAGCTCAAACGAACTACATCGTTCACGAAGCTCACATGTTTCTCATCTTAAATGACAAGCATTGGATGTTAGAGGACCAGTGCTTTGTATCAGTTTCAGAATCAGAGTTGGACTAGATGTGGCCCGTATGTGTAGGAAACACCGTTCTTTTGTTCTGAGCACACTCAAGTTTCCTGCTGTATTAGACACTCTAGAAAGCAAGAGCGTGCTTCTTGCTCTAAAGCAGAGTGTGATCCATGGATGAGAACTAAGTTGTGTGTTTCCCTTCAGAAATGAGGTTAAATCCCAGGCTCTGAGTCTTCCTACAAGCAAGACTTCGATTCAAGTAAGGGCAGTTACTTTACAGCTCAAACGAACTACATTGTTCACGAAGCTCAAACATTTCTCATCTTAACTGACAAGCTTTGGATGTTAGAGCACCTGTGCTTTGTATCAATTTCAGAGGCAGAGTTGCACTAGATATGGTCTGTATATGTAGGAAACACCGTTCTTTTGTTCTGAGCACACTCAGGTTTCCAGCTGTCTTAGAGACTCTGGAAAGCAAGAGCGTGCCTTTTGCTCTAAAGCAGAGTGAGATCAATGGATGAGAACTCTGCTGTGTGTTTCACTTCAGAAGTGGAGTTAAATGCCAGGCTCTGAGTCTTCCTACAAGCAAGACTTCCTTTCATTTAAGGACAGTTACCTTACAGCTCCAACGAACTACATCGTTCACGAAGCTCACACGTTTGTCATCTTAACTGACAAGCATTGGATGTTAGAGGACCTGTGGTTTCTTTCAGTTTCAGAAGCAGAGTTGAACTAGATATGGTCCGTATGTGTAGGAAACACTGTTCTTTTGTTCTGAGCACACTCAATTTTCCTGCTGTATTAGAGATTCTAGAAAGCAAGAGCGTTCTTCTTGCTCTAAAGCAGTTTGTGATCCATGGATGAGAACTATGCTGTGTTTCCCTTCAGAAATGGAGTTAAATTCCATGCTCTGAGTCTTCCTACAAGCAAGACTTCGATTCAAGTAAGGGCAGTTACTTTACAGCTCAAATGAACTACATAGGTCACGAAGCTCAAACATTTCTCATCTTAACTGACAAGCTTTGGATGTTAGAGCACCTGTGCTTTGTATCAATTTCAGAGGCAGAGTTGCACTAGATATGGTCTGTATATGTAGGAAACACCGTTCTTTTGTTCTGAGCACACTCAGGTTTCCAGCTGTCTTAGAGACTCTGGAAAGCAAGAGCGTGCCTTTTGCTCTAAAGCAGAGTGAGATCAATGGATGAGAACTCTGCTGTGTGTTTCACTTCAGAAGTGGAGTTAAATGCCAGGCTCTGAGTCTTCCTACAAGCAAGACTTCGTTTCATTTAAGGGCAGTTACTTTACAGTTCAAACGAACTACAACCTTCACGAAGCTCACACGTTTCCCATCTTAACTGACTAGCTTTGGATGTTAGAGCACCTGTGCTTTGTATCAATTTCAGAGGCAGAGTTGGACTAGGTATGGTCCGTATGTGTAGGAAACACCGTTCTTTTGTTCTGAGCACAGTCATGTTTCCTGCTCTCTTAGAGAGTCTGGAAAGCCAGTGTGTGCTTCTTGCTCTAAAGCAGAGTGTGATCAATGGATGAGAACTCTGCTGTGTGTTTCACTTCAGAAATGGAGTTAAATCCCAGGCTCTCAGTCTTCCTACAAGCAAGACTTCCTTTCATTTCAGGGCAGTTACTTTACAGCTCAAACGAACTACATCGTTCACAAAGCTCACACGTTTTGGATCTTACCAGACAAGCATTGGATGTTAATGCACCTGTGCTTTGTATCAATTTCAGAGGCAGAGTTGCACTAGATATGGTCTGTATGTGTAGGAAACACCGTTCTTTTGTTATGAGCACACTCAAGTTTCCTGCTACATTATAAAATCTAGAAAGCAAGAGTGTGCTTCTTGCCCTAAAGTAGAGTGTGATCCATTGATGAGAACTATGCTGTGTGTTTCCCTTAGGAAATGATGTTACTTCCTATGCTCTGTGTCTTCCTACAAGCACTAATTTGTTTCAGGTAAGGGCAGTCACTTTTCAGCTCAAATGAACTACATCGTTCACGAAGCTCACACGTTTCTCATCTTAACTCACAAGCATTGGATGTTAGAGGACCCGTGCTTTGTATCAGTTTCAGAAGTAGAGTTGGACTAGATATGGTCCATATGTGTAGGAAACACCGTTCTTTTGTTCTCAGCACACTCACATTTCATGCAGTCTTAGAGACTCTGGAAAGCAAGAGCGTGTTTCTTGCTCTAAAGCAGAGTGTGATCCATGTATGAGAACTAAATTGTGTGTTTCCCTTCAGAAATGGAGTTAAACCCCACGCCCTGTGTCTTCCTACATGCAAGACTTCATTTCTGGTAAGTGCAGTCAGTTTTCAGCTCTAACGAACTACATCGTTTACGAAGCTCACACGTTTCTCATCTTAACTGACAAGCTTTGAATGTTAGAGGACCATTGCTTTGTATCAGTTTCAGAAGCAGAGTTGGACTAGATATGGTCCGTATGTGTCGGAAACACCGTTCATTTTTTCTCAGCACACTCAAGTTTCCTGCTGCCTTAGAGACTCTAGAAAGCTAGAGCAGGCTTCTTGCTTTAAAGCAGAGCGTGATCAATGGATGAGAACTCTGTTGTGTGTTTCA
Organism: Onychomys leucogaster; assembly: GCA_949786385.1. Classification (NCBI taxonomy): domain Eukaryota; kingdom Metazoa; phylum Chordata; class Mammalia; order Rodentia; family Cricetidae; genus Onychomys; species Onychomys leucogaster. The sequence goes on from CATKUP010000025.1 coordinate 2,887,667, forward strand.
CTTCAGAAATGGAGTTAAATCCCTGGCTCTGAGTCTTCCTACAAGGAAGACTTCGCTTCAAATATGGGCAGTTACTTTACAGCTCAAACGAACTCCATCGTTCATGAAGCTCCCAAGTTTCTCATCTTAACTGACAAGCATTGGATGTTAGAGGACCAGTGCTTTGTCTCAGTTTCAGAAGCAGAGTTGGACTAGATATGGTCCATATGTGTAGGAAACACCGTTCTTTTGTTCTGAGCACACTCAGGTTTCCTGCTGTCTTAGAGACTCTGGAAAGCAAGAGCGTGCTTTTTGCTCTAAAGCAGAGGGAGATCAATGGATGAGAACTCTGCTGTGTGTTTCACTTCAGAAATGGAGTTAAATTCTAGGCTCTGAGTCTTCCTACAAGGAAGACTTCCTTTCATTTAAGGGCAGTTACCTTACAGCTCAAACGAACTACATCGTTCACGAAGCTCACACGTTTGTCATCTTAACTGACAAGCATTGAATGTTAGAGGACCATTGCTTTGTATCAGTTTCAGAAGCCGAGTTGGACTAGATATGGTCCATATGTATAGGAAACACCGTTCTTTTGTTCTGAGCACACTGAGGTTTCCTGCTGTCTTAGAGACTCTGGAAAGCAAGTGCGTGCTTCTTGCTCTAAAGCAGAGTGTGTACAACGGATGAGAACTCTGCTGTGTGTTTCACTTCAGAAATGGAGTTAAATCCCAGGCTCTGAGTCTTCCTACAAGCAAGACTTCGTTTCATTTAAGGGCAATTACTTTACAGCTCAAACGAACTACATCATTCACGAAACTCACACGTTTCTCATCTTAACTCACAAGCATCGGATGTTAGAGGACCCGTGCTTTGTATCAGTTTCAGAAGCAGAGTTGGACTAGATATGGTCCATATGTGTAGGAAACACCGTTCTTTTGTTCTGAGCACACTCTTGTTTCCTGATGTCTTAGAGACTCTGGAAAGCAAGAGCGTGTTTCTTGCTCTAAAGCAGAGTGTGATCCATGGATGAGAACTAAATTGTGTGTTTCCCTTCAGAAATGGAGTTAAACCCCACGCCCTGTGTCTTCCTACATGCAAGACTTCATTTCTGGTAAGAGCAGTCACTTTTGAGCTCAAACGAACTACATCGTTCACGAAGCTCACACGTTTCTCATCTTAACTGACAAGCATCGGATGTTATAGGATCAGTGCTTTGTATCAGTTTCAGAAGCAGAGTTGTACTAGATATGGTCCGTATGTGTAGGAAACACCGTTCTTTTGTTCTGAGCACATTCAGGTTTCCTGCTGTCTTAGAGACTCTGGAAAGCAAGTGCGTGCTTCTTGCTCTAAAGCAGAGTGTGATCCATGGATGAGAACTAAGTTGTGTGTTTCCCTTCAGAAATGGAGTTAAACATCAGGCTCTGTGTCTACCTACAAGCAAGACTTCGTTTCAAGTAAAGGCAGTCACTTTTCAGCTCAAACGAATTACATCATTCACGAAGTTCACACGTTTTTCATCTTAACTGACAAGCATTGAATGTTAGAGAACCATTGCTTTGTATCAATTTCAGAGGCAGAGTTGGACTAGATATGGTCTGTATATGTAGGAAACTCCGTTCTCTTTTTATGAGCACACTCAAGTTTCCTGCTATATTAGAGAATCTAGAAAGCAAGAGTGTGCTTCTTGCCCTAAAGCAGAGTGTGATCCATGGATGAGAACTATGCTGTGTGTTTCCCTTAGGAAATGGAGTTAATTCCTATGCTCTGTGTCTTCCTACAAGCACTAATTTGTTTCAGGTAAGGGCAGTCACTTTTCAGCTCAAACGAACTACATCGTTCACGAAGCTCACATGTTTCTCATCTTAAATGACAAGCATTGGATGGTAGAGGACCAGTGCTTTGTATCAGTTTCAGAATCAGAGTTGGACTAGATGTGGCCCGTATGTGTAGGAAACACCGTTCTTTTGTTCTGAGCACACTCAAGTTTCCTGCTATATTAGAGATTCTAGAAAGCAAGAGCGTTCATCTTGCTCTAAAGCAGAGTGTGATCCATGGATGAGAACTATGCTGTGTGTTTCCCTTAAGAAACGGAGTTAAATCCCAGGCTCTGAGTCTTCCTACAAGCAAGTCTTCGATTCAAGTAAGGGCAGTTACTTTACAGCTCCAACGAACTACATCATTCACGAAGCTCCCATGTTTCTCATCTTAACTGACAAGCATCGGATGTTAGAGGACCAGTGCTTTGTCTCAGTTTCAGAAGCAGAGTTGGACTAGATATGGTCCATATGTGTAGGAAACACCGTTCTTTTGTTCTGAGCACACGCATGTTTCCTGCTGTCTTAGAGACTCTGGAAAGCAAGAGCGTGCTTTTTGCTCTAAAGCAGAGTGAGAACAATGGATGAGAACTCTGCTGTGTGTTTCACTTCAGAAATGGAGTTAAATTCTCAGCTCTGAGTCTTCCTACAAGGAAGACTTCCTTTCATTTAAGGACAGTTACCTTACAGCTCAAACGAACTACATCGTTCACGAAGCTCACACGTTTGTCATCTTAACTGACAAGCATTGGATGTTAGAGGACCTGTGGTTTCTTTCAGTTTCAGAAGCAGAGTTGAACTAGATATGGTCCCTATGTGTAGGAAACTCTGTTCTTTTGTTCTGAGCACACTCAATTTTCCTGCTGTATTAGAGATTCTAGAAAGCAAGAGCGTTCTTCTTGCTCTAAAGCAGTTTGTGATCCATGGATGAGAACTATGCTGTGTTTCCCTTCAGAAATGGAGTTAAATTCCATGCTCTGAGTCTTCCTACAAGCAAGACTTCGATTCAAGTAAGGGCAGTTACTTACAGCTCAAATGAACTACATCGGTCACGAAGCTCAAACATTTCTCATCTTAACTGACAAGCTTTGGATGTTAGAGCACATGTGCTTTGTATCAATTTCAGAGGCAGAGTTGGACTAGATATAGTCTGTATGTGTAGGAAACACCATTCTTTTGTTCTGAGCACACTCAAGTTTCTTGCTGTATTAGAGATTTTAGAAAGCAAGAGCATGCTCTTTGCTCTAAAGCAGAGTGTGATCCATGGATGAGAACTATGTTGTGTGTTTCCATTCAGAAATGGAGTTAAACCCCAGGCTCTGTGTCTACCTACAAGCAAGACTTCGTTTCAAGTAAAGGCAGTCACTTTTTCTGCTCAAACGAATTACATCATTCACGAAGTTCACACGTTTCTCATCTTAACTGACAAGCGCTGAATGTTAGAGGACCATTGCTTTGTATCAGTTTCAGAAGCAGAGTTGGACTAGATATGGTCCCAATGTGTAGGAAACACCGTTCATTTGTTCACAGCACACTCAAGTTTCCTGCTGTCTTAGAGACTCTAGAATGCTAGAGTGTGATTCTTGCTTTAAATCAGAGTGTGATCAATGGATGAGAACTCTGTTGTGTGTTTCACTTCAGAAATGGAGTTAAATCCCTGGCTCAGAGTCTTCCTACAATCAAGACTTCGATTCAAGTAAGGGCAGTTACTTTACAGCTCAAACGAACTACATCGTTCACAAAGCTCACACGTTTCTCATCTTAACTGACAAGCATAGGATGTTAGAGGACCTGTGCTTTGTATCAATTTCAGAGGTAGAGTTGGACTAGATATGGTCTGTATGTGTAGGAAACTCCGTTCTCTTTTTATGAGCACACTCAAGTTTCCTGCTATATTAGAGAATCTAGAAAGCAAGAGTGTGCTTCTTGCCCTAAAGCAGAGTGTGATCCATGGATGAGAACTATGCTGTGTGTTTCCCTTAGGAAATGGAGTTAATTCCTATGCTCTGTGTCTTCCTACAAGCACTAATTTGTTTCAGGTAAGGGCAGTCACTTTTCAGCTCAAACGAACTACATCGTTCACGAAGCTCACATGTTTCTCATCTTAAATGACAAGCATTGGATGGTAGAGGACCAGTGCTTTGTATCAGTTTCAGAATCAGAGTTGGACTAGATGTGGCCCGTATGTGTAGGAAACACCGTTCTTTTGTTCTGAGCACACTCAAGTTTCCTGCTGTATTAGACACTCTAGAAAGCAAGAGCGTGCTTCTTGCTCTAAAGCAGAGTGTGATCCATGGATGAGAACTAAGTTGTGTGTTTCCCTTCAGAAATGAGGTTAAATCCCAGGCTCTGAGTCTTCCTACAAGCAAGACTTCGATTCAAGTAAGGGCAGTTACTTTACAGCTCAAACGAACTACATTGTTCACGAAGCTCAAACATTTCTCATCTTAACTGACAAGCTTTGGATGTTAGAGCACCTGTGCTTTGTATCAATTTCAGAGGCAGAGTTGCACTAGATATGGTCTGTATATGTAGGAAACACCGTTCTTTTGTTCTGAGCACACTCAGGTTTCCAGCTGTCTTAGAGACTCTGGAAAGCAAGAGCGTGCCTTTTGCTCTAAAGCAGAGTGAGATCAATGGATGAGAACTCTGCTGTGTGTTTCACTTCAGAAGTGGAGTTAAATGCCAGGCTCTGAGTCTTCCTACAAGCAAGACTTCCTTTCATTTAAGGACAGTTACCTTACAGCTCCAACGAACTACATCGTTCACGAAGCTCACACGTTTGTCATCTTAACTGACAAGCATTGGATGTTAGAGGACCTGTGGTTTCTTTCAGTTTCAGAAGCAGAGTTGAACTAGATATGGTCCGTATGTGTAGGAAACACTGTTCTTTTGTTCTGAGCACACTCAATTTTCCTGCTGTATTAGAGATTCTAGAAAGCAAGAGCGTTCTTCTTGCTCTAAAGCAGTTTGTGATCCATGGATGAGAACTATGCTGTGTTTCCCTTCAGAAATGGAGTTAAATTCCATGCTCTGAGTCTTCCTACAAGCAAGACTTCGATTCAAGTAAGGGCAGTTACTTTACAGCTCAAATGAACTACATAGGTCACGAAGCTCAAACATTTCTCATCTTAACTGACAAGCTTTGGATGTTAGAGCACCTGTGCTTTGTATCAATTTCAGAGGCAGAGTTGCACTAGATATGGTCTGTATATGTAGGAAACACCGTTCTTTTGTTCTGAGCACACTCAGGTTTCCAGCTGTCTTAGAGACTCTGGAAAGCAAGAGCGTGCCTTTTGCTCTAAAGCAGAGTGAGATCAATGGATGAGAACTCTGCTGTGTGTTTCACTTCAGAAGTGGAGTTAAATGCCAGGCTCTGAGTCTTCCTACAAGCAAGACTTCGTTTCATTTAAGGGCAGTTACTTTACAGTTCAAACGAACTACAACCTTCACGAAGCTCACACGTTTCCCATCTTAACTGACTAGCTTTGGATGTTAGAGCACCTGTGCTTTGTATCAATTTCAGAGGCAGAGTTGGACTAGGTATGGTCCGTATGTGTAGGAAACACCGTTCTTTTGTTCTGAGCACAGTCATGTTTCCTGCTCTCTTAGAGAGTCTGGAAAGCCAGTGTGTGCTTCTTGCTCTAAAGCAGAGTGTGATCAATGGATGAGAACTCTGCTGTGTGTTTCACTTCAGAAATGGAGTTAAATCCCAGGCTCTCAGTCTTCCTACAAGCAAGACTTCCTTTCATTTCAGGGCAGTTACTTTACAGCTCAAACGAACTACATCGTTCACAAAGCTCACACGTTTTGGATCTTACCAGACAAGCATTGGATGTTAATGCACCTGTGCTTTGTATCAATTTCAGAGGCAGAGTTGCACTAGATATGGTCTGTATGTGTAGGAAACACCGTTCTTTTGTTATGAGCACACTCAAGTTTCCTGCTACATTATAAAATCTAGAAAGCAAGAGTGTGCTTCTTGCCCTAAAGTAGAGTGTGATCCATTGATGAGAACTATGCTGTGTGTTTCCCTTAGGAAATGATGTTACTTCCTATGCTCTGTGTCTTCCTACAAGCACTAATTTGTTTCAGGTAAGGGCAGTCACTTTTCAGCTCAAATGAACTACATCGTTCACGAAGCTCACACGTTTCTCATCTTAACTCACAAGCATTGGATGTTAGAGGACCCGTGCTTTGTATCAGTTTCAGAAGTAGAGTTGGACTAGATATGGTCCATATGTGTAGGAAACACCGTTCTTTTGTTCTCAGCACACTCACATTTCATGCAGTCTTAGAGACTCTGGAAAGCAAGAGCGTGTTTCTTGCTCTAAAGCAGAGTGTGATCCATGTATGAGAACTAAATTGTGTGTTTCCCTTCAGAAATGGAGTTAAACCCCACGCCCTGTGTCTTCCTACATGCAAGACTTCATTTCTGGTAAGTGCAGTCAGTTTTCAGCTCTAACGAACTACATCGTTTACGAAGCTCACACGTTTCTCATCTTAACTGACAAGCTTTGAATGTTAGAGGACCATTGCTTTGTATCAGTTTCAGAAGCAGAGTTGGACTAGATATGGTCCGTATGTGTCGGAAACACCGTTCATTTTTTCTCAGCACACTCAAGTTTCCTGCTGCCTTAGAGACTCTAGAAAGCTAGAGCAGGCTTCTTGCTTTAAAGCAGAGCGTGATCAATGGATGAGAACTCTGTTGTGTGTTTCACTTCAGAAATGGAGTTAAATCCCTGGCTCTGAGTCTTCCTACAAGGAAGACTTCGCTTCAAGTATGGGCAGTTACTTTACAGCTCAAACGAACTCCATCGTTCATGAAGCTCCCAAGTTTCTCATCTTAACTGACAAGCATTGGATGTTAGAGGACCAGTGCTTTGTCTCAGTTTCAGAAGCAGAGTTGGACTAGATATGGTCCATATGTGTAGGAAACACCGTTCTTTTGTTCTGAGCACACTCAGGTTTCCTGCTGTCTTAGAGACTCTGGAAAGCAAGAGCGTGCTTTTTGCTCTAAAGCAGAGGAAGATCAATGGATGAGAACTCTGCTGTGTGTTTCACTTCAGAAATGGAGTTAAATTCTAGGCTCTGAGTCTTCCTACAAGGAAGACTTCCTTTCATTTAAGGGCAGTTACCTTACAGCTCAAACGAACTACATCGTTCACGAAGCTCACACGTTTGTCATCTTAACTGACAAGCATTGAATGTTAGAGGACCATTGCTTTGTATCAGTTTCAGAAGCCGAGTTGGACTAGATATGGTCCATATGTATAGGAAACACCGTTCTTTTGTTCTGAGCACACTGAGGTTTCCTGCTGTCTTAGAGACTCTGGAAAGCAAGTGCGTGCTTCTTGCTCTAAAGCAGAGTGTGTACAACGGATGAGAACTCTGCTGTGTGTTTCACTTCAGAAATGGAGTTAAATCCCAGGCTCTGAGTCTTCCTACAAGCAAGACTTCGTTTCATTTAAAGGCAATTACTTTACAGCTCAAACGAACTACATCATTCACGAAACTCACACGTTTCTCATCTTAACTCACAAGCATCGGATGTTAGAGGACCCGTGCTTTGTATCAGTTTCAGAAGCAGAGTTGGACTAGATATGGTCCATATGTGTAGGAAACACCGTTCTTTTGTTCTGAGCACACTCTTGTTTCCTGATGTCTTAGAGACTCTGGAAAGCAAGAGCGTGTTTCTTGCTCTAAAGCAGAGTGTGATCCATGGATGAGAACTAAATTGTGTGTTTCCCTTCAGAAATGGAGTTAAACCCCACGCCCTGTGTCTTCCTACATGCAAGACTTCATTTCTGGTAAGAGCAGTCACTTTTGAGCTCAAACGAACTACATCGTTCACGAAGCTCACACGTTTCTCATCTTAACTGACAAGCATCGGATGTTATAGGACCAGTGCTTTGTATCAGTTTCAGAAGCAGAGTTGTACTAGATATGGTCCGTATGTGTAGGAAACACCGTTCTTTTGTTCTGAGCACATTCAGGTTTCCTGCTGTCTTAGAGACTCTGGAAAGCAAGTGCGTGCTTCTTGCTCTAAAGCAGAGTGTGATCCATGGATGAGAACTAAGTTGTGTGTTTCCCTTCAGAAATGGAGTTAAACATCAGGCTCTGTGTCTACCTACAAGCAAGACTTCGCTTCAAGTAAAGGCAGTCACTTTTCAGCTCAAACGAATTACATCATTCACGAAGTTCACACGTTTTTCATCTTAACTGACAAGCATTGAATGTTAGAGAACCATTGCTTTGTATCAATTTCAGAGGCAGAGTTGGACTAGATATGGTCTGTATATGTAGGAAACTCCGTTCTCTTTTTATGAGCACACTCAAGTTTCCTGCTATATTAGAGAATCTAGAAAGCAAGAGTGTGCTTCTTGCCCTAAAGCAGAGTGTGATCCATGGATGAGAACTATGCTGTGTGTTTCCCTTAGGAAATGGAGTTAATTCCTATGCTCTGTGTCTTCCTACAAGCACTAATTTGTTTCAGGTAAGGGCAGTCACTTTTCAGCTCAAACGAACTACATCGTTCACGAAGCTCACATGTTTCTCATCTTAAATGACAAGCATTGGATGGTAGAGGACCAGTGCTTTGTATCAGTTTCAGAATCAGAGTTGGACTAGATGTGGCCCGTATGTGTAGGAAACACCGTTCTTTTGTTCTGAGCACACTCAAGTTTCCTGCTATATTAGAGATTCTAGAAAGCAAGAGCGTTCATCTTGCTCTAAAGCAGAGTGTGATCCATGGATGAGAACTATGCTGTGTGTTTCCCTTAAGAAACGGAGTTAAATCCCAGGCTCTGAGTCTTCCTACAAGCAAGTCTTCGATTCAAGTAAGGGCAGTTACTTTACAGCTCCAACGAACTACATCATTCACGAAGCTCACACGTTTCTCATCTTAACTGACAAGCATTGAATGTTAGAGGACCATTGCTTTGTATCAGTTTCAGAAGCAGAGTTGGACTAGATATGGTCCGTATGTGTCGGAAACACCATTCATTTGTTCTCAGCACACTCAAGTTTCCTGCTGTCTTAGAGAATCTAGAAAGCTAGAGCATGCTTCTTGGTTTAAAGCAGAGTGTGATCCATGGATGAGAACTCTGTTGTGTGTTTAACTTCAGAAATGGAGTTAAATCCCTGGCTCTGAGTCTTCCTACAAGCAAGACTTCGTTTCAGGTAAGGGCAGTCACTTTTCTACTCAAATGAACTACATCGTTCACGAAGCTCAGACGTTTCTCATCTTAACTGACAAGCATTGAATGTTAGAGGACCATTGCTTTGTATCAGTTTCAGAAGCCGAGTTGGACTAGATATGGTCCATATGTATAGGAAACAGCGTTCTTTTGTTCTGAGCACACTCAGGTTTCCTGCTGTCTTAGAGACTCTGGAAAGCAAGTGCGTGCTTCTTGCTCTAAGGCAGAGTGTGTACAACGGATGAGAACTCTGCTGTGTGTTTCTCTTCAGAAATGGAGTTAAATCCCAGGCTCTTAGTCTTCCTACAAGCAAGACTTCATTTCATTTAAGGACAGTTACTTTACAGCTCAAACGAACTACATCGTTCACAAAGCTCACACGTTTCTCATCTTAACTGACAAGCATAGGATGATAGAGGACCTGTGCTTTGTATCAATTTCAGAGGTAGAGTTGGACTAGATATGGTCTGTATGTGTAGGAAACTCCGTTCTCTTTTTATGAGCACACTCAAGTTTCCTGCTATATTAGAGAATCTAGAAAGCAAGAGTGTGCTTCTTGCCCTAAAGCAGAGTGTGATCCATGGATGAGAACTCTGCTGTGTGTTTCCCTTAGGAAATGGAGTTAATTCCTATGCTCTGTGTCTTCCTACAAGCACTAATTTGTTTCAGGTAAGGGCAGTCACTTTTCAGCTCAACGAACTACATCGTTCACGAAGCTCACATGTTTCTCATCTTAAATGACAAGCATTGGATGTTAGAGGACCAGTGCTTTGTATCAGTTTCAGAATCAGAGTTGGACTAGATGTGGCCCATATGTGTAGGAAACACCGTTCTTTTGTTCTGAGCACACTCATGTTTCCTGCTGTATTAGACACTCTAGAAAGCAAGAGCGTGCTTCTTGCTCTAAAGCAGAGTGTGATCCATGGATGAGAACTAAGTTGTGTGTTTCCCTTCAGAAATGAGGTTAAATCCCAGGCTCTGAGTCTTCCTACAAGCAAGACTTCGATTCAAGTAAGGGCAGTTACTTTACAGCTCAAACGAACTACATTGTTCACGAAGCTCAAACATTTCTCATCTTAACTGACAAGCTTTGGATGTTAGAGCACCTGTGCTTTGTATCAATTTCAGAGGCAGAGTTGCACTAGATATGGTCTGTATATGTAGGAAACACCGTTCTTTTGTTCTGAGCACACTCATGTTTCCAGCTGTCTTAGAGACTCTGGAAAGCAAGAGCGTGCCTTTTGCTCTAAAGCAGAGTCAGATCAATGGATGAGAACTCTGCTGTGTGTTTCACTTCAGAAGTGGAGTTAAATGCCAGGCTCTGAGTCTTCCTACAAACAAGACTTCCTTTCATTTAAGGACAGTTACCTTATAGCTCAAACGAACTACATCGTTCACAAAGCTCACACGTTTGTCATCTTAACTGACAAGCATTGGATGTTAGAGGACCTGTCGTTTCTTTCAGTTTCAGAAGCAGAGTTGAACTAGATATGGTCCGTATGTGTAGGAAACACTGTTCTTTTGTTCTGAGCACACTCAATTTTCCTGCTGTATTAGAGATTCTAGAAAGCAAGAGCGTTCTTCTTGCTCTAAAGCAGTTTGTGATCCATGGATGAGAACTATGCTGTGTTTCCCTTCAGAAATGGAGTTAAATTCCATGCTCTGAGTCTTCCTACAAGCAAGACTTCGATTCAAGTAAGGGCAGTTACTTTACAGCTCAAATGAACTACATCGGTCACGAAGCTCAAACATTTCTCATCTTAACTGACAAGCTTTGGATGTTAGAGCACCTGTGCTTTGTATCAATTTCAGAGGCAGAGTTGGACTAGATATGGTCTGTATGTGTAGGAAACACCATTCTTTTGTTCTGAGCACACTCAAGTTTCTTGCTGTATTAGAGATTTTAGAAAGCAAGAGCATGCTCTTTGCTCTAAAGCAGAGTGTGATCCATGGATGAGAACTATGTTGTGTGTTTCCATTCAGAAATGGAGTTAAACCCCAGGCTCTGTGTCTACCTACAAGCAAGACTTCGTTTCAAGTAAAGGCAGTCACTTTTCAGCTCAAACGAATTACATCATTCACGAAGTTCACACGTTTCTCATCTTAACTGACAAGCATTGAATGTTAGAGGACCATTGCTTTGTATCAGTTTCAGAAGCAGAGTTGGACTAGATATGGTCCCTATGTGTAGTAAACACCGTTCATTTGTTCTCAGCACACTCAAGTTTCCTGCTGTCTTAGAGACTCTAGAATGCTAGAGTGTGATTCTTGCTTTGAATCAGAGTGTGATCAATGGATGAGAACTCTGTTGTGTGTTTCACTTCAGAAATGGAGTTAAATCCCTAGCTCAGAGTCTTCCTACAATCAAGACTTCGATTCAAGTAAGGGCAGTTACTTTACAGGTCAAACGAACTACATCGTTCACAAAGCTCACACGTTTCTCATCTTAACTGACAAGCATAGGATGTTAGAGGACCTGTGCTTTGTATCAATTTCAGAGGTAGAGTTGGACTAGATATGGTCTGTATGTGTAGGAAACTCCGTTCTCTTTTTATGAGCACACTCAAGTTTCCTGCTATATTAGAGAATCTAAAAAGCAAGAGTGTGCTTCTTGCCCTAAAGCAGAGTGTGATCCATGGATGAGAACTCTGCTGTGTGTTTCCCTTAGGAAATGGAGTTAATTTCTATGCTCTGTGTCTTCCTACAAGCACTAATTTGTTTCAGGTAAGGGCAGTCACTTTTCAGCTCAAAGGAACTACATCGTTCATGAAGCTCACATGTTTCTCATCTTAAATGACAAGCATTGGATGTTAGAGGACCAGTGCTTTGTATCAGTTTCAGAATCAGAGTTGGAGTAGATGTGGCCCGTATGTGTAGGAAACACCGTTCTTTTGTTCTGAGCACACTCAAGTTTCCTGCTGTATTAGACACTCTAGAAAGCAAGAGCGTGCTTCTTGCTCTAAAGCAGAGTGTGATCCATGGATGAGAACTAAGTTGTGTGTTTCCCTTCAGAAATGAGGTTAAATCCCAGGCTCTGAGTCTTCCTACAAGCAAGACTTCGATTCAAGTAAGGGCAGTTACTTTACAGCTCAAACGAACTACATTGTTCACGAAGCTCAAACATTTCTCATCTTAACTGACAAGCTTTGGATGTTAGAGCACCTGTGCTTTGTATCAATTTCAGAGGCAGAGTTGCACTAGATATGGTCTGTATATGTAGGAAACACCGTTCTTTTGTTCTGAGCACACTCAGGTTTCCAGCTGTCTTAGAGACTCTGGAAAGCAAGAGCGTGCCTTTTGCTCTAAAGCAGAGTGAGATCAATGGATGAGAACTCTGCTGTGTGTTTCACTTCAGAAGTGGAGTTAAATGCCAGGCTCTGAGTCTTCCTACAAGCAAGACTTCGTTTCATTTAAGGGCAGTTACTTTACAGTTCAAATGAACTACAACCTTCACGAAGCTCACACGTTTCCCATCTTAACTCACTAGCTTTGGATGTTAGAGCACCTGTGCTTTGTATCAATTTCAGAGGCAGAGTTGGACTAGGTATGGTCCGTATGTGTCGGAAACACCGTTCTTTTGTTATGAGCACACTCAAGTTTCTTGCAATATTAGAGAATCTAGAAAGCAAGTGTGTGCTTCTTGCCCTAAAGCAGAGTGTGATCCATGGATGAGAACTATGCTGTGTGTTTCCCTTAGGAAATTGTGTTAATTCCTATGCTCTGTGTCTTCCTACAAGCACTACTTTGTTTCAGGTAAGGGCAGTTACTTTACAGCTCAAACGAACTACATCGTTCACGAAGCTCACACGTTTCTCATCTTATCTGACACGCATTGGATGTTAGAGGACCTGTGGTTTCTTTCAGTTTCAGAATCAGAGTTCAACTAGATATGGTCCGTATGTGTAGGAAACACTGTTCATTTTTTCTGAGCACACTCAAGTTTCCTGCGGTCTTAGAGACTCTTTAAAGCAAGAGCGTGCTTCTTGCTCTAAATCATAGTGTGATCATTGGATGAAAACTAAGTTGTGTGTTTCCCTTCAGAAATGGAATTAAACCCCACGCCCTGTGTCTTCCTACATGCAAGACTTCATTTCAGGTAAGGGCAGTCACTTTTCAGCTCAAACGAACTACATCGTTCACAAAGCTCACACGTTTCTCATCTTAACTGACAAGCATCAGATGTTAGAGGACCAGTGCTTTGTATCAGATTCAGAAGCAGAGTTGTACTAGATATGGTCCGTATGTGTAGGAAACACCATTCTTTTGTTCTCAGCACACTCAGGTTTCCTGCTGTCTTAGAGACTCTGGAAAGCAAGAGCGTGCTTCTTGCTCTAAAGCAGAGTGTGATCAATGGATGAGAACTCTGCTCTGTGTTTCACTTAGAAATGGAGTTAAATCCCAGGCTCTGAGTCTTTCTACATGGAAGACTCCCATTCAAGTAAGGGCAGTTACTTTACAGCTCAAAAGAACTCCATCATTCACGAAGCTCACACGTTTCTCATCTTAAATCACAAGCATCGGCTGTAAGAGGACCAGTACTTTGTATCAGTTTCAGAAGCAGAGTTGGACTAGATATGGTCCATATGTGTAGGAAACACTGTTCTTTTGTTGTGAGCACACTCAGGTTTCCTGCTGTCTTAGAGACTCTGGAAAGCAAGAGCGTGCTTCTTGCTCTAAAGCAGAGTGTGATCAATGGATGAGAACTCTGCTCTGTGTTTCACATAGAAATGGAGTTAAATCCCAGGCTCTGAGTCTTCCTACAAGGAAGACTTCGATTCTAGTAAGGGCAGTTACTTTACAGCTCAAACGAACTCCATCGTTCACGAAGCTCACACGTTTCTCATCTTAACTGACCAGCATTGGATGTTAGAGGACCTGTGGTTTCCTTCGTTTTCAGAAGCAGAGTTTGAATAGATATTTTCCGAATGTGTAGGAAAGACCGTTCTTTTGTTTTGAGCACACTCATGTTTCCTGCAGTATTAGAGACTCTAGAAAGCAAGAGCGTGCTGTTTGCTCTAAAGCAGAGTGTGATCCATGGATGAGAACTCTGCTGTGTGTTTCCCTTCAGTAATGGAGTTAAACCCCAGGCTCTGTGTCTACCTACAAGCAAGACTTCGTTTCAAGTAAAGGCAGTCACTTTTCAGCTCAAACGAATTGCATCGTTCATGAAGCTCACACGTTTCTCATCTTAACTGTCAAGCATTGAATGTTAGAGGACCATTGCTTTGTATCAGTTTCAGAAGCAGAGTTGGACTAAATATGGTCCGTATGTTTCGGAAACACCATTCATTTCTTCTCAGCACACTCAAGTTTCCTTCTGTCTTAGAGACTCTAGAAAGCAAGAGCGGGCTTCTTGCTTTAAGCAGAGTGTGATCAATGGATGAGAACTCTGTTGTGTGTTTCAATTCAGAACTGGAGTTAAATCCCTGGCTCTGAGTCTTCCTACAAGGAAGACTTTGATTCAAGTATGGGCAGTTACTTTACAGCTCAAACGAACTCCATCGTTCACGAAGCTCCCACGTTTCTCATCTTAACTGACAAGCATCAGATGTTAGAGGACCAGTGCTTTGTATCAGTTTCAGAAGCAGAGTTGGACTAGATATGGTCCATATTTGTAGGAAACACCGTTCTTTTGTTCTGAGCACACTGAGGTTTACACCTGTCTTAGAGACTCTGGAAAGCAAGAGCGTGCCTTTTGCTCTAAAGCAGAGTGAGATCAATGGATGAGAACTCTGCTGTGTGTTTTTCTTCAGAAATGGAGTTAATTCCTATGCTCTGTGTCTTCCTACAAGCACTACTTTGTTTCAGGTAAGGGCAGTCACTTTTCAGCTCAAACGAACTACATCGTTCACGAAGCTCACATGTTTCTCATCATAATGACAAGCATTGGATGTTAGAGGACCAGTGCTTTGTATCAGTTTCAGAAGCAGAGTTTGAATAGATATTTTCCGTATGTGTAGGAAACACCGTTCTTTTGTTCTGAGCACACTCATATTTCCTGCTGTATTAGAGACTCTGGAAAGCAAGAGCGTGCTTTTGCTCTAAAGCAGAGTGAGATCAATGAATGAGAACTCTGTTGTGTGTTTTTCTTCAGAAATGGAGTTAAATCCCAGGCTCTGAGTTTTCCTACAAGCAAGACTTCGTTTCATTTAAGGGCAGTTACCTTAAAGGTCAAATGAACTACATCGTTCACGAAGCTCACACGTTTCTCATCTTAACTGACAAGCATTGGATGTTAGAGGACCTGTGGTTTCTTTCAGTTTCAGAAGCAGAGTTGAACTAGATATGGTCCGTATGTGTAGGAAACACTGTTCTTTTGTCCTGAGCACACTCAAGTTTCCTGCTCTATTAGAGAATCTAGAAAGCAAGAGCGTTTTTCTTGCTCTAAAGCTGAGTGTGATCCATGGATGAGAACTATGCTGTGTGTTTCCCTTCAGAAAAGGAGTTAAATCCCAGGCTCTGAGTCTTCCTACAAGCAAGACTTCGATTCAATAAGGGCAGTTACTTTACAGCTCAAACGAACTACATCATTCACGAAGCTCACACATGTCTCATCTTAACTGACAAGCTTTGGATGTTAGAGCACCTGTGCTTTGTATCAATTTCAGAGGCAGAGTTGGACTAGATATGGTCTGTATGTGTAGGAAACACCTTTCTTTTGTTATGAGCACACTCAAGTTTCCTGTTATATTAGAGAATCTAGAAAGCAAGATTGTGCTTCTTGCCCTAAAGCAGAGTGTGATCCATGGATGAGAACTATGCTGTGTGTTTCCCTTAGGAAATGGTGTTAATTCCTATGCTCTGTGTCTTCCTACAAGCACTACTTTTTTCAGGTAAGGGCAGTTACTTTACAGCTCAAACGAACTACATCGTTCACGAAGCTCACACGTTTCTCATCTTAACTGACCAGCATTGGATGTTAGAGGACCTGTGGTTTCTTTCAGTTTCAGAAGCAGAGTTGAACTAGATATGGTCCGTATGTGTAGGAAACACCGTTCTTTTTTTCTCAGCACACTCAGGTTTCCTGCTGTCTTAGAGACTCTAGAAAGCTAGAGCATGCTTCTTGCTCTAAAGCAGAGTTCGATCAAAGGATGAGAATTCTGCTCTGTGTTTCACTTAGAAATGGAGTTAAATCCCAGGCTCTGAGTCTTCCTACAGGGAAGACTTCGATTCAAGTAAGGGCAGTTACTTTACAGCTCAAACGAACTCCATCGTTCACGAAGCTCACACGTTTCTCATCTTAACTCACAAGCATCGGATGTAGGAAGAACAGTGCTTTGTATCAGTTTCAGAAGATGAGTTGGACTAGATATGGTCCATATGTGTAGGAAACACCGATCTTTTGTTCTGAGCACACTCAGGTTTCCTGCTGAATTAGAGACTCTGGAAAGCAAGAGCGTACTTAATGCTCTAAAGCAGAGTGTGATCAATGGATGAGAACTCTGCTGTGTGTTTCACTTCAGAAATGGAGTAAAATGCCTGGCTCTGAGTCTTCCTACAAGCAAGACTTCGTTTCAGGTAAGGGCAGTCACTTTTCAGCTCAAATGAACTACAACGTTCACGAAGCTCACACGTTTCTCATCTTAACAGACAAGCATTGGATGTTAAGGACCAGTGCTTTGTATCAGTTTCAGAAGCAGAGTTTGAATAGATATTTTCCGTATGTGTAGGAAACACCGTTCTTTTGTTCTGAGCACACTCATGTTTCCTGCTGTCTTAGAGAATCTAGAAAGCTAGAGCAGGCTTCTTGCTTTAAAGCAGAGTGTGATCAATGGATGAGAACTCTGTTGTGTGTTTCACTTCAGATATGGAGTAAAATCCCTGGCTCTGAGTCTTCCTACAAGGAAGACTTCAATGCAATATGGGCAGTTACTTTACAGCTCAAACGAACTCCATCGTTCACGAAGCTCCCACGTTTCTCATCTTAACTGACAAGCATCGGATGTTAGAGGACCAGTGCTTTGTATCAGTTTCAGAAGGAGAGTTGGACTAGATATGGTCCATATGTGTAGGAAACACCGTTCTTTTGTTCTGAGCACACTCAGGTTTCCTGCTGTCTTAGAGACTCTGGAAAGCAAGAGCGTCCTTTTTGCTCTAAAGCAGAGTGTGATCAATGGATGAGAACTCGGCTCTGTGTTTCACTTAGAAATGGAGTTAAATCCCAGGCTCTGAGTCTTCCTACAAGGAAGACTTCCATTCAAGTAAGGGCAGTTCCTTTACAGCTCAAACGAACTCCATCGTTCACGAAGCTCACACGTTTCTCATCTTAACTGACAAGCATTGGATGTTAGAGGACCAGTGCTTTGTATCAGTTTCCGAAGTAGAGTTGTACTAGATATGGTACGTATGTGTAGGAAACACCGTTCTTTTGTTCTCAGAGTTGAACTAGATATGGTCCGTATGTGTAGGAAACACTGTTCTTTTGTTCTGAGCACACTCAAGTTTCCTGCTGTATTAGAGATTCTAGAATGCAAGGGCATTCTTCTTGCTCTAAAGCAGAGTGTGATCCATGGATGGCAACTATGCTGTTTGTTTCCCTTCAGAAATGGAGTTAAATCCCAGGCTCTGAGTCTTCCTACAAGCAAGACTTCGTTTCAGGTAAGGGCAGTTACTTAACAGCTCAAACGAATTACATCGTTCACGATGCTCACACATTTCTCATCTTAACTGAGAAGCATTGGATGTTAGAGGACCTGTGGTTTCTTTCAGTTTCAGAAGCAGAGTAGAACTAGATAAGGCCGGTATGTGTAGGAAACACCGTGCTTTTGTTATGAGCACACTCAAGTTTCCTGCTATATTAGAGAATCTAGAATGCAAGAGTGTGCTTCTTGTCCTAAAGCAGAGTGTGATCCATGGATGAGAACTATGATGTGTGTTTCCCTTAGGAAATGGTGTTAATTCCTATGCTCTGTGTCTTCCTACAAGCACTACTTTGTTTCAGGTAAGGCAGTTACTTTACAGCTCAAACGAACTACATCGTTCACGAAGCTCACATGTTTCTCATCTTAACTGAAAATCATTGGATTTTAGAGGACCAGTGCTTTGTATCAGTTTCAGAAGCAGCGTTGGAGTAGATATGGTCCGTATGTGTAGGAAACACCGTTCATTTTTTCTCAGCACACCCAATTTTCCTGTTGTCTTAGAGACTCTAGAAAGCTAGAGCATGCTTCTTGCTCTAAAGCAGGGTGTGATCAATGGACGAGAACTCTGTTGTGTGTTTCACTTCAGAAATGGAGTTAAATCCCTGGCTCTGAGTCTTCCTACAAGCAAGACTTCGGTTCAGGTAAGGGCAGTTACTTTACAGCTCAAATGAACTACATCATTCACGTACCTCACACGTTTCTCATCTTAACTGACAAGCATTGGATGTTAGAGGACCAGTGCTTTGTATCAGTTTCAGAAGCAGATTTGGACTAGATATCGTTGGTATGTTTAGGAAACACCGTTCTTTTCTTCTGAGCACACTCAAGTTTCCTGCTGTATTAGACACTCTGGAAAGCAAGAGCGTGCTTCTTGCTCTAAAGCAGAGTGTGATCCATGGATGAGAACTGTGTTGTGTGTTTCCCTTCAGATATTGAGTTAAACCCCACGCCCTGTGTCTTCCTACATTCAAGACTTCGTTTCAGGTAAGGGCAGTCACTTTTCAGCTCAAACGAACTCCATCGTTCACGAAGCTCACACGTTTCTCATCTTAACTGACAAGCATCGGATTATAGAGGACCAGTGCTTTGTATCAGTTTCAGAAGCAGCGTTGGACTAGATATGGTCCGTATGTGTAGGAAACACCGTTCATTTTTTCTCAGCACACCCAATTTTCCTGCTGTCTTAGAGACTCTAGAAAGCTAGAGTCCGCTTCTTGCTCTAAAGCAGGGTGTGATCAATGGATGAGAACTCGGCTCTGTGTTTCACTTCAGAAATGGAGTTAAATCTCTGGCTCTGTGTCTTACTAAAAGCAAGACTTCGGTTCAGGTAAGGGCAGTTACTTTACAGCTCAAACGAACTACAACGTTCACGAAGCTCACACGTTTCCCATCTTAACTGACAAGCATTGAATGTTAGAGGACCAGTGCTTCGTATCAGTTACAGAAGCAGAGTTGGACTATATATGGTCTGTATGTGTTGGAAACACCGTTCTTTTGTTCTCAGCACACTCACGTTTTCTGTTGTCTTAGAGACTCTAGAAAGCAAGAGAGTGCTTCTTGCTCTAAAGCAGAGTATGATCCGTGGATGAGAACTATGCTGTGTGTTTCCCTTCAGAAATGGAGTTAAATCCCAGGCTCTGTGTTTTCCTACTAGCAAGACATCGTTTCAGGTTAGGGCAGTCACTTGTAAGCTCAAACTACCTACATTGTTCACGAAACTCACACGTTTCTCATCTTAAATGACAAGCATTGGATGTTAGAGGACCAGTGCTTTGTATCAGTTTCAGAAGCAGAGTTGAACTACATATGGCCCGTATATGTAGGAAACGCCATTTTTAGATCTGAGCACACATGTTTCCTGCTGTATTAGAGACTCTAGAAAGCAAGAGCGTGCTTCTTGCTCTAAAGCAGAGTGTGATCAATGGATGAGAACTCTGTTGTGTGTTTCACTTCAGGAATGGAGTTAAATCCCTGGCTCTGAGTCTTCCTACAAGCAAGACTTCATTTCAGGTAAGGGCAGTTGCTTTACAGCTCAAACGAACTACATCGTTCACAAAGCTCACACATTTCTCATCTAAACTGAGAAGCATTGGATGTTCGAGGACCTTTGGTTTGTATCAATTTCAAGCAGAGTTGAACTAGATATGGTCCGTATGTATAGGAAGCACCGTTCTTTTCTTCTGAGCACACTCACGTTTCCTGCTGTATTAGAGAATCTAGAAAGAAAGAGCATGCTTCTTACATTAAAGCAGATTGTGATCCATGGATGAGAAATGTGTTGTGTGTTTCCCTTCAGAAATGGTGTTAAACACCAGGCTCTGAGTCTTCCTACAAACAAGACTTCGTTTCAGGTAAGGGCAGTCACTTTTCATCTCAAACGAACTACATCGTTCATGAAGCTCACACATTTCTCATCTAAACTGACAAGCATTGGATGTTAGAAGACCTCTGGTTTGTTTCAGTTTCAGAAGCAGAGATGAACTAGATATGGTCCGTATATGTACGAAACACCGTTCTTGCTTTCTGAGCACACTCAGGTTTCCTGCTGTATTAGAGATTCTAGAAAGCAAGAGCGTTCTTCTTGCTCTAAAGCAGAGTGTGATCCATGGATGAGAACTATGCTGTGTGTTTCCCTTCAGAAATGGAGTTAAATCCCAGGCTCTGAGTCTTCCTATAAACAAGACATCGATTCAAGTAAGGGCAGTTACTTTACAGCTCAAAGGAACTACATCATTCACGAAGCTCACACGTTTCTCATCTTAACTGACAAGCATTGGATGTTAGAGAACCTGTGCTTTGTATCAATTTCAGAGGCAGAGTTGGACTAGATATGGTCCGTATGTGTAGGAAACACCGTTGTTTTTTAGTCATCACACTCATGTTTCCTGCTGTCTTAGAGACTCTAGAAAGCAAGAGCGTGCTTCTTGCTCTAAAGCAGAGTGTGATCTATATATGCGAACTCTGCTGTGTGTTTCCCTTCAGAAATGGAGTTAAATCCCAGGATCTGAGTCTTCCTACAAGCAAGACTTCGAATCAGGTAAGGGCAGTTACTTTACAGCTCAAATGAATTACATCATTCACGACTCTCACACATTTCTCATCTTAACTGAAAATCATCGGATGTTAGAATAGCAGTGCTTTGTATCAGTTTCAGAAGGAGAGTTGGACTAGATATGGTCCGTATGTGTAGGAAACACCGTTCTTTTGTTCTCAGCACACTCAGGTTTCCTGCTATCTTAGAGACTCTAGAAAGCAAGAGCGTGCTTATTGCTCTAAAGCAGAGTGTGATCTATATATGAGAACTCTGCTGTGAGTTTCACTTCAGAAATGGAGTTAAATCCCAGGCTCTGAGTCTTCCTACAAGCAAGACTTCATTTCAGGTAAGGGAAGTTACTTTACAGCTCAAATGAATTACATCGTTCACGATGCTCACACATTTCTCATCTTAACTGACAAGCATTGGATGTTGGAGGACCTGTGGTTTCTTTCAGTTTCAGAAGCAGAGTTGAACTAGATATGGTCGGTATGTGTAGGAAACACTGTTCTTTTGTTCTGAGCACACTCAAGTTTCCTGCTGTATTAGAGATTCTAGAAAGCAAGAGCATTCTTCGTGCTCTAAAGCAGAGTGTGATCCATGGATGGCAACTATGCTGTTTGTTTCCCTTCAGAAATGGAGTTAAATCCCGGGCTCTGAGTCTTCCTACAAGCAAGACTTCGTTTCAGGTAAGGGCAATTACTTAACAGCTCAAACGAATTACATCGTTCACGATGCTCACACATTTCTCATCTTAACTGACAAGCATTGGATGTTAGAGGACCTGTGGTTTCTTTCAGTTTCAGAAGCAGAGTAGAACTAGATAAGGCCCGTATGTGTAGGAAACACCGTGCTTTTGTTATGAGCACACTCAAGTTTCCTGCTATATTAGAGAATCTAGAAAGCAAGAGTGTGCTTCTTGTTCTAAGCAGAGTGTGATCAATGGATGAGAACTATGCTGTTTGTTTCCCTTCAGAAATGGTGTTAAATCCCAGGATCTGTGTCTTCCTACAAGGAAGACTTCATTTCAGGTAAGGGTAGTCACTTTTCAGCTCAAAGGAACTACATCGTTCACGAAGCTCACACTTTTCTCATCTTAACAGACAAGCATTGGATGTTAGAGGACCAGTGCTTTGTATCAGTTTCAGAAGCAGAGTTGGACTACATATGGTCCGTATGTGTAGGAAACACCGTTCCTTTATTCTCAGCACAGTCACGTTTCCTGCTGTCTTAGAGACTCTAGAAAACAAGAGCTTAATTCTTGTTCTAAAGCAGGGTGTGATCAATGGATGAGAACTCTGTTGTGTGTTTCACTTCAGAAATGGAGTTAAATCCCTGGCTCTGAGTCTTCCTACAAGCAAGACTTCGGTTCAGGTAAGGGCAGTTACTTTACAGCTAAAACGAACTACATCATTCACGTAGCTCACACGTTTCTCATCTTAACTGACAAGCATTGGATGTTAGAGGACCAGTGCTTTGTATCAATTTCAGAAGCAGATATGGACTAGATAACGTTGGTATGTTTAGGAAACACCGTTCTTTTCTTCTGAGCACACTCAAGTTTCCTGCTGTATTAGACACTCTGGAAAGCAAGAGCGTGCTTCTTGCTCTAAAGCAGAGTGTGATCCATGGATGAGAACTGTGTTGTGTGTTTCCCTTCAGAAATTGAGTTAAACCCCACGCCCTGTGTCTTCCTACATTCAAGACTTCGTTTCAGGTAAGGGCAGTCACTTTTCAGCTCAAACGAACTCCATCGTTCACGAAGCTCACACGTTTCTCATCTTAACTGACAAGCATCGGATTATAGAGGACCAGTGCTTTGTATCAGTTTCAGAAGCAGCGTTGGACTAGATATGGTCCGTATGTGTAGGAACCCCCGTTCATTTTTTCTCAGCACACCCAATTTTCCTGCTGTCTTAGAGACTCTAGAAAGCTAAAGCGTGCTTTTTGCTCTAAAGCAGGGTGTGATCAATGGATGAGAACTCTGTTGTGTGTTTCACTTCAGAAATGGAGTTAAATCTCTGGCTCTGTGTCTTACTAAAAGCAAGACTTCGGTTCAGGTAAGGGCAGTTACTTTACAGCTCAAACGAACTACAACGTTCACGAAGCTCACACGTTTCCCATCTTAACTGACAAGCATTGAATGTTAGAGGACCAGTGCTTTGTATCAGTTTCAGAAGCATAGTTGGACTATATATGGTCTGTATGTGTTGGAAACACCGTTCTTTTGTTCTCAGCACACTCACGTTTTCTGTTGTCTTAGAGACTCTAGAAAGCAAGAGAGTGCTTCTTGCTCTAAAGCAGAGTTTGATCCGTGGATGAGAACTATGCTGTGTGTTTCCCTTCAGAAATGGAGTTAAATCCCAGGCTCTGTGTTTACCTACTAGCAAGACATCGTTTCAGGTTAGGGCAGTCACTTGTAAGCTCAAACTACCTACATTGTTCACGAAACTCACACGTTTCTCATCTTAAATGACAAGCATTGGATGTTAGAGGACCAGTGCTTTGTATCAGTTTCAGAAGCAGAGTTGAACTACATATGGCCCGTATATGTAGGAAACGCCATTTTTAGATCTGAGCACACATGTTTCCTGCTGTATTAGAGACTCTAGAAAGCAAGAGCGTGCTTCTTGCTCTAAAGCAGAGTGTGATCAATGGATGAGAACTCTGTTGTGTGTTTCACTTCAGGAATGGAGTTAAATCCCTGGCTCTGAGTCTTCCTACAAGCAAGACTTCATTTCAGGTAAGGGCAGTTGCTTTACAGCTCAAACGAACTACATCGTTCACAAAGCTCACACATTTCTCATCTAAACTGAGAAGCATTGGATGTTCGAGGACCTTTGGTTTGTATCAATTTCAAGCAGAGTTGAACTAGATATGGTCCGTATGTATAGGAAGCACCGTTCTTTTCTTCTGAGCACACTCACGTTTCCTGCTGTATTAGAGAATCTAGAAAGAAAGAGCATGCTTCTTACATTAAAGCAGATTGTCATCCATGGATGAGAAATGTGTTGTGTGTTTCCCTTCAGAAATGGTGTTAAACACCAGGCTCTGAGTCTTCCTACAAACAAGACTTCGTTTCAGGTAAGGGCAGTCACTTTTCATCTCAAACGAACTACATCGTTCATGAAGCTCACACATTTCTCATCTAAACTGACAAGCATTGGATGTTAGAAGACCTCTGGTTTGTTTCAGTTTCAGAAGCAGAGATGAACTAGATATGGTCCGTATATGTACGAAACACCGTTCTTGCTTTCTGAGCACACTCAGGTTTCCTGCTGTATTAGAGATTCTAGAAAGCAAGAGCGTTCTTCTTGCTCTAAAGCAGAGTGTGATCCATGGATGAGAACTATGCTGTGTGTTTCCCTTCAGAAATGGAGTTAAATCCCAGGCTCTGAGTCTTCCTATAAACAAGACATCGATTCAAGTAAGGGCAGTTACTTTACAGCTCAAAGGAACTACATCATTCACGAAGCTCACACGTTTCTCATCTTAACTGACAAGCATTGGATGTTAGAGAACCTGTGCTTTGTATCAATTTCAGAGGCAGAGTTGGACTAGATATGGTCTGTATGTGTAGGAAACACCGTTGTTTTTTAGTCATCACACTCATGTTTCCTGCTGTCTTAGAGACTCTAGAAAGCAAGAGCGTGCTTCTTGCTCTAAAGCAGAGTGTGATCTATATATGCGAACTCTGCTGTGTGTTTCCCTTCAGAAATGGAGTTAAATCCCAGGATCTGAGTCTTCCTACAAGCAAGACTTCGAATCAGGTAAGGGCAGTTACTTTACAGCTCAAATGAATTACATCATTCACGACTCTCACACATTTCTCATCTTAACTGAAAATCATCGGATGTTAGAGTAGCAGTGCTTTGTATCAGTTTCAGAAGGAGAGTTGGACTACATATGGTCCGTATGTGTAGGAAACACCGTTCTTTGTTCTCAGCACACTCAGGTTTCCTGCTATCTTAGAGACTCTAGAAAGCAAGAGCGTGCTTATTGCTCTAAAGCAGAGTGTGATCTATATATGAGAACTCTGCTGTGAGTTTCACTTCAGAAATGGAGTTAAATCCCAGGCTCTGAGTCTTCCTACAAGCAAGACTTCGTTTCAGGTAAGGGCAGTTACTTTACAGCTCAAACGAATTACAACGTTCACGATGCTCACACATTTCTCATCTTAACTGACAAGCATTGGATGTTGGAGGACCTGTGGTTTCTTTCAGTTTCAGAAGCAGAGTTGAACTAGATATGGTCCGTATGTGTAGGAAACACTGTTCTTTTGTTCTGAGCACACTCAAGTTTCCTGCTGTATTAGAGATTCTAGAAAGCAAGAGCATTCTTCTTGCTCTAAAGCAGAGTGTGATACATGGATGGCAACTATGCTGTGTGTTTCCCTTCAGCAATTGAGTTAAATCCCAGGCTCTGAGTCTTCCTACAAGCAAGACTTCATTTCAGGTAAGGGCAGTTACTTAACAGCTCGAACGAATTACATCGTTCACGATGCTCACACATTTCTCATCTTAACTGACAAGCATTGGATGTTAGAGGACCTGTGGTTTCTTTCAGTTTCAGAAGCAGAGTAGAACTAGATAAGGCCGGTATGTGTAGGAAACACCGTGCTTTTGTTATGAGCACACTCAAGTTTCCTGCTATATTAGAGAATCTAGAATGCAAGAGTGTGCTTCTTGTCCTAAAGCAGAGTGTGATCCATGGATGAGAACTATGCTGTGTGTTTCCCTTAGGGAATGGTGTTAATTCCTATGCTCTGTGTCTTCCTACAAGCACTACTTTGTTTCAGGTAAGGCAGTTACTTTACAGCTCAAACGAACTACATCGTTCACGAAGCTCACACGTTTCTCATCTTAACTGACAAGCATTGGATGTTAGAGGACCAGTGCTTTGTATCAGTTTCAGAAGCAGCGTTGGAGTAGATATGGTCCGTATGTGTAGGAAACACCGTTCATTGTTTCTCAGCACACCCAATTTTCCTGTTGTCTTGGAGACTGTAGAAAGCTAGAGTGTGCTTCTTGCTCTAAAGCAGGGTGTGATCAATGGATGAGAACTCTGTTGTGTGTTTCACTTCAGAAATGGAGTTAAATCCCTGGCTCTGAGTCTTCCTACAAGCAAGACTTCGGTTCAGGTAAGGGCAGTTACTTTACAGCTCAAACGAACTACATCGTTCACGTACCTCACACGTTTCTCATCTTAACTGACAAGCATTGGATGTTAGAGGACCAGTGCTTTCTATCAGTTTCAGAATCAGATTTGGACTAGATATCGCCCGTATGTTTAGGAAACACCGTTTTTTTCTTCTGAGCACACTCAAGTTTCCTGCTGTATTAGACACTCTGGAAAGCAAGAGCGTGCTTCTTGCTCGAAAGCAGAGTGTGATGCATGGATGAGGACTGTGTTGTGTGTTTCCCTTCAGAAATGGAGTTAAACCCCACGCCCTGTGTCTTCCTACATTCAAGACTTCGTTTCAGGTAAGGGCAGTCACTTTTCAGCTCAAACGAACTCCATCGTTCACGAAGCTCACACGTTTCTCATCTTAACTGACAAGCATCGGATTATAGAGAACCAGTGCTTTGTATCAGTTTCAGAAGCAGCGTTGGACTAGATATGGTCCGTATGTGTAGGAAACACCGTTCATTTTTTCTTAGCACACCCAATTTTCCTGCTGTCTTAGAGACTCTAGAAAGCTAGAGCGTGCTTCTTGCTCTAAAGCAGAGTGTGATCAATGGATGAGAACTCTGCTGTGTGTTTCACTTCAGAAATGGTGCTAAATCCCAGGCTCTGAGTCTTCCTAAAATCAAGCCTTTCTTTCATGTAAGGGCAGTTTCTTTATACCTCAAACGAACTACATCGTTCACGAAACTCACACGTTTCTCATCTTAACTGAAAAGCATTGGATGTTAGAGGACCAGTGCTTTATTTCAGTTTCAGAAGCAGAGTTGGACCACATATGGTCCGTATGTGTAGGCAACACCGTTATTTTGTTCTCAGCACACTCACGCTCCCTGCTGTCTTTGAGCCTCTAGAAAGCATGAGCGTGCTTCTTGCTCTAAAGCAGAGGGTGATCAATGGATGAGAACTCTTCTTCGTGTTTCCCTTCAGAAATGGAGTTAAATCCCAGGCTCTGAGTCTTCCTACAAGCAAGACTTCGTTTAAGGTAAGGGCAGTCACTTTTCAGCTCAAACGAACTACATCGTTCACGATGCTCACACATTTCTTATCTTAACTGACAAGCATCAGATGTTAGAGGACCAGTGCTTTGTATCATTTTCAGAAGGAGAGTTGGACTAGATATGGTCCGTATGTGTAGGAAACACCGTTCTTTTGTTCTCAGCACACTCAGGTTTCCTGCTGTCTTAGAGAATCTAGAAAGCAAGAGCGTGCTTCTTGCTCTAAAGCAGAGTGTGATCAATGGATGAGAACTCTGCTCTGTGTTTCACTTAAGAAATGGAGTTAAATCCCAGGCTCTGAGTCTTCCTACAAGGAAGATTTCGATTCAAGTAAGGGCAGTTACTTTACAGCTCAACGAACTCCATCGTTCACGAAGCTCACACGTTTCTCATCTTAACTGACAAGCATCGGATTATAGAGGACCAGTGCTTTGTATCAGTTTCAGAAGCAGCGTTGGACTACATATGGTCCGTATGTGTAGGAAACACCGTTCATTTTTTCTCAGCACACCCAATTTTCCTGCTGTCTTAGAGACTCTAGAAAGCTAGAGCGTGCTTCTTGCTCTAAAGCAGGGTGTGATCAATGGATGAGAACTCTGTTGTGTGTTTCACTTCAGAAATGGAGTTAAATCTCTGGCTCTGAGTCTTACTAAAAGCAAGACTTCGGTTCAGGTAAGGGCAGTTACTTTACAGCTCAAACGAACTACAACGTTCACGAAGCTCACACGTTTCCCATCTTAGCTGACAAGCGTTGAATGTTAGAGGACCAGTGCTTTGTATCAGTTTCAGAAGCAGAGTTGGACTATATATGGTCTGTATGTGTTGGAAACACAGTTCTTTTGTTCTCAGCACACTCACGTTTTCTGTTGTCTTAGAGACTCTAGAAAGCAAGAGAGTGCTTCTTGCTCTAAAGCAGAGTTTGATCCGTGGATGAGAACTATGCTGTGTGTTTCCCTTCAGAAATGGAGTTAAATCCCAGGCTCTGTGTTTTCCTACTAGCAAGACATCGTTTCAGGTTAGGGCAGTCACTTGTAAGCTCAAACTACCTACATTGTTCACAAAAGTCACACGTTTCTCATCTTAAATGACAAGCATTGGATGTTAGAGGACCAGTGCTTTGTATCAGTTTCAGAAGCAGAGTTGAACTACATATGGCCCGTATATGTAGGAAACGCCGTTTTTAGATCTGAGCACACTCATGTTTCCTGCTGTATTAGAGACTCTAGAAAGCAAGAGCGTGCTTCTTGCTCTAAAGCAGAGTGTGATCAATGGATGAGAACTCTGTTGTGTGTTTCACTTCAGAAATGGAGTTAAATCCCTGGCTCTGAGTCTTCCTACAAGCAAGACTTCATTTCAGGTAAGGGCAGTTACTTTACAGCTCAAACGAACTACATCGTTCACAATGCTCACACATTTCTCACCTAAACTGAGAAGCATTGGATGTTCGAGGACCTTTGGTTTGTATCAATTTCAAGCAGAGTTGAAATAGATATGGTCCGTATGTATAGGAAACACCGTTCTTTTCTTCTGAGCACACTCACGTTTCCTGCTGTATTAGAGAATCTAGAAAGAAAGAGCAAGCTTCTTACTTTAAAGCAGATTGTGATCCATGGATGAGAAATGTGTTGTGTGTTTCCCTTCAGAAATGGTGTTAAACACCATGCTCTGAGTCTTCCTCCAAGCAAGATTTCGTTTCAGGTAAGGGCAGTCACTTTTCATCTCAAACGAACTACATCGTTCATGAAGCTCACACATTTCTCATCTAAACTGACAAGCATTGGATGTTAGAAGACCTCTGGTTTGTTTCAGTTTCAGAAGCAGAGATGAACTAGATATGGTCCGTATATGTACGAAACACCGTTCTTGCTTTCTGAGCACACTCAGGTTTCCTGCTGTATTAGAGATTCTAGAAAGCAAGAGCGTTCTTCTTGCTCTAAAGCAGAGTGTGATCCATGGATGAGAACTATGCTGTGTGTTTCCCTTCAGAAATGGAGTTAAATCCCAGGCTCTGAGTCTTCCTATAAACAAGACATCGATTCAAGTAAGGGCAGTTACTTTACAGCTCAAAGGAACTACATCGTTCACGAAGCTCACACGTTTCTCATCTTAACTGACAAGCATTGGATGTTAGAGAACCTGTGCTTTGTATCAATTTCAGAGGCAGAGTTGGACTTGATATGGTCCGTATGTGTAGGAAACACCGTTGTTTTTTACTCATCACACTCATGTTTCCTGCTGTCTTAGAGACTCTAGAAAGCAAGAGCGTGCTTCTTGCTCTAAAGCAGAGTGTGATCTATATATGCGAACTCTGCTGTGTGTTTCACTTCAGAAATGGAGTTAAATCCCAGGATCTGAGTCTTCCTACAAGCAAGACTTCGAATCAGGTAAGGGCAGTTATTTTGCAGCTCAATTGAATTACATCATTCACGACTCTCACACATTTCTCATCTTAACTGAAAATCATCGGATGTTAGAGTACCAGTGCTTTGTATCAGTTTCAGAAGGAGAGTTGGACTAGATATGGTCCGTATGTGTAGGAAACACCGTTCTTTTGTTCTCAGCACACTCAGGTTTCCTGCTATCTTAGAGACTCTAGAAAGCAAGAGCGTGCTTATTGCTCTAAAGCAGAGTGTGATCTATATATGAGAACTCTGCTGTGAGTTTCAATTCAGAAATGGAGTTAAATCCCAGGCTCTGAGTCTTCCTACAAGCAAGACTTCATTTCAGGTAAGGGAAGTTACTTTACAGCTCAAATGAATTACATCGTTCACGATGCTCACACATTTCTCATCTTAACTGACAAGCATTGGATGTTGGAGGACCTGTGGTTTCTTTCAGTTTCAGAAGCAGAGTTGAACTAGATATGGTCCGTATGTGTAGGAAACACTGTTCTTTTGTTCTGAGCACACTCAAGTTTCCTGCTGTATTAGAGATTCTAGAAAGCAAGAGCATTCTTCGTGCTCTAAGGCAGAGTGTGATCCATGGATGGCAACTATGCTGTGTGTTTCCCTTCAGAAATGGAGTTAAATCCCGGGCTCTGAGTCTTCCTACAAGCAAGACTTCGTTTCATTTAAGGGCAATTACTTAACAGCTCAAACGAATTACATCGTTCACGATGCTCACACATTTCTCATCTTAACTGACAAGCATTGGATGTTAGAGGACCTGTGGTTTCTTTCAGTTTCAGAAGCAGAGTAGAACTAGATAAGGCCCGTATGTGTAGGAAACACCGTGCTTTTGTTATGAGCACACTCAAGTTTCCTGCTATATTAGAGAATCTAGAAAGCAAGAGTGTGCTTCTTGTCCTAAAGCAGAGTGTGATCCATGGATGAGAACTATGCTGTGTGTTTCCCTTAGGAAATGGTGTTAATTCCTATGCTCTGTGTCTTCCTACAAGCACTACTTTGTTTCAGGTAAGGGCAGTTACTTTACAGCTCAAACGAACTACATCGTTCACGAAGCTAACACGTTTCTCATCTTAACTGACAAGCATTGGATGTTAGAGGACCAGTGCTTTGTATCAGTTTCAGAAGCAGCATTGGACTAGATATGGTCCGTATGTGTAGGAAACACCGTTCATTTTTTCTCAGCACACCCAATTTTCCTGTTGTCTTAGAGACTCTAGAAAGCTAGAGCGTGCTTCTTGCTCTAAAGCAGGGTGTGATCAATGGATGAGAACTCTGTTGTGTGTTTCACTTCAGAAATGGAGTTAAATCCCTGGCTCTGAGTCTTCCTACAAGCAAGACTTCGGTTCAGGTAAGGGCAGTTACTTTACAGCTAAAACGAACTACATCATTCACGTAGCTCACACGTTTCTCATCTTAACTGACAAGCATTGGATGTTAGAGGACCAGTGCTTTGTATCAGTTTCAGAAGCAGATATGGACTAGATATCGTTGGTATGTTTAGGAAACACCGTTCTTTTCTTCTGAGCACACTCAAGTTTCCTGCTGTATTAGACACTCTGGAAAGCAAGAGCGTGCTTCTTGCTCTAAAGCAGAGTGTGATCCATGGTTGAGAACTGCGTTGTGTGTTTCCCTTCAGAAATTGAGTTAAACCCCACGCCCTGTGTCTTCCTACATTCAAGACTTCGTTTCAGGTAAGGGCAGTCACTTTTCAGCTCAAACGAACTCCATCGTTCACGAAGCTCACACGTTTCTCATCTTAACTGACAAGCATCGGATTATAGAGAACCAGTGCTTTGTATCAGTTTCAGAAGCAGCGTTGGACTAGATATGGTCCGTATGTGTAGGAAACACCGTTCATTTTTTCTCAGCACACCCAATTTTCCTGCTGTCTTAGAGACTCTAGAGAGCTAGAGCGTGCTTCTTGCTCTAAAGCAGGGTGTGATCAATGGATGAGAACTCTGTTGTGTGTTTCACTTCAGAAATGGAGTTAAATCTCTGGCTCTGAGTCTTACTAAAAGCAAGACTTCGGTTCAGGTAAGGGCAGTTACTTTACAGCTCAAACGAACTACAATGTTCACGAAGCTCACACGTTTCCCATCTTAACTGACAAGCATTGAATGTTAGAGGACCAGTGCTTTGTATCAGTTTCAGAAGCAGAGTTGGACTATATATGGTCTGTATGTGTTGGACACACCGTTCTTTTGTTCTCAGCACACTCACGTTTTCTGTTGTCTTAGAGACTCTAGAAAGCAAGAGAGTGCTTCTTGCTCTAAAGCAGAGTTTGATCAGTGGATGAGAACTCTGTTGTGTGTTTAACTTCAGAAATGGAGTTAAATCCCTGGCTCTGAGTCTTCCTACAAGCAAGACTTCGGTTCAGGTAAGGGCAGTTACTTTACAGCTAAAACGAACTACATCATTCACGTAGCTCACACGTTTCTCATCTTAACTGACAAGCATTGGATGTTAGAGGACCAGTGCTTTGTATCAGTTTCAAAGGCAGATTTGGACTAGATATCGTTGGTATGTTTAGGAAACACCGTTCTTTTCTTCTGAGCACACTCAAGTTTCCTGCTGTATTAGACACTCTGGAAAGCAAGAGCGTGCTTCTTGCTCTAAAGCAGAGTGTGATCCATGGATGAGAACTGTGTTGTGTGTTTCCCTTCAGAAATTGATTTAAACCCCACGCCCTGTGTCTTCCTACATTCAAGACTTCGTTTCAGGTAAGGGCAGTCACTTTTCAACTCAAACGAACTCCATTGTTCACGAAGCTCACACGTTTCTCATCTTAACTGACAAGCATCGGATTATAGAGAACCAGTGCTTTGTATCAGTTTCAGAAGCAGCGTTGGACTAGATATGGTCCGTATGTGTAGGAAACACCGTTCATTTTTTCTTAGCACACCCAATTTTCCTGCTGTCTTAGAGACTCTAGAAAGCTAGAGCGTGCTTCTTGCTCTAAAGCAGGGTGTGATCAATGGATGAGAACTCTGTTGTGTGTTTCACTTCAGAAATGGAGTTAAATCCCTGGCTCTGAGTCTTCCTACAAGCAAGACTTCGGTTCAGGTAAGGGCAGTTACTTTACAGCTAAAACGAACTACATCATTCACGTACCTCACACGTTTCTCATCTTAACTGACAAGCATTGGATGTTAGAGGACCAGTGCTTTGTATCAGTTTCAGAAGCAGATATGGACTAGATATCGTTGGTATGTTTAGGAAACACCGTTCTTTTCTTCTGAGCACACTCAAGTTTCCTGCTGTATTAGACACTCTGGAAAGCAAGAGCGTGCTTCTTGCTCTAAAGCAGAGTGTGATCCATGGTTGAGAACTGCGTTGTGTGTTTCCCTTCAGAAATTGAGTTAAACCCCACGCCCTGTGTCTTCCTACATTCAAGACTTCGTTTCAGGTAAGGGCAGTCACTTTTCAGCTCAAACGAACTCCATCGTTCACGAAGCTCACACGTTTCTCATCTTAACTGACAAGCATCGGATTATAGAGAACCAGTGCTTTGTATCAGTTTCAGAAGCAGCGTTGGACTAGATATGGTCCGTATGTGTAGGAAACACCGTTCATTTTTTCTCAGCACACCCAATTTTCCTGCTGTCTTAGAGACTCTAGAGAGCTAGAGCGTGCTTCTTGCTCTAAAGCAGGGTGTGATCAATGGATGAGAACTCTGTTGTGTGTTTCACTTCAGAAATGGAGTTAAATCTCTGGCTCTGAGTCTTACTAAAAGCAAGACTTCGGTTCAGGAAAGGGCAGTTACTTTACAGCTCAAACGAACTACAATGTTCACGAAGCTCACACGTTTCCCATCTTAACTGACAAGCATTGAATGTTAGAGGACCAGTGCTTTGTATCAGTTTCAGAAGCAGAGTTGGACTATATATGGTCTGTATGTGTTGGACACACCGTTCTTTTGTTCTCAGCACACTCACGTTTTCTGTTGTCTTAGAGACTCTAGAAAGCAAGAGAGTGCTTCTTGCTCTAAAGCAGAGTTTGATCAGTGGATGAGAACTCTGTTGTGTGTTTCACTTCAGAAATGGAGTTAAATCCCTGGCTCTGAGTCTTCCTACAAGCAAGACTTCGGTTCAGGTAAGGGCAGTTACTTTACAGCTAAAACGAACTACATCATTCACGTAGCTCACACGTTTCTCATCTTAACTGACAAGCATTGGATGTTAGAGGACCAGTGCTTTGTATCAGTTTCAGAAGCAGATTTGGACTAGATATCGTTGGTATGTTTAGGAAACACCGTTCTTTTCTTCTGAGCACACTCAAGTTTCCTGCTGTATTAGACACTCTGGAAAGCAAGAGCGTGCTTCTTGCTCTAAAGCAGAGTGTGATCCATGGATGAGAACTGTGTTGTGTGTTTCCCTTCAGAAATTGATTTAAACCCCACGCCCTGTGTCTTCCTACATTCAAGACTTCGTTTCAGGTAAGGGCAGTCACTTTTCAACTCAAACGAACTCCATCGTTCACGAAGCTCACACGTTTCTCATCTTAACTGACAAGCATCGGATTATAGAGAACCAGTGCTTTGTATCAGTTTCAGAAGCAGCGTTGGACTAGATATGGTCCGTATGTGTAGGAAACACCGTTCATTTTTTCTTAGCACACCCAATTTTCCTGCTGTCTTAGAGACTCTAGAAAGCTAGAGCGTGCTTCTTGCTCTAAAGCAGGGTGTGATCAATGGATGAGAACTCTGTTGTGTGTTTCACTTCAGAAATGGAGTTAAATCTCTGGCTCTGAGTCTTACTAAAAGCAAGACTTCGGTTCAGGTAAGGGCAGTTACTTTACAGCTCAAAGGAACTACAAAGTTCACGAAGCTCACACGTTTCCCATCTTAACTGACAAGCATTGAATGTTAGAGGACAAGTGCTTTGTATCAGTTTCAGAAGCAGAGTTGGACTATATATGGTCTGTATGTGTTGGAAACACCGTTCTTTTGTTCTCAGCACACTCACGTTTTCTGTTGTCTTAGAGACTCTAGAAAGCAAGAGAGTGCTTCTTGCTCTAAAGCAGAGTTTGATCCGTGGATGAGAACTATGCTGTGTGTTTCCCTTTTGAAATGGAGTAAAATCCCAGGCTCTGTGTTTTCCTACTAGCAAGACATCGTTTCAGGTTAGGGCAGTCACTTGTAAGCTCAAACTACCTACATTGTTCACGAAACTCACACGTTTCTCATCTTAAATGACAAGCATTGGATGTTAGAGGACCAGTGCTTTGTATCAGTTTCAGAAGCAGAGTTGAACTACATATGGCCCGTATATGTAGGAAACGCCATTTTTAGATCTGAGCACACATGTTTCCTGCTGTATTAGAGACTCTAGAAAGCAAGAGCGTGCTTCTTGCTCTAAAGCAGAGTGTGATCAATGGATGAGAACTCTGTTGTGTGTTTCACTTCAGGAATGGAGTTAAATCCCTGGCTCTGAGTCTTCCTACAAGCAAGACTTCATTTCAGTTAAGGGCAGTTACTTTACAGCTCAAACGAACTACATCGTTCACAAAGCTCTCACATTTCTCATCTAAACTGAGAAGCATTGGATGTTCGAGGACCTTTGGTTTGTATCAATTTCAAGCAGAGTTGAACTAGATATGGTCCGTATGTATAGGAAGCACCGTTCTTTTCTTCTGAGCACACTCACGTTTCCTGCTGTATTAGAGAATCTAGAAAGAAAAAGCATGCTTCTTACATTAAAGCAGATTGTCATCCATGGATGAGAAATGTGTTGTGTGTTTCCCTTCAGAAATGGTGTTAAACACCAGGCTCTGAGTCTTCCTACAAACAAGACTTCGTTTCAGGTAAGGGTAGTCACTTTTCATCTCAAACGAACTACATCGTTCATGAAGCTCACACATTACTCATCTAAACTGACAAGCATTGGATGTTAGAAGACCTCTGGTTTGTTTCAGTTTCAGAAGCAGAGATGAACTAGATTTGGTCCGTATATGTACGAAACACCGTTCTTGCTTTCTGAGCACACTCAGGTTTCCTGCTGTATTAGAGATTCTAGAAAGCAAGAGCGTTCTTCTTGCTCTAAAGCAGAGTGTGATCCATGGATGAGAACTATGCTGTGTGTTTCCCTTCAGAAATGGAGTTAAATCCCAGGCTCTGAGTCTTCCTACAAACAAGACATCGATTCAAGTAAGGGCAGTTACTTTACAGCTCAAAGGAACTACATCGTTCACGACGCTCACACGTTTCTCATCTTAACTGACAAGCATTGGATGTTAGAGAACCTGTGCTTTGTATCAATTTCAGAGGCAGAGTTGGACTAGATATGGTACGTATGTGTAGGAAACACCGTTGTTTTTTTCTCATCACACTCATGTTTCCTGCTGTCTTAGAGACTCTAGAAAGCAAGAGCGTGCTTCTTGCTCTAAAGCAGAGTGTGATCTATATATGCGAACTCTGCTGTGTGTTTCACTTCAGAAATGGAGTTATATCCCAGGCTCTGAGTCTTCCTACAAGCAAGACTTCGAATCAGGTAAGGGCAGTTACTTTACAGCTCAAATGAATTACATCATTCACGACTCTCACACATTTCTCATCTTAACTGAAAATCATCGGATGTTAGAGTACCAGTGCTTTGTATCAGTTTCACAAGGAGAGTTGGACTAGATATAGTCCGTATGTGTAGGAAACACCGTTCTTTTGTTCTCAGCACACTCAGGTTTCCTGCTATCTTAGAGACTCTAGAAAGCAAGAGCGTGCTTATTGCTCTAAAGCAGAGTGTGATCTATATATGAGAACTCTGCTGTGAGTTTCAATTCAGAAATGGAGTTAAATCCCAGGCTCTGAGTCTTCCTACAAGCAAGACTTCGTTTCAGGTAAGGGCAGTTACTTTATAGCTCAAAGGAACTACATCGTTCACGAAAATCACACGTTTCTCATCTTAACTGACAAGCATTGGATGTTAGAGGACCAGTGCTTTTTATCAGTTTCAGAAGCAGAGTTGGACTAGATGTGGTCCGTATGTGTAGGAAACAATGTTCTTTTGTTCTCAGCACACTCACGTTACTGCTGTCTTAGAGAATCTAGAAAGCAAGTGTGTGCTTCTTGCTCTAAAGCAGAGTATGGTCAATGAATGAGAACTATGCTGTGTGTTTCACTTCAGAAATGGAGTTAAGTACCTGGCTCTGAGTCTTCCTACAAGCAAGACCTCGTTTCAGGTAAGAGCAGTTACTTTAGAGGTCAAACAAACTACATCTTTCACGAAGCTCACACGTTTCAGATCATATCTGACGAGCATTGGATATTAGAGGACCTTTCATTTGTTTCAGTTTCAGAAGCAGAGATGAACAAGATATGGTCCGTATGTGTAGGAAACACTGTTCTTTTGTTCTGGGCACACTAAGATTTCCTGCTGTATTAGAGATTCTATAAAGCAAGACAGTGCTTCTTGCTCTAAAGGAGAGTATGATCAATGGATGAGAACTCTGCTGTGTGTTTCACTTCAGAAATGGTGCTAAATCCCAGGCTCTGAGTCTTCCTATAATCAAGCCTTTCTTTCATGTAAGGGCAGTTTCTTTATACCTCAAACGAACTACATCGTTCACGAAACTCACACGTTTCTCATCTTAACTGAAAAGCATTGGATGTTAGAGGACCAGTGCTTTATATCAGTTTCAGAAGCAGAGTTGGACCACATATGGTCCGTATGTGTAGGCAACACCGTTATTTTGTTCTCAGCACACTCACGCTCCCTGCTGTCTTTGAGCCTCTAGTAAGCAAGAGCGTGCTTCTTGCTCTAAAGCAGAGGGTGATCAATGGATGAGAACTCTTCTTCGTGTTTCCCTTCAGAAATGGAGTTAAATCCCAGGCTCTGAGTCTTCCTACAAGCAAGACTTCGTTTAAGGTAAGGGCAGTCACTTTTCTGCTCAAACAAACTACATCGTTCTCGAAGCTCACACGTTTCTCATCTTAACTGACAAGCATTGGATGTTAGAGGACCTTTGCTTTGTATGAATTTCAGAAGCAGAGTTGGACTAGATATGGTCCTTATGTGTAGGAAACATCATTCTTTTGTTCTCAGCACACTCACGTTTCCTGCTGTCTTAGAGACTCTAGAAAGCAAGAGAGTGCTTCTTGTTATAAGCAGAGTGTGATCAATGGATGAGAACTATGCTGTTTGTTTCCGTTAAGAAATGGTGTTAAATCCCAGGCTCTGTGTCTTCCCACAAGCAAGACTTCATTTCAGGTAAGGGCAGTCACTTTTCAGCTCAAACGAACTACATCGTTCATGAAGCTCAACGTTTCTCAACTTAACTGACAAGCATTGGATGTTAGAGGACCAGTGCTTTTTATCAGTTTCAGAAGCAGAGTTGGACTAGATATGGTCCGTATGTGTAGGAAACAACGTTCTTTTGTTCTCAGCACACTCACTTTTCCTGCTGTCTTAGAGACTCAAGAAAGCAAGAGCATGCTTCTTGTTCTAAGCAGAGTGTGATCAATGGATGAGAACTATGCTGTTTGTTCCCATTCAGAAATGGTGTTAAATCCCAGGCTCTGTGTCTTCCCACAAGCAAGACTTCATTTCAGGTAAGGGCAGTCACTTTTCAGCTCAAACGAACTACATCGTTCACAAAGCTCACACGTTTCTCATCTTAACTGAAAAGAATTGGATGTTAGAGGACCTTTGCTTTGTATGAATTTCAGAAGCAGAGTTGAACTAGATATGGTCCGTATGTGTAGGAAACACCGTTCTTTTGTTCTGATCACACTCAGGTTTCCTGCTGTATTAGAGACTCTAAAAAGCAAGAGCGTGCTTCTCGCTCTAAAGCAGAGTGTGATCAATGGATGAGAACTCTGCTGTGTGTTTCACTTCAGAAATGGAGTTAAATCCCAGGCTCTGAGTCTTCCTAAAAGCAAGACTTTCTTTCATGTAAGGGCAGTTTCTTTATAGCTCAAACGAACTACATCGTTCACGAAACTCACACGTTTCTCCTCTTAACTGACAAGCATTGGATGTTAGAGGACCAGTGCTTTATATCAGTTTTAGAAGCAGATTCGGACCACATATGGTCTGTATGTGTAGGCAACACCGTGCTTTTGTTCTCAGTACACTCACGCTCCCTGCTGTCTTTGAGTCTCTAGAAAGCAAGAGCGTGCTTCTTGCTCTAAAGCAGAGTGTGATCTATGGATGAGAACTATGCTGTGTGTTTCACTTCAGAAATGGAGTTAAGTACCAGGCTCTGAGTCTTCCTACATGCAAGACTTCCTTTCAGGTAAGAGCAGTTACTTTACAGGTCAAACAAACTACATCTTTCACGAAGCTCTCACGTTTCGGATCATACCTGACGAGCATTGGATGTTAGAGGACCTTTCATTTGTTTCAGTTTCAGAAGCAGAAATGAACAAGATATGGTCTGTATGTGTAGGAAACACCGTTCTTTTGTTCTGAGCACACTCATGTTTCCTGCTGTATTAAAGACTCTAGAAAGCAAGAGCGTGCTTCTCGCTCTAAAGCAGAGTGTGATCCATGGATGAGAACTATGCTGTGTGTTACCCTTCAGAAATGGAGTTAAATCCCAGGCTCTGTGTCTTCCTACAAGCAAGACTTCCTTTCAGGTAAGGGCAGACACTTTTCAGCTCAAACGAACTACATCATTCACTAAGCTCACACGTTTCTCATCCTAACTGACAAGCATTGGATGTTAGAGGACCAGTGCTTTGTATCAGTTTCAGAAGCAGATTTGGACCACATATGGTCCGTATGTGTAGGCAACACCGTTCTTTTGTTCTCAGCACACTCACGCTCCCTGCTGTCTTTGAGCCTCTAGAAAGCAAGAGCGTGCTTCTTGCTCTAAAGCAGAGTGTGATCATTGGATGAGAACTCTTTTGCGTGTTTCCCTTCAGAAATGGAGTTAAATCCCAGGCTCTGAGTCTTCCTACATAGAAGACTTCGTTTCAGGTAAGGGCAGTTACTTTACAGCTCAAACGAACTACATCTTTCACGAAGCTCACACGTTTCTCATCTTAACTGACAAACATTGGATGTTAGAGTACCTTTGCTTTTTATGAATTTCAGAAGCAGAGTTGGACTAGATATTGTCCGTATGTGTAGGAAACACCGTTCTTTTGTTCTCAGCACACTCACGTTTTCTGTTGTCTTAGAGACTCTAGAAAGCAAGAGAGTGCTTCTTGCTCTAAAGCAGAGTTTGATCCGTGGATGAGAACTATGCTGTGTGTTTCCCTTCAGAAATGGAGTTAAATCCCAGGCTCTGTGTTTTCCTACTAGCAAGACATCGTTTCAGGTTAGGGCAGTCACTTGTAAGCTCAAACTACCTACATTGTTCACGAAACTCACACGTTTCTCATCTTAAATGACAAGCATTGGATGTTAGAGGACCAGTGCTTTGTATCAGTTTCAGAAGCAGAGTTGAACTACATATGGCCCGTATATGTAGGAAACGCCATTTTTAGATCTGAGCACACTCATGTTTCCTGCTGTATTCGAGAATCCAGAAAACAAGAGCGTGCTTCTTGCTCTAAAGCAGAGTGTGATCAATGGATGAGAACTCTGTTGTGTGTTTCACTTCAGAAATGGAGTTAAATCCCTGGCTCTGAGTCTTCCTACAAGCAAGACTTCATTTCAGTTAAGGGCAGTTACTTTACAGCTCAAACGAACTACATCGTTCACAAAGCTCACACATTTCTCATCTAAACTGAGAAGCATTGGATGTTCGAGAACCTTTGGTTTGTATCAATTTCAAGCAGAGTTGAACTAGATATGGTCCGTATGTATAGGAAGCACCGTTCTTTTCTTCTGAGCACACTCACGTTTCCTGCTGTATTAGAGAATCTAGAAAGAAAGAGCATGCTTCTTACATTAAAGCAGATTGTCATCCATGGATGAGAAATGTGTTGTGTGTTTCCCTTCAGAAATGGTGTTAAACACCAGGCTCTGAGTCTTCCTACAAACAAGACTTCGTTTCAGGTAAGGGCACTCACTTTTCATCTCAAACAAACTACATCGTTCATGAAGCTCACACATTTCTCATCTAAACTGACAAGCATTGGATGTTAGAAGACCTCTGGTTTGTTTCAGTTTCAGAAGCAGAGATGAACTAGATATGGTCCATATATGTACGAAACACCATTCTTGCTTTCTGAGCACACTCAGGTTTCCTGCTGTATTAGAGATTCTAGAAAGCAAGAGCGTTCTTCTTGCTCTAAAGCAGAGTGTGATCCATGGATGAGAACTATGCTGTGTGTTTCCCTTCAGAAATGGAGTTAAATCCCAGGCTCTGAGTCTTCCTACAAACAAGACATCGATTCAAGTAAGGGCAGTCACTTTTCTGCTCAAACGAACTACATCGTTCACAAAGCTCACACGTTTCTCATCTTAACTGACAAGCATTGGATGTTAGAGGACCAGTGCTTTGTATCAGTTTCAGAAGCAGAGTTGGACTAGATATGGTCAGTATATGTAGGAAACACCGTTCTTTTGTTCTCAGCACACTCATGTTTCCTGCTGTCTTAGAGTTTCTAGAAAGCAAGAGCGTGCTCCCCACTCTAAAGCAGAGTGTGATACATGGATGAGAACTATGCTGTGTGTTTGCCTTCAGAAATGGAGTTAAAGCCCAGGCTCTCTGTCTTACTACAAGCAAGACTTCGTTTCAAGTAACGGCAGTCACTTTTCAGCACAAACGAAATACATCGTTCATGAAGCTCAACATTTCTCATCTTAACTGACAAGCATTGGATGTTAGAGGACCAGTGCTTTGTATCAGTTTCAGAAGCAGAGTTGGACTACATATGGTCCGTATGTGTAGGAAACACCGTTCTTTTGTTCTCAGCACAGTCACGTTTCCTGCTGTCTTAGGGACTCTAGAAAACAAGAGCTTGCTTCTTGTTCTAAAGCAGGGTGTTATCAATGGATGAGAACTCTGTTGTGTGTTTCACTTCAGAAGTGGAGTTAAATCCCTGGCTCTGAGTCTTCCTACAAGCAAGAATTCGGTTCAGGTAAGGGCAGTTACTTTACAGCTAAAACGAACTACATCATTCACGTAGCTCACACGTTTCTCATCTTAACTGACAAGCATTGGATGTTAGAGGACCAGTGCTTTGTATCAGTTTCAGAAGCAGATATGGACTAGATATCGTTGGTATGTTTAGGAATCACCGTTCTTTTCTTCTGAGCACACTCAAGTTTCCTGCTGTATTAGACACTCTGGAAAGCAAGAGCGTGCTTCTTGCTCTAAAGCAGAGTGTGATCCATGGATGAGAACTGTGTTGTGTGTTTCCCTTCAGAAATTGAGTTAAACCCCACGCCCTGTGTCTTCCTACTTTCAAGACTTCGTTTCAGGTAAGGGCAGTCACTTTTCAGCTCAAACGAACTCCATCGTTCACGAAGCTCACACGTTTCTCATCTTAACTGACAAGCATCGGATTATAGAGAACCAGTGCTTTGTATCAGTTTCAGAAGCAGCGTTGGACTAGATATGGTCCGTATGTGTAGGAAACACTGTTCTTTTGTTCTGGGCACACTAAGATTTCCTGCTGTCTTAGAGACTCTATAAAGCAAGAGAGTGCTTCTTGCTCAAAAGCAGAGTATGATCAATGGATGAGAATTCTGCTGTGTGTTTCACATCAGAAATGGAGTTGAATCCCAGGCTCTGAGTCTTCCTAAAAGGAAGACTTTCTTTCATGTAAGGGCATTTTCTTTATAGCTCAAACGAACTACATCGTTCACGAAACTCACACGTTCCTCATCTTAAATGACAAGCATTGGATGTTAGAGGACCAGTGCTTTATATTAGTTTCAGAAGCAGATTTGGACCACATATGGTCCGTATGTGTAGGAAACACTGTTCTTTTGTTCTCAGCACAGTCACGTTTCCTGCTGTCTTAGAGACTCTAGAAAGCAAGAGCGGGCTTCTTGTTTTAAAGCAGAGTGTGATCAATGGATGAGAACACTGCTGTGTGTTTCACTTCAGAAATGGAGTTAAATCCCAGGCTCTGAGTCTTCCTACAAGCAAGACTTTGTTTAAGGTAAGGGCAGTCACTTTTCTGCTCAAACGAACTACATCGTTCACAAAGCTCACACGTTTCTCTTCTTAACTGACAAGCATTGGATGTTAGAGGACCAGTGCTTTGTATCAGTTTCAGAAGCAGAGTTGGACTAGATATGGTTTGTATGTGTAGGAAACAACGTTCTTTTGTTCTCAGCACACTCACGTTTCCTGATGGCTTGGAGATTCTAGAAAGGAAGAGCGTGCTTCTTGCTCTAAAGCAGAGTGTGATCAATGAATGAGAACTCTGCTCTGTGTTTCACTTCAGAAATGGAGTTAAATCCCAGGCTCTGAGTCTTCCTACAAACAAGACTTCGTTTCAGGTAAGGGCATTTACTTTACATCTCAAACGAACTACATCTTTCACGAAGCTCACATATTTCTCACCTTAACTGACAAACATTGGATGTTAGAGGACCTTTGCTTTTTATGAATTTCAGAAGCAGAGTTGGACTAGATATTGTACGTATGTGTAGGAAACACCATTCTTTTGTTCTCAGCACACTCACGTTTCCTGCTGTCTTAGAGACTCTAGAAAGCAAGAGCGTGCTTCTTGTTCTAAGCAGAGTGTGATCAATGGATGAGAACTATGCTGTTTGTTTCCCTTCAGAAATGGTGTTAAATCCCAGGATCTGTGTCTTCCTACAAGGAAGACTTCATTTCAGGTAAGGGCAGTCACTTTTCAGCTCAAAGGAACTACATCGTTCACGAAGCTCACACGTTTCTCATCTTAACTGACAAGCATCGGATTATAGAGGACCAGTGCTTTGTATCATTTTCAGAAGCAGAGTTGGACTACATATGGTCCGTATGTGTAGGAAACACCGTTCATTTTTTCTCAGCACACCCAATTTTCCTGCTGTCTTAGAGACTCTAGAAAGCTAGAGCGTGCTTCTTGCTCTAAAGCAGGGTGTGATCAATGGATGAGAACTCTGTTGTGTGTTTCACTTCAGAAATGGAGTTAAATCCCTGGCTCTGAGTCTTCCTACAAGCAAGACTTCGGTTCAGGTAAGGGCAGTTACTTTACAGCTCAAATGAACTACAACCTTCACGAAGCTCACACGTTTCCCATCTTAACTGACAAGCATTGAATGTTAGAGGACCAGTGCTTTGTATCAGTTTCAGAAGCAGAGTTGGACTATATATGGTCTGTACGTGTTGGAAACACCGTTCTTTTGTTCTCAGCACACTCAGGTTTTCTGCTGTCTTAGAGAGTCTAGAAAGCAAGAGTGTGCTTCTTGCTCTAAAGCA
This sequence comes from Onychomys leucogaster, assembly GCA_949786385.1. Classification (NCBI taxonomy): domain Eukaryota; kingdom Metazoa; phylum Chordata; class Mammalia; order Rodentia; family Cricetidae; genus Onychomys; species Onychomys leucogaster. The sequence goes on from CATKUP010000025.1 coordinate 2,931,193, forward strand.
GAGTGTGATCAATGGATGAGAACTCTGTTGTGTGTTTCACTTCAGAAATGGAGTTAAATCCCTGGCTCTGAGTCTTCCTACAAGCAAGACTTCATTTCAGGTAAGGGCAGTTACTTTACAGATCAAACAAACTACATCGTTCACAAAGCTCACACATTTCTCATCTAGACTGGGAAGCATTGGATGTTCGAGGACCTTTGGTTTGAATCAATTTCAAGCAGAGTTGAACTAGATATGGTCTGTATGTATAGGAAACACCGTTCTTTTCTTCTGAGCACACTCACGTTTCCTGCTGTATTAGAGACTCTAGAAAGAAAGAGCATGCTTCTTAATTTAAAGCAGATTGTGATCCATGGATGAGAAATGTGTTGTGTGTTTCCCTTCAGAAATGGTGTTAAACACCAGGCTCTGAGTCTTCCTACATTCAAGACTTCGTTTCAGGTAAGGGCAGTCACTTTTCAGCTCAAACGAACTCCATCGTTCACGAAGCTCACACGTTTCTCATCTTAACTGACAAGCATCGGATTATAGAGAACCAGTGCTTTGTATCAGTTTCAGAAGCAGCGTTGGACTAGATATGGTCCGTATGTGTAGGAAACACCGTTCATTTTTTCTCAGCACACCCAATTTTCCTGCTGTCTTAGAGACTCTAGAAAGCTAGAGCGTGCTTCTTGCTCTAAAGCAGGGTGTGATCAATGGATGAGAACTCTGTTGTGTGTTTCACTTCAGAAATGGAGTTAAATCTCTGGCTCTGATTCTTACTAAAAGCAAGACTTCGGTTCAGGTAAGGGCAGTTACTTTACAGCTCAAACGAACTACAATGTTCACGAAGCTCACACGTTTCCCATCTTAACTGACAAGCATTGAATGTTAGAGGACCAGTGCTTTGTATCAGTTTCAGAAGCAGCGTTGGACTAGATATGGTCAGTATATGTAGGAAACACCGTTCTTTTGTTCTCAGCACACTCATGTTTCCTGCTGTCTTAGAGATTCTAGAAAGCAAGAGCGTGCTTCCCACTCTAAAGCAGAGTGTGATACATGGATGAGAACTATGCTGTGTGTTTCCCTTCAGAAATGGAGTTAAAGCCCAGGCTCTCTGTCTTACTACAAGCAAGACTTCGTTTCAAGTAACGGCAGTCACTTTTCAGCACAAACGAAATACATCGTTCATGAAGCTCAACATTTCTCATCTTAACTGACAAGCATTGTATGTTAGAGGACCTTTCATTTGTTTCAGTTTCAGAAGCAGAGATGAACAAGTTATGGTCCCTATGTGTAGGAAACACTGTTCTTTTGTTCTGAGCACACTCAGGTTTCCTGCTGTATTAGAGACTCTAGAAAGCAAGACCGTGCTTCCCACTCTAAAGCAGAGTGTGATCCATGGATGAGAACTATGCTGTGTGTTTCACTTCAGAAATGGAGTTAAATCACAGGCTTTGTGTCTTCCTACAAGCAAGAATTCGTTTCAGGTAAGGGCAGTCACTTTTCAGCTCAAACGAACTACAACATTCACGAAGCTCACACGTTTCTCATCCTAACTGAGAAGCATTGGATGTTAGAGGACCAGTGCTTTGTATCAGTTTCAGAATCAGATTTGGACTACATATGGTCCGTATGTGTAGGAAACACTGTTCTTTTGTTCTGGGCACACTAAGATTTCCTGCTGTCTTAGAGACTCTATAAAGCAAGAGAGTGCTTCTTGCTCTAAAGCAGAGTATGATCAATGGATGAGAATTCTGCTGTGTGTTTCACATCAGAAATGGAGTTGAATCCCAGGCTCTGAGTCTTCCTAAAAGGAAGACTTTCTTTCATGTAAGGGCATTTTCTTTATAGCTCAAACGAACTACATCGTTCACGAAACTCACACGTTCCTCATCTTAAATGACAAGCATTGGATGTTAGAGGACCAGTGCTTTATATTAGTTTCAGAAGCAGATTTGGACCACATATGATCCGTATGTGTAGGCAACACCGTTCTTTTGTTCTCAGCACACTCACGCTCCCTGCTGTCTTTGAGCCTCTAGAAAGCAAGAGCGTGCTTCTTGCTCTAAAGCAGAGTGTGATCAATGGATGAGAACTCTTTTGCGTGTTTCCCATCAGAAATGGAGTTAAATCCCAGGCTCTGAGTCTTCCTACAAAGAAGACTTCGTTTCAGGTAAGGGCAGTTACTTTACAGCTCAAAAGAACTACATCTTTCACGAAGCTCACACGTTTCTCATCTTAACAGACAAGCATTGGATGTTAGAGGACCAGTGCTTTGTATTAGTTTCAGAAGCAGAGTTGTACTACATATGGTCCGTATGTGTAGGAAACACTGTTCTTTTGTTCTCAGCACAGTCACGTTTCCTGCTGTCTTAGAGACTCTAGAAAGCAAGAGCGGGCTTCTTGTTTTAAAGCAGAGTGTGATCAATGGATGAGAACACTGCTGTGTGTTTCACTTCAGAAATGGAGTTAAATCCCAGGCTCTGAGTCTTCCTACAAGCAAGACTTCGTTTAAGGTAAGGGCAGTCACTTTTCTGCTCAAACGAACTACATCGTTCACAAAGCTCACACGTTTCTCTTCTTAACTGACAAGCATTGGATGTTAGAGGACCAGTGCTTTGTATCAGTTTCAGAAGCAGAGTTGGACTAGATATGGTTTGTATGTGTAGGAAACAACGTTCTTTTGTTCTCAGCACACTCACGTTTCCTGATGGCTTGGAGATTCTAGAAAGGCAGAGCGTGCTTCTTGCTCTAAAGCAGAGTGTGATCAATGAATGAGAACTCTGCTCTGTGTTTCACTTCAGAAATGGAGTTAAATCCCAGGCTCTGAGTCTTCCTACAAACAAGACTTCGTTTCAGGTAAGGGCATTTACTTTACATCTCAAACGAACTACATCTTTCACGAAGCTCACATATTTCTCACCTTAACTGACAAACATTGGATGTTAGAGGACCTTTGCTTTTTATGAATTTCAGAAGCAGAGTTGGACTAGATATTGTACGTATGTGTAGGAAACACCATTCTTTTGTTCTCAGCACACTCACGTTTCCTGCTGTCTTAGAGACTCTAGAAAGCAAGAGCGTGCTTCTTGTTCTAAGCAGAGTGTGATCAATGGATGAGAACTATGCTGTTTGTTTCCCTTCAGAAATGGTGTTAAATCCCAGGATCTGTGTCTTCCTACAAGGAAGACTTCATTTCAGGTAAGGGCAGTCACTTTTCAGCTCAAAGGAACTACATCGTTCACGAAGCTCACACGTTTCTCATCTTAACTGACAAGCATCGGATTATAGAGGACCAGTGCTTTGTATCATTTTCAGAAGCAGAGTTGGACTACATATGGTCCGTATGTGTAGGAAACACCGTTCATTTTTTCTCAGCACACCCAATTTTCCTGCTGTCTTAGAGACTCTAGAAAGCTAGAGCGTGCTTCTTGCTCTAAAGCAGGGTGTGATCAATGGATGAGAACTCTGTTGTGTGTTTCACTTCAGAAATGGAGTTAAATCCCTGGCTCTGAGTCTTCCTACAAGCAAGACTTCGGTTCAGGTAAGGGCAGTTACTTTACAGATCAAACAAACTACATCGTTCACAAAGCTCACACATTTCTCATCTAGACTGGGAAGCATTGGATGTTCGAGGACCTTTGGTTTGAATCAATTTCAAGCAGAGTTGAACTAGATATGGTCTGTATGTATAGGAAACACCGTTCTTTTCTTCTGAGCACACTCACGTTTCCTGCTGTATTAGAGACTCTAGAAAGAAAGAGCATGCTTCTTAATTTAAAGCAGATTGTGATCCATGGATGAGAAATGTGTTGTGTGTTTCCCTTCAGAAATGGTGTTAAACACCAGGCTCTGAGTCTTCCTACATTCAAGACTTCGTTTCAGGTAAGGGCAGTCACTTTTCAGCTCAAACGAACTCCATCGTTCACGAAGCTCACACGTTTCTCATCTTAACTGACAAGCATCGGATTATAGAGAACCAGTGCTTGTATCAGTTTCAGAAGCAGCGTTGGACTAGATATGGTCCGTATGTGTAGGAAACACCGTTCATTTTTTCTCAGCACACCCAATTTTCCTGCTGTCTTAGAGACTCTAGAAAGCTAGAGCGTGCTTCTTGCTCTAAAGCAGGGTGTGATCCATGGATGAGAACTCTGTTGTGTGTTTCACTTCAGAAATTGAGTTAAACCCCACGCCCTGTGTCTTCCTACATTCAAGACTTCGTTTCAGGTAAGGGCAGTCACTTTTCAGCTCAAACGAACTCCATCGTTCACGAAGCTCACACGTTTCTCATCTTAACTGACAAGCATCGGATTATAGAGAACCAGTGCTTTGTATCAGTTTCAGAAGCAGAGTTGGACTAGATATGGTCAGTATATGTAGGAAACACCGTTCTTTTGTTCTCAGCACACTCATGTTTCCTGCTGTCTTAGAGATTCTAGAAAGCAAGAGCGTGCTTCCCACTCTAAAGCAGAGTGTGATACATGGATGAGAACTATGCTGTGTGTTTCCCTTCAGAAATGGAGTTAAAGCCCATGCTCTGTGTCTTACTACAAGCAAGACTTCGTTTCAAGTAACGGCAGTCACTTTTCAGCACAAACGAAATACATCGTTCATGAAGCTCAACATTTCTCATCTTAACTGACAAGCATTGTATGTTAGTGGACCTTTCATTTGTTTCAGTTTCAGAAGCAGAGATGAACAAGTTATGGTCCCTATGTGTAGGAAACACCGTTCTTTTGTTCTGAGCACACTCAGGTTTCCTGCTGTATTAGAGACTCTAGAAAGCAAGAGCGTGCTTCCCACTCTAAAGCAGAGTGTGATCCATGGATGAGAACTATGCTGTGTGTTTCACTTCAGAACTGGAGTTAAATCACAGGCTTTGTGTCTTCCTACAAGCAAGAATTCGTTTCAGGTAAGGGCAGTCACTTTTCAGCTCAAACGAACTACAACATTCACGAAGCTCACACGTTTCTCATCCTAACTGAGAAGCATTGGATGTTAGAGGACCAGTGCTTTGTATCAGTTTCAGAATCAGATTTGGACTACATATGGTCCGTATGTGTAGGAAACACTGTTCTTTTGTTCTGGGCACACTAAGATTTCCTGCTGTCTTAGAGACTCTATAAAGCAAGAGAGTGCTTCTTGCTCTAAAGCAGAGTATGATCAATGGATGAGAATTCTGCTGTGTGTTTCACATCAGAAATGGAGTTGAATCCCAGGCTCTGAGTCTTCCTAAAAGGAAGACTTTCTTTCATGTAAGGGCATATTCTTTATAGCTCAAACGAACTACATCGTTCATGAAACTCACACGTTCCTCATCTTAAATGACAAGCATTGGATGTTAGAGGACCAGTGCTTTATATTAGTTTCAAAAGCAGATTTGGACCACATATGATCCGTATGTGTAGGCAACACCGTTCTTTTGTTCTCAACACACTCACGCTCCCTGCTGTCTTTGAGCCTCTAGAAAGCAAGAGCGTGCTTCTTGCTCTAAAGCAGAGTGTGATCAATGGATGAGAACTCTTTTGCGTGTTTCCCATCAGAAATGGAGTTAAATCCCAGGCTCTGAGTCTTCCTACAAAGAAGACTTCGTTTCAGGTAAGGGCAGTTACTTTACAGCTCAAAAGAACTACATCTTTCACGAAGCTCACACGTTTCTCATCTTAACAGACAAGCATTGGATGTTAGAGGACCAGTTCTTTGTATTAGTTTCAGAAGCAGAGTTGTACTACATATGGTCCGTATGTGTAGGAAACACTGTTCTTTTGTTCTCAGCACAGTCACGTTTCCTGCTGTCTTAGAGACTCTAGAAAGCAAGAGCGGGTTCTTGTTTTAAAGCAGAGTGTGATCAATGGATGAGAACACTGCTGTGTGTTTCACTTCAGAAATGGAGTTAAATCCCAGGCTCTGAGTCTTCCTACAAGCAAGAGTTCGTTTAAGGTAAGGGCAGTCACTTTTCTGCTCAAACGAACTACATCGTTCACAAAGCTCACACGTTTCTCTTCTTAACTGACAAGCATTGGATGTTAGAGGACCAGTGCTTTGTATCAGTTTCAGAAGCAGAGTTGGACTAGATATGGTTTGTATGTGTAGGAAACAACGTTCTTTTGTTCTCAGCACACTCACGTTTCCTGATGGCTTGGAGATTCTAGAAAGGAAGAGCGTGCTTCTTGCTCTAAAGCAGAGTGTGATCAATGAATGAGAACTCTGCTCTGTGTTTCACTTCAGAAATGGAGTTAAATCCCAGGCTCTGAGTCTTCCTACAAACAAGACTTCGTTTCAGGTAAGGGCATTTACTTTACATCACAAACGAACTACATCTTTCACGAAGCTCACATATTTCTCACCTTAACTGACAAACATTGGATGTTAGAGGACCTTTGCTTTTTATGAATTTCAGAAGCAGAGTTGGACTAGATATTGTACGTATGTGTAGGAAACACCATTCTTTTGTTCTCAGCACACTCACGTTTCCTGCTGTCTTAGAGACTCTAGAAAGCAAGAGCGTGCTTCTTGTTCTAAGCAGAGTGTGATCAATGGATGAGAACTATGCTGTGTGTTTCCCTTCAGAAATGGAGATAAAGCCCACGCTCTCTGTCTTACTACAAGCAAGACTTCGTTTCAAGTAACGGCAGTCACTTTTCAGCACAAACGAAATACATCGTTCATGAAGCTCAACATTTCTCATCTTAACTGACAAGCATTGTATGTTAGAGGACCTTTCGTTTGTTTCAGTTTCAGAAGCAGAGATGAACAAGTTATGGTCCCTATGTGTAGGAAACACCGTTCTTTTGTTCTGAGCACACTCAGGTTTCCTGCTGTATTAGAGACTCTAGAAAGCAAGAGCGTGCTTCCCACTCTAAAGCAGAGTGTGATCCATGGATGAGAACTATGCTGTGTGTTTCACTTCAGAAATGGAGTTAAATCACAGGCTTTGTGTCTTCCTACAAGCAAGAATTCGTTTCAGGTAAGGGCAGTCACTTTTCAGCTCAAACGAACTACAACATTCACGAAGCTCACACGTTTCTCATCCTAACTGAGAAGCATTGGATGTTAGAGGACCAGTGCTTTGTATCAGTTTCAGAATCAGATTTGGACTACATATGGTCCGTATGTGTAGGAAACACTGTTCTTTTGTTCTGGGCACACTAAGATTTCCTGCTGTCTTAGAGACTCTATAAAGCAAGAGAGTGCTTCTTGCTCTAAAGCAGAGTATGATCAATGGATGAGAATTCTGCTGTGTGTTTCACATCAGAAATGGAGTTGAATCCCAGGCTCTGAGTCTTCCTAAAAGGAAGACTTTCTTTCATGTAAGGGCATTTTCTTTATAGCTCAAACGAACTACATCGTTCACGAAACTCACACGTTCCTCATCTTAAATGACAAGCATTGGATGTTAGAGGACCAGTGCTTTATATTAGTTTCAAAAGCAGATTTGGACCACATATGATCCGTATGTGTAGGCAACACCGTTCTTTTGTTCTCAGCACACTCACGCTCCCTGCTGTCTTTGAGCCTCTAGAAAGCAAGAGCGTGCTTCTTGCTCTAAAGCAGAGTGTGATCAATGGATGAGAACTCTTTTGCGTGTTTCCCATCAGAAATGGAGTTAAATCCCAGGCTCTGAGTCTTCCTACAAAGAAGACTTCGTTTCAGGTAAGGGCAGTTACTTTACAGCTCAAAAGAACTACATCTTTCACGAAGCTCACACGTTTCTCATCTTAACAGACAAGCATTGGATGTTAGAGGACCAGTGCTTTGTATTAGTTTCAGAAGCAGAGTTGTACTACATATGGTCCGTATGTGTAGGAAACACTGTTCTTTTGTTCTCAGCACAGTCACGTTTCCTGCTGTCTTAGAGACTCTAGAAAGCAAGAGCGGGCTTCTTGTTTTAAAGCAGAGTGTGATCAATGGAAGAGAACACTGCTGTGTGTTTCACTTCAGAAATGGAGTTAAATCCCAGGCTCTGAGTCTTCCTACAAGCAAGACTTCGTTTAAGGTAAGGGCAGTCACTTTTCTGCTCAAACGAACTACATCGTTCACAAAGCTCACACGTTTCTCTTCTTAACTGACAAGCATTGGATGTTAGAGGACCAGTGCTTTGTATCAGTTTCAGAAGCAGAGTTGGACTAGATATGGTTTGTATGTGTAGGAAACAACGTTCTTTTGTTCTCAGCACACTCACGTTTCCTGATGGCTTGGAGAATCTAGAAAGGAAGAGCGTGCTTCTTGCTCTAAAGCAGAGTGTGATCAATGAATGAGAACTCTGCTCTGTGTTTCACTTCAGAAATGGAGTTAAATCCCAGGCTCTGAGTCTTCCTACAAACAAGACTTCGTTTCAGGTAAGGGCATTTACTTTACATCTCAAACGAACTACATCTTTCACGAAGCTCACATATTTCTCACCTTAACTGACAAACATTGGATGTTAGAGGACCTTTGCTTTTTATGAATTTCAGAAGCAGAGTTGGACTAGATATTGTACGTATGTGTAGGAAACACCATTCTTTTGTTCTCAGCACACTCACGTTTCCTGCTGTCTTAGAGACTCTAGAAAGCAAGAGCGTGCTTCTTGTTCTAAGCAGAGTGTGATCAATGGATGAGAACTATGCTGTGTGTTTCCCTTCAGAAATGGAGTTAAAGCCCAGGCTCTCTGTCTTACTACAAGCAAGACTTCGTTTCAAGTAAAGGCAGTCACTTTTCAGCACAAACGAAATACATCGTTCATGAAGCTCAACATTTCTCATCTTAACTGACAAGCATTGTATGTTAGAGGACCTTTCATTTGTTTCAGTTTCAGAAGCAGAGATGAACAAGTTATGGTCCCTATGTGTAGGAAACACGGTTCTTTTGTTCTGAGCACACTCAGGTTTCCTGCTGTATTAGAGACTCTAGAAAGCAAGAGCGTGCTTCCCACTCTAAAGCAGAGTGTGATCCATGGATGAGAACTATGCTGTGTGTTTCACTTCAGAAATGGAGTTAAATCACAGGCTTTGTGTCTTCCTACAAGCAAGAATTCGTTTCAGGTAAGGGCAGTCACTTTTCAGCTCAAACGAACTACAACATTCACGAAGCTCACACGTTTCTCATCCTAACTGAGAAGCATTGGATGTTAGAGGACCAGTGCTTTGTATCAGTTTCAGAATCAGATTTGGACTACATATGGTCCGTATGTGTAGGAAACACTGTTCTTTTGTTCTGGGCACACTAAGATTTCCTGCTGTCTTAGAGACTCTATAAAGCAAGAGAGTGCTTCTTGCTCTAAAGCAGAGTATGATCAATGGATGAGAATTCTGCTGTGTGTTTCACATCAGAAATGGAGTTGAATCCCAGGCTCTGAGTCTTCCTAAAAGGAAGACTTTCTTTCATGTAAGGGCATTTTCTTTATAGCTCAAACGAACTACATCGTTCACGAAACTCACACGTTCCTCATCTTAAATGACAAGCATTGGATGTTAGAGGACCAGTGCTTTATATTAGTTTCAGAAGCAGAGTTGGACTACATATGGTCCGTATGTGTAGGAAACACCGTTCTTTTGTTCTCAGCACAGTCACGTTTCCTGCTGTCTTAGAGACTCTAGAAAACAAGAGCTTGCTTCTTGTTCTAAAGCAGGGTGTGATCAATGGATGAGAACTCTATTGTGTGTTTCACTTCAGAAATGGAGTTAAATCCCTGGCTCTGAGTCTTCCTACAAGCAAGACTTCGGTTCAGGTAAGGGCAGTTACTTTACAGCTAAAACGAACTACATTATTCACGTAGCTCACACGTTTCTCATCTTAACTGACAAGCATTGGATGTTAGAGGACCAGTGCTTTGTATCAGTTTCAGAAGCAGATTTGGACTAGATATCGTTGGTATGTTTAGGAAACACCGTTCTTTTCTTCTGAGCACACTCAAGTTTCCTGCTGTATTAGACACTCTGGAAAGCAAGAGCATGCTTCTTGCTCTAAAGCAGAGTGTGATCCATGGATGAGAACTGTGTTGTGTTTTTCCCTTCAGAAATTGAGTTAAACCCCACGCCCTGTGTCTTCCTACATTCAAGACTTCGTTTCAGGTAAGGGCAGTCACTTTTCAGCTCAAACGAACTCCATCGTTCACGAAGCTCACACGTTTCTCATCTTAACTGACAAGCATCGGATTATAGAGAACCAGTGCTTTGTATCAGTTTCAGAAGCAGCGTTGGACTAGATATGGTCCGTATGTGTAGGAAACACCGTTCATTTTTTCTCAGCACACCCAATTTTCCTGCTGTCTTAGAGACTCTAGAAAGCTAGAGCGTGCTTCTTGCTCTAAAGCAGGGTGTGATCAATGGATGAGAACTCTGTTGTGTGTTTCACTTCAGAAATGGAGTTAAATCTCTGGCTCTGAGTCTTACTAAAAGCAAGACTTCGGTTCAGGTAAGGGCAGTTACTTTACAGCTCAAACGAACTACAATGTTCACGAAGCTCACACGTTTCCCATCTTAACTGACAAGCATTGAATGTTAGAGGACCAGTGCTTTGTATCAGTTTCAGAAGCAGAGTTGGACTATATATGGTCTGTATGAATTGGAAACACCGTTCTTTTGTTCTCAGCACACTCACGTTTTCTGTTGTCTTAGAGACTCTAGAAAGCAAGAGAGTGCTTCTTGCTCTAAAGCAGAGTTTGATCCGTGGATGAGAACTATGCTGTGTGTTTCCCTTCAGAAATGGAGTTAAATCCCAGGCTCTGTGTTTTCCTACTAGCAAGACATCGTTTCAGGTTAGGGCAGTCACTTGTAAGCTCAAACTACCTACATTGTTCACGAAACTCACACGTTTCTCATCTTAAATGACAAGCATTGGATGTTAGAGGACCAGTGCTTTGTATCAGTTTCAGAAGCAGAGTTGAACTACATATGGCCCGTATATGTAGGAAACGCCATTTTTAGATCTGAGCACACTCATGTTTCCTGCTGTATTAGAGACTCCAGAAAGCAAGAGCGTGCTTCTTGCTCTAAAGCAGAGTGTGATCAATGGATGAGAACTCTGTTGTGTGTTTCACTTCAGAAATGGAGTTAAATCCCTGGCTCTGAGTCTTCCTACAAGCAAGACTTCATTTCAGTTAAGGGCAGTTACTTTACAGCTCAAACGAACTACATCGTTCACAAAGCTCACACATTTCTCATCTAAACTGAGAAGCATTGGATGTTCGAGAACCTTTGGTTTGTATCAATTTCAAGCAGAGTTGAACTAGATATGGTCCGTATGTATAGGAAGCACCGTTCTTTTCTTCTGAGCACACTCACGTTTCCTGCTGTATTAGAGAATCTAGAAAGAAAGAGCATGCTTCTTACATTAAAGCAGATTGTCATCCATGGATGAGAAATGTGTTGTGTGTTTCCCTTCAGAAATGGTGTTAAACACCAGGCTCTGAGTCTTCCTACAAACAAGACTTCGTTTCAGGTAAGGGCAGTCACTTTTCATCTCAAACGAACTACATCGTTCATGAAGCTCACACATTTCTCATCTAAACTGACAAGCATTGGATGTTAGAAGACCTCTGGTTTGTTTCAGTTTCAGAAGCAGAGATGAACTAGATATGGTCCGTATATGTACGAAACACCATTCTTGCTTTCTGAGCACACTCAGGTTTCCTGCTGTATTAGAGATTCTAGAAAGCAAGAGCGTGCTTCTTGCTCTAAAGCAGAGTGTGATCCATGGATGAGAACTATGCTGTGTGTTTCCCTTCAGAAATGGAGTTAAATCCCAGGCTCTGAGTCTTCCTACAAACAAGACATCGATTCAAGTAAGGGCAGTCACTTTTCTGCTCAAACGAACTACATCGTTCACAAAGCTCACACGTTTCTCATCTTAACTGAAAATCATCGGATGTTAGAGTACCAGTGCTTTGTATCAGTTTCACAAGGAGAGTTGGACTAGATATGGTCCGTATGTGTAGGAAACACCGTTCTTTTGTTCTCAGCACTCTCAGGTTTCCTGCTATCTTAGAGACTCTAGAAAGCAAGAGCATGCTTATTGCTCTAAAGCAGAGTGTGATCTATATATGAGAACTCTGCTGTGAGTTTCACTTCAGACATGGAGTTAAATCCCAGGCTCTGAGTCTTCCTACAAGCAAGACTTCGTTTCAGGTAAGGGCAGTTACTTTATAGCTCAAAGGAACTACATCGTTCACGAAAATCACACGTTTCTCATCTTAACTGACAAGCATTGGATGTTAGAGGACCAGTGCTTTTTATCAGTTTCAGAAGCAGAGTTGGACTAGATGTGGTCCGTATGTGTAGGAAACAATGTTCTTTTGTTCTCAGCACACTCACGTTACTGCTGTCTTAGAGAATCTAGAAAGCAAGTGTGTGCTTCTTGCTCTAAAGCAGAGTATGGTCAATGAATGAGAAATATGCTGTGTGTTTCACTTCAGAAATGGAGTTAAGTACCTGGCTCTGAGTCTTCCTACAAGCAAGACCTCGTTTCAGGTAAGAGCAGTTACTTTAGAGGTCAAACAAACTACATCTTTCACGTTGCTCACACGTTTCAGATCATATCTGACGAGCATTGGATATTAGAGGACCTTTCATTTGTTTCAGTTTCAGAAGCAGAGATGAACAAGATATGGTCCGTATGTGTAGGAAACACTGTTCTTTTGTTCTGGGCACACTAAGATTTCCTGCTGTATTAGAGATTCTATAAAGCAAGACAGTGCTTCTTGCTCTAAAGAAGAGTATGATCAATGGATGAGAACTCTGCTGTGTGTTTCCCTTCAGAAATGGTGCTAAATCCCAGGCTCTGAGTCTTCCTAAAATCAAGCCTTTCTTTCATGTAAGGGCAGTTTCTTTATACCTCAACGAACTACAGCGTTCACGAAACTCACACGTTTCTCATCTTAACTGAAAAGCATTGGATGTTAGAGGACCAGTGCTTTATATCAGTTTCAGAAGCAGAGTTGGACCACATATGGTCCGTATGTGTAGGCAACACCGTTATTTTGTTCTCAGCACACTCATGCTCCCTGCTGTCTTTGAGCCTCTAGAAAGCAAGAGCGTGCTTCTTGCTCTAAAGCAGAGGGTGATCAATGGATGAGAACTCTTCTTCGTGTTTCCCTTCAGAAATGGAGTTAAATCCCAGGCTCTGAGTCTTCCTACAAGCAAGACTTCGTTTAAGGTAAGGGCAGTCACTTTTCTGCTCAAACAAACTACATCGTTCTCGAGCTCACACGTTTCTCATCTTAACTGACAAGCATTGGATGTTAGAGGACCTTTGCTTTGTATGAATTTCAGAAGCAGAGTTGGACTAGATATGGTCCTTATGTGTAGGAAACACCATTCTTTTGTTCTCAGCACACTCACGTTTCCTGCTGTCTTAGAGACTCTAGAAAGCAAGAGCGTGCTTCTTGTTCTAAGCAGAGTGTGATCAATGGATGAGAACTATGCTGTTTGTTTCCGTTAAGAAATGGTGTTAAATCCCAGGCTCTGTGTCTTCCCACAAGCAAGACTTCATTTCAGGTAAGGGCAGTCACTTTTCCGCTCAAACGAACTACATCGTTCATGAAGCTCAACGTTTCTCAAATTAACTGACAAGCATTGGATGTTAGAGGACCAGTGCTTTTTATCAGTTTCAGAAGCAGAGTTGGACTAGATATGGTCCGTATGTGTAGGAAACAATGTTCTTTTGTTCTCAGCACACTCACTTTTCCTGCTGTCTTAGAGACTCAAGAAAGCAAGAGCATGCTTCTTGTTCTAAGCAGAGTGTGATCAATGGATGAGAACTATGCTGTTTGTTCCCATTCAGAAATGGTGTTAAATCCCAGGCTCTGTGTCTTCCCACAAGCAAGACTTCATTTCAGGTAAGGGCAGTCACTTTTCAGCTCAAATGAACTACATCGTTCACAAAGCTCACACGTTTCTCATCTTAACTGAAAAGAATTGGATGTTAGAGGACCTTTGCTTTGTATGAATTTCAGAAGCAGAGTTGAACTAGATATGGTCCGTATGTGTAGGAAACACCGTTCTTTTGTTCTGATCACACTCAGGTTTCCTGCTGTATTAGAGACTCTAGAAAGCAAGAGCGTGCTTCTCGCTCTAAAGCAGAGTGTGATCAATGGATGAGAACTCTGCTGTGTGTTTCACTTCAGAAATGGAGTTAAATCCCAGGCTCTGAGTCTTCCTAAAAGCAAGACTTTCTTTCATGTAAGGGCAGTTTCTTTATAGCTCAAACGAACTACATCGTTCACGAAACTCACACGTTTCTCCTCTTAACTGACAAGCATTGGATGTTAGAGGACCAGTGCTTTATATCAGTTTTAGAAGCAGATTTGGACCACATATGGTCCGTATGTGTAGGCAACACTGTGCTTTTGTTCTCAGTACACTCACGCTCCCTGCTGTCTTTGAGTCTCTAGAAAGCAAGAGCGTGCTTCTTGCTCTAAAGCAGAGTGTGATCTATGGATGAGAACTATGCTGTGTGTTTCACTTCAGAAATGGAGTTAAGTACCAGGCTCTGAGTCTTCCTACATGCAAGACTTCCTTTCAGGTAAGAGCAGTTACTTTACAGGTCAAACAAACTACATCTTTCACGAAGCTCTCAGGTTTCTGATCATACCTGACGAGCATTGGATGTTAGAGGACCTTTCATTTGTTTCAGTTTCAGAAGCAGAAATGAACAAGATATGGTCCGTATGTGTAGGAAACACCGTTCTTTTGTTCTGAGCACACTCATGCTTCCTGCTGTATTAAAGACTCTAGAAAGCAAGAGCGTGCTTCTCGCTCTAAAGCAGAGTGTGATCCATGGATGAGAACTATGCTGTGTGTTACCCTTCAGAAATGGAGTTAAATCCCAGGCTCTGTGTCTTCCTATAAGCAAGACTTGGTTTCAGGTAAGGGCAGACACTTTTCAGCTCAAACGAACTACATCATTCACTAAGCTCACACGTTTCTCATCCTAACTGACAAGCATTGGATGTTAGAGGACCAGTGCTTTGTATCAGTTTCAGAAGCAGATTTGGACCACATATGGTCCGTATGTTTAGGCAACACCGTTCTTTTGTTCTCAGCACACTCACGCTCCCTGCTGTCTTTGAGCCTCTAGAAAGCAAGAGCGTGCTTCTTGCTCTAAAGCAGAGTGTGATCATTGGATGAGAACTCTTTTGCGTGTTTCCCTTCAGAAATGGAGTTAAATCCCAGGCTCTGAGTCTTCCTACATAGAAGACTTCGTTTCAGGTAAGGGCAGTTACTTTACAGCTCAAACGAACTACATCTTTCACGAAGCTCACACGTTTCTCATCTTAACTGACAAACATTGGAAGTTAGAGGACCTTTGCTTTGTATGAATTTCAGAAGCAGATTTGGACTAGATATGGTCCGTATGTGTAGGAAACACCATTCTTTTGTTCTCAGCACACTCACGTTTCCTGCTGTCTTAGAGACTCTAGAAAGCAAGAGCGTGCTTCTTGTTCTAAGCAGAGTGTGATCAATGGATGAGAACACTGCTGTGTGTTTCACTTAAGAAATGGAGTTAAATCCCAGGCTCTGAGTCTTCCTACAAGCAAGACTTCCTTTAAGATAAGGGCAGTCACTTTTCTGCTCAAACGAACTACATCGTTCACAAAGCTCACACGTTTCTCATCTTAACTGACAAGCATTGGATGTTAGAGGACCAGTGCTTTGTATCAGTCTCAGAAGCAGAGTTGGACTAGATATGGTCAGTATATGTAGGAAACACCGTTCTTTTGTTCTCATCACACTCATGTTTCCTGCTGTCTTAGAGATTCTAGAAAGCAAGAGCGTGCTTCCCACTCTAAAGCAGAGTGTGATACATGGATGAGAACTATGCTGTGTGTTTCCCTTCAGAAATGGAGTTAAAGCCCATGCTCTGTGTCTTACTACAAGCAAGACTTCGTTTCAAGTAACGGCAGTCACTTTTCAGCACAAACGAAATACATCGTTCATGAAGGTCAACATTTCTCATCTTAACTGACAAGCATTGTATGTTAGAGGACCTTTCATTTGTTTCAGTTTCAGAAGCAGAGATGAACAAGTTATGGTCCCTATGTGTAGGAAATACCGTTCTTTTGTTCTGAGCACACTCAGGTTTCCTGTTGTATTAGAGACTCTAGAAAGCAAGAGCGTGCTTCCCACTCTAAAGCAGAGTGTGATCCATGGATGAGAACTATGCTGTGTGTTTCACTTCAGAAATGGAGTTAAATCACAGGCTTTGTGTCTTCCTACAAGCAAGAATTCGTTTCAGGTAAGGGCAGTCAATTTTCAGCTCAAACGAACTACAACATTCACGAAGCTCACACGTTTCTCATCCTAACTGAGAAGCATTGGATGTTAGAGGACCAGTGCTTTGTATCAGTTTCAGAATCAGATTTGGACTACATATGGTCCGTATGTGTAGGAAACACTGTTCTTTTGTTCTGGGCACACTAAGATTTCCTGCTGTCTTAGAGACTCTATAAAGCAAGAGAGTGCTTCTTGCTCTAAAGCAGAGTATGATCAATGGATGAGAATTCTGCTGTGTGTTTCACATCAGAAATGGAGTTGAATCCCAG
Source organism: Onychomys leucogaster (assembly GCA_949786385.1). Taxonomy (NCBI): domain Eukaryota; kingdom Metazoa; phylum Chordata; class Mammalia; order Rodentia; family Cricetidae; genus Onychomys; species Onychomys leucogaster. Next base: position 2,947,697 of record CATKUP010000025.1, read on the forward strand.
GCTCTGAGTCTTCCTAAAAGGAAGACTTTCTTTCATGTAAGGGCATTTTCTTTATAGCTCAAACGAACTACATCGTTCACGAAACTCACACGTTCCTCATCTTAAATGACAAGCATTGGATGTTAGAGGACCAGTGCTTTATATTAGTTTCAAAAGCAGATTTGGACCACATATGATCCGTATGTGTAGGCAACACCGTTCTTTTGTTCTCAGCACACTCACGCTCCCTGCTGTCTTTGAGCCTCTAGAAAGCAAGAGCGTGCTTCTTGCTCTAAAGCAGAGTGTGATCAATGGATGAGAACTCTTTTGCGTGTTTCCCATCAGAAATGGAGTTAAATCCCAGGCTCTGAGTCTTCCTACAAAGAAGACTTCGTTTCAGGTAAGGGCAGTTACTTTACAGCTCAAAAGAACTACATCTTTCACGAAGCTCACACGTTTCTCATCTTAACAGACAAGCATTGGATGTTAGAGGACCAGTGCTTTGTATTAGTTTCAGAAGCAGAGTTGTACTACATATGGTCCGTATGTGTAGGAAACACTGTTCTTTTGTTCTCAGCACAGTCACGTTTCCTGCTGTCTTAGAGACTCTAGAAAGCAAGAGCGGGCTTCTTGTTTTAAAGCAGAGTGTGATCAATGGATGAGAACACTGCTGTGTGTTTCACTTCAGAAATGGAGTTAAATCCCAGGCTCTGAGTCTTCCTACAAGCAAGACTTTGTTTAAGGTAAGGGCAGTCACTTTTCTGCTCAAACGAACTACATCGTTCACAAAGCTCACACGTTTCTCTTCTTAACTGACAAGCATTGGATGTTAGAGGACCAGTGCTTTGTATCAGTTTCAGAAGCAGAGTTGGACTAGATATGGTTTGTATGTGTAGGAAACAACGTTCTTTTGTTCTCAGCACACTCACGTTTCCTGATGGCTTGGAGATTCTAGAAAGGAAGAGCGTGCTTCTTGCTCTAAAGCAGAGTGTGATCAATGAATGAGAACTCTGCTCTGTGTTTCACTTCAGAAATGGAGTTAAATCCCAGGCTCTGAGTCTTCCTACAAACAAGACTTCGTTTCAGGTAAGGGCATTTACTTTACATCTCAAACGAACTACATCTTTCACGAAGCTCACATATTTCTCACCTTAACTGACAAACATTGGATGTTAGAGGACCTTTGCTTTTTATGAATTTCAGAAGCAGAGTTGGACTAGATATTGTACGTATGTGTAGGAAACACCATTCTTTTGTTCTCAGCACACTCACGTTTCCTGCTGTCTTAGAGACTCTAGAAAGCAAGAGCGTGCTTCTTGTTCTAAGCAGAGTGTGATCAATGGATGAGAACTATGCTGTGTGTTTCCCTTCAGAAATGGAGTTAAAGCCTAGGCTCTCTGTCTTACTACAAGCAAGACTTCATTTCAAGTAACGGCAGTCACTTTTCAGTCAAACGAAATACATCGTTCATGAAGCTCAACATTTCTCATCTTAACTGACAAGCATTGTATGTTAGAGGACCTTTCATTTGTTTCAGTTTCAGAAGCAGAGATGAACAAGTTATGGTCCCTATGTGTAGGAAACACCGTTCTTTTGTTCTGAGCACACTCAGGTTTCCTGCTGTATTAGAGACTCTAGAAAGCAAGAGCATGCTTCCCACTCTAAAGCAGAGTGTGATCCATGGATGAGAACTATGCTGTGTGTTTCACTTCAGAAATGGAGTTAAATCACAGGCTTTGTGTCTTCCTACAAGCAAGAATTCGTTTCAGGTAAGGGCAGTCACTTTTCAGCTCAAACGAACTACAACATTCACGAAGCTCACACGTTTCTCATCCTAACTGAGAAGCATTGGATGTTAGAGGACCAGTGCTTTGTATCAGTTTCAGAATCAGATTTGGACTACATATGGTCCGTATGTGTAGGAAACACTATTCTTTTGTTCGGGGCACACTAAGATTTCCTGCTGTCTTGGAGACTCTATAAAGCAAGAGAGTGCTTCTTGCTCTAAAGCAGAGTATGATCAATGGATGAGAATTCTGCTGTTTGTTTCACATCAGAAATGGAGTTGAATCCCAGGCTCTGAGTCTTCCTAAAAGGAAGACTTTCTTTCATGTAAGGGCATTTTCTTTATAGCTCAAACGAACTACATCGTTCACGAAACTCACACGTTCCTCATCTTAAATGACAAGCATTGGATGTTAGAGGACCAGTGCTTTATATTAGTTTCAAAAGCAGATTTGGACCACATATGATCCGTATGTGTAGGCAACACCGTTCTTTTGTTCTCAGCAAACTCACGCTCCCTGCTGTCTTTGAGCCTCTAGAAAGCAAGAGCGTGCTTCTTGCTCTAAAGCAGAGTGTGATCAATGGATGAGAACTCTTTTGCGTGTTTCCCATCAGAAATGGAGTTAAATCCCAGGCTCTGAGTCTCCCTACAAAGAAGACTTCGTTTCAGGTAAGGGCAGTTACTTTACAGCTCAAAGAACTACATCTTTCACGATGCTCACACGTTTCTCATCTTAACAGACAAGCATTGGATGTTAGAGGACCAGTGCTTTGTATTAGTTTCAGAAGCAGAGTTGTACTACATATGGTCCGTATGTGTAGGAAACACTGTTCTTTTGTTCTCAGCACAGTCACGTTTCCTGCTGTCTTAGAGACTCTAGAAAGCAAGAGCGGGCTTCTTGTTTTAAAGCAGAGTGTGATCAATGGATGAGAACACTGCTGTGTGTTTCACGTCAGAAATGGAGTTAAATCCCAGGCTCTGAGTCTTCCTACAAGCAAGACTTCGTTTAAGGTAAGGGCAGTCACTTTTCTGCTCAAACGAACTACATCGTTCACAAAGCTCACACGTTTCTCTTCTTAACTGACAAGCATTGGATGTTAGAGGACCAGTGCTTTGTATCAGTTTCAGAAGCAGAGTTGGACTAGATATGGTTTGTATGTGTAGGAAACAACGTTCTTTTGTTCTCAGCACACTCACGTTTCCTGATGGCTTGGAGATTCTAGAAAGGAAGAGCGTGCTTCTTGCTCTAAAGCAGAGTGTGATCAATGAATGAGAACTCTGCTCTGTGTTTCACTTCAGAAATGGAGTTAAATCCCAGGCTCTGAGTCTTCCTACAAACAAGACTTCGTTTCAGGTAAGGGCATTTACTTTACATCTCAAACGAACTACATCTTTCACGAAGCTCACATATTTCTCACCTTAACTGACAAACATTGGATGTTAGAGGACCTTTGCTTTTTATGAATTTCAGAAGCAGAGTTGGACTAGATATTGTACGTATGTGTAGGAAACACCATTCTTTTGTTCTCAGCACACTCACGTTTCCTGCTGTCTTAGAGACTCTAGAAAGCAAGAGCGTGCTTCTTGTTCTAAGCAGAGTGTGATCAATGGATGAGAACTATGCTGTTTGTTTCCCTTCAGAAATTGTGTTAAATCCCAGGATCTGTGTCTTCCTACAAGGAAGACTTCATTTCAGGTAAGGGTAGTCACTTTTCAGCTCAAAGGAACTACATCGTTCACGAAGCTCACACTTTTCTCATCTTAACAGACAAGCATTGGATGTTAGAGGACCAGTGCTTTTTGTCAGTTTCAGAAGCAGAGTTGGACTACATATGGTCCGTATGTGTAGGAAACACCGTTCTTTTGTTCTCAGCACAGTCACGTTTCCTGCTGTCTTAGAGACTCTAGAAAACAAGAGCTTGCTTCTTGTTCTAAAGCAGGGTGTGATCAATGGATGAGAACTCTGTTGTGTGTTTCACTTCAGAAATGGAGTTAAATCCCTGGCTCTGAGTCTTCCTACAAGCAAGACTTCGGTTCAGGTAAGGGCAGTTACTTTACAGCTAAAACGAACTACATCATTCACGTAGCTCACACGTTTCTCATCTTAACTGACAAGCATTGGATGTTAGAGGACCAGTGCTTTGTATCAGTTTCAGAAGCAGAGTTGGACTATATATGGTCTGTATGTGTTGGAAACACCGTTCTTTTGTTCTCAGCACACTCACGTTTTGTGTTGTCTTAGAGACTCTAGAAAGCAAGAGAGTGCTTCTTGCTCTAAAGCAGAGTTTGATCCGTGGATGAGAACTATGCTGTGTGTTTCCCTTCAGAATTGGAGTTAAATCCCAGGCTCTGTGTTTTTCTACTAGCAAGACATCTTTTCAGGTTAGGGCAGTCACTTGTAAGCTCAAACTACCTACATTGTTCAGGAAACTCACACGTTTCTCATCTTAAATGACAAGCATTGGATGTTAGAGGACCAGTGCTTTGTATCAGTTTCAGAAGCAGAGTTGAACTACATATGGCCCGTATATGTAGGAAACGCCATTTTTAGATCTGAGCACACTCATGTTTCCTGCTGTATTAGAGACTCTAGAAAGCAAGAGCGTGCTTCTTGCTCTAAAGCAGAGTGTGATCAATGGATGAGAACTCTGTTGTGTGTTTCACTTCAGAAATGGAGTTAAATCCCTGGCTCTGAGTCTTCCTACAAGCAAGACTTCAATTCAGGTAAGGGCAGTTACTTTACAGCTCAAACGAACTACATCGTTCACAAAGCTCACACATTTCTCATCTAAACTGAGAAGCATTGGATGTTCGAGGACCTTTGGTTTGTATCAATTTCAAGCAGAGTTGAACTAGATATGGTCCGTATGTATAGGAAGCACCGTTCTTTTCTTCTGAGCACACTCACGTTTCCTGCTGTATTAGAGAATCTAGAAAGAAAGAGAATGCTTCTTACATTAAAGCAGATTGTCATCCATGGATGAGAAATGTGTTGTGTTTTTCCCTTCAGAAATGGTGTTAAACACCAGGCTCTGAGTCTTCCTACAAACAAGACTTCGTTTCAGGTAAGGGCAGTCACTTTTCATCTCAAACGAACTACATCGTTCATGAAGCTCACACATTTCTCATCTAAACTGACAAGCATTGGATGTTAGAAGACCTCTGGTTTGTTTCAGTTTCAGAAGCAGAGATGAACTAGATATGGTCCGTATATGTACGAAACACCGTTCTTGCTTTCTGAGCACACTCAGGTTTCCTGCTGTATTAGAGATTCTAGAAAGCAAGAGCGTTCTTCTTGCTCTAAAGCAGAGTGTGATCCATGGATGAGAACTATGCTGTGTGTTTCCCTTCAGAAATGGAGTTAAATCCCAGGCTCTGAGTCTTCCTACAAACAAGACATCGATTCAAGTAAGGGCAGTCACTTTTCTGCTCAAACGAACTACATCGTTCACAAAGCTCACACGTTTCTCATCTTAACTGACAAGCATTGGATGTTAGAGGACCAGTGCTTTGTATCAGTTTCAGAAGCAGAGATGGACTAGATATGGTCAGTATATGTAGGAAACACCGTTCTTTAGTTCTCAGCACACTCATGTTTCCTGCTGTCTTAGAGATTCTAGAAAGCAAGAGCGTGCTTCCCACTCTAAAGCAGAGTGTGATACATGGATGAGAACTATGCTGTGTGTTTCCCTTCAGAAATGGAGTTAAAGCCCAGGCTCTCTGTCTTACTACAAGCAAGACTTCGTTTCAAGTAACGGCAGTCACTTTTCAGCACAAACGAAATACATCGTTCATGAAGCTCAACATTTCTCATCTTAACTGACAAGCATTGTATGTTAGAGGACCTTTCATTTGTTTCAGTTTCAGAAGCAGAGATGAACAAGTTATGGTCCCTATGTGTAGGAAACACCGTTCTTTTGTTCTGAGCACACTCAGGTTTCCTGCTGTATTAGAGACTCTAGAAAGCAAGAGCGTGCTTCCCACTCTAAAGCAGAGTGTGATCCATTGATGAGAACTATGCTGTGTGTTTCACTTCAGAAATGGAGTTAAATCACAGGCTTTGTGTCTTCCTACAAGCAAGAATTCGTTTCAGGTAAGGGCAGTCACTTTTCAGCTCAAACGAACTACAACATTCACGAAGCTCACACGTTTCTCATCCTAACTGAGAAGCATTGGATGTTAGAGGACCAGTGCTTTGTATCAGTTTCAGAATCAGATTTGGACTACATATGGTCCGTATGTGTAGGAAACACTGTTCTTTTGTTCTGGGCACACAAAGATTTCCTGCTGTCTTAGAGACTCTATAAAGCAAGAGAGTGCTTCTTGCTCTAAAGCAGAGTATGATCAATGGATGAGAATTCTGCTGTGTGTTTCACATCAGACATGGAGTTGAATCCCAGGCTCTGATTCTTCCTAAAAGGAAGACTTTCTTTCATGTAAGGGCATTTTCTTTATAGCTCAAACGAACTACATCGTTCACGAAACTCACACGTTCCTCATCTTAAATGACAAGCATTGGATGTTAGAGGACCAGTGCTTTATATTAGTTTCAGAAGCAGATTTGGACCACATATGATCCGTATGTGTAGGCAACACCGTTCTTTTGTTCTCAGCACACTCACGCTCCCTGCTGTCTTTGAGCCTCTAGAAAGCAAGAGCGTGCTTCTTGCTCTAAAGCAGAGTGTGATCAATGGATGAGAACTCTTTTGCGTGTTTCCCATCAGAAATGGAGTTAAATCCCAGGCTCTGAGTCTTCCTACAAAGAAGACTTCGTTTCAGGTAAGGGCAGTTACTTTACAGCTCAAAAGAACTACATCTTTCACGAAGCTCACACGTTTCTCATCTTAACAGACAAGCATTGGATGTCAGAGGACCAGTGCTTTTTATGAATTTCAGAAGCAGAGTTGGACTAGATATTGTCCGTATGTGTAGGAAACACCATTCTTTTGTTCTCAGCACACTCACGTTTCCTGCTGTCTTAGAGACTCTAGAAAGCAAGAGCGTGCTTCTTGTTCTAAGCAGAGTGTGATCAATGGATGAGAACTATGCTGTGTGTTTCCCTTCAGAAATGGTGTTAAATCCCAGGATCTGTGTCTTCCTACAAGGAAGACTTCATTTCAGGTAAGGGCAGTCACTTTTCAGCTCAAAGGAACTACATCGTTCACGAAGCTCACACTTTTCTCATCTTAACAGACAAGCATTGGATGTTAGAGGACCAGTGCTTTGTATCAGTTTCAGAAGCAGAGTTGGACTACATATGGTCCGTATGTGTACGAAACACCGTTCTTTTGTTCTCAGCACTGTCACGTTTCCTGCTGTCTTAGAGACTCTAGAAAACAAGAGCTTGCTTCTTGTTCTAAAGCAGGGTGTGATTAATGGATGAGAACTCTGTTGTGTGTTTCACTTCAGAAATGGAGTTAAATCCCTGGCTCTGAGTCTTCCTACAAGCAAGACTTCGGTTCAGGTAAGGGCAGTTACTTTACAGCTAAAACGAACTACATCATTCACGTAGCTCACACGTTTCTCATCTTAACTGACAAGCATTAGATGTTAGAGGACCAGTGCTTTGTATCAGTTTCAGAAGCAGATTTGGACTAGATATCGTTGGTATGTTTAGGAAACACCGTTCTTTTCTTCTGAGCACACTCAAGTTTCCTGCTGTATTAGACACTCTGGAAAGCAAGAGCGTGCTTCTTGCTCTAAAGCAGAGTGTGATCAATGAATGAGAACTCTGCTCTGTGTTTCACTTCAGAAATGGAGTTAAATCCCAGGCTCTGAGTCTTCCTACAAACAAGACTTCGTTTCAGGTAAGGGCATTTACTTTACATCTCAAACGAACTACATCTTTCACGAAGCTCACATATTTCTCACCTTAACTGACAAACATTGGATGATAGAGGACCTTTGCTTTTTATGAATTTCAGAAGCAGAGTTGGACTAGATATTGTACGTATGTGTAGGAAACACCATTCTTTTGTTCTCAGCACACTCACGTTTCCTGCTGTCTTAGAGACTCTAGAAAGCAAGAGCGTGCTTCTTGTTCTAAGCAGAGTGTGATCAATGGATGAGAACTATGCTGTGTGTTTCCCTTCAGAAATGGAGTTAAAGCCTAGGCTCTCTGTCTTACTACAAGCAAGACTTCATTTCAAGTAACGGCAGTCACTTTTCAGTCAAACGAAATACATCGTTCATGAAGCTCAACATTTCTCATCTTAACTGACAAGCATTGTATGTTAGAGGACCTTTCATTTGTTTCAGTTTCAGAAGCAGAGATGAACAAGTTATGGTCCCTATGTGTAGGAAACACCGTTCTTTTGTTCTGAGCACACTCAGGTTTCCTGCTGTATTAGAGACTCTAGAAAGCAAGAGCATGCTTCCCACTCTAAAGCAGAGTGTGATCCATGGATGAGAACTATGCTGTGTGTTTCACTTCAGAAATGGAGTTAAATCACAGGCTTTGTGTCTTCCTACAAGCAAGAATTCGTTTCAGGTAAGGGCAGTCACTTTTCAGCTCAAACGAACTACAACATTCACGAAGCTCACACGTTTCTCATCCTAACTGAGAAGCATTGGATGTTAGAGGACCAGTGCTTTGTATCAGTTTCAGAATCAGATTTGGACTACATATGGTCCGTATGTGTAGGAAACACTGTTCTTTTGTTCTGGGCACACTAAGATTTCCTGCTGTCTTGGAGACTCTATAAAGCAAGAGAGTGCTTCTTGCTCTAAAGCAGAGTATGATCAATGGATGAGAATTCTGCTGTGTGTTTCACATCAGAAATGGAGTTGAATCCCAGGCTCTGAGTCTTCCTAAAAGGAAGACTTTCTTTCATGTAAGGGCATTTTCTTTATAGCTCAAACGAACTACATCGTTCACGAAACTCACACGTTCCTCATCTTTAATGACAAGCATTGGATGTTAGAGGACCAGTGCTTTATATTAGTTTCAAAAGCAGATTTGGACCACATATGATCCGTATGTGTAGGCAACACCGTTCTTTTGTTCTCAGCAAACTCACGCTCCCTGCTGTCTTTGAGCCTCTAGAAAGCAAGAGCGTGCTTCTTGCTCTAAAGCAGAGTGTAATCAATGGATGAGAACTCTTTTGCGTGTTTCCCATCAGAAATGGAGTTAAATCCCAGGCTCTGAGTCTCCCCACAAAGAAGACTTCGTTTCAGGTAAGGGCAGTTACTTTACAGCTCAAAGAACTACATCTTTCACGATGCTCACACGTTTCTCATCTTAACAGACAAGCATTGGATGTTAGAGGACCAGTGCTTTGTATTAGTTTCAGAAGCAGAGTTGTACTACATATGGTCCGTATGTGTAGGAAACACTGTTCTTTTGTTCTCAGCACAGTCACGTTTCCTGCTGTCTTAGAGACTCTAGAAAGCAAGAGCGGGCTTCTTGTTTTAAAGCAGAGTGTGATCAATGGATGAGAACACTGCTGTGTGTTTCACTTCAGAAATGGAGTTAAATCCCAGGCTCTGAGTCTTCCTACATGCAAGACTTCGTTTAAGGTAAGGGCAGTCACTTTTCTGCTCAAACGAACTACATCGTTCACAAAGCTCACACGTTTCTCTTCTTAACTGACAAGCATTGGATGTTAGAGGACCAGTGCTTTGTATCAGTTTCAGAAGCAGAGTTGGACTAGATATGGTTTGTATGTGTAGGAAACAACGTTCTTTTGTTCTCAGCACACTCACGTTTCCTGATGGCTTGGAGATTCTAGAAAGGAAGAGCGTGCTTCTTGCTCTAAAGCAGAGTGTGATCAATGAATGAGAACTCTGCTCTGTGTTTCACTTCAGAAATGGAGTTAAATCCCAGGCTCTGAGTCTTCCTACAAACAAGACTTCGTTTCAGGTAAGGGCATTTACTTTACATCTCAAACGAACTACATCTTTCACGAAGCTCACATATTTCTCACCTTAACTGACAAACATTGGATGTTAGAGGACCTTTGCTTTTTATGAATTTCAGAAGCAGAGTTGGACTAGATATTGTCCGTATGTGTAGGAAACACCATTCTTTTGTTCTCAGCACACTCACGTTTCCTGCTGTCTTAGAGACTCTAGAAAGCAAGAGCGTGCTTCTTGTTCTAAGCAGAGTGTGATCAATGGATGAGAACTATGCTGTTTGTTTCCCTTCAGAAATGGTGTTAAATCCCAGGATCTGTGTCTTCCTACAAGGAAGACTTCATTTCAGGTAAGGGTAGTCACTTTTCAGCTCAAAGGAACTACATCGTTCACGAAGCTCACACTTTTCTCATCTTAACAGACAAGCATTGGATGTTAGAGGACCAGTGCTTTTTGTCAGTTTCAGAAGCAGAGTTGGACTACATATGGTCCGTATGTGTAGGAAACACCGTTCTTTTGTTCTCAGCACAGTCACGTTTCCTGCTGTCTTAGAGACTCTAGAAAACAAGAGCTTGCTTCTTGTTCTAAAGCAGGGTGTGATCAATGGATGAGAACTCTGTTGTGTGTTTCACTTCAGAAATGGAGTTAAATCCCTGGCTCTGAGTCTTCCTACAAGCAAGACTTCGGTTCAGGTAAGGGCAGTTACTTTACAGCTAAAACGAACTACATCATTCACGTAGCTCACACGTTTCTCATCTTAACTGACAAGCATTGGATGTTAGAGGACCAGTGCTTTGTATCAGTTTCAGAAGCAGAGTTGGACTATATATGGTCTGTATGTGTTGGAAACACCGTTCTTTTGTTCTCAGCACACTCACGTTTTGTGTTGTCTTAGAGACTCTAGAAAGCAAGAGAGTGCTTCTTGCTCTAAAGCAGAGTTTGATCCGTGGATGAGAACTATGCTGTGTGTTTCCCTTCAGAATTGGAGTTAAATCCCAGGCTCTGTGTTTTTCTACTAGCAAGACATCTTTTCAGGTTAGGGCAGTCACTTGTAAGCTCAAACTACCTACATTGTTCACGAAACTCACACGTTTCTCATCTTAAATGACAAGCATTGGATGTTAGAGGACCAGTGCTTTGTATCAGTTTCAGAAGCAGAGTTGAACTACATATGGCCCGTATATGTAGGAAACGCCATTTTTAGATCTGAGCACACTCATGTTTCCTGCTGTATTAGAGACTCTAGAAAGCAAGAGCGTGCTTCTTGCTCTAAAGCAGAGTGTGATCAATGGATGAGAACTCTGTTGTGTGTTTCACTTCAGAAATGGAGTTAAATCCCTGGCTCTGAGTCTTCCTACAAGCAAGACTTCATTTCAGGTAAGGGCAGTTACTTTACAGCTCAAACGAACTACATCGTTCACAAAGCTCACACATTTCTCATCTAAACTGAGAAGCATTGGATGTTCGAGGACCTTTGGTTTGTATCAATTTCAAGCAGAGTTGAACTAGATATGGTCCGTATGTATAGGAAGCACCGTTCTTTTCTTCTGAGCACACTCACGTTTCCTGCTGTATTAGAGAATCTAGAAAGAAAGAGAATGCTTCTTACATTAAAGCAGATTGTCATCCATGGATGAGAAATGTGTTGTGTTTTTCCCTTCAGAAATGGTGTTAAACACCAGGCTCTGAGTCTTCCTACAAACAAGACTTCGTTTCAGGTAAGGGCAGTCACTTTTCATCTCAAACGAACTACATCGTTCATGAAGCTCACACATTTCTCATCTAAACTGACAAGCATTGGATGTTAGAAGACCTCTGGTTTGTTTCAGTTTCAGAAGCAGAGATGAACTAGATATGGTCCGTATATGTACGAAACACCGTTCTTGCTTTCTGAGCACACTCAGGTTTCCTGCTGTATTAGAGATTCTAGAAAGCAAGAGCGTTCTTCTTGCTCTAAAGCAGAGTGTGATCCATGGATGAGAACTATGCTGTGTGTTTCCCTTCAGAAATGGAGTTAAATCCCAGGCTCTGAGTCTTCCTACAAACAAGACATCGATTCAAGTAAGGGCAGTCACTTTTCTGCTCAAACGAACTACATCGTTCACAAAGCTCACACGTTTCTCATCTTAACTGACAAGCATTGGATGTTAGAGGACCAGTGCTTTGTATCAGTTTCAGAAGCAGAGATGGACTAGATATGGTCAGTATATGTAGGAAACACCGTTCTTTTGTTCTCAGCACACTCATGTTTCCTGCTGTCTTAGAGATTCTAGAAAGCAAGAGCGTGCTTCCCACTCTAAAGCAGAGTGTGATACATGGATGAGAACTATGCTGTGTGTTTCCCTTCAGAAATGGAGTTAAAGCCCAGGCTCTCTGTCTTACTACAAGCAAGACTTCGTTTCAAGTAACGGCAGTCACTTTTCAGCACAAACGAAATACATCGTTCATGAAGCTCAACATTTCTCATCTTAACTGACAAGCATTGTATGTTAGAGGACCTTTCATTTGTTTCAGTTTCAGAAGCAGAGATGAACAAGTTATGGTCCCTATGTGTAGGAAACACCGTTCTTTTGTTCTGAGCACACTCAGGTTTCCTGCTGTATTAGAGACTCTAGAAAGCAAGAGCGTGCTTCCCACTCTAAAGCAGAGTGTGATCCATTGATGAGAACTATGCTGTGTGTTTCA